>OW284513.1:42973338-44392338 GCA_935413205.1 Polydrusus cervinus | reverse complement strand
TTGTAAATTTCAAAATATTCTCGGGGACCTCTTCTCCGTATTTATTCTTTTTTAAATCAGTTGTCGGTACTTTAGCCAAAACGTGTCCGCAATCATGTTCTTGATGAGCTTTTAATTTTTGCTCTGAATAAAAGTAAGTTAGACAACCATCACATAAATACTTTGGCTCTTTGCGTTTAGATAATTGACTTGAGATCAGTCGAGACATGTTTCTTATTAAACAGTAATGTCTATTTTCATAATCATCACTAATTAATAACAAATTTACATGTCTCTCCTTGCGAGATGTAGTAAAGTATAAAGGACCCACGACTTCAATACTATTTTTACCATTGTCATACACTTTTTCTAGGCCATAAACATTGATAGAAATATTATTAAGGCGTTCAAATTTAGTTATGTCACTAAGTTTAATTGGAAATTCCATACCTGTAAAGTCCAGCTCGTTCTCAAAAGGCATATAATTCGCGACTCTATTTGCATGTTGAGCCCAATGAACCGGATGCAAGGCTGCCAAGACTGACCACATGAAACACTTTTGATCAGTGTTTTGAATGTTTAGAACAGCTTTCTTTGCTTCAATCTCCTTTGGTAGCGGGATGTAGGATGATGCCTTTAGAGGGTTGATCTTGTTAATACCTAATTCTAGGTGTAGGAGCTGTTGAAGAGTCCACCCTGTAACAATAGAAACATGGTTAAGTATTATGATTTAAAAATGTGTTAGTTAATATTTTTTAAACGCTTGTAATATTACTTACCACTGTCCTTTTCCGCAAATTCAGAGTATTTACGGTCCAGGATGGTAGTAAACTGTCCAAACAGCTCCTCCAAGTCTGTCGCTCCATTCACCATCACGTATCGTGTGTTGAAAGACTTCACCTCAGTCGACTCGTTCGTCTGCAGGAGGAAGCGGCCAAAAAGCTCTACCCCGACTTTCAGTTGATCATATTTTTGTAGTACGGTCCCCACCAACCTAGTAAATTTATCCTGTAGGTGTTCAAGGAACTCGGGGACGTTGGTGGGGTCCTGTCTTGAAGAAAGTCGGTAGGTAGCAATTCGGCTTCGGAATGACGTTTTAATCAGCTCCACACCTTCCTCCTGTATAACGCTGCAGTTCTCCCGATGGCTTAAGGTCCTTATATGGTTGGACCAACGGGAGATAGGCACATCTAGCTTGCAGTCATTGCAATACCTCTGCTGCATAGATGAACCTGAAGTTGACGGTTCTGAAATAAATTAAAATTCACTTATAATACTTTTTATACA
Organism: Polydrusus cervinus; assembly: GCA_935413205.1. NCBI lineage: Eukaryota > Metazoa > Arthropoda > Insecta > Coleoptera > Curculionidae > Polydrusus > Polydrusus cervinus. The sequence continues at coordinate 44,391,072 of OW284513.1, read as the reverse complement.
ATTATTACCGCACTGTAATGGCAACGTCGTTTAATTTTTTCCTGTTGACTGATGCTGTTCATATATGGCCAAACATAGGTTATAGCAAATAAATTATACAAGCTGTCAATGCCTTATTATCGTTTTTTAAATTATGCTGCAATATATTCTAATCTTAAACAGTATGATGCAATACCTAATCTTACACAATATGATGCAATAACTTACCATCGGTCGAAACGAGTCTAGCCTTCTTAGCCATGGCTACTTGCTGAGACGTAGCTTGCCTTTTGGGAGCTCTATGTTTCTCCTGTTGGTGTTGTTGGAGAGCTCTTCTTGACGCAAAGCTGTCTTTGCAAGTTTGACAGACTTGAACAGTAAGTCTGCAATCCCCATGACGTTTGAGATCAGTCTTTCTGGTGAAGGAGCGGGAACAATGCTCGCAAATAAACATTTTCTGCAAAATTAAAATTATTGCGTTATTGCTTATATATACAGACATAATTTTACGTAATATATTTATTAATTTAGGATAATTTTACAATAGTTTAATAATTTACTTTCACTTTATAATACATACTGTCAGAAACTATTACGTCTGTATAAAACCTTCTTTGGCAGCTTCTGTATACCTCTAATGCCCAATATTCACTTTAAAATAATATAAACACTTATTTCAGTATTTTTTCCTGTTAAATAATTGCCTAATAAGCAAGCATAACCTGAATTATTCCGTTTTTAGTTTAAACGTCGTAACACTAAAAGAATACATTTCAGAAATATGGATCACCATGTGAGCATTTTTTTGTTAAATTTTTGATAGAACCAACAATATTTAAATAATTATGCACTGATATAATATAACAAATCATATTTGTACTTACCAAATAATGTATAACACACCACACAAGAAAGAAAAAAAGTTGAATTTGTTTTTTATCGGCACACCTTGTCGTTATGAACGCTTGAGATCGTCTGAGGAATAAATGTTTCTGTTAGTATTTATATACCTAAGATGATGTAATAATGTTGAGTATATACGTTTATTAATTAACATGGCGAGGCTAAGAGAATGTTTCCAGGTAATAAAGATGATGCAATCTTAGCAGCGTATTAGCAATACATACAGGACATAACATTGAATATTAATTAGTTACTGCATTCATATTATTTTTCAAACATGTCTTAACCTTTAATATTATCCAGTCACTGTATCCGTAAGCACAATAGCAAGTTGACCTTGCTATCTAATTTAGATGTATTAAATATATTTAGAAATATTTGCGACTAAGAATGAGATAGCTAAAAGGTTTAATAATATTATAATAATAATTTATCATTCATTATCATATCAATTAATAATATATCATATTTTCTGTTTTTTACTAAAAAATACCAAAATTAAATATACATCTTAGCCTCCCCGATTTACTCTGATTTATTTAACACTTGATTGTTTTGTTTTAAATTAAATAAAAATTAAAACACATAATTATAGAGAATATAATAGGTACTTACAATTTTATCACTTTAGGTATACTGTTTTAACGGTTGCCGAATAATAACTGAATAAACTTCTAGACTGGCCCTGTATTTATATCTTTCCCGAAACTGTGCTAGTTGCTTTCACCTTCTAGGAATATAATTAGATATTTTTTCAAATGTAATAACTCTCGCTTGGTGTTCAAGCTTTTTCCTTGACCTGAATTATAGCCGTTCGATGCGATGAATATTTAATGCGATAATGAGCAGAGTGAGAGTTAATTACCATGCACTAATCTGTATGCACTCATATTCAGTTTTCTTATGCGATGTATAATTAAATTGAAGTGTGTGAGAATAGCAAATAATTTGCAGTATACAGGGTAGATAAAAAGTATGACTCAAACATCACGTTTTAGGGATATTTTTCTATAGCTAGCCGTTCTAAGGATCTTGGTTTTTTCTAACGAGTTAAAGACATATTTGATGATATATCTGATGAGCTGTAGGCGAGTGGTTTTTTGCTAACTTTGACATATTTAGCCGATTATGTAATAATCTGAGATAATAATTATTCTATTAACTTGTTAATATAGAAGAGCGGTGTCTATGAATAATGATAAGGCCTTGATGGTTTTATACATCTAGTTTCGTTATTACTTGGGATTTTTGAAATATTTCTTCACTAGTCGATAGGTATACTTATCTTATACCTGCTTACCAAATTTCTCCTTTCCACCTTTATGCATTAGAGCCCTAATCGCAAAATACTATATCTTCCAAACCAGTTGACCGATCGACTTTGGGTTTTTTCTAAACGATTTATAACGCCACCCTGAATACATTCCACGTGTTAGATTTTAATTTTAGCATTTGACAAGTGACAGGTGTCATTGACATATCTTAATTGACAGGTGACAGCCGCCATCTTTTGCTAAACATAATATGACGTCATCCTTAACACGGAGCCTATAATGAATACTATTGCCCAAGTAGCTAACGCCCAAGTAGCTAAGGCCAAAGTAGCTAGCGCCCAAGTAGTTAATGCCCAAGTAGCTAACGCTCAAGTAGTTAATGTCCGAATAGCTCACGCCCAAGAGTGTGACATGACAGATGACGTATGATATATGACACGCGCCTGCGCACTGCCTGGGCATGCGCAGAAGGGTGTGCGTAAATTGGCGTTGAAACCCTCTTCCCCCTCTACTACATGGCATAGTAAGAAACCTTGTGGATAGAGCAATTACTCTCTGTAACTCAAACGAAGCTCTCAAAAGAGAAACTAACCACATCAAGACCGACCTCAACAAGAATGGCTACCCCATGAGATTGATTGACACAATATTGGAATATCGCAAGAATCGGCCAAACACACGTAAAGCAGAGAAAGAGATACAACCAATACTCAATATTCCGTATGTCAAAGGAGTATCCGAGAAAATAAGAAGACTAGGACAACGATACAACATCAACACAGTATTCAGCTCTAGAGACACTTTAAGAAGCCACCTAACGAAGACGAAACCAGCAAGCCAGAAAGACAAGAAAAATTGTGTCTACCAGATCCCCTGCGAATGCGGCCAGTCTTACATTGGTGAGACACTAAGACCACTAGAAGTAAGGATTAAAGAACATCGGAATAACACCCAAAAAGGAGAGACCGAAAAATCAGGTGCAGCTGACCACGCCTGAACGCACGGCCATCATATCATGTGGACAGAAGCGGAAATCCTGCAAAAAGAACCGCACTGGAGGAAGAGGAAGTTTAAGGAAGCTGCGACCATACACCAAAATCCAGGTTGCTTTAGTAAGCCTTCATTAGATATGAGAAACGTCTGGAAACCCTTGTTAAGTAAATGTAATCTTAGAATAAGACTATCCAAGAGTTAAACGCATGATTCATCGAGCATGATTTCGTCAAGCATGACTCATCCAGTTATGCGCATCACCTAGCAACACGCATGACTCCGCCCACTAGTCATGCGTCACAGTACCTGCCTAGTATAAATAGAGCTGTAGTTACCGTACTTATTCAGTATTCACCTGAAGACGACTGGTGATACTTATCAGTTGAAACTTAGTGATTCTAAACTAATAAAGACAATGCAAGTCCAAAACTCTACTGCCGTTCAAGAAACGTCATTGTCTCCAACCTTTAAACAGTAATTATCTTGTTGGTAAAGTTATCAGGATATGGACCTTATAATGGTTAGGTAATTAGGGAAACCACGATAAACTTAAAGAATCGTCAAAAGGTATATTTTCACTACAAAACTGTATACATAATAGGCCTTATAAAATCATATTTTTAAGTTTAAATTTTATTTGTAAGAACTAATTTAGGAATCAGAAATGACTGCTAATATAAAAACCGGATGTTATTTGAACTACAACATAATAAAATATGATTCACATTAATTTATAATGGCGACAATTTTTAAAAATATAACTTTCACGTTACTTATATATTACATGTAATTATTGTTTCATAATTAAATGTCTCGCATCTCAACAGAAAGCGTGTAAAAGACATTAAAACATACACTGACAGCACCGATATATTTTATGTCTTAAACCATTTCATAAATTGTTAGTTTATTATACTTACCTCTCAGAAATTGATGATTTTTTAGGAATGAGGTATTTTGGGGCATATATTACGAATCCGAAAGCAGTTTTTTTCAAGGCATATTTCTTCTTGCTATGTTTCTGTGCTATTTTGTAGTGGATGCAGAATATTGGTTCTTTTTGACCATATTTTTTATATGCAAATAAACAAACTAATCGTTCTGCTTCATTAAAAGAGCAGAAAAAAAACTAAATAAAATTTAATATTTTTGTCTATAAAAACAATATTTTCTAGCATTAAAGTAGGCTGATTGCCAGTTGTTTTTAAATTGACAGAGCCTTTTATGTAAAACTATTTTATTGCATTGGGCTTTGCAGTTGATTAAATTTTTGTTTAAAATGATAACTTTAGAAAAAAAGAAAATGTAATAGAAATATTAATGGCTGGCCCAACTGTCCAGCTGGGCAGAAATATGATATGACGTCGTTGTGAATGAACACTCTATTCGATAGCTTGGCGTGCTGTAACCTGAATATTGTCGGCGACACAATAAAACCTTGTAACTCCAAAAATTAAGAATAAATAAGTATTCCAGTTAAATAAAACCTCGTAACTCTGATGCATTCCGAATTGAACTCGTTTTATGAAGATCCGGGTTCTTTATTATCGCTATCCTTCTTCAACTTGCGTCTTCAATGGTCGAGCGTCACGGACTGCGCTCAAGACATCTGTAGCCTCGCGAATTCCTAATAGAGTGACGGTTAGAACCTAGTCTCGTAACATATTGTGCTGACGCCTGTTATGGAGGCTTCCTGCAACGCTCGCGGCGGCTTGTGACCACATCTTAAAATGGCACCAGAAATGCAGATCGAACCTTACATTTTCTTATGGGAATTTACATGTAAAAACTACCCTTATTGTCCCAGAATGCCTATAGGCCTATACTACTATTCTAATATTTATTAGAAATCCATAAATGCTTTTAATACATACAGGATGTTAATTAATTATATGTACTTATTTTAATGGGTGATTCCTCAACCAATTTTAAGTCGAAAAGTTCATATATGCATATGTCCTAAAATGCTTTGTTTTCGATATACAGTAAGTTAAAGTTTTAATTTTTTCTGGGTTTTTATCAAAATCCGTTTGATTTATTACAATAAATTTTGGTATAAATTATAACGATATAAAAAGGCACATTTTTAAGCCAAAAAGTTTTCTTTCTTAAAGCAATAGTGCAGGTTCAGCTGCGCCTTAACAAAATTTTATACAAAAAATATGATACGCCACTGAGATTTTCGAATCAATTACTTTCTTATTACTAGCCATTTAATTTTAAACAAAAAAGTATTGTTCATCTTTCTCCTAAACCCTACTGTGAGGAAGAAAAAATAATAATGATTACAGAGTCGACATCAATAAGGGATGCTTAAATTATTATTTTAATTATTTTCTTTCAGACGGTAAGTAATGATAAGTAATAATAAAGCAATTGCTTCAAAAATATCAATGGCGTAACGTGTTTGGTTAAAGTTGTACCGAGGAAAAAAATGTGTTTTTATTATTATAATAGTCTATACCAAAATTCATTGTAATATCTCAAGCGAAACAAGGATCAAGGAACACAGAAACAACACGCTAAAAGGAAATATCGAAAAGTAAAGTGCAGCTGACCGTGCGTGGACACACGGTCATCATTTTAAGTGGACAGAAGCTTAAATCCTGCACCAAGAACCACACTGGAGACAGTTTAAGTAAGCTGCTACCATATACCAGAACCCAGATTGTTTTAGTAATCTCTCATTAGATATAAGAAATATTGGTTAACTTTTGTTAAGTAGATGTAAACTTAAAATACCGCGCACGAACTGAACGCACGACTGCACCCATCTCAGTTATGTTCCAGTGCATCTAGCTAGTATCTATAGAGCTATAGTTACTATACTTATTTAGTATTCAACTGAAGACGAATGGAGATACTTACCAGTTAAAACGTTCTGATACAAAAGAAAATAAACACAATGCAAGTTTAAGACTTTTTAAGAAAAGTAGATATTATTGGCTTCTTAATGGAAAAAAAAAACATCTTATGTTGTCGCCATACATCATACGAAATTGGGACAGTAAAAGGGCATAAACATTAATGGGATAACGGGTACGGATATATCATAGGACTATATGTATGTTAAAAGATTTACGAACCGCCAATCTGTATCACCCCTTTGACAAAATAGATAACAATAAAAAATTTACGGTTAAAGCCTATCAAGCTAATGACACATTCCGAAAATAAATAAGAAAAGGTTCAACGAACGGAAATACGTTTTATTTCTTGCGGAAGGATGGAGTTAGTCACTTATTAAGAAATCTTTTAGATTTGTTCCGGCATTCTCGTAAACCATAAATCCCACACAACTTTTTCAATTTATATATTGATTTCTTAGGTCTTTACTTTAAATTAAAGTAGAATATAAATAAAGAATATATATACTTTTACCATATACATTTTCACAAATACAAAAGTTTTAAGAACTACTTTCTTAACTTCCTTTGATTAGGTAATATTTAAGATTATTAATTCATATATTAATTCTAAACGATCAAAGTGACAATACTATGTGATTTACTGTCAGTAGTACATTGGAAGATTTCAGAAACTAGAAAGCTTTTGAATGATAGAAGAGTTTTAGACTTTCATTGTTTTATTTGTTTTACATCACAACGTTTCAACTGGTAAGTATCTTCAGTCGTCTTCAGGTGAATACTAATAAGTACAGTAACTACAGCTCTATTTATACTAGCAAGATGCACTGGAGCATAACTGAGATGGGTGCAGTGATGCGTTCAGTTAGTGCGCGGTATTTTAGGTTTACATCTACGTAACAAAGGTTTCCAGATATTTCTTATATCCAATGAGGACTTACTAAGACAATCTCTGGCTCTGGGCTCTGCTGTTTTGTAGAGTTTCCTTGAACTTTTTCCTCCATTGTGGTTCTTTATCCAGGATTTGAGCTTCTGTCTACTTGATACGATGGCCGTGTGTCCAGGCATGGTCAGCTGCACCTGATTTTTCGGTCTCTCATCTTAGCGTGTTGTTTCTGTATTCCGCGATTCTTGTTTCGAGTGGCCTTAGTGTTGTACGTTGGCGAGAACGTAAGATCGGCCACATTCGCAGGGATCTGGTAGACACAGTTTTTCGTGTCTTCTTGGTTTCGTCTGTTAGAAGTCACCTGACGAAGACGAAACCAACAAGTCAAAAAGACAGGAAAAACTGTTTCCACATATTTCTTAAAACAATAATTATAAAGGAAACAGGAATGGGGATGAATTAAAAAACAAAATGTTTAAAAATGTGACTTTCATAAAAAATAACAGAAATATCATTGTGTAGTTTTTTTTCCAGATGGTGGTTAGAATTTAAAGAAAAAAAGTATTCTTTGTCACCCGGCCTCGGTATAATATCACCCATGTCAAATAAACTTAATATGTCCGTCTAAAATTTACTGAAAACTACATTATAACCGTTTTAAAATCAGAAAGGTTATTTAACATCAAACTTGATCAAAATTTTTCTTTTTTTTTTGTTTAATCGGCGATAAGTGAATTCTTGGGTTGTTACTATGAAAATGGCTAGATAAAGTTGTGAAGGATATATTTTCACTTTATTTATTTTATGTAAAAATCATGCGAATTAAGAAATAATTTTGTTATGTACCGGGTGTCCCACTAAGAATGGCTCACGGCCGTATCTCGGAAACTACTGGGCATAGAAACTCAGGAAAAAAAAATTATAACTAAAGTGGTCATGGGAAAATCCTGGAAATAATTTTTAAGTTTCGCATTTTGCCGCAAGAGGGCGTAATTGAAAAGTAAATTTTAAAAGTTTACATATCTCCGAAAATTCCACATTAAGGTATATCTTTAATAACACCATTAAAAAGCTTGGACAATTATGTATCATTTTGGTCTTATGCTTATTGGCGTACCGAATTAAATAAAAGGGGGGGAAGCGGTTGAATGTGTAATCAGTTAAATCGCTGTAACTTATAAACGACTTATCCGATTTTAGCAAACTAAAGACTGTTTGGAAGAGAAATATGCACTTTCACCAATCGTATTTAGTTGTCGTAATAGTTTTAAAAAAAAATGCTAGAGGGCGCAATTTGTAATAATAACACATTTTTTTATTTTACTCCGAAAAATAAATCATACGGTATAATTATGATACCATAATCGAAAATTAGATAAAATTTGCTTGAACGAATATTAAAACCGCAGCTGGATATCTCCGTTCGTTTCAGCGTTATCGCCAATAGAATAATTTTTAAAAGTAAGCGATTATATATTTTTTAGAAAAAAAGTGGAACGCCACTGATATTTTTTCATGTGGATATTATTTCTGATTAGCTTGGTCAATTCTGCATAAAAATGGTCTCTTCCGTTTTTCTCCTCAGGCACGATTTTCTCATGCCCACTTTCGTTTTAATTTTTTTTCCTGAGTTTCTATGCCCAGTAGTTTCCGAGATACAGCCGAGAGCCATTCTTAGTGGGACACCCGGTATATTAAGCAAAATATTTTAAAATAAATACTTGCCCAAATTATATTTAATCTTACACAATGTTTTCATATGTCTCTTTTCAACAGGTATATGTTCTAGACGAGCAAAAACAGCTTGTGATGGTAATGGGGTTAAAACCCACCGAAGTGGAAAAAAGTATGAGTAACATAACCACGTAAGTATTGTCTTTAAATTTAACATGAACAATTTACGACGAATACATAAAAGGAATAAATCATGTCTGCGTATTTACATAATGGTTTACTCATTTTTCCATTTTATGCAGCAGTGATTTCCCATGTCGATTAGATAAATAAACTCAATATACTGCTTTATTTAAATAATCGTAAATACGAGCATTCACAATTGTATAAAGTAAATCTAAGTTTTAATGGTTTTTATAGTGCCGAGAATATTAGAGCATTTATTAGAATCACTTTTTATGTTTATTTTGTTAAAGTAGTTATAGTGATAAAAAATGTGCAGGTCACCAATAGTCAAATATAATATTTTCTACGACCACCTGTAAAAATGAGCAAAAACACGGTTAACTTGACTAGAAAGTGCCGTATATCACACGCGTGTTAAAAATTGTTAATTACATAACAAGTGATGAAAGTGATAAAACGAGGAGATATTTAGCACGAGGCGTCAGCCGAGTGCGGAAATTTTCCGAGAGTTTTAGAATTATCACTTTCACACAAGTAATATACACTATTTTTCCTACGGCCAAAAAGAATTATTGAAAAAGCCTTTGATTTGTGACAAAAATATTTCAACACAAGTGTTGAAAAAAATAACATCACTATTGTTGCAATTAGCGTACTTAGGATTATGTTCCACTAAATATCTGGTTTTATAGTTTGTCAATAGGGTTTTCCTTTATTTGTAGTTTAAGTTTTTCATTTTTTCATATTTTATATATCATATTAAGAACTAATCCTGGATTAACTTCTAGATTAACCAAAATATTTTTTTTTAAATTTAATCAAGGAAAGATGCATTAAACATAATTTTAAAAATACACCCAACAAGGAAGATTTCAATTTAAAATACCTAGTTCTATAAAATATTTAAAGGTTTTATAAAAAAAAAATACTCCTGATGGGATTTGAACCCGTGACCTTGCGATCTGTAGGCTAGAGCTATTCTCTACGCTATGGCTACCGATAAATATTTGTTGTTTAATACATGACACTCTTCAGCGCGATTTGTTTTTTTTGGTAATAGATTTTCCAGTAGATTATTAACATTTTTTATAATTTCACATGGCGTATTTTTACACTTATTCTGAATCACTAAACAAATACATAAAAAATAAGTTAAACACTTGACAATTACTGCTTTCTAATTTTCTTTTTAATAAATAGGGGTGGTCTCTCAAATTTGTTTATTTTAAATAGTGTGCCTTGTATTTCAACTCTAGAGTTGAAATATTTTTTTTCAACACGCGTGTGATATTCGGCGCTTTCAAGCCAAGTTAACTGTGCTTTTTTTCCCATTTTCGTAGGTGGTCGTAGGAAAAAAATATTTCAACACGAGTGTTGAAATATTAAGGCACGCTATTTAATTTAAACAGACGGTGCCAATTTGATAGATTATTAATTTAATAAAAATAGCAAATTTTAGGAAACATCAATTGTAAAATGTTTAACAGATTTATCATGTATTCATCGACTGATTCAGAATTACGGTATGATAATATGCCATCTAAAATTACAAAACGTGCTAATATTATACTGAAAAATCTATTACCAGAAAAAACAAATCGCTTTGAAGAGAGTTTCATGTATTAAACAACAAATCTTTATAAATGCCGATAGCGTTGGCGTAAAGAATAGAGCTCAAGCCTATAGATCGCAAGGTCACAGGTTCAAATCCCACCGGGAGTATTTTTAACATTTTTATAAAAGAATTAAATATTTTATAGGATGATTTTAAACTGAATCCTTCCTTGCTTTGTGGATTTTTTAAATTTATGTTTCATGCATTTTTTAAAAAAATTACTTTTATCACTTAACACTATTGCATCTAAAGGTGGCTTTAAATTCGCGTTCTTACTTAAGGATCTCAGAATCGGTTCAATTAAAAGAAAGTTGCATAATTTGTGGCTTATTAATAACGTGATGGTAAATAATAGTTTTTTTTAATGAATTTTTATTTTGGTTATAGTGTATAAAGGAACAAAGGATACACTTTTCTGTGTTCATACTTTTTGATATTTTTAAGCTCTCATTAAGAAAATAATTTAATGTAATATAATACTATTGAACCAAAAACACGGACTTTATCGAATCTACGGTATAAAAACGGCAGCTTGACAATGTTGCCAATGATCTCTAATCTTTTTATATTATAAGGTCTGAAAAGTAATCCAATAGAAATAATTGTCCAAATCGGACTTATGCAGAGAAATAAAAAAAAATCACCATATGATTTTCTAAGTGTTATCTATGTAGGGTGGTTCTGACAACATTTTCAAATACTTTTTTTCAAAAAACTCAAAAATAAGGTACTTATATTTATTTATCACACTATGGATCAAATACGGTCCTGCCTAACTTAAACATAATCTCGAAGCAGCAGATGCACTTTGACCACACTCACTGTAAATTAGCACCATATTTACTAGTTCATTGTTTTCAAATTTTACCTTTTTCACTTTTCACCAGTTTAAAATTAACTTGCTTTAGAAAAACACACCTCAACAGATTGCCAAATAACTGACCACCGACCCGTAAATTGCATGACTAATAATACAAACGCATAAAGTATAGCAGGCTACGGTTTCATGACAAGGCCCGCACTTAGATTATTTACTTTTGTATCTCGCCTAGTTTTAGGTTTTTGGAAAAAAGGTATTGGAAAATGTTGTTTATTTTAATGCCTGCTATACACAGCTAAAACAGAAGTATCAACTTAGGAATCACCCTGTATTTTGTCTTAAAGCAAGTTAATAAACAAAATATTATATTATTTAACCAGTATAAAACTTTTCAAATGTGGCAACACCAAAATTGTTTGCAGAGGACAGAAGACCATTTCAATGACAGTTGAAAAAATCCTAACCTCAGTTATTTGTCGATCTTTCCGTGGTATTTTTTAATATTAACTTAATAATTAATTTAAAAATTGTATTGTATTGTATATTAAAAAAGGTATGTCCATTAATAAAATGTTGTTTCTAAAGTGCTGTTCTATTTTTCTGAGATTCCTATACATGCACATGAATCTGTAGCTCCCTGTATAACCTATAAAAGATTCATTATGATTGAAAAACCCACAGAAGGTATGTTGTCAATAACAAAAGTTCCTTTATATAGTCTACTTTACCCTTTTCTATGTAATTTATTATCTATCTAATTCTAGTTAAACAAATCGATTCATATTTTTCAGAGCTTTGTACAACGCAACTGGATTTGACGTCCGTATTCGGAAACTGGAACCCCACAATGAACGAAACCAAGTGGATAACAGCGCGTAAGAAACTTTTATTTTATTTTATTATCGTATGTTAGCACGAAAGTGAACAGGGAACGGCGGCGGTTTTACGGAAGTAAAGTTTGTTTTTACGAGAATGGAAAGTTTTTATTGGCTTTCTTGAAATTAGAATATGTAACCTCCCCTGTCCGCTATGAAAAGAGAAAGTTTGTTTTGAAATAAAAGGAGAAGGGCGCCTATGCATAGGATATTTATTAGGAGAACATTTAAAATGAAATAAGAAATCATACACTAAAACACCATACACTATTGGCAAACTCGAATTTGGGGTGCGAAATCTCGAATGCAACCAAGAGAGAAGGCACAAATGGGCAAAACCTTCAGTTAAAAAGAGACACCTAACCACTCCTACATTCCTACTGAAAGGGGGGATATAGGTGTGGTGTGGAGTCGACGTATCGATTGCTCTCGGGCTGCTTCGACCGCGTGTTCTAAGAAATGGAAGATGGGAGGTAGGGGATAGCGGGTTCTCTGTTTAACGTGTTAAACGCTACTAATAATCTTCGTCTAATGGGTTTATATCGGCACCCTGGATTCGAGTTTGCCAATAGTGTATATTGTAGATTTTAATAAACGTATTGCGCACAGATTTAGTGTTTTTTAAAATGTTTTAAAATAAATGTAGTGTTGTCATGTACGAACCTTCAAAATTAATCTCCACTCATATACTAGTGATATTTTTTTCCTCCAGTAAATATAAATCTACTTTTAAACTTAACACTGCAAGTAATTTGGCTTTAAACACCGGTCTTTAATTGCGTCGATTATTAAATTATTTTTCCGACGAGTCTCAGAGTAATTAGGGTAACGAATTTTTTAATATAATAACTAAGGAAATAATGCTCGAATTTACACTGGCTACAATTCTACTCTAAAATAATTATAAGTGAAGCAAAACTATATAAAGAAATATTCACGAGAAAACTCGTTTTTCGACATTTGACATCCAGATATATTATGACCTCGGCCGGCTGATTAGGACTTTCTAAATTTCCCCCGATTTTGACAGAGACGTATTCAGCCAATGTTTGATTCATAAACGTATGATATTCTATTTTAGACTATAACTAACAATTAATTATGCATCAAAACTATTATTTGCCTAGTACCGCAGCTGATGCCATTGCTGAGAAGGTATTTTTAAACAGTTTCAATTTATTTTTACAATAATTTCTTGCATTTAGTCATATAACGTATTTAAAGTCAACTAAAAAAGTTGCTGAAGATCTTCGAAAGCAGTGGCCTGTATATTCTTTAGCGTTTGGAAGCTCCAAGAACTCAGCTATTTTCTTTGGTGTTGCTCCAATGGTATTAATACCCACTGGAAGTCTGGAACATTTGGAGTTTCTGTATGCGATAAAAAATCTTTCATGGGTTATGTGCGCTGAACGTAACTGCGCGTACTTTCGGAAAATATTCAAGAAGTTGATGCCGTCAATAGAGCCTTCGCTAATTACAAAGCTTCTTGCAATATTTGTTTTGGTGTTTGGAATGGATATTTTAATTAAAGACTCCGAAATTTCGATATTATTCATATTTAAATATGTGAGTTCTTCTCTGCGACATGCTCCAGAGATTCCCACAATAAGTATAACTTTGTCCAATAAATAGTTCTTATCGTCTGCTTCTTTGAAAAACCTTTCTATTTGTTCTTTAGAAAAACTTTCGACTTTTTGGGCTTATACCCCGTAGATTTTCTTTTCAAAAATGCGATTAGGTTTGTAAATGTCTTCATCTCAACATTTGTATTCAAATAAACCATCGTTCGAAGCATTGAGTAAGTACTCCACAAAGTTGCTGGCTTATAGGCATCGGATAATAGTGAAAAATATGCCAAAAAGACTTTTTCTGATAAGTTTTTTACCTTTTTTTCTTCACACCATTTTTTGAATTTTTCGTATGTGCCCTCATACAAACTTCTTGATTTTTGGGGAACAAGGTACACCATTGCGTCATTTGCGGCTTTTTCAATGTCTGAGTCCTCTAAATCACTCATTTTTACTTTTATATTTGTCGCAGTTTTTGACAAAAAAATCGAATTTTTTTTTGACAACTGTCGATTTTTTTGACATGAAAGGTGTAAATGAAACATAGGTAATAAAATGTTAGTAAAATTAAGTTTTTTATTATAAAACCTCAGTAGAAAAAATATTGTATACAACTCGTTACGAAACAATGTCTTTTAGTCACTTTGACGTGTTGTCCAACTCGGCTTCGCCTCGTAGGACAATTCACGTCGCGTGCCTAAAAGACACTCATTTCGCAACTAATTGTCTAAATAGCTATTATATAAATATGACAGCGAAAGTGTCCTATTGTTTCTATTTAACAAATTTCTCTGTTTCTTTTTTTCGATGATATATCATGGATATAAACTTATTTTAGATATTTTTTTCAGGACAGATATGTATCTTTATGCAATCGATCCAGCCCTTAATACAGTCGTTGATATGACTCAACTAGAAAAGTAAGTATATACTGAGTGACCGTAAATCCATTATTCATTAAGCCATTGGAACAGTTCCACAAACCTTTTTTTAGTAATTATTTCATAGTTTTTAACACTTAAATTTATTAATAATTTTATATAAATTTACATACAAGAAAAATTGAATTTCAGTAGTTGCTATATTTTTGACCAATAGATTCTGTTCAATCTATGGTTAAATAAATGACGTAGTATTTTCTCAACTATTGGTTGTCCATCTTTGATGACGACAAAGACTTTTTCAACCCCCAAAAAAATTTAAAAAAATTGTTAATATCGAAAATAGTTTTTCTAGATGTACCATAATAAACATCCTTATATACAAATAACATTTGGTCATGTACAGGGTCAACGATACAGTAAATTTCATTTTCGCCTTTGTCTTAAGAATTAAATATAAAAGTAGTAGAGACCATTGAAGTGCACATTTTAAAATTATGTTGGAGTATACGGGGTGGCCCAAAAAAAAGTGGCGAATATAACTTTGTTTTTTTTTTTAAACCAAACGTCCTTTATATTGTATTATTTTCTGATTCCCCACAAAATTCCACACTTATTTTGTAAATGTTATATGTCTAAATTCAATTGTTTTTGCGATATTGACGTTTAAAATATGGCATTTTCAGACTTTGACAGGCTGTAACATTGGAACGGTTAATCTTAGAGAAAAATGATTTTCACGTTCAGATCTTACTTTTTTATTCTCTATCCAAAGAAATCAAACCGGTGTTAATGGTTTAACATGTTACACCGGAAGTTGTAACTTTTAGATAGGGAATAAAAAATTAAGATAGGGAGGTGAAACCATTTTTCTCTAAGATGAACGTTCCAATGTTACAGCCTGAAAATGCCATATTTTAAACTTCAATATCCCGGAAACTATTAAATTTAGACAGATAACAAGTAATACAAAATAAGCGTAGAATTTAGTGGGGAATTAGAAAATAATACAATATATAGGGTGTTCCATTTAAAAAAAAAGTTATATTCGCCACGTTTTTTTGGCCAACCCGAATAGTCTAATATAATTTTAAAATGTGCACCTCAATAATTTCTACAACTTTTGCATTTCGAATTTTTATCTAATTCTTATGATTAAGAAGAAAATGAACTTTACTCTATCGTTGACTTACCCTGTACATTATTTATAAAGAACATTGTTTTTAGTAAAAAAAAACGAAATCAGAAAGTTGTTTATTGCTAAATTATATAATCTATATAGGCTAAAATTTCAGTTTTACTGATGTTTTTATTCTGTTTTTTTAAATAGGCTTTTAACAATTTTTTTAAAGTAGCTTCGAGATTTAATTAAAATATCCAAATTGTTGTATTTATTTGTCCTTTATAGAAAACTTATAATATGAAAAACGTTTTGATCCCCTTCCTAGACAAATATTTTTATTATACCCAGTTAAACAGTTGATGACAAACAGATGTCCAAATGATTTTTAAAATTTTGCGTTATAAAATATTTTAAATAAGAAGGTTATGTTATATTTTAAAAATTATATTATAAATTAATAATTTTTAACAACTGAAGTTTCCTCTGCATAAAATTTATTTTAGTTAATTAAAATTCAAAGTATTGGTTTATTTTGAGGTCTCTTATATATCACGTTATTGGCTGTGTATAAAACATATAAGTAATAAGGTAAACTTATTCTGTTATACATAATTTCCTTTGAAAATAAACTAAGTATTTGACAAATTTAAGATTTGATATAAATATAAAAAAACTAAAAACCACAATAATTTGATATTTCCTTATTTTAGAATCCTTTTGCGGAAACAAAATCAGATAGAAAAGGAACTGGAGGGCCCGAAAGTGTTGTCATTCTCCAGCGGAGGAAGTCTGGATAAATATCATACTCGCACCCCAAGGATCATTTTATCCACCATAGAAATAGGGGTTATTATTTTGGGATGTGTTGTTTTCGTTGGAGCCTTGGTCACTGCCGTTTGTGTCGTCTGCGTTAAGAGAAAAAAGAAAAGGTAAATAGGAATATAATAAGAGAGTTGCTTTTATTTTGTTAGTTTTTTATATGCTACTTTAGTGGGCCAAGGAGAATCATTATTGCCGAGAGGCCTTTTTTCATTTTATTATTCTATAACAAGGGTCGCAAGACACTACTTTATTTTTATGTTGGTGCGTCATTAGAAGTTTCATTATACAAAGTGATGAGGTGAAAGGCTGCAAAGACAGAACATTTTTCCGAAAAATAACATTTATCAAAACAAAATCATCTCGTTTACGATGATATAATTTGTATGAACAATCTATTCAATTCAATTAAATCTAATTAGTACATCGATAATTCGATTTTTAATATCGCGAAGCCCAAGCTGAGACCACCCCAACTTTCTTTCTGACTAAAGTGAGTTTAAAGCATTGTGTAGTAGGGATATAGCAGTGGGCGGGGCCTGGTACATGTGATTGTAGAATTGTAAATTAGAAAAATGTTGATTATATCTATCTGTCCGGAAAATGGGAAACCTGTGATAAATTGGTTTGTGTATAATATTATCATTGTGTCTTACGTGTGTGAGGTTTTATGTTAATAGCTAATAGTTTTGTATTTTTGTTTCGTAAGATAGTGCGAAATTAATGTCACGTTATATAATAGCCTTAGTGAGTTAGTTGTGAGTTGTACGTATGATGTTAAGCCATTCACATTTATCTCCTTTTATTACCAATTTCCATTTTTTGTTCCGAGGAAGGAGGACATTCAGGTGATTAGTGAGGTATTGCCTAGCCAAATTTTGTTCAACGAATTCATTACTGGCGCTACGTGCCACATCTTACCGGTATGTCTCCCAAGTACTGCATAAGCAGTTTTGAGTTCTCCTTTCTTTCGTCGGATCCTAGCTACTGATGAGCCATATGGCAAAACGCGTCTAGGGATGGATCTGACGAAACGAAAGAAAATTCTTTTTATGAATTCATTGTTGTTAGAAGGTAAATGATGGATACTTTGAGCACCTTATAGAATATGTTTCTCAATCGTTGTTTACTAAAACTAATTTTATCTCTTTTCTGATTTATTTTTCTCTTGGTCACTTTTGTAACAAATATTTTTTTCCGCAATCCATACATTAAATATTTTCCAATCTAGAATAAAGGAAAGTAGTAGACCAGGGTATCAGTCGATTATTGTCAATACTATTATTATTTATTACAGCTTAAAAAGATACACTTCGCCAATGGGCTACGCTTTAAGTTCTTCAAAAGGAGGTCTATATCCACCATCATACGGCGATCCAATACATTATCCAGATCCTGTTTCACACGATATGCACATGGCGTATACACCGACATCTCGACACGAAGTCACCTGTCCTCGATATGCAGCAAAGATAAGCGGATACCGGGATAGGTCGAGGAATTCCATGGGTCTGGAGAAGTCGATTACGAGCTTACACTCGAGCGGGCACGACTCGGGTATAGCCGATGCTACAGTCATGCACTCGTGCCAGTGCGGCCATAGTAGTAGTAGAAGTTCGGAAGGCAGTAGCAAGTAAGTAGGTAATTATTTATTTAAAAATAATGTTTTTTGTTTATATATGTATTTAGTAACTTCAGTTTCTATAGTCTTGAGAATCTTGAGGAACGCTAGTTATGGTACCAATACAGGGTACTTACCATTAAAAATAATAATACCTTATTCAAATTTTTCAGTTTTAAAAAGTGCTAAGGGATAGAGTAGTTGTTTTAAGTATTGTATAGATTAAACTTTAAAAGATGACAATATGTAGTGTAGATGTGTAAATAAAAAAGCCAAGTGTCATGCTTTGTTCAGAAAATCTGAGAGTCCATATTAAAAAGTATGCGCCTATTTGATTAATCAGACGTATTTAAATTATTGTGAATTATTATTTGGGACATAAAAATTTACATATTTTGATGGTTTTTCATTCTCCAAAAAATAAAATAAATAAATATAATGTTTGTCCTAAGTTCATTAAAGGAATAAGTATCCACTGGACCCAACTGTTGTTTTGTAGAATTATATAGGTTTAACCGAAGTAGTAGGTGTAGTAAAGTTTACATTATACCATTGACCTTTACTGTAATAAATAAACTACTTGGTAAACGCATTATGTTGGTCCTAACATCTTCAAACCGCAATAAATGGCTGCAAGGTCAGCTTAAAAATATAGCCAACTACATATTGCTTTATTTTTAATAAAAGAGACATTTTTAAACAAAATAAAAATATAAAGGAAAAGCTTATTCTTCTTATATGTGATAAATCTCAATTATTATTCTAGTCACAACTTTCAAATGTGCCCGAGTCACCTCACTTCTTTCTCGGAATGAAATGTTTCAGTACTATAACCTTTACCAAAGATAAAAAAGTACTTGTTAAAGCAGAAGTCTCGGCTAAAGAATCACTTGAATTACAATCTCTTTTCAGCAAAGATTGGTACTTTTTGGCTTTCTTTTGAAAGCGACACTACAAGATATCCCACTCTCAGCACAACTCCACTGCATGCCACATTTTTAAACCAATAAAATAAAAAATATCATGCGCAGGTAAACTTAGCGACCATGCAACAAAATTCACTAAAATGCAAGTAAATGAAATTTTTACTGTGGCTCTACCGGAAAAGATGTAAGTGTGGCACATTTTATGGCCAGAGCGATACTTAGGGTCTTGTGGCAGTCAAATTAAGTATAGTCTAAAAGGACCAACTGTGTAACACCGCTTCGGCGTTCATTGTCATTCTTAGGAATTTTTGTCGTTGTTTGGCATTCTTTGTCATTCCTTGGCATCCTTTGGTATATTCTCTGACATTATTTGGCATAAATCCCATGCCTGCTTACTTTATGTCAAAATGTATTCAAGTATGTTGTTAATAATTATAAGTATAGATAAAGAATGCATTTATTATTAAATGTTAAACAGAAAATAGGTTTTACATAATAGTTATGAAAATCATTCCGTGTGATACTTTTAGCTCCCTTTCATAAATAGGTCTATTTCCATTGTATAGTATTAATAGTTCTTCTAGAAATTTGTTTAAATTATTTAGCCTTGTCGTTTTTCTCCAAAAAAGAGTAAATTTGTTGCCATGGTATAATGGTTGTGTCTTACTACCTAATTATTGTTAAAATAAATTGCACTGATTTTATGTATTTTCAGCTAATTTCGAGCAGCTGGTCAGTCTTAAAGTCTAAAGGACTTATATGACAAATTTAAAAGATTTGTCACTTTTTAAGATTTACTTCTAACCTTATTCTTGCTAATATCATAAAACGACGTGTAACATTTATCCGATGCTAAATGTGTTTCTATAATCTTTTTAAAGATAAAATGAACCAAGTTTAGTTATGAACCCCTCCAATTAAAACAAAATAATTTAAAATTCTGAATTTGAACTTCTAAAAACCGCTCATGATCAAAATAATATTTTTAATTAAAAATTATATAGCTATAATGGTTAATAATGTAATTATTATACGTTATTTTTTATGGAAAGGCACAACAATAAAGCTCATTATTTCATTTTACCTATTCTCTTTTATGTTAAAATATTTTCAGAGATTTTACGATCCGATTCTACCAAAGAAAGCTAGCTGTCATTTGCATAAAGATTATAGTTTGTGGAGAATAAAGAAACGTTTTAGTATTTGATATTAAAATATCGTATCTACTATAAAATTAATACTGCTTTTAATATTATTGTCAAATAATTTATTTTGCAACCTTTTTTTATGTACAATCTAAATTGTTATTTTTAAAAGCCGAGTGGTCAATAAGCCTGTTTTTGCAAACACGGAAATAAAAACTATATATTTACATTCATGTCGTATTTAAAAAAATTGACTTGACGATGGGTACTTAAAGGACAACACTTCAACTTTAGAGACTAATAACGCCATAGTGTCTGTTTGAAGGTTGGACTTGCATTGTCTTTATTTGTTTTGCAACACAAATTGCAAAATAAATAAAGACAATGCAAGTCTAAAACTCTTCTACATTTAATAACACCATCTTATAGAACATAAAAACGGCTATAAAAAAGTGTATTTTTTCCTTAGTCAAAAGTTAATGTGCCAAATATTAAAAACCACAACTTAAACTTTCTGTATTAACGAATATCTTCGAAGGCATTTGAAAAATTTGGAATTCTCTTTTACCAAATTATTAACCATCTACTACTTTTTGTTTTTCCTTTTTAATTTAGATTTGTAAAAATGGGTACGCCTATGGTTCGGATACAAATGTTTCAGCTTCAGTTATTATGGTTGTAAAGTTATTCGTATATCATGAATTTCTTGGTGATGGTGATATAGTCTATTTCAGAAAGGTAGTAAAATTGGATATTCCGTCCAGTTCGGCTCAATTTCGATGTCGGCCACAGGTGTGGGTGAATTTTGTGCATTATATTATTAATGATAACTAACCAAAGAGAAAAATACCTTCTATTTCAAAATAGGGATTTGCACGGCATCATAAGGTATTTTCACAGGGATTTTGGGCAATATTACATGTTAACTTTTTGTATTGCATTTTTCATTTAGATATATAAAAACGGATACGCCTATGGTTCGAATACAAATGTTTCAATTTTATTAATGTTAAATAATAACCGTTTCCGTTAAATAATAACCCAGTTCTGGTCAAGTGTTGTTCTATTTTAACTTTGTACAATAAAAGTATTATGAAAATGTTCGTTTTAACAAAACTGTCACTGTCATCGACTTTTTTTGACGATTCCTTGTCGCCTCGAATAGCGACAAAAACGGGCATGGCCGCTGGTGGCTTCATTGTTTAGACCGTATTTTCAACAAATAATAATAAATAATTTGACTTTTAAAAAGTCAATTTGCGCATTTACAAAAACTATATAATAATACTGGTACTATGACCACAAAATAATATAACGATTTGTATATTTTAACGTAGTTATTATTTAACTTTTTGAGTTATTGAATATCTTTTAGTAAACACATATTTTATTTCAGTAGTTATGAAGACTCTCTACAGTCAATTCCTCACAGCCGAAAACTTCGAGATCCAACTCCACAACCAGTGATGCATCATCACATTGCTTTGGGTCCTGGATCCAACCATTCCAAGCAACATAGAAGATCAAGAAATCGTTCTATCACAGAAGATATTATGGATGCAGGGGGACTGCATCAAATACAAGACATGAGGGGTGTGCCTCCTGGTCCGTCTGGAATTTTTATGAATGGACCATCGGCTTTACGAAGATCCACTGAGAGACTGATGATGGTTGGCCCAATGGGTCATTAAATCTTATAGATTCGTATTTTTAGGTTTTGTCACTAAAAAGTCAAATTTGCACAAATACCGCTTAAGTAATTAAAATAAATTTAATAGGTAGCGTTTTGTGCTCTAGTAGGTATAGTACTTTTTAAACGTATGTCCATCCAACAGTGATTTTTAAAAAGTTTTAGTTTGCATCCATAGAATACCTTTTTTTTGGCACAAAGTTTTTTCTCTGCAGGTTGTGGTTAAAATGTACCTTTTAAAAAAAATCAGTACTTATTTAGATTTTGTTGTAAATAGTTTGTGATACGGTCTAACAAGGCATTTATTTTCAAAACGACAATTAGAAGAGAATATCTAGAATTTTTGAAAAATTAAATAACTTATATTTAAAAGTGTTTAGCGGAATTTTTGCTCCAGACTTCTCATTTTGCCAAGATAACTACAGCATACTAAAATTTCAAAAAATTTGGCTAGGCGGTAAAAAAGTTTCAAGATATGTCGTGTAATCGTCTTTAAGGAACTGTTTTATGTTATTATGTTCATTCCAACTAATAATGTATCATACTTGCCACTAATCATAAGTTTTGAGAAGTTCAAGCTACTTAAAAATTTTAAAAGATCGTATATTATTTAAAAAAATTAAGTCGATATAAATATATAAAAAACGAAACGTGGTATCTGAAAAATAAAATTATTTTCTAGAAGATCATGAAAAATGCCTTTAGAACGTGTTCTCGATTATTTAAAATAATCAGTATTTTGTCGTAAAATAAAAATAAAAATTAAATATTTCGGTTTTTGTCGGATATCTCCAGAAGTCATCGGATTTTTTTTATGTGATTTTAATAAATTATTTATCATTAAAATATGCAACTTTGCCTCTATTTAACTAACTCTCTTTATTTTATGTCACCGAGATAGCAATCCTAATGCATTCCATTTTTAATAAATCCTGTATGTGACAAATTTAAGATATTAATTTTGTCCAGTACAAATTAAGGAAGCAATGACAAATGATTGATCCCTAGATAATTTAGTTAATTAAACGGTATTAAATTATAAATAATATTCCTAAAAAACACAAATATTTTTAATAAAGTGATTTCAATATAAATTTTCCAGTGTCTGTTTGAAGGTTGGAGCCAATGATGTTTCTTGAACGATAGAAGAGTTTTTGACTTGCATTATCTTTATTTGTTTTACATCACAACGTTTTAACTGGTAAGTATCTCCAGTCGTCTTCATGTGAGTACTAAATAAGTAAAGTAACTACAGTTTTATTTATACTAGCTAAATAAACTGGAGCATAACCGAGATGGGTGCAGTCATGCGTTTAGTTCGTGTGCGGTATTTTAAGTTTGCATCTACTTAACAAAGGTTTCCAGCTATTTCTTATATCTAGTGAAGGCTTACTAAAGTAATCTGGGTTCTGGTATATGGTAGCAGCTTCCTTGAACTTCGTTATTCTCCAATGTGTTTTTTTATGCAGGTGGTATGCAGCTTCTGTCCACTTAATGTGATGACCGTCTGTCCAGGCATGCTCAGCTACACCTGATTTTTCGGTTTCTCCTTTAAAAGTGTTGTTTCTGTGTTCCTTGACCCTACCAGATCCCCTGCGAATGTGGCCGATCTTACATTGGTGAGACTTTAAGGCCACTTGAAACTAGGGTCAAGGAACAGAGAAACAACACACTTAAAGAAGAAACCGAAATATCATGTGCAGCTAAGCATGCCTGGACACAAGGTCATCACATCAAGTGGACAGAAGTTCAAATTCTGCATAAAAAACCACATAGGAGAAAAAGGAAGTTCAAGAAAGCTGCTACCATATACCAGAACCCAGATTACTTTAGTAAGCCTTCACTAGATATAAGAAATAGCTAGAAACCTTTGTTAAGTAGATGCAAACTTAAAATACCGCAGACGAACTAAACACATGACTGCACCCATCTTGGTTATGCTCCAGTGCATCTAGCTAGTATAAAATAAAACTGTAGTTACTTTACTTATTTAGTATTCACCTTAAGACGACTGGAGATACTTACCAGTTGAAACGTTGTGATGTAAAACAAATAAAGACAATGCAAGTCCAAAACTCTTCTATTGTTCATAAATTTCCCAATTATAAAAATATTCTTTATAACATTAATATATCGGCATATTTACTTAACTAGAGCTCATTAGGTAAATATTAATAAAGTAGTTACCAATTTTACTGTTACAATTAAATAAAAATTTACATATTAAATTTATACAAAGAAAGTGTTAATATTGAATTCTTATACTAAGATAATAAAATTTTCGCGTAGAATCGTAGAACTTAATATATTCTACAAATGGCCTAGAGAGTGCAATATTTTTAATATTAAAACATAAACAATGTTGTAAATATAGATTTTAGTTATTGTAATTAAGTTTAAAAAATAAAAGATCGAGCTTCAAAATATTGGTTTTATTGACGGGTTAAACTCGTACATGGGCTTTCAAAAGACCACACTTTAATGGAATTAAAATGAATGTATTTTTTCTGTGACGGGAAAAAAGTTTGACATTCTATCTGTGTTGACAGGTAATAAAATGTCACTTTTTGTGAAATTACTTTTTTTCCCGGAAAAAAAATTAAGTGATGTGATTACTTTTTTCCCGATATAATATACACACATAAGTGAAGGTAGATATTTAATTTTAGAATATTTTATTATACAAAAAGTTACATTTTCTTTAAATCAAAAAGTACAATTATTAAATGTGCATTGCATACATGACCTGTTCATTTTACTATTCGGTACAGTCGAATTTTCTCGTGTTGAAATTGTACCTGGTCGCAAATCAGGTGTTCTTTCAGCACTGCCACAGGTTCTAAACACTTTATTAGCTATTTCTGTCCTGTGTGCTACCGTTTCATCAACATACCCTTCAGCGACCGTTGACGACTTCCAACCGCCATGTTTCTTGAGTGTCAACAAGTCTCCCCCAGATTCAACCAAAAGTGTAGCAGACGATCTTTGAAATGAATGACCCGTGTATAAGGTAACATTTTTAAGTTGAAGAAAATTAGCTACTGTTTGGGGTACCTTATAAAAATGATTTTTACCCACAACTTGATTTATACACTTTCCATTGTGATATGCATAAAATAGGCGGCGATCCTTTACTGCTGTTGGGCGAACGGCTATGTACATTCAGTAAAATTTAATATATTTTTCAGTAATTACAAATCCCCCGTTGACATCATTCTGTGTTTGCTTAATTTTCACATTAATAACGTTCCCGAATCTTCAATATCATCTAATGTTACCTGGCTGATTTCGCAAATTCGACAAGCTCCTGCAATCTCAAGTAAAACAACAACCTTGGCCATTAAATAAACTTCATCGGGAGCATTATTTA
Source organism: Polydrusus cervinus (assembly GCA_935413205.1). NCBI lineage: Eukaryota > Metazoa > Arthropoda > Insecta > Coleoptera > Curculionidae > Polydrusus > Polydrusus cervinus. The sequence continues at coordinate 44,365,857 of OW284513.1, read as the reverse complement.
AAAAATCACTAATATTTGTACTCGTAGAAATCGCAGCTTTCTTGGGCGTATAACCTTTCCCATTTTGTTTTAGAAATGTAATTAGATATTTTGAAATGTCTACATTAATATTGGATTGTAACATACTTTTAATCATTGAATAATTCGACCACACTGTTGATGACTTTTGTTGTTGTGTCAGTTCCGAAAAATAGGCCAATAACACCGTCTCCGACAAAGAGCTTGCCTTTTTCATCTTCAATTCCATAAATCTTGAAAACGCGTTTTCGTAAATTTTGAGCGATTTACCTGGCAATAATTTTTGTGACACTACTTTCGCTGCTTCTACTAATTCCGGTGGAGTCAGAGAAAACTCAGAATCAGACATTTTAAACTTTATATTATTTAAAATAACTACTAAATAACCACTAACGTTCTTACTTTTTATATTAAGTCACGGAATTAAATTGACAGATATTTGATTATTTTAAAGGTTTCCTTTGAAACGCAGGTCCAATTGTCGCTATAAGTAAAACAGCCTACCTACTAGTTCGTTGCCTACGAATTTAAAAAGTCAAATTTCACTTCGATACTTTTCTGACTTTAATATATTGTAATAATATCGTCGTTTTTCCCGTCACAGAAAAAAATAGTGTATTATACACGGGAACAATATTAGATTTTAGCTCTCGCTTTTTTGTCTCCCTCCACTTCGCGTCGGGAGACAACACAACCTCGAGCTAAAATCTAATGCTTTTTTCCCTTATATAATAAATGTATTTTTCAACAATACCTTGATGGTGAGGGGATTTATTAAATTAATTAAAAATATTAAGTGCTTGCAACAATAAATAAAGATAATTCATCTTACGATTATTTAAAATCGTTTACAGCACCATAAATTGGGAAAGGTATCTTAAGAGAAGATATTTTAATAAAAACAGTGGTTTCCAAAATGAGCACCGTAATCTGGGGCTACTTACACACCTCGGAACAACTTGGTCACCCTTTTACAGTTCTCAATTTTTTAAATTTATGTATGTATTGTATGTATAGTTGATTTCCTTGTATTACAAAATAAATGGTTATTTGAAATAATGACACAAACCTACACAAAAACTCCAGAGTTTAGTCATTATTCCAATTTAACAAAAGAATCCCTTAAAAAACTCATAGAAGCTGTTAAAAATGACATGCAAACAAATAATGGATATTGATGATTAAACTGCTGGACAATTTCGCCTAAATTTAACAGTTAATATTTTTTGAACCAGATATGATATCGACCTACGGTTTTGAATGGTTGATAGATTCATCCCTTGAGAAACAATTGCCAATGTTGGATTTTCTTTAACTGTCAGAAAATTTTATATACTGGGTGTTAAAGAAGACGATTATTTTTGCTCTAATTTTAATGGCGTATAACTTTCACAATAATATTTTTAAGTTTTATCACTCTACGTCAATTGAATCACTGGTTCATAGCAAAGAAAATAATTTGTCAAATTTTTGATATCTGCTATACATTTTAAGAAATACCGATTTTTTTGGAAAACCTTGCTTTATTTCAACTTATTGGTAGCTAGATCTCACTGTGCGTTGTATCATGCAAACTTTGTGAGTGATTCTTATACTTTATAAAACGCTTGATTATGTTCAGTAACAATAGTTGTATCTAAATGTTATGATGTACGGTGGCGTACTTATAACCACCTATATGTCTATGGTTTATGAGTATCTCACGATTGTTTTATATTGGAAAGTACTCGCCCCTAGATTAGGTCAATTTTTTAATTTTTTTTGTTTTTTATATCGCACTACAGGTATATTATACAGTGTGTTTACAAAATTTTAACAAAGATCATTTTTTTTATTTAATTTTTGGAAAAAATGTATTTATTAATTTCTAACTTTCTAACACTATACTCATAAACCATAGACATATAGGTGTTTATAAGTACGCCACTGTACATCATAACGTTTGGGTACAACTATTGTTACTGAACATAATCAAGCTATTCATAAGGTATAAGAATCACTCGCAAAGTTTGGACGATACAACGCACAGTGAGATCTAGCTACCAATAAGTTGAAATAAAGCAAGGTTTTCCAAAAAAATCGGTATTCCTTAAAATGTATAGCAGATATCAAAAATTTGACAAATTACTTTCTTTGCTATGAACCAGTGATTCAATTGACGTAGAGTGATAAAATTTAAAAATATTATTGTGAAAGTTACACGCCATTAAAATTGGAGCCAAAATCATCGTATATAAAATTTTCTGACAGTTAAAGAAATCCAACATTGACAATAATTGTTTCCCAAGGGATGAATCTATCAACCATTCAAATCCGTAGGTCGATATCATATCGGGTTCGGAAAATATTAACTGTTAAATTTAGGCGAAATTTTTCTTGCTCGAAAGCAATTGTCCAGCAGTTTATTTAGAGAAAATATGCAATTTATTTCATATGTAGTCCATTCTTGGGATAACATGAATACGATTAATTTTTTACATAAGACAAGGAGAAATGTAGCATAAGTGTCCAAAGTGTCTAAATCCAGGAAGCGATTTAAACACCAAAAAATACATTTTTTTCATGTTGTGCTGGTTTATTATGTTTTGTTATTACCTTATATAAAGCTTACGTCAGTATAATTCTGGATAAAATTAATCGCCATAAATTTTTCTTTTAAAACAAGTGCTCAGAAGGTGTCCACCTAGCTCCAGATTATGGTCACATTTCTTAGTTAATATTACAATAATTAAAACTCTAAAATAATATTAATAATTACACAATATTTGAAGTTTAAAATAGTTTTTCTTTTTTTAAAAAACAAAACTACATAAGTTACATGCACAAAACACTAAAACAACTTGATTAACAGTTTTTCTCCCAAAAGGTAGTAGTTAACGAAACAGTAATTTTTTTGAAAGGAGGTAATTCTCTTTATTTCGTCAGATCGAATTAGCCATATCATGGCTTATCAGTAAGGCTAGGATCCTGAACGTAAAAGTCGTAGACCCCTAAAAGAATTTAGCATGCAGCGACATCTAGTGTAGATGATCGATACTTTCAAAGCATTACAATCAAATTTTTGAAAATATTTAAAATGTGAATCACCTGTGAAGACATAATTACAGAAGTCCATTTGTGCAGCGCGAGAACCCGTAAATCATCGGTTTAATGGAGTCGAAACCTATGAAGCCAGAAGAAAAGTTTTTTTTATTTCATCCTTATATTAGTTTCGCCATATCTTGGCTCATCAGTAAAACTTATCTTTTGATTAAATTATGCTATTGCGGCAAGATCAAGATGTAGTTATATTTTTAACATGATTATCTTATCCTATAAATGGTGTTAATTAATTTTTAAATGCCTTATTACTTTTATGATCTCTTTCATCTTTGAATACTTTCCCTTCTCAGTATATCTGTTCCATTTATTTATGTTGACCTTAACAACATACAGACAAACAGTAAACACCTCTTCTCGTTTATAATGCAAACAAAACTATAAAAAAAAGTATAAAACATACTACGTTTATTTTCTTAATGTATTTATCATCCACTTGAGTCTTTCGTATAACTTGTAGTACTTAAGCTTAGATGCAAGACGTGTTAAAGAAGCAATAAACACAGAACAATGGTCGTTAAATCATGGACCATTATTTTTCTCCTTACGTTATCCTACAAATTAACAAAACAGGAACCGGATTCGGTAAGTTTTTAAGGATTTAGTAGTGCTTAAAATCATTTATAATATAAAAAAGTTTAATACGTTTGAAATGATTTAAAGAAATACATAAAGCAAGAATATGAGAGTTTATGAGAATATTAATATTTATTGGTTTTTAAATTTTAACAACTAAGAAATATTTTAGGTAAAAAGCTTTTGCTTACTTTGTATGGTGCTTTAGTGGAGTCTAACTTAAGATACTGTATAGTGTCTTGGGGGTGTCTGTATGACAATTCATTAAAAATCCTTTCTACTTGCTAGAACACCGTTCTTAAAATTATTTTAAAAAAACAACGCATGTACAAAACTTATTTATTTTTAACAATAATATATCTTTATTTGAGCCAAAGAAAGAATTACATCCTACATGCAGGCTCCTCCTCTACATACAGCTTAGTATATTTAAACAATAAAAAAAAAGAGAAATAAGTACTTTACACATTACCCAGATTACAAAATCAGAATCAGGTAACAATTTTACACTGTAGAACTAAACTACAAGTATAGTTAGTTAGGAATTATATTTTTGTAAATCAAATGGTATATTTTTTTTATATAATTATAATCCTCTACAAATAAATACAGCTTATCTACACTGACAATAAAAGAAAAATATTTATTTATGAAACACATTACTATAAAATAAGCAACAATCTGACCTTATACAGAACTTAACTACAATGTACCAAAAATGTTATTAGTTATCAAGTATGTTTTTGTAGATCTAGATTCTAGAAGATATATTTTTATATAATTCTTAAACTTTACACTACTACTACGTTTCATGTACTCAGTCAAATTATTGTATTCTTTTACACCCTTAAACAAAATAGAATAGGCCAGGAGATTAGTGTGCACTTTCGGTACACCAAGATCATGCCTAGTATTATAGTGATGAATTTCTGCTCGCACAGAAAAAGAGATCTAAAATATAAGGATCTTATAGGTACATATTCTAGAGTCTTAATTATAAAAAAAAAATATGATCATTTTTTCCAAGCATCTTTCACACTTACCAAACTAGATCTAATGTAAATTAACTCTTAATTGTTCCGTCTATTCAGAGTTAAATTTTTCAAAGGTCGATATTATACAATAGTCCTAAATATTTTAATCTGCTGCCTTTATAAATATTCGCGGTTCTGCACAAAATAAAAACCTATTCAAAAAGTTCTAAAAAAAATCATCCTTGATAATCCTTACGTCTTTAAGAATCTTTTTTGATTAAAAAAATATATTATAATAAGAGGGAGTTTATTCCTTATTGTCACCTAAATTATTTTACCTCTGCTGCCTTTACTCGTTTTTTTTGCTTTCTTGCATGTATGAATATCCGCTAATAACTAACAAATCTTTGCTTTCTATGTTGATCCTTCTATATATTCTATACGAGCAAGGGGAGAGGTACTAGCACACAAATCCATACTTCTATGTGGTTTAGGCGAAACCTATCTCTCTATCTCATAGTGGAACTAAAATTCAGAATTTATTTACAAGAATTCTTTATTATTCCCCATTGTGCTTAAAAATGTATTTTACTAAATTTTTTATTTGTATTGGTAGAAGTAAAGTGTTCGTAATAATAAAATAAAAAAATTAGTTAGCGGCATGGGGACAAAGTGGTGCATCTGTGTTTTGCATCAAAACCATGGGTTCCCTGGAGTACAGGTAGACAATGACGGCGTTTTATCCTTATTAGAACTCCACGATAAGCTCTGCGTAGCAACTCCAGAAACAGAGAAAACGCCGCATCACCAGTTTAAAATCAAATGCAGAAGACAGACCTACCGGACGTAAAATCATAGAACTAGAAGAAAAACTAAAAACAACCAAGATACGGTAGACCACACATCTAGTACAGAAAACTACATTTTTTGGTTTACTGTAACAGTTTGTAATTCGCAGTTTCAAAAATAGACTAGGGTGCAACGCTATCCTTTTACAAGTCGTGTAAAATGAAGTAGTAGAAATTTAGTGTCTGTAATAATTAAATAGGAAGATAAGTTAGCGACAAGCGGACAAAGTGGTGTATTTGTCTTTTGCATTATTTTTTTTCTTTTAGTTCTATGATTCCGCGTCGGGTGGCTCGATCTTCTGCCGTTCAAAGTAAGTCTTGAAAATACGCTTTCACTGTTTCTGGAGTTACTACTTAGGTTATGGCTTTCAGTAGAGTCGTAATAGGGACGAAACGGCCGTCATTGTCTAAATATGCCCCCAGGGAACATACGGATGCACTACTTTGTCCGCTTACCGTTAACTTATCTTTCTATCAATACTTATGTCCTACAGATTATGTTTCCGATATTTTATTGTTATATAATTAAATTTAGTTTTTATTGCTAAGTTTACAATTTAATTTTAAATTAATATTTTTTAGACTAACCTTCCAGCAGATTTATCTCCACCAAACCCACCTATTCCATATTCGGTAAGAATTCGCAATAATAGCCAGTATAAAAAATCTTGCTAAACGATATTTCAAAGTAAATGTCACTGAAACTACACAAACAATTTGGTAATAATCTATTTTATATTCAGCAGCAAATATCATTCTATCTAGCTAACCGAAAATCAGGTTCCAGCAGACAGTGAATGCCAAGATATTCCCTGTTTGCAAATTCAAATAGCGTGCCTTTGCTGATTGGCACACACTTTTTAATATACCGTAATATGGGGTTACATATATAGAACCATGGGATAACATTAAACAATTTTAAAACTAACTTTATATTTTTTTTTAACGCTTGATTTTTTTTTATTTAAAAAACGCCAAAAACTTTCGAAGATATTTGGACAAAATCAAATTTTCACGATTTCGTTTTTATTTTTTTCTGACTCTATTTGAAGAGATATGATAAAATAAAGTTTACTTTTCGTTATAATTGTTTTCTCTTCTACAATTTGGTGTAATTGGATTTTTAATCCGACGTTTCGTTGTTTTTAACCCATCTTCAACTTTGGTTTTTTAAATAATCACCAAATTTCATTATATTATTTTTCAATTATCCTCGTTCTTTATAATTTAGCGACTTATCACACCTAGTATTATATACATATTTTGGACCTAAAAACTCATCATCAATAAGAATAAGAGCAAATATTTTATCTTTCAAAATAAGTTTTTTATCTTTAATCTCCGTAACCTAATCTAATTTTCATCTGTCTCATTTGTATAGCAGTCTATCTACACACAAATACTTGCCAAATGACAGATTAGGTTAATGAAATCGTTTAAATCAAATTAACTTTTATCTAATTTATTTGAAGTAAAACTTTTGTTTTTGAGTTGTGTGACTGCAGTTTTCTTTTAATAAAAATAATGGAACATTTTTTAAGAGAAGAAAAATTGGATATGATATGTTGTCGACGTCCAGGGCCAAATTATTTCTAGTTGGCTTTAAAAACAAAAACAGTTGATTGATACAAGTTGAATTGGAACTAATTCCTGTTGATGGGTTTTTAATTCCGAAACCAATTATAAATACTAAGTATAAGACGTCGTTGAATTATAAAAAGGGAGAGGAATTAAAAATAATAAAATAAAATTTTCCTTCTGTTTAAAAAAGCAAAGTTGAAGATGATGTTGAAAAAAATAAAACGTTGAAGTAAAAATCTAATTACACAAACTAGTAGAGCAGACAAAGTTATCATCAGGATGTAAATTTTAACGTAGTCAGAAAAAAATACAATCTAAATCGCGAAAATTCGGTTTTACCTAAATATTTTCGAAAGGGTTCGAAGTTTTTAAATTTGAAAACACAATGATGCAGAATTTAGTAGGGCGCAACAACAATCCCGTATTACGGAACCTTTACTGTTTACGACGTTATGTATAATATGCTCAATGATGTCTCTAAAACTGTATTTAAGTTTCATGATTTTTTTAAAATTAAATTTGGCAAATAATTGTTAATAGGTACAGAAGAATAATGCAGAAGCACATAATGGTTACTTAAAACAAAAATGATTATGACATGAATCGATGGTGTCCTATACAGGGTGATTTCTAAATTGATACTTCTTTTATAGCTGTGTATAGAAGGAATTAAAATTAACAAAATTTTCAAATAGCTTTTCTCAAAAAACTTAAAAATAGGCGAGATACAAAAGTAAAAAATCTAAGTGCGGGCCTGGTCATCAAAACGTAGCCTGCTCTATTTATGTTGTTTTTGTCTTATTAAGTCATGCAATTTACGGGTATGTCGTCAATTATTTGGCAATTCGCTGCGGTGTGTTTTTCTGAAGCAAATTAATTTTAAATTGGTGACACGTGAAAATGGTAAAATTTGAAAACAATGAACTAATATGGTGCTAATTTATAGCAAGTGTCGTCAAAGTGCGGCTGCTGCTTCGAGATTATACGTGGAACGCTTTTCCTTGCGGACTCATCCTACACCCAGAAGTTTTTTTAATGTTATTCAACGGGCAACTTAGGCAAGACTGTATTTCATCCCTAGTATAATAAATGAATATAATAGGTACCTTATTTTTGAGTTTTTTGAAGAAAGGTATTTGAAAATGTTTTTTATTTTAATGCCTTTTATATACACCTAAAATAGAAGTATTTACTTAGGAATCACCAGGGATGGTCATATCAAACTTTTGAGGGGGGGGGGGATGTCAAGAACTTATTCTTATTATTCTAGTGACTTGTGACTAGAATTGTTTAATTGTAAGTAAGACCCACTTCACTCACTTTTTACGTTACTTCTATATAGCTTTAAGGATTAAATTAAACACTGAGAAACAATTATTCTTATATGGAATCGCCGGCGATGCCAAGTTTCATAGTCCGATGCGATGTTGCCACTACTATTTTTGTATCCCAAGATTAACAACTATTGACTAAGAGGGGCTCTTATAATGTAAATCGACGCAAAGAGGGGGGGGGGGGGGCATGGTCCCCACGGCCCCCTATATGACCGCCCCTGGGAATCACCCTGTATTATTAGGTATAAACTAAAATATTATATTACCATTTCTTTTATCAGAAAACGTAATATTTTAGATATGAAAAATGATATATTTTTTTTTCCAATAGGTGCATATAGTAAGCAGCAACGTTCCCAGCGAACAATACTCCTTTGATGCCGTAGGAATTCTTCAGATTTATTTGGAGACCTATCAGGACTTCGAAAAAGCAGTACCAAAATTCTTAGACGCCTATAAAGAGAAACACGATAGTCAAGTATGGAAGGTATCCGGTGGCTGTAGTGTTTTGATTCTACCAAATGATACCACCTATATTAAACTACGCGAAGCAGTTACTAATATCGAGATCAACCTGTTTCAATAAACATATCAGTAGCTACAGATAGGGTAGTCTAGTCAGTAATAACTACATTATTATTATGTATTTAACTAGGAATTATTTACAATAGTAGTTTGTACAACAAGAGTGAATATGATGTACATATCGCACGAGGAAGTAAATTGCGCACGACATAATAGGCGGGGTGCTCAAACTTCCGAACGCAATATGGACAATCCACTCGAGTTATGTATAGTATATTTTTTCTACGACTCATACTAAAAATTAATTCAGGCATTATAACGTTTCATTTTAGTTCGCCGTGAACTGGCGAGAAAGATATTAAAAAATAATTGAAGAAAAATTGATTTTATTGGCAAATCCATGGACCAAATGACACTGTAATCTATTTATCGATTTGGATCATTTCTTATATGTACACAAAATCACTTTGAATCTTTCTCACATTCGGCCTATTGCAGAATAACAAACAATAAGCGATATATTTCTTAATAAACATATACAATTTATTTTTCTCAACCATAGCTAGTGTGATTAAATTGTTCTGCTGAAATGCACAGAAGAAAAAAGGTTTGTCCGTTTTTTTTTAAATGTATTATTGGTTATCCTGATTGCGTAGGAATTATTACTCCGAAAGTACAGAAAAATAGTTGTAGAATTTGTTTTAAATAGTTAAAAACGGGTTTTGTGCATTAATATGAATTTTTAACGTTCGCTATGGTAAAGTTTTTTTAAAATAATCACCAAATTATAAACTAGTAACACTCTAAATGTGAAAATAGAAGTGGAAATGCTGTAGAAATAACATAACCTTAAAACCTAGTAAAAAATGAAATTAATTTGTTCTAAAAATCTTATAATCTTTTATGCACCTACTTATCTTCGTTTTTAACCATTTAAGGAAAATTTACCAGTTATCTTTCTACATATATTGCGTGTAATAAAAGTTTGAAGGTCTATTAGGATTGGAGCCTTCATCGCAAATAAGCAACAAGGCAAGTTAATTTTAATAAATTTTATATACTAAATCTAAACTAGATATTTCGGAATGACTCTTTAGTTCAGGCAGAAAATAACAATAGTTCGGTAAAAATATATTTTGGTATTATACCTTCAATTTTCGCACAATTCCCTGCACTCTTTAGGAAAAATTGTGAATGCATAGACTCAGGGGTAAATGTTGTGATTTAAATTAAAAAAGGACACATTTTGTGTGACAGATTTGCCTATTTTAGAAGTACATTCTTAACCTCACTTCTGTTAAGTTTCAAAAAACGACTTTACTACGTGTAAATTTGATTTCTTTGTAATTGACCACTGCGGTTGGTCAGTTTTATATCCTAAACTAGGATGGATATGAAATAATATTCGTGCAGTTAATCAGAATAGTCCACGTTTCCGATCACTTTAGTGTAAATGAAACAGCAAATTTCCATGTGGGAGTAGAAAAAGAAAAAAAAGCAAAAGGGAATTAATTCTGTCAGTGCTGTCAGATGACAGTTCCTGTAAACTATTAAGTTATTCCGCACCAATACGAAGTTGGCCTTGCCAGGCCCTGATTGAATTTTGTCTTTTTAAGTTAATTGGGAGCTACGTTTCTTATGCAACCTTCTATAAGGTGACGTTTCGGTTTTTATTTAAACCTTCTTCAGAGCTATGAAATCATTTAACTAAAATAATCAAAAATATAGGTAGGTACTTCATAGTACTAGTCACGTTAATACTTATTTTACGTAAAAAGAAGACACTTCTGCAGTACATACATTAAATAATCTGGTAAACCAGATTCTCTCTGCATGATGATTATCATATTTAATTTTCCATAAAATAAAAACGTGAGAACTTGCTGGTTACCTTTTTCATTTACCTTTACCTTTCACCTAAGCTACCTTTTGAGAGTATTATTTTTTGGTAGTAGTTTTTGAAGGCTAGTAATGCTCTTAATGAAGGTACCAAGGCATTAATTGTACGTAATAAAATAGAATTTTTGCAGTTGTCACTGCAAGTTTAAAAGATTGTGCAGATAAACAAATAAGTTTTCGTTGTTCATAAAAGGTGTCCTTATCTAGCCTCAAAAGTCATTAGATAAGCTACTTTTATCTTAATTATCTAGGAAAAGTACCTTTACCAAATGTCTAACTAAATGGTTCCCTAGTAATTTTCTTATTGTTTTTGCTTAATCCTCTCATTGTTTGTTCCACTTAATCGTTAATGTCAACAAAAAATTAATGCATTTATATAATAGTCATAACTGTGGTTTAATAAGCAATAACTCTTAAAATTAGGTACGTTTTATTTACTTTTTTTGTACTAAAAAAGGCATATAATGGTTTTATAACGTCCCCTTGCACCGTTATAACAAAAAGCAATATAAGTTTTTAAGAAAATATAACGGTGAAGATGTCTGGTCGATGCTCCGATTTTTCGATATAAAGATATGTTTTAAAAATCGTAAATAATAATAAAATTCTAGTATGGATGCATAAGATTTTAATATACATAACCTTCTCAGACTTCAAGCCGTGAAATAAAAAGGCAATCTTGCAATGAGTTATCCAGCTTCCTTTTTATGGGAACCAACACTAAAAAATATTTCTAAAATATTAAATATTACCGATATAAATTTACAGAATGACTAAATAGTCACCTTTAATCTAAAGTCAAATTTTTTTAAGAAAACGCACTTATCATTTATGGCACCCTGTTGAAGTCTGGTCTATTTTACGCTTAGAGGTTAGCTAAAAAGACAGGACCGGACTATTTTTATGTTCCATTAACAAACTAAAAAAATATTTAAATATTAAGTTCCTTATCTCCCATTTTAATTTATCAAAGAAGACTTTACAAATTTTTCTATTTAAATCATCGTTCTTAACTAAAGTTGTCAAGAAACTTTTGGAGATGTTATCCAAATTGGAACAAAAGTCAAGAACCTATTAGGTATTCACTGAATACTACCTAGATATTGTGATAGGAATTACTTACAATAAAGTAATGTACTAGTAACATAAATATTATCGACAAAGCTTTTAAAAAATTTAACTTATCGACACACTACTCTCCTTTGCTCGTGAATATTAAAAAATGGAATAAATGCCGGTAATACTGCACCAGCTAGGTAGAATACGTAAAACATGGTATATATGGTTAAAATATTGGTATATAAAACAATCACTATGCTTCATTTTAGTTATGACTCTAACTTTCAATCAGAAAACTCTATATACACTATATAAAAAACAGCCACAAAAATACTAAAAAACACCAAAAAACAACGAAAATAATAGGACGTGCACTGACACGTGAACTTGTTACGGTCCACACTAAATCTAGTAACTTTTCGGCGTAACTAGAATCAGCTGTGAATGTCATCTGTGGCTTTCAACTGTCGAAACGCCGTTTTCTATCGCGATATCATCTCTACACGTAAATTCTGCTAAATTGGGAATATTATGGATTTGCGTGGAAAACAAATTTATTATATGTATGCTTTATTATTTTTATTAACACATAACGAATAATTTTCGATTTTTATTTGAAATTATCATGGTAAGTAAGAAAGCCCAATATTATGAGATCTGCAATTGCGATTTAATTAGTTTAGGCTATTTTAGAGTAATAGACTATGATTTAATTTTTTTTGCGAGTAATACTGAGGTTCTTATCTCACTTATATTGTTAATATTTATTTTATATACTCACCTTTAATTGCAATTTTCCCATTGTATAGTTAAGTTTGGTTAATTTTGGTTAGAGACCTGCGCTGGTCGAAATTTCACGACCCAAACTGGCCCGGCCCGAGCCGAAATCTTTCCACGCAGCCCATTCCAGCCAGTGAACCAAAACCGAACATCCCGGCAGGTCCAACAAGACCGGCGGACCCTCAAGGTCCGGTAAGCCCGTCAGACCGTCAGATCCGACAGGCAGGCAAGCTACGTCAGAGCCAGGAGAGTGTTGCTATGGCAAATTATGGTACGGTCTTTTATCAGATTTTCATGAAAATTATTTTACAAATATTACTTTTAAAAAAGCACATAAGCTGACAAAGGCTGACCCAAAAGACTAGCTGGCCACAAAAGTATGGCCGGCCCGGGAGGCCCCGCAAGCTTATCAAATCCGGCTAAAATTGTTAGGGCGCGAAAACCCGTCACTTAATTGATTAAGTGGCCCAACCGGAGCCCGAGAGTCGGGCCAGGCCGCGTTAAGGCCGGAGATGAAAACCCGGCACGTACAGGCCTCTAATCTTGGTTAATAAAAGAGCGTTCTAATATCTTTCGAAATATGATGTATCGGCTATTACCAGTGGCATAGCCGGGAGGGCAGCCCCCCAGAAATCCAAAAGATTTAAACTATTATTTCGAAATGAAATTACGGCAATGTTATCTAGAGGCCTGCACTGCCTGATCAATAACGGTTCGTGTTTTCGTGCCTTAACAGTTTTTTAACCCTGATAATTTTTTTCGGGCCTTTCGGGCCTTCCGGGCCTAATGGGCTTGCTGGGTCCGCCAAGTCTGCCGGGCCTGTCGGACTGATCGGTTTTGGTTGACACAAACCCGAACAAACCCGGACCGCGTCGCAAAATTCTGACTCGGGCCCGGTCGGGTCGTGAAATTCCGGCCCGTACAAGGTTTTTGTTACTCAAGTTTACAGCAGCGATGGTTCGTGGAAACTTCTGCGTTGATTTTGTGACCAAAATACTGAAAAATAAACTATACGGGCTTCTTTAAAACAAATATATTGCTCAAAGTAATACAAGGTATAAAGCAACCAACGTATGCGTCTTACTGAATATTGTATGATGGATTAATATGGTATTTATATTATTAGAAATTGATAAAAAGTGAATTAATGTTATTCAACAAAACAAGATAATTTACGGTATAAAAGAATGTTAATTTTATTACATGTAAGACATCAACTACATGATAAGCTTCGAAATAAAACATACTCATAAATATATTAATAGATATAGTTCGATGCAAGTCTTATTTAGCATTTTTTAGTTAAGTCACTGTAGTTCTTAAAACAAATAAGGTTGGAATAAAATCGCTGTTAGTATTTACCGGTTCTTATCTTCTTCTACTTTACCAGTGGCGTACCATGTAACTCTCTAATGCACCAAATGAAATAACATATTATCATTTTACTTTTACTGTGCGGCGCGACGCGCGAAATGCTTGTGAGACAAACTGATAACCACGCAAATCTACACATTGAAAAATAAACACGCGCGCGACACCCTTTTTGCCTTTGCTAATTAATTTAATATTAAATAGTTTTATTGGTATTCGTGTTCATCATCCTTGTGACTATTGGCATCTAATAATTCTTAGAAGCGTCATGCTCATCATAAGGTAGGTAAAAAATGTATTTTCTTCTAGCCTATAAACCCAACATGTGTTTTATCTATTTTAAACTACTAATATTAATTTGTATAACCCACTACAAGTTTACAAATGACAAAATTACAAATAAGTATTTTTTTATTTTTAATTTTTTTTGGTGGCCCAAAAAATTATCCGTTATAAGTTAAGTTAAATAAAATATACGAATAAATAATTAACCGCAACACTATTAATTGATTTTATTAAGATTTAAAAATCAATTTATATTAAGTAAACAGCTTTATATTCAATTAGAAGGTAAATGTTGTTTGTAACTCTTGTATTGGTCATATGCTTTTACAGACTGTGCATATTCTACAAATAGTTTAAACAGCTGTTGCGCTTTAAATTTAACTATTAATTATTTCTGAAAAATATTTACAAACTTAAAAAATACAACAGTTTACAAATTTCGGTATATCGCGCAGCGTTGCCAAACCACAACTTTATGGCTCGGAATTAGAGACGGCTATGACTTTTACTATAAAACTTCAAGATATACCTCTAAGTCTTTTATATGGATGGCAAAATGTAATTTAATATAAGAATGCGATTCAATTCTATAGCAGAAGCAAAAAATTGTTTTTAAACTTACATATATTGTGCTAGCGTATTGTTTTTCAGTGGCGAATTCGTATTATTTAACTTTATTTCGTGCTGGATAAGTTTAACTATTTTTAAACACTTTTTTGGAGTTAACCTTTCATATAAATATAAAGGAATGCGTAAATAGTTTGAACCAGACTAAATTATCTACATACTGGTTAAAACTTAACCAATTTTGGTATGTATGGTCACATAGCCTTTTTAATTTTATAGGAGCGATTGAGCCAAAATTCCTGGCCCTTTTATTTCAGCACGTTGAAGGTTCCAAATGCGGGGACGTCTTGGAGAGGGGAGCCTGAGTGACGTGGTGACAGCGACCTCCAGGAATGGATGTACCTACATATGTAGGCCGAATAATTTTAGGGTGGGCACTGCTCAAATGAAAAGTGAGTTCTATATAAGTCGTCCTTGCCGTTAGAGCTCCCCGGGTGATACTTTTTCTTCCACCAGACCAAACTGATGTTTAAAAAAGGGTCTCCACCGAAGATTTAGAGACAATGAAATTATTTAGAATTTTATAAGCCAGGCCACGGAAATTAAAGTTATGACATATTTGGAAGCCTACAGTAAGAATTCCGTGCAGATATTGTTCAAGATCTTTTGGCAGGGGATTTAGAGAGAATACTAATTTCTTGCCATTGTTATCTTAACTGCTGTTTTCACAATGTAAATAATTTTCGTTATATTTTATGGACAGATGAATTAAATTTCTCAAACGCTGGAATGTACAATAGGAAAAATCATCATTACTGGTCACGAGAAAATCTTTTCTTAGTACATCCACGAGCTCCACAAGTCCGTTTTAGTTTTAATCTTTAGTGCGGTTTAATTGGTTTAAGAATGGTTGGTCTATTTTTTTAAGAGGGCACCCTAACTGGTGAAAGATACGTGGCATTTAGGACTGAAATTTTAAATAATTTCTTAGACAAACTGTATCTTACAAGTAGACAGAATTTTCATTTTTAACAAGATGGCGCACCTGCGTATAACTACAAAGGTACTTATCAACTACTAACTAATTTTTTTTAATAATCAATGGATAGGAACAAACTATTCAGTAGACTCCCCTATCACCAGAACTTACCCCTCTGCATTTTTTTTGAGGTGTTTTAAAGAACCAAATTTACAAGGGAAGATACAATAACGTTGACGATTTAAAGACTACAATTAGAGAAACGATAACGAGATTGATGGTAGGACCACACTTAAGACAGTTCCAGCAGTTCTAAAACGTGGACAAAAATGTATCGAAGAACGGTGGTATTTTTGATCATTTTCTAAGAAAAAATTAGTTATTTTATTTTGTTTTGTTATAAGTTTTTGTGTATAATAAAGTTGGTAAATCTATCTTTTTTATTTCAATTTGGGCTTTATACCTTCCTTAGTTTTTATCTTAGGAGAAATTCTTTATAAGCTTTTTTGTTTAAAATGTATAGCTTTAACAAATAAAAATATTTTCATTTAAAAAAATTGCTTGCTTCTTACCTCAAAAACACGATGCTTTACTGTTTTTTTTATTCTAGTATCTTAATGAGCTGTAAAAATACTACTAGCTTGCTAATTTAAATAATTTTGCATCTTTAATAATAACAAAATTACCAATGGTGGACACTTAATTTGAATAACCCTGTATATCACATATAATATATATTATACCTTACAGCTTATATAAAACCTTTTTTGATATAGGGTAAACCCGGTAGAGATGGCGCACATTTTTTCAAAGTCGCACAAAAAATCAGATTTACAATTTTTAGGTAGGAATTATTTTTTATATGATTATACTGAGTAAAATAAAAGTAGATGATACAAAAAACAAAACTTAATTTAATTTTAATGACCATAAAATGTATTTAAAAAAAAAGCAGAAAAAAACCATCTCACCCCATGGGTATGGGTGAGATGGCGTAAACACATAATGTAAAAAAAAACAATTTTTTTGCGAAAAATAAAAGTAGAGGATACGAAAAAAATTCCGTTAATTTAACTGAACAAGACATGGTTCTCTTTTTTATCAAAATAAGAGAAAAGTCCATCTCTGGTTGAGATGGCGCTCACACAAAATATAAAAAAAAATAACTAAATATTCAAATTTTGTCTCGTGCCACGTCGCAAGCAACAGTTCGAAAACTTTGTGCAACTTTCATGAAGCCATTTGTTGCAAAAAACGCATTGCAGCCAGTCTTCTTGACTTCTAGTGGTTTTGTAGGTATCCCCACAGCCAACACACTCAGTTTCGATATCGTTGTCATGGATGCTGCTGTGTGAATCGCTTTGTGAACCAACAGCTACGTCACTCTTTGACGAAGAAATACTACAGTAGTCTCTTAATTTGTTTGTGATGCCTTTATTAGATTCTGGCATTTTTAAGATCTTGTTATACTTTTTCCCGTTTTTTTTTTCCTTTTGCATCAACAGTTTATTTTTTAGTTTTGCTCGCGGTATTCGCTGAAGAAGAGTCGCTGTAGCTTCTTACTTTCTCCGCCTGGCTGTTAGATTTTTTTTAATTTTTCGTAGCTTCCTTTCGTGTTTTTTGTGGAACAATTTAACTTTGTTTTCTGCTAGAGCTTTCTTTTTTAACATATTTTCGGGAGATGTAAATATCTCAGCAAGCTGCAAGCTAATTGTTTTAGCAGTTTAATCTAATAGATTGGGTGAGATGGCGCACCAACATAGGGTGATATGGCGCGCGCCATGTAACCCAACTTGCATTGGGTGAGAAGGCTCGGTCACGTACTCGGGAACAAATAACAATGTGAATGATTTTAAGGTTAGAAAACAAACTATATGCTCATTTCAAAGCGACAATATTACAACTGGTAAAAACTTTGGCTAGTTTCACACCCAAATTATTAAATTACTTATTATCTAGAAAAAAAAAGGATATGCCTGAAATATATAAAGGAAAATTAAAATAACTTAACTCCAAATGATGGGCGCGAGGTGAACGGTATAGACGTTTACTTACAAATGAAGGTATTTAGCGATGGCCACGTCGCCTGATATTATTTTGTTTAGGGATATATTGCACTGCGCCATCTAACCCGCTGCGCCATCTCTACCGGGTTTACCCTATTTAATAGTAGAGACGGTATATTACTTTGTCACACATATGGGCCACCCTGTATTGTTCTCAAAGATTTATTTACATATAAATACAATTGATTTTACAATTTAGATTGTTTACAAAACGACAGGTTACATCGCTTGGAACAAATAAATTTAAAAAGAAAACTCTATCCTATAAAATTAAGTTATCGAGGAAGTTACATGGCCTTGAACTTGGCATCGCTACTAAAACTGCGGCAAAACAGGAGACAGAGCGTCGACACGCGTTTTAAAAGTTGGATTCTTAACCCTGGAAATGTAGTTTCCTCTGTGATATTTTATATGGGAAGTCAGTTGAAAGAAACATGAAAACAATTTGAAACTTTGTTTTTATTTGTAATTAATTATTATTGAATTTAGTAAAAACTAGAAATCGTATAGGGAGAATAGAATTATATAGAGCCTCCCCGATAAATAATCCAAAATTCCAAAATAATGTTTAAAACAATTCCCAGTTTAGCTTCATTATTTATTATTGGCGGCTCCTCCTTGAGGCCACGTGGCCGCCCCCCCCCCTTCTGCGGCCTGCCAAAGATAGGATAATTTTATTCACGTTTATTATTTTATTCATCGGGAAACAATAAGTAATTTGATAGATCTTCCGATAATTCAGAAGGATTCACAACACTACCTGCAACTCTCTTAGCACCTTCATTACCTGACGATAATAAAAGCGCCTACATGTAATGCGCTCGGTTGTGGCCCGGTACCGAATTATCTGCGGCTTCTCCTTCCTGACGAAAACGAAAAATTAGCGACTTCGTATTTCACTGAAAACACGCTAAAATCTCGTTGGTTTATTCGCAAGTGATGTGCGGCAAACAACAAAGCGCCGACTTAAAGTGAAAGATGCGGCCAGTGGACCCGATCGTGTTAAAATTTGTTATATAAAATATAGGCTTTTTTTGTATTCAAATTCCAAAAACACTAAGCAATATATTAAATTACACCTATAATTTATTGTTGTTGTATTTTGGCATAAATATTTTTATTATTTATTATTACTAATAACTGTATAAAAACGTGCGTCCTTAATTTACTTTTAGTGCTGACAGCTTACAACCTTTTTAACAAAATTTCAAGTTAAAGTTTGCTTGATATGATCAATAAAGCCGTACCCAGGGAGGGGGGGGGGGGAGGTTTTAACATCCCCCCCTCTGAAATTTTTACTGGGTAAACACGACTGTATATTATTTTTCTTTAAATATTAATATTAATAAAGAACCTAGCCATTTTCCAGAATATTGAGATGGAATATATTGGCAAATATAACAAACAGAAAATAAAACCAATTTTCGATGTATATTATTTCGTCCTTTCTCACTTTCTCACTGACTTCAGAAACAATCTAGGTCCACTTTTTGAGTTAGACATAATTTCATCGACTGAATGAGTGTCTGTAGTTCAATATCTCTAAGGCATTTTAAACGGCCAGTAAATATGCAGTGGGAGCAGAAACAACCAAGTCCGTGTTTTAGGTTTGCACTTGGGTTATTTCTGCGCTCAGTCAAGAATCAAGCATTTAATTATTGATGTCGTGGGTTATTTTATAATTATTACAACAATATTTAGAAGCAGCTAATTAGTTTTTTTAATTATCTCAAAAGTTATAATGTGACTTAGGATGTTTCTGAAATCAGTGATTCAATTATTTTTAATCAACTTTTGATTCGGCCCAGAACATTTTTCAATACATATTTTTGAGCGTGGCCCCGATAAACAACATAAACTCTCGACTAATCAACAATTTTCTGTCTCGGATTGTAATATACAGGGTGTTACAAATTCGACATACCAGCATTGGAATCTCGGAAACCATAGGAGCTAGAGAAACGGTTAAATGGGGACAAAGTTGTGCAATTCGGTGCTGATTATAATGCCGCTTTAAAAGTTTTCAAATACTGATACCGATTTTATTCGAAAAAAACTGAAATTTTGCAAAATCGTTTTTATTTTTTCCTGAGCTCATTTGACTAGCTATTAAAAAATAAACGACACTTTGTCATTGTCACTTTTTTCCTCTACAAATTTTCTCATAATGATGAATTATCATTGCTAATTTTTTTAAATTCATATTTTTTACACTTCTTGTCAGTCCAGTCCTGGCAACGAATTATAATATTAATTAAAAACTTTATTTTATTTAAAACATTTAGAAATAAGTTTCATGAGGAAGTTTGTCTTAAGTTCATCAAGTATTTACATACAGGTTGCATTTGGTAGGATAAGGAGAAGATCGGTTGAAAGGGCTGTCGCCAAAATTGGAAAAAAAATCGATCTTTGTATTGAGCAAAACGGCAATCTCTTTGAACATTTAGAAAATTAGGATTTAATTAGTAAATTTAGAATTATTAGAAAATTCCTCGGAAAATTCTTATAAAATAAATTATATTACTTAGGTATGAATATTTTAAATGACATAAAGTTTTTAATTAATATTGTAATTCGTTGCCAGGACTGGACTAACAAGAATTGTAAACAATATGAATTTTAAAAAATATGCTAGGACAACTCATCATTATGAGAAAGTAATATCGCCATTACATTTTGAGAGTAGGAGGGTTTAAAAATCGGTTACAAAAAATCCAGGTCCGTATTTAAAAAAGTAAAGTTGGTGATAGCCGCTTGGAGACGAAACGGCGGATCTTTAGTTTAGTAACGTCATTTTGTAGAGGAAAAGATGACAAAGTTTCGTTTATTTTTAAATAGCTAGTCAAATGAGCTCAGGAAAAATTAAAAACGATTTTGAAAAATATCAGTTTTTTTCGAATAAAATCGGAAGTATTCAGAATTTAAAAACTTTTTGCGGCATTATAATCAGCACCGAATTGCACAACTTTGCCCCCATTTAACCGTTTCTCTAGCTCCTATTGTTTCCGAGATTCCAATGCTGGTATGTCGAATTTCTAACACCCTGTATTTTTTAGGTATTATAGACTGTAGATGGTCGCCTGGCTCGGCCTTTTCTAACGTTGTAAATTAAAACACTCAAAATAATTTACTTTACTGCTTTTTGTATTGACAACAGGCTGATACACAAGAAGAATGATTAATACAACAATATAAACAAACTGTCTTATTTTGACAGTAAAAAACCATGGTAACGTTGTTCACTTAAAGTATATCAAACATCGCCCTGGCCTTGAAAGGGAGTCCTTTCAATACGGCACGCACTCACATTGTTCAGAGCACGCACTACTTGTAGCATTAAGAGTTCGAAGGCAAAGGACAAAGTTTTGCAAAGGAACGTTTTATTGTTCCTGTTTTGGTCTTTATAGTAGCGACTCTTGCTACACCATCCTTGCCCGGGTGTAATTCTATAATTCGACCAAGTAACCATTTAAGAGGAGCTTGGTTATCTTCTTTGATGATGACCAAATCGTTGACCTTGAGAGAACTATGTGTCGTCTTCCATTTGCAACGTTGCTGCAATTCTGAAACGTATTCAAGGGACCATCTGGACCAGAAATGCTGCTGAAGCTGCTGAATACGTTGAAAGTGTTTGAGTCGATTTTCTGAGGTTGTAGTGTAATCTGGATCAGTAATTGAAGTCAGGGGCCGCCCAATAAGGAAATGAGAGGGTGTCAGAGGTGTTAAGTCTGCGGGATCACTTGAGAGCGGAGACAGAGGACGCGAGTTTAGCACCGCCTCTATTTGAACTAGCAAGGTATAAAATTGTTCAAAAGTTAATATAGCATCACTGGCTACGCGTTTTAAATGATATTTTGTGGACTTAATGCCAGCCTCCCACAACCCGCCAAAATGGGGCGAATATGCTGGGATAAATGACCACGAAATTCCTTCATTTTGGATTGAATCGGTCAAAGCTCTAGCATTTTCTTGCAGAAAGGTACCTAAACGTTGTAGTTCTAAATGTGCACCAACAAAATTGGTGCCGTTATCCGAGTACATCTGAGAGGGCCTTCCACGACGCGATATAAAACGTTTAAAGGCTGCTAAGAATGATGCTGATTTAGTACCATACGTAACAGTTGATAGTTCATACGTTTCGATGGGCTGATCAGGATTATCACGCCATAAGATTCGCTGTAAACAGGTTTGATCGGGATTTATTTGACACATTCGGTACATCTTTTCGACATCCGCGGCAATGACATAATTATGTTTTCGGTAACGCAATAAAATTGAAAAAAGATCCGATTGAATAGTTGGGCCAGCCATTTGTAAATCGTTAAATGAGTAGCCGCTGCTGCTTGCACACGACGCGTCGAATACAACGCGTAACTTAGTCGTTGAACTACTTTCTTTAAGTACGCCGTGATGTGGCATATAATACGCATGCCGCGCGCTATCTGGTTCGCCGACCTTAGTCATGTGGTTCAGCATATGATATTCCTCAATAAACTTACTATATTGTAGTTTAAAATTATTATCGCGATTGAATTTACGCTCTAAAGCGTAGAATCGTTTTTCTGCTATTTCGCGAGAATCACCCAATTTAATTACTTCATCTTTTAGCGGTATAGTTACCTCAAAATGCCCGTATTCGTCGCGTTTTACCGTTTCTATGAAATGCCTTTCACAAATTTTCTCTTCGCGAGACAATAGATTTAAATCGCGAACTTCTTCTATTTCCCAAAATCGCGTAAGTTGTTTGTCGATTTCTATATTTTTCAAAAGGTTACAATGGATTTTTTGGGATTGAAGCCGATCAGCTAAAATTTGTCCGGATACTATCCAGCCAAACTTAGTTTTTTGTAGGAATGGACCGCCACTGTCTAATTTGATTTGGCCCACGCACATGACATCCCAAAAGTAATCTGCTCCTAAAAGCATATCAATTTTGCCTGGTAAATGAAAGTTTTCATCAGCCAGTTGTATGTCATTGGGAATTTTAAGCCTTTGTTTATCGACTTTAAAGTTTGGTAAATCGCTAGTGATAGTTGGTATGATTAAACATGAAATTTTGCATGAATAGTAATTTACTTGCGACTGAGCTTGTAGTGTTGCACTACCTTTTACGTTAGATACAGTATCATTCAGCCCGCTGATTTGTAAATTGATCGGTTTATAGGCAATTCCAAGCTTACTGTAAAACTCTTCAGTAACAAAGCTGCTTTGTGATCCCGCGTCTAGTAACGCACGCGCAATAAATGGTTTATTATTTTTATCAAAAATACGTAGCAACACGGTTGCAAGAAGTACCTGCTGATTAACTGATATATTGCGCGACGATAAACTTATATTTCCGTGCGGTAACTCTCTATTTTCAACCGATACATTCGAATTTTGTGCGTTATGCAAATTATCGCCTTTTTCCGAATGTATTAAAGTATGATGTTTTCTCTTGCATGTTTTACAAGGCCCGGAAAAGCACTTTTCATATAGATGCCCGAATCTTAAACAATTTAAACAAAGCCGTTTTCTTTTAGCCTGTTCTACGCGTTGATTTATATTTAATTTTAAGAACTCGGAACAATTTTGAATGTAATGCTCATTTTTACAAAAAGAGCACGATGGTTTTGCCGCACGATTTCCCGACAAAAGCGTTTTAGGTCTACGTTTAAACCTGTTATGATTAGAATCCGTATTTTGCTCTTTATCATCTTTAGTTTGCTCTATGGACTCAAGTAAATCAGCCCTTCCCTTTAAAAAGTCGCTTAAGTTCTCAAGTGTAGGTGTTTTGTGGGTCGCTTTTATTTGTTCCCACTTTCGAAGTGTAACATCGTCTAATTTCGTAGTAATTAAGTATATAATTAAAGTATCCCACGATTCGATAGGTTCATTTAAGGTTTTCAGGGCCCTAAGATGTTTGGCAACACCGTCAACCAATTTTCTTAAAGCGCCAGATGATTCAAATTGTAACTTTTCTATGTTAAATAAAGCTTTAACATGATTTTGTATTAATAATCGATTGTTATTGAATCTATCACAAACTAACTGCCATGCGTTATCGTAATTAGAACCTGTGAACTCTAGACTGGCTATAATTTCAAGAACCTTTGAGCCTAAATAAGCCCTCAGATAATGATACTTCTGGATGTCGCTAAGTCTAGCGTTTTGATGAATAAGCGATTCGAAAGTGTCTCGAAACTCTAGCCACCTGTCATATTCACCGTCATAAGTCATAATTTCAATAACTGGCAGTTTGACGCCACTAGCGCCATCGCTTATAGGTGGATTATTAGTATTGCTAAACGCGACTGAACTCTGCGTACCTCCACCACTGGCATTTAATGGGGCTGAAATATTATCAGCAATTAGAAATCGTTTTGATCTGGCAACAACCCCGTAAAAGGCGCTCTCAAATGTTTCACGTTCGGGGTACTCGTTTGTTGGATCTGTACTGATCTCTTCGATTTGACCTTGCAGGTCTTCAAATTCATCTAGAACGTTTTGGAAGCGTTCTGCTCGCTGTTCTAGTTCTAAAAAGTCGATTTGATTATCGATAGTGAAATCGACATATTTTTGCTCTAAACGAGTTATGTATTTACCAAAAATTGTTACTTTAGCTTTGACTGAACCTCTCTTTCTAATGAGTTTTTCACTCTGTGTATCAGGCTTATCCGTCATTATGATTGATTTTATTCAAACAATCTCGAAAATGATAACTAAATTATCCAAAATGCGTTAGAAAATTGTTTGAATCGATTAAGGTATGACAAGATTCGTTCGAAAAACTCGCTAGTTAAAATAAGATCAGCCTAAAACTACGCTTAATGGGAATGCAACACAGGAAAGTATGGAACGGACACACCTGTTTGATGTCTTCTTTCTGTTTTGCATCCGCTGCTCGGAGGTCCAAATTATGTTGCGGTCTTTACGTTGTGGACTGTAGATGGTCGCCTGGCTCGGCCTTTTCTAACGTTGTAAATTAAAACACTCAAAATAATTTACTTTACTGCTTTTTGTATTGACAACAGGCTGATACACAAGAAGAATGATTAATACAACAATATAAACAAACTGTCTTATTTTGACAGTAAAAAACCATGGTAACGTTGTTCACTTAAAGTATATCAAACACATTGTATGAACTAAAAGTTTCTAACAAAGACATATATAAAGCTATTAGATGAGAAATATAATACTTATCGGAATCTACGCAACATATGTTTCAATTTCTAAATTTAGACACATTATAATTTTATTAGTATCTTGCACATATGTTTTAGTATGTACTTTCCAATAATAATTCCCAGTTATCGCCATAGATGACATATCTTTTAGATCGAAGTCTAGACCTTTTTTCGTAACAATAAATCCCTAAAAAACAGCAAGAAGATACATTAAACTTGGTTAGTGGCTAATAACATTATTATGTGTTTAACGCTTCTTGAAATATAATTTTTTTACATTTTTTTTATTAAATTGAATAGGAACATTTTAAGACCCCCTTCACTGATTTATATGTTAAATATCAGTGTTTGTCCATTATGTACATAACAAATATAGTTTTTTTATTAAATTAACGTCTTGTTTCTATTCACAAGAAATTATATAATGTACAACCTATATCTATAAAATGCAAAGTGTCTATACACAATGTCGGGTTACACAAAGAATTTTAGTAATAATTAAGCAGAAATAATTTTTTCACAATCATACTCACCCGGTACCTTAATTTTTAATTTACTTATCCGGCACCTTTGATTGTTGATGATTGAGTTCATAATGTCTGTCAGTGTCGGTTATGTCACAGTCAAACTTGCTGGTTAGTTGAATCTGATTAAAAATCTTTGTGCAACCCGACATTAATATATATATATCTTAAGATGGAAAGTTCTTGTGTATAAACACCTAATTTGAAATTCAGAAAAAAGTATTTCCTCGAGCCGGATTCGAACCGACAACCTCCGTATATCCAGTACAGAGCGCTAACCAATTGCGCCATCAAGGAAGTAGGTTCACAACGGCAAATCGGGAAACACTTTCGTCCGAAAATTTCAAATATTTACTGAAATACGCACAGTGATAGATATTGTAAATCATTTTTACCCTTTTTAAACAACAACGTTACCGTTTCGGCAACCAGATGTATGCTTTTCAGGCGGCTGATTAATACCTATCGGTTCTTTTTCGTAAGAAAATAAAGTATGTATATATCTTAAGATGGAAAGTTCTTGTGTATAAACACCTAATTTGAAATTCAGAAAAAAGTATTTCCTCGAGCCGGATTCGAACCGACAACCTCCGTATATCCAGTACAGAGCGCTAACCAATTGCGCCATCAAGGAAGTAGGTTCACAACGGCAAAACGGTAATGTTGTTGTTTAAAAAGGGTAAAAATGATTTACAATATCTATCACTGTGTGTATATATATAAGTATTTTTTCTACATATATACAGGGTGCTACAAATTCGAGTACGTACAAAGGGATCTTAAAAACGGTAAGAGATACAAAGATGGTTAAGTTAAGGCAAAGTTGCGTATTTTAGGGCTTAATAATGTGGTAAAAGAAAATTGTAAATATTCTGAATTACTTTGGAAATATCTGAAAAAAGCCGAAATTTTTAGTTTTGGATTTTTGCGTCTATACCATTGACTTGGAAAAAAAATAAAAAAAAAAGTTTTCATATCCGTTTATTTATGTTTCACAATATGACTTTATTAGTTTTCGAATTCGACGTTTCATTCTACCTGCCTTAAGTCAATTATTTTAATTACGGATTTAGAATTCTAATTACAGTTTTAGGGACTTCTTAGCTTTAAGAGTTTAATACAATTTAACAATTTTTAAAATTTTATCGTTTTGTTATCTATAAACGCTTTTTTCCTTTATTTTTTGATATCATTACGGTCCTAACCATTTAGAGTCAAACTAAAAAAAAAAGATTTGTGAACTGAAGAATTAGTTCATTTGAATTCAGAGACCTGATATTTGATATTTCGTAAAAAAAAAACATCCAAAATCTCAGCCTTTAACAATACAATACAAAAAATACAAAATGGGTGCTTTGTTTACTTTAAGCCTTGAAAATTGAAGGGCGTATGAAGGGTCAATATTTGTTCAGAAGCCACTCTTACTTTTATGAAAAAAGTATTTTCTGTTTTTTCCCCAAGTCAAAAATGTAAAACGTTTTTTTTCGGATATCTCCAAAGGTATTCGGAGCAATTTTTTTTAGGCAAAAATTAAACACCTAAAATAACATTTTTTACACAATTTTACTATCTTCTTATCTCTTACCGTTTTTGAGATCATCTATTACCCTGTATGCTGGAACGGAGTATTTATATTTATATTACTTATTTTTTATTTTCGTTCATTTCTCCTTTAATACTATTTTAATGGATTTTTTAGTGGATAGGTTAAAAACCTATACTACACGTACACTACGCATTGTATAGATGTACTAACATAATCGAATCCCTCAGTTCTTGTAGCAAATAAATTTTACCAGAGGGCCACTTTAATCTCTCGGTAATCGACACACTATTATATTTATTAGAAGAACAAACATTTATATAATTAATTGTATACCTTTTTAAATGGACACTGCCACATTGGTGTAGTTCCAGTTTTAAAATGTTGCCAAGCTCCCATGCTTAAAACTTTACAGTAATAGGGAACTTTTAGAGTACGAAATTTCTCACAAGTACTTGGTGAATCTCTGGTGAGACATCTTACAATAGCGAATTCTACCTTAAAAAAAAATTAACAACTCCACACCTCTATTCATTTTTTTTTAGTTACATAGAATTCAATATATTTCAAGTTAAATGCTTTATAAGTAGGTATATATAATTATATAGTAATTAAAGTGGGGCTAGGAACAAAAAGCCCTTGTAAGAAGGAAGATAGGGCTTTTTGTTCCTAACCCCACTTTATCATGTCCCTTCTGGAGAGTAGATACGACTTCGTTGGTAATTAAAGGTTTAACTACTTTTGTTCTACTCCCACCTGCATATTTGCTATTTCCTTTAAAGTTAACTGACGTAAAAAGTAGGCGATTTCAGAACGGTACGGCAAAATATCATATTCATTACTGTCAGTGCTACACAGTGTGCTACACTTTAAAAATAAAATTTGCAATTTTTAAAGAAAAATTCTACGAATGCATACAATACTAAAAAGGTCTTTTTTAACAGATCATAACCACAAGTGGTCCTAAAGAATATCTTACGAATATTATAACACTGTGGGTAAAAATTTCCCCTTTTCCTTTGAAGAGAGCGCCGACCTATCATTCCTCTGTGCATTTCTCACGAATCCGGAAATTTCAAATTGACAACGTTATTATAAAAATTATATTCCTGTGTGGCGACCTTATAAAGTACTGACCAATCACAGTTTACTGTATTTACCGAGGCTCCGCATTCTTTTTTAAGACACTAAACTATATAATTTATATGTATAAGTATGGTACTATACAGGGTGATTCACGTTGAGTGGCCTATTAGAAGATCTCGGAAACGAGTAAACGTATCTATCTAAAAATTGGATAGCAGGCAAAATTGGCTTTAAGCTTTTAAAACAAAATATTTTGAGGTTTTTGTGACTTCCGGTTATACCGGAAGTTAATGCCAACTTTGCTATTTCAAATGGAATACCCTGTATATTTTAGCATTTTTGAATACCTTATTAAAATCTAAATAACTTTTGTTAATAATAATCTATTCCTATCTCTAACCGTTTTTGAGATATGAATTATAAAAGGATTTTTTTGTGTAAAAACGCTCCGAGAAGAAAGTTTAGTAACTCTAAAACTAATAAGGGTAAAAATTTAAAATTTTGTAAGCTTTCAAGTAATACATAGATCTTTAGTTTAAATTACTCAGGATTCACGTTTTTTATATAGGGAATTCTTAAAATTGTGCCAATGTTTCCATTTAAATAAATGTGCATAAGTTATTTTTTGCAAATGGAATACCCTATTTTTTAGCTTACTAACATGTAGAGAATTAAATTTAATAACTAAATGCCTAATATGTTACAATCCACAATTTTAGTCGTTTTGGAATGTTGAGCAATTTAAATAAAAAATCTTAAAATTTCTGTTTGTGTTAATGCGACATTACTTTTGAAAAAAAGGCTTCGACTGGGATTTTCGTTTGACTTTAAGCTTTGTTACCATTTGTTATTAAGTGCCTATGTTTGTTGCTTAGCTATTTCTGATTTTCGAAGTCAAACGAAAATCCCAGTCGAAGCCTTCTCTTTAAAAATAATGTCGCATTAACACAAACAGAAATTTTAAGATTTTTTATTTAAATTGCTCATATTTCCAAAACGACTCAAAATGTGGATTAGGTATTTAGATAGGTAATTAATTCTTTACACGTTAGTAAGCTAAAAAATAGGGTGTTCCATTTGCAAAAATTAACTTATGCATTTGTTTAAATGGAAACATTGGCAAAATTTTAAGAACTGCCTGTATAAAAAACGTAAAACTTAAGTGATTGAAACTAAAGATCTATACTATACTTAAGAGCTTACAAAATTTTAAATTTTTACCCTTATTAGTTTTAGAGTTACATACTAAACTTTCTTCTCGGAGCCTTTTTACACAAAAATATCCTTTTATAATTCATATCTCAAAAAGGGTTAGTGATAGGAATAGATTATTATTAACAAAAGTTATTTAGATTATAATAAGGTAATCAAAAATGCTAAAATATACAGGATGTTCCATTTGAAATAGCAAAGTTGCCATTAACTTCCGGTTTAACCGGAAGTAACAAAAACCTCAAAATATAATGTTTTAAAAGCTCAAAGCCAATTATGCCTGCAATCAAATTTTTAGATAGATAAGTTTACTCGTTTCCGAGATTTTCTAATAGGCCACTCAGCGGGAATCACCCTGTATATTACTAATTCGTTCAATATAACAAAATACATACGCATATAGTTAGATAGTTTTATTAATAATGCTGAATGTAGGTACATAGAAAATTAATTTCATGTAGCAATTTTTTTGAGTTAGTTTTACCATAATTTCCGACATGGCATGTGGTCGAAACGGCTTTGATCCAATGGTCATTAGTTCTAGCCGAGCAGCCTGCAAACTTTTTAAACAAAATTTAGCGTAAGGGGGGGGGGCGGACCGTCCCGGGTGTCACCCTTTTAGGGGTGACACCCGACCCACCCGACAACCCGACAGTGATGAAAAAAATACACAAATCATAATTATGACAATTTTTATCAACAATAGTAATCACTGAGTAAAGCCGCTTTTATTTTATTTTTTGATCATTCTGTGGTTATTAACATACATACAAAATGTGTTATTTACTTATATGCGGCCCATTTTACTTTACAAATCACAATTTTATTTTATAAAAATAAACAAAAAAATTGCTTTTATATTTTAAGATCTAAGTATTTCTATATCTTCTTACTTCTGTGTCGTTCCCAAGGTTACGATAATGCTGCTGTTATGAGCGGCATACACGGCGGAGTATTATTATTATATTATTAAAGCACGAAATATTAAAGCCATTTTTGTTGGATGTATAGATCACTCATTAAATTTATGTGGCCAGCACTCATTTGCACAAAATGTATCTTGTGTAACATTTTTTGGAACAGTGGAGACAATTTTTACATTTTTTTCTGCTTTCACTGGTCGCTGGGAAGTGCTTCTTAAATACAGCAAAGCATCCGTTAAAAGACTCTCAACAACGCGGTGGAGTGCTCATTATGCTTCAGTTAAAGTATTGGCTGAAAATTTTGATGGGATTGTCGCTGCAATTGAAGAGCTATGTGATCAACAAGAAAATGTTGACACCAGAGGTGCTGCACAAAACCTTCGGCCTGCTGTGTATGATTTCACCTTTCTTTGCTATCTTTTCTTTTGGAATGACGTACTGAAGGAAATAAATTGTACTCAGATTGCATTACAAAGTAAAGCGTTGAGTATTGATCAATTGGTTATAAAAATAGAAGCTCTTCGTCTCTATACTGAGGAGCAACGAAATGAAGTTGTAAAAAACGCCATAGATTTTGCTTTAAAAAAATCGGAGAAGTACGACATTCCAATCGAAAGACGAATTCGTCGTAAAAAACGAATGGCCGGTGAGTTGGCCACCGATGCAGGACTCAGTGAAGTGCAAAAAGATATGTTTGAATGCATTGATCGATTCAGCGTAGAACTTCAAACAAGATTGCAGTCTATTCGAGAAGTAGCTTTATTGTTTGAGTTTGTACAGCCAAATACTTTGCTTTCTGCAAATACTGATGAATTGAAATTGGCTGTATCAAAATTTTGTAATTTTTATGACGATGAAGTATCGGAAGCCGAATTCCTCTTGGAGATACCAAGACTCCGCCGACATATTCAAGCGACCAATATATCAGTGTCTAATTGGTTGTCTCTAGACTTTTTAAAGTTTATTGTGCAATGGGATTTTATAGAATCTGTGCCAAATCTTGTGGTCGCTCTCAAACTATTTGTAACAATTTGCGTATCGGTAGCCTCGTGTGAAAGAAGTTTCAGCAAACTAAAATTAATAAAAAACTATTTGAGGGCCACAATGAGCGAAAGAAGACTCAACAGTCTAAGCATGTTAACAATAGAACACGAGGCAACGCAAAAAATAAATTTTGAGGACGTAATTAGTGAGTTTGCAGCTGTTAGATCTAGAAAAAAAAACTTTTAAGGTACTTACATATTTTTGTTTACTTACTCATTTATATTTTAATTAGAAAAAAATAATAATCAGTTTTCATTTTTGGGGTCACACCACGAATTCCGCCCCGGGTGTCACGCCACTGACGGGCCTAAAGAAATCTTCAAACCAGATGTTAAAGTTTCGTTTTGCCCTGTATTCATTGTTGTAAGTAACCTTGGTTACGAATGAAGTTTGTTGATTTTTGATTATGTCACTTTGAAAATTAAGATTTTGGGAAGCCAGTTTCTAGCTTAGAGATCTGAACCACAAAATAGTCAATTTAGAATTTTAACTTAAGTTTAATTCTAAAAATTTTTTATTTTTAAAATTAATCTTTTACGCTTCGAGAGCTTACATACAGAATACTGTATGTATGTATGTAATCAGTGAATAAAGTAGGAATAGATGAATGTTTAATTTTTTTGCATATCTCTATTTAGAGAACTTTAGCCACCTCCGAAATTTTTTTCTAAACATATGTACCATTAAAAGTTAGAACTTTTTGCAATAAATAAATACGCATCAGTTGTTCCCTACCGGAAAGACAAGAGGACGTTAATAAGAGCTCCGAAAAAAACTATTCTTACGAATAAATAAATTTTCCAGGCACAACAAATCATAAGTCAAGATCCCAATAAAAAAAATGACGTCAGAAGTCAATAAATAATAAAATTTAATAGTCAAATCAACCTGCAACTCTTCCTTACAATTTTTTTTGTCTAGCACGTTTCATTGGCAACGACGTATTGCTTTATAGAATAGTGTCCGGAAGACATTGGATTATGTTTTTATTCATCTTTATTATTATTATAAATAAAGAGTAAAGAATCACTGTGAATACTGTAAAGATAATACATCTTTAAGTTACTGAGTCATCTAATAAAAAAGTATTATACAGGGTCCTGCACCTCACCTCCCGTCATCTATAGCTCACTTATTAATTAAGTTAGGATTTTGATATTTTGCAGACTTTACTTCCTAGGGCGCATTTTTTTGTTTATACAGGGTGTTCCAAAAAAGTGTGACGCCATAAGGATCTATTTTTTTAGATTATATGCCATAAACATTCTTACTTATTTAGGTTCCTATTATAGTTGCCTACATAGCCCCAAAATGTTAATGAAATCGGTTTAGTATTATAGGCGTGAAAAAAAAATAAAAACTAAGAAAAATCAGTTTTGCACCACTGGTTTTAAAAATGATTAAAAAATTAATAATAATACCTCGTTATTAAAATTATAGAAGGAACTTCATAAATAAGGTCGAGCAGTCTCGTTAACCAAGTTTGATTAATACGAATTGTACAGGGTGTCCAAAGTTTAGTGTCAAACTTTGCAAACTTTAACTCAATTTATTTTTCTTATTTCAAATTGGAAGTCCTGTATATTATTATGCCATTCGATGCAGAATTAAAAATTAAACACGCTTGAATATAATATATAGCATGTAATCTAAAAAAATACATCCTTATGACGGAACACCCTGTATAAAAAAAAATTATTTTCCTGAAATGCGCCCTAGGATACAGGTAAAGTTTGCAAAATCTTAATTAATATGTGAGCTATAGAAGACGGGAGGTGAGGTGCAGGACCCTGTATTTATACTCACCTTTTCCTCTGTATTAATATCTTCACGAATATAAGCTTTAAACTGTAGTTTGTTCTTGTTAATCATAATGTCTGTAAAGTTTATTACAGGATTAAGTTCAGGACATCCATTTGTAAATTTGTATAATCTAACGTTGGTTTTCTTAAAATAAATATGTACATTAGTTTAAATATGCCGTATTTTCATGTAAACATAATAATTTAAAATATAATTTTCTATTACCGTTGATTCTATTAAAATACCATAAGTGATAAAAAAATACATGAACATTGATTTAATTAGCCACATGTCAGTCAAATTTCTATAGAATATAAAAGTTTACATATTGAAACAAAAATCGAACAAACTCATTGTTATTTATAAAATTATTAATATCATAAAATAATTGTAGGTAAATTTGGTTAAAAGCATGTGATCACTAGACCTCGAACAATTGCGTGTTCCCAGGGTCGGCTTTAAGCTTTAAGTTTATTTTTTCACAAAATTATTAATGGTCTGTACAGCAGTGGCGGCTCGTCAAGTAAAGTAGCTGAAGGAGCTCTTCCCAAAAAAATTAAATAAAACCAGAATGGACAGTTTTTCGACAATATTAAATATTAATGTACCAATACAGCTACCATTTTAGCCCTTAAAAAATAATAATGTTTGAATTAATATTATTAATTTAATACGAATGTAGCTATGCATAATAGGACCACGGCTAACTCCGATGAACAATAATTATAAACACTCGTGCATTTTAGCACGCCCCAGCCGGCCGTGTCCGTAAGCTTAAAGCAAGTGAAGACCAAACCCCCAACATAGCTTTGATATTCATGTAGTACTGACCATAGGCGCCGATTCCGTGGGGGCTCTGGGGGCTTGGGCCCCCAGAGCCATATTTCTTTGGGGGCGTAGCCCCCATAGCCTAACCCTCACAGAACGTTTACATAATAATGATACTCATAGCAATTCGTTTGTGAACGTGCGTTACTTGAGATTTGATAATTTTTTTTTTTTCTATAAAATTTATCTACAGTTGTCGTTTCCTTTTTTAATTTCGCAAGTTATCATATCTAGGAAAAAATTATTTTGGCTTTGAAAACTAAATTATGCTAGATATGACAACCCTGGTCTGCCACCTTGCTTAGAGCACGTAGAGAATTTGGAAAGTCCGTGGTCTCAAAGTCTCAAGGTTGCCAGGTCTGGTGAAATTTCACTAGATTTAATGATTTCTAAACCAATCCAAAGTGATTTAGTGAAAACTTTCGTTAAATACCCCAGTTTTAGTGATTTTTCGGGTTTTGTAGCAAATAAGACAAAGTCGTCTAAAATACAATACAAAAATGCAATATTTTAAAAATATTTTTTTCAAAAACACGGCTATTTTTAATTATCCGCTCGATCTATATTTTCTACACGTTGGCAGCCGTGATGTCAGATCTGCGCATCATGCAGATCTGACATCACGGCCTAGTCAGCGAGGTCAAGCATCGGCGCGGTCAAGTTGGAGCCAGTGTTACCAGATCTCCTGTTTTAACAGAAGATCTACTGTTTTCACTCTTAAACTACTGTTGAAAATTTTTTAATACCAAAGAGGTAATTAAGCTACATAATTCACAAATGTATACAAAAACATTGGATCATTCGGAACTAACTGGCCAGAGCCGTCTTTCCGTACGGGCCCTGTAAATTTTTTTTTTTGAAGTCACTTTGGATCGAGGAATGGCCCCCCGCGCGTCTTGGGGCCCACAATTTGAATCGATGAACTTTTTTTTTTAGAAGTTACTCTGGAGGGAGCCTTATTATATTTAAAATATATTAACTATTACATTATATTATGTGTATATTTAATAAAGGCATTTTTTTTATTCGTTGAGATCCGGGCTCCAAGCCCCCAGAGCAATTCTGAAGTTCCGGCGCCTATGGTACTGACTGTCCCTCTCTCAAAAAAAAAATGTCCTACTTACGCCCACTGAGCCCCCTCGAGCCTATTTCTTGGCTGCGCCACTGAATATGAGTAATTTACTTTGTTATAATATCACTTTATTAACTGATTAGTGACTGCAGTTTTTTAGTACTACTACATTATCAAACTATTTTAATTTATTTATAAGCACCCTTTATCAAAAACCTATTTAATTGTACAACGTAGTTTTAAGTTATTCAGTTTGATAATGTAGTAGTACTACGAAACTGTAGTCAATAAAGTGATTTGATCGAAGAGAATAAGGCTAATATCGCCTTAACCAGAACTCAGGGTCCAGTAAAACAAACTGTCATCCTCCCAGGTGTCGAATAAATCACCGACATCACCGGGCTAAGGAGTCTGGAGGACCAATTATGATATTGGACATCGTACGCGTCACATTGCCAAGCAAAGCCACAGATGAGTCGCCCGAGAACGGCGCAAACGTCTGATCAACAACTATGATATTAACTGACAGTCATGACTTGACACAGGCACTTTAACCAACGACCATCTCAAGGCGTGAAAAGCCTTATACGAGGCAGACCACCTCATCGGAGATGGGAGGAATACCTCCCACCAACAAGGGGGCCCTCTGTATTGTCAATGTCAAGAGCGTCCGGGGTTTCCACGCTGTGGACCCCTTCGTCTATTCCTCAGTGCACCGCGGCCTAACAACCGGGTCGGAGGGTTTATACCATTCCCCAAACACTGAAGCGTTCACTGTCTTTCCATAGTCCATGATCAGCCGTTTCGTCCTACTGGGACTCATCAGAGACGCGGGACACCCGAGGCCGCGACTTGCAAAAAGTCTGCGCCTATGGCTGTTAATCGTCTGACGTCTGTATGCTATTGCGTTATCCATCATCGTCGAAGGAATTTCGGTCTCCACCGCCGCGGACCTCCCTTCAAGGGTCTAGGCAGGGTTGGCTATGGAGTGAGCAAGCATAATCTGCTAGTAAAGCCAGATCATATTCGGATCGTTCGCTCAGCAGCAGCCTAGCTCGCCTGTCGCAAGGACAAAAAACGGTGAGCCAGGTAAAGAGCTGGAGAGAAGCTGGACGGGGACTGCAAAGATTGTGTGATTTTGTGATCTGTGGCTTTGCTTGGCAATGTGACGCGTACGATGTCCAATATCAATAAAGTGATATTATAACAAAGTACATCTAAACTATTTTTGATAATATGAGTCAATGCTAGATTTAAAATTAATTTTATTTGTCTAATAAAACAGTTTCGCCATTGATATAAACCATATTTGATGCAGTAGTAACAAAGCATAAAGCCCTTACTTCATTATCTAAGCCCCAATATTAGATGTGCCTGATATACAGCATCGGCTTATCCCTTTCCAGTACTACCAAAAAAAGTTTATAATTATATAAATCTTTCGTCTTAATTTAAATAAACCGCGTATATTTCCCGATGTCCAATCTCAATCAATTTTAGTAAAAATCTTTGTAATATACCTAATATGGACCACATTGAGGTTGTGAAACAAAGAAAATTTTGAACTTAATTTTTTTGCCCTATTATACTTGATATTTGAAAGTACGAAAGAACATTATTACCTAATATGTGGAAATAAAATTAAAAAGTTAGTTATTTTCGCCCAATAAAAACGATTATCTGCAGATTATTAAGCCGAGCCTGTATCTTTACCGGAATTACTCGATTGTTCTAGGTCTAGTGATCATCCAAATTTTATTAGTCGTTTATGATAAATTATTCGCATCGAAAAGTATGAATTTAGAAACAAAGCTTATATTATATCTAAACAGGAAAGGTATAACTTTTCTATATAGGTATAAGCGTAATTATTTCCGCATTATGTACAATTTTGGGTACTTTGTTTATCTATTGTTGCGATAATGTCTTTATTTAGAGGATTGTGCAATTTTTATATATTTCATGTAGAGGGAGTATGAGACAGTTAAGCCACTTTTTAATTTTTATTCTCAGATATGTTTTTTTTTTTTTTTTTATGATAAAACACCTGCACTGTGATTAAAAAAGATCCAAATCAAAATGACTGGTTGTCCAGCAGAAATATTTTTTATATATTCATATTTAAAAAGATTAGACCTTTGGGTTATCTCTCCCCATACCATGGGTCAGTTGAACCAGTATCAAGTTTCGCATGATATAAATAAGAAGGTCGTAGCCAGGTAAAGGGGATAAATAGTGTTTTAACTTCCCTCCCCCCTTCCTGCTCTTCCCCGCCAAATATTTACTAGGTTTAACAGGACTATGTATTATTTTTCTTTAAATATATGTAAATGTCAATAAAGAACCTGACAATTTCCCAAAATATTATTAGGGTAGAATATTTTGAGAAATACTATAATAAAGAGAAAACTTTGGGCGCATTGCCTTTACACACATTGCAGGAGATCCTTTCTCACTGCACCCATACTTCAACCCCCCCCCCTCCCCCCCTAGATGCAAATCTGTCAGATCAAATTTGGTATTTTTTTAATTGAATGAGAACATTTATTCCAGAGGCTATGCATGTACACATCTCCTTAAAAACAGAAGACGCTAAAGCAATTTGCATTCCTTACCTCGAAGTCTATCAAGGAGAATAAGATTTTAGCGATTGGTTGTGATGGAACCGCTGTAAACAAGGGGAGTAAAGGTGGTGCAGATTATTAGGAGAAAGGTTACAATGACCACTTCAATGGTTAGTTTGTCAGCTTCACAGTAACGAACTCACATGGCGCCATCTATTTACACATTTAAATGCATCTACTACTGGACCAAAAAGTTTTAATGGACCAATTGGAAAAGCACTTGTTAACTGTGAGCTATTAACAGTAGTTAATTTTTCTTGGATTGAATGTGCGTTACCTGAAATTATTTAATCTAAAGCAGAATTAAGTACAGATCAACTGTACTTGTGAGAAATATGCCAAGCGAATAACAGGTCCTGCGATGAAAACCTCGCAAAAAGAAATCCAGGAAAAATTGTTCAGTCCAGATAGCTCAAAACGGCTAACCGTGCATTGAGGTTATATGTTTCAGCTGAAACACCATAAGAAAATCTAAAAATACTGGCTACGTTTAGTTTGATGGTTTATGTCCCTATGTCGTTTAACATAAAGACTGAACCGCTATGCATTTTTGGCACCAAGCATTTGTTTAAAACAATACAACTGTCAAGATATTTACTGGAAAACTTGAAATCTGTTGTTGACCCAGTCATTCAGCGGAATGCATTTTTTGTGCATTCTGAAAATATTTTACTTGCAATGCTAGCTGACAACAGACCAGGTTTTGCAGTGTTACAGACACACTACAGTGCCAATTTTAAATATGGATGCAACAGACTATATAGATTTAATAGACTGGAAAACAGCACCTGAACCTCCACTTATAAAGAAAATAACAGACGAAGTCCATCAACAGGGAATGATGGAGCTACACACTATTCCAGTCAATATTTTGAATACCATAAGTCAATTTCCATGCCACACCCAAGCCACTGAAAGGGGCGTAAAATTAGTAACAGAAGCAAGTTCGTCTGTCTGCGGGAAACAACGAAGATAAGGTTATATTAAAAATAAACTAAAATCATGTCTCATCATGCCTAAATTCAATACCAAAAAAGAGTATAGTTTTTAATAGTTGATTTGTTTATTTTCTAATGTTTCACTGTTTTCTTTTATACCAAACTCTGCAAAATATTCAACTGTTTTATATTTTTTTTCCTTTTATAGTCTCTAGTTAGAATACTACAATGGGACATTTAAAATAAATAGTTTCAAAATTTAATAGCGTATTTTTCCATAGTTAAAATTTAAAAAAATTTGAAATTTCAGTTACGTTGCGGCAGTTAATATACTAAAAATATCGGAAAGTGCCCATAAAGTTTTTTATTCGTATCTTAAAGGAGCATCAATCCCGCACCCAGCCGAGTTAAATATCTAAAAAAAAAAAATTCGATCCACCCTACTGTACAACTCTAGTGGATTGTTCATATTGAGCCGCCTACAGCGTCGGCGTCGTGCTTAATTTAGTTCTCTGTGCGATATGAACATCATATCTACTTTGTAATACAAACTACTATGATTTTATGGAATATTACGCCTGCCACAAGTTAAAAATTTTATCGCTGACAGTAGTAAAATCGCCAATCAGATGACATAATTTTTTTACTGTCTGTATAGACATACTACATACGTATGTATACCGGGTCCGCCAACGTGGCGGGGATGGAAGATTAAATCATTATCGAGGAGCTTATCAAAAATACTAAACCAGCATAAGGTATCGACTTAAAAGCGGCATATTTTAAAAATATTTTACATTATACAGGGTGGCTCAAAAAAGTGTGGCGGACTAAACTTGCATTTTTTTAAATGGAACACCCTATATATTATATTATTTTCTAATTCCCTATACAATTCCACGTATATTTTGTATAAAATGTCATATGTATAAATTCAATTGTTTTTGAGTAATTGACGTTTAAAATATGGCATTTTTTGACTTTGACAGGCTGTAACATTGGAACGGTTCATCTTAGAGAAAAATGGTTTTCACCTACCTATCTTAGTTTTTTATTCTCTGTTGAAAAATACCAACTCCGGTTTAACATGTTAAACCAAAAAAACGGTTTTAACGGTTTAACATAGTAAATCGGAGGTTGGTTTCCTTGGATAGAGAATGAATAACTAAAATAGGGAGGTGAAAACCATTTTTCTCTAAGATGAACCGTTCCAATGTTACAGCCTGTCAAAGTCAAAAAATGCCATATTTTAAACGTCAATTACCTACTCAAAAACAATTAAATTTAGACATATGACATTTTATACAAAATATACGTGGAATTGTATAGGGAATTAGAAAATAATATAATATATAGGGTGTTCCATTTAAAAAAATGCAAGTTTAGTCCGCCACACTTTTTTGAGCCACCCTGTATAATGTAAAATATTTTTAAAATATGCCGCTTTTAAGTCGATACCTTATGCTGGTTTAGTATTTTTGATAAGCTCCTCGATAATGATTTATTCTTCCATCCCCGGCACGTTGGCGGACCCGGTATATCTATTACATAAATTTAGAATATAATGCAAGAAGAACAAGTAATAAAAATATGTTGTAGGGTTTAAAGATGCATTCTTTATTTCAGTTAAATCAAATATTGCATAAACTAAACGTTTCTAATAAAAACATATTAAAAGCTATTAAAATCTTGTTGTCAATAATGTTATGTATGAAAAAAGTAATACTTATCCGAATCTAAGCTAAATATGTTTCCATTTCTATATTTAAACACATTATAATTTTATTCGTATCTTGCACATATGTTTTAGAATGCATTTTCCAATAATAGTTTCCAGCTATAGCCATAGATGAAATATCTTTCATATCCATGTCTATATATGTTTTCGTGACAATAAATCCCTGAAACAAAGCAATAAGATACATCAAACTTGGGTAGTGGTTGATAACAGTAGATATAATGCCTCCTTAACTGTTTTTGAAAAATATTAAAACGTCGATGCTATGAAATCCTGCAGTGAGAAAGGGGCCACTCCGTACCTATATACAGAGTGTTACAAATTCGACATACCAGCATTGGAATCTCGGAAACCATAGAAGTTAGAGAAACGGTGAAATGGGGGCAAAGTTGTGCAATTTGGTGCTGATTATAATGCCACTTTAAAAGTTTTCAAATTCCGATTACTTCCGATTTTATTCGAAAAAAACCGAAATTTTGCAAAATCGTTTTTATTTTTTCCTGAGCTCATTTCACTAGCTATTTAAAAATAAATGAAACTTTGTCATTGCCACTTTTTCTCCTCTACAAAATGACGTTACTAAACTAAAGATCCGCCATTTCGTCTCCGAGCGGCCATCACCAGCTTTACTTTTTTAAATACAGACCTGGATTTTTTTTAACCGATTTTTAAACCGTCCTACTCTTAAAATGTAATGGCGATATTACTTTCTCATAACGATGAATTGTCCTTGCTTATTTTTTTTTTCAATTCATATTTTTTACACTTCTTGTCAGTCCGGTCCTGGCAACGAATAACAATATTAAATAAAAACTTTATTTTATTTAAAACATTCATACATAAGTAATATAAATTATTTTATAAGAATTTTCTAATACTTAATGCTAAATTTACTAATTATAAATCCTAATTTTCTAAATGTTCAAAGAGATTGCCGTTTTGCTCAGTACAACGATCGATTTTTTTTCCAATTTTGGCGACAGCCCTTTCAACTGATCTTCTCCTTATCCTACCAAATGCAACCTGTAT
Organism: Polydrusus cervinus; assembly: GCA_935413205.1. Taxonomy (NCBI): domain Eukaryota; kingdom Metazoa; phylum Arthropoda; class Insecta; order Coleoptera; family Curculionidae; genus Polydrusus; species Polydrusus cervinus. The sequence goes on along the minus strand of OW284513.1, from coordinate 44,324,363 downwards.
GCGTTCTTCCAGTTCTTCCATGGTATCTACGTCATTTTTATAAGCATAAACATTTTTTAAAGCCCCCCATAAAAAGAAATCCAGCGGTGAAATATCTTGCCAGGACCGGACTGACAAGAAGTGTAAAAAATATGAATTTAAAAAAATAAGCAAGGACAATTCATCGTTATGAGAAAGTAATATCGCCATTACATTTTAAGAGTAGGACGGTTTAAAAATCGGTTAAAAAAAATCCAGGTCTGTATTTAAAAAAGTAAAGTTGGTGATGGCCGCTCGGAGACGAAACGGCGGATCTTTAGTTTAGTAACGTCATTTTGTAGAGGAGAAAAAGTGGCAATGACAAAGTGGCACTTATTTTTAAATAGCTAGTCAAATGAGCTCAGGAAAAAATAATAATGATTTTGCAAAATTTCGGTTTTTTTCGAATAAAATCGGAGGTATTCAGAATTTGAAAACTTTTAGGACGGTATTATAAACAGCACCGATGTGCACAACTTTGCCCCCATTTAACCGTTTCTCTAACTCGTATGGTTTCCGAGATTCCAATGCTGGAATGTCGAATTTGTAACACCCTGTATAAATTATACCTTTTTGAATGGACACTGCCACGTTGGCAAAGTTCCAGTTTGTAAATGGTCCCAAGCTCCCATGCTTAAAAGTTTACAGTAATAGGGAACTTTTAAGGTACGAAATTTTTCACAGGTATTTGGTGAATCTCTGGTTAGACATCTTTCAATAGTGAATTCTACCTTAAAAAGAAATAATCAACTACATACCTTTATTCAGTTATTTTAATTACATAAAATACAATTTGTCCCAAATGCAATGCTCATTATTGATATCTCGATAGTTTAGAGGTTGAAACTACTATTAAAATTGCTGTGTTCTACCAAATACTGCTTTAGCAATTTTGAGTTATTCCTTTCTTTATCGGATCCTCTCCAGTCATGATATAGCGAAACGCGTCTAAGGATGGGTCTGACGAAATAAAAGGAATATCTTAATTTGATTTATTTTTAAATTAAAATGATGTAGTGCATGGTTATTGATACAGTCCTTTTCATCATCATTCTTAAGTTTGCTTTGAGTATACTTGTTTCCAAGATAAATCAAAAATAAACATATCTACTAGCCACCGTCTCCGAATGGGCCGGATCGAAGCCTACTGCTTTGGGAGTGAAGAATTTGCAAAAAAAAACAATTTTTTTTTCTACATTTATAACAGTTAATTTATTTAATTTATAAGCAGTGTTGCCACAAAATTTTTTTCAATCGTAACAGATTTACTAAAATAGTAACAGCCTGTTCTGCTGCTTATCTTTTCCAATTCAAAGTGACTTTAAAAAAAAAAGCAAAGGACAACCCGAAGCTACGCAAAGGCGAACCCGAACAAAAGTAATGGGACTAGAAAACAAAAAGGTCACAAAAAATCACACCTCACGGAAACGTAACAGATCCATTAAAAACGTAACAGATCTGTTACGTGTAACAGATCGGCAACCCTGATACTAAGTTATAATAAATATATTTCTAATGCACTCCGATATAAATACTCCTCATTGTCAACGTCGTCCAAGGAAACTTCATACTGTTCGTCGTCTTTAACATTTTCTAATATAAAACAAAAAAAATATTAATTATTTTTTTAAATAAAGCTAATAAAAAATTAAATTCTTGTATCAAAAATACTGTAGTTTAATAGTAGGTATAAATAAAAAATTAAGTTTGTCTTACTTTCATTTTTAGAAGTCGATGCCAATACTCTTTTTTTGACTTGCCGCTAAAATAAAAGGTATTTCCGGAATACCAACGCGTTTGATTTTTACCGAAATTCCCCCGTGAATTTTTGTTTCGTGAGTTTTTTATATTCCTTGTTAAACTCAAAACCGCAAGATAAGCATTTAACTAGAACTCGTGCTGATCTAGGTTTCTTTTCCATATTTAAAACAACAATAATTCCCTTGACAAAATAATTTTAAAAAATCAATGTTTTAAACTTAGGTGAATACCGTTGAAAAGTCTAGAGAGAACTGATTCTGAAATAAACTAAATTAGGTACATAAAAATAGGAAAATAATCCTAGTTCCGAAAAGTGGAATAGTTGAAAGAATTTTTTTACTCCGCGGTCTATTTTAAGCCAACTGCTGCCTCCTTATCTAAAAACGCCCACTATTATTGCTGCTTGCAGCCGCGGTTCATCAAAGGGATTTTTTTTTATGATAAAACACCTGCACTGTAGGAAAAATCCTTTAGGGCGCTCTGGGAGCGGTGCAAGTGCGAAAAAAGCGATTAACGTTGGTCTTGAAATGTTGAAGATTGTATTCATTGGGAAACACGACCTCAGGAAGATCATTCCACAATGATGACGTTCTCCAGATGAAAGAATTCTTGAACAATGGAGATCGAGGAGTACTAAGCTGAACAACATATGGATGAGCGGCAGCGGTTCGCCGTGTATTTCTGTTTTGCATTGCTCTAGGTGGAATCAAGTGGGCAATGTCAGTCGAACACCTGCCATGGAAATATCTGTAAAAGAGAGCCAAATCACCAACCTGTCTTCGATGCTCCAGGCTATCGAGGGTCTTGGTCAGCTCGGGGTCGCCGATCAGACGAACGGCTCTCCTTTGAATGGAATCCAGTAGCCGAAGGGTGTGCTTGGGTGCAGAGCTCCAGACATGAGAGCAATATTCTAATGATGGTCGAATCTGGGCTTTGTAGAGTGTCAAAAGTTGATGAGGTGTGTACAACCTTTTGGTGCGGAAAAGTACACCAAGTTTCTGTGCAGCTGCCCTGGCAATTGCGGCAACGTGATCATGCCAAGACATATTACCTCCCAGATTGACCCCCAGCAAATTAATAGACGGTGCCAGGGGAATTGCGTGTCCTGCCATGACTATATCCGGTTCTGCAATGTTAACCTTTTTGGAGAAGACTGCTGCCTGGGTTTTTTAGCATTAAATTCGACTTGGTTACTGTCACCCCAAGCCAAGATTTCTTCCAGGTCTTTGTTGAGGCGCAATACTTCATGCTGTCTGCGAAGATGTGCGTCGGCAGCGGATGTTTGGGGAGTCAAGGTAAAAGATGAGACAAGTGTGCTGTCATCAGCAAAGCTATAAATTGGATTTTGGGTTTTCACTAGAAGGCCGTTAATATACAGTAAAAAGAGGGTAGGCGACAATATGGACCCTTGAGGAACACCGGCATTGATGGTGAAGGTGTCTGAGAGAAACCCGTCAATCGCCACTTGCAGAGAACGGTTCTTAAGGAAGCTGGTTAACGTTAACCATAAACAAAATCCATTAGGCATACCGTAAGATCGCAATTTACTTAGAAGCCCATTGTGCCAAACACGATCAAAAGCCCTAGAGATGTCCAGTGCAATAGCCCGCGTATATCTAAATAATGCTTTTAATGGGCACGTTGTCGGTTCAAACTCAACAATAACTTGTCTAGCTAGATCGTCTGACCTCTCACCAAACGACTTCTTCCTCTGGGGGCAAAATTTTCTTTATAAAAGTGTTAGGTTTAAGAATTTAGAGTAGTTAAAAAACTCATTTTTAATGCAATCTGAAAGAATTACCCAGTACTAACTCGCTAATGTGAATGAGAATTTTACAATAGTTTAGAATATTGTTTAGCAGCCCGGTTTATTTGAACATTTAATTAAGAATTAACAATATTCCAAACGATTTTACAGGGTGTCCCAAATTTGATGCTTATCATGGGTATCTCGGAAACTATAAAAGATACAGCATGGGTCAAATAGTGGCAAAGTTGCGGAATGTTGTGCCCTGTAATATCGTAAACAAAGCTTTAGATATCTTTTCTACTTTTTAAAATATTCGAAAAAAACTTAAACTTTAAAATCTCTTTAAGCCCTAAATTCAACCACGTTTCACAATTAATAATTTTATACGTTTTTTATGTTATCTTTACATCATCAGTAGTTTCATAAATAAATGTGATGAACATCGATTTTGGGATACCCTGTACAGTTTTCTTAAAATAAAATTATTAGTTTTATTTTATAAACAATTGCTTATTTTTAACACCCTCTTATTGTCTTCCTTTTTCAGCAATTCTTGACTAATTTAATACTATTTAATATGTTTTATTATACGTAAAATAATTCGTTTTCTATTAAAATATCCGTTTGGAAAATAATGTTCGTTTTTTTTCAAAATATTGGTTAAATCCAAAGTAAAATGTGTGTGCCCACCCTAGTGCCCCCCCCCCCCCCCCCAAATTGATGGATTCGGTTTTGTAGAGGAATTTCCGGGGAGAAGAGAGACTTCGCTAGGAAAGCTTTGAACAAGAAAAGTAGTGATATTGTATAATATTGAAGAGAACGCGGACCTTTTTTTTTTTAGATGTCACTTTGGACACAAGAGGGAAGTTTTGCTCGGCTCCGCATTTAGGCTGGGGTAGAGGAAGGCGGCGACCTTTTTTTTTTAATTTGGATGGTGCCCACTTAAAAATAATCGGGCCCACTTGTGCCCACCCATCCCAAAAATTCTGGGGCCGCTGCTGTTCTCAATTCGTACAATCCGTTGCATTCTATATGAAAGCGATTAATTACTGACAGTCATTTTGGAAATATAGTATGAATTACCGACAATAGGACGCGGAAATTTGAACGTGCGATAAAAGAACGCGGACATTTGGACGCGAAACAAAAGGACACAAGGCTTTAGGACGTGGTCATAAGGACGCATATAATTTTGCTGTTCTGAAAAAAAAATATTGTCAATATATTGACACAATAACAACAAAAAGAATTATCAAAATAAATATATATATATTTATTTTAAAATTTTTATTAAAAAAGATACTATTAAATAAAGCTAACCTTATACGGAAGAAAACTTAAATCGCTTAAAGGTTGAGCAATTAATAGCCTTCTAAAAAAGTTTAAAGTAATCGTTTCAAACTAGGCAAATCGACCACTTTTGGAATATTTGCGTGGAATCGCGCACAATTTTCAGTTTCGAATATAATATAATATGTAATAAATAAGGTTATCTTTATTTATTTGTTAAAATTTTAAAATAAATATATATATTTATTTTGATAATTTTTTTTTTGTTATTTGTCAATATATTGACAAAAAAAAATTTCAGAAAAGCAAAATCATATGCGTCCTTATGACCATGTATAAAAGCCTTGCGTCCAATTGACCCCGCGTCCATTTGTTGTATGCATCCTTTTGTTTCGTGTCCTTTTGTCGCACGTTCAAATTTCCGCGTCTTTTTGACGCGATACCATACCGGATGTTGCATCGTTGAGCGGGACATCCCATGTAATTTTAAATGGGGTCAATTATTGGCTTCCCTAATTATTTTAGAGAAAAATTATATTTAGGTTTATTACAGAGCATAAAACCCACATTCAAAAGAATAACTTTGAATATTTTTGATGAGCCCGTTTACGGGTTATCGCCGATTTCTTTTTAACTATTTCTCCTTTTTATGGCCCCGTATTTGCGGGCACCAGTCAAGGTAAAAGATGACTGTCAAATAAAGTTGTCATTTTAAAATGTGTGCTATATTGTTATAAAAACTCGTACATCGAAAATATTAGCCATGAATTACACTTCTGAAGAAAAAATATTGATGACTAAATGGTATTATCAAGGAAATAGTTAGCAAAATGTGTCATACAAATATGAAAAGCACCAAGAGCTAAGAGATAGGGACGAAATACGACGACAGGAGTTTTGTTTTGGTATGATTGAAAGAGCAAACATGGATAGGAAATTTTAAAAAAACATTCGTTTCACTGACGAATGCACATTTACCTTAAACAATGAACCCAATGTTCAAAATTATCGATATTGGAGCAAAGAAAACCAACACAGGTTTGTCGAAACCAGGATGCAATACCCACAAAAAGTTAATGTTTGGGCTGGGATTTTCGGAGAAAATATTATCGGGCCATTATTTCTTACACGAAATTTAAATGCAGAATATTTTTTGGAACTACTTGAAGATAATATTTTACCTACTTTACATGATGCCGTCAGGGAAAATCAGGAAGTTTGGTACCAAATGGATGGCTGCCCGGCACATAGTACCCTGGCTGTCCGGTAATATTTAAACCGTGCTTTTAATGGAAATGTTATTGGCTTAAATCATACAGTAAATTGGCCAGCCAGGTCTCCTGATTTATCGCCAAATGATTTCTTTCTCTGGGGCCATTTAAAAAACAGGATATACAAAGATAAAAAATACCCAAATCTAGACGAGTTCAAAAATGCTATTTCTGCCGAATGCAATAGAATTTCAGTTTACCAACTAGGGTATGTAAGAAGAGAATTTTATGATCGCCTCGATTATTGTCTAGCAGTCAATGGAGGAATATTTGAACATCTTCTTAAATCCTAAAGTTCTAACAATTTAATAGTACCTACCTATTAATTAGTAAAATATTGAAACATGTACATTGTACAATGTCATAATTAACCTTGTAATTGGATACTTTATTTTAGTTTTATTCAGATTAATTTGTACTCATAAATACACCTTTAATATTTTCGATGTACGAGTTTTTATAACAATAAAGCACAAATTTCAAAATGAGAACTTTATTTGACAGTCATCTTTCACCTTAACTGGTGCCTGCAAATACAGGGCCATAAAAAGAAGAAATAGTTAAAAGAAATCGGCGATAACCCGTAAACGGGCTCATCAAAAATATCTAAAATTATTCTTTTGAATGTGGGTTTTAGTGCTCTTTAATAAACCTAAATAGAATTTTTCTCTAAAATAATTAGGGAAGCCAATAATTGACCCCATTTAAAATTACATGGGATTTCCTATATCCCGCTCGACGATGCAATACCCGGTATAGTATAGGTGATAGAACACCGTTAAATCACTCTGTGTCGCACAAAGATGTTAACCAAAATTAACTAACGAGCAAGTTTGACTCTGACATAACTGGGCCGGTATGATTGTGACAAAATTGTATTTCAGGGTCAAACCTGCTGGTTAGTGAAAAATTAATAAAATTCTTTTTTATTGTCAATAAAAAATTATTATATTTATACTTACTTTTTCCTCAGTATTAATATCTTCACGAACATAAGCTTTAAAATGTAGTTTGCTGTTGGTAATTACAATTTCTGTAAAGTTTATTATTGGATTAAGTTCAGGACACCCATTTGTAAATTTGTATAATCTAGCGTAGTTTTTCTTAAAATAAATATGTACATTAGTTTAAATATGTCGTATTTTCACGTAAACATAATAATTCAAAATATGATTTTCTATTACCTTTGATTCAATTAAAACACCATATTTAAGAAAAAAATACAGAAACATTGATTTAAGCAACATCTCAGTCAAATTTCTATAAAATAACACAATTAAGCATATCAAAACAAAAATATCGAAGAAACTCATTGTTATTTATAATATTCTAAATAATAAAATAATTATAGGTAAATTTGTTTAAAAGCATATGGTCAATAAGCCTCGGATAATTACGTATTCCCATAGGGTCGGCATTAAACATATATTTTCTCACAAAATTTCCAGAACTTTTAGTAAATGCAAAATTATAAATTATTATTAGGGTGATCAAATAAAAATGTCATTTATTTAATTTTTTTTAAATAAAAAATATACAAAATCGGCAAGAGAAATCGCTGAAATTTATTTTTCAGTTGACTTAAAAGATTATAGAATTTTTATCTCATTTTCAAGGAGGTAATGTTAAAATTGCAGTGTTTTTTTCTTTGAAATATACATCATTACTTTGCTGCATTACTAAGATACCAATGATAGAAGAGTTTTGGACTTGCATTTTACATCACAACGTTTTAACTAGTAAGTATCTCCAGTCGTCTTCGGGTGAATACTAAATAAGCAAAGTAACTACAGCTCCATTTTTACTTGCTAGATGCACTGGAGCATAACTGAGAGGGGTTCAGTCATGCATGCAGTTCGTCTGCGGTATTTTAAGTTTACATCTACTTAACAAAGTTTTCCAGATATTTCGTATATCCAATGAGGATTACTAAAATAATCTGGGTTCTGGTATATGGTAGCAGCTTCCTTTAACTTCCTCGTCCTCCAATGTGGTTCTTTATGCAGGATTTAAGCTTCTATCACTTGATGTGATGATCATGTGTCCAGGTATGGTTAGCTACATTTAAGTTTTTGGTATCACCTTTAAGCGTGTTATTTCTGTGTTCCTTGATCCTATTTCAAATGCCCTTAGAGTCTCACCAATATAAGATCGGTCACATTCGCAGGGGATCTGGTAAACACAGTTTTTACTGTCTTTTTGACATGTTGGTTTCGTCTTCGTCAGGTAGCTTCTTGAAGTTTCTTTCGAGCTGAATACCGTATTGAGGTTGTATCTTTGTCCTGGTCTTCTAATGCTCTTATATACTACTTTGACATACGAAATGTTGTGTCTCTATTTTTTTTGAAAGACACTTTAAGAAGCCACCGAAAACGAAACCAACAAGTCAAAAAGAGAGTGAAAACTGTGTTTACCAGATCCCCTTCAAATGTGGCCGATAAATAATACGTTTAAAGGAGAAACCGAACAATCAGGTGCAGCTGACCATTCCTGAACACACGGTCATCACATCAAGTGGACAGAAGCTCAAATCCTGCATAAAAAACCACATTGGAGGAAGATGCAGATCATGCTACCATATACCAGAACCCAGATTGTTTTAGTAAGTCCTCATTAGATATAAGAAATATCTGGAAACCTTGGTTAAGTAGATGTAAACTTAAAATACCGAACATGAACTGAACGCATGACTGCACCCATCTCAGTTATGCTACAGTGCATCTAGCTAGAATAAGTAGAGCTTTAGTTACTTTACTTATTTAGTATTCACCTGAAGACGACTGGAGATATTTACCAGTTGAAACGCTGTGATGTAAAACAAATAAAGACAATGCAAGTCCAAACCTCTTCTATCATTTAAGAAACATCATTATCTCCACTCTTCAAACAGACAGTAAGATACCAATATGCTGTATTTCGTAACGTTTTGTTTATGCGTGGACATTTTAAATGGAAAAAAGTCGCTTTAAACTCTTTTTTAACAACCGGCATTAGAAATTATACACACTTTAGGTGTACTGTGACGATCGTAAACATTGAAACGACTTTTTCACAACTAAAATGTATTTTTAGCGATAAACATCTAGAATATCTCCTTGTAATATAGTGCTATACCCTATAGATGATAACACATTCGGAAGTGGGTACGAACACGAATAAATAAAGTATAATCATTGACATGCAAAAATTAGGTCATGAGATAAGTTGCTTGGTCTATATTTTCATCGGGAATACTCGAATTTCCGAGGTATAGTAATCACCAAAATTTTGTTAATAGTTTATCATAAATTATCCGCATCGAATAGTCTAGATTCAAGAGATTGTTCAGAAACAAAGCTTGTATTATATCCAAACAGGAAATGTATAACTTTTGTATGTAGAAAGCGTAATTATGTCCGCATTAAGTATATTTTTGGGTACTTTGATCAGTATATTTTTATCTATTGTTGCGACAATGTTTTTTTAGGAGATTCTATTAATTTTTTTTTTTATGATAAAACAACTGCACTGTAGGAAAAATCCTTTAAGGCGCTCTGGGAGCGGTGCGAGTGCGAAGAAAGCGATTAACGTTGGTCTTGAAACGTTGAAGATTGTATTCATTGGGAAACACGACCTCAGGAAGATCATTCCACAAAGATGACGTTCTCCAGATGAAAGAATTCTTGAACAATGAAGTTCGAGGAGTACTAAGCTGAACAACATATGGATGAGCGGCAGTGGTTCGCCGTGTATTTCTGTTTTGTATTGCTCTAGGTGGAATCAAGTGGGCAATGTCAGTCGAACACCTGCCATGGAAATATCTGTAAAAGAGAGCCAAATCACCAACCTGTCTTCGATGCTCCAGACTATCGAGGGTCTTGGTCAGCTCGGGGTCGCCGATCAGACGAACGGCTCTCCTTTGAATGGAATCCAGTAGCCGAAGGGTTATATGTACCTAAGGATAAAGCAGTGGCGTAAACAAAAAATATGTTCTGGTGCAAGGCTTGATGTCAAGAAGAAATGACAGTTCCTCAAGTGACGAAGAATATTATGATGGGTTATAATTTAATTTATGTATATTGTATTTTGTATTTTTTTATATAATATTTAATAAAAAACAAGTGTACCTAATACTACATACATAATGCACACCTTTGTCACACCATTTTCAGTGTTTGAGAATGGATAACAATAGGCAAAATCCATAAATTGATCCAAACCCGGGTGGTACTACCTGCACTTGATGAAAAGAAAGAATTTTGCAATAAAATCAATGCAAAATTATGAAAGTGGCTTAAATATTCGTTGGGTCACTCTCCCTTTGCATACCTACTACGCTTTTATTACTCTACATCTTTCTAAAATATACTATAGCTTTACATTGTGCAACAGATTGATAACTTTGGTCTTTAATGTTTCGGGCAATTTTAACATTTTTTTCACAGCTCTTCATAACTTTTGTGATTTAGCAACAGAAAAACAAGACGAATCCACTAATATATTTGACATCAACGTTCGAATTTTACATTTAGTTAAATAATAAATTCACGAAGAACTTCACAAGTGTAATAACAGCTTTAAGAATAATTTTATCGTCTAAATATATTACTATTTAAAATCGGTTGTGCTGTCATAAATCACACCTCCTCTTCTTGAAGTGACATATATATTTATTCACAGACATGATCATCTCAATATATTAGCATATCTGACCTCAGTCAGCAATGCCAGACAGCAGCGATATCTTTCAGAAGGACAATGCACTTTCAAAGAAACCCTTTATTCGTAGTAAAAAAAAATTACTTTGAGTTGACAAAATCCCTAATATTAGTTTCAAAATATTGAAATGTCTAAATAAATATTTATTGAAGGCTAAAATGTATTCATTGATTTAAAATAAAATATACAAATATTGTGCTTTTGTTGAAAATTAATGGCATTAACAATATTTTGCATATTGATAAATAAAATTAATGTTTATTAATAAAACGAAAATTACTTTTAAATTAAAGATGGAAAAATATTCTAGTTGGGTTGCAAAAATATTTTAAGCAATTATAAACTATAACCATACAATTTCAACTTTACTGCAATATAAATTTTATTGGCAGAAACAATGTAAGTTACTCATCAAATAAATTTGTTTGTAAGTAAGTCATGTAAACAAAGTTACACTGCAGTGGGTAAGCCAGGACACAGTTATTAGAGTAAACGAAAAAGTAGATGAAATTGCAAGGAAAGACTCAGAACATACATTCATTGGTCCAGAACTGGTACTCAGAGTCGCAAGAAGTACATAGAAACATAGGAACATAGGAATAACAGACAGGGATTACAACACAGCAAATGGTTCATTGGATATACAGACCCAAGACAAAACAACTGCTTTAAATGAATAGAAATCAGCTGAGAACTATTACAGCACACATGGCAGTCATGAATCATCCACACAGAATGTAGCGGCAGCTAAGCAGGGTCATCCAATCTAGACTAAACAAAGGCCTATTTTTTGAGTGTCCCTGTATTTTTTTTCTGATTCCAAAAATATATAATCTGTCTATATGCTCAAACCGTTTTTAAAATATGACCGATCAAAATTTTTAAAAGATGTGTCAATTCTAATTTAATATGTCTAGAATGCCTTGGAAGAGAAAAGCAACGCAATGGCATAGATTAAAGATAAAAAATATTATTATTTTTGTATAAAGAATTGCAAATAGTAATAGTATATTACATAACGAGTGATGAAAGTGATACTTTTCAAACGAGGAGATATTTAGCACGAGGCGTCAGCCAAGTGCGGAAATTCTCCGAGTTTCAGAATAATCACTTTCACATGAGTAATGTACACTATTTTTCCTACGACCACAAAGAATTATTAAAAAAACCTTTGATTTGTGAAAAAAAAATTTCAACTCTAGAGCTGAAAAAAAAAATTTCAACTATAGAGTGGAAATACAAGGCACACTATTTAATTTAAACATAATGATGCCAATTTAATAGATCTAAAGGTCACAAATTCAAATTCCATCAGGAGTACTTGACTTTTTTTTATAAAAACATTAAATAAATTATAAAATTATTTTGAATTGAAATATTCCTTCTTGAATGATTTTTTTTATTTAATCAAGGAGAGATGCATTAAAAATAAATTTAAAAAATTCACCCAACAAGGAAGATTTCAATTCAAAATAATTCTATAAATTATTTAATGTTTTCATAAAAAAAAGTCAAGTGCTCCTGATGGGATTTGAACCTGTGATCTTTCGATTCGTAGGTCATGGCTCTAGTCTCTAGGCTATGGCGACCCATAAACATTTTCTGCTTAAGTTTAATATATGACATTTTCTTCAGCGGGGCTTGTTTTGACTGGTAATAAATTTTCCAGTATATTCTTAACTTTTTAATAATTTCAGATGGCGTATTTTCACACTCTAATTCTGAATCACTCAACAAATACGTGATAAATAAACTAAACTGCTTTCTAAAATTTGTTCTTTTTAATAAATAGGTGTGGTCTGTTAAATTGGCATCATATGCCTAAATTAAATAGTGTGCCTTGTATTTCCACTCTAGAGTTGAAATATTTTCTTTCAACACGCGTGTGATATTCGGCGCTTTCGAGCCAAGTTAACCGTGCTTTTTTTCTTATTTTCATAGGTGGTCGTAGGAAAATTATTTTTTATACTCCTACATGGAAATTTGTTGTTTCCTTTACACTAAATTAACTAAAACAGTGGGGCTATACAGATTAACTAAACGTATATGATTTTATATTCATCCTAGTTAGGATATGAAACTAACCAATCATAGTGGTCAATTACGAAGAAACCAAATTTACTTGCTGTAAATTTTACGAGTCATTTTCTGACACTTGACAGAAGTGAGGTTAAGAACATAATTCAAAAGTATCTATGCAAATCTGTCAGATAAAACTTGTTGTTTTTTAATTTAAATCAAAACATTTATGCCAGAGTCTATGCATACACAATTTTTGGAAGGGAAGACTGACTTAGGTGAGTAATAGAATCATCTTTTAACGTTAGTTACCTTCAAAAATTTCATTTCATAACCTTTTAAAAATATTTTTAAAAAAAATTATTTCAACTAACATTTATTTTTATATCTCATATTTTTACTTTATTTTTCCATAGCTCGCACACATGCAATATCTTTTTACCTCTACACAATACCTCTGATTTTCCATTTATTTTATAAAAAGTTCTTAATTTTGATTCTATTAATGACTTTTCAGGAACCACAGATGATGACCCAATAAGCCGAAAGCGCTCTGTAAATTTTAAATAAAATTTAATGCACTTAAATACAAAAATTTGTCTTCCCTTCTACTTCAAGAAGTGCACACAGCCGCTACAAACCTATTTTTTACACAATTTTTGCCCAAAAAGTAAAAACTGAAGGTATAATAATAAAATTAATACCAAAATATATTTCAACAACTATTGTTATTTTCTGATCGAACTAAATATTTGTGTACAGATACACTTCCGCATGTCAAAAATGTCCACTCATTTCTAGACAAATCCTACCAGATTTAATGCATAATATGTACTATATACCTACAAAATGAATGTTTTTTACTGACCTAGGTTGGTTTTTTGCCATGCAATTATTTTTTTAAAAATTAATTCCATATTTTACTAAAAGTTTCAAGGTTATGCTATTTCTACTACAGTATTGCCACTTTTCTTTTCATGTTAACAGTATTGCTAGTTTGTAAATTGGCGGGTATTTTGAAAAACTTTACTATAGCGAATGTTAAAGTCCATATTAATGCACAAAAGCCGTTTTTAATTGTTTAAAACGAACTCTACAGCTATTTTTTTGTGCTTTTGGAGTTATAATTCTTAGTCAATTAGAAAACAACTCGAACAAACCCATTTTTCTTGTGTAGATTTCATTAGAATAATTTAATCAAACTAGCTATGATTATTCGTTTTTATTAATAAATAAATTGCTTTTTTGTCTGTCTGCAAAACGCCGAATGTGAGAAAAATAGATATATTCAAAGTGATTTTGTGTAAATATAAGATATTATGACTCAAATCGATAAATATGTTACAGTGTAATTTGGTCCATGCTTTTGCCAACGAAATGAATTTTTGTTCAATTGTTTTTTTATTGTCTTTCTTAAAATTTCACCGCCAACTTAAAAGATACATTCTGATGCCTAATTTAAATATTTTTTTAAAATGTTTAGTATGAAGTTAGGAAGTTAAGTCGTAGAAAAAATATACTATATTTATAACTCAAGTGGATTGTCGATATTGGTCTCGTGCGATATGGACGTCATATCTATTCTTGTTCTACAAACTACTATTTAACAATTATTACTAATTTCGATATGCTTTTCTTTATTCAACTTGTTTAGATTTTATTACACTCTTTAATAATTTTTTGGAGACCATTTGGTCATATATATATTTTTAACCATCCTTATTACAAACTACGTCTAAGCAAGATACGTCATTCCTTCAACATCTAAACACATTATCGTTCTTTTCGTCTTTAGTCCATATATCTTGGACTTAACTTTCCAATAGTAACTTCCTCCAATTGAAATTACCGATATATCTCCAATGTCAAACACAACTGTCTTTTGAGTAACATACAGTCCCTAAAATATTAAAATAAGATCCAGTTAAGGTATTTAAAGTTATACCCACATAGTATATAAAACTTATATACACTTGCGTGCTCAAAAAACGGCCATTACAAAATTTTGATTAAGTTGTAGGCTTGATAACTTTTTAATTTTTAGTCCGATTTTAGTGATTATTTTACAGAACTGCAGGTACAACTATCGGGTTTAACTTGACTTTCACAAATTTTAACTAACATTGGTTATTTGACATATTATACAAGATTGATTACTTATATTTCATAGTTTTTAATTCAGTTTCCTGACACGTGTTTCAATCTTTTCAGATCATTATTAAAGGAAATTAGTACAAAAAGCTACTAAATTCTACAATCTAATGGTTATGTTATTATGGTATTTTTATCTTAAATATGTAATAAAATTAAAATCTGTACCTTAAAATTAAAATAAGCTTTTAACCATGTATAATAATAATTATATTACATATTTAAGATATAAATACCATAATAACAACATGTAGAATTTAGTTGCTTTTTGTACTCATTCCCTTTGATAATGATCTTCTTCGATTCCTGAGTTTCATGTATCTGCGTAGATAGCTGTCTTCTCTAACTCTGGCTTAAAACTTTAAATTCTCCTGTATTGTCCTCGAAATAATTTTCAAAAAGTGTACCCGGCAATTCTTAGTGGCGTTATCTTTGGTGTGTCAAGAATTCATGTTGATAATCCTTTAATTACAGTGTTAATTAGGTAAATTTGGTTACGGTTGCGCCTTTTGCCGCTTCTAGCCCTATCACTTTGATAAACTTGTGGCTGTCATCGAACCTGTGTTTTGTTTTGCTGATCTCTTGGATATATTGTTTAATATGATGGGAAAAACAAGAAGCACTTCAAGTTGTGATGATCTAACCGAGAAACTTATACTAAAGGTATGTACTAGCTTCACCAATCAGTTGAAAGCGGACTTTGATTTGAGATTTAACAAACTTGATGATCAACTCAAACTTATGACTAGTACGTTCAATAAAATTAGTTGCGATACCAAGTCTAATAAGGAAGCCATTGAAGCCTTAGATGAAAACCTGGACGCATCAAGGCAACTAGCTAAAAGAAACTCTCTCCGCTTTCTTGGTTTCCCTGAGGAGGACGGGGAGAATACTATTGACACCATTGTCAGTTTTATAAATACGAAACTTAATTTGCAGTGCTCGAAACGCGACATTGAGTAAATCAGTCGATGTTACGAAACCTCGGGTTATTTTGATTACCTTAGCTGTTAATTGGATGCGTGAAGAGGTTTTTAATGCTAAAAAAGTGCTTAAAAAAATCAAAAATCGCTATATTCGAGGACCTCACCAAAAACGTTACGATCTACTTATGAGTGCAAAAAACATTTACGGAAAAAATAAGGTGTGGTCTGTGAGTGGCAATATTTACTATTGGAGTGAAACCGAAAATAAAAAGAAATTAATACCTGTCCAATAGATTATATCAGTTTTCAGCGCATTAAATTTACGATTGTCGACCACTTCTTGATTGTTTTGGTAGTACTATAAAGTGCAATTTTAGGAATACTATTTTTTGCCAATATGTGTTTACATTTTGATACTTTTCTTGATAAAGCATCTGTACATTTGCACTTAATTGTTTATTCTTATCGATAAAAGACTTAAATATTTATAAAAACTTTTACTAAATGCTTGAATGTTTAACCTTATTGCTGTGTGTAAATGAACAGGTGCGGATTTAAGATACATTAAGTAAATGATATATATTGTTCACCGTTCTATACTTAACATATTCTTTTTTTTTTTTTTTTTTTTTTTGTAAAGTATCTTCGTTTATAATAATTATGACATGGTAGAATTTATACATCCTTTTTTTTCTTTTAAAGCCTGTGAATACCTTCATGGGCTATAACAAGCACGATCAGTTTTTTTTTGTCTAATCATTTTATCAAACAAAGCATTTTTTTTTAGTTTCCTAGGTATATTCTATTATAATTGTACAGGAATTTTCTTTTATTTATTTTTAATTAGATTTTGAGCCTAGATAGTAATATGCGTGATACTTGGATGGATTTTTCACATTTTAATGTGCGTTCGCTGTGTGCTGGATTCGACTTGTTCGCGGATGTTCTGACTGGGGGCAATTTTGATGTTGTCGGTCTTTCGGAGACATGGCTCAACTCTGATATGGGGGATGGTGGACTCGGGATTGAGGGATTTGATTTGATCCGTAATGATCGTAATGGGCGAGGTGGGGGCGTGGCCTTTTATATTAAGAAATGCATTAATTATTCCCTGCTAAAAACTCATCATGGTAATAGTTCTCTGGAACAACTATGGATCTCGGTTAAGCTGGGTGGAAGGCGACTTTGTCTGGGTACACTGTATAGACCTCCTAGCTCTAATCTTCAAATATGCTTGGACGAATTGGAAAATACATTGGTTAGTATAGTGCCTGAATTCGACTTCATTGCTTTTGGCGGCGATCTTAATGTGGATCTAAGTAACCCTAATAGTGCAGGTAGTATGTATCTTAATAGTTTTCTTAATAAATACGGATTATCTCAATGCATCAAGGATCCCACTCGCGTTACCCCTTCTACCAACACACTGTTAGATGTTCTGGTATGTTCGGACTCAAATCTCGTGGATAATGCTTCTGTAATTAATATGGACGATATATCCGACCATAAGCTGGTCAATTTTACGAGCAAGATAAGTAAAACTAAACCCGGTCCTAGTTTTAAGACATACCGAGACTTTTCTAATTTTGATTACAATAATTTTTTGCAAGATCTAAGAAGTATTAATTGGCAGTTTATATATACATTAACCGACATCGACACTATGGCAGACTTCTTTAATGACAATGTTCTTAACCTATTTAATCTACATGCTTCTCTTAAAACCTCAAAAATTACTAAATATCCCGCGCCTTGGATAACACCCCATTTAAAATTTATGATGAAGCTTCGTGACAAGGCATTTTCTAAGTACAAAAAACTTAAAACTGACGGTAACTGGACATATTATAAAACCTTACGCAATCAAGTGAACATTGCCGTTAGAGCTGAAAAAAAGGCTTATTTACAGTATACATTTAATAGAGACCCAAAAAATTTCTGGCGTATCATAAAATATTTAAACTTAAGCTCAAACTCTCAATCCTCTGATTCCTTGTTGAAAATAGGTGATTCCAATGATTTTAATAATTTCTTTACTAATTCGCTGCCTAATGCCGGCCCTGTGGATATAAACTTTATGAACCAAAACTACGTAAATAAAAGATTTAACCAGTGTGAAGATTTTAGGTTTAATGCAGTAACTAACATAGATATTGACAAAATTATTAACAATTTTTAAAGCAACGCAGTTGGAAATGATGGCATAAATTTAAAAATGCTGCTTTATATTACACCTCATTTAACTGATGTTATCTGCTTTATAATTAACAGATGTCTCTTATCAGGTTATTTTCCAAACGCCTGGAAAGCCGCCAACATTATGCTGGTTCCTAAAGTGGCAAGTCCGAAACAATTGTCAGACTATAGGCCTATCAGTATCCTACCCACTCTGTCCAAAATTCTTGAACGAGTGGTGGCGGAACAACTAACTTTATTTTTAAACAATAACAATATTCTTCCACCTACCCAGTCAGGGTTTCGTAGAAACCATAGCACCACCACGGCCCTTTTAAACATAACTGATGACCTTTTAAGAGAATGGGATAACAATAACTGTAGTTGCCTTATTCTTCTCGATTATAGTAAGGCTATTGATACAATTGGGCATGACATACTACTGACTAAACTGAAATTTTTTGGTCTGGGTGAGGTAGCATTGAAATTCTTTGAAACTTATTTTTCGAATAGATCCCAGCGAGTATTAATTAATAATAACCCTTCTCAACCCCATTTTATTGGCAGGGGTGTGGCCCAGGGCAGTATTTTGGGTCCTCTTTTGTTCTCAATTTATACTTCTGATTTTTCCAAATTTCTTAATTACCTTGAATCACACCAATTTGCGGATGATACACAATTATATTTATCTTTCTTACCTTCCGACGTCGCTACCGCTGTAAATAAAATCAATGAAGGTCTTAAACTAATCTCTGACATCTCGAAATCTCACAACTTAATTTTGAATGAGAAAAAAACTCAGATGATGGTATTTGGTAAGTGCAAATCATCTATAGTTGAAAATCCTTTGTTTCAAATTCTTGTCAATGACACTCTTATAAAACCTATAAATACATGTAAAAATTTAGGCCTGTACATTGATTCTGAGCTTAGATATTCAGACCATGTTTCCTCATTAATTCAAAAAACATACGCTAAATTGAAACTTCTTTATATACATAGAGATGTGTTTAGTACTGCTACTAAATTACGTCTGACTGACTCTGATTTTATCCCATCTAGGCTACTGCGACGTTGTCTACTGGCCTGCTTTACTTCAAAAAGACAAAGCCAGTTTGCAAAAACTTCAAAACGCATGTCTTAGGTTTAGCTTCAATGTCCGTAAATTTGATCATATCACTCCATCTTTTACCGAGTCAGGATGGCTTACTGTCGGAGAGCGTTATGAACTTCATTTGTTGCATCTTGTTTATAAAATTAGGCTAAATAAACTTCCTTCTTATCTTTTTGGTAAACTTATTAGGGGCTCTGATGTGCATGACCTTTTGACACGCCACAGAGATATGTATTGTGTACCCAGGCACTCACATGCCTTTTTCCAGCGTTCATTTAGTTATACGGCCGCTATTGTGTTTAATTCTCTGCCTGAGGGCATCAGGATGGCTCCCAGCTCTGCTGTATTTTGCAGGCGTGTTAAGGAGCGTTTGCTGGCGAGTCGTAATCCGCACTAGCGTTACACTACATGGTTACCCTTTAGTATTATATAATTTACTTTTATTAATAACTTATCAACTCTATTTCCTATAAACCTTAATTTATTTTTGTTTATCTATTACACTAGTAAATCTTTAATATTTTTGTTTTATATTTGCTTTTTTAGTTATATAGGTATAAATATTTTTTTCAATCGATTTTATAAACTGGGTGGTTGTATGAGCAGCTTTAGTTGGATACCGCCACCACATTTATTTGTTATTTGTATTTATTTTTTTGTACATAATAAAAGGCATTATTATTATTATTATCTGAAAAGATCGAAACACGTGTTAGGAAACTGAATTAAAAACTGTAAAACATAACAAATAATCAATATTTTATTTTCCATACAATGGGGATTTCGTTTCACCAAAAATGTAGCCCATCTCAAATAAGTTATATATTATATAGGGATAATCGAAATGTTTTTCTTTGCCTTTCCTGTTCAAAAAAAAAAATTTGTGCACATTTTTAATTAGGATAAATAATTATTACTACTTACTAATATATTTATAATTACCTTTTTGAAAGGACACTTCCACTCTGGAATAGTTTTAAAATTGGACCAGACACCCATTGATAACACTTGGCAATAATATGGAACTTTTAGAGTATGATATTTTTCACAAGAACTTGGTGAATCTTTGTCCAAACATCTTTCAATTGTGAATTCTGCCTAAAATATATATTTAGTGGTAAATATTAATATTTTGTCACCAATTTAAATATTTTCGAAACTTATTCTTGTTGAAGGATTATTCGTAAAATAAAATAAATGTAAATTTGACTTAGCACCTAAATACAGCGTGATCAGTTAAGGGTACGGAGCGGCCATATCTCGGAAACTGCTGGGCATAGAAACTTAAGGGGAAAAAAAATTATAACCACAGTGGCCATGAGAAAATCCTGGAAATAATTTTTAAGTTCCGCATTTTGCCGCAAGAGAGGGTAAATGAGAAGTATATTTTAAAATTTTACATATCTCCGAAAATTCCACATTAAGGTATATCTTTGATAACACCATTAAAAAGCTTGAACAATCATGCATCATTTTGGTCTTATGCTCATTGGCGTACCGACTTTAATAAGAGAGGACGAAGCTGTTGAAAGTGTAATCATTTAAATCGCTGTAACTTATAAACGACTTATCCGATTTTAGCAAACTAAAGACTGGTTGGAAGAGAAATATATGCACTTTCACCAATCGTATTTAGTTGTACATAATAGTTCTTAAAAAAAATGCTAGAGGGCGCAATTTGTAATGATAACACATTTTTTGATTTTACTCTGAAAACATTAATCATATGGTATAATTATGATACCATAATCAAAAAGTAGATGAAATTTGCTAAAAAAAAATTTAAAACCATAGCTTCATATTTCCGTTCGTTTCAGCGTTATCGCCAATAGAATAATTTTTAAAACTTTAAATGAAGAAGCGAGTGGGACGCCACTAATATTTTTTCATGTGGATATTATTTCTGATTAGCCTGCATAAAAATGGTCTCGTGCGTTTTTCTCCTCAGCACACCGTTCTCAATTAAAATAATTAAATTAAATTAGCTCTACTATTTATTATTATTAACATTCAATTTGAAAAATTTTGTTTTATAAAAATTGTTAGAAATTACCACCTCCACTTAATAGATAGGCATGCTTGCGCCCATTTAATTATTTTAATTAAGAACGGTGTGCCTGAGGAGAAAAACGCAAGATACCATTTTTATGCAGAATTGACCAGGCTAATCAGAAATAATATCTACATGGAAAAATATCAGTGGCATCCCACTCGCTTCTTCATTTAAAGTTTTAAAAATTATTCTATTGGCGATAACGCTGAAACGAACGGAGATATCGAGCTGCGGTTTGAATATTTTTTCTAGCAAATTTCATCTTCTTTTGGATTATGGTATCATAATTATACCATAAGATTTATTTTTTCAGAGTAAAATCAAAAAATGTGTTATCATGACAAATTGCACCCTCTAGCATTTTTTTTGAGAACTATTATGTACAACTAAATACGATTGGTGAAAGTGCATACATTTATCTTCCAATCAGTCTTTAGTTTGCTAAAATCGGATAAGTTGTTTATAAGTTACAGCGATTTAAATGATTACACTTTCAACAGCTCCCCCCTCTTGTTAAAGTCGGTACGCCAATAAGCATAAGACCAAAATGATGGATAATTGTCCAAGCTTTTTAATTGTGTTATCGAAGATATACCTTAAGGTAAGATTTTCGAAGATATGTAAAATTTTAAAATTTACTTCTCAATTACACCCGCTTGCGGCAAAATGCGGAACTTAAAAATTATTTCCAGGACTTTATCATGGCCACTTTGTTTATCTTTTTTTTTCTGCATTTCTATGCCCAGTAGTTTTCGAGATATGGCCGTTCCGTACCCTTAACTGATCTCGCTGTATAATACACTCCATGAACGTCTAGTATATACGCGAAGACGAAGAAATAATTTTAAGGCCATAGCAATATGGTACTAGTGGAGGATGAGCGACATCTGAGGTTCGTTAATGACCGTAAAAATGATAGGTAGTTGGTAGTTAATATCAATCTGTTTATTAATAAAGAAGTTTTTTAAAAATAATGATGATTTTTTAAAAAGAAACAAACTATTGTCATCAAGTTGACTGGCGATCCTCCTACGTACCATCACTCTCTCTATATCACCGATTTAGGATCCGTCTAAACCCATTTTTAAAATTGCCAGAATTATATTCTTCTTCGCTCGTAATCTACACACATTAAATATTATAAACACGTTAGTTAAAAAAAAATGTTATTTTAATACTTAGATTTTTATAATGTACGCCTTCTTTATGTTAATTTATCACCCTTAACATATAACAGCATCACAAAAAATATTTATTATTAAAAACGGCAATGAATATATCTTAATAAGAAATAGGATCATAGTCGACCCTGGGTAGTACGCTACAGAGATGAAAATTGTTAGTTCAGGTTAATGGAAAAATTATCCTTGCCTTTATTAAATTACGTTTCAATTTGTTTTGGAAGCAGATTTGTATTTATTATAAATATATAAGTCTCATACTAAATACTTCAGTTCTTAAAATTATTATGTCAATGATATACTTTATTTTTTAAATTCTGTATACTAATACGGGGTGTCCAACCGGAAACCACCTCAATCTTTATATGGAAAACTATACATAGGAGAATTTTAATTTAATAGTGAGCTAATGTTGATAGAGCCAACCCGGCTGAAATAGTTTCAGTATGGTGGCACTTTCGGTTATACCGGAAGTAGGAGTCAACTTGCCTATTTTAAATAGAACACCCTATATATATTTGGATTTTTAGATTCTAGGTATATTTTCTATATCATATGTCATATCCTATACCTAAGTCTATGCGTTTTTGACTGATTTATGTTTTTATGTTAAAAATAATGTTTGGAAGCCTTAAAATAAAAGAAAGAAGCCTTAATTATTTAATTTAAGAGGGATTCCTTGTTGAAAAGGATCTTTTTTAATAGAATTTTTATAATATTTTGGTTTAATATTAATACAGGGTGTTCAAACAATAAGACTAAAAAGTAAAACTAAAAAAGGATTTAAAAAAAAAACATAAATTTTATAATGATTTCTTATTTAGCATAAATTTTTTTTTATATAGTTTTCCAAATATTGCCAATTTAATATTTTTATATGACGATTTTTCAGGGCATTTTAAGTCCAGTATAGTTTTATTAATTTAAACATTAAGTATATAAACAGACCGAAAAATTTGGAAACCGAGACTTTGTGTAGTTTTTCTTACAAAATATTAAGTATAGTAGATCAAGGCGGTTCCCGGTGTAACATCATAAGAGAGAGAAGAGGGTTTCTAGGCCAATTTCCACAGGTACTTTTGCGCAAGCGCCGGCAGTAGCTAGAACAGCTTAAACAGCTCTGTTTAAAACAGCTCTGTTTAAAACAACTCTGTTTAAAACAGCTGTTTTAGCTACGCCGGCGCATGCGCAGAAGGACCTGTGGAAATTGGCGTAGAAACCTCCTTCTCCCTCTACTAACATCCTATATATTTATGCATCAAGCTTAACTCGACGCTTGGGACCACCCAACACCTACTACAAAACCTCCTGCTATTAAAAAGATGCGACTGGTTTGCGCAAGATTTAAATAACAAATTAATACTGAAAAGTATTTGCTTACCAAGTATCCTTCTATTTTTCTTAGATAATTAACAAAACGGAGATAGCTGACGTCACATAAGGCCTGTACATTTGACAGCGGAGCGAATACGGTTGAGCGATGTTCTGCCGAAGCACTTTGTACTGATGGTAGCACCGTAATCATCAAATGTTAAGTAAGAAGAATCAACTTTATTGGTCACAAATGTTAGTTTAGGATGTCTAAAAATTTATTTTTGCGGACACAATTAACTGGTGGCTTTAAGCTATCAGTATGAGTAGTGCCGTAGCCAGGGAGGCCCCTCCTCCCGAAATAATTCAAAAAATCAGAAGATTTAAAATATAATTGGAAAACGAAATTACGGCAACACTATCAAAAACGCACCAAATGAAATAATACATCATCTTACATATACAAGATGCTTACAAGATTAAAAAAATAATCCTATTATAAACTATTTACTGCCTTAATTCATCTTAGTAACTTCTTTTAGAAAATAATTACAAAAATAGTTTACTTACCATTCTTTAAATTGATGGTCACCCCTTTCGTAAGCAATAATCCATTGTTTTGCCAGATCCTTATTTTTTGGAAGCCCAAAATATTTTATATCTGCGCATTTGTGTTTTGGTTGCAATTGTTACAAGTCGCCACAGTTTGGCATGCTAAATATCCAAAATTCTACACACTTTTACAATGAGTAGGTACCTATAAAACTGCAGAGAAAGATCACAGCGGCACTGCTACTTGCTCTTCTGGTTTTGTTCTACCAAAATGAAAAATACTTAACCGAGCACTACCCCCGTTGAGGGTACCGAACCAAGACGATAAATATCCTTTTGTTAATAATAATTATCAGCACGCTATATAACTCCTCGAAACCGAACTGAAAACAAAAACAACAGCCACAAAATGGAAACAAACGTTTGCTCGTGGGAAAGAAGTTTGCCCGCTATTTACAATGACAGTCAATGTGAGGTTAGAACTGTCACTCGCGTCAAACAGTTATTAAGAAACCTCCTTACATGTGACGATAAGCGCAGAGATGTTCAAATTTCAGCAGCGGAACCATGAAAAGGATGAAATAGTACATTGTATACCTAGTAGGAAAAGCTGAACAGCAATAATTTTAGAAATAAGTAGACTGTTATATTATACCTTTATAAATTGATTTTTACCAAGATTTTTAAAACATTATACTTTGTTCTAGTATCTTTTTCTTTTTAATAATCCCAACATACCTCAAATCTGCAAACAATTAAATAAATACTGCAAATAGTATGTTTTTATTTGCTTTTAAACATATCGTTGCCTATTTCTTTTTGTAAGCAGAAAAAGTTACAACATTTATGCCGGATAAATTTTTATGCAAAAATGTTAATATATTTATTTTTCCGCCAGGATTTAAACATTATCAAATTTGATAATTTCCGAAGTTTGACGAATATTAAATAAAAAGTAAGCTACAGTAGAAAAGAGTTGGCAACATAAAAACTAGTTTAAATAAAATTACCCTAAATCGTATTCGCTCTGTAAAGGTGCCATTTTTCTGAAACTGTCAGCTATCTACCTGTTGTTTTATATCTACGGTATTTTTAAGCAAAAAATCTTACCTTTTCATCTTCATTAACATCTTCGGAAAATTGTACTTTAAAATCAAGTCGGTTTTTGTTTATGATGACTTCCGTAAAATTTGCAACGGGGTTAAGTTCAGGGCAGCCATTTGCATATTTGGCTAATCTTAAATTATATTTCTAAAAATACGACAGAAGAATAAGAAAATCAAATCACTTATAACTTTAAAAGTTGGTGGGACTTTATTTTATTTGTTGCAGCTATTGACAGCTACAGTTGATAATAACTAAAATTACGACTGTTTGGCAACGTAGCACGTACCTACCAGGATTCGAATTGATATATTTTTCTTTGACCTGTCTGATTTTAGAGGACATTACCCAACTTTTTAGATGATCAATTAAAAAAAGTATTAAGTGTTTCTCTAAGACAATCGAGAAGTAAGGCATTTAAATACAATAAGTAATTTTTATAAGACCATAAACTATAATAGAACATGCTCATATTTTCATAATTAAAAGACTTTTGGCCAAGCCCCTGTTGTATCAACTGAGTACTGAGTAGATGAATTGAAGGATCAGGATAAAAATCTAAGCATACTCAAATCAGTTCTTCTTGAATAACATAAAACAATTGAATTTAACAAAGTTTTAAAATACCCTTTTTTGTCCAGAAATGTTCTGTAGATACTTGTTTAATCCATTACATTGGCTTAATGAATAAATGTAATCCTTTCTCGGAAAACCAGCATAGTTACCTCAACGAAAGATCAATGCAAACCGCCATTTTCCAATTTACCCGTTTGATTTTGGAATATCTTGAGGATGGTAGGATGACTATGGATATGAGGAGCAAAAATTCAAAAGGAATAATATCCAAAACTTTTTATTAATAGAAACAGATGGCGGCACATTGTTAAAATACGCACCTTTATAGCCCATCATTAGTATTAGTCCAAAATGATTTTTATCCCATGTAAAACTGCAGTCAAAATACAACTATTAAATCAAAAAGATTATTATCCTCAGAATTATATTTTCAAATAGGATATTATTTTCGTTTGGCTCAAATGGGTTTTTATCCTATTGTCAGATGCAGTTTAAATATAGAAAGTCGTTCAAAAAGAATATTATCCGTACACATGTTGTTTTACTTGTGTTAGTACTTTGTTTACAAGTTGATTTAGCTCATCGTGGTGCATATAAATTGTTATTTTTGTTGAAAAAAATGGATACCGAAGGAGTTTTAATAAGTGAATGCAATGAGGGCAGTAGAAAGAGGAAGTAATCATTTTATAATTTTTGAATTACTGATTATGAAACCCATCATCCATTTTTTTATACATTTTTATCAGCAGATGGGGTGTTCGGACGAGTAGAAAAAAGATTAGGGACCTTTGAAGTTATACTTAATGATAAAGAGTACTTAAAAATTATAATGAATTTGGCACCGTTAAGATCCTTGGAGAAGACTGGTATATTGATGACTATAAGGCGTTGGACAAACATTTAAACAAGTTTTTTGGAATAAAAGACATGAAGCGAATCATTTTCAAAAAGGATAATAAAGGCTTGGTAAAAATAAAAATGGAACCTAATTATAGGCATATATAGTTTACATCAATTACAAAAAAAGGGAAAAATTTAGCAGCCATCAAAACGAACAAAAGGGAATTAAAGAATGTTATAAAAGACGAGAAAATAAAAAATCTAAAAACACTTTTATTACTTTATGATGCAAATTGGCAACAAGATGAGAACCTATCGTTTTTTAAGGGGTTTTTAGAAAATAAGGTACAAGATCAGGCCGCATTACAACCTGAAAAAGATGAAGATTGCGACTGTACCGAAGATGATGGTGGTTTGGTTATATAAGTAATTGTACATTTTTCGACAAATTACTTCTTTGTGTTTTCAATTTGTAATATATTTAATAAAATACCATTTCGTAAACAAACTTCTATTCCCAAAAATTCCACTGTAATTTCAAATGGAATAAAATCCCACTGACTTTATTTTAAATGAATTTTTATCCATATGTTTGGTTCAAAAAGATTTTTATCCATTTTTTTTCTTTAATAACTCCTTTGAAACTAAATATTTTTCTGTGTAAATACTATTTTCCTTTAAGGGCCCCGGTGTATAAGTTTATTAAAATAAAAAATTATTGCACGCTTTCCTCTCTTAGTTAACACAAATCTTTAATTATCTCAAAATTGTAAAAACGGATATTATTCCATTTGATTTTTTGCTCCTCATATATTTTTGGATCTGTCAAAAGCTTTTAATTGTTTGGATAGAAATATTATTCTAAATAAACTTGAATTATATGGCATTAGGGATTATGTCTTGAAATGGATTTATCATATTTAAAAAACCGAGAAAAGCGTTTTTTATAAATCAATAATTTCGCAAAATACAATAGGAATACCACAAGGGAGCATATTAGGGTCAATATTATTTAATATATTTATTAATGATTTAAATTTTGAAACAAAAAATGTATTCTCTTTGTACAGTCTCACAGAGTATGCTGATGATACTAACATTTTGATAGGTGGTAAAGATATTATGGAAATAGTAGCCAATGCAACAAAAAAAAACTCCAGGACACCGAGGTTTGGTTTCAGAGGAACAAATTGCTTTTAAATAAAGATAAAACGCATATTATCATTTTTAAAATTAAACTAAGTAAAAAAGAACGACCAGAGATGGTAAGACTTTGTCAGAATAAACTACCAACGGAAAATAATACCAAATTTTTAGGCATTCATATTGATAAATTTTTGGATTGGTCACACCATATTGACTACCTAAGTAACAAATTAAATAAGGTATACTACAGCTTCCGTATCAAACAAAATATTTGAACGATGTGGCAAAAATAACTCTCTATTTTGCAAATTTTGAAGCTACAGCAAGGTTTTGAATTATTTTTTGGGGAAGCAATTCAACACTTTAAAAAAAATTCTTATTCAGAAACGTGTTTCACGAATATTATATAAAATGTCCTATTTACAGTCATGTAGTTTGTGTTTGTGTTTTAGTTCAAAATTTTTTAAAACTATTTATGCATTGTACATTTACGAAGCCCATTTTATATTTTTATAAAAACAAAGATATGTTTAATATAATTACTTATGACAACTATAATACAAGAACAAAAGATATAAATTATCCAATACATAGATTAACATTGCCCGAAAAAAAAATCATATTATATGTGTATTAGAATGTTTAATAAATTGAATTTTAGAATAATTAAGGACGCACCAAACGAACGCTTATTTAAGAAGAAGCTAAAACATTTTCTAATTGATTTAGAACCATACAAGTTAAGCGATTACACTTAAGATTTTGTCAATTGTAACTATTGTTGCTTTGTTTCTGTTTTTTTTGACGACATATCTTTTTACTTTGTTATTTACTTTGTATTTGTCAATGTAATTTTGAACTAAAGATTAAATAAATTTTCGAAACACTTTTAAAATAAGATTAGTGGATTGTCTTAAAGATAAGTGCAATTTTACTTTATTTAAATGTATATACTTGATCAAAAGTTTTGATTTGATATTAGCTAGCGACGCTTATGAGTATATAGGGGAAATGTGCCTAAGTTGCCATACATTTTATAATGATTATTTAAAACATTAATTTTTGGTATATGCAGGTTAAAATTTGGTATATGTTTAGACGATATACTGCCTATGAATCTAAAAATTCAAGGTACGTCTAACTCTAAAATATTTTTGGTTACACTGTTTTTAAAACTCACCTTGCTATGCCATCTCAGACTGAACAGTTCGGGTGAGATGGCATACTATGCCATCTCGTCCAAGGGGTAAAAAGGTACTTATTAGACAAAGGCAAATAAAGATATACAATTTACATATTTTTTCATATGCAGTTTAATAGATAAAATCAATGATAAATAAAAATAAACATACCTAAACTTAAAAATACTGTATACATATAGTACCCAAAATAAAAAATAAAGGAAAAAGTATGTTCAACAAGTTGACTTCCTATATTCTAGTCAAAAGTTGTTCTTTTTTCCCCAAATAGTCTTTTTTTGCTTCTACATTAAATTTATTTGTACCCTGGCAGCGTCGTCGTCAGGTTCCGAAAGGCACACTGTAAGTTTTTGATGCTAATAACCAGCCCATTGTGCCGGATTTGACAGCTATAATTGCTGCTTTCATGTTATCTTCCTCCCATTGGAAGCGATTTCCTTTTCTATGGTATTTCCCAACCATCTTTTACTTTAATCTATAACAATATAATCGAATATAAATAATTTTATTATTTCAGGGCGAGTTGGCATAATATGCCAACTGGCCCGGTATTATAATATGCCAACCCTTAAATCGCAATTTAAAAAATTATACTAATTTACACACAACCACACTAGAATATCAAAACGATTGTTGCATGAAATTGTAAGGTTAGGTTTACCAATTAATTTATATTTGTTAAAATTAAAAATAAACATTAGGAGACATATGTTTTATGGAAACTAGATAATCTACTTAAAATTTTCTTACCTTCAAAATCCGATTATGTCAATTAATGTTTTTGTTTTTTGTCACACAATACTACAAACAAACAAGTGGCCCTTTTAAACATAGATCAATAAAATGATAAAGTAAATTGCGTCACAAAACGTCCGATAGCCGAAAAAAACTCCGCTGGTATGCCAACTCGGGCACATTTCCCCTATGCATAAAGGTGAATCCATCGCATTTTAAAATAAATATAATAATATTTAATAAATTAGTAATAATAAGTTGGGTAGTGTTAATGTTAAGACACAAAACACTACTTTTACAGAAAATTGTAATTTCTATGATCTGTTTCTATAAAAAAATGTTTAATTAATACGTTTATTTTGGTATGAACATAAACTGTATGTTCGTAAATCTTTTAAGGCGTTTTTATAACCCATACACCCTTAAAACTGACCTAGTATACCATACCAGAGTCAGTTACTTAAAATAGCGTCAAGAAGAAACTTAGTAGATAATGGAGACTACATTTCATTGCTAGGCCGAGATCAAAATACAAATCAGATTGCACCACCAAGAGGTAAAGACTTTATTATTGGTAGGATATAACCACCTGCAGACCGGTTTCGAACTCTGTCGTTCTCGTCTGTACAGGATAGGTGTCTATACCTTCCAAACGATACTAAAAATTACAATATTATCAACCTTCTAGGGTTGTATATAACTTTTAAGGCCATCTCTTAATAGTCCTGGTGTGTTTAGTTAAGATAAATATTTAAACTTGTGGGAATTGTGGGAACTAGGTATGCTAATCTATTGGGTGCAACATGCCGACTTGGTTGCCAATACTATAATACAGTGAAAAATAATCTTTAGTTTCCAAAACTAAAGAATTTTGTTTAAGAGCCTTCTATACCAGCGTGAAACGCGGCATCAATTCCTGGCTTGTCTATTTGAAAATTGAATAAAAAGATTTTACTAAAGGATTTACAAGAACTTCTAGTTTGGCGGATGATACCTTATTTTTTTTTCAAATCAAAATTTAAAATGTATTTTAAAGTTTGGATTATATAGGGTCAAATCCGCAGAATATATAAATAGAAGTATTGAGGCTATTCATGTTGATTTCTTATTTTACATTAAAATTACAAACGATGCCCAGATAAATTCGTGAAAATCTCCACTGACGCCGCGCTACTTAATTCTCGAGAAATTCAGTAATATAATATTTTATATATAAAAAAACATATTATTGCCATCGCCAGACACAAATACAATATGCCGTGAAAATGTACTATTTGTTTGTGATGACTTATCGACTATTGTTTGCTCTTATACCAATCAAGTTATAGTTAAAATTCGTATAGAAAAGTAAAGATTATTGTTATTTCTACTAAAATCCATCTAGCAAGAAAAAATCAGCTCGTTTTTGTAAAGCTAAAAACTCCTTTTTCTCAACAACAATGTTTATTGTGAGTTGACATAGTTTTACATAACACCATCCAGTTAACACTTTTATAAAAATTTCATACAATTATTGTGACACCTAAAGGGATCTATTTAAAATGGTTTCAGCCTCGGTTTCATCCATTGCATATTTTTTTGCCCATTTCAACCTTTTAAATCTAGTGTGCCTTCTCCCCTCCTCTATCATGTACAGGGTGGCCCATTTGTCTGACAAAGTAATATACCGTCTCTACTATTAAAGATATCAAAAAAAAGTTTTTATAAAAGTTGTGAGGTAAAAAAAAATATATGTTCCAAAATTATTTTTAAACATACAGGATGGTCCAAAAAAGTAGGACAATAAAAAGATACATTTTTAATAAAATAAATTAATAACCATAGTTAGTTACGTATTTATTTAATTTAATAAAATTTTGTTTTTATTACGCAACTTAATATTAAAAATAAGTTTACAAACATTGTAAATATAAATATAATAATTATAAATATGACATTATATTCAATTACATTTGTTTTGACTTTGCTAGTCATGGTTTACTAGAAAAATAAAAACTATAGTTTTTTTTCACCAAAATTAAAATAAAAATCGATATATTGTCAAAACTAGTAAATTTAGGTATAGGTATGACAAAACAATAATAAAAGATACTTACAATATCTATCAGACGAGCCTAATAAATATAGGGTGTTTCATTTAAAAAAACAGAGTTATTGTATTTTAAAATTTTGTATATTTGGATGTCAACAGAAAACACCCTGTACAAAATTTTCGGTACTTAAAGATTTAAGACAGTATTTCTATCCCTAAACTTAAGAGCTAACAAGAAATTTTCGATTTTCGATACTCTTATTGAGAAATACAGGTAATTTTTTACTATCATTCTTAAAATTTTTCCAAAATTTTAAGAATTTTGCATTTTGTTTGGCAACGTTGTAAAATATTAAAAAACTAAATATGGCGTCATATGAATAATTTTGTAAGGAAACAAAAAATGCTAAAATATATAGGGTGTTCCATTTAAAAAAAATACTTTTTTGGACCATCCTGTATGTTTAAAAATAACTTTAGAACATTTATTTTTTTGTACCTCACAACTTTTATAAAAACTTTTTTTTGATATCTTTAATAGTAGAGACGGTATATTACTTTGTCAGACAAATGGGCCACCCTGTATATTAAACGCATATATGATATTTTGTATTTTTTACGCAAAGTAGCAAAAAGCAAGTAGGTGTTATTTACTACCTACAGTTTAATAACCTTAAATATAAAATGTAATTGAGATATTTACCTTTGAGTCTGACGATACCCCATAGTTCAACAAAAGAAAAATGAACGCCTCAGCAATCCACATAGCTGAACGGAAGATAATGCGTGTAGCAATAAAACTATGCATAAGCGATTTAATATAATGGGATAATAAATGATCATAAAATGTTTTTGTATCATTTATTCATCCATTAGAAAATAATTATAGGATAA
This sequence comes from Polydrusus cervinus, assembly GCA_935413205.1. Classification (NCBI taxonomy): domain Eukaryota; kingdom Metazoa; phylum Arthropoda; class Insecta; order Coleoptera; family Curculionidae; genus Polydrusus; species Polydrusus cervinus. The sequence goes on along the minus strand of OW284513.1, from coordinate 44,291,567 downwards.
TATTTTTTAAATGTGCGTACATTAAAAAAGATAAAATCAATGATTTATTAGGTAACAGAATAGGACTAGTCGGATTTATAAGCATGATAAAAAACTGCGGCGGTGAGTCACTTGTATTTGACCGTGGGGTTCCGAGTTCGATCCTCGGGGTGGGCATACGCCCCAAAAAAATGTATATCCGAATTTTAGTACGTTTAAGAATGCAGGGAAGAGTGTAAAATGTATCTCCCAACCCACCTCATTCACGCCGGTAACCAGGCGGGATGAGATCGGATATCTCGTGGGGTGCGGAAGAAGGTACACACTCCCCAATCGGTAGGTCATGCAATGGCGCCCTTGAGGGGAGTATCGCATGACTGAGGATCGTGGTTCGGAACCCACGTTAAGCTGTAGGTCCCCTCGGGAATAACCCTGGCAGCGGACGAATAGGTAAAAAACCTAATTCTAAAGAATGGCCAGTAATGACAAGGATGATAAAAGGTATTGTATATTTTTATGTATAAAATATAAAAGCATAATATAATAAATATAAAATATAAATAAGTATGGATAATAAAATAAGTTGCTTTGTTAAGCTTTCATTGTAGAAGTATGATTGGAGTAGCTGATAAATTACTTAAAGTTTGAAGTATGTGAATGTTAATATAATATATAAATAATAACAGTAAAATAAAATAACATATCTTAACTGCAAAAAAATAGGACCTTTTCCTTAATAAATTTAAATTCTAAAAATATTATCCCATAGAATATTTATTTCTAACTGGCAGGAAATGAAAACAAATACATATTGACACTTAGCAGGACCAGGGTCGTATTAAAAGTTTATAATACGGCTGGACAATTTTAAACAAGAGTCAAAAAGAGAAGCACTACACCGAGTACTACTAAATCCAAAATGCCAAAATCTAAATAAGTTTTATAATAATATAACTGAATGGGAGGAATGGGTAAATATCCCAGAAGCATGAAATTAAATAGTTGAGAATAGTTCTTTCTGTATCTACGATGTGAAATACTACTTTGGTAATCGAGAAAAAAACAATTGTTGACGAGGCGTAGCCAAGTCAAAAATTGTTCGAGATGATCAAAGAATTTCGCACACTAGTTGCTAAGAATATATATTTTCTACAACGACTTTAATTCGTATGAATTAAAACCGAAAAAACGATATTTTTAACTAGATTTTTGTTTAATTCTTATTAAAAATGCAGTTAGTTCATTTTTCGTCAATTAAATAATATGAAACAAGCAAAACTTAAATTTATAATAGGTGAATATTTTGCACCACCAATGTAAAAAAATATTTTACACACAGAGTCATGGTAACGCAAGAAAAATAATGTCAATGAAAAAATGTCTTGTCACTGACGTTAATGATCAAACATTGTTATTTTTTGACGGTTGTAAAAAAAATATATTTTTCCGAAAATCGATCGGAAATATTATCATTTCTGAAAGAAAAAGTCAATATTTCCTTACATTTAGTCGTTGCTAGGCAACGGAAAATAGCTGTTAGGAAATATTTATTATTGTACTGCAAGGAAATATTATTTCTGTACGGCTACTTGTAAACTAAAATGTGTTAAGCTATGACAATTCAATATTACTGTGTTTCCGTAGTTACAACACAAATATTTAATGGCATCCTTTATTTGTGAACAAAGTTAATAATATTTATTTTAAAATTTTAACAAATTGATTGTCATAAGTTATGTCCTTTTTATAATTTTTAATTTACGGAAAGATATTATGTATACCTCGTATAAAAAGCCACATTCCCGGACTCCGTATTATCAGTGCACCTCGACATACAATCTTTACGGTCATCCGGGAATGTTCAGCTTCTCCTACTAGGTATCCGATGTACTATTGCCCCGTTTAAATTTCTCGTTTTTTTTTTGTCCTTGACTGATTTTATTGGTACATGGACACTATGAAAGTTCAGTGGCATTCAACCGGTCCGAGTTTGATCCTTAGAGATGGCATATGCATAAAAAAAAGTATATGTTCGAAACTTTACTGGATAAAAGAACTCAGTATGTTGAAAACCAACCAATAAGGTCCTATCAATAGTGTTAACTTCTATCAAAAAATTACATAACACATCTGCCGCGGAACCATGGAAAGAATAGAAAAGAAATGTCCTGTCTATTTTATTTCTGTTCTTATTTAACACTTTATAAGATCGCTCGGCTGCATTCGCGATGGCCGAAACGCGACTCGCCCGATAGACATATGAAGAGCTTTACGACTTTTTCCAATCGTCTTTGTTGCCCCTTTAAATCAGATTTTCCGAATTTCTGTTTCATTCTAAAGATGTCTACTTGTTCTGTGGTTTTTATATTGTGTCAAGGATATGTCAGATTCTCCAGTTAACTCAGGTTCATGTATAGTCTCGCTTAAAAGTTCGTGTCCAGTTCTGTGCTACCCTTAATATTTATACCAATTTTCGAGACATTTTGTCCAATATAAATTGTTATATTACTGAACTAAAAACATAAGATATCGAACAATTCCTTTAATACCCTATATACTCTATTATTAAGTCAATAAAACATAAAAGATTGGCCTATATAAGCTTTAAAGAAAAGCTAGATAGCTAAATTATTAAAAAGATTGCTATCGACCTACCTGACCTACAAATAAACGATGCTTCGTGTGCCTATTTAAACTTACTATAATAGAGCACAATGGGTTTGATGTTAGGGTAGGTTGTGGAAGTAAGCTCATTGATCGATCTAAATGAAAAAATATTAACTTTGATGTAGGATTTCCGAGGCTTGGAGCTCCGTTTTTTGTAGAAGTTTGCTGTAGCCTTACAGACCAGATAATAATACAGGGTGCTACAAATTTGTGTGCGTACATTTCAAAAACCTTTAGAGATACGGTAAAAATGAAGAGGCATAGTTGAGTATTTTTTATGATGTTTTAAGCTCATTGAGAGTTTTAATAGAAGTTCCTCAAAGTTCCGTATTGGGTCCTTTATTATTTACAGTTTATTCATATGATTTTTATTTATCAATGAAATATGGTAACCTATTGGCTTTTGCCGATAATAAACAAATATATCACAAAATAAATAACGACAATTTAATGCATCGGGTTTCATAAGATTTTTCTAATGTGTCTAAAGTAATAAAGTATCATGGATTGAAACTTAAGGAAAACAAGACCAGTTTATTTTAATCGGTCGAAAAAATATTTATTTTAAAATATTAAAAAACATTAATTTGAAAGTTATTATTAATAAAGTAGATACTTTAAGTCCGTATAAAGTTTTTAGCGGCAGGCGGACAAAGTAGTGCATCTTTTGCGTTAAAGTACACAGGGATGCCAAATGTAATGGGTTCCCTGGGGTACAGGTAGACAATGACATGCTGTTTCGTCCTTGTTAGGACGTTATTCTTAATGATTATGAGATCCTTTAGTAACATTAGCTAAAAATCTTGGTATCACTTTTGATCAATACTTTACATTCGAAACTTAGATAAAGAAATAATAAAAAATGCTTATTATAAACTTAAAATTTTGTATCGTTTTAAATTGTACTTAGATATTAATACAAAATTAAAGCTTGTAGATTATATTATCTTAAATGTTTTAGACTATGGTCTAATGATCTATCATAAAAATATACGAAGAATTCGTCAATTTTTACTCAAAGAGTCCTGATATTTGATATTTTGTAAGAAAAAAGACACAAAGTCTCAGCCTCAAAAGGTTGATGTGTCTTTTTTCTTACAAAATATAAAAATATACAATTTAATGTTACATATTTTACCACATAATTGCATACAATTTTTAACAACTATAGACAACATACCATTATAAAACTTGAATTTAGATGCGAAATTTACCCTAATTGTTTTATTAATAAAACATTTTCTACTAAAAACATTATATATATGAAAAAATTCAATATAGAATTAACAACCACATAACATACTAGAAACTAAAATAATTTTTTATACCATATATCATACAAAAAAATGTAAAACCTCTTTTAAATACAGGGTGATCCCTAAGTTGATACTTCTTTTTTAGCTATTTATAGAAGGCATTAAAATAAACAACATATTCAAATACCTTTTTTCAAAAAACTAAAAAATTGTAGATATTGTATAATATTTCAGTTTTGGTTTTTAATTTTTGGCTTAGGAGAAAGACACTTTTATTATTAAAAGGTAATTAGTTTCCAAATTAAAGGTATCGTTCTTTAGATATCATATTTATGTCAAATTTTTTAAATACCAACCTGGAATTTTAAATACGGTTTTTGAGATATGTCAGTTTTAGAAATTTAAAACAAATCAAGCTTCATTAAATTTTACCAGTTTTTAAAATATACTCACATACATTTTTTGGTTTTTCTTTAAATTTAAAAAAGAACAAATATTTTTTACTCTCCTGAGATCCTAGTCTTCTGATGAGTAATGATATGGCGAAATGCGTCTCAGAATAGATCTGATAAAATGAACGAAACCTCTTTTAAATTGTAAGTTTAATGGTTGACAAGAAAGCTTATTCAGTACCCTTTGGAGCGGGTTTTAATTTTTTCTTTAATATCAGTGCTCTAAAGGAAAAACTTATTTTCTGTAATTAAGAAAAAACACCTAACACTCAATAATTAATATTTAGTACCTAATTGTAATAATGATGTATTTGATTGGACAGGCTGATTAGACCAAAAATCAATTTATTTAAAAAAATTATTTCAATAAATTTAATTAGATCAAAATAAATTGCGGGTGATGGAATATACCATCCTTCTTACTTAAAAAAAGGCATAAAATATAAAACTTTATGTTTCGAGAGCAAACACAAGGAAAATATGCTATAAAAAGAAAAACTGATAGACGATAAAATAAAGTAACTGTGAAATACGCAATTTCTCAAATATCATTTTGCAGATCCAGTGATTTAAACAAATTCGTTTCAGATCCAGTAAATTTATTTAGAAAAAGGTGAAGGTTTTAGGTAAAACAGTTTTTCACACTTTATGTTGGCTCTATTCATGACATATCTTTGTCATACAGAATAAATTATGTTTCGAAATATAAACGATAACATAGTGCCAGTAATATTATTTCTAACTAGCCAATGGGCAGCAGACAACATGGATGTAGTTGTGGCCGATACAGTATTACCCGTTGTGCACTAATATAAAAATTTGGGGGTAATTTTTGATAGCAAGCTTTGGTTTAGAAGTCAGGTAGGTACAGTTATTCAAAAATAGTATTTTTCACTCAGAAACTTATACAAAAATAAACACATCTTACGACCTCAATTAAAAAAGGAACTGTGTGAAACTCTTGTTTTATCTCACGCTAACTATTGTAACTTCGTGTACGGCCCCTGTTTGGATTTGCAGTGTAAGACTAGACTGCAAAAGGTTCAGAACTCTTGCATTCGCATTGTTTATGGACTGCGTGCAAGAGAACATGTTAGCTATAAATTGCCTGAGTTAAAATGGCTTAAAATGGTCGATCGACAAAGACAACTTCTTGTTTTTTGTATCGTCTGCTGAGTGGTGTACCCCAATACCTACGTGAAAAGCTTCATTTCCGGCATTCTACACACAATCGTACAACCCGTTATAATGGTCTTTTAAACGTACCGAAACATCGAACTGCCCTCTTTCAACGCAGTTTTTTTTATATAGCTCCTAAAATCTTTAATACTGATATTTGTACCAAATTTGTCAACCTAAGTTTAAACTCCTTTAGGACCAATTATCGCAGTTTTTTGCTGGGTAATTATGCTTGAATATGTATAAGATCAATATTATGTAAATATATCATTAGTTTAAGTTGCCAATATTTAAGTTTCTGCCTTAACTAGATTAGGTACTTAATATAACTTAGCAATTTTGTCTCTTTTTGTAAAACTTAACTTTTGTAAATTTATCATACATGCTCGGTTAAGCAAACAGCAAGCTGACCTTCGCCGAGTCAAAAATAAAGACGTTTCTATCTATCCATCTATCTAACTTAATATTATACAGGTTGCTACAAATTCATGGGCGTACAAGGGGATGTCGAAAACGGTAAGAGATTCTAAGATGGTTAAATTAAGGCAAAGTTGCATAGTTTGGGGCTTAATAATTTGGTTAAAGAAAATGGTAAATATTCCGAATACTTTCAGAGATATCTGAAAAATACCGAAATTTTTAGTTTTTTTACACTTTTATTTCGACGAAAAAAACAAAAAACACTTACCACACTATTAGCTTTTAAATTCGACGTTTCATTCTTTAGATACCAACTCCAAGTAATTTTTTTTTAAATACGGACCTGAAATTTAAAAAATAGTTTTAGGGACTTCTAAGTTTTAGGAATTTAATACAATTTAAATGTTTTCAATATTTTGTTGTCAAATAACATATCATTAGTATTTCATATTATCCTTTCTTTACTAATACTGCCCTGGCAATTGTTTTTAGGATTACTTAAATATTAAAATTACATTACAGGAAGTTATTTATTCTAGGAAGTAAGGAAGTTGGTAAGGCATAAGAAGTAATTTTATTTTTTATTAGTATTTTATTTTATTAATATAACATACATCTTAAGTTCAATGGTTTTTGCCTTAGACCTGCTACCTGTAAAACAGAAAAAAATTAGTGCTCACGAGTAAAAAAATAAAGTAACTGGAGTGTTAGGTTAGTTATGTAACTGTGATGTGCTTATGTTTATTTCATTAACAGTTTAATTTTTTTTACTGTTTATACCAACTCTTCAATAAAGTGTTTAATGTTATATTTTCAAATCAAAGATGAAGGCGCAAAAAATTAAAAACCAAAACTATTTTTTTTTTCCATATCTCAGAAAGTATTCGGAATATTTGCAATTTTCTTTCACCAAATTATTAGTCCCTAAAATACGCAACTTTGCCTTAATTTAACCATGTTCGTATTTTTCACCGTTTTCGAGATCCCCTTGTATGCACAAGAATTTGTAGCACCCTGTATACATGGTATGAAAGTCAGAAATATTGCAATTTGCTTAAAAAGTACTCAATACACGTTTTATAATAAGCACAAAACCGTTTTTGTAATTGTACAGGGTTAGTCATAAAAAATATTAACTTTTTATTTTAAGTAGAACATAATAATAATAATAATAATAATAATAATAATAATAATAATAATAATAATACTAATAAATGCCTTTATTATACATGTAAATACAATTTACAAAAATTGTGAAAAAGGGTGGCGGTATCCAACACTGCTGCTCATACAACCACCTTACTTGGAATTAAATATAAAAAATATTATTTTACAATAAATAGTGCTGGAAATAATAATAAATTAGGAAGAAATAAACAGTTATTAATAATAAATAAATAACATTTTATAAATTCTATAAATAAATAGGTAAGTAGGTAATATAATAATTTTAACAAAAGTAAATTTTCAAAAATTCTTTTTGTGCTGAGACTTTAAATACAGAATATATATTATTAATTACCAAGAGAAATAATTATATTAGTTTCGATTAGTAATAATATATTTTTTTAATTCTTTACGAAATTTATTTGAGCTAGTCGCTGTTTTGATGTCATTGGGAAGAGAATTAAAAATATTGACGGAGTTGTAAGAAAATGAACGCTGAAAAAGGGCAGAACTGTGCTTTGGAACGCTATACAGGTCTCGAAAACGGGTTTGCCTATCATGGATATCTGAACCTCTAATTAGTTTTTCGTATAAATATTTAGGAGATCTGGTCGTTTCAATAGAGAACACTAAATTTGCAATGTGTAGCATATATCTTTCTTGCATATTTAGCCAGCCAGATTCCTGGAGAGCAGGAGTTATATGGTCGTATTTACGTATCCCATAGCTAAATCTTAAACATGCATTCTGAAGTTTTTGAAGACTGTTTTTATCTACTTGTAGAAGTGCCGGCCAGTAAACTACGTCGCAATAACTTAATTGAGATAGAATTAGAGAATTACATAGCCTAAGTTTTGTCGCAGAGTCGAATACATCTTTGTGCATATAGAGAAGTTTAATTTTGGCATAGGTTCTTTGCAGTAATTTTGAGACATGAACAGAAAACCTCAGCTCTGGATCCAACAATAACCCAAGGTTTCGACAGTCGGTAGAAGGCCTAAGGTCAACGTTGTTTATAGAAATTTTAAATAACGGATCATGTATAACAGTTTCTTTACCCCTGCCAAATACCATAAGCTGAGTTTTAACTGCGTTTAAAACCAATTTATGCGCTTTAGACACCTGGGAAACCAACTCTAAGTCACTGTTAATTTTGTATACCGATATAATAAGTTGATAGAGAAAAAAAGAAAAATATATTTGCGTATCATCTGCATACTGGTGTGATAAACAAAACTTTAAAAATTTGGAAAAATCAGCAGTGTAAATAGAAAAGATTAAAGGTCCCAGAATGCTTCCCTGCGCAACGCCTTTATTAACTGGTACAAACTCAGAAGCCTCGCGATTTGTTAGAACCCTCTGTTGCCTATTTCTAAAATAGTCCTGGAAAAACTGTAGCGCCATATCTCCCAATCCAAAATATTTTAGTTTAGTATGCAGTATTTCATGGTCTATAGTATCAAAAGCCTTACTATAGTCCAGCAAAACGAGACAACTGCACTGATTTTTGTCATTGGCTGTAAAAATGTCATCAGTAACTTTAAGTAAAGCTGTTGTTGTGCTATGATTACTTCGAAACCCCGATTGAGTGGAGGGAAGAATGTTATTTGAGTCCAAAAAGAGTTTAAGTTGCTCGGCCACGATTTTTTCCAGAATTTTGGAAACAGTGGGCAATATACTTATAGGTCGAAAATCGGCTAGTTCTGTTGGATTGGGTTTTTTGGGGATAGGACTAATATTAGCATATTTCCAAAGATTTGGATATTTTCCCAGGGATAAACATTTATTAATAATGAAAGCTAAATAATTGTTTAAATGGGGAAGTGTGTATAGTAACATTTTAAGTCCTATGCCATCATAACCAACCGCGTTAGTTTTTATTTTATTTGCAAGTTTTTCAACTACCTCACCAGTGACCTCAGAAAAAACAAATTTGTCATAGTTGCCAAAGAACTTACCCACATAATTTTGGTTTATAAATTCACTTTTATTAGCTGTAACATTTGGAACTGAATTTTGAAAATATTCCACAAAATCATTTGCGCATCCTATCTCAGCTGAAGATTTGGTTTTATCAGTAGTACGTCCTAGATTGAGATATTTTATAGTACGCCAAAAGTTTTTTGGATCTTTTTTAAAAGTATATTGCAAGAAGGCCTTTTTCTCCGCCTTAACAGTTATATTAACTTGGTTGCGTATGCGCTTATAATTATTCCATGTTATATCCGTTTTATTACGTTTATACTTTGAAAGTGCCTTATCCCTAAGTTTCATCATGTATTTCAAATTGGGCGTAAGCCAAGGGGCAGGTGGTTTAGTTATTCTTGATGTTTTAATCATCCAGTATATTTTCGAAGAATTAAATAAATAGTCTTTTAAAAGACAAATTAAACAAAATATGGTTTAATGATTCAGGTAATTTTGACTAAGTTTAGGTTATTGTTCGAACATAAGTTATGTACTACCTAAACTTTTTAAGCATTGCTTTCAAAAACTCCATTTGACGATGTTAAGCCCTGATGATGGACTTGAGTAAATAAAGCCGAAAGCGCTTGTAATCAGTGTTAATAGTTACACTGAAATACAACATTCTTCCCTTTCTTTCGAACACAGTGTACAACCAACTCACCCCTTTACTTTTAAAAAATAAGGTTTACAAGAATAGACCAGCTAATATAAAAGATTTAAATTCTTGTATTAGAAATAAAATACGTAAAATTCAATAATATGACAAATCCTTACGAGTAAATTAAACCTATAACTTTGAGTAAGATCTTTTGTTTTTGACAACAATTGGAATAGCAAAGCATCCATCTTGTTCCTTTCGATCTATCCTCCTGAGTGAGTCTGCCTATTTTTGCATGTTTAATAGTTAAACTCAAGAATAAAATAATGAACTGACAAGAACATCTGAAACCGGATTGCAACCTTGACCAAAAAGATTTATCGGACATTAGACCGTCTTTCCGTTTTCCTTCTGGATCCAGCTTAACTACTCCGTCAGACAAAAGTGTAAAACAAAGCGCCCTAAATGTGTATCTAGGGAGTATCCTTTCCGTTATTTTATTGTCTTTTTATAGCCCAAAGTAGGGTTTTTTCGTATATTTCCTTAATGACCTTGACTTTGCTAGGTACAAGTTACCTTCCCGTTTATTTTTACTACCTATTATTGATTTTTGCTAATAATTTATGGTGTATCTCAAATAAACTATTGGATAAAATTAGCTCTGCACGTGGCCATCTGCTGAAAAAAAACAATGTTGCTATAAATTATTCCTTTAATAAAACAGGCTTCTTTAATGGGAGTAAATAAAATCAATGAACCAAAAAATGGGTTTTAGTAGCTGATATTTATTTATTTAATTTATTTAGCATAATAGCCCAACAAATGCCTTTTATAGGGGAGTGTGTTAGGAAAAATTCAAATTTAATACATAACTACTAATAAAAATTCATTAAAATTAACAATTAGGTAGTAATTAGTAACAGACACGAGAACGGATAATTTAAATGTATTTTGAAGATATTGTCGCGTATCAAAATGGTAGGCGACTGGAACTTGTAGCTTAGATGATTTGAATTTACGTTTTAATTTATTTAATTAATTATGCGCTATTTATTTACTGAAACACCAAAGATTTTTAATGGTTTTATTAAAGCGAAGCAAAGCAAAGCTATTTTCGATTACATTATGATGAATAACATATAAGTCTTAAAAAATATAAATAAAGTTATTAAATTAGTAAATCAGACCAAAAGAGAAATAAACAATTTAACAATTAAATAAATATTATCAAAATCACTTACTCACTGGCTGGAAACTGCTCTGATTTTGAGATTTAGTTTTTACATTATTTTGAGAGACTTGGATGACCCAACAGGCAAAGGTTATCCTTACACATGAATACGCTAAACAAGTTCACTGAGTAAATGCTTCGTTGAGTTCTTGTAATGTTTTGTAACTCCTACCAAAATAGAGAAGGGGTTCCTTTTTGCTGTATCAGCAATTATTAAGCTTCTCAAATGTACTATTCAAAATGGAACCCTTTCTTCGACCAATTACAAACAGTTGTTTTTATAAACATTTATCTACTGACTCCTCCTACGAAACTAGAAATGTTTTTGTCCTTGTTCTATGCACTATCTTTCCACTATACCTATTTATCAATGTATCACCCATTAAGAGTATTTTAACTTCACAGCGAAGTATTAAATGAGTAATCCGTCCTTAAGGTTACCAATCCATATCCGTCAATATTGCCTAATCTTTACCTCACGAATTGTACATAAAATATATTATTGATATGCTCTTTTCTATTGAAGTTGATATTGTATTACATAAATTGAAAATTTATGATATAAAAGCTACTAAAATATTAGTGTAAAACGAGTACGCCAGGGAAATCAATTCTACCATGCATTGTGTAATGCCCGTCTTACGCTTGGAAAGTCTGGGACATGTTTACTGAAATATACTTAGAAACAATTGCAACACACGAACATGACAATACTTGCAAAAGCTGATCAGAAAGTAGATATGCGCGTGCGCGCAATAAAAATTGCTGCAACTTTATCAAAAGTGTCCTAGTGTAAGGCGGGCATAAGAGAGTAACTGATGACTTGTTTCTTCTCAGTTCTAAAGAACGAAAACTAAATATATGCAGTAGAATGTCATATATATGCAATACCTCTAGTAGAGTAGACACCATCAACCTTCATTTTAAACATTTACGCTGCAATTTTTCAACACTGGATTAAAGTATTTCAGAGGATGCACACCAAATTTTAGAAGCATACTTCAGTATTGAACAAACAAATGTAAAGTGTAGTCTTTTAATGGCTTCTATATTAATGAAAGCCTTGTAATTTTGTACTCACATAATTCTCATCAGCTCATAACGCTTGTTGTAAAATTGAGTAACTGCCGCAATAACATCACTATATGTTTTTCGAAATGTCCAATCAGTACCTACCTAAAATATCATTATAAAGAAGGAATATCAGTTCTTTTACAGTTATAAATGCTATGAAACATGTTACCTGCAAAAGCACTATTTTTATTATAGGGATTCGAAACAGATATTGATAGCGCAGGGTGGCAACGTCTTTAGCAACAAATGGTATATGTTCATGCTCAATCTAACATTCAAAGTTGGATATAAAATATCTATATTCTGGGTTTGTCTATAGATAGGAGCCTTCAATTTGAGGACCATATCATAGGATTGTGTCAGAGAATTTCCTCAGGTTGCTACGCTCTTAGGGTTGTGTCCAATAATTTGGGATTTTCCATGGCTATGAATGCTTACTATGCATTGATTGAGTCCCATCTTCGCTATGGCATCGGCTTTTGGGGATCTTGTTCGCAGCATTTGTTGTTTGTCAGTTTTCGTGCTGCAGAAGCGAGCGGTGAGATATGTCTGTGGGGCTGGATGTCATGATTAATGTCGTCCTCCATTTTTGAGATATTCAATCCTAAGTCTACGTTGCATTTTTGTTTTGGAAATTGCATGTTTAATGTATAAAAAGTATAGGAGTGAATTGTTTATCCCTAATCATTATAACACGCGCCAAGCATTTTTACTTGCCTTACCTATTCCTCTTTCGGATCAGATTAAAAAATCTTTAATATATGGAGGCAAGAAGATTTTTAATCATTTATTACTCAATTTGAGAAGCCTGCAAAGCTACAGACGATTTCGAAAGCTAACAAAAAAAATTTTAACCGAAAAAGCATATTACACTCTTCAGGAATTTTATGAATAGGTTTGCTTTGTATCCTGTTGTTTTTTTATTTCTATACATGTACTTTTATTGTCTGTTGTTATTATTTTAATATTAAGTGTATAGGCATGTCTAGGGATGTACTTTAAAGTTACTCATTTTATTTTTGACCTTTGTTCACAAGAATTTTATTATTCTTTAAACAATAAAGGATTTTTTGATTTTTCCATGAGGCTATTAGTTTTAAAAACAAAATTAAGTCATCTACTGAGATTGACCATAAAATAGTAAGTAGTGTATTATGAACCTCTGCAAATTAATACCCAACTTACTGTTTATTGTTGTCACCAAAAATGATTAACTGACCCAAAATAAATTATTTCTTTGTTGGATGGTTCACGCAAAATTTCACAATCTATTGCGAAAGTTTGTGTCGAATTCAAGAGAGGTGGAATGTGTGAAAAAGCTTGAGGTGTAGTAAAAGTAGAAACCGTAATGTCTGTCATCGCATTTCCACGAATATCGTCTACATGTCTGAATTTAATAAAAGTTATGGAGAAAAATCGGAAAAGAGATTTTTAATATCGATGAAGACGGAGAATAAGGCAAAAGCGACTTGATGCTTGCTAGCAAATTTACATAATAATAATTTTCTCGACAAAGAAAATGACTATATGTTTTAATATTGTTTTTCATATATTTTTTGGGCAAATAAGTATTATATAATCCTGTTCAATATTTTTCGAAATGAATGTTAGGTGCAGCGCTCTAATGGGAAATAGGGACAAAAATTAGAACTCGGAAACAAATTAATATGGTTTATTTACCAATTTACTAAGCTATATTTCGAACAAAACATTTATTTTCTACGTAAGATTACAAAAAACTTTAATTTGAACTTATGCTTTCAAGAAATAGATGTAAATTGAAATAAAAACATTTTATTTTGCTTCTGCGCCACTTTTTGCTTGATTCGCTATCTACAAGAGTGGTATGGATATTTTATGTTGACAATGGATCAGTGCCTTGTATGTATTCTTTAATGGTATGATTATAAACTAAACTTATCTCTTTTAATTGATTATTTGTGATTAAAAAGCTAATAACGGATTCGATGTACTAATGATCAAGAGATACAATTATTAAATAAATATTTGATTGTAGTCAGGAAAGTTTTCTGATACAATATGTTAAAGGTGCCAGGTATCAAATAATCATGTAAAAATCATTATTTTCATTAAGTTAGCATACCGTATTAAAGTTCTACATTGCTAAAATATCACAAATACAACATTTGAACAATGCACACAACTTTGATCTCTTAATTGGAATGTTAAGGACCCTATTAGTGTAAGTGCCACAAATATAGCATTGACCGGCAGTAGAGTTTGTTCAGGTGAATACTGACGACTGGAGATACTTACCAATTGAAATGTTGTGATTCAAAACAAATAAAAACAACGCAAGTCCAAAACTCTACTGCCGTTCAAGAAACGCCATTTTCTCCAACCTTCAAACAGACAAATATAACATTGTTGTTTACTTTCTATCTTCAGTAAAAAACTTAAACAAAATATGGCGCCTCTTGTATAGATATTATGGTAAAAAGGGACCCAATAATCTATAGCAGACCCTATGAATGAGACTAACATTTTTTATAAAGGAATAATGATCGTATAAGGGAAAATTTCAAGGATTAATGGACTGATGTAAATTCTCATTAGAAATAATACTGATGAGAGAATGACGATGGATTGACATCATGCAGGACTGTCAGCCTCTCTGTTCGTATCTGCTATAGATAAGAGAAGAGAACGCGATCAGATATAATGTCGATTGGTCGAGTTTTGCATCAGCAAAATTTTTAACTGATTAAGCCAATGGAAAGTGGAAAATGAAGGTCAATCGAATATTTATTAGAATAAATGGAGCGCTGCACTGTGTGGCAGTCCTATTAATATATTTAAGCAACTCTTTTTACCGTTTCTTATATAGAGTAACATTAAAAGTAGTTCTTTCTAACAACGTTTATCGTCTTGGCTCTCTTACAATATTACATTTTTATATTTTCGTTTAGGTATTCACCCGCCAAAATGGAAGTTTCAGGAACATACCACAATAGTACTTTTTAAAAATCGATAAGGAAAAATATTAATTTGTTAAGTAAAAAAACAATAAACATTGTCCTTTAAAATAATATGTCTTGCCTTTAAATATTGTTACAACCCTTTAGAAATTAAATTTACTATAAGTAAATGTTTGTGGGGGTTGAAGTTTCTTGAGGGAATTGTTTTTAGTTTTTCCATAAAATTGCATAGAAACTATTTAAAAAATTGGTTTTTATTAAAGTACGTTTTGTAAATTTAGATGAGTTCGTAACTAGAACAATATTTTCTTATAGGACTGACTTTTATCAATTTGACATAACTTTGTAGGATATGACGAACATTTTTTCTTAAATTTAAAACACTTTAATATAAAAAAAAAATCAAAAAAGCACTGCTAAATAAGCGCCACAAATATAACATTATTGTTTGCTTTATGTCTCTGTGTTAAAACTCGCGATAGGTTCATGGATCTTTATATTTTGCACAGCAATCAAATAAAGTGATGATTCCTTAAGTTATAATTCCATTGTAATATTTTCTATAATATTTTTTGCTGAAGTTTTTTTACACTAAACGAGAATGTAATGAACAATAATGTTATATTTGAGGTGGTTACTATACCATACTGTCGGATATAACTAAATAGTTTTTTAGCAACACCAAAAATATTACTTTATGGTACGAATCCTATTATTTTATCTTTAATTTGCTTTATACTGGGTCCGCCAACGAAGCGTGGACTGAAGTTTACATTTTTATTGAAAAGCTTACTAAAAATACGAATTCAACATGAGATCTGGAATTAAAAGAGGCATCGGTATTTAAAAAAATATGTTACATTATTATTCATGGTTGTTCAAAAAAGTGTGACGGCCCAAATATGTATTTTTTAGATAGAACACCCTGTATATTATTGCATTTTTGAATTTTACTAAGAATTCTACACATAGTTTATATAACACATTACATGCCTAAATTCAAATGTTTTTGAGATATTAACTTATAAGATAAAGATATCCCACTTTGACAGACTTCAGTCAGATTTAACCTTTAAATCGAAAGTTTGTATTTTTGAGTAGAAAAAGTTTTCACTAAGATAAAGGACAAAAATGGTAATAAGAACTTTATATTAACATATGTCTTCAAATAGAGTAAAAAAAAAATAACAAGAAATCGTCCAAAATTCGGTTTTACCCAAATATCTTTGAAATAATGCGGAGTTTTTATATGTATAAAATAAATAAATACCAATAAATTTATAGCATATCTAGATCCCTTGTCAGAAATTTTGCGAACTGCGGTGCTTAAAAATTATTCTAGATTGTTTTTTTGATTTTAATTGGAAAACTGTTTTTTAGTTGTTTATTTAATTACCTACTACTACGAACCCAAATTTAAAAAAAAAACTTAAGTCAGTTATAAAGGACACCCTATAACATAGTATAAGTCAACATATGCATGAAATTTCTAACGTAATTTGTATAGGAGCTAGAGAAGCCTAACGCATTATAGCAGAACCCTGTATGATTATTAATTATTTGTAGAATCGTGGCCCAATTCACTAAACCTATTTTAGAAGACCAGCGCTAAATTTTTAATAGAAACTCTAATTATTAGAAAACGTTTAAAATCGTTCAATATAATCCTTATTTGATTTGTCCATGCCTGAAGCTACCTTTTACTACAAAGGCTGTTACATCTTCAAAAAAAAAACGAGCAAAAAACATTTGGCGCAGCCGCTAATACGAACGCTATTGCAGACCGTCTAAACGGCCCTTTTGGAGGCATCACGACGCCGAGCCGCATTTTCGCTCGACACATTACAGGCGTCACTTGAGCGCCCTGTTAAAAGACGCGCGAAATCACGCGTCATGTGAAACTTTTCGAAAATTTTTCAAACTTTTATTGAACTTTATTCAGACTCTTTTTAATAGCTGTTGTTTTGGTGGTAGTTTATTCTATATGTGTGGTAAATGGATGACTTAGATAATAGTCAGATGCTTGAATCTGAATCTTTTTTTAACGCAAACAATTTTAAATTTGAGGATTATTATAATAAAGTTACCGAGACGTACGAGGAATTCGTTGAAGCTGCCGACAACATGCTGTCGTCTGAGTATTATGCTGGATTTTTGGATGTAGTGCAGGTTAGTCTTTATACCGTATACATTTTAAATAATTTGTTAAAAAACTAGCTAGTATATGGGGGACTGGGATGGGGACTAACTGACAAAAATTTACCAGAGGTTCAGGAAAAAATATTTTTGAAAAATGGAAAAACACTACAGCTACATTTTGGCACCAAATTTTTTTTTTACTTCCGGTATAAGATGAAATATAACCCAACTTTTTAATGAGAAGATACCACTTATGATACCTTTTTAACCTTTTTTTTTAAAGAGTAAATTGAATATCGTATTATTTTTAATTTTAATTTATTTTCATTGCCTCAGAGTGGGAATTCTTTGGATCAAATTCGCTAGAATGTTGGACAGAAATAAAAAAATATTTGTAAAAAATGCAAAAACTTCGATTTAAATGTTTGGTGGAGTTTATACTCGTAAGAAAAATTTATTTTTTAACCCTATTAAGGGGGTGAAACTTAGCCCAACTCAATTTTTATACAATAAAAAAAAATAGGATATTTAATTTTCTCTTTAAAAGAACTATAATTTGTGGTATCTGTCTATTTAAAAAAAAATAAGTTTGGTTATGTTTCACCATATACAGGGGGTAAAATAATTTTTTTCTACGACCGTGCGTTTTAACCCATTTTCCCGCACGCATTTTAGTTTTGAAAACTTTCCCGCACTAGTGCGGGAAAGTAAAATAATGCAACTTTTGACCTTATTAGATAGTTTTTTATTTCGGAAGTTATAACAAATTGTGTTTTTAATATTAATATTTATAATAATTAGTAGTTTTAAGTTAAAGTTTTGTATATTATGTATGTTGAAATAAAATAATTTTTGAAAAATGGGTTGGTATACTTTTTTGGTCGTAGAAAAAATAATGTTCCTAACTCATGCGTAAAGTGTCTTTCCCACTCTTGCCCGCTTGCCCAAACTTCGCTCCGCGTCGTTCGGGTCAACTGCAGTAGCGTGCGGGAAAGTATCACTTTCCGCACTTGTTAGAAAAATAACTATTTTTCTGGTGCCAAAATGTAGCACATTATACAAAATCTCAATCGACATGTTTTTCAGGTTTCAAAAATATTGTTTCCTAAACTTCTAGCCAATTTGTTCCAGTTAAAGTCCCGACCCTGTATATAAAACTAACACCTGAATTATTATTTTTTAATACAATCAGATATAAAAATTTAAAAGATTGAAATAACTGTTAATTACTACTGTTAGTTCATATAAAGACTTTAGAACTCAATTAAAACTATACAAGGTCCATGGACTACAATCATCTTTTTTCTTCAGATTTTAAAAATCACTTACACACATACTTTTTCTACACTGACTTAGATATTGCTGTTTCTTGTTTAATATAATAATAATATAAGTTAACTGAATATTAATAATTTCCTATCCATCCTTATTAGAATGTGACACTAACAAATCACAGTGTTTAGATCATTTTGAATTGAGAAAGATGACAGGAATCCTTTTAACAAGTACATTTTCGCATCGTTCTATGACATATAAATTAAAGAATAAATTTCAAAAATATGCAAATTTATAAGATCAAATTTGTTATTTTTTATTTAAATCGAAACATTTATCCCCGATTTTATGAGTACACCCATTTTTAATAATTATTCCTAAGTGTCCAAAATGGCGACAAAAAATAAAAATATATGTTGAGCACCTCTAAACATTGGGCAAGAGCTACAATATATTAGCGGGATGTTTTAAAAAATTCTTCCCAACTTTTCCCGGTATTTTAGGACCATTTTTTATGTCCACTTCACTCTATTTGGTAGTTATTAAATAGCCAAAATACTTAATTACCATTTTGCGTTGTATTGTAGTTTAAATGGGTTAAACTACTAACTAGCTACAGGGATTTATTTACCAAACCAATAAATATTCAGTTAGTAAAGCTTCGCATACCCTGAAGTAATAAAATTCTTAGAGGTTCTACTCCGCTTTATCACGTTTAATCTTATGCTTTCTTGTTAAAAGACATTTTTATAGTTCCAGGATTATATTTTTTAGATGAAACAAGATTGTTTTTGTTTTTCTAGTGGAATTTTTTTGTAACGAACTAACTTAAAGTATTATAATTACATAAATTATTAAATTGATTGAATCTGCCGATAGTGATGAAAATCCATTACAATTTACTTATTTAGAAACACAACTTTTTACTTTAACTTACATATTAGCTAAAAAACACTTAAATTTGTACTTTACACCATTTATTGCTGCATGGCAGCTTCTTTAGGTAATGTCTTAAGTCATACCAAAAGGTTGAGTATTTATATAACCAACTAATACCTAATTTAAATTTAACTTTATAATTAATACATTATAACAATAAAAAATTTAACTACTACGTAGTTATAACCATTTGATATAATTATTTATTACATTACCTGAAGAAGCTACCCGCAGCGAAACATGTTGTAAGTATAAGTTTTACAAAGCGTTAAAATAATGTGTAAATTAAAGTAAAAAGTTTCTTCGCAGCATTTTGTTGGCATTGCTAGTATTACAGTACAGGGAAGAAATTCATGTTAATATGTTAATATGTACTATTTAGAAACTTCCGTACTATATGGTAATTATTGGTATGTCCTCGTAATAGAGATATTCAGGGGATTTAAGGACTGGCACGGGTGAGTATTGTTAGTATAGTGGGAGGTTTTTTTAGGCCTGGATTATGGACCAGTTCTGCCACCTGATTTGGACATCCCAAATAAGCGTTGGGTGCCATAGCATCGCAACAATTATTATTATTCTCAATTTTAGTTTTCACAGCTTTTTGTTGGTATTGCTGGTATTATTTACAGTACAGAGAACAAATTCATCTTAACCTGTACTGTTTAGAAACTTCCGTACTATATGGCATGTTTGGAGGATGACGCTTTTCTGGATTAGTTGGTATAAATAACCTGATAGGCCCAGTTTTTCTAAGTTGGGCTTGAAATTTTTCGTCATAGCTCCCTCCACCGATATTATGATCGGAATTATGTCGATTTTATCTAGCTTCCATATATTTTTTATCTCTATAGCCAAATTCGAGTACTTGGTCTTCTTCTCCGATTCGGTTTTAGAGAGGTTGTGTGTTAGTGGGCAGCCTATATCGATTATGAAAGCTTTCTTGGTGGTTTTTTCGATGAGAAGAATATCCGGACGGTTGTGGTCTATTGTTCTATCCGTTATTATTGGCCTGTCCCAATATAAGAGATATTCAGGGGATTCAAGGACTGGCTCGGGTGAGTATTGGTAGTATGGTGGGAGGTTTTCCCTTAGCCCTAGTTTATGGGCCAGTTTCTTGTGGATGATCTTTGCCAACTGATTATGTCTCCCCAGGTAAGCGTTGGGGGCCATATCACTACAACCCGCCGTGATATGTTCTATCGTTTCTCCGGGGCAATTGCATTTTCTGCACACATCTTCCACATTTCTCTTCAAGATGACCTTTTCATAGTTTCGAGTTCGAATGACACGGCCTTGGATAGAGATTATAAATCTTCTGTTTCAGCGTGAAGCTGCCTTTTCTATAACCAATTCAGTGACATTTCTCTATCTATGAGTGGATTTTGGAGTGCAGTAGAGTATTTGCCGTGTAGAGCTTTCTCTTGCCAAGTTACCAGCTGTTGACTTGGCGGCCGGCGGATGATGTTAGGTAATCCGTTTTGCTTTAAGTTAAGGGCTGTATATCCAGTGTCTGCTGCTACCACTTTTTTAAGAATTTCCCCATTCGATTCTTGGAAGTATTTTCTCATAGAGGTCTCTTGCGACTTGCACAAGTTATATATATTAATGAGACCTCTTTCTCCCTCCTTTCGTTTTAGGTAGATTCTTTCAAGTGCAAAGCGTGGGTGGTGGAATCTGAATTTTGTTAGCAGCCTACGCGTAAGCCAATCTAGTTCATGCAAATCCGTGTCTGAATACGGATTCCGAATGAGTAGGTAAGTTTTGGTATTGCCCAGGTGTTGATGGCAGTAGTAAGGTTACCAGCATTCAGGTGAGTATTAAAAAGCTTTGCTAGTCTGCTTTTGTATTTGTTTTTAAACTCCCTTTTTAGACTTGTGTGATTTATTTGTTGGTTTTGGAAGATGCCTAAGTATTTATGTTTTGTCCTCATTTAGTATATCTATGCCTTCAAGCAGTCCACGATTTTGTTCAGCCTTAATCGCTAAATGTCTTGGTTATTTGAATTAGGGACTGTAGGTGGGATTTGTTTTCAGCGTAGAGTTTGATATCGTCCATAAATAGAAGGTGGTTTATTCTAAAATTCTCAGTTAAGTTGGGACGATATCCGTAAAAT
This sequence comes from Polydrusus cervinus, assembly GCA_935413205.1. NCBI lineage: Eukaryota > Metazoa > Arthropoda > Insecta > Coleoptera > Curculionidae > Polydrusus > Polydrusus cervinus. The sequence continues at coordinate 44,270,168 of OW284513.1, read as the reverse complement.
GTTGATTTTAGTAGTGAGGACAGTAGGTTCATGGCCAATATGAACCAGAGGGGGCTTAAAGAGTCGCCTTGAAATATACCTTTTGATATATTTATATTGCCAAGCTTCTCTTGTCCAATATGGAGATTGGTATTCCATTGCTCCATTAGGGTGCCTAACATGTTGCGTATTAGGGGGTGTACTTTGTATATTTGCAATATTTTCTTTAGCCAGTCGTGAGGAACAGAATCGAATGCTTTACTTTAATCAATGTAGCACATGTTTAGATTTCGCCTTTTAACTTCAGCCTGTTTTATAATAACGGCATCGATTGTAAGCTGTTCCTTGCAACCCAAAGCTTTCCTAATACAGCCCTTTTGCTCATCAGCTACCAGATTGTTGTTTATGCAGTGTGTGTATATTTTTGAGTACATGACTGATGTTAAAAGTTTATACACCACTGACAGACAGGTGATCGGTCTGTAGTTTTTTGGATCGTTTACCTGCCCTTTTTTAAACAAAAGGAAGGTATTGCCACTAGTAAGATGAGCTGGGAAGTGTTCGGGGTTTAGGAGAGCTTTGCTAAAGCAGCTTGCTATTATAGGGTATAAGCAGGTGAAGGTTTTAAGCCAAATATTATGAATTTGGTCAGGTCCCGGTGATTTCCAGTTAGCCAAGTTCTTAGTAGCATCCCTTATATCAATGGATGTTACTTGCGGCTCAGGCATTTCTTGCAAAGTTTCAGCCTCGGCTTCAACGTTTTCAAGCCAGCTTGCTTCTTCAAATATTACTCCAAAAGACATTAAATTGGTTTTTATTTATGTCATTAGTTGGAGTAACGTCATTTTCTTCTTGGTTCAATGTCCTATAGAAGGTTTTTTGGTTTGTAGTGAACTGTTGGTTTTGAACCTTCCTCTATGTGGCTTTATTGTATCGCCTTAGACGGGCACCTTTAGCCTTACATTTTTGTCTAATATTGTCTCTTACGATTGTTAGCAACCGTTTTACATCGGGACTATCTAAAGGAATACTCTCTGCTTATAAATTAGAAAGTTTAATAACAAGTGGAAAAACAAAAGTTTGAAAAGTTAATTCAATTTTCTGAAAAAATATTTTAAACACATTATTTTTGGAATTTAAATTTAATAATTTGCCAAGCGATTTTCTAATAATTCTGCTATTATAAAAGCGATTTGTTATTTTTTCCAACATTTTCCAGTTGATAATGGTTAAGTAAGTACTTTAATTTACAATAATTGAGTAGTAAAAATTATTTATTTAACACATTTTTTTAGGTTTACAGTTTTTGGGATAACTCTTTAAACTTCATTGTAATTTTCTTTGGTATATCTTGTAAAGAATATCCACTTTGCAAAATTATTTCACTAAATTATTGAGACATTTCAAACATTTTTCCATTAGAATAATAAAATAAATAAAACTTTACCGTTTGTAGAATTATACTCTAATGTCATAAAATTATTTTATAACTGCTGCAGTGAGCTATCACAAAAAATACTGTTTAGCATTTGAATAATGGCATTTGCGTAATTTTTCCTGGAAAATTAAAATAATGTTCGCATACTGATTATATATTTTTTTTTTGATTCAAATGAAGAAAATAAGTTCGAGAATTATAATTCAAATGTTGCATGGAAAAAAGCAACACTAATTATAAAGAATAATATAGTTAATTCATATATTAGCTTGATTTACCATTCTTAAAATTAAATAATATTTGATTTCAATACTAGCTTATTCTTAAAGGATAAGATTGAATGTAAGAATAAAAAATAAGTTATAGTAAGAATAGTGAGCTATTTATGTTATGATAAAATAGACCTTCCATTTTAAGTGTATACTATTCTTACATAAAATTATTGCCATATTCTTATTCTAGAAGGCTGGAAGTCAGCCCTATGGCAAACGTCAAATTCTCACTTGTAATTTTTTTTGTCGAGGAGAGATCTTCCAAAGACACCTTGTGATGCTAGGTAGTGTCGGATTCAACCCTGAGGTGGCTGCCTACCGACTAAAACTTCCCACGTTCTTTCAGTTTCCGGGCCCGAGCGGCCTATAAAAACCTCCAGACGTCTTGCTGATCTTTCCACATCTCCATGCCGAAGCATGTTTTTGTTTTGGATCCACCTGTATGTGTTGACCGAGGAATTTGTCGTCTCTGTTGTTTGTCAAAGGGTTAGTTGTTTTTGGTGGTGACTTACTGTGTTAGTGTATTAAGTATATGTTGATTGTAGTGTAGTGGTGTATAGTGTAGGATGCCTCTGCCAGGATGCCTTATAGGCATCATCCGGTTTTGGCGTGTAAGCCGCATTTTTTAGTTTATGGGTTAGTAGTTGTGGCTTCTACGCTAACTTAATTATTAACATTTCATATGTGTTATCTTATTTATTTACATTTCACTAAGTTATTTTACACTTTAATTAGTTAACACTTTCCCCTTTTCTTCTTGCTAGAGTTGACTTCTTGGCCGCTTATGTGCCCTCCTTGCATTTGGTACTTCTTCTGGATTATAATCCGTGAGCCTCCGAAGTTGTTCGTTCGGGTGTGTTCTTACTTCTTCGAACATTTTTCTGGCTTTCCTTTTAATGAAAGCTGTAAAGGGTTCCCAGTTGACATCTCTATGTATTTGTGCATTTCTCATGAACCAAGGTGCGTTTACTGCACATCTGACATAGTGATTTTCTAATGACTCAAGTCTCTTAATATGAGAAGGGGCCGCATAGCCCCACGCTGCTGACCCGTAGGTAAGCTGCGGTCTGGCTATGGCCTTTATCATAAGAAGCTTGGTTTTAAGATTCATGGTGCTTTTTCTCCCGATTAAGGGATAAAGCCTACTCATGCCTGCTTTGGTTTTCTTAATCGCTTTGTTAATATGTGCATTACACGTTAAGCCTTTGTCCAGTGTAACGCCTAGATACGTGGCCGTTGGAGACCACTCTACTTCGTCGCCGTCTAAATATTCACCGGCGGGCTCACTTGTAAACTTTAAGTTTAAGTATTGTATCTCTTAAATATCATAAGGCATTGATTTAATACGCATGCCCCAAAATACCATATTCAAGTTCATATTGGTTGACGTTTGCAGTTACCCCTCTCCGTTTCATTACATAAATAAAGTACCTAAGTATTTTAAATAATTTTAAATTTTCTAAGATTGCACAAAGAATTTTAATGATAATTAACAAAGCAGCAAGTTTGACTGTGACATATATCACACTTGGCAGAAATAATTTTTTCACACTTATATTAGCCCGGTTATCTTAATTTTTAATTTACTAATCAGGCACCGTTGATTGTAAATATGCCTGTCATTTACGTCACAGTCAAACTTGCTGGTTAGTTAATTATGTTTAAAAATCTTTGTGGAACCCAACATTAGAGGATGGCATAGTACCTAGTATACCTACTATATTATTTTTCAGAAAATAGTTTTACAAGTGGAAATAAAATTTAGTTTAATTACTTTGTCAGAAGTATGGTAGATACCAGTATCTAGAATGGTAGAAAAATTTTGGACTTGCATTGTCTATATATGTTTTTAAAACACAACGTTTCATTAAACTGGTAAGTATCTTCAGTCGCCTTTAGGTTAATACGAATACTATTCACCTGAAAATCACTGGAATTTGGAGTTACTTACCAGTTGAAACGTTGTGATTTAAAAACAAATAAAAACAATGGGCTCTTTCACTAAATTTTGATTTTGGTTGTAGTGTATAAAGGAACATAAAATAAAATTTTCTGTGTTTTTACTTTCTGATATTTTTAAGCCATTACTGAGAAAACAAATAAATAAAAAAACTATTAGAACAAAAACGCGGACTTTATCGAAACTACGTCATGAAAATGGAACTTGACAATGTTGCCAGTGTTTTTGTAAATTGTTTATATTGTAATACGAATAATGACTGAAAAATAATCCAATAGAAATAATAGTCCAAAACGGACTTATCTGGAATAATAAAAAAATTACCATATCATTTCTCAAGTACTATATTTTGTCTTAAAATAAATTTAATAAACTTCTAAGCACAATATTTTTCTTAGACCGTATGTAACTTATAAAACATTTTACATTTGGCAACACCGAAATTAATCCCAGAAGGCAGCTTGGATGACAGATTAAAAAAATCCTAACCCACTTTATTTGTTGACATTTCAATGGTTTGATATTTTATTTTTGGTTTAAATTAATTTACATGTATAAATAAAAGTGTCTACCAAAAAACCTAAGCGTTGTGCTGTAAAGTGCTGCTCAAATACCAGCGTCAGCGTTCCAAATAAAATATTCATATCATTTCCAAAAGGAGAGGCGCAACTAATCAGAAGAAAAGAGTGACTGATGGTTAGGATTGCCCCACACGTAACTCTCGAACTCGAACCTTATAATATGGTTTGTGAGGACCATTTTAATGTGAGTATTATTTAAACAGCACAAGACATCTATAGCAATAAAACATATTTTTTTTAAACGAAAAGAACTAAACTTGTAAGTGTTTTATTAAAAATGAATATAACTTGTGTGAAAGTCTCTTTAAATTAAATTGTATATTACTTATTTATGTTTGTTTTAGCTGCAGGAGGATGCAGCTAATTGGATTCACTATAAAACTATGGGCAATAGAATATTTTTAAAGTCAGATGTTATTCCTTATTTATATTTGAAGCGTCCACCAGCTTCTGAACTGAAAAGCCAGCTAACCAGATCTGCCAAAAAAAAGAAAAATGGAGTTTGTTCATGCTAGAAACAAGACTGCACTACTTGTTCTATAGTTGTACCTGAGATTAATAAAAATGTTCCTTTAAAGCTATGTTTATTATATTTTACATTAATAGTATTAAGGTATTGAAACCAGATTGTCGGGGTCTTGTGATAAAAATAAATTGGGTATCAACCAAAATGCGTTTTAATTTACTTATTTCTCAAGCTTTCTACATTTTTTGACCAATTATACTTTCTTATATAAATTAAGTAGATTATAGAGTAGATTTTTAATAATAATTAACTTACCAGTAACTTTGACGGTGACATGACATTGGTAGAAATACTTTTCTCACAATCACAGTGGCCCGGTTACCTCAATTTTTATTTTACTAATCAGGCAACTTTGATTGTAAGTAAATAATGCCTGCCAATGTCATTTATGTCCAGTGAAAGTTACCGGTGAATTATATATTTTTAAAAATCTTTTTTCAACCCAACATAACTATTCTTTTAATACTAATCATAATCATAAAATTTTTGGTTGAGCTAAGCATAAGCATTAAAAGAAACCTGCCTATAAAAGGTTACCTACAATAAAGTAAAAGATGGCAAATAAACATTTTAAACTTTATTATTATTCTTTTACATGTTTAACATTAATGGGAAAATCTGGCTTTCTCAACACATTTTTGCATAATTTATAATATTTGTACACTTTTCTTCACCTAGAGTAACTTCCATAATATTAACTTGAGGATTCCAAGGTACCAATGTTGGTCCTGCTTTATTTACTAATGAATCCAAGTCCATTTTTGCATCCCCGCCTTGGTTAGTATTGCTTATTTCCAGTAACAAATTACAGAAGTCACTGAAGGCTCTTCACTTCTCCTATGTAGCCATAAAAGAAAGGCAATGCCATGTTTACAGTCTCCTAAAATACAATAAATTGGTATAAATAACAAATAAATGTCCAGCAAGCAGTCGTTGAAATGAAATTTTAAGGTTTACCATTACATTTGACAAATTAAAAGATCTTCTTCTTTCGAACCCTACTTAACTTTTACTTTGAAGGCGAAAATGTGTACTTATGGAAAACTTTACGAAGGTTACTTTAGTGTAACCCAATATATCATTGTAAATTTAAATACAGAAATCATAGACTTACCTTCACTGGCAGCACAATCTTTGCATTCACAACTAATAACAACCTCTTATTTTAAATCAATTGTAGCTTCCACATAGTATCCTTTGTTGCGTACCTTATGTTCAGGTGTAATTTTAACATGTACAATACATAAATGATTTTCTCTTTTGACTTGAACATAGCCTACTGCATTGTCACTGTATGATGATTTTTGTGCTCTAAAAGTTAATAAAAATACATTGGTAATAAATGGAAAAGATAGTTTTAACCTCAGATCGAGCCTCAGATTAAATAATCTGACTTTAAAATTTGTTTTAGTTTATGTAAAAGCAAAGGTCAGAAAGACATAAAAACAGAATATTTTAGATAATGTATACACTGGTTGTTTGTTGTTTAAAGGATAATTTGCAAAAAAGTCTACTTACTTTGTTGTTTTTAACTTCAGCACTGAAAAAGTTTGAGTTTGTAACGAAAAAGTCGTTCACCATTTAGGCATTCACCTTGCGAAGATTATCAGAAGATCCTTTCTCAAACTTGGTTCCATTATCAAGTAAAGAAAAAGACAAAATAAAAATTAATAAAAATTCCACACTATTTCAGATGTCAACAAAAACATAAAAAGACGAACAGCTGTTTCCCGATCGATACGATCCCTGTAAGCTTTCATGCGCCGGTCCGCGCATGCTCAGTAGCAACGTTCTTTCAAACCTACGTCATAGATCGCGCCTGTTTTGGGTTTTTAAATTTGTTCGAATTTTAGCAGGTTTTTAATGAGCTGAAAAAAACCAATGGTATGACCCAGCAACAGTTTTATTGATCAAAACCACTTATAATAGCACCGACTTAACAATTTAAATGCCAAAACTATCAAATTTGAGAATAGTGAAAGAGCCCATTCAAGTGCAAAACTCTTCTATCATTTAAGAAAGATTATTGTTTTAAACCTTTAAACAGACACTATGCCACTATCTGATTTTATAGTTATACAGGGCGTTCCTAAATATTTCAGGGTGTAAATCCTTAGGTCATTTTATGAAGAAAAATTCATAGAATCATTTGTCCTCAAGTTCTTACATTTTTTACTACAGGGTGTTAAATTATTTTATTTGTAAGCGTTATTTTGTAATATCTCCGAAAGTACTTTAGATATTATTTTCAATTTTGGTAGTTGTTAATACGATATAAAACGACATATTTTAGTAGAAAAAAAATGGTATGCCAATGACATCTCTCCATACTTTCTTGATTAGCTTGACCAATTCTACATAAAAACGATCTCTTGCATTTTTCTCATCAGACGCACCGTTCTTGATTAAATTACACATGAAACTCATTACTTCTCGTTAATACAGCTAAATGAAGCAATTTTTGTTATTTAATAATTTTATCAAAAATGGTGCGTCTGACGAAAAGAACTCAAGAAACCGTTTTTAGGTAGAATGGGTCAGGCTAATTAGAAAAGTTATCCACATAAAAAAATGTCAATGGCGTACCATTTTGTTTTTTAAAGATTAGATGACAAGTGTGCAGGGACGCCATCGCCAGTGGTAAAGCAATAGAATAACTTTTCTTACTAAAATAGGTCGTTTTATATCGTATTAACACATAACAAAATTGAAAATATTATCTAAAGTATTTTAGCAGATATTACAAAATAACGTTTAAAAATAAATCATTCAACACTATGTAGCAAAAAATTTAAGCCCCTGTAAGCAAATGCTTATATGAACTTTTATTCATTAAATGGCCAGAGGAATCACATCCTGAAATATTAGCACATCATTAAGGAACACCCTATGTTTAACGCATTTGATAAAAGAAGATAAAGAAGACTCTAATTGTGATTCTATTAAGTGACATATTTATATCATTAGGAAATCCATTAAATATTTCTATTCTCTCGATTTTCAAGGTTAAAAATCAACAAAACAAATTATAAATCGCTTAAAAATCAATATACGCGAAAACAAATGACGGGTAAAATCCATTAACAATTTTCATATTTGGCTGTTTTTCTGCTGTTTTGTATTTGATTAATTGTCGAGTTTAAAAATATAATAAAAAATTATTAACCTAAAGTAGTTTTATTTGAAATAAATTCTAATATCAATAAAAAGAATGTTTACCAAAATTAACTGTTAACAGTCCTAGTAAAGAATAGGGTGGGTATTGTAATTAAAAAATAAAATGTTTCTATAAACATTCTAATAAGCACCAATTCACTTATGGTCATTTTAAGCAGTACCCTTATACAGGGTGTCCCGTAACATACCCACTAAGCAAAAAAACAACCCAATTTCGTTAGATTCATGTTTTTACGTTACATTGTTACGTTGTACAAAAGGGGTTTGATACGGCGCTATTTCGAAACGTACTGGTCGTAATGTCCGCCAACATAACAAAATCGCAGTTGCATTTAGAAATCAACGTGTTTGATTCGAAAACTATAAACAACCTGGTTTCGTTTTTGAGATGTTTATATTAAGGACTTTTCAAAAAGTTACAATTACGTTGCTTATAACACGTTCTTGCTACGAAACTATAACAAACTAATTTTGTTTTAAAAAGGCAATAAATGCAGGCACAATAAACATTATATTGATGACGAAGTAGATTCATCCTTCGAAAATGTAATATTTTTGTAAACCTTTAAATGTAATTATTTCTTATAGTAAATTAGGCACATACCGTTCCGCAACGAGATAACAAAAATTATATGGATCAAGGTAGCTCTAAAATGTTAATTTTGTCAGTTCCTATAGAAATTATCTTAAAATTAATATTTTACAGCCCGCTTAATCCATACAGAGGGTGATTCACTACAGTTGTTTGTTGGAACTTTTGGGAAAACTACTGAAAATATTTTCTTGAAACTTTGGGATTTTATATTTTTTAATGTGTTCTCTCTAACAAAAATATTGGCGTCTTGCTTTTACTTCCCGTTATATACCGGATGTAGCCGTCAACTTTGTTATTTCCCATTTATATAAAATAACAAAATGTACAGCTACTTTCGATATAATCGGAAGTATAAAATATGAACTCCCAAAGTTTGAAGAAAATAGTGAATGGCCCTGTATATCTATACCTAAAACTATGGATATCGACTGTACTTTAATTTTAATTGTAATGAATATCATAACAAAAAAAATTATATACATATATAAAATATTTTTGTTATCTTTTGGTTTTATAAATATTATTGCATTTTCCATGTGTATGTTTGATTATAGTGCCACTTTCTAATTAAAATAAGGTTGTCACGTTACTGAACATATTTTTGAATTCATGGTAAGTATGCAGGTAGCATAATTCAAATAAAAGGATGTTAATTCTGTAAGGAATGTTTTTTATTTTTTTTATTAGTGACATTTATACATTATTACAGTTACATTATTTTGTATAAATAAAAAAAAAATGTTCTGGTAACCATACCTGAAACAAAGTATAATATTGGTATTAATATTCATTGATTCATTTAAAAATTATTTAATTCGATTCGATAATAATTAAAATGGCACAGTTTATGAAAACATTATAAATTAATCATATAAAATAAAAAAATACAAAAATCATACCATTTAGGTACCTCGAAATTGTCCTGCTTCAATATTGAAATACAGTATTCTGAAAAAAAAATATTTTTTTTATCTCAAAAACGGTAAGCGATACCAAGATGGTGACATTGAGGAAAAGTTTGTGTATTTTGAGGCTTAATTTGGTGAAAGAAAATTGTAAATATTCTCTACCTCCGAGATATCAGAAAAAAAAAACAGGAAATATCAGGTTTGGTCTGTTTCTAAATTTTTATGTTTTGTTATAAAACCCTATATGTACTATGTATTTAAAAAGCAAAGCTAATATTTGTACATAAAAGTATACCTAGTAAATAATTGATCCAAAGAAAGAAAAATAGGGGAAAAAGTACCAAACTGTATGGATTATGTTATGACCCATTTCTAATCCTCGTCTACCTCTACTACTTTTATTAGAAAATTTAACAATAACTTACCAAGAAATGCTAATTTTGAAGGCCATTTTGAATAAAAACCTAACCTTTACAATAGAATCTTTAAGGAATATTTCAACCAACTAAAGGCATTTCCAGAGAAAATGGTTTCGAGATACGTAATCTAGGCCTCAAACTTTTTTAATTTAATTAGTTATAAAAATATCAATTTTTGGCATAGGGGCATAATAGGGCCTACGCCTACATAAAATAAATGGCCGGCAATTACCGAAAATTATTTTTCTATTTAGTTTAATAGCTATGAGCTATATACTTAACTGTGATCATTTACAAAACATCGAGATTTCCAAATTAATAAACGAATCTAATAGGTACTCACCTTATCCATCTTTTTTTTGAAATTGAAAACTAAGAAAACTAAGTTTTAATATAAAACATGGACAAGAAAGAAAAAACTAATCAAAGTTAGAGGTTATGTTGACCGCATCGCATTTGCGCGTCGTGTCTAAAGTAACGGCACCGGAACGTTATCAGTAAAATGGAAGGTACATTACTGTTGCGAAATTTTATACATTTTAGGGCGTTTTTAATTTAATTGGTGATATTTATTAACATAATTATTTCTTTGTAGTAAACCTGTTTCAGGAACGTTAATAAAATTACGTTATTGGACGAGACAAGATATTTCCTTTTTAAAAACGTTTAATACATAACGTAACAAAGAAATTAAAATAAAAACATGTATGTGATGGTAAAAACAAAACGTATTTTAGTCTAACATAATTGCTACACTACTAAAAAGTGCCGTTAATAATCTTATAATTCCATACTTAAAATTAACATGTCATTGATGTTATTTTTTTAAACGTAAATAAAATCGTCATTAATACGTCAATGAACTGTTTGGGAAAAAACGTTTTTTAAGTTCCTTTAAATTAACGTTAGCAAACGTTAGAAAGATGTTTCTTGCTTAGTGGGTATGGGCCGTAGAGTAACTGAAGATACTAGACAACAAATTAAGCCGATTATGTCATATAAGTTTTTTCGGATTGTCACTTTTTTTTTTGTTAATTTAATTATTTACCATGTTTTTTATGCTTTGGGATGTTTAAAGGGAAATATCGAAAACCGTTAAAGATATTAAGATCAATCAAGTATACATTTTTGACTCAAAAAATGCCCTCTTTAAGAAACTATAATTGAAAGACACCTAACATAATATCACAGATAAGAAAAAAAATCATAGATTTATGAAGCCCAGTGTATGCAACTAGTGCCCTCTAGTCTGAAACTTAAAAATTTCTAGAAATTCTTATTTCTTGCTCATAAAAACATAACATTGCCAACTTTCAATTCGATTCATTAAACCGTTTTAAAATTATGGCTTATTTTCGAGAATCAACTTTTACTTTCAACACTTTGTATCTCTAGAACAAGTAACAATCCGAAAAAACTTATATGACATAATCGGCTTAGTTTGATGTCAAGTATCTTCAGTTACTCTACGGCCCATAAGTTACGGGACACCCTATATTTTGCTGAAAGAGATATAAAAAAATATTTTCACTTTTCCACCTCCCTAAATAAAATCTCATAATTACTTGCGAAAAGATTTTAAATAATTTAGATGTTAATAACTTACTAAGTTATTAAATGAAGAAATATAATGTTATCAGCATACTATACACAGCATTGTATAACAGGCTTATAAACTTCCTTAGCCAATTCAACGTATTTCGAAACGACCAACATGGTTTCCGACGAGGAAAGTCCACTGAGACTGCTGCCTTTCAGCTAATATAATTTATACATAAAGAACTAGAAGCCAACCATATTGCTATTAGAATGTTCTTTGACCTGTCGCGAGCTTTTGACACTTTAAACCTGGACTTTGTCAAGAAAAAACTCTATGCTGTTGGAGTGAGAGGAAATGCGCTTGCTCTATTAATGTCGTTTCTATCAGAAAAGAAACTGCTGGTGAGGATTGAAAATTGTACCTCCGCAGAATATGAGTTAAACATTGGAGCAGCACAAGGATCTGTCCTGGCACCTTTAATCTTCATACTATTTGTCAATGACTTAGATTTGCCTGGGATTACTATTAAATTTGCTGACGACACCACTGTTATCATATCTGCAACAGACGAGCCAGAAACACATAAAAAAATTCAGGAGGTAGCTGAAAAAATGAATGAATGGTGCTTTTCGAATCAACTTATTCTAAATAAGGATAAAACAGTACACGTTCATTTTTACAAAACTTTTCCCAAGATTCAACTCAACCAAGCAGCACCCGCAACAAAATTCCTTGGCACGTACCTTGACTCCAGACTATCATAGGAGCCTCAGCTGGATCATGTGTGCTCAAAATTAGCCCAAGCCTACTACGCTATGCTAAAACTAAGACAAGCAGTCCCTACCAGCACTCTTCTAACCACCTACTATGCATTGGCCTATCCACATCTGAGCTATAATATTTTACTTTGGGGACAAGCAGTTAATATAAACCGAATATTCATAGCACAGAAACGCATAATATGACTTATATTCAAGCTGAAGCCAATACAGACATGCAAGGACGTCTTTAAGAATAAAAATATCCTCACCATCTTTTCAATATATATTCTTAAATGCTCAACCTATGCTTATAAAAACAGAAATGAATTTCAGGAAAACAGAGACAATCATAACTACTACACAAGAAATGCAAACGGTCTAGTAGTCTCCCGACATACCACAACACTATACGAAAAATCGCCATACTATGCTTGTGTGAAAATTTACAACAAACTACCTGACGAAATAAAAAAATCCACCTCAGTATGCAGCTTTAGGAGAAAACTAAGAAGCTTTCTTGTGAACAACACCTTTTATTCTCTCAACGATTACCTAAACAGAAACGCTTAAATTTTAAGATTTTAAATGTGTCAGTTTGCTTTATTGTTTTAAGTTTGTATAATTCTGTCGTTTATATTATTATATCGTACTTGTTCCGGTCTCAGATCGAGTTAGCTTTGGCTTAGATTCTAGATAGTAAATGTAAAAATGACGAACCTCAAATCATTTTATATGATGTTTAGTGAATAAAATGAATTTGAACTTGAATTTGAACAGTGGTCTCAGTGGATCTTTGATTTAAAGCTTTTTTAATACCTGCTTCAGTTACCCACAACAATGAATTTCCCATGCCAGAATTGGACATCTGTTCAATTCAATTTAAATTAACCTCTAATCTTAAAAAAAAATGTTTTTCTCTTATTAGAATTAAAAAGCAATGTGGGTCAGGTATATTCAACCAAAACTCAAGATTCCTAATAACCGCTGGAATATATTAAATCTAAACGTTTCGTTTACCACGTCATTGATTGAAATTCTATTAAAATAATATATTTATATATACATGGTAGAAGTAATAAAACGCATTTCCAATGCCAAACGTCAAGGAATCCACGAAAACCCTGTGCTTGAAGGCCCAAAATGCTTTTGTTCCCGGATTAATAGAGAATATATGTAAATGAAATTCAGACTTCCGAAAAACATTTATTCAAGCCTGAAATCAAATGAAACTATTTTGCATTTATGCTGAAATATACATTTTTTTGTTTTGCTTCGTGGGTGTTTGTTCAAGGTGGCTCAATTTGTAATTGGAAAAATATTGATTTATAAACTTGGTGTAATTTGTAAGTCAGATTTATCAATTGTATTTGAAACGTGGTCCATTTTATTTTTAACAAAATATCAAATATTATTATTAATACTCTTTGAATAAAAAAATAACGAAATCTTCCAATTTCAGAAAAAGTTGTTTCTATTTTAGAGTGTAAAATTAGTTCACAAATTTTTATTTGAATTTCAGATGTATAACAGATACGGTTATCTTATAATTTAGGTATACTTACAGGAAGGGCCTATTTTTGGTTTAAGATAGGCCAGTTACGCAATCCGAGGTCCCTAATCATTTTCAGGGGAAAGCCACCAGCTAAAAAAACAGTAAAAAGAATATTTATTTTTATTCTACTGAAGTAGCCGATACTTGATGGAAATTCATTATATAATATTAATGAGCAACAAAACTGTTATATTTTCCACTATTTATTTTTAATTGCCATAACAACTATTGTTTCGACACACAGTGTCTTCGTCAGATGGTCTAATCTAACTAAGTTAGAGAGTTAGATTAGACCATCTGACGAAAACACTGTGTGTCGAAGCAATTGTTATGGCAATTAAAAATAAATAGTGGAAATTATAACAGTTTTGTTGCTCATTAACTGAGTTAGAGAGTTAGATTAGACCATCTGACGAAAACACTGTGTGTCGAAGCAATTGTTATGGCAATTAAAAATAAATAGTGGAAATTAAAACAGTTTTGTTGCTCATTAACTGAGTTAGAGAGTTAGATTAGACCATCTGACGAAGACACTGTGTGTCGAAGCAATTGTTATGGCAATTAAAAATAAATAGTGGAAATTAAAACAGTTTTGTTGCTCATTAATATTATATTTATTTTTAATTGAATTTAAAAAGTCTCGCCCGAAAATATTTTCATAACAATTATATATTGTTTCCCCAGACATTAAATAGAAGTTTCCATCATCGTCGAGGCAGGCGCGGATCCACAACTTCGTTTTTTTAAGGGGGGGGGGTAATTTTTACAAAAACCTCTTTTGTATTAACTTACTTTGTCAGGCAGAACAAAGGAAAAACGCGAATATTTTTTGTGTGTCAAGCCCAAAAAAAAACTGTGTCCTAGGGAACTCATTTCCTTTGGCGTTAAACAAGAGCCATATTTTCAGACTGTTTGGTTTAAATTTAGTTCCAGTTGTCCCTGTGTACAAAAATAAGGTAGCGATGACGTCACCAACTATAGACCAATATCAATAGGGTTTCTGCCTTTGAAATACCTAGTTCTAAAGAATTAAATAACGTGGAATTCTCTTAAAGATCAGGGCATGTTTAACTCGCGTCAGTTTGGATTTTGTTATATTTTAATGAACTATAATTACCGAGACAATTACTTTTATCCAAGAATATGTTGAAAAAAGTATGTAGGTATCTCTTTGTGACCTAAGAGAGGCCTTTGACTTCATATCCCATGAGCTTTAACTTTAAAATTTTTATAACACATAATAACAATAGGTATACAATTTTGGTGATGAAGTATTTTTTTTATTAATATCAAGAAAAAAAGGAAAAAATAATAATTCAACAATGCAGAGGGGGAGAGATAATAATATAATTTTCGAAATTTGATAGTAATTGAATTTTCAACGAACTTTGGACGTGGCCCCGAAAATTTTTCGTCTGCTCCGCTTTTTCACCTTCTTCACTAGGTACACTATCATTAAATACATGTAGTCCCGACTGTTCCTTTTCTCCAGAAAAAAAATGCCCTACTTACGTCCACTGAGTCCCCCCGAGCATATTTTCTGGCTACGCCACTGCTCTGGAGGCTATTTTAACAAAGTTTTCTTGTCACGGAAACTAGGACTCTAATATGGTATACTAAGCCAATTTTAAGAGTATATTTCAGACTTGATGGTTTCTAAAATAAATGTGCAAATGCTGTAGTCCAGGGTAAATGGTTTTTGGAACTGGATAACATTGTTACAACTATCTAGAATGGCCTTGCCTGTATCGATTATATTAAAAAAATTATTACAAGGCCTACTTTATTTCCGCTTTATATCATTTTCTTTATGTGCATTTTTCAAACTCAATTTCCCTTTATATGACTATCAATTTCCTATAAACGCTGCCCTTAAACCCGAAACGCCCCTTTTTCATATAAAAATAACATCTGTTGGCATAATTTTTATCTGCTCCTTTAAATCGTTTCAACTTCGTTTGGCATATCGCTTAAACTCTGCTTTTACTTTCCATCAATCTTGCTTTTTAAAATGGACTAAAACCGACGTATAATTTTGTACAGCCAAACATTTTTTTAGACGTAAGAGATTTTTTTGGATAACCAAGGCTTATGACTAAGAATAAAACATGTTATCTTTTGAAGTATTTTGACTGGTGAAACCGGGTCATATTTATCTTCCAAAGATGTGAAGTCGAAGGGATACGAGCCGTGACCTATTTAAGAAGTTTGGCTGATTTAAGCGAAGTTAATGTATGTTCCATTTTATTGATCAATAAAATAACTTTTTAATACTATAATAATTTAATAACATAATAATAGTAACTTTCAGACAGAATTTCACCTTAAACGATTTAGAATAATAAAATTGTTATGAATTAATATGTGTGGGTATAAAATATTAAAACATTTAAATCGTTATTTTGATTTTGTTACAACAAAACACGACATAATATAAAAGCATATATAAGCTTCATGTCTTTCTTGTAAAGAAAAATAAAGTTTTAAATAATCGCATTTTAAACTAGGTTTCATTATTTCAATGAATGATTGAAGAGTTTTGGACTTGCATTGTCTTTATTTGTATTAAATCACAACGTTTTAACTAGTAAGTAACTCCAGTCATCTTCAGGTGAATACTAAATAAATATCGTAGCTACAGCTCTATTTATACTAGCTGGAGCATCACCAAGTCATGCGTTAAGTTCGTGGGCGGTATTCTAAGTTTACATCTACTTAACAAAGGTCCCCAAATATGTTCTATATATTTTATGGTCGTACTAAAATAATCTGGGTTCTGGTATATGGTAGCAGCTTCCTTGAACGTTTTTATAACAATAAAGCACACATTTCAAAATTACAACTTTATTTGACAGTCATCTTTTACCTTGACTGGTGCCCGCAAATACGGGGCCATAAACAGGAGAAATAGTTAAAAAGAAATCGGCGATAACCCGTAGACGGGCTCATCAGAAATATCTAAATTTATTTTTTTGAATGTGGGTTTTAGTGCTCTTTAATAAACCTAAATAGAATTTTTCTCTAAAATAATTAGTGAAGCCAATGATTGACCATATTTAAAATTACATGGGATTTCCTATGTCTCGCTCGACGATGCAACACCCTAACTATCTATGCTAGCCCTATATACAGGAAGATAGTATATTTTTGTAAGATACAATATATTAATATTTCTTCTGCAATTAACAATATTGCTAGTTTTTTAACGTTGCTGTTAGCGGTATTCAGTTGCCGACGAAAATCCGTTTTAGAATTTTAATCTAAACTTTAAGAATACATCTTTCTGGAAATTAATAAATGTTGGCCTGGTAAGCGTATAATAGATATAACACAACCCACTTATGTTGTAACTAAATTTAGGAATAAGTTATAACTATAGTCCGGATTTAATACATATCCATTTAATACATATCCAAAACATTGAAAAAGTTCAAAACAAATTTCTTAGATACATTTCATATAAATTTAATTTACCTGTTGACTCCTGTGATGGTCTAAAGCGAAGACTGAGCTTGGACTCACTTTCTGATCGTCGGATCAAGTGTGATATATATTTTTTATTTAAATTAGTCAATGGAATAATCGAATGCCCTGACCTTTTATATCGGATCAATTTTCGAGTTCCACCTAGGGACACCAGAAAGCATTTTCTTTTTGCTCTTGACCATCACAGATGCAACTATGGTAAATCTTCTCCTATATCGAGAATTGTTAACAACGGTAATAGAATTGGCTATGATTTTTTTAATACTTCCCTCGCCTCTTTTAAGCGAAATGTTTCTCGACTTTTGCTGTAATTATTGTTTATAATTTAATATAGATAGAGTTAGTTTCAATCTGTTACATTATTAAGTAAAAAAAACTAAAGTTAGTTTGCTATGTAAAAACTGTAATTGGGTTTGCCCGTCAATAAATAAATAAATAAATATCAGGTAGTAAAAGAACTTTGAACCAGAGTTGGCATGTAACGTATAATAAATTGTAAAATGCAAACAATAATAAAGCATAAAATGGGTGGTTTAATCATTGAACGCGTTTCGAGTAATAAATTCTAGAAATTTATTTCCATCGATGCTGTGAGTACGTCAGGTTCAGCAAGCTCTACAAACCCGAACAAACCCGAACAGGCCCGACCGGCATGTAGGCCCATTAAGCCTGACAGGCCCGGTAAGCCCGACTGGCCTGTCAAGTCCGGCAGGCTTGTAAAAAATTGTTAGGGACGAAAACCCGACCTTTAATAATTAAGTGGCCCGAAAGTCGGACGGGCCGCGTTAAGGTCTGAGATTAAAACCCGGCCCGTACAGGCCTCTGGTAGGTGATAAACAAACATCTAAATTTTTATAGTTTTTGTCCACCCTGTATAACAAAATCAATTTTTTTTAATATAAATCGTATTGATATAACAAACAAGAAAATTGAATAACACTGTATTATTTTGCCATCATTGCGTTGCCGACCTGTTAACTTTTTAAATTACATTTAAATTTAATTTGATTTATTCAATAAATTATCAAGCTTGAATAATGACAGCCAACAATCAAAATTTTTAAATGTATTTAATAAAAAAATATCAAATAACGTAAATTATTATTATACCCTAAATTGGGTCATGCTTATTTTCAGAAGATGTAAGAAAAGTTTATCAGATCGATACAGAGGAGTTTAATGTACATTCTATATAATTTTATGATCAATAAAATAACTTTTAAAAGTAATAAATCCTTTACTAGGTAGGAAAGATAACGAATATGAAAAGTCGCATTAAAACAAATAAATGTTAATATTTTATTCATAATAAACTAGAAATGAATATCAAATCCGGTTTTTCCGAAAATAAGCATAAACCAATAATTAATAATAGTTCTCTACATTTTTTTAACACTGTTGGATAAAGCTTAAAATTCAATTTTTAATGACATATGACAAGTGGCGGTATAAACGATACACTTCTCTTAAATTCAATAATATGGCGAAAATCTAAAGTACAATTTTTAAGACAATTCAAGTCCAAAACTCCATCATTCATAATATATGATTTTGTTCAGTGGCGTACTAAGGCGGGGATTAGGAGCTTACGTCTAAAAGTCTATTTGCAATTGTAAATTTTGTATTCTTGGCTTAGATTACAAAGGTCTTGTAGGAAACGTTTAGTTTTTAAACTTTTCCTTCTAAAGGTCCTGTTTTATATAGAGACTAAGGGATTAAGGTTTCGGATGCATATCGTTTTAGTTATTGATTTATGATGCAATTTTTAAGGAAAACGAGTAAAAGTAATAATACTTTATAGTATTTTTCTATTATATACTTGTCTGTTCAGTTTTCCCTTTATTAGAGCTATTTTAAACCAACAAAAATATAAGCCAATGCAATAAAATATTTTTATAACCAAAACAAAAAACAATTATGTATTTATTTTTAAAGAAAAAAAAATATAATAAAAGAAATAATGCGGGAAGAAACGAGAATGCTTTATTATGAATATACAAAACGGCACTGGAAGTATTTTAAACCATAAGCTCTTAAAATAAATGATTTCTGAAAAAAACATTAATTTTGGCGTGGTGAGCGATATTTAGTTTATTTTTAATCATGAAAAACCGTGCTCAAAAAACGCTGGTTAGAGTCATATATATGTATTATGTTAAAATTTTGGATTGACACCAATATTCATATTATTCACAAATATAAAAAATGTTTTTTTTTTAAATAAAGAGTAGGAATATCAAAAATAAAACAATTACAAAAACAAATTTAATCCAACCATGCAGAGGGGGAGGGATAATAATTTAATTTTACACTACATACAATACATGTAGTTCTGACTGTCCCTCTCTCCAGAAAAAAAAATGTCCTACTTTCGCCCGCTGAGCCCCCCCCCCCCCAAGCATATTTTCTGGCTACGCCACTGATTTTATTAAACACTTGATTTTTAGAAAAAATATTAGTTTCGGAAATGTTTTTTTTTAAATATTATTTAGAAAATTTATAATAAAGCCGAATTTAAATAAAAAAGTTGGTTTGTGCTTTAAGGTAAAATGATATCAAAAATTATTTACTTGAAACATATTTTTTACAATAATTCTATGGATTTTTATAATAATTGGAAAATCTCTTTAAATTTCATTTTCATTTTTCGGTTTGTTTATTAAAATTTTCGAATTAACCGGATGGAAACACAAAAGTCCGCCTTCCTTAATTTTGGGCAATAAAATAAATCTCACAGAATGGTTTTTAAAAATTACACAAAAGGCATGTCTGGTTAATTTTGGGCTATTATACAGTTATAAGTTGGTATGATTTAATATGCATTGCATAGGAAATTACATATTGTTAATAATGTTAGTATGCATCAAGTTTATTTTCAAACAAATATTATAATTGTAGAAAAGAAGGTTTTTT
The DNA here is from genome assembly GCA_935413205.1 of Polydrusus cervinus. Taxonomy (NCBI): domain Eukaryota; kingdom Metazoa; phylum Arthropoda; class Insecta; order Coleoptera; family Curculionidae; genus Polydrusus; species Polydrusus cervinus. Next base: position 44,250,061 of record OW284513.1, on the reverse strand, counting down.
AGCGGCAGGCGGACAAAGTAGTGCATCTATTTTTTGCAATTAGTGCATGAAGTTTATTAGCGGATATTCTTTTCTGTAACTGTTAGGGGGTTTTATTTGTGGTCCAAGGAACCAACAAAAATAATGACAAAAATTTTATTGTTGTTATTTTTTACAAAAAAAACATGTCCGTTTAAACGGACGAATTATTTTAATTTACTAAATATACGTAGGTCCTACTTATACAAGTTTTATTTTGTATGAAATTGTCTAAAACAATGTTTAGGACGAAGACCAATGTTACATTTAAGGCAAATAAAATGGGTTTTTTGCCACATAATTTGCATCTGCGCTCGGTTGGATGATAATCTATCAAATGATTGATTCCATCATATTTTCACTAGGTGCTTGTATAGTTCTTCCTCGTGACCATGCAGTACCATAGGTTGTCATCAAATCTACTGCAAGCTTTCTTCTAAAGTTAAGAAGACCACTAGAGGCATTCACATCATTTGGTTTCAGTTTTTGTATCAAAAGCCAAGCATTAGTTACTGAAACATCAAGTAGATTTGCGAAAATTGGCCACCACCATTTTCTTTGGCGAATTCGGGTACGATATGCCGCTACAGCTTGATCTATTTTAATAGGCTTCGACAGGTTGTTTGTAGTTTCCTTGCAACCAGAGCTGGGCACAACTTTAAGCAACACAAAATGCTTGGTGCTTGGTAATTGGTAATTCATAGTGCTTACAAGCACATTTCGAAAGTGATTGGTTGGTGCTTGAAGCTGTGCCCAGCTCTACTTGTAACAAGCATGAAGTTGTTGGATACTTAAAAAATTAAAGATCTAAATATAAATTCTTTCAGTTTGATGAAAGCTGTGCAGACGTGATTATCTGAAATGACAGAAAGGGACAAAAGGCGACAAAAGTGGACTTTAAACGACTGTTTTAAAAGAAACACAATGAAAAATATGATGTGCAGTTGTAAAACAACAAACTTTAAGCTTCCCAGTGATTTTTTCACGACGCGCCACTAGTTAAATTAGCAAGCTTTTAAATTCATGCAGGGAAGAGTGTAAACTGTATTATCTCCCAACACACCCCATTCACGCTGAAAACCAGGCCGGATGAAATGAATGAAGGTACACACTCCACAATCGGTAGGTCATACAATGGCAAGAAACCAAGGGTTGATAGCTCTCGGGGGTGTCGCATGACTGAGAATCGTGGTTCGGAACCCGCGTTAAGCTGTAGGTCCTCTCGGGAATGGCCCTGGCAGCGAACGATGAGGTAAAAAGCCTAATTCGAAAGAAGGGCAAGAAATTACAACATAAAATATTAAATTTAAAAATAATAATTTTTGACGGTATTTTAATTTAAACAATTCGAATTATTTCCTCGAATGCCTATTTAATTTCTTACATCATCCTCTTGCTAAGGGACTGATTAAATTTCACGAAAATAACCCTATAGCAAGATCAAATTAAATTCAAAGTTCAAATATACGAAGTTAAGTAAAATTCCTTTATTGACATGAATCTTGCTTTAATTTAAGATCTTATCACTAATCTTTTCAGAATCGTATTACGTACAGAGTTCAGAATAATAATAATAATAATAATAATAATAATTTTTTTTTTTATTTATTTAATTTCCCAACCAACTTTACAAAAGTTTACTACAGGGAAATTTCTAATTAACAAAAAAAAAATTAAGATTAAAAGTCAAAATTATACAATAATTATAGTATCATATATAACAAAGAAAACAGTAATATGTTATATTTTTAATAAATGTTTTTTAAATAAATATTTGAACTTTTTTTATATTGATTGTATTTTTAATTTTTTTTGGAATATTATTATAAATTTTTATACCATCATGAAGAATTGATTTTTGTCCAAAATTGGTTTTTATTTTTACGGTTTTTAAATTTTTATTTTTTCTTGTATCGTGTTCATGAAAAGTTGTGCTATCAAGAAATTTTATTTCAGAAGTTTTAATCTTTTCATTGATTGAGTGAATTAATATACTTACCTACTTTTAATTTATATAAATTTTCTATATCCAGATAATTATTTGGTTTATATAAATTTACAGTAGGCTTTAAAAATGGTAATTTATGAATAATAAAAATAATAATAATAATAATAATAATAATAATAATAATAATAATAATCTAATTAATATATCTATTAAACCGTTTGCAACTTCTTTTTTAAACGTCACAATAATTATTGATTTAAAAAAAAAATATTTTCAACATTTCTATTAATACTTCTTATCTACCAAAAATGTTGTGATTTGATTTTTTAATAAAATAATATAATGGGGGCTAGGGGCTCAGCCCCCCTTGAAACAAGATTAGGCCCCCCTTCCCTCTAGATGAATTGGTCTTCATATTCATCATTTTCTCTACAGAACGACTATTTTTTGAAGAAGACATCTTCAGGAGGTGTAGTAGGATTGTGTAAGATTTCTACACGGGGCTTAAGCCCCCCCAAATATAAATGTGTAGTGCGCCACTGTTGGGGATATAAAGAATAAATCCATAAAAACAAAAAAATAAAATCAAGTTGTGTTTTTATTGTGTGACCGACTTTTAGCCATATATAGAAAAATAGTATTTTAATGTGGTAGAAGTTTAGTGTCCATAATAATAAAAGAGAGAGATAAGTTAGCAGCAAGTGGACAAAGTATTTAATTCATACTACTAATCTTCTACTATCTATTTCACACGGCTTATAAACGGATTGCGTCGTCGCATTCTAGTGGGTACTTCGGTATAATCTATTTCATAAACTGCGAATTGCAGACTCTTATAGTGCACCGTAAGTAGTTCTTTGATTTTACGTTCGGTGGCTCTGCTCTGTCTTCTGCATTCAAGTTGATTCCTACGGACGTTTTCAAGACTTTTTTATTCTTAAGTAGGTCTGGTAAATGCGCTTTTGCTGTTTCTGGAGTTGCTCCTGAGGTTATGGCTTCCCGTAGAGTTCTAATAAGAACCAAACGGTCGTCATTGTCGACGTACCCCAAGGAACCCATTACTTTGATATCCCTGTGTACTTTAATGCTATAGACGGGTGCACCACATTTTTAAAAGTGGGGACTATTTATTATTCCAATTTATTTTTATTGTTAATATTTGGTATGGCCAGTTGTGGCCTTTAATGAAGTTGTCAAGAGAAGACCAGATATTTGGCACAGAGAAATGATGAATGATGAAGTCATTGCTTGTCGCTGGACGATTTGATAAAAATGTACTTCTTAATTATTACTTATTAATCTATATCTAAAACTAGAATATGGACGTTTTGAGCTTGTGCTCTCAGGTTTCCGTTTTAAAAAGCTTGAAGTCTTGCATAGGTTTTATATCCATTTTCTGTTAAATAATAATACACATATTTTATTTAATTGACGATTTTTTGGTTTTGCCTTGCTCTTAAAAATAACCGACGCTCTATGCATTACACCAGGTTATGAACCATGGGTTTTAGAAGAAACCTATCCAGGAGGAAGGGGTGATAGGTTTTCAACATTCAGTACTGTGAACGTTATTGCATTTTAATTTTAATTTCTAGGTGAATATTAATTTTAATTATTTATGTGTCTGTTATTTAGGTCTGATAAAGCCAGAAAGGGCGAAACATGTGTAAAATTTAACACTTCAATATAACTTTCTTAGACCAGGACTTCGTTTCTTTCCTTTCTTAACATTGTATAAGATGTATAAGCATCACTGGAACATGTACTGCAGATACTCTAAGATATATTCCATGATACTAAGAACTAATAGTATAATATTCAGAGCAAGGCTGGATTTATCAATTTGCCGTTAATAGGCTAAATTTACATTGCCGCCTTCAAAAAAAACAAAAAAAAACAGCGGCGGCGCCTCAGAAAAATTAATTTATTGGATGGGCACACGCAGGCCAGATATTTTTAAGGGTATAGGCACTACCTAAATCAAAAGTGACTTTTAAAAAAGCCTTTCTTCTGCAGTAACTTCCAGGAAAAACGTGAGCTCTCCCATTTGAAACTAAACTTTCCCCGGGTCCTAACTAACTAAAAAAAAAATCACAAATACATTTATTGCAATAAAATTACCCAGTATAGTTTAAAATTTTGCTGCCCTCCGAAAATTTTGTCGCCTTCCAAAAATGTTGTCGCTCTTCAAAATTTTGCCGCCATTGGCTGAAGCCTACCCAGCTTACTGGTAAGTCCCTCTCTGATTCAGAGGCTAGACGTCATTTAAAGTGTAAAGTTTCTATTCGTTACCATAGAATCATAACGAAAACGACCATCTGTTTATAGGATTACTTAGATTCTAACTAATGGATATCATGGATATAGTATTCCATGTGCTTTTATTTATTCTTCCATAGGAAAAATTGAGAATATTTTTTTAAACTTTTGTGGAAGTAGTCCATCTCTCAGTGGAGTGATATTACAAGTAAAGAAGTTATAATACACAGTCTGCTCCATTAGTTTATTAAAAGGGGTTTCTTTTCAGAAAAACCTCAATATTAAGCAGTACCTACATGTTTCTAAGGAAAAACCTTCTATATCAGCGGAATATTACTAATATATCACATGAAGAGAGACTCATCGCATGGTTTGAAACTATGGAACAGAAAAAGAGAGGGTAAATTTAATTTACATAATGTAATGAAAATTTAAAAAAATAAAAAAATTTGTTTCATTTTGTGCTTTGACCACCATTGGTTAACACTTTTTTTTACTATGAATTCAATAATTCAATTTCAAATGTTCCCGAAAGTTATATTCTAGGCCTAAAAACTTCTTTAATTAAAAAAAAAAGGTAATTTATTTTCATTACATTATACAGGGTGTTCCGTTACTTATGAGCCGTAGAATAACTGGAGATACTAGACATCAAACTAAGCCGATTATGTCATATAAGTTTTTTGGATTGTTACTCGTTCTAGAGATATAGGGTGTTGAAAGTAAAAGTTTATTCTCGAAAATAAGCCATAATTTTAAAACGGTTTAATAAATCGAATTGAAAGTTAGCAATAATATGTTTTTATGAGCAAGAAATAAGAATTTGTAGAAATTTTTAAGTTTCAAACTAGAGGGCGCTAGTTGCATACACTGGGCTTAATAAATCTATGATTTTTTTTCTTACCTGTGATATTAGGTGTTTTTCAATAGTTTCTTAAAAAGGGCATTTTCTGAGTCAAAAAGGTATACCTGATTGATCTTAATATCGTTAACGGTTTTCGAGATATTTCCTTTTAAATATCCCAAAGCATAAAAAAAGATAGTAAATAATTAAATTAACAAAAAAAAAAAAAAAGTGACAATCCGAAAAAACTTATATGACATATTCGGCTTAGTTTCATGTCTAGTATCTCCAGTTGCTCTATGGCCCATAAGTTACGGGAAACCCTGTATAAATTAAATTTACGACCTTTCTTTTTCGGGTTTTCAGTTTCAAACCATGCAATATTGAGGGTCTGTCTTCATGTAATATATTAGTAATATTCCGCTGATGATGAAGGTTTTTACCTTCAAAACATGTACAAATAAATATTGAGAAACGCCTTTTAATAAACGAGTGGAGCAGACTGTGTGTTATAATTTCTTTACTTATATTTTTTAAATGTTATTCTATTTGGGACGCCGGACATTTGCTATTAACACCTACTCTAATAATGTTTTATTAACATTTTCTTTTATTTTCAGGTTCACACTGAGAACAGTGATATTCATAAAACCGCAGTTTTTGAAATCAAAGCCAATGGAGCAACGCTAGTGATGAACGCTTCAATAAATGCTACCGAATCGGCTTTTGTACCGGAACTATTTTACCGGCATTCTGCCGCCATGAGTGCTGTATATTGTGTTGCATATCTTTTGGTGTTCGCTGTCGGTATTGTCGGTAACTTTTTCGTAATCGCGGTGGTATTTCGGTCCCCTCGCATGCGTACTGTCACAAACTTTTTTATCGTTAACTTAGCTGTAGCGGATATTTTGGTAATAGTGTTCTGCTTGCCTGCTACTTTGATGTCTAACATTTTTGTTCGTAAGTAAAATTTCACATTTTGTTTATTGCATATGAACCGAGGTCAGTAGTGATTTAGGGGAGGGGCGGCTGCCGAGTTGCAGCTCCCCCGAGCTCAGAAGCTCGAGGTCTAATAGTCTAATTGCAAACTAATTTTTCGTCTTACACCTTTTACTAAAATTTTATATTCGGCAACATTCCGCTACATTTTAACAAATTTTTAAAATTCACTATTATCAATAGATGAATTTTGCTACGTCTGGTAAGCTCGAGCTGTCCGCCAAGCCAGCTATGCACTGTACTCGAGTTCCAAAGTTAGTTTGTTGAAAACGACGTTTCTACTCACTCGGTTGAACGCCAAAAAATTGTGAATTATTGTCTTCTGGTTTTGTATGGAATTACCGTCTACACGTTGCTTGGTAGTTTGTGAGTTGTGTGACGAACAAATAATCCTAGTTGCCGTAAGTAAAAATGTGAATCTTACAGCTTTTGAATGTAGGTTATACCTAGTATATTTATTTACATTTGGCAGCGACAGTAAACGTTTATTAACCTAACCACGAAATCGGTTGGTCACTCCTCTTTATTCTACTTGGTCTAGCAGCAACGATGCAATTAGACAGTTATAGAAGAGACTATCAAAAATTTATTTTTATTGATAATACCGCATACAAACAAAAAAGCAATAACATTTTCGTCGAAATATCTACACCTGCGTCATCATATGTGAGTCATATAGGGGGCGAGTCCATCGATAGAAAATATTAAATATATTATTACCTCTCTGGATAGAGAAAATTTTACACAAGCGCCGAAAAAAATATATTTTAACGTTTTTTTCTGGCTTTTTGATCAGTAAAACAGAATCTCGTTTAGAATATTCCATTTTTTGGCCAGGTAGATGCCGACTAAGCTGGTTGGTTTCGGCAACCTTTATAAATGAATTTTCGATGGTCCCTTCTACTAAAATGACTTGCCTTGAAAGTTGTTGCTGTAAAATTCGGCCAATTCGGTGGATAAATTAGTAGGTATTAGAAAGATTTTAAACAATAATTAACTAACCAGCAACTATGACTATGGCATTAATGACATTGGCAGGTATTATTTTCTCAAAATAAAAGTTGTTTGATTAGTAAATCAAGAATTAAGCTAACCAGGCTACCCTGAGGGTGAGCACAATGAGCCAAACCTGGCCTAAGTGTATCCGTCGTACGGACGGGTAAGAGAACCATTTGTGCCACAGTCAAAGTAGCTGGTTAGTTAATTATTTTTAAAAATCTTAATGCAACCCGACATTATTATATTATGTATAAACAATCAATATGGTTTTAGTATTAACTTAAAACCCCGAATCCTAAAAAACTGGTTAGGAAATATGAGAGCCCCCCGAACATATTTTCTGGCTACGCCACTGACCAAGGTATAGCACAAAGTATCCAGTTAAATAGTTCTTAAGCATATAATTAGAAAAGTATAAATTTACAAATCTGTTCTCGCCATTGTCGCATTACATTGTTTACTTAAAAACTATCTACACTATACAATATTATAGTTATGCGTCACTGCACCTAGCTAGTATAACTAGAGCTGGAGTTGCCATACTTATTTAGTATTCATCTAAAGGCGACTGGAGATACTTAACAGTGGAGACGTTGTGATTCAAAACAAATGAAGACAATTCAAGTCCAAAACTTTACTGTCGTTCAATACTGTAGGATGTAAGTTTTTAAGGCATGAGAAGTAATTCTATTTTTTTTATCAGTTTTTATTTATTTTATTATTATAATATTATTTTAAGTCCTATGAATTGTGCCTTAAATTCCTAACTTAATTTTTATGGGAGCTATAGATACCTGAAGGCAAGGGCCTGTCGACATATTAAGCACCGGTTCCCGCAGATCACCGAAGTCAAGCGGTGTCGAGCGCGGTTAGTACTTGGGCGGGTGACCGCTTGGGAACACGGCGTCCTCTTGCCTCAGGGAAGAGTGTAAAATGAATCGACACCTAGCCATCCTATTCACGCCGGACAGGCCGGATGAGATCGGATATCTCGTAGGATGAAGGTGCCGTTTCACACTCCCCAGTCGGTAGATCACATTTGTGGTCGATGACCGGTTCAAGATGGCCTACGTAGTCGGCGAACCGTAAAAAAAAAAAAATATAGATACCTGACGCACTTGCAGGACCCTGTATGCAACACAAACAGTCAAACCATAAAGACTGCAGTTTCTGGTTCATAATATCCTATAAACCATTAAATGTCCCTTGTGTGTTACTGGATCATAACATACTATCTCGGAAACGTAGTGCTTAGACATATCCTCCAGCGAAGGCGTATTCGGGTTGAGGAGTAAGCTTTTTTAAACTTCATTTTATGGAAATAAAACTTTCATGAAAACAATATTTGCAAAAAATATTGAGACAAAATAATCATATTCTTTTTAAGTTGAAAGTCGCAGCTTGTCAAAAGAAACCAGTGGCTAAAAGTTTTAGGACTGACCAGTATTTTTAAAGCCTGGCTGTATAAGCAAAGAAATAAAAAGAACAGTTACTTTAAACAAAAGTACATTAAATTCCAAAATATTTCTGATGTAAACAAATATACACTGGCATAACATGTGACAAGCTCGATAAAGATGCTCACTATAAATTTTTATCGAATCGACGTCATCGCGGGTCCTGTTTTGCGATTTAAAAATGGGTCGAAATTGTGCAGGTTTTTAATAATCTAAAAAAATCATATGACAATTCAATTACTGATAATTTACCTCACATATATAGAGCCAATCAGAACACTAATTTTTATTGCAACCACCTTGGTAACGGGGCCTTACCCGATAAGGCCTACGCTAGCTCGATAAGACCCCTTTAGCTTTTTGTTAAACAAACAGTAATTTATTTCAAGAAATCAAGTGTAATAAATAAATATTATAACCCCTACAAAATAAAAGTGACACACAACAGTATTTGAGGTGATTTTAGGGCATAAACTTAATTTTGACATTTTTAAAGAAATGTTTTATAACAAAAGGTATGCAAGGTTACACCCAGTGTGCTTTGCTTTGATGTGAGCTTAAGAAATCTTGGCGTTTTCATGGCAACCGTGATGACAACAAGCGAATTTGATTTTTGACGTTCCACGCGTCTGATTTAGTCTGATTTTTAATTAATTGTCAGTTGTGGTGCGTTTATAAACTTAAAAGTAAATCATAATGATGTGTTTGTATGTTTTCCTTTATCACAAACGGCTTTTATTTCGAGTTCAGTAAATTATCCCATAAAATACACCTCTAGAAGCGGCGTCTTATCTTCATACCTTTGTTTTTCACTCGAAACTAGATTTTCTAAGAAAATTATCACTCAATATAATTTTTACTTATAATCAAAGATAAGACCCTCGAGCTAAAGCTCTCGGGATCATATCAGATTGTAAGTAAAAATTACATTTCGTGAAAATTTTTCAGAAAATCGATTTCTTGTAAAAAAAAACAGCGGTATTACCTGTAAGACGCCTCCTCTATCGGTGTATTACTGTTGATCAACCCCCGTTAAAGTACCGACTTAAAATAGTAAATAAATAAGAATAGTTCAAAAACCCATATTTGCAGCTCATACTGTGTCTGGTAATATTTTTATGATTGCAGGAGGGTCTAATCGAATGCTTAATATAATACTTGACATTTTAGCTTAATACATCTTGCCTCAAAATAATATGTCGATTTATTCATTAGGCATTGTCTAAGATTTGGTAGAAAAAATTTAAAATATGAAAGAATATTCATAACTTAAATACAGAAGTCATAAATCATAAATTTCGGACAAAATGGCAATGAACTTTCTGGGTTTCTCAAAGTATGTATATTAACTAGCAACTGAAAAGCATTAATCTTTTTTTAGCAGCATATCTACTATTCTATAATAATGGCCTCACTATCGGCTATGAACTTAAATATTTTTTTTCAATATGAGATTTATTTATACAGGGTGGAGACTTTAACTGGAAAAATTCGCTAGAAGTTTAGGAAAAAATATATTTGAAAAATGGAAAAACACGTCAATTGAGATTTTGTATGAGCTATATTTTAACATCAAGAATTTTTTTTACCCTTTGTATAAGGTGAAACCTAACACAACTTAATTTTTTTAAATGGGATGATACCACTAGATACCGTTTTGGAAAGATCTTATAAAGTGAAAATTAAATATTTTAATTTATTTTCATTAATATAAAAATATTTCTGAAAAATGCAAAAACACGCTGATTGAGCTGTTTTTTAGTCTTCATACTTATCTCAAAAAATTGGTTTTCAACCCTCCTAAGGGGGTAAAACATTATCCAACTTACTTTTTTTACAATAAAAAAATAAACTAAATAAAATGAAAAACAATAGACAATAGGATATTTATTTTCCTCTTTAATAGAGCTTTCCAAATAGATATTATAGGTGGTATCTTCCATTTAAAAAAAATTTAGTAGGGTTATGTTTTTCCTTATACAAAGGGTAAAAAAAAAATTTTTTTGGTGCCAAAATGTAGCTCATACAAAATCTCTTTACATTTTTTAAAAATATTTTTCCTAAACATATAACGAATTTGTTCCAGTTAAAGTCCACACCCTTTATATATAATAGTAGGTACCTAAGTGTAAGTCGATATTTTAAATATCAAGTTGAATAAGGAGATTTTGAGATTTAATTTGCCATTTTTGAGTTTTTGGTATTTTTCTGTTGAAATTCAGAAAATTCATAGAAATGAACACAACAAATATACCATCAAACTGTTTTCGCCATGTTAATTTTTACGTTAAAATGGGCGATAACAAAGACTTTTTTATAATTTGCTGCCAATGAAAAATACTAAAAAAAAGAAGTAATAGGGCGAGGCTATAGAAATGGTTTAAGATATCATTTTGTGCAATTATTTAAAAAGCCTTTTTCACAGATTAAAGTTTTGAGAAGACCTAATTTGATTCTCGGATAGGCAAAAAAGTAATGCGTAATATATTACATAAAAAATAATGAAAGTGATACTTTTCAAACGAGAAGATATTTAGCACGAGGCGTCAGCCGAGTGTGGAAATTATCCGAGATTAATTAATTACACGAGTTATGTACATTATTTTTTCTACGACCATAGAGGATTAATAAAAAATTACTTATTTAATTTAATTTTAATTAAACTAGTCCTGGATTGACCTCAAGATTAACCAGAAAGAAAAATTTTAAACTTATTCGAGGAGAAATACTTAAAACATAAATTTAAAAAATCCACCCAACAAGGAAGGATTTAATTCAAAATTATCCTATAAATTATTTAATGTTTTTATAAAAAAGTTAAATGCACCGGGTGGAATTTGAACCTGTGACCTTACAATTTATTGCTTACAGCTCTATTCTCTACGCTACGCTATTGAATACTATAATCATTTGTTGTTTAATACATGGCACTATCTTCAACGCTATTTGCTTTTTCTGGTAATGGATTTTTTAGTATATTGTTAGCACGTCTCGTAATTTCAAATGGCGTATTTTCACTCTCTAATTCTGAATCAGTTAATAAATTAATACATGTTAAATAAGTTAAATACTCTACAATTGATGCTTCCTAATATTTGTTATTTTTAAGAAATAGATAGTCTGTCAAATTGACACTATCTGTTTAAATTAAATGGTGTGCCTTTATATTTCAACACTCGTATTGAAATATGTTTTTTTCTACTCCCACATGGAAATTTGCTGTTTCCTTTACACTTAAGTGGCGAGTAAAGTAGGCTATTCCAGTTAACTTGCGGCAAAATTTCATAACAATCCTAGTTAGGTTATGAAACTGACCAATCACAGTAGTTAATTACAGCAGAGGAGCCAAATTTACATGTTGTTCTTAAAAGTATTGACCAATCACAGTATATTATTTTTACTGAGGCTCCGCCTTCTTTTTTAAGATACTAAATTATATAATTTAAATGTATATGGTACAATATGTTATTAATTTGTTCAATATAATAAAATCTATACGCATTTATAATAGATTAATCAATAATGCAACCTGCGGAATGTGCATAGAAAAATAATTCCATGTAGCATCATTATTCAGTTAGTTTTACCATAATTAACTAAACGATTCGATAGGTAGAGCGTTTAACTATAAATCCAATGATCGTGAGTTCGAGCCCGGCAACCTGCAAACTTTTTTTAAAATTTTTTAGCATAGGAATTGTAATTTTGGTCGCAGAAAAAATATACTGTTCAACTCGAGTGGATTGTCTATATAGCACACGTCGTGCTCAATTTACTTTCTCGTGTAATATAGACATCATATCCACTCTTGTTGTACAAACTACTATTTTTTCAACGCGCGTGTGATATATAAATTCAAGAGCGTCATATGGCATATAAAATAATGCCACGATAGAAACATAACTGTATGACTATAGATTTAAATAATCCGATGGTCCAAATTTTAAATATATGTGTAAAATGTTTACTTTGTTTTAAATGTATTTTAAGTAATTATTTTATTCAACAAAAAAAAAATGGAAATGCATTTTATTCAAAAACAAAACGGAATAATAAAATATATAAATCTTATGAACCACTACAAATGACAATTTCAAGTCATTCTAAAACTTTTCATAGCAACAGTACTAAACTCCACATAAGTAATATCATATCTCATATTTTAGCTTCTAACCACAGCATCCATATATGTATGCATATAAATACAAAGTACATTTGAAACTTCAACTCAACTTGCTATCCATTTTATCTCATAAACCATATCCAATGCCACATGTATATTCCATTTTAGTCAGAGGCTTGCTTTTAAGAAAGAAATTATACAGTACGTGGAGTTAAAAATTACGAAATAATTTAAATTTGTTGGTTTAAACTTATTATAATAATAATAGTAACCATTTTAATCTGATACTGAGAAAATGGCGTTGGAAATTGTTAAATTAATCATACAATTTAATGTTTTTACAAAAAACAAATGAATTAGTAAAAAGTTTAATATATTTCTTCATTTCACTTTAGGTATTTTGTATAATTTCTCTTCCGGTGTAACCAGAAGTGATGCAAGATTTGACATTCAATCACAAATTTTTCCAATAAATTTAATTCTAATTTTCAAAATTATCTTCCTTATATATTTTTTATTTCTTCTTCCCCATGTCTAAACTTATTAGTTTTTAAGATATAATCAATTAATGGTTTAGTTACATAATCTAACAAGCAACAATTTGATGTTATTTTATTTATAGATTCATCTAAGGTAGCTATCGATAAAAATAATATTGCCATAATGTTGTACAACAGTTGAAATAAGTAAACAGATTAATTATTGCTTTTTGGATAATATAACTAAACCTTTACCTATATCCTAAACCTATTAAGTTTAGATACACGGAAGAAGAAAAAGTAAGATAATTTTAAAAATTTAAAGATTTAAAAGGGAAAGTACCATTAAAATTATCGGAGAAAAAAATATTTCCGGTTAAATCAAAAGTTAAATAGATGTGTTATGCGTATAGAAAACGTAATAAGAATTAAAAAATATTAATTTATTTACTTATTTTTTGTCTTTTGTAAAAACAATAAATTGTGTAGGTATATAATTTGACGCCATTTTCTCGGAAACTGTCTTAGATATGTATGTGATATTGTCGAGCTACAAAAAAGTAGACAACTGGAACGGTAGCTTATAGTTTGATAATATGTTTTAAAGTATTTAATTTGTTGTATGCTATTGATTTACTGAAACACCAAAGATTTTTAATAGTTTTATTAAAGCAAAGCAAAGGAATTTAAGATTACATTATGGTGAATAACATACATATCTACATAAATAAGTATAAATAACAATAAACTTATCAACTCAATAAATTTACTAAAGAAGAGTTGTCCTCTTAATACTCACATACGATGCTATTTTAAGTAAGTTCAAGAAAAACATTTTCCGCTTTAGAGTCAAGTCAGGCCAAAAGAGAAATAAGCAATTTAACACCTAAATAAACATTACAAAGATCGCTTACTTATTGGCTGGAAACTACTCTAGTACTGAGAATATTTTTACATTATTTAGAGAGACTTAGACATGAGTAACCAAACGGGCAGAGGTTATCCTGATACTTGAATACTGTAACAACTCCACTGAGTAAGTGTTAATTTGAGTTTTATACTTTTTTTGAAACTCTACCAAAATAAAACCCTTTCTTCAACCAATTATAAACAATTATTTTAATAAACATTTGTTTACTGACTCCTCCTACGAAGCTGGAAATGTTCTTGTCCTTATTCTATACACTATTATAGACTTATTTTTATGAAACTCAACACCTATTAGGAATCTTAACACCATAGCGAAGTATTAGATGAGTAATCTTTAAAGATATCAATCCACATCCGACAATATGATACATGTTTTAGGCTTAGAAACCTTCGTAGAATGCATATTTTTTAAAATATACAGGATGTTACATTTGAAATAAGAAAGTTGTGTGCACTTCCGGTTCAAATGAAAGTTCTCCTGCTATCAAAAGTGACCGGCGTTTCTACACATTTCCCCTCACAACACAATAACTTCTAAAAAATGCCACCCATACATTCTATGGTACTCGGGAGCGGATAGCCCCCGCATCCCCCCCCCCCTTAGTCGGTCTCTGCTGTATTCCGACGCCTATTTTTAGTGAATATAGAAAAGTTTAAGGCTTATTATTATGCCGCATCTAAATCAATAGATGCCATCTATAATAAATAAAGGATAAAGCAAACAAAACTTTATTTTACGAGGTAAATTACCTATAACCGATTATAATATGTTGACCTACTTTATTTGATGACATAGTAAACTAAAACTACATTAGTATTATATTAATACTAACTTTACTTTCCTCGCGAGAATCACTTTTTTATATTATTTTATTTATTTATTCGATTTTATGGGATGTTTACGGTTATTTGCCCTCTCTAGATTACAGGAGAACATATTTTCTATTTTTGTCGATCTATCAGTCACTCGTTTTGAAGTTGACGTGAACATTACTAATATACAAATTAATGCAATATTAAGTACATTATTTTTATTACTAAAGAGGTGTTTACATTGGCCTAATACAAACGTCCAGAAATGGATGTATAATTCGTCTAGACATGATCATGGCTCATGTAAATAAGAGAGCCATGAAGATGAAGCGCTATAGCATCCTTCGGGAATTTACAAATCTGAAACGTAAACTATTTTTCGGATATAATTTTATATTAATAACTTTAATTTTCAATCAATACGCCGAATGCCTACTATTTTTAAATTTTTATTCTTGCTATTCTTCTAGCACCAAAGTACTTCAGAAATATTTAATACAAACATACCAATTTGATAACTTTAATCGTGCTTGAGTTAACATTATCAATTCAAGACGCTAGTGTAATATGGCCATACAGCTGTGGTCGGCCCTTACGGGAATGTGCTTTATCACAATTCATCATTTGCTGTTTAACTATAAATTTATAGAGAAATACATACAATCCAAATTATAAATAAAATTGATAGTGAATGAACTATTACCTATATTTCGTTTAACGTATACCGGGTGGTTGGAAACATAAGAAATCTCATGCAAGTTTTAGACTGTCCAAATATTTACTTCACTGTTGCGAGATTGTAGGAATACATTTTAGGGTCTCTGTGTGGTGAGTGCACATGCGAAGTTTGAACAATATTGCACAACCCGATCTTAACTTATTTAAATAGGATTGCGGTTAGTTATTCATTGGACTTCAACTAGTGAATTGTTATTGTCAAATGTAATTTTTTTTACTAGTAAAAATTTTTACCTAGGTAAATTATTATGAGTTACACAATAGAAGAAAAAGTCATTATGATAAAATGATACTATATGGGGAAAAGCTTAAGTATTTCATCTGATATGGTTTCCGTTTATTTCCCTGATTGATCCATTCCTACCAAGTTGGAAGTACAAATTACTAAGCTTGAAGCGAAAGATACTGTCAAAAATAACTGCAAATACACAGCACAGAATCATGAATATAAATAAAATAGACACAAAGTCACGGTCTCATTCAAGTTTCTTTCTCGTAAGGTTCTTATCAAAAACCAAAATATTAAGATCTCTAGAATTGTTTTCTTCAGCTTACTCATGATCTCTCCATTTTCTCTAAGAGACCTAGTTTAAGTATAAATAAAAAAGACACAAAGTCACGGTCTCATTCAAGTTTCATTCAAGTAAGGTTCTTATCAAGAACTTTGGGCACTGACGACTGGTCGTTCAATAGAAAACTGACGTCTCTCAGTACGTTGGAGATCTTCGCCACGTAAAACACCTCGCCAGTCATATTCAAACGGAACCAGACAAAACCCGAAAATACTTAAAGTTGTCATGGCAACCGTCCGTTCAAGTTACCCATAACATCAAGTAAAAACGCCGCCCCCCGTTGCGTTAAGGGTTAATCTGCAGCGGTAGGATATAAATAAGGGGTTAGGAAAGAAAGACCTATCTTAGGATATAAAAAACCATTGGGTTAATGTTATAAGTAAAGATTATCTGATGAAATTCGCATTTCCCGAATAGCCGCCAGTGTCAGTGAGGATTTTAATTCGACCAGTATCCATACAAACTCAAGCACAATCAGTCCCAAAAACTATTTAATTCTATAAACTCATCATCATTTAACAAAATTAAAGTAGATGATCTGGATTAGCTTTTGCACCATTAGCATATAATATGGCACATTTCACATAAATAAATAAATGTATGCAGATAATTAAATTACTTTCTTGTCTCTTGCCAGATATCCTAACTGGGTTGACAGGGGTTGTCTGAAGACTAAGGAAGATATTTCATTGTGTGTCTCTTCCTTCATTACTCCAGGTTGTCATTGTTTTCATCCGTCCCCATATAACTGAATTCATTGTAACTTGGTATCTTCTGAAGTTATTATACAATCTATATCGCTATACTCTATCATTTATATTTCAATTGTATGCAGTTTAGTTAAATAAGGCATTGTAGAGAAACGTAGAGGTACATGTAGACCTTATACGCTTATTTATATTGACAATAATACTATTGACAATACAGCTCGTGCCAACCAATCTTTATATTATACCCTTACTTACAGCCCACTATTATTGCAATATAACATAAAATAAATTTACAAATTATATTTTTTTGCTTATCAGGTAATAGAATTTCAAAAGTAAACAGTGGTTTATATTCCACATAATTTATTCCAGTTAAAATATTCACCCCTATATATTGTAATTTTGTTAATCCAAAACCCTCCATTGGGACAATAAACCCCAAATCTTCTTTAAACATCTTGCTTTCTTATTATGGGTTCGTGAATTTTATAGACTCGTTTACAACGATCTTTAAGATCCCTTATTTAACTAAAAAGTATAAACTGCGGTAAATTAGTTTAAAAATCTACTGTAAGACCTTTCGCTTTCAAGTAAATAATTTAGTTAGGGTCAGCGGACTTTCAATATTTATTTTAGAACTGAAATTTTCATCTGTATAAAAAGTTTTTGCTATTTAGTTAAGTAGTTGGTTGATCCTTATCTCGTGATAAATCATGCAGAAAATATTGCTTATCCAAGTAACAATTTTCTGAGTGATAGAAGAGTTTTGAACTTGCCTTATCTTTATTTTCTTTAAATCACAGCGTTTCAACTGGTTATGTTGGATACAGTATTCACCTGAAAACGACTGGAGATACTTATCAGTTGAAACGTTGCGATTTAAAGTAATAATGCAATTCCGAAACTATTCTATCACTCAAAAAACAAACTTCTAACAATTTTTTTTTGTATTTGTAGTTGTGGTTGAAATAGAGCGATGGAGTGAAAAATTAATTTATTTTTGGGCGTAGCCTATCAGCAGGGTTTACACGGTATGACATTTATGTATATAACTCTTATAATAATTACATAAAATAAAGTCAAACAGCTTGCACTAAATGGTCCAAGGGACATAGTATACTGAAAATAAAATGATTGATATCAATTTAATGAAAGCATGAGCGATTGAAATGCAAATACTTTTTAACTATTCCATAATTAACCCTTAACTGGTGACCCTACTTTTGATTAAATAAATGGTGACCATGAACCTGATAGACTCCTAGCTAAAAACAGCGGATTTTTCAAGAGTTTTGAAAAAATAATAAATTAACATTTTTTTTCATTAATAAAATAATGTTCTCATGATATTTTAAAATTTATTGAAAAGAAAAAATCAAATATAAAGTGTCAAAATAAAAAAAGGTAAATTTTTTGTTACACAAAATTAATACAAGGCATATCCCAAAAAAAATCTGAAGCATATTCAAATTAATATAATAAATGTTTTAAAATAAGTACATTTTATGTAAGAACATGTAAAAAAATCAAAATATAGATCCTACAAAAAACCTGCAAATCACTAAAAGAGACAAAAAAAAAAACATTAATCTTGCTCTACTCTGGTACAATTTTTACAGATCTTTCGCGAACACTGCAATCAAATGGGTTTTTTGCACTTAGTGCACAGATATGCAGTCTTTCTTCGTAGTTTGGATGGGCAGATATGGCAATACTTTCTTACTTCAAGCTTTTCTTCTTGTTCATTAGCAGTATTTTCCGGAATATCAAGGATACTTCCAATAACCTGTTTAAACCAGTTGCCTTTGTATCGTTGTTATATTAAACCTTCTATGTAAATGTGAGGAAACTAGCTCATCTGCCAGTATTTCTATAAACCATTATATGCACACTTTCTCAAAATCGTCGTCTATTGCGCTTACAGTGTGGCGGGAACAAGCCATATTATAATAACACAAATGGTGACCTGGCGTCTACTAGACTCCGCGATATGAATAATTCAAAAACGAGACGATAGACCTACCCCCCACTAAGTCATCTGCAAGAACACTAAAAGCTATGAAGGTACACGGAACGGTCGCTTGCCACGTATTTGTGGTGGGGAATGCCGATGCGTAAACGATCTTGCGGAGTCTGTGAGATGCATGGTCACCAGTTAAGGGTTAATGGACACCGTGATTTGTTCCTAGAAGATATTTAATAAAATATATTTTTTTTCTTTTCATAAAACCACAAATATTTTGGAAATAAAAACCTTTACAGAAAAAAGTGTCAAATGAAAAAAGTTTTTTTTTTCTTGATTTCCATAAAAAAGGTTTTATTCACATTTGCTCTAATATGTCAACTAACAAGGATATTGTCTAAAGTAGTCAAAACCGTCAAAACTTTCATGATTTTCGGAATTTTTCGAAAAATCCATTTTATTCCTAAACCATACACTCTACGACTAAATTTATAAAAAGTTGTATTTTTATAGGTCTACAATTTTCGTTTGAAGATATTTTTTGCAACACTTAAAAAATATATTAATTTTTTTTTTCATTTCATAAAACCACAAATATCTCAGAAAAAATGAAAACTTTAACAGAAAAAGTTTCAAATAGAAAACGTTTCTATTCACTTTGGTCTAATATGTCAACTAACGGAAAGAAGTAAGAAAATTCGGTAATTTTGAGCATATAATTACGTTTCCTTTAACATGAAAGTTTATTAAGAAAATGTGTATATCGTATATTATGCAATGATGTAGAAGTAAATCGTGCCAACAAATTGTAAGGCAAAATCTTGAAGGTTGTGTATATTAATAGTTTGCAATGATTTTTTGATAGGATTAGTTTGAATATTTATTAAACCATTATCAATATCATGTGGTTTCGATAAATACTTAGTTGGATAATTTTATTTTCGTTAAAGATGTACCCTAAACTACAAAAACTTTTTATTAAACGTAATTTATACCTATTCTTTAATTAAAATGGTAATACCGTCTTATCGAGTATAGTAAACGCATTTATGTAAAAACTATTAATAATTAACTTAACCTTTTAGTTCAAAACCAAAATTTCCCTAACCCCAACACAGCAGAAACATTAGATTTTAATTAAATTTGGTATTAACATTTACAAATACAATTAATATTTTTATTTATTTATTTATTCATAAATAATTTTAAAATATATATATAAACAATAATTGTTAAACTTCACTTTTGTAATAAGATTTATGATATTTCAAATCATGTTATCATTTATTTTTATTATCATTAATAATTTAATTCTATTATATTCCAGTTGTATCCTTTATCCATTGACTAAAGTATGATATAGGAGAATAAATTTCTAAATACGAATAACATGATTTATCTGGATCAGTTTGTACGTAAAAAATTATTCCATATCGTTTTCCGTCCACCATAGTCATTAGTACAATAGTAAGTCTTATTCAATATACCACAATACTTAAAAAAATAAGTTAGATACAGAGTTTCCCAAAGACTCGAACACGTACCATTCTGCTCTCTTTGTACTATGTCAATAATATCGTTTTCCACTATTAACCTATAAAACGGCCTACATTAATCAATTACTAACTTTAGTAATCGATTTTCTCTACCTTGATAATTATTATTACTATTAATAAGGGTTAATAATTAAAACAATCTATTTGAAAACAGGTAACTTGATTTTTTTAATTTTATCGTAATAACATGAAAGGTGATTTCTTCTAGGTAGGTAACCAGACAATTGACAATGCACAGATAACTTGATTTAAAAAGTTACAGAAGAATCCTTTAAATGGGCATTTTTATAATTAGTAATACTGTAAAAATAAGTATCTTGTAAATGTATTAGTAGTGAAAAGCAATGTTAGAGATCATATCGCGATAGAAAACGGCGTTTCGACAGTTGAAAGCCACAGATGACATTCACAGCTGATTCTAGTTCCGCCGAAAAGTTACTAGATTTAGTGTGGACCGTAACAAGTTCACATGTCAGTTCGCGTCCTATTATTTTCGTTGTTTTTTGGTGTTTTTTAGTATTTTTGCGGCTGTTTTTTATATGGTGTATATAGAGTTTTCTGATTGAAAGTTAGAGTCATAACTAAAATGAAGAATAGTGATTGTTTTGTATACCAATATTTTAACCATATATACAATATTTTACGTATTCTACCTAGCTGGTGCAGTATTACCGGCATTTATTATATTCTTTAATATTCACGAGCAAAGGAGAGTAGTGTGTCGATAAGTTAAATTTTTTAAAAGCTTTGTCGATAATATTTATGTTACCAGTACATTACTTTATTGTAAGTAATTCCTATCACAATATCTAGGTAGTATTCAGTGGATACCTAATAGGTTCTTAACTTTTGTTCCAATTTGGATAACATCTCCAAAAGTTTCTTGACAACTTTAGTTAAAAACGATGATTTAAATAGAAAATTTGTAAAGTCTTCTTTGATAAATTAAAATGGGAGATAAGGAACTTAATATTTAAATATTTTTTTAGTTAATGGAACATAAAAATAGTCCGGTCCTGTCTTTTTAGCCAACCTCTAAACGTAAAATAGACCAGACGTCAACAGGGTGCCATAAATGACAAGTGATTTGGCGTTTTCTTAAAAAAATTTTACTTTATTAACCATGGTTTAGACAGCTATAGGGTGCTAGGCTCTTCGTGATTTCGAGCAATAATGGTAGCTATCTAAACCTTGATTAATAAAATATTACTATGCAATTGTCACATATAAACAAAATATATAACTATATACTCACATTTTCATCTGTTAATTTCCATTCTCCTTAAATAGAACTAGTACAATATTCATCGGTATAAAGTGGCACTTGAGCGTCGTGTAATTCTATGTTAAGCCTATTATATCTATTAGGATTAGACACGTGATTGTCACCCCAACTTAAAAATTCATAAAAAACAGCACTCTATAAAATTTCCTTATATTGCTATGTATTTTAGAAATCATTCTTTTAATTTTAGACAACACAAGAATTTATACTATTTGGTTATGAGAAGAATTATTTCTCCTCGGGTTTAACATGTTAAACCGAAAGTTGTAGCATTTAGATATAAAATAAAAAACTAAAATAGAGAGGTGACAACCATTTTTCTTTAAGATGCGCTGTTCCTCCAATGCCACAGTCTGTCGAAATCTGAAAATTCCTCATTTTAAACGTCAAATCAAAAAAAGTATATTGCGTAGTTGGGACACCCTGTATAATGTAAAATAATTTTAAATGGTAGAGCCTCCTTATAAATCTATCTTTGAAAACTAATAAAAAGTTTAGTAGTTTAATTGCTATAGAATCCTATTAAAATTTTTGAAGTGAAATGCAACGTTGCCAAGTAATTAATTTTTTTCCGAAATTTTAGTAATTTTAAGGGTATCGTTAAAAAATCATAGCAACCTGTGGATTAATCCTAGGCAAATATAATTTACGTTGTAAGTACTTTAAGGTACGATATATTGATTTATAATAATGTTTTTTAAATCTCTTATACAGAGCGTTCATTACAAGTTGGACAACTCGATAGTTTTAAAAATGGTTTATTTCAGTTTTTTTTAAATGGGACCCCTCTAATTTTTTTTAGGCAAAAAAATGTATCTTTCGAAAACCTTACTTTTTTGTTAAACATGTCATATATTTAAATATCATAGTTTCTGAGATATTTTAGGATTTGCCCTAAATCAGGGTAAAAAAGGAAAGTTCTAAGTAAACTATTTAGTCAAGATTGCTTTGGAACAAAAAATAAATAATTTTCTTTCTCACAGCTGTCATTGCAAAATTATTTCGCTAACATTTTGTGCTTTATTCCTGTTTATATTTTAGTTTCCTGAACTAACTTTATTATAACTCATATTTTTCTATTTCGATAAAGTTAGTTCGGGAAACTAAACTTTAAACAGTAATAAAGCACATAATGTTGACAAAATAATTTTGCAATGGCAGCTGTGATAAAAAAAATTATTTATTTTTTGTTCCAAAGCAATCTTGACTAAATAGTTTAATTAGAACTTTCCTTTTTACCCTGATTTAAAACAAATCCTAAAATATTTCAAAAACTATGATATTTAGATATATGACATGTTTAATAAAAAAGTAAGGTTTTCGAAAGATAAATTCTTTTGCCTAAAAAAATTAGGGGGTTCCATTTAAAAAAATTGAAATAAAGCATTTTTAAAACCATCGAGTTGTCCAACTTGTAATGAACGCTCTGTATAAGAGATTTAAAAAACATTATTATTGATCAATATATCGTACCTTAAAGTGCTTACAACGTAAATTATATTTGCCTAGGATCCACAGGTTGCTATGATTTTTTAACGATACCCTTAAAATTACTAAAATTTTTATTACTTGGCAACGTTTCATTTCACTTCAAAAATTTTAAAAGGGGTTGCAAAGTCCTTATCCCATTGAATCATATTCTAGAAAATTATACTGGGTGTCCCATTTAATTTTCTTTCGTATTATTCAGTACCACTTTTTAGGACCACCCTGTAGATTAGAAAATATTTCTAGATTATGTATCCTAAAAAACCCTTTAACTTTTGTATTACACTTTTTTCCCTATCTTTGTTAGTTTAGGTGCTATCTAAAACAGACACCTTACTGACACACCTGTATATTTATAGATATCTACATATATAAAGATTTGACCGATGTTATTAACGTACCATTTTAGCTTAGCTGTGAGATTTTTTTAACGAAAACTAGCAGTAAACTTACAGAATTTATATTAGTTATAATTTTCAACCATTAAATTTTAGAAACTGCACTGATATTCATAATCTCAATTAAGACTTAATCAAAATAAAATAACCTGTTACTACATCATGATTTTATCACACTTTTCTCAGCTTATACGAATATTACTAAACTATAATAGAATTTTAATTGCATTATTTTACTCAGGGTAAGACCTTTATTCTAAATTGTTATATTCTATAGCTTTGAACAGTGTATTGGAGGCAGTTTATAATACGACGTTTATCATAATTTGAGTAATCTATTTTTAATAAGAATTTACAGCTTACGGTATTTAAACTTAGAAATAACGTGATATGACATACACTACACTAAGAAAATCAACCAACCTTTTAAAATAGTATTTTACGTTACAATTGGTAAGTGACTTATTACAGTACGAGTTGGTTTACGGACGAGGCGACGTAGGAACCGAGTTTGGAATATAAACGAGTGCTGTAATAACACCTAACGGACGTGTATCGTATGATATTTTATTTCATTTTGTCATTATAATCCTTTTTAAAAAGATTTAATAGAAATGTTTATTACTAATTTTAAAATATTATTGGCAATATTAAATCACATGACCTTAAATTGTAACTCTCTTTTGCTTGTCACTGTCAAATAGATAAAATTAAAATATTTAAGTAAAGAATATAAATATAGTTTAAATAAAATTAAATTACTAACTTTAGTTAAGCAAAATATTTAAAAAATTGTAAAAGAGAGTTTATTCTGTAGTTGCGTAATATTTTTCATTTACTAAAGTTGGTAGAAAAAATAATTTTACAAGTTAAAGCATCTAAATAGAGTTACTTGGGATCGATAAATATATAGTCAAAACAAAATAAAAATTACTAACTTTAGTTAAGCAAAATATTTAAAAAATTGTTAAAAGAGAGTCTATTCTGTAGTTGCGTCACATTTTTTATTTACTTAAGTTGGTAGTTATAAAAATAAAGTTCTTAATTTAGTAAATTTAATGAGTTTTCTGTAAAGAAGAGTTGTTTCCTTAAAACTCACATACGAGGCTATTTGTTCTAAGTTCAAGAAAAACAACTTCCGCTTTACAGTCAACTCAGGCCAAAATAGAAATAAACAATTTAACAATTTAAATAGATATTATCAAGATCACTTACTCACTGGCTGGAAACTGCTTTGATCTGAAATTATGTTTCTACATCTTTACTTGAATGACGAAATGGGCAGAGGTTACCCTTACACTTGAAAATGTTAAACAACTCCACCGAGTAAGGGTCTGTTTGAGTTTTTATAATGTTTTGTAACCCTTACCAGATGGGAGAAGGGGTTCCTTTTTGTTATGTCAGCAATTTATTAAAAGAGGGGATTTCCCTGGATGGACTATTTAAAATGTAACCCTTTATCCCAATCAATTCAAACAATTATGTTTATCAACTTTCGTCTACAAACTCCTTCTACAAAACTAGGAATGTCCTTGTTCTACACACTATCTTTTCACTACACATATTCTTATCAGCAGACTCAACACCTATTAAGAGTCACCACAGCGAAGTATGAACCGATTAATTCATCCTTAAGGGTACCAATCCAACCAACAATATCCACTCTTGTCTTGTCTTGTTTAAAGGTTGGAGAGAATGTCTTTTTTTGAACAGCAGTAGAGTTTTGGACTTGCATTGACTTTATTTGTTTAGAATCACTACGTTTCAACTGGTAAGCATCCCCAGTCGTCTTCAGGTGAATATTGAATAAGTACGGTAACTACAGCTCTATTTATACTAGGCAGGTGCTGTGACGCATGACTAGTGGGCGGAGTCATGCGTGTTGCTAGGTGATGACGCATAACTGGATGAGTCATGCTTGATGAGTCATGCTCGATGAAGTCATGCTCGATGAATCATGCGTTTAACTCTTGGGTGGTCTTATTCTAAGATTACATTTACTTAACAAGGGTTTCCAGACGTTTCTCATATCTAATGAAGGCTTACTAAAGCAACCTGGATTTTGGTGTATGGTTGCAGCTTCCTTAAACTTCCTCTTCCTCCAGTGCGGTTCTTTTTGCAGGATTTCCGCTTTTGTCCACATGATATGATGGTCGTGCGTCCAGGCGTGGTCAGCTGCACCTGATTTTTCGGTCTCTCCTTTTCGGGTGTTATTCCTATGTTCTTTAATCCTTACTTCTAGTGGTCTTAGTGTCTCACCGATGTGAGACACCCAAAAAGGAGAGACCGAAAAATCAGGTGCAGCTGACCACGCCTGGACGCACGGCCATCATATCATGTGGACAAAAGCGGAAATCCTGCAAAAAGAACCCCACTGGAGGAAGAGGAAGTTTAAGAAAGCTGCGACCATACACCAAAATCCAGGTTGCTTTAGTAAGCCTTCATTAGATATGATAAACGTCTGGAAACCCTTGTTAAGTAAATGTAATCTTAGAATAAGACCACCCAAGAGTTAAACGCATGATTCATCGAGCATGACGTCATCGAGCATGACTCATCAAGCATGACTCATCCAGTTTTGCGTCATCGCCTAGCAACACGTATGACTCCGCCCACTAGTCATGCGTCACAGCACCTGCCTAGTATAAATAGAGCTGTAGTTACCGTACTTATTCAGTATTCATCTGAAGACGACTGGAGATGCTTACCAGTTGAAACGTAGTGATTCTAAACAAATAAAGACAATGCAAGACCAAAACTCTACTGCCGTTCAATATCCACTCTTATTGTACAAACTACTATTAAGAAAGGCAGTGCTTTCATTGATTCCACGAACCGCACGCCTCTGACTTTAAGGTTCTTAATATCCTAATCAAGTGGGAAGGCTACAACGTTAGTCGAAAACGAAAGTTAAATATAAAAATTGCTTCGTTAACATAGTAAAGATTATATTATCTAAACTCCCAGACAACATACGACTTTTCTTAGACGACACCAAATCCGAGAGTGTATAATAAAATAGGTATTTTCCGAATTAGTCTTTGCACCATTGAACACTGGCTCGGATTGTGAGTTTTGTGGGAAAGTGAAAGTTATGGAGAATTTGAAATTAAGATTAAATAGTTTTACTTTTATGGTCTTTAGGGTTTCATTGTTACATAAAACTTTACTTTTGTCTGGTGTTTTTGCAGTTATGTTCAATGATAAGAAAGCTTCCGGTGGACGATTGTAAGTGAGAACAATACACGATACGGGTATACGAGAGACTTTTTTTGATCTCACATTGGCATACTTTTCACTAAGTACCAAAAATATGACGTTTTTAAAAATACTTTTTGAAAGATAATTAACAATGGTCATAATTACCTAATTTAACCTGTCGTTATTTGTTTTAATTCACAACGTTTCAACTGGTAAGTATCTCCAGAAGACTCACTATTCACCTAAAGACGACTGGGATACTTACCAGTTGAAACGTTGTGATTTAAAACAAATAATGGGTAGTCCAAGTCGAAAACTCTTCTATATGATTCAAGAAACATTATTAGCTCCAACCTTTAAACAGACATTAAACTAAGAATAACACTAACAATAATTAACAATAAACAGCTAATGGTCAATTGAAAAAGCTGCAAAAATTAATAATAAAAATGTAAAACAATTATTAAAAGTAATAAAATATGTGATAATTTTTAACATCGTTGATCGTGATAGATAACTTTTTGGTAATAATAACATATGTATTGTATATTAGAGCAGAAATAAGCAGAATAGTGATTTCAATAAGAAATAAAGGTAATATCAAAAGCTCTTGTAATAGCAAAAAATGTCAATAAAATGTATAGGAAATAATAAAAGAAGTATGATCTCCAATTTCAAAAGACTTGCTTATTCATTCATAGATCCAGTTAGATATTCAGCTTTGTCAAACATTTTATTGATTTAAAGATGTAAAAAGAACATTCGAGGGATTCTTTTTTTAAATTAAAAATTTTCCATTTCTTTGTTTTTGGTTCTAAACTTCGTAAGCTAACCATAATAATTTTATTTATTAAATAAAACGGAATGAATATTTATTATTTATTACCTGGTTGAATACATCTTCTTTTCCAAAAACATTTATTTAATTTAAAACTTTTTCTAATCACAATCTTCAGGATTTTATTGGTACCTATAACTTTTCTCTGTTGTTTTTTCTTCGTTGTTTTTGAAGTTTGTCTTGTATAATGTCTGGAAAGAATCTCAAACTATTAATTCATTTTTACTACATTTTCTGGTAAAGTCGAACGTTAAACCAAGAAATAAAACTGAGTTTATTGAACATCCGAGTACCAAGTTTTTATAGGGAATATTTTATAACTCCTATACGAAATAATATGAAAGTGGGGTCGGAAGCCTAGAATATAACAATGCATTTTATACACTTACTTATATTCACTATTTTGATTATTTAAATGTTTATGCGCAACAACAATTATGTCGTTTTCCGACAGACGACAGCAATAATTTGTCATGAATCAGCTGAATCTCAAGACTTCATGATTTGCCCAGATTATTCGTGCGCCGTAATTAGCCCACACATCACGTTGTGAATTGTGTTATGGATGTAAAGTAAACATACCAGAATTTACCTGTCTTTGACTCCATCTCGCTAGAGTACTTAAAAATACTACTATAAGCAGTTTAGGAATATCGTTACATAGTATTCTTCAGTCCTTTGAATCGGGCTACTTTACGTCAATTTCCATGAGCGCCCTTAATCGTAGTATTTATCGCCGGTACCGGTTTTGAACGAGAACAAATGATGCGAAACCTGGAGTCTCGCCACTTGCCAGTTTCACGAATCGCCATTTCAATTCAATAATACGGGCGTTCGGTTCGTTTCTTGAGTTTTGTACTATTTAAATGGTTGTAAGCTTTGTAATTAAACAAATAATTTAGAATGTCGAGTTGCTTCATAACATGTTGTAAAGTCTTTTGGCACAGTTTAGAAATTAAGAAACTAATTAATTAATCCATCTGATACTAGATAAAAATCCTAAGAGGCGTCCGTCACGGGTGCATTTTGTCGCCACTGTTATTTAATCTGTATTCCGATAGGATATTTCAGGAAGCTTTAGACGAATGCTATGAGGATATTACTGTCAATGGGATTAATATCAATAACCTGAGGTATGCGGATGACTCTGTCCTTATTTCCGACTCTCTGGAAGGACTGCAGGAACTAGTTAGCCGCGTGACGGCTGCAAGCTCAGAGGCCGGACTAAGCCTAAACGTGAAAAAAACCAAGTGGCTAACAGTTAGCAAGTCAAACAACGTGGATGGACTGCTGGAAATTAACGGCCAACGGATTGAGCGAGTAGAAACTTTTAAATATCTTGGGTGTCAGCTAAACGAAAAATGGGACGGTATGCAGGAGATTCGTGCAAGAGTGGAACAGGCTCGTGCTTCGTTCCTGAGGATGCGTAATGTACTTTGCAGTAGAGATTTAAGCTTGCCTCTGCGCATCCGATTGCTTTACTGTTACGTGTTCAGCATAACACCGAGGTACTTCAACGCCTCGATAAACAGCTGGAGGTTCTGTTCACTCTAAAAAAACGCAAACTGGAGTATTTTGGTCACATCTTGAGGAATGACAAGTATCGACTTTTAAAACTCATTATAGAAGGGAAGATCGAAGGACGGAGAGGCCCGGGTAGAAGAAGAGTATCCTGGCTAAAAAACCTAAGGCACTGGTATGGAGTGAGCACCACCACATTGTTCCGTCGAGCTGTAGACAAGGTTCAGATAGCGCTGATGATTGCCAACGTCCGAGGCGGACAAGGCACCTAAAGAAGAAGAAGATACTAGGTAAAAATCCATTTAGAAAACAAAGGCTTAAAACTAAATTTGTTATAATCAATGAAAATAAGCAAAATTAACAATACGAACCTATTAAGTAATGATTAAATAGATATAAATAGTTAACCTATGTTAAGTTTATTATGTTGAGCATTGTATGCCTAAAGATATTGTAAAATATCTAAAATTTTACCTGATTTAGTTAGACTCTTTTGAAAATTCTTGATATTGTAACCATCTCACGCCACTCCAGAAGATAGTAGATTAGTTACTGGTCCTCCCATTCATTAAATTGTACCTTTTATTATATCATTGTTATCTGATGAACATATAGTGTGATCGAAACTTGTTAATTTCTTTTATTATAGTGGAAATTTATAAGTCCAACCTTATTTTACTGTATTTCATAATTTAAAGAACTAATTGAAAAGGCAAAAATTTTTAAAAAGGCTACGACAAAAGTTATGATCGCTGGAAAGTCATCAGTGGAATCCGTACTTCTTGTTTATTCTCCACAAGGAATTGAGTAGGGATAGATAATTCTTTCACCATTAATTTGCACACACCCTTCTGTGCATGCGCCGGCAATGCGCGTAGTTTTAAACAGAGTAGTTTAAAACAGGGGTGATTTAGTGGTTTTAAACCACCCTGTTAAAAACTACCCCTGTTTTAAACCACCATGTTAAAAACCACCTCTGTTTTAAACCACTCTGTTTAAAGCCACGCTCACTGCCGGCGCATGCGCAGAAGGGTGTGTGTAAATTTATGGTGAAATAATTATCTATCTCTACTGAATAGAAAGGGTTTAAATTAACAATCAAGCAAATGCAACCATATTGATAAAGATTGACAATTATAAGTTATCTAATAATTGTAATAAATATAATACATTTCAAACGTACAACATATTTTTACTTGGTTCAAATAAATGTTTATAATTCTTGCTTTATTTTATTTTCAAGGTATTATTTCTTTTATTCTAGTACTATAAGCAAATCAACGTTGTACTAGTAACAAAAAAAGGTGTCTTTTGATACACCACAAGATAAAAGATTAGGTACAAGAGGTTTTTCCTGTATATAGACTGTAGTTGCAGAGGTGACAAGTAGAGAAGTATATCACTAAAATATTGGTAGTTTTTTAAAACAAAGATTAAAGCAAACATTTCTATAATCTATTTTAATTAGTACATAATTATGATGATGATCCTTTTGATTCTATGGAGGTATTAGAAAGAAATTTAGCTGCAGATTTCTTCTTATTAATATCAACATTAACTTTTATTGGTCCATCATCCCTAATTTGATCATCCCCAGCTAATTTCCGTTTTCCTGTCAGTTGAATTCTTTTAATTTGAAGCTGCCTTGCTGATACCAGTGGCGTATAATCAAAATTGGATAACTTTGGTGGTTTCATATTAAACCATACTGTTTCCGAAAGTTCTGTGTCATCTTCCGATGTAGTTTTATCTCGCTTTGTTCCTTCAATGTATACAAATGTTTTTTCATCATCATCACTTACATCGCCGCAGTGACAAGATTGAAGAATATTATCCGGATCTATGTCACCCATCGTACTGTTCATTGTGTTATTTATCGAGCTAAACATAGAGGTATCCATAGCTGATTATTTTCACTAAAAATTTTTAAATATTTTAAATAAATCTGTCGTTTAGTTTTGGCAGTTGTCTCTGTCAGAGTATTAAAGGTAGCAAGTACTTCAAAATATTTCTAAAATAATTAGTAGATACCTTCTCGGAAAAAAAGTAAATACTAATCTCAAGTGTATTAATTTCAGTTTAAGTAAGTTAGTTTTGTATATACTCAAGCATACTGGGTGGTGCGTCCGAACAGGACACATTGGACATCTTATGTAAATTTTGAGGTGATAGAATATTCGCTTGCGTAATAATTTTAAAGAAAAGTTTTATTAAGATATTTAAAAGAGCTTAGTGAGAGTAAAATGTCCGCCAATTTTGAACTATTTTGCACATACCGTTTTTAAAATAATAAGAATATGCTGTCTTCAATCTAGCTTAAATCTGGAGTACGATTCTGTTAAATTTTATTAAGGTTAAAATAAAAATACCAGTAATTACCTTTATAATTAGGTTGACACGACACTTGTCAATATTTAACAGCGTTTTAATTTTTTAAAATAATTTTTGCGTTGAATATTTTTAATGGCCATGAGCTATTCAATTGAGGAAAAAGTTACAATGATTAAATGGTACTACGACAGAAATAGTTATTAATTGATATCCGACTTGTTCTCAGTAAATTTTTCCAATCGACCCATTCCAGGTAGATCAGCAATAAGAAAAATAATAAAAAAATTTAAAAAGAGAATATGAAATTCTTGAAAGGCAAAGCACATTGTTTTACTATGAAAGGATCAATGCCTAAATTGAGTATATACAATATCAGTTTAGTTATAACAAATCTTCAGACTACGTAAATATTATTTTTAAAATACCCAGTTATGAAAATTTCATTTTAGGTATTTTCTATATTTACCTCAAAGTTGTTTTCTTCAAATGAGATTTTCTAGATTCAATATAAGTATTATCCTCAAAAATAACGCACAACCAAACATTATACTCAATTTCAAAGTTGATTTTCTTGGAAACCGATAAATCGATTTTTATAATTTTTTTGAGCTGTATCTTGTTTCTTTGGTAATTGCACTGTGATAGAATTCAGTTTTAGGCTAAAACAAGGTGAAAAAATGAGAATAGTTTTTTACGGTAAATTTGAGTCACCCTATAGGGAGCATTAGCAACGACAGCGGATGCATGATGAAATCATACCGTAGCCTCATATTTTCTAATTATTTTGTTTTGTTGTGTTTCCACCTCTAATGACCTTCACATCCGCCATGCTCGATATTAAATTAATTAATAATAATTATTTGATTTTGGTCAAGACCATTACAAATTTCGGTAACCATTATTTGGACATCTTGCAAGTAAGCAAGAGAAAGGTTGATGCTGCCGCCGTGCCCTACCAAAAATATCCCATAAGTGCTCTATAGGATTCAAATCGGGACTGCACGGTGGCCAATTTAGAGTTCAAATATTAACTTTATGTAAATATTCATTGACGATGCGCGCTACATGAGGTCTTGCGTTATCATGCATTAGTAAAAATAAATATTCGCAATGTATGGAGCGAAAGAAACAACGTACTCAGACAAAATGTCACTGATACTCCTTTCGGTATTTAAAGAACCCCCACGTAAAGGTACGATATCCGTTCGTGCTAGTAGTTTTATGTAGGTTTCACTGTGCATGACGCTCTCCTATCCAATTTAATAGCTAGTATGTTAAGGCGACCTGAAGCACTCATTAGAAGTAGAGGTGGAAACACGTACTAGTAATATTTTTGGCTATTTATTGTTAATTATTGTTAGTGTTATTCTTAGTTCAATGTTGTCAAAGTCAATGTTTGAGGCTATAGTATGTTTTCATCGTGCATCCGTTGTTACTGCTAATGTCCCCTACAGGGTGTCTTAATTTTAACGTAAAAAAGCTATTCTCATTTTTGCACCCTGTGTAAGCCTAAAACTGAAATCTGAATAAGAAAGTCTATCGCAGTGCAATTACCAAAGAAAAAGCTATAGTTTAAAAAAAAATCGAAACGCGAGAAAATCAACTTTGAAATTGAGCAAAATTTTTGATAGTGCGTAATATATCTGAAAATATTAAAATGTTCTATTTGATAATATGTCTTTTTCTGTGTGACAAGGCACCAAGTAACTTTTGTTATCTTAGTTGACAGTCGCCATTAGACAAGGACGAAATTTCAAAATATCGATATAAAAAAATAAAATAACGAAACATTAATATGTTAACTATTATTATTATTATATGCACACCATGAGGATTTTGATGATCGAAACGAAACTTTTAGAATAACTTAGTTTTCGAGATATTTTCTTCTTAAGTTACGATTATTGACGGGCTTATTTACATAGCGTAGGCTAAGAATTTTTACCATTTTTGAATCAACTCTCACTATTTTTTATGTAACACAGGAAATATACTAACTTAAAGTGTTAGTAAAAGCAAACACATTTTACAGAGAAAAAGCGCATTTTCCTTCTTGAAACTAGGATTTTCCACTATTTCCCCATCCAAGCTACTTTTTAACAGAAGCAATGCTGATTGGTCAACGAGGCTAGGGTAAATTTTCAAATGATTCGAGACTCTGAAAAAATACCTGGAAATAATTCATGCTCTAGGGCAGAGAGATTATAGTGAAAATTTTAGGCTAGGCAACAAAATGGATGTAGAGTGCATAGAGGCGGAGAATTATTTTTAATTCAGGATTATGTTGAGGGAAGTTGGGAGGTAAATATACTAAATTTATCCGCCCCTAGAACGTCTTAGTCAGAAGGGGGAGGGTAATAGAAAGATTCCTGTTTCATTCTTTTTGAGATAGAATGTGTTTCTTGGGGGAATTCAGGTTGATATATTTTCCATTCCAATTTTATTTTGCAAAAAAAAATATTAAGTATATGCGTAAATCAAGATCTAGAGAAACCTTTGTTCATCTCAAAATAAATTTTAACACTAACTTTAATTAAGGTTGCAGACAATTATGTTTCTTAAACAGCAGTAGAGTTTTGGTTTGCATTGTCTTTATTTATTTTGAATCACAACGTTTCAACTGGTAAGTATCTCTAGTGGTCTTATGGTGAATACTGTAATATACCACAGTATTCACCTGAAGACTTTTACTATAGTATTTTGAATCACAACGTTTCAACTGGTAAGTATCTCCAGTCGTATTATGGTGAATACTGTAGTATATTACAGTATTCACCATAATACGACTGGGGATACTTACCTGAAGACTTTTACTATAGTATTTACCTGAAGACTGTATACTATGGTATTCAAATGAAGACGACTGGACATACTAATCAGTGAAACGTTGTGATTAAAAACGTATAAAGACAATGCAAGTCCAAAACCCTACTGCCATGCACTAATTTTAATATTAAAAACAGTATGTTTGATATATAGAAAAGAAACATAGAAATATTATTAATTTATCTGCCTTCCTACTGATAATAAAAGACAAAAACAAATATTTATCTTATGATTCTATAAATATTTTTAATTATTCCAAACTATATTAAAAGTATATCAAATTTTAAAATATTTTAAAAAAAGGTTAATAATTTATTATTAAATTAACATAAAGTATTATTTTGATGATTATCTATCACAAGTATTTGTCATACCTCCTAGTGCTTTTTAATAAACCACGATAAAATGTCCCTTGAAAAGTAATAGATGGAGCTGATATTTAACATCTTTAAAAATATTTCGTCCAACGATGTACCACTCTGTAGTAGATTAATCGATAAATGCAAGCGACTAATGAATTAATCAACTAAGACTTACTCGTAGGAAGATTAATAAATAAATGGATAGCATATTATCCTTAACCCTTAAAACTTCCCAAAATAGTAGAATTAAATGAAACACGCCCATCACACTTCCGCCACTGCACTGGAAGTGAATTTAATTTACGTTGTGTCCTTTGAACTATAGCTTCAATTAC
Organism: Polydrusus cervinus; assembly: GCA_935413205.1. Lineage (NCBI taxonomy): Eukaryota > Metazoa > Arthropoda > Insecta > Coleoptera > Curculionidae > Polydrusus > Polydrusus cervinus. The sequence continues at coordinate 44,215,068 of OW284513.1, read as the reverse complement.
CTTGAATAACGTCAACTACAAGGTACTAACAAGTATGTATTTTATTGCCTTGCTCTCTGTGAAAATAGATTTTCACAAACTGGACGTATTCGAAATTTATAGGATATTTTAATTTATGGAAAGATTTATCGAGGTCTAGCTTGTCTATGGGTATATTCGAACTTGGTAATAAATCAATGATACTAGTCTTTTTTCATCTAGTTAGTGATTATGAATGTTAACTAATTTCTGTTTACAGCCAGTTTGCAACCGTAGTGGAGTTTTTCAAACACTTCAGTTAAAGAAGTGTACTTTTTAAAAGTGCACCGAAAAAGATTATAGTGTAGGGCAATCCTTAGTATTCTCATTGTGGTGTTGGAGTGATCTGGTAAATTACCTGGTTAAAATAGGTAAAACCAGATATTTCAGATTTCAAGTGGACTCTTTGGATTTTATTTTTAATATTACGAGACTCTATTTTGACGAAACGAATTTTATAATTCAGATTTTATATACGAACTTGTGAAACAAACATTGTTAATCGCATGGAAATTAAACTACATGAATTAATTAAAGTGCTTGTACCTGGTGGTCAACTAAGAGTAGCTGCCGGCCATATCTCAGGAACTAGTAATCGTACAGTATCCGGGTAAATTTTTTTATGACAAAAGTGCCCAAGAGAAAATGCTGGAAATTATTTTCGAGTTTGTAAAATACCCGCAAGGGGTCGTATGACCAACGTTAAAATTAGAATTTTCTTCGTGTTTTGTCTAATTAAGAGGTATAAAAAATATTTTTATATTAATCCTTATATATTTTCTAATACATTTTTCCTACATAAATTTCTAGTAAAATAAAGTGGCGGGGGGAATTCATTTTTTTCTAAAAATACGCCACGGTTACTCCGGTTTGGCATAACCCGAACAAATTTAGTTTCCTTTAAGAGAGCTTTATAATTTTTTATGTATTTATTATTAATGTGTAGTAGTAGAGTAGATTAAATTGAAACACCCATAAAAAGAAAAAATTTGTATGATGTAATTAATTTTCTTAATAACCCCGGTTCTAAAAAGTTACAAATTTGTGTTTTTTACCGAAATGTTAGGGATTTATTTCTCTATTATACCATGACAAAAAAAACTTATCAATGCATTTAACTTTTTCGAAAAAAAAGCTTATACTTGCTTATATTTCAGTTAACGCCATCTAGCGGCGACGGCAAAACTAAAGGATAAAAAACAAAAGCGCAGGTTATAGAGTAAATAAAGCTCTCTTAAAGAAAACTAAGTTTTTTTAAATCGGTTATGCCAAACCGGAGTAACCGTGGCGTATTTTTAATAAAAAAATGAATTCTCCACCACTTTATTTTACTAGATTAGAAAATTTGTGTAGGAAAAAAAGTATTACGTGTATGTAAGGATTAATATACAAATATTTTTTATACCTCTCAATTAGCCAAAACACGAAGAAAATTCTAATTTTAACCTTGGCATGGCTGATACGCCCCCTTGCGGGTATTTTATAGGCTCGAAAATAATTTCCAGCATTTTCTCTTGGGCACTTTTGTCCTAAAAAAATTTACAAGGATGCTGTACGATTACTACTTTCTGAGATATGGCCGGCTGTCATTCTTAGTTGACCACCCGGTACATATCGGAATATTAATGTGTATACGTGTTCATTTTTGACTACATATTCGTTTAACTATGAACAATAATATTGGCTTTATTTTATTAAAAGCTAACTAAATCCTAAAGATGTTAACAAAATTAATGTTGTGTTCCTGAATATATCAATGTTTTGGCGACGTAAGAAGTTTTTTAAATGAACTCGATAGTTTTCTTAGTAATAATAAAATATATTTATTAGAAAGATCTTTTTCAACTTTTAAATTATTTTGGTGTCACCCCCTAAAACTGCTCCATTTCATAAAATTTTAATACCTGAAAAATTTAGACTCAATTCTAAATGGACGCGACAAAGCCATAAAGTGTGATAGAAATAGGGGTTTCCGTAAATTGTTATTACACTGAATTACATATTGTTATAGTAATTAAACTTCAAAGGTATGTCTATTTTTTAGATTTTTCCAACTCACTCCCTGAGACTGTATCATTTCATGAAATTTGAATACCTACGAAATTCTAGCTTAATAGGATAATTCTAAATGGACGCGTCGAGGCTACAAAGTGTGATAGCAGTTTTCTGAACGTAATTAAAATTATTTGATAACAAAAACTACTAGAATGATTTTATTACCGTTCATTTTTCAATAAATATTGATTTGTTCCTCGTCTTGTGTTAAAATAGTTTTTACTAACTAACTTAATTCTCCGTTCAGCTGAATCATTGTTAACTTTGAGTTTATTGGCAGATTCAAAATCTTAAATCTGTTATCGAATTTCCAAGTTCCAGGATGATATTGCTGGTGCTATTTACAGTACAAAGAAGAAACTTGTCTTAACCTGTACTGTTCAGAAACTTCCGTACTATATGGCAAGTCTGGAGAATGACGCTTTTCTGAATTTGATGGTATAAATAACCTGAAAGGCCCAGATCTTTGAAGTTGGACAGATATTATGATTGAAATGTTTTTTTTTTAGCTTCCATAATATATTTTTTATCTCTATCACAAAATCCGAGTACGTGATTTTCTTCTCCGATTCATTATTATTATTATTATTATTATTATTATTATTATTATTATTATTATTATTATTATTATTATTATTATTATTATTATTATTATTATTTTTCTCAATGTTAGTTTTCACAGCATTTTGTTGGTATTGCTGGTATTATTTACGGTACAGAGAAGATATTCATCTTAACCTGTACTGTTTAGAGAATGACGCTTTTCTGAATTAGTTTGTATAAATAACCTGATAGGCCCAGTTTTTCCAAGTTGGGCTTGAAATTTTTCGTCATAGCTCCCTCCACCGATATTATGATCGGAATTATGTCTATTTTATCTAGCTTCCATATATTTTTTATCTCTATAGCCAAATTCGAGTACTTGGTCTTCTTCTCCGATTCGGTTTTAGAGAGGTTGTGTGTTAGTGGGCAACCTATATCGATTATGAAAGCTTCCTTGGTGGTTTTTTCGATGAGAAGAATATCCGGACGGTTGTGGTTTACTGTTCTATCCGTTATTATTGGCCTGTCCCAGTATAAGAGATATTCAGGGGATTCAAGGACTGGCTCGGGTGAGTATTGCTAGTATGGTGGGAGGTTTTCCCTTAGCCCTAGTTTATGGGTTAGTTCCTTGTGGATGATCTTAGCCACCTGATTATGTCCCCCCAGGTAAGCGTTGGGGGCCATAGCACCACAACCCGCCGTGATATGTTCTATCGTTTCTCCGGGGCAATTGCATTTTCTGCACACATCTTCCACATTTCTCTTCAAGATGACCTTTAAATAGTTTCGAGTTCGAATGACACGGTCTTGGATAGAGATTATAAAACCTTCTGTTTCAGCGTGGAGCTGCCTTTTCTCTAACCAATTCAGTGACATTTCTCTATCTATGAGTGGATTTTGGAGTGCAGTAGGGTATTTGCCGTGTAGAGCTTTCTCTTGCCAAGTTACAAGCTGTTGACTTGGCGGTGCGCGTATAATGTTAGGTAATCCATTTTGCTTTAAGTTAAGGGCTGTATATCCAGCATCTGCTGCTACCACTTTTTTAAGAATTTCCCCATTCGATTCTTGGAAGTATTTTCTCATAGAGGTCTCTTGCGACTTGCACAAATTATATAAATATTAATGAGACCTCTTCCTCCCTCCTTTCGTTTTAGGTAGATTCTTTCAAGTGCAGAGCGTGGGTGGTGGAATCTGAATTTTGTTAGCAGCCTACGCGTAAGCCTATCTAGTTCGTGCAAATCCGTGTCTGAATACTTAAGGATTCCGAATGAGTAGGTAAGGATTGGTATTGCCCAGGTGTTAATGGCAGTAGTAAGGTTACCAGCATTCAGGTGAGTATTAAAAAGCTTTGTTAGTCTGCTTTTGTATTTGTTTTTAAACTTATTATTATTATTATTGTTATTATTATTATTATTATTATTATTACTATTATTATTATTATTATTAATATTATTATTATTATTATTATTATTATTATTATTATTATTATTATTATTATTATTATTATTATTATTATTATTATTATTATTATTGTTATTATTATTATTATTATTATTATTATTATGATTAACCCTCAAAGAAAATAAATGACCAGCCTTTGAGTCCGGTTGTTAATATTAGCAGTAACTTTTTACATTAATTTATTATTAATCGGTTAATTATAATATAATCCAAACTTCTAAAAGCTAACACTTTGATCTAAAATATTCCCTAGTATTTTATCCAACTTTAATGGTCTAATTTAGTTCTAGAACAGGTAGTGTCGAATATAATTTATAAATTTGGGTCAGCGCAAAACTTAGCAAATCATTTGGATAAAATAACTATTTTATACAGTGGTATGATATAGAAGCATAACCACAAATAATAGATACCAGGTATTCTTTTTTTTTTTAATCAACATCAACAGAGTGTACATCGTCATCTAGCCTGGAATAAACATGGGTCTATATTTTTGATTTCCCTTTATTTTTATTGAAACCAATATAGCCATCATTTTAAAATTGAAATATAAAAAGCGACTTGGTTTAAAATAATGGAACTGTGGCGTAAGGTTGTTGTTTTATCAATGGAACACCCTGCATATTTTCTTTAATAAAATGTATTTCTTTGCTGATGGCAGAAATATATAATTTGACTACATAAGCTCAAACCATTTTTTAGATATTAGCCATCAAATTTTTAAATGGGCAAGACCTTACAGAGAATGAGGCAATGCCAGGTACTTCTTATTATAACTAAGTTCACATTTTGCACACACAAAATCGTCCAAATCGCCTTCTGACCACCCTGTGGATCCCTTATGTGCAGCAAATCTTTAATCAATATTGTGTTTTATAAAAACTATTTAAAAGTTCAAACCGTTTTGTAAGATAGTAATAAGCAACATAACCGGATAGTACCCCGATTTGCCTCAAAGGTAGGGCCCGGGTTTGCCCCAAAGATTAAATCTTAAACAATGTAAATAATATAGAAAAATCTAAGCCATATTAAGTATTTCTACAATGTTTTATGTAGACAAACAACCATCGCATTACAATAAGTAAAAGCAATTATCGTAAAATAAAGTTAAATCAATCTGTAAATCTAAAATTCTGCGAAACATCACAAAAAGCTTTAGGGACTCCCCTGGTCCCCCAGAGCATGCTCAAAATTCAGAAATTAGATGGAAGAGCACACGTCTAATAATTATACAAAGAATGTATATTAGTACTCGGAGATTGAAAATAAGAATGTATATAATTTGTGTGTTTGTTGTTTAATAACAAACAACTGCTTCGTTTTTGGCGACCCGGTATATTGTAGGTAAGTTCTAAGATACTCAAGAAAAATATTAAAAATTATAATATAAAAAAGTACCAAAAACTTTCCTAGATATTGACTTAAATTACAAACGGGTATTATAATATTACATAAAAAAATACTAACCTACTGAAATTTTTAATTTTTTGAACGAATTTCTTTCCCCATCTGCATAACATGCATGTTGGTTACGTCATATTTTTACCATACTTATAATCTACAAAGAAAAAACTTTGAAACTCTAAAGACCGCTTTAAATTCCATAAGGTTATTTCCCTACTATAGGCCACTAGTAAAGGTGTTAAAAAAATAATTTACCGAACTTTCTGCTCAGCAGTTTAGTTTTGATATTAAGTATCACTGAAATGCACCACTGTCTATGAACGGCCAAGGTTGTTATAACAGTATCCATTACACGGACAAAATAGATTTCGGTCCAAGTGAAAATTTTATGCATTTCATTGGACCCTTGCCAAATACGGAAATTTCACGGATATGGAAATAACTAGCAAACTTTTCTATTACCAAAAGGTCGTTTTGTGCAAGTGGCAAAATTTTATGGTACTGTACACTTAGTATTAATTTTTTTAATTTTTTTTTATTTAATTACCTCTATACTGGGTCTTCCAGAAGTTCCGCATAAAATTAATATCAATTAAAGGAAAAAGATCTAGGAAAAACGCTCGGACCCGTAAATTTTTATTTGTGCATTTTTTGACATAAAAAAATAATATACAAGGTGTCTCGTAGAACTGTCGTTAAGTCTTTGACAATTTTTTTTAATGGAACACATTAAATATTGTATTATTTTCTGATACCCCACAGATTTCTACACTTATGTTGTAAATGTCATATGTCTAAATTCAATAGTTTTTGAGATATTGACGTTTAAAAAATGGCATTTTTTGACTTTGACAGGCTGTAACATTGGAACGGTTAATCTTAGAGAAAAATGGTTTTCACTATCTTAGTTTTTTATTCTCTATCCAAAGAAACTAACCTTCGATTTACATTGTTAAACCTTTAAAACCGGTTTTTTGGTTTAACATGGTAAATCGGAGGTTGGTTTCTTTGGATAGAGAATAAAAAACTAAGATAGGGAGGTGAAAAGCATTTTTCTCTAAGATGAACCGTTCCAATGTTACAGCCTGTCAAAAGCAAAAAATGTCTTATTTTAAACGTCAATATCTCAAAAACTATTGAATTTAGACATATGATATTTACAACATAAGCGTAGAATTTTGTGAGGAATCAGAAAATAATACAATATATAGAGTTTTCCATTAAAAAAAATTGTCAAAGACGTGACGACAGTTCTATGAGACACCTTGTATAATATTTTTTATGTCAAAAAATGCACAATTAAAAATAAAAATTTACTGGTTCGAGCATTTTTCCTAGATCTTTTTCCTTTTATTGATATTTATTTTATGCGGGACTTTTGGGAGACCCAGTTTACTAGTTTCAGCTTTTTTTTTGGTTTAAGGTATTTTTTGGCTGGTTCTGATTTAGATTGCCATTAAAAATATCAAATTCTAGTTAAATATCATTAGCTAATTTACACATTACTTTAATAAAAGTGTTATAACAGTTATTAGTGCGAAGATTATTTAGGTAAAGTGTTAACGGATTTCTAGTCGTATATGAAGGCACATTAAAGTTTATTTGAGTTAAAAGATTGACATCATTGACATTATTGTGTATTATTTTATGAAGATAAACAAAAAATGTAACTTTACGGGTTGGCAGCGCCCAGTGGGTATACTGCAGCGCGAACTTATTTGAATCTACAAATCCGTAGAAAAATTGTGGGGATGCGAGAAATATTACCTATACTGGTGTGTTGGCCTAACGTATTTGGTTTATTGTTGCTTTCGTCGACGACTATCTTTTGCATTGAGTTGATTCCTATAGATGGCGTTACTGGGTCTTCATCGCATTTTTATTTCTTAAAAATATCTTGAAAACAGAGTCTCGCTGTATTCGGGGTCGCTTACAGGTTATGGCTTTCTGATGAGTTCTAATAAGAACTAAACAGCCTGTCATTGTCTACTTGTGCCCCAGGGAACCCATTGCATTTGGCGCCCCTGTGTACTCAATGCAAAAGATAGATGCACTACTTTGTCCGCCTGCCGCTAAAAAACCTTCTTTTCTATTTACTTATACGGACACTAAACTCTACTACTCTAATGAATGTAACATTTCTTCGTTTTTCCAGACTATTCAATTTATATCTACGTATTAACTCTCTCTTTGGTATGTTTAGATGGTATACACCAATCTCTCTATAAAAAATATACCTTAAACATTTAGTTTGTAACCTATCTATACTATATTTGTGGATTTCATAAAATGGACTCCATATTATACTAGCATACTTTAAAATACTCCTAAACATAAGCTATATACAGTTGTCTTATACAATTCAAATTTGTAAAATTTCTATAATTTCTAGCAATAAACCCGTACATGCAGGATGCATTTTTTGTTATATTTAAAAAAATGTGGTTTATATGACAGCTGAAAATCAAAGGTTAACCCAAGATCTCTCATTTCCTTGACCCGCGTTATAACAACATTATCCATTTGAAGGTTGGAGACAATGATGATTCTTGAATGATAGAAAAGTTTTGGGACTTGCATTGTCTTTATTTGTTTTGCATCGCAACGTTTCAACTGGTAAGTATATCCAGTCTTCTTCAAGTGCATACTGGTAATATTTATCTGCGTCAATAAGAAAGGCGACATATGAGCAGGTGCTCCTCCAATGCGAAAAATGTCTGGAAGTTGCAGGAAGTCCGTTTGAACATTTATTGTAAAAATTATAAATAATTATAAAATTTGGGAGTTTCCGTTTAAAAATGTAGATTTTTTTATAGTTTTTGGAATTTCATTTTTAAACCTATTGTTTGAACACTCTGTATTAATAGTTCCACAGTTCTTGAAATTTTCTATACATTTTTTAACATGACATTGTGATAGCTTCTCTTTTTGCGTATATCGAATGTCAAATGTGTCAAACGTTCTTGATATAATTTATCACATTTTTCATAAATAATAAATAAGTTTAAATAATCTTCGTTTGTATAATTTAAGCGCTAGGCATGATTATTAATAATGTTCAAATGATGGTAAGTAACAGCTTCATAGATTTTTTTAGCATTTGATTGTTTTTTAACGCCATCATCATAGCCTCAACTAAGAGTAATTGAACTTAAAATCTACAGCAAAATCGCCAGATAATAATATTAAATTGGCAATATTTCGAAAACTAAAAATTTTTGAGATATGCAACCTTACACAAGCTTACCCTTATTTTTAATGCTAAATAAGAAATAATTATAAAATTGGTGTGTTTCCATTTGAAAATCTAGACTTTTTGCAGTTTTTTCAATTTCATTTTTAATCTTATTGTTTAAACACCCTGTATTAATATTTATCAAAATATTATAAAAAATCTAATAAAGTTGGTCCTTTATAACAAGAAATCCCACTTAAATTAAATTATTAGGGCTTCATTATGAAAAAAATTGATAATTATTTTAAGGCTTGCAAATGTCATTTTTGAAATAAAAATTCAAATATGTCAAAAACGCTTAGACATAGGTATAGGACATGGTATACAAAATCTGTCTAGAATCTTACGTAGAATGCAAGAATGTAATAATATATAGGGTGTTCTTTTTAAAATAAGCAAGTTGATACTTACTTCCGGTATAACCGGAAGTGCCACCATTATCAAAATATTTTATCCCGGTCGCCCCCATCAGCATTAGCATACTGTCAAATTTTTAAAATTTTCCTATGTATAGTTTTCTATATATAGTGCGAAGCGGTTCCTGGTGGGACACCCTGTATATATTTTTAGGGACTATAAAAGAAAGTTTAAAAAGAAAATATATATAAAAAATATAGATTTTTGGGTATGGCACAGACAGATAGGAATATTAAGAAAACAATATATAGGGCAGAGATGGCGATCTACGTGTCCTTTTTTCTTAATAGATATTTTAATGTGGCTATGACGTGCCAACGAATAATCTTGACAGTGATTAATGGGAAAAAAATTGCATTCGTAAGCGCGCACCGAACAAAAACCTAAATTCCTTTATTAATGCCGTACCCAAATTATTTTGTCGCGTGCCAGTAATGGCACGCGTGCCATATAATATGCAGTCTTGATATAGTATTTTAAGGATTTATTCTTTAAACTGACATAGGAGGAGTAAGAAGTACATGAATTTTACATCATTATAAAGGGAATTGAAAGACCTTTAAAATAAGGTATCACTCGACCCCCCTTTCCATTTAAGATTTTAGGGGTGGTGCCACCCCCGCCCAGGGGGCTGTACGTGTTAATGTGATTTTGTGCCAATTTTGTGTCCCACTTAAAAACAAAATCGACGGGTCTGAGCGGTTTTCCAAAAAGGAACTGAGCTGCCAGTAAATGTCTCGGTTTCGTTTTCGATGCGCCACCCTGTATATACTTATTGCTTATAATATGTTAAAGTATCTATCAAAAGTAGTATTGTTACTTTAAGGTCAGAGAGAAACCCCAAGAGGCATTTTATTCTAGCTTACTAACAACTTTTAGTCATTTTGACTTGACGCATACTATTATGCAAAATACGAAACCACAAGTAATATTTTTTGTTATGAGAACATGAAAGAAAATGAAAACTTTACCAAATTCACTTTTCTTGGCAAGTTTATAACTCTTAACATAATAAAAAATAAATGACAAAAACTTTACTCGTCTGTTTGTTTTGAATTATATTTATACTCGAGCGCTCAAAGATGTAATTCGATAACTCCTTTGAAATCCAATGTTAACAAAGTAGTCCATTCTTACATTAGTTTTATGAACGTTACAAATGAGAAACGGTTTTGTCTCAACTACAAAATGTATTTAAAAAAAGAAGGGAGTAATTAAAGTAAGCTTAGGAGTGTGACAAGCAACTCAGACAGGATATTCTTTAAACTAAAAATAGTCAATTTTTTATTGGTAGATGTTTCTACTTGATGTAAATTCATTATACACTTAATAAAAAAAAAGTATTTGTCAGATTTTCACTTTGTTTAAAAAACATTATTTTTGTTACGCGTTTAATTACCTTGAAGCTTCTTTGGATGTTTGGTGCTAATTTTATATAATTAATGTATAAAATTGTATAAAACTATTTATATATTTTAGAAAACAAACCCCAATTATTTTAATTTAGCAAATTGTACAATACCAATTGAAAGTTGTGTAGCGAGATGCGGTTTCCTTTTGTATTTTTGCCGAAAAACTCACTACGTTCGATAGCTTTATTAATATTAAAAATCTGTTTGTTTGTGAAACATTACAACTTTAATGAAATTAAATTCACACATCAAAAACGACAACTATAACTTAAATAATAATAAAAACTAAACGTTCCAAATTTAACACATTTTGCGTGTTATGTTTTATGTGTTTACGCGTCGACCTGTTGCCGAGGCGGGTGGTCAGAGATGCCTTTCTCACCCTCGAGTCCCTTGCTTCGATCCCTTATTTCTTGTGCGGTTCGCCCCCTTTCCTCCTCAGGTGGCGGAGAAATCCAAGCCAGACCAGCGCGACGCATTAGACGAGTCCACTTTTACTGTCTCTCGGGGGGAGGCCGATCACAAATGTGAAAAGTTTGTAGAATGCAATTCTTAATTTTGGACATGCCGGCCCCCTTGAAAGTACTCACTTTCAACACAAAAAATACTGAAAGTTTATGTGTTATTAACTTAAAGGTAGAACAGCGAGTTTATGAATAGCACGTCTTAACATGCCGGATGAGGTATGCACGTCTACCACTCTGATTACTCCATCTGAGCCTGGATGCAGCTGTACCACTCTTCCCATGGCCCACTTCAATGGCGGAAGGGATTCGTCCTTAAGCAATACCATAGTACCCTCCTTGAATGATGCTGTATTATCCTGATACCATTTTGATCGGTGGTTGAGTGTTGGTAGATACTCAGCAGACCACCGTTGCCAAAAATGTTGAATTATTTTGGTTAAATGTTGATATTTGCTCAAACGATTGACTGCGGTGTCCTTGATATCGTGTTGAGGTAATGCGACTAATGGGCCACCAATAAGGAAATGACCTGGGGTTAGAGGATTAAGGTCCGTAGGATCATCGGATAAAGGACAAATAGGTCTAGAATTCATACAGGCTTCCACTTGTGTTGTGATTGTGGAAAGTTCCTCGAACGTTAAATTTGTATCACCAATAACCCGTTTCAAATGATATTTGGCGGACTTAACACATGACTCCCAGAGCCCTCCAAAATGAGCTGAGCGGGGTGGAATAAAGTGCCAAATAATTCCGTCTTGAGACAATGTGTTTGATAAAATGTCTTTGTTTGATTTCAGTAAATTAGTTAAAGATTGCAATTCTCTATTTGCTCCGACGAAATTACTTCCATTATCGGAAAACAAATGTCTACTTTTTCCTCTGCGTGAGAAAAACCTCTTTAATGCGTTTAAAAAAGCGTCTGTGGATAAGTCTGAAACGACTTCTATATGTACCGCCTTTGATGCCATACATACAAAAATGCATAAATATGATTTAAGGATTTTACTATTTCGTAACTTAGAGGCCTTTGTATAAAAAGGTCCCGCATAGTCAATACCTGTATTATAAAACGGCTTTGAAGTTATTACCCTAGATTTAGGTAATTCTCCCATTAAAGTATTAATAGTTACTGGTTTAATGCGAAAACATCTCACACATTTACGCACTACCTTTTTGACAGCGTTACGGCCTGCAAGCAGCCAAAATTGACAACGAATATTAGCCAAAAGAGCCTGCGTGCCCATGTGAAAATTTATAATATGAGTTCGTCTTATTATTAGTTCAGAAAGGGGATGATTTCCAGAAAGTAGTATGGGAAACTTTTTGTTGTATTCCTCATTTGACTTACCGAGTCTACCACCCAAACGTAAAATACCATTATGATCAAGAAAAGGATTTAAAGAAATAAGCTTGCTTGATTTTGATAAAGTTTTATTTTGTTGTAAACATTTAATTTCAAGTGAAAAATCTTGTAACTGTGCTTGTTTAATTAGAAACTCGAATGCTGATTCTAGTTCTTCGACAGAGAGATTGTCCGTTACACTTTCGTTGTCTTTGGATGATTTTAAAAGTCTGATGAATCTGAAACAATATGCTATAACTCTTTTGAGTTTAAGCAAACATGAAAATCTTGCGAATAGATCTTCTTGATAAAACGCTGTACACACTTGTGTCTTAACTGCACGTCGTTTTTCTTGCGGTTCTTCCAATTGAATCGATGATGGCCAATGTTCTGCTGATTCTTTAAGCCATGTTGGCCCCTGCCACCATAGTGTTGATTCCATAAGCTTTGTGGGACTATAACCTCTTGAAATAATATCAGCAGGGTTGTCTTGACTGGAAACGTGGGCCCATTTGTTTACATCTGTGAGCTGTTGTATTTTTGAGACCCTGTTAGCAACAAACGTCTTTAACTGTGCTGGTTCTGAAGCTAACCATGAAAGCACGACAGTTGAGTCTGACCAATAAAAAATGTCTGTAATATCGGCACGTAATGCTGTTATAGTGGCTTTCATTAATTTTGACAATAATACGGCCCCGCAAAGCTCGAGCCTTGGCAAGGAAATATTTTTTAATGGTGCGACCTTTGATTTGGCGCATAGTAATTGTGTAGATACAATGCCTTTATTGTTCGTTGATCTCACATATAGGCTGGCTCCATATGCTTGTTCTGAAGCATCGCTGTATCCATGCATTTGAACTGTAATTGCTTCAAATATTAATGCATGTCTTGGTACTTTTAAATTTGGTATAAATGATAGATCTGAATAAAATTCATTCCACGAATTTTGTAATTCTAGCGAAACAGTGTCATCCCAATCAAGCTTTTCTGTCCAAATTTTTTGTAAAATTATTTTTGCCTTTGTAATTACTGGGCCGATAAGCCCTAATGGATCAAAAATCCTACTAATGATTGATAGGATATTGCGTTTAGTTGGTTTGATCTCTGCTTCGAGTGAAACAGTGTACTTTAATAAATCTTGGTCAACTTGCCATAAAACTCCTAAAGTTTTTATTTGAGTATTTTCCGTAATATAATGTTCGATGTTTTCAGCAGGTTGATCAGAAGACTCAAAAATTGACATATCATTTGATATCCACTTCCTCAAGTTGAGTCCTGATTGAGATAAAATTTTTGACACTTCATTTTTCAATTTCTTAGCCCCTTCCTGTGTGTCTGAACCTGATAAATAATCGTCCACGTAAAAATCTTGCAAAATGGATTGACTTGCGGATGGATATACTGGTTCTAATTGTTTTGCTGCCTGATGTAAACATCTTATTGCTAAGAAACTTGCTGGTGCTGTGCCATACGTCACTGTGTTGAGCCGGAAGTGTTGTAACTCTTGTTCCGGTGATGACCTCCATACTATTCTCTGAAGGTCACGTTGAGATGGATCTATCCAAACCATTCTGTACATCTTGGCGACATCTGCGCCCAAGACATAATTGTGTTTTCTAAAACGTACTAAAATTGAAAATAAATCGTCTTGAATGGTAGGACCGGTTTTTAATTTATCGTTAAGACTGATGCCTGCATTGGTTTTGCAACTTGCGTCGAATACTACCCTGAGTTTACATGTGACACTGGAATCCTTGATGACAGGATGATGAGGTAAGTAATATATTGGTTGCTCACTGTTCGTAATTTCATTATTGGGTATAAGACTCATGTGTCCTAAATTTTCATAAGATTCCATAAATTCCACATAAAGTTTTTTAGTTTCTGGATTCTTATCAAGTTTTTTTTCTAAGTTATAAAAACGTTTTACTGCTATGTCTCTGTTTTCACCTAACTCATGTATACCCTCTTTGACAGGTAGAGTTACTATAAAATGACCGTCATTATCTTGTGTTGTGGTTTTAACGAATGACTCTTCGCATTCTTGTTCTTCCAGCGTATATTTTCTTGTAAAGGGTGGCTCTTCAATTGTCCAAAATTTTTCCAATTGACCACTTAAATTACATTCACCTTTATCTGACTGAAAAGACGAAGTTAAAAAATTACAATAGGTACTTAAGTTTGACCTTGACATGTCATTTGGTCTATAAAAATCATACTTACCTGATACTATCCAACCAAGTTTAGTTTCCACTAAATATGGCTGATTTTTACCCATTTTAATTTTGCCACTGCACATTAACTCGTAAAAAATGTCTGCACCTAATAATAAGTCTATGTTGCCTGGTACGTAAAATGATTCGTCAGCTAAAGTAATATCTTGTGGTAGTGTAAAATTACGGGGATCGACGTATGAAATTGGCAACTGACCCGTAATCTTATCTAGGAGATAAAAATTTAAGTTTGCGTGATATGTAGTATGTAACGACTTTATTGTAGCTTGCGTTATTTTTGTAGACGATGCGATTGCAGTGCTGACGCCCATCACTGACAAATTTATATTTTGTTTTGAAAGACCTAGTTGATTACATAATTTATTTGTCATAAAATTTGTCATTGAACCTGGATCTAACAGTGCTCTAACTTTATGAGGATTATTTTCTCTGTCCAAAATAATAACGTGTGCTGTTGCTAGCAAACAAGAAATTTTTGGTGTAGTTTGACAAGAATGTGCAGAAATTGTGTTTATTTTTTGTTCTGTATTTTGCTCTGACAATGAAGAATATGTGCCTTGATTTGTGGCTATGTTTGTTGCTGAATATTGTTGATTTTGTTTTTGATTGTGTGATTGCGCATGTCCAACAGGATTTTGAATTGTTGATTGATTTTGTGACTGATTTTGTGAACGATTTTGTGCATAACTTTGTGATTGATTTTGTGAACGATTTTGTGCATAACTTTGTGAATAGTTTTGTGATTTGTTTGATGCTTGGTTTTGTTGATAATTTTGTGCATGATATTGTGAATGGTTTTGTGATTTGTTTTGTGTATTATATTGCAAATCATTTTGTGCATGTGTGCTTTGTTGCAAATGATTATGGTGCATTGAATTTCCTGAATGTGGAATGTGTACATTTCTCGTTGAATGCATGTGTAATAAAGTGTTATGAGATTGGCCACAGTGCTTGCACTTGCTTGTCCAAGTACAATTGTCAGCCGTATGATTTGATTGTAAACAAACCATGCATAATTTTAAACGCTTAACTTCATTAACTCTCTCAAAAACTGAAAAATTTAAGAATTTTCTGCATTGAAAAAACTTATGGTTTTGTTTACAAAATGAACATAATTGAGTTGAGGCTAATAATGAGTGTGATTTAAATTTTGTACTTTTAAATTGGTCATTGTTAATATGACCTTGTGTCTGATTTTTGTTTTCAAATTTACTGGACTGCATTGTCTCAATAACTTGACATTTGTCTTTGAGAAACTGAATGAATTCGTTAAAAGTTTTAATATCCCGCTTTAAACTGTAAATTTCCCATTCACGCCTGGTGGCGCCATCTAACTTTCCGCTTATAATAAAAATAAGTAATGTATCCCATGAATTCACAGGCTCATTCAGCGAATTCAATGATTTTAAATCCCGCTGAACGCTGTCAATGAGTTTGCGTAATGCTATGTGTGATTCTTTTTGAATAGCTTGCATATTTACAATATTTTTTACATGATTATTGATTATTAACCTTTTATTTTCATATCTTTCGAGCAACAAATTTATTGCTATGTCATAATTATTTTCTGTAACCTCTAATGATCGTATAACATCTTTTGCATCGTTTTTTAATGAAGTTTGCAAGTAGTAGAATTTTTGAATTTTACTTAATTTACTATGATTATGAATTAATGCTGAAAACGTTTCAAAAAATGTAAGCCAATCAGAGTAATTTTCTCCGTTAAAAGTAGGAATCTCAATAGGAGGTAGTTTTACGTTAAACAAATCATCATTTTGAGTACTGTTTGAAGGGTTTAAGGTAGGATTTGGATTGCCAGACAATTGTTGATCTAATAAAGGGTTTAATATTTTTTTTTGCTTGTGAAACCAAATTAAAATATTTATTTTCGAAACATACTCTTTCTGCTATCTGCTTATCCGAAGAATCCAGTAATTCAATTTCGGTCTGTAGGGCATCAAAGCTGTCATAACCCGCCTGACACTTCTTTAAACGTTCGTTAATTTGAACTTTATCATTGTGATTTTGTGTTGCCTTTAAAAACGTCTCAAATCGGGTTAATTGACCCTTTAAAATTCCACGTTGTGCTAGATATTTTTGCAAGGCGCCATTTACTTCGGAATCTGTAGCCATGATTAATTAAGCCTGGTCAAATGTCAAATAAACAAATATACTTGGATATAGTTAGACAAATTGAAAATCTGTATAAATGAAAAATTTGGTAAAAATATGAATAGAAGGGATAATGAAAGGAATTGATGACTCACCAGTGCGTTCCAGTGGTTTTTTATTCCTCTCTGCGTTGATTGTGTTCCTTGTAATCCTGTATGGATAACTTTGTATTGTTTTTATTGTAGACACCAACGTACCGCGCTTATAACTTGTGTTATAATGTATGCAAACTGATTATTCACTACGCGGCGCGATGGTCCATGCGGTTCGAAGGACCATTTTAATGTAGCGAGATGCGGTTTCCTTTTGTATTTTTGCCGAAAAACTCACTACGTTCGATAGCTTTATTAATATTAAAAATCTGTTTGTTTGTGAAACATTACAACTTTAATGAAATTAAATTCACACATCAAAAACGACAACTATAACTTAAATAATAATAAAAACTAAACGTTCCAAATTTAACACATTTTGCGTGTTATGTTTTATGTGTTTACGCGTCGACCTGTTGCCGAGGCGGGTGGTCAGAGATGCCTTTCTCACCCTCGAGTCCCTTGCTTCGATCCCTTATTTCTTGTGCGGTTCGCCCCCTTTCCTCCTCAGGTGGCGGAGAAATCCAAGCCAGACCAGCGCGACGCATTAGACGAGTCCACTTTTACTGTCTCTCGGGGGGAGGCCGATCACAAATGTGAAAAGTTTGTAGAATGCAATTCTTCATTTTGGACAAGTTGTTTAATTCTAATTGATAATTTAAAAATACTGGAACATGGTTATGAATACAGAAGATATAGAACTATTGTAGAAGAAGAAAAATATGAATTAAGTTATGAGAATTAAAGTTTACATTATATGCGGTTAATATACAGATAAAATTTAATTGAGAAATCAAATATAAAGAGATATTGAAGAACACAAATGGTGTACGGGAAGAACATTCCCAACCTATTGGAACAGCATTAGCAAAAAAAAAACTTTATTTTGTAAGGACCATATTTCTTGCTTTTTATAACTTAAATAAAAATTATATTTTTCGAGTTACTCTAGCGCACACCTCCATAGTTGACTCATTCATTATACCCACCAGGTACTATAACACGGCTTTTTCTTTAACTAAGAATCTGTTCGCTTTAATCAATTGTTAATTTAACAGCGCTATATTTTTTTAAAGTCTAGACGGGCTTTTCTAAATCTTTTCTCAAATTGACTGCCTAGTCCCTTTGGTTTTGTCTCTAGTGATACAATCTAACTGTAATTGATATAGCATAGTCTTAACTTACGTAAAGGAATATATCTAATTCTTTACAGTTTACTAACGGTTTTAGCAAAAGTTAGTTTTTATAATGGTTTAGTGGTTCGGCGAGAGGTGTTAAAAGTAAAATGCCGGAACTTTTGAAACCATAAACTAGATTTATACTGTTAAAACTTAACTGAACCCGTCAATATATTTCGGTACTTTCAATGACTTTTCTTAGAATTTATTGTATTTCCAGAAAACTTTTAATTTTTGTAAAAAGAGTTGTAAAATGTATAACACTACTCTACCTTGTATGTTGGATTATTTCTGGGATTTTTTTATGGTTCTTTTTAGTTTTTATGGGTCGATAACCTTTAAGATTACTTGTAAAACCAAAAAACAATTATTGTATCAAGAGCATAATTAATTTATATAATAGTACTGTAATTTAAATAAATTACATATTGTTTTAAACACATGATTATATATTATAGGAAATATTAAAATAAATTTAATTTATTTTAATTTAATGGTACTTATGTTTAATTCAATCATAGAAACGGTAGACAACACTTCTTTACCCGTAACAGGGATGAAGGACATATTTCTTTTTTGGCTGTTGTCGCGTCGTCGCCTTGCCTCCTATAGTATTATTCTATTTTGTAAGAATAAGCGAGTTCTATATTATTGCATTGTGTTATGAAAGATTTACTCGTGGACCTCAATTCTTCAAGCGGTGGAATGTTTTCCCTTGGGGAAATATTTCGGTTGCAATGTCCCCACAGAGTTAAACTGGAGTTCCAGTGGTCTTATTGGAAGCTTTTCTTACGAAATGTGTTCAAGATTAAAAGATCGCAATTTTCATGAGAAAAATTGCATATCCCCATGGGAAAATCTACTACCATCAACCAAGAATTAAAGCCCTTTTGGGGATTTCAAGAACTAAAACTATAAAAAAAATCATAACCGCACGCAAACCATAATCATAGCCTGTTATTAAAAGCCAATGGTGTTTAAATATTAATGCTTTTATGGCAAATATATCCTTCATTAAAACCCAATGGCATTTTCATATAAACCAATGAGATCTTATAGTTAAATAAATAATAATCGTTATTATGATTATTAAACCACAACCGGTTGAGAATTTAAACAAATAGAATTCAGGAATCC
This sequence comes from Polydrusus cervinus, assembly GCA_935413205.1. NCBI lineage: Eukaryota > Metazoa > Arthropoda > Insecta > Coleoptera > Curculionidae > Polydrusus > Polydrusus cervinus. The sequence continues at coordinate 44,195,901 of OW284513.1, read as the reverse complement.
AGTGTACTATTGATTTAATGAGTTTCTCTTTGATACCACCATATTGTTTTCTGTGTGAGATATTGCATATTGTGGTAAAATTCATGTCAATATTTTCTTCATTCTATTCTTATTTTACAAAAAAAGTAACTATCGGATTTAAAAAGCAAGATCTAGTGATTCTTGTAAAATAATTTAATTATCTTTCAGTTCATATCAAAAAAATATTGAAGTTTAAAAAATGTATATATTTTCGTAATATATTAGTTTATGATATACTTATTGGTTTTAAAATAATAATGAAAAAATTGGTTACACTTAATAATTTAAAGCAAACAGTCATATCAATTAAAGCATTTTTAGAATGATGGAATAATTTTTGAATTGCCTTATCTTTATTTGTTTTTAAATCACAAAGTTTTAGTATTTCAAGTAGTCTTCGGGTGAACTTTACTTGCACAAAATAAATAAAATAGTCCATTAAGTATAACATATGAATAGAAGAAATAATTCATTTGTTACGAGACTTGCCTACCATCATCGGATTAATATTTTTCGCATATTTTTATTTTGTTCTTAAACCTATCCTTCCACATGGATTGGGTTACAATAAAGTGATTGAATAACCATTATAGTTAGGATATAAAACTGACTAATCACAGTGGTCAATTCTAAAGAAACCAAATTTACTCCTTGTAAATTTTACGCTTGTTGTATGACAATGAATAAAAGTGATAAATTTATTATTTTTTTACATGCTCAATTTACTTCCTCGTACGATATGTAGGTACATCATATCCACTCTTGTAGTATAAACTACTATAATGTTGCCGTTATCTACACTCTGTAAATCAAATTGTGTTTAAAGAAAAATTATGCATTCAACTCACGAAAACACGCAGAAATAAAACTTAACTAAGACGTTTTTATAACTACAATTTTGCATTCTTTATTATAGGTTTCGAACAAATTGCTGCTTTAAATTTTACTTCTATTTAGTAACTAAATCTTGTGTGTATATACAGGGTCGCTTTTATGTTTATGTACGAAAACACTCGATTATTTCTTAAAGTAAGATAACATACGGTTATACTACCAAAAACTGAAGTGTACAGGAACAGCCAAAAAGCCATGGAGGAACAAAGCTGCTTTATGTTAAATGGAATACCCTGTTTATTATTCTATACTTCAAGTATTAAAATACGAGAATAGTTTAAATAATATATATTACTACTCCTTGGTAAATATTTATTTACAGAACAAGGGTTCCCTTTCGTCAAATGTATTCCCAGATTTTCGCCATATTATGACTTACCAGTGAGCCTATAGGAAATATTTACTTTAGAATCCCTTACGTTATAATATATCAAATAGCTGTACCTAATACAGAGTATATATTTCCCCATATTTTAATCAGCCATGCATTATTTATTTATTTATTGCTCTTATACTGGGTCTCCCAAAAGTCCCGCCTAAAATTAATATCAATTAAAGGAAAATGATCTAGGAAAAACGCTTGGACCCGTAAATTTTTATTTTTAATTGTGCATTTTTTGATATAAGAATATTATACAGGGTGTCTCATAGAACTGTCGTCACGTCATTGACAATTTTTTTTAATGGAACACCCTATATATTGTATTATTTTCTGATTCCCCATAAAATTCTACGCTTATGTTGTAAATGTCATGTCTAAATTCAATAGTTTTTGAGATATTGACGTTTAAAATATGGCATTTTTTGACTTTGACAGGCTGTAACATTGGAACGGTTCATCTTAGAGAAAAATGGTTTTCACCTACCTATCTTAGTTTTTTACTCTCTATCCAAAGAAACCAACCTCCGATTTACCATGTTAAACCAAAAAACCTGTTTTAGCGGTTTAACATGGTAAATCGGAGGTTGGTTTCTTTGGATAGAGAATAAAAAACTAAGATAGGGAGGGAAAAACATTGTGCATCCATAAACTCTGGGATAAATGTTTTGATTTAAATTAAAAAAGAACATATTTTATCTCACAGATTTGCATATTTTTGAAGTATATTCTTAACCTTACTTCTGTCAAGTGTCAGAAAACGACGATTTAATTACTTTGTAATTGACCATTGTGATTGGTCAATTTTATAGCCCATTTTTCCAATTACTCTAGTGTAAAGAAAAAAAAAAATCATGCGGAAGTACAAAATATAATATATTATTTCGAACACTTTTATTAGAAAAATTATTCAAAGTTGAAAACAAAGTTGTATACACCCTTATTTTCTTCACGGTCTCGATATTTGGTTTATATCGATGCGTCTCGATAAACTACCTAATCTCTAGACAGTAACGAAATATTTTTCATCCAGTATTATAATATTATTATACTATTAAGAAAGTTATTTAGGATTAAGAAATATTAGAAAATAAATTGTAATATCGATGGTTCTGAGAAGCTTTACATTACTTACTAGCCATTTCAGTCGAATAGCACCAACAAATAACACTGAAAGATTATGAACTATAACGGGCTCAAAGTTACATTTATCTTGCACAGGCACCATGTCCAAGGGCTTATCGACTTACATTAAGGGAAATAGTCCATTCGAACTTCGCTGGTTTGAAGTAAATAGTCAATAGTCATGTACATTGTACAGGATGTCCCTAACATTAGGAAAGCGGGTTTTGTGTACAATCAGAGATAAGAAGTTGCTTAAATAGCGAGAAATAATTCAATTAGGCATTGAAATAAAAACAAAATGAAAACATTAATATTTCTCTTTTTTTTAATATATTTTTTAAACTTTAGCTTTATCATTGTCCCCAATATATTTAATCCGGTGTTGTGTCCTTTCATTCTAAAGAGATGTTTAATTACGTTTATTATTTATACGATTCAACCAAAAAAGTGAAAAAGTTACTTTATTTTGTTTAATATTTTTTCTAAGATCATCAAAAATAAGTTCTACATTTGTCCACTCTGAACCACAAATTTTAGTAGTCGGCAAGCATGGGATCATTCCAGTTTCCCTGATACCTTTTCCCCATTGTTGGTATATCCCAAAGGAAGCGTTGACACTGCTTATCACTTACAGCTTCGCAGTTGTCAGATGTAAGTGTAGGAACGTGTATGGGTTTGTAAATTCAAATATAGATCGTGCTGAAGTAGCCCACTGGGGTACGTACATACTTGGAAAAAGTGAAGGGATGCGCAAGAACGTTTCCTATACTGGATGTGTTGGCCGGTTCTATTTTGCGCAGAAAGATTTCTAGTAAGTAGTAATGCTTTAAAATATTTCCGGAGAGCTCCTTCAAAAATTATTTTTTTTTAAACATAATTTAATATAACTATAATACTATATAACATAACAATTTTTATAACCTAATTTAAAACTCATAACCAAATTCTTAATATAAACAGTCAAAATTCAGGTATATTCTGTATTCCTACTATAAATAATAGTCTTGTAAAAGTTAAAAATAGTATCCTACAAAACTTTTCTCTTAAAATATCTAAAGTTCCAAGATAAATTACAGCATGCTTTTCGCCCTTTATTCTAGACTGAGACTTCCAGATCACTTTTGAGCCACCGGGATAAAGGACGCTTGATAAATTGAAATTACTTTTTATACCACTATGGACTAGAAATTGTGGAAAATAAACAAAACAGATTTGTCCTGCAAGGCTTGGAATTTGTTTAGTTCTTTTTATTTTCTGTTGATTACAATTCCATAAATAAAGAACAAATCAAGGCCTTTTGGAATTTGAGGAAGAACTGAGTAAAACAGAATACAGAGGCATGTTCATAAAGCAAGTAAAAACGATAATGTTTAACTCTAAGATAAGGTTACAGCATGCTGCTACTTGACGAGTAACAAACAAACCAACTCCACAGACGAGAAGCAAACCTAAATAACCTTTGATTTGTTAAATGTGTTTGCCGAGTCTTTCCGCTATATCCATCTCCTGGTAACTTTACCAGCCAGATAAATTATATGGAAACAATTATCTCAACAACGTTTTTCTGGAAATTACTTTCATGGTAAGGTAACCAGGAAATAAGTTGTATGGAAATAAGTTACCAGGAGATGGATAATATTGGCCTAAGAGTCTTTAATTTAAAAAACGAAACTAACCTCAAAATGAAATGAAAGGTATTTTTTGTATTCAGCGTAATTTATTTTCTATTACCTAGCGCTTTCGGCCTACTGGAAGGCCATCTTCAGGGCTTAGGTTTCGTCAAATTTTGTCCAGGAAACAAGAAACATTTTCAAAATGAAAAGAAAATTTATAAAAAAAATTTCAATGTGTTGGTTTCGATTTTTAACAACAAATGCCTCAAGGTTTCTTGTTTCCTGGACAAAATTTAACGAAATCTAAGCCCTGAAGATGGCCTTCCAGTAGGCCGAAAGCGCTAGGCAATAGAAAATAAATTTCGCTGAATACAAAAAATACCTTTCATTTCATTGAAAAACGGCGTACAACCGACCTCCCCCCCTATTACATTAACCTCAAAATGTTTAATGAATAAACAAGCCGATTAGGCAATCCAATAATTATTACTGTTTTGTAACTGATACCTGTGACCATAAAAGTAATATGGCATTTCATCAGTGCTTTTTGCCCATAGCCGCCATATTAATTCAAGTGGTTACGATTCCCTAATATCCACATCTTAAGGTCTTGTCATGATTTGACAAACCAAACTAGCCTGAAAAAACCCTGGCTGGCCGCTGATATGGAGGTCACACTGTCCTTTTCTCTCTCTCCGTCTCTCTCTGAACCATCTCGATCGGTGAATCTGTCAAAGTGCAGAATAGAAATCAAAATTTATAATTAAATAGTATAGTCCAATAAACTAAAATCACATATCCAGTCGGTTAATTTAAACCTTTATTAGTGTAATACATGCCATCTAAAAAACATTGCATGAATGAAACTCAAACGTTTATAAAGTATGAGGATATTGTTTCAAAAATACTGTTTTAAAAGAGCTCTTTTTCATTAGTAGGGTTTCTCCCCTGGATAATATTTTGATTGTCGTCCTGGTTAGATGTATTTGTTTCACAAAAAACATGTAATGTAAGAATAAATAAAAGCATGAAGTCTTTATCCACTGGTTTATTAAAGTATTAAAGTTAAAATGTAGTAGATGCTCTACATGTTTTGGGTGAAGTAACACCCATCATCAGGAATAAAATATAAAGAGAAAATTATTCTAAGTTAGAGGAACAAAGATAAATGGTAAATGGTAGTGAACATCGATGAAGCTCTCATCGAGCCATGAAAGATTAAATATTGAGAAATGGGTTAATGATTTAAGATTGGTATGCTTGAAGATTATAGGTTAAGTCTTGACACTGACCATGGCCAACAGGCAACAGTGGCAAGAGGGGGGCCCGTTTGAGTAGAGAGAAAAATGTAAGAAATATAAGAAAAATGGAAATTCACAGGTCAAGAACTTTCATTCCGGAAACCATGGGGAGAAAGAAAAGTTGTTTATTTAAACTTCTTTAGAAAGATTACTTAGAGGTGGGTATCAATTATTAAACTGTATGAATCTTAGTTTACGATTATAGAAATTCCCTCTATAATCGTAACAATAACAATTTTCTCTTTATATTTTATTCCTGATGATGGGTGTTAGTACACCCGAAACATATAGAGCATCTACTACATTTTAACTTTAATACTTTAATAAACTAGTGGAGAAAGACTTCATGCTTTTATTTATTCCTATAAATTAACTCCACTTTAAGAATGGACTACTTCTTCAAAATGTAATGTAATATTAACTGGTATTTATTTTATAACCACTAATTTGTCTAAAATGACATACAGGGTGGCCCATTTGTCTAACAAGGTAATATACCGTCACGACTATTAAAGATATCAAAAAAAAGTTTTATAAAAGTTATGAGGTTTAAAAAATTATATATTCTAAAATTATTTTTAAACATACAGGATGGTCCAGAATAGTAGGACAATAAAAATATACTTTTTTTATATGGAACACCCTGAATATTTTAGCATTTTTGTTTCCCTACAAGATTATCTATATAACCATATTTAGTTTATTAATTTTTTGCAACGTTGTTTCTTCTTAAAATCTTGAAAAAACATTATAGTTAAAAATTACCTATATTTTTCAATAAGAGTATCGAAAATAGAAAATTTCTTGTAAGCTCTTAAGTTTAGGGATAAAAAAACTGTATTGAATCTTTAAGTACTTAAAATTTTGTACAGGGTGTTTTCTGTGTCTGTTTGAAGGTTGAAGACAATGATGTTTCTTGACTGATAGAAGAGTTTTGGACTTGCATTGTCTTTATTTGTTTTATATCACAACGTTTCAACTGGTAAGTATCTCCAGTCGTCTTCAGGTGAATACTAAATAAGTAAAGTAACTACAGCTCTATATATTAGCTACATGCACTGGAGCATGACCGAGATGGGTGCAGTCATGCGTTTAGTTTGAGTGCGGTATTTTAAGTTTACATCTACTTAGCAAAGGTTTCCAGATATTTCTTATATCTAATGATGGCTTACTAAAACAATCTGGGTTTTGGTATATGGTAGCAGCTTCCTTGAACTTCCTCTTCCTCCAATGTGGTTCTTTATGCAGGATTTAGGCTTCTTTCCACTTGATGTGATGACCGTGTGTCCAGGCATGGTCAGCTGCACCTGATTTTTCGGTTTCCCCTTTAAGCGTGTTGTTTCTATGTTCCTTGGCCCTAGTTTCAAGGGGCCTTGGAGTCTGACCAATGTAAGATCGGCCACATTCGCAGGGTATCTAATAGACACAGTATTTCCTATCTTTTTGACTTGTTGGTTTTGTCTTCGTCAGGTAGCTTCTTAAAGTGTCTTTCGAGCTGAATACCGTATTGAAGTTGTATCGTTACCCTAGTCTCCTAATTCTCTCAGATACTCCTTTGACATACGGAATGTTGAGTGTTGATTGAGTCTCTATTTGCTTCTTTTGTGTATTTGGCCGATTCTTGCGATTTTCCGATAGTTTATCAACTAAATGCATGGTTTAGCCATCTCGGTCATGCTCCAGTGCATCTAGCTAGTATAAATAGAGTTGTAGTTACTTTACTTATTTAGTATTCACCTGAAGACGACTGGAGATATTTACCAGTTGAAACGTTGTGATATAAAACAAATAAAGACAATGCAAGTCCAAAACTCAGTCAAGGGTGTTTTCTGTTGACATCCAAATATACAAAATTATTAGGCTCGTCAGATAGATATTGTAAGTATCTTTTATTATAGTTAAGTCATACCTATACCTTAATAATCAAAATACCTAATGGTTTTACTGTTCCTTTAATTATCTGCACCAAAATTTGTAAATAATAAGCTTATAAGTGTAAAAAATATATATTTTTAGTTAGCCCACAGATACTGAGGTAAGAAACTAGTGAAATAAATGCTTACATTTGAAAATTATGTTTGAACGAAAAATATGTTCCAACCATTTCAGCAAAGACTGATATTTTAAAATCTAGGCAACATCAAATAAGTAATTACTAGAGGTAAAATTTTAACGACTTAAGTCTGGCCAGCATTTCATCGCAATTATGATTAAAAATTCAATACACAAACAGCTCTATCCAGTCTCTAGGCATTCGTCATTTATTTAACTTCTTTGGAGGGGGGAGAATAGTTCTGCGCCTTTTAGATAGCGGTAAGGATGTTTTAGTTGCGTTAGTAAGTTAAGTAACCCTAGACATACAACCTAAAGGGACTAGAGCGAGGTCCAAGGTCGCGGTGTAAATGCCGAAAAGCGAAGTGACTTTAGACGGATATTCGAGTTCGATAAATGTTTAATACAGGCAACGTTTGACGTAACCCTTTACAGATTTGGTCGTCGTCGAAAATTATGAGCGGTAAAATTATAACATTGCACGGTTTCTCTTGGTTTAGTTTCATTATGTTAAAAGTAATTCTTCATAAGCCTTTTTTCGCAAAAGCTCTATTAAGTTTGTTGGCATATGAAGTATTTTATTTTACATTTATGTTTGCGGTACAGATCAATAAAATCTTTGATAATTTAACGTTTTTAAGTTCTTTCAGCCATTTTCAATTACAAAATTTTTGTCTGACATAAAAGTAGGCCTGCTGGCTGGCAAACCAAACGACCAGTGGCGGCTCGTCAGGTTAAAAAATATTAAGATTTATCAACGCAAGGATCCTAAACTTGATGTTTTATGCAAATTAGAAAATACTCCCCAATTCAGTTGTAAAAAAACTTTGTTATAAAGAATAGGATTCTTTTTGTGCGCAAGTCCGATAGTGAGTTTTATCTATTATGCATTCCAAAACGCTGGAGGTAAATGATCGCGTATGAGTATCACACGCTATTGGGTCATTTAATAATAATAAAACCCGGAGGAAAGTTTTTCGACAATATTAAATATTAGCTACCATTTTAGCCCTTAAAAAATAATAATCAAGTCCAATTTAATGCTAAGAAAACCCAGGCAGCATAGTCTTCTCCAAAAAGGTTAACATTGCAGAACCGGATTTAGTCATGACAGGACACGCAATTCCCCTGGCACCGTCTATTAATTTGCTGGGGGTCAATCTGGGAAGTAATATGTCTTGGCATGATCACGTTGCCGCAATTGCCAAGACAGCTGCACAGAAACTTGGTGTACTTTTCCGCACCAAAAGGTTGTACACACCTCATCAACTTTTGACACTCTACAAAGCCCAGATTCGACCATCATTAGAATATTGCTCTCATGTCTGAAGCTCTGCACCCAGGCACACCCTTCGGCTACTGGATTCCATTCAAAGGAGAGCCGTTCGTCTGATCGGCGACCTCGAGCTGACCAAGACCCTTGATAGCCTGGAGCATCGAAGACAGGTTGGTGATTTGGCTCTCTTTTACAGATATTTCCATGACAGGTATGTGTTGACATTGCCCACTTGATTCCACCTAGAGCAATGCAAAACAGAAATACACGGCGAACCACTGCCGCTCATCCATATGTTGTTCAGCTTAGTACTCCTCGAACTTCATTGTTCAAGAATTTTTTCATCTGGAGAACGTCATCTTTGTGGAATGATCTTCCTGAGGTCGTGTTACCCAATGAATACAATCTTCAACGTTTCAAGACCAACGTTAATCGCTGTTTTCGCACTCGCACCGCTCCCAGAGCGCCTTAAAGGATTTTTCCTACAGTGCAGGTGTTTTATAGTAAAAAAAAAAAAAAAATTATGTTCGAATTAATAATATTAATTTAATCCAAATGTAGCTATGCATAATGGGTTAACCACGGTTAACTCCGATAAACAGTAATTATAAACACTCGTGCATTTTGGCGCGCCTCTGCTGACCGTGTCCGTTAGCTCAAAGCAAGTGAAGACCCAACACCCAACATGGCTTTGATATTCACCGTTGCTATGGTTATGTGACGTCAGTCGCGCTCGCAGCATGTAACAATTTGCATTATGATGACGGGTAATTTAAAAATAGATCAGTCGTATGCACCATTATTTTAGAATTGGTTCGCCTAACCTTAAGGTATTTATTTTGAGGCTTCTCGAAACTTACGGTTATAGATATCGTTTTTACGTGATTTACTCTGTGATTAAAAAATTTTTTTTTTAATATTTCAGTTAATTCAGTAGTGTACGTACCTACTTAGTTTTGTGTTTTAAAAATAAATCCAAATAATGACATCCATTCAGTCGTTGGACAGATGAGGATAAGAGGGAAGTTGTGTTACACGGGTTTTTAGTTTGTTTGTTTAAGTACCCGCACTATACGTAGCTCTTCATCATTTTTTAAGACCGCGAACCGCTACTGCAAACATTTACGTTCATTTTTAACATCCGCCTGCCGGCCGGCCCAGGCCCCTTATTTCTATCGGAAATCGGCCGGCCGGCTATTATCTCTCCCGCAAATTCCGGCCGCCCGACTGAACGTGAATAGGCTACTTAAGACTTATTTATCATATAATCCTTATTTAATTTTATAAGTGGTACAGGCTATTTAATCGAGACAAAAGCTTTACTAACTAATGTAATATAACCTGGTCCTAACTATTCTAACAAAAGCTTCGTCTCAGCAAGTTTAAGATACGAGTACTAATACGTTCGACGCCCGAAGCGGCTTAACGGATGAAAGCTATATTGTGGCACGTTTCGGATAAAATTGTTTCATTAGAGGATGGATCTTATTATTTTTATCCCTAATAAAGTCGGACCAATTATTTCATGGTATAGAGTGTATCTTGGAATATACTATTTTGAAATATTGACTATAATAAAAACCCTCGTGATTAAAACATAGCGCCAGCCATCGGCGAGCGTTAAAAGACTTTGGTTATAGCTATAAAAACTATCAATTTGTTTGTTTGTTTGTATGGAGAAGCACAATAATTCTTTAATAGTATATTACATAACAAGTGATGAAAGTCATACTTTTCAAACGAGTTTTAGAATAATCACTTTCACGCGAGTGATGTACAGTATTTTCCTAAGACCACAAAGAATTATTAAAATAGCCTTTGATTTGTGAAAAAAATATTTCAACACTAGTGTTGAAAAAATATATATCAACACTAGTGTTGAAATTGGCATACTTAGAATTATGTTCCACTTAATATCTGGTTTCAGAGTTTGTCAATAAGTGTATCCTTTATTTGTAGTTTAACTTTTTCATTTTTTCATATTTTATACATCATAGGAAAAACTAATCATGGATTGACTTCTAGATTAACCAGAATGAAAATTTTTATCTTTAATCAAGGAAAGAAGATGCATTAAACATAAATTTAAAAAATCCACCCAACAATGAAGATTTCAATTCAAAATAATTCTTTAAATTATTTAATATTTTTATAAAAAAAGTTAAATACTCCTGATGGGATTTAAACCTGTGATCTTGCGATCTGTAGGCTAGAGCTCTATTCTCTACGCTATGACTACCTATAAACATTTATTGTTTAATACATGATATTTTCTTCAGCGCGATTTGTTTTTTGTGGTAATAGATTTTCCAGTAAGATTACCATTTTTTATAATTTCAGATGGAAATACAAGGTAAATAACACTTTACAATTACTGGTTTCTAAAATTTGTTATTTTTAATAAATAGGGGTGGTCTGTCAAATTAGTACCATATGTTTAAATTAAATAGTGTGCCTTGTATTTCAACACTAGTGTTAAAATATTTTTTTTCAACACGCGTGTGATATATGGCGTTTTCTAGCCCAATTCACCGTGCTTTTTTTCTCAGGTGGTCGTAGGAAAATAATAATACATGTTATATCTATAACTGTTAAAATTCAAAAACCATGAAATAATGATATTCCAGGTTTGTTAATTTAATTTTAGGAAACGTCCATAAAATTATTAATTTTTTTTTATTGTATAAATTTTTCCTTTGCGTTCGCTGCCAGGGCCATTCCCGAAGGGTCCTACAGCTTAACGTGGGTTCCGAACCACGATCCTCAGTTATGCGACACCCCCCAATGGTATCAACCCTTGGTTTTTTGCCATTGTATAACCTACCGATTGGAGAGTGTGTACCTTCTTCCACAACTCCGATCTCATCCGGCCTGGTTACCGGCATGAATGGGGTGGGTTGAGAGATGATATACTTTTTTATTATGCGTATCCGGGGATAGAACCCGGACCACCACTGTCGAATGCCAGTACTACACCTCTGAGCCATTGCCGTGGTTAATTATTTTATTTCAGATTTGTTAGTTTAACCCAAAAAAGAGTTATTTTAATGTCTATATAGATTCATCATTTATCCACACAGAAAGATCAACATGGGTATTTACTATTACAAAAAATTAAACTGTTGATTCCATACTCTATTCAGATCATTCACACCGAGGTAAACAAACCTTGGCCAATCCATAACTAGATTTTCAAATTTTTCGTGCAACGGCGTATATACCACGGCGTAAATGATACGTAAATAGTGTATACACCCTTAAGATACATACTATAAGACATCACATATTATTTATTTATATTAGAATTGCCACAAAAAAATTATCATTAAATATTTTATTTATCATCGTTTGTTTAATATCGCTGGTATCTCTCCAATCATTTACTTGTTTATTCACTTATTAAAGTTTTCTTTGATTTACTTATTTTTACTAAAAGATCTACCATAGCATTTGAGTATATTTTAATCGCGTATCGCATTTATACTGCTAAAATAGTCTACTCACATTCGGTAGGCCGGCCGGAGATTGCCGGAGAGATAATAGCCGGCCGGTCGACTTCGCTACACATAAACTTAAATGTCGGGCCAGGGCCGACCGGCAGCTGTTGGTTGTTAAAACTGAACGTTTAAAGTCGTTTGCCGGGGGCATTGGACTGCAGGTCTACATTCACTTCAGACAAAAATGTTTTAATTGAAAATAGCTGAAAGAAGTTAAGGTTAAAATATCAAATATTTTATTGATCTGTACCGCAAACATAAATGTTTTTGGAAAATAAACGACTTTATATGCCAACAGAGCTTTTGTAAATGAAGGCTTATGATGAATTACTTTTACTATAAAAAAAAACAGTAAAACTTGAAGCTGCTGTCTGTGGAAAATAAGATAGATACATAATATGAGAAGTGCATTTAGAAAGAAACTTTAAAAGGTTAAAATATCAAAAAGAAGCATAATTTAATAAATACTCGCAGTTTTTAAAATTACTTGGACTCGATTGTCTGAGTTCTCGTATTTAAGCTCCTCGTAGTAGTAGGCGAAAGTGCAACTTGTTTTAACCACTCTTTCATCTAATTTGTTTTTCCTTTTTCTCCTCTCGTGTGATATAATAACAATAGTCACCGCGCACACTCTTCTTGTTATACAGGGTGATTTCTAAGTTGATACTTCTTTTTTAGCTGCGTATAGAAGGCATTAAAATAAACAACATTTTTAAATACCTTTTTTCAAAAAACCCAAATATAAAGTACTTACATTCATTTATTACACTACAAATCAAATACGGTTCTGCCTAACTTGCCCGTTGAATAACATTAGGAAAACTTCTGGGTGTAGAGAAAAAACATCCGCACTTTTACGACACTCACAATAAAATAGCACCATAATTAGTTCATTGTTTTCAAATTTTACCATTTTCACCAATTTATTAAAATTAATTTGCTTTAGAAAACCACACTGCGCCGCGAATTGCCAAAATTAATAACTGACGATCGATCCGTAAAATGCATGACTAATGATACAAAAAACGGAGAAAAACAATATAAAGTAAAGGGTTTTGATTACCAGGCCCGCACTTAGAATTTTTACTTCTGTAACTCAGTTATTTTTAAGTTTTTTGAAAAAAGGTATTTGAAAAAGTTGTTTATTTTAATGCCATCTGTATACAGCTAAAAAAGAAGTATTAACTTAGGAATCACCCTGTATGTTTAAACTGAAGATAAAAAACGGCGTGTATAGTAAAATGAAGGCCGCAAACAAAACCGACCGAGAACTGCCGGCATAATTAGTGAACAAAACTGAAGGTGTGGTGTTACGATAACGACCGGCCGGCGGATGGCAGTCCACGGACTGACGGCCAACGGACAGCCAACTGAATGTGAGTAGACTTCTTGACTCAAAAATGACTAACGCTGAGATACATTTTTCAAAATCAGTTTGGTTCTTTTAAATATCATCGATAATAGGTATTCATTTAATGGCAGCAACTCGGGCATATTCGTGAGTCAGATTACCATAGATCTCACAACATTGTGACCAAATTACAATTTTATTAACCTATTTAAAACCCATTTAAAAACTCACATTTACATACTTTTATTATAAAGGTCTAAGGGACACACAAAAAGTACATTTTTCAACAGCTTAAATGAAGTGTTTTACAGTAAATATGATTTATTAACTAAGCCTTAAATTTAACGTGTAATCGCAAAATGCAAAAAGTTTATAAATTTATTAAATTCATTTAAAACAGACAGGAATACAGAAAAAATATATTTATTATTATCATCACTTTAAATATAAAACAGATATACAGGGTGCTATAAATTCGTGTGCACAAAGGGATCTCGAAAACGGTCAGAGATACGAAGATAGTTAAACTGTGACAAAGATGCGTATTTTGGGGCTTAATAATTTGATGAAAGAAAATTGTAAATATTCCGTATACCGTAATAAAACGAAATTTTTTATTTTGGTTTTTAATTTTTTGCGCCTTCATTTTTGACTTGGAAAGATAGACAGATATCGGTTTTTTATGTTTTAATTAATGGCGTTATTTGTTTTCAAATTCGACGTTTTGTTCTTTAGATACCAACCTCAAGTCATTTTTTTTAAATACGGACCTGTAATTTTAAATAAAGTTTTAGGGACTAGCTTTACAAATTTAATACAATTTAAAGGTTTTTAAAATTTTAAAGTTTTGTTATCAAATAACACATCATTAGTATTTCACATTATCCTTTTTTTACTATTACAGCCCTGGCAATGCAAATGGCAAAATTTTAGGATTGCTTTAATATTAAAATTACATTACAGAATGTTATGGCGTTTAGGCCGTTTCATCAAACACAATAATATTTATATTTATATGATGGCCTACTAGGGACAGGAATATTACCTCTATGTACTAACCGCATAGGGTCTAGCCCCGTGAACATGACTCTTTTCTTTTCCAGTCCCACGAAAATTTTCTAAAAACTTTTAGGGGTACCAGTCCTTTTCCAACACCCTGTATAGTTAATAATTCATATTTGTACATATATATGTATAGATTAACCTCTCCTCCGTCGTTATTCTGAGCGACTTCCTTCGAAGAACCTGGTTTTACCCCCTGTAAGGGTGATTTTACCCCCAATCGACCTGATGGGGGAAAATAGAGTTCGGATTCAACGACTTCGAAAACATATAAACACATAGGTCTATTCTAGTGGACACGAATTTTTTTTGTGGGGCTGTATAATTAAAAAGGGCCAACTCTAATAATAATTTAAAATATGAAGAAAACACTGATAATATATGTTAAATTCCACTTTATTTAAAAAACACTATTAAAATAGTTGTTGACTCAACATATTTTTCTTCACAGCAGCTTTATCAAATACTTAAAGAAACTTAAGTGTAGTCTTATATAAGCAAATGAACTACCTATATCGGGTTTTCCGTTAACAATAAATTCAAAACATTTATTGTTAACGGAAAACTCGATATAGGTAGTTCATTTGTTTATATAAGACTACTCTTAGTACTCTTGATAAAGCTACTGTGTAGCGAAACATGTTGAGTCAATAACTATTTTAATATTGTTTTTTAAATAAAGTGTAATTTAACACATTGGTGACATTTTGCAAACCAACAAAATCCCGCTAATTGATTTTTCAGGCCGTAAAATCTTCGCACTGGCTGATACCTGAAACCGGATTCTCGATTCGCTGGAAATAATTATAATTGCCGCTGCTTATGAAACAGGTTTTAACAAAATTGTTTGTGTGGAATCCGAGAAAATCACGTGTGAAATAGCGTTTAGAGGGATTTGGTTGGTTTGCAAAATGTTATTTTAAATTATTGGAATCTATTTAATTCCAATAATAATATATGCTTGTAATGAGAAATCCATATTGGTTTTATTATCCTTTAAATTAAGCAAAATAAGTTCATAATTCTATAGTCTGTGTAAAATACAAAATACCAGCGCTCGTTACATAAATATTTCCGCATAATTCCCGATGCACTATTGGCCTTGGCTCCGTTCGTTCTCCTTTTCACCTGGGCCGCTGACCAGGTCGGCGACCTAGTTTTGCATCGCGACGCCCGCGACGCCGCGTAGTATATAGGCCGAAGAGAAGGATTCACCTTAATTGCACCTGCGTGATCGCTGATGTTGAGTAAATCGAAGTCGAGAGCTCACGAAAGGGGTTGTTGTTGTGATTTTTTATTTATAGACCGATTCAGCAGGGATCTGATATTATTTTTAGTATTGTACTTCTAGCATTTTATCCTTAGGTTCTTTTTTTTGAGTTAAAAATAATTGAAATTTTATTTGTCTGCACTTTTTGAGGCGTATAAAAATATCAGCAATAAAAACACATAATAAAGAAAAGGATCAGCCGTTTGTATCCAATACCGCCTACTTAATCAAGAATCGCTCGTGCCCTTCAAATTATTTTTTTAAGTGCATGATATTAAGTAGGATGAATCATAAAAATGCTAGAAGTTATTACCTTAAAATCTTATAACATAACATTATATATCTTAACATTTTTGCATTCTACAATCAATTCTAGACACTTTTTATAAATCATGCCCTTTCCACCAATATTACGACGGCCCGACGTTGGCCTATGCGACCCGACGTCGGCACCCAATATAGTTACAACCTTATCATGACCCCTACTTGCACCAATATGGTCAATTATTTTTGGGTCATTAAGACGTCGGGAAACGACTTGTCGTATTTGAATCAAATAAAAATGACAGAAAGTCGGACAAACAAACCAACTAGTTATATTCTACTATTTATTATTATATATATTATATTATACTTAGATAATATATGACAAAAGAATAATATCAACTTGTAAAATAAATCATGTCGATATATTTTACTTCTAGGGACGACATATTTTATTAATTAAATACCTTTTCCGAAAATCGATAGGAAATATTGACATTTTTGATAATATTTTTGAAAGAAAAAGTCAATATTTCCTTACACTTACGTCGAGGTGCACAAAGAATTTTAATAATAATTATTTAACCGGCAGGTTTGACTGTGATATAAAAGACTTTGACAGGCATTTTATACTCACATTCAAACGTGCGTGATTAGTAAACTAAAAATTAAGGTAACTGAACCAGTATGATTGTGAGAAAATTATTTGTGTCAATGTTACGGCTGTCACAGTGAAACTTGCCGGTGAAATAAATATTATTATTAAAATTCTTGTGCAACCCAACATTAGCCGTTGCTAGGCAACGGAAAATAACTGTAACGAAACATTTATTATTGTACTGTAAGGAAATATTATTTCTGTGCGGCTACTTGTAAACTAAACACATTAATATTGGTAAAATATATGAGAAAAACAAACGCGCCTGGAAATTTCGTAGTTTTTCTTTTAAAAATGTTTTTTTTTAGATTTTTTTTAAGTTTTAGACAATAGCAGAATAATCCCCCTGATAAATTACAAAGTTTTAACAAGTTTTAAAGTGTTATTTGACAGTTGTAATAAAATTAAATAAAAAAAATTATTGTGTATTAACAATGGCTGTCAAAAATATAAGAGGAAAATGGCGTAGTCATCTTTACAACCAAATATTAACTAATTATGACTAATATTTATCTTAACACACGCAATTCATTTTAAAAATAACATTTGAATTACTTTGGCATGGAATCGCAAGTAAATACCTAAATAGCAGTATTTTCCTCACTTCACCTACACTACTTTCACCTTACAAGTCTTAAAAAGTAAATAGATTTTCCAAATACAAACTTAATCTTTAAAAATTATCTGTTCCAATCCGAAATTAATATTAACTTTTAAAGTTAGGCGAAATTTTTCTTGCTCGAAAGCAAATAACCAGCAGTATATTTTTTACGATCCACCCTAACAATTAAAATGTAAATTAAAAAAGCTCATCCAATAGTACATACGTATTTTATCATTTAATGTTCAATCTCTCTCAATTCATGGTGTCAGTCCTGTATGATGGTCTCCTAACGAAAATTACTTGATTTAAAAAAATTGTGTTTTAATTTTTTGTTTTGTCCCTCCTATAAACGAACTTGTGCACACACGCATCTAGATGTAAAAGATCATTGATTTTTGTAAACTTTTTGTAGCTTAATAATAATAAAATTAAAAACGAAATATAAGCCTGTTTATATTCAAAAAGTAAACACCAAAACATAATTTGATTTTTATCTGCAAATATCTCTGTCAAGGAAATACAAAGACATTTCAATATGTACTGTTTACTGCTTGTAAATTGAGACGTCTATTTTCATAAAGAGATTCATATTTACCATTCTTTTCTAAAAAAATTGGATGTTAGCATCCAGAAAATATAGAGAAAAAACCTCTTGATAACTAAGGCTGTTTTTCTCCCACAAAAATGTTCGGTCATCGTATACAAGGTGCTATAAATTTGTGTGCGTACATAGGAAACCAGGAATGAGTTAGAGAAGTAAAACTGTTTTAGACAATGTTGTGTATTTTGCGGCATAACAATTTAATGAAAAATATTGATAATATTTGTTTTGATTTTAATTTTTTACATCTTTATTTTTTAATTAAAAAAAAAAACAAATCACTTTTTTAAGGTGACAAAAGGACGATATGATTTTTAAATTATAACGTTATGTTTATTTTAGGTATCAGGGCATTTTTTTTTTAAATACGAGCCGAATTTTTAAATATTAAACATTAGAATTATGAAAATAGTAGAAGTTTAGTGTCTGTAATAATAAAATAATAGGAAAAGTTAGCCGCACACCGGTAAAGTAATGCATCTGTCTTGTGGATTAAAGTACACAGAGACGCAAAAATAATGGGTTCCCTAAGGCAAAACTAGACAAAGAGAGGCAGTGGGGTTGCCTGAATTTTAGTTCGGGGCCTCAAAAGGGAGGGAAAGCAACGAACCAGAGTCGCAGGCAAATTGCCGAAGGCGAAAATTTTTTTAGGTACCACGTCCAAAATACCCTTTTTTTTGACAATCGAAAAAAAAATTCAAAATAAAAAAATACCTATATTTAAAGAAACTTGTAGTGAGTTATATAAATACACTAATATAGGTAATATGAAACAGATAAGATACTTGTTAAACAAAAACTTCTTCATGAAATAAGCATAATTGAGCAAAAAAATATTAAAAATAGGGTATATTTTTTATTTATTGAAAAAATAAAAATTAACCGTAAACTAAAAGCACAACATTTTTTTTTGGCTAAAACTAAACCATAATTCGTCACCTGTTTTGACAAAATATATTGATTATTTCATATTTCAATGTGTGTACTTGTTGTACGCTCTTCGCCTGAATGGTTTCTCAGATATGTTTTTAATCTTTTTAAAGTGGAAAAACTTCTTTCTGCTGAAGCTGTAGTAACTGGGAGGATGATTTGTTATATTATTTGGCGCATTATTAATAGCGTTGTTGTCAAAGATTTTTTATGTTGCCCAATTATATTTTATATCTTCTTATTTTTTGCCCCCCTGGGCCCCCCCTCCCCTCTGGCTACGCCCCTGAAGAGAGGTATTTCATTTCTATTAAAATTCATCAAAAATACAAAACCCGTAAGCAACTCCAGAAGAGCTGTTTTTCTATTAGAATTAAGTAACTTACCAGAAACGGTTTTAAAATTCCGGTATAAATCCATTGTAGTTATTTTAAAAATAATTCTTTCTTGCAACTGGAACTATAAAAATTATTACCAAAATACAAAAAAAGCTATCCAGCAATAAATATTACCATACCGTACAAACAAAAACAAAATAGCAACTAATATTTGTCTGTAATTTTATTTCTATTAAAATTGCTGACCAACGAAGCAGTATTAAGAGCCTTTCATACTACCGCAAAATTCGGCAACGTTTCCTGGCTTGTCTAATTACAATTTTAATATAAAAATACTAAGGGGTTTGCAAGAACTTGTAGTTTGGAGGATGATACCTTTTTCAAAAAAAATTTAAAAAATGTATTTTAACCCTAGATTTCCAACGTTGAAAATATATACGTCAATGCCAACAATACGTAAGTATTACATATATTACAAATATGTGCAAAAATTGTCTCAAACCTTTTAATTTTTTAGGAAAAAGTAATTACTTATTTTTATTCAAAAATAACAATCATTTCCTGAATCTAAAACAAACGAAATACAAAAAAAAAGATTAGTAGAACTTAGCGCATTCTTAACACATCTATACGAATTCAGCGCATTCATAACACATCTATACGTAAAATTTACACGCCAACAATAACTCTTCATTCGGTCACATATAACTCAAAACTGTCACATCAGAAACACGTCGGCAGCCGAATGTTGTGGTGATGGTATATGCACTGCTTGAGCGATAGAATGAGGATAATAATAAGCCATTTAATTCAGATTTTTAAAAAAACTCTACGTAAATTTTACGTAGGTCGGCAATCTAGGGTTAAAGTTTCAATTATATAGGTTCAAATATTATATTATCCGCCATACAGAACATAAAAATAAAAGTATTTCAGCTCTACATTTTAATTTTTTATCTTCCATTAAAATTACAAACGATGCCCCGATATTATATCCACCGACGCTGTGCCACTTAATTCTCGTGAAATTAGTTTACATAATATTTTGTATATAAAAAAATACATGTTATTGCCATCACCAGACACAGATACAATATGCACGATGTGGTGGAAATACACTATTTGTTCGCTCTTAAGAACAAATAGTAGTCGATGAGTCATCACGGACAAATAGTGCATACCACCACATTGCGCATATTTAAAAATAAAAATAAGGTATCATTCGTCAAATTAGAACTTCTTGTGAACCCCTTACTAAAATGTTTGTATTAAATTTTTAATTAGACGAGCTAGGAAATGATGCCGCGTTTCAAGCTGGTATGAAAGGCTCTTAAGCTATAATAAATAAGAATAAATTATAGTATTTTGATCAGTCGATAAAGCTTTAATAATAATCGTGAAACAGATTATCTGGTTTCTACAAATAACATGTCCGATTAAAAATAAATCTAAGGGTTTAGGCGGACATAGAAAAAACAGTGCTGTGGAAAAAAACCTTTTTTGTGCTTTCATTCGTCAGCAAATCAATAAAAGCCGACTCGATAAGTTTATTCATAACAAATAACAACTATGATGTTTCCCAATTTTTCCAACTTTACTTTTTGTGTTTTGTATAAAATTTGGGTCAGGGTTTATAGGTTTCGAATTTTGCAGCAAGGTCATTTGATTTATTTTTCATATAATATGAATTATATAAGTTTCGAAACTAATTCAAAAAAAAAGAGAAAATATTTTTGTATTTTTATAAAAACTAAAGTTAGGCTTCTTTATCTCACTCAACATCTAACTTAATTCTCTGAAACTGTATAGAATTATTATAATAATTAATTAATTACGGCGGCTAACTAAAAAAATATAACATACCATCACGTTATAGAATTTTGTAAAATATGCACAAGGAAGACATCATTTTTCTACTCCCACCCACATTGAAATTTGCTGTTTCTTTTACATGAAAGTGATTGAAAAAGTTGGATATTCCGGTTAACTAAACGGATATGATTTTATATCCATCCTAGTTAGAATATGAAAGTGGCCAATCACAGTGATCAATTACAAGGAAACCAAATTTACATGTTTTTAAATTTTACGAATCGTTTTCTGACACTTGACAGAAGTGAAGTTAAGAATACACTTCAAAAATATGCAAATTCGTCAGATTAAATTTGTTTTTTTTTTATTAAAAAAAACATTTATCCAAGAGTCTATGCGTCCACAATTTTTTCCTAAAGAGTGCGAAAATTGAAGTTGTAACACCAAAATATATTGCTATCAAACAATTCTTATTTTTTGGTCTGAACTAAATATTTGTGCAGAGATACACTTTCCTAAACCTCCAGTTTTCCACTCATTTCTTGACAAGTACCTACTACAAAATCTAATGCATAAAATGAACTATATACCTACAAAATAAACATTTTTTACTAACCTTTGTTGGTTTTTGTCATGCAATTGCAATTTGTCCACCGGGATATTTTTTTATTTATTTTGAACGGGGATCCAACCCCAATCGACCTTAAATCTAGAGATAAAAAAAAATAACTAGTAGATCTTCCTTTAATGGTGGAACATGAAGATGAGTACATAAAACGTAAAACAGACGGAATTATAATATTTCTAGAAAAAATATAATGCCATTTTTTACTAAAGGTTATTTTATTTCTACTTAATTATAAATAAAAAAATAAAAATTAAATTTTTTTTAACGTATTGTCACTTTAACAATAATTAACGGTATTGCTGGTTTGTAGATTGGCGATTATTGAAAAACTTTACCATAGCAAACGTTAAACGTTCATAATAATACACAAACGCGCTTTTTAACTATTTCAGCCGATTTCTACAGCTATTTTGTTGTATTTTTGGATATATAGTTCTTACGCAAGCAGAAAAATTAACTGAACAACCCTTTTTTTCTGCTGTGCATTTCAGCACAATAATTTAATCAAATTAGCTATGGTTAAGAAAAATAAATTGTTTATTTATATTAGTAAATATATAGCTTTTTGTCTGTTTAGTCTGCAAAAGGCCGAATGTGAAAAAGATGGACATATTCTAAGTGATTTTGTGTAAATATAAGAAATGACCCAAATTGATCTACATGTAACAGTGTAATTTCGTCCATGGATTTGCCAACGAAATGACTACTTGTTCTTTAATTGTTGTGCTTACGGCGTCGTGCTCAATTTACTTCCTCGTGCGATATGGACATCATATCAATTATTGTTGTATAAAGAAACAACTATTCTCATAAAACCTGCTTGCTGGCCTAATGGATATTTTAATGGTTTTTAATTTTAAGAATTTAGTCCTTGTTTTCAGAAATAATAGGTGTGGCATAATTTCTTATCAATCAATCAAAATGGGAGACTCCTAAGTTCTAAATAATAATGTTGTGTTATGTTTGAAAAACATAAAAAATTATTATTACTAGAAATGCAAGGAGTTTAGAATATGATGCTAAATAAAGGTATTTAAAAGTTTTTGATTATCGGTGGCATGGGCGCCATTATAGGGCGGGAGAGGATGGGGTTCTGGGAAAGGATTTAGTTATACGGATATAATGCGAAAGCGACAATTTTTTTAGATGATTAGTTCGTTTGGTGGGGGCTTGCCCCCCCCCCCCCCCTACCCCTGAAATTTATTCTATGAGCGTCATAATCGGGCGCCAGCTGCATATTTTGGAATCGCCACTGTAGACCGTCATGGTGTTGTATGTAGTAAATTGTAATTCCCAATTAAATAAAAGATATCCAGTTTTTATTAGAGGAAAATAAATATCATCAAAATAATTAAGCCATAGAGATAATAAGAGCCATTCGTCTGATCGGCGACCCCGAGCTGACCAAGACCCTCGATAGCCTGGAGCATCGAAGACAGGTTGGTGATTTGGCTCTCTTTTACAGATATTTCCATGACAGGTGTTCGACTGACATTGCCCACTTGATTCCACCTAGAGCAATGCAAAACAGAAATACACGGCAAACCACTGCCGCTCATCCATATGTTGTTCAGCTTAGTACTCCTCGAACTTCATTGTTCAAGAATTCTTTCATCTGGAGAACGTCATCTTTGTGGAATGATCTTCCTGAGGTCGTGTTTCCCAATGAATACAATCTTCAACGTTTCAAGACCAACGTTAATCGCTTTTTTCGCACTCGCACCGCTCCCAGAGCGCCTTAAAGGATTTTTCCTACAGTGCAGGTATTTTATCATAAAAAAAAAAAAAAAAAAAAAAATCAAAATAATTGAAGGGCTTGGTGCAAAAACCGGTCAGCTCCATTTTTTACCGAAAATTACATTATAAATGAACTTCAGAGTCCTTAGCACGCTGCATCATTTGCAGTAAAAAGCGAACAGCTCCATGAATTATAATGTGAATTATAACTGTCTATGGAGCTGAACCAATATAATTTTTGGTCAAGAACCGGCCAGCTCCGTAGCTGTCTATGGTGTGCGATCAGTGGTATTAGGATATTGTATTTAATGCTGTTGATCCAAAAATACGTCAGGAGGAACGGGAAAGCGATGATGAAGACATAGAAGTTAAAATGTTTTAAACCTGTTTGTGTTTTCTTTCATTTTTATTAATTTTTTTGTCAAAAAACAGACAGCTCCATATTGAAAAAATGCCGTTTAACAAAAAAATATGCATTTTTCAAGTATTTTTATTTAAATAATGATCTCTGGTAACATTTCCCATGTTAAAAAAATGTCAAACTTATACATATTTTTTTATTGCAAAAAAAAAATTTTGTTAATACTGTAGAATTTTAAAAAATTAAGCCTACCAGTTTTTGCATCAACCCCTTCAATATAAGTTTGGCGTATTATTGAAAGGTTTATTTTATTGTGTCTGGATAGTTAGTTATTAGTTTGGGATGCAAATAGTGTTTTTCTGTCTATCGCTGATAACGGTAGTTTTTCATACCTTTCATATTTTTATCCAACGCTCTGAACAAATCAATAATGACTAAAGGCCCTGTCAAAACCCTTTTCGCTCATATATTCAACTTTATTAACTTATTGACTCGAAGTTTAAGTAAATATGACCAAAAAGGAAAAGCGGATAAAATTTATCGTTTTCCTGGCAAGTAGTCGATGTGAAAAACTAACAGGAAATAAAAAAAGAATGTTATATATACGGGCAGCATCTTGGAGGACTTGGACAAATTGTTTCATTTCGTACGATTTATATTATCAAGGTCGAAGATTAAATTCACTTAAGGGTTTGGTGTCAGCTTTAAAAAATTATTTACAGGTCATAAGGCACGTTCTATTTCA
The DNA here is from genome assembly GCA_935413205.1 of Polydrusus cervinus. Classification (NCBI taxonomy): domain Eukaryota; kingdom Metazoa; phylum Arthropoda; class Insecta; order Coleoptera; family Curculionidae; genus Polydrusus; species Polydrusus cervinus. Next base: position 44,171,385 of record OW284513.1, on the reverse strand, counting down.
ATGTTGGCATATCTCTGTGATTGCAAACCGAAAATATGTCCAGTTTTGGTAATTTATTTCTGATGTTGAGATATTTCACTATTACAAAAATAAATGAGATTAATTATCTTTGTGTCTAACCCACGAAAACAATAGTGGCCATACATGCTCTTTATCAATTTCGTTTTATTTTTTTTATTAATTATTGTTTTACATCGTATTGCATATATGTATTTGTAACCATCTAAATTTTCCCTCTTATCGAAGCGAATAAACATCATTTAACTTAAGTTGTCTCCATCATGTATATTACTATACAGGGTCCTGCACCTCACCTCCTTTTTTCTATAGCTCACTTATTAATAAGGTTAGGATTTTGATATTCTGCAAACTTTACCTGTATCCTAGGGCGCATTTCAGAAAAATATTTTTGTTTATACAAAGTGTTCCAAAAAAGTGTGACGTCATAAGAATCTATGTTTTTAGATTACATGCTATACAGGGTGAGTTTTTTAAAGTGTTACAAGGCGATATCTCGAAAACGATTTAAAATATTTTCTTGAAATTTTAGGGAGATAATGGGGAGATAGGGGGACATATTTGTACATGTTTTTGACACTTACCCCCTTTCCCTATTTTGAGGGGTGGGGGGTAACTTTGCAATTTTAAATGGGATTATGTACTTTTGTTTATTAAATATGAATCTACATAAAAAACTGTATACGTATACAAAAAATTTTTTGATTTGCTGCCATGGTTACGGAATTATGATTTATTTTGTTATAAAAATTTAAAAAATGAATTACCATTTAATTTTAATAAAATAATCCCATAAATCAAGTTCACTTATTTTAAAATTATTATTCGTTTCCATGGAAATGCGTGGTTTTGTTTTGACGTAAGTCAGTTAATATTTTTAATGTGTTAACGTTTATTTCTGTGTGGTCAAATAAACATGGAAGCGAATTTTAGTATGCAAGTTGATATGTTGTTAATTTTGGGGAAGTGCAGAAAAAACTACAGACAAGCTGCACTAGTGTGGGCGGAGAGGTTTCCTATGAACCCGAAATCGTACAAGGCATTTAAAAGGCTGTAAACCAGTCGTACTACTGGCAGTCTAAAGACGAAGCCAAGAGTTCGGAAGCGAACAAAGACAGATCAAAATAGGGCAGTTGGAGTTTTAGGAATGACATTTATTGACCCGCATGTAGGTTCCAGGCAGCTTGCTAAAGATGCTGGAATAAGTCAAAAATCAGTTATGACCATATTGCACTTGTACAAATTTCATCCATACCACATTACACTCCATCAAGAGCTATATGGTCAAGACTTTGAAAATCGCGTTACCTTTTGCAATTCGATCACAAGAGAAATGCAAGGAAATAACAGGTAACTAAATAATGTTGTTTTTTCTGACGAGGCTAATTTCCATAATTGTGGCCAGGTAAGATTTTAAGTTATTTTCCCTGTCAGTAGAAATTAATTTTTTTTTGTTTTTTTTTTAAAGGTAAATCACAATATGCACTACTGGGCATCCGAAAATCCCCATTGGATGAGAACTGTGCCAAATCAACATCCTTGGTCAATTAATGTATGGTGTGGTATAATCGGTGATAGAGTTATTGGCCCGCATTTCTTTGAAGGTCATTTAAATGGAGTAATGTACACAGATTTTTTAAGGAACCAATTACCCCTATTATTAAACCAAATGATTAATCCTAACATGTGGTTTCAACAGGACGGAGCTCCACCACATTAGGCGATACAGGCCCGTAATGAATTAAACGAATTGTTTGAAAACAGGTGGATTGGTCGAGCTGGTCCGATCAACTGGCCTGCTAGGTCCCCGGATTTGACCCCCCTTGACTTTTTCTTCTGGGGTTTTATCAAAAACAAAGTGATGGCGACTGCACCTACAACTTTAAATGATATGAAAGACCGAATCCGCGTTGCCTGCTTATTAGTGACACCTGATATGTTACAGAGGGTACGTTATTCATTTAGAAAAGAGTGACAAAGTGTTTGGAAGTTGAAGAAAGACACTTCGAACATCTTCTTAAGCATTATAGACGATAAATTAGTTGAAATTAAATGGTAATTAATTTTTTAAATTTTTATAACAAAATAAATCATAATTCCGTAACCATGGCAGCAAATCAAAAATTTTTTTGTATACGTATACAGTTTTTTACGTAGATTCATATTTAATAAACAAAAGTACATAATCCCATTTAAAATTGCAAAGTTACCCCCACCCCTCAAAATAGGGAAAGGGGATAAGTGTCAAAAACATGTACAAATATGTCCCCCTATCTCCCCATTATCTCCCTAAAATTTCAAGAAAATATTTTAAATCGTTTTCGAGATATCGCCTTGTAACACTTTAAAAAACTCTCCCTGTATATATTCTTACTTATTTGGATGCCTTTTATAGTTGCCTTCATACCCCTAAAATTTTAATGAAATCGGTTCAGTATTATGAACGAAAAAAATTAAAACCTAAGAAAAATCAGTTTTGCACCACTGGTCTTAAAAATTAATAAAAATAAAAATACTGCCTCGTTAATAAAATTATACAAAGGTACTTAATAAACAAGGTCGAACAGTCTTGTTAATCAAGTTTGATTAATATGAATTGTACAGGGTGTCCAAAGTTTAGTTGCAAACTTTAAATCAATTTATTTCTCTTATTTCAAATTGGAACCCCTTTATATGATTATTACATTCGATACAGAATTAAAATTCAAACATTTGTCCTAATTACAACCCCATCGCAATTTCTAACGCATTAAAACTTATTTGCAGAAAACTCATTTTATCAACTATTCCAACAGTCATTATTATGAATAAATATCAAAGGTGGCTTTAAAAAACAATTTATTGATATTAACGTTTACTAAAGTGACAAAAAATAATTCTTTTCGCATGCTCATAATATGAAAAAATCATATCTACGAGCTCTTGTTGGTTGTATTCTATCACAAAAAATAGTATAGCTTAAATAATTAATAATAATCTAACAATATTCGAAACTATATAATCACTAAAGTTAAAATGGGCTTTGGTAACTTTGATAAACTTTAATACCAATAAATTGTTTTGCAAAGCCACCTTCGATATTTATTTATAATAATGACTGGTGGAATAGTTGATAAAATGCGATTTCTGCAAATAAGTCTTGATGCGTTAGAAATTGCGATAGGGTTGTAATTAGATCAAATGTTTTAGTTTTAATTCTGCATCGAATGACATAATAATATACAGATGTTCCAATTTAAAATAAGAAAAATAAATTGCTTTAAAGTTTGCAAAGTTTGACAATAAACTTTGGACACCCTGTACAAAGAACCTTTATATAATTTTATTAACGAGGCATTATTTTTATTTTTTATTAATTTTTACAATCAGTGGTGCAAAAGTGATTTTTCTTAGTGTTTATTTTTTATTGCATATAATACTAAACCGATTTCATTAAAATTGTATGGGTATGAAGGCAACTATAAGAGGCATCCAAATAAGTAAGAATATATCGCTACCTCAATACTACAACTAGATAACTCCAGAATTTCCATTTTTTAGATAACTCCATGAAACATTATTATTTCGTAAAGTCTTTGTGTGCAACAAGTAGATAACTCAGGCGATACGTCATTTTTCAAATATTATAGGTGTCAAATATAGATATCTTTGCAACCTTACATGAGATAATTGCAACAACAAGATAACTCAAGTTGTTGTATTTTATTATTTCAGTTGGAATATTTTGGCTAGCTGCTTTAAGTAGATATATTAAGATTATTAAAATTTCGGCTGATCCATGGTTAGTCATATTATGTTTTCATTTAAATCGAGCGGTTGCTTACTATATTTTTAGTAAATATTTTGTAATAAGAGGTGCAGCAGCTCTTTATAATGAGTAGAAGATCAATATGTATGGTTGAACTTTTTCCCCGGCTTACTAAATGTGGGTAACATTACATCTTTTTATATTAATTTTTTGCAACAAGTAGATAACTTTCAAAAGTAGTTTTTTTTCGCACACTGTAACTTAAAATTAAATTTTACATCTTTTAAAAAATCGTATTAGTAGGGTCATATACGAAGAAAAAATGATAAATGCATATTACTATTGCTCTCGTTCGTTGTGTAGTAGTGTAGGTAGTTCTAAAGTTTGAGTTGTTATAATCCTGTTTAAAATTAGCGATGAGTGAAACAGTCACGCCAAATACTGCAAATACACCTCCTAAGAAAAAAATGCGGATAAGAAACTGCCAGCTTAATAAAAACTGGCTTAACAATTCCAATGATTACAAGAAGTGGCTAGCAAGTGATAAAGACGTTAATATGGCCAGATGTACTTTGTGTAATACTACATTCAACGTTAAATACGACGGCCTTAAAGCTGTAAAATCTCACAGTAGAACCGCAAAACATGTAAATATAGAAAAAGCTAGTAAGATGTCTTATGTTATGACAAAATTTTTCGCTCCAAAGGATTCCAAAAAATCCCATTTCAAGTCTACGATCGAGCAATAGAATACTTAGAAAATGGTTTGATTTTGAAAACAACGTTTTTTTATTATTTAAATCATTTAATTTGAAAGACCGCATTCCAGAACTGAATGAAATAATCTTTATTGTGTCGCACATTATTCGCATAGAACGTCAAGACAGCGATGGCGATAGTCTTTACGAAGAATTAAGTTTGCTTCAAGACGCATCTCCTTTTTTTATTCATCAAGATATTTCTGTTGTGGAAAAATGGTGTTTATTTTTGAAGAAAGTGGAAGTTCCAATGTTAAGAAAAATAGTTCAGGTAGTTTTGTCTGTTCCTTGCAGCAATGCGTATGTGGAAAGGATTTTCAGCATTATGAACCAACTATGGGATGATGACAGAAACAGACTGGCAGTTGAAATGGTGAAAGCAGAACTTTGCATTCGTTCTAACATTAAGCTTTCTTGTTCGGAATTTTATTCATCATTAAGTAACAAAGCAGAACTTATTAAAGCAGCAAAACCAAATACAAAATACCATTTTAAAATTTAAAGTATATTTGTGCATTTATCCGATAGATGTAGCTCGAGCTCGAGTTATAGCTATAGCTTGTTGTTTGTTGTGCCTAAATGTTGCACTTATTTTAATTTTAACAATAAAGTTCTATTTTCTGGTTTTAAAGTTGTTTGCATTTTTTTAAACTAGTTTTACACCTGCAGCGTTTTTTTTTGGTCGACGGTCCCGAGGGCCGGTTTTCTATTTTCAAAAAGGTGGCAACCCTAACTATTGAGGTAGCGATATATAACATGTAATCTAAAAAATAGATCCTTATGACGTCACGCTTTTTTGGAACACCCTGTATAAACAAAAATATTTTCCTGAAATGCTCCCTAGGATATTGATAAAGTCTGAAAAATATCAAACACCCAACTTAATTAATAAGTGAGCTATAGAAGATGGAAGGTGAGGTGCAGGACCCTATACACATATCATTTTGCAAAGAAGACAATTTCGAAATATAAAAACGCTTTAAGAATAGCCGTGTCTGTTTTGTTATCTTTCCATAAACATTTAAAGAAACCGAAAATATTATATTTGAAATAAAATTTTAATTTCCCTCAAATTAATTCACAAATATCATGTTTTGGGGAGTTGGGCCAACTATACTGAGACAAGGCTCGTATATCGCACATATTTATCTTAACATTAGTCCACCGAGCTGAATCTTATTACGCATCGGCCATCTTGGATGGTGGTGGGGAGGTTCACTCAATATATACCAAGTTCTCCAAGGCGTTTGACAGAGTCAACCAAGCTCTTCTGCTTAATAAACTTGAGAAGGTTGGCTTTGAAGGCGCACTATTAAAGTGGTTGGCTAGCTATCTTACAAACCGATTACAGATTGTAAAGTCTAATAACTTTAAGTCACAGGAAATTAAAATTCCATCAGGGGTACCCCAGGGATCCCACTTGGGGCTCCTTCTGTTTAATATTTTCATAAACGACATATTCACCAGTCTCCATAACTCACTCATGTTTTGCAGACGACCTAAAATTTTACTTAGCTGTGTCATCAGCGGATGACTGACAAAAATTACAAGCGAACCTCAACAGACTTGTCACTTGGTGCGAGCAGAATGGTATGGATCTTAATGCCTCAAAATGTCATGCCTTATGTCTCTCAAGAAATCGTAACACTGTACAGTTTGACTATGAAATCAGTTATACTATCTTATCAAAAGCTTCCTCAATTAAAGATCTTGGGGTAATCATTGATTATTCACTGTTATTCATTCCCCACATTTCTGAGATTGTCTCTAGGGCTCTTAAAATGCTTGGCTTTTGTTAAAAGATGTACGCAGGACTTTAACAACCTGTCTGCCATCCGCTTGTTATATTGTAGTTTTGTCAGACCTCACCTAGAGTATGCCTCCTCTGTCTGGAATCCCTTATATGCCTGCCATATCCATAAACTCGAGCAAGTTCAGCGTAGATTTTTGAGATACATCTCATTTAAGGCAAATATCAACCCAATCGATTACACCTTTGACTTCGATATGCTTCAGAAAACATTCTCTTTAGAAACTTTAAAAAAGAAGAGATGATAGGGATCTTAAACTTTTCTACAAGATCATTAATGCGCATGTCGATTGCCAGACTCTCTTAAGCCCAATTGGGTTAGCTGTTCCTGCAAGAAATACGCGATTCTACAGAACCTTTCATCAACCCCTTTGTCGCACCAACTTTGCGTTAAATTCTTTTGTTCCCCATGTTACCAAACTTGCTAATCGTCATCCTGAACAACTGGATTTTTTTCGCGCATACCGAAGTTTTATTTGTCAGTGTGTGATATGTTATGTACCTGAGATTTAAAAGTTTGTTTTTTTTTGTGACTTTTGTATTTTTCTTTTATATTTATGAATAGGGAATTTTTGCTGGTACTGTACCGTTTGTACTAATTTTAATTATTAACTTTTATATTATTAACTGAGGCTTAATAATTTTTATTGTAATTTTATGGGCAAGGCCCGGTAATAAATAAATAAATAAACACCGTTATTTTTTACTTTTGTGTTAATTAAACTCGTAAACTAAACTCGGTAATAGGTAAGTATTATCGAGTTGCTAACACAAGCGGTTTACGCGGTGCTTATCTCAAAACAATTAAACTGGCCCGTTTAAATGCGGTAAATAGGGTTTCCCTTTAATTGACCCCATAAAAGAAAAGTGTTTTTATTTTTGCTAGAAGTATATCTACTGTAAAAGTTTTAAAAAACATAAAACCACTTTAACTGTACTGTGCTACTGACTTTACCCCCACAACAATAAAATTTAAGAAAGTTTAAAACGTGTTTAAGCGGACTTTTGTTGCTGACACGTGTTGTGACTATAAATCAAGATATATTGTGCAATCCGAATTGTACATGGGACTTTATAAAAGGAGTTTAATTCAAAAGGATAAATTTAAAATTTTTCCACAAACCTTATTATGGTGAAATACAGGTTTAGCTCACGAAAAAAATAAAACATGCAAAATATTTTTTTTAAACAATAAAATTAAGTAAGACAATTAGGGATAACGTTTTATATTTCCCCAGTTTATCCCATCGATCGTGTTAAAATTGTTAATAAAACTAAATTTTTCGGAATCAAAAATTTAAAAAACTGTTACTATCACAAATTACGCTCCCTAGCTATTTTATTAGGATTATTGTGTACCAATGGATACGACAATTTAATGTACTTCCCTTTCTCTTCCAAACAAGCTTAAGTTTACTAAAATCGGATAAGTCGTTTAGAAGTTACAGCAAATAAAATTATTATACATTCAATAGCTTCCCCCACTCTTATCAAGGTCGGTACGCCAATGAGGCTTAAACCAAAATGATGCAGAATTGTCTCAGCTTTCTAATGATGTTACTAAGGGTTGACAACCTGTAGTACATCCAGGCAACTGTGGCCCACATTCGATAAAAAGAGAACCGCAGAGCTATTAAGACACAGTCGAAAAGACGTGAGAAATATTACTGCTGTGGTTACCGGACATTGCCTCTTCGGTAGACATGCCAAACGTATGCAAATACCCACTAACGACTTCTTCAGAAGTTGCAGAGATGAGGAAGAGGAAGAAAGTATTCAACATTTTCTGTGCGAATGCCCTGGCCTCGCAAGAAGGAGGTTCACTACTCTGGGTGAACCATCTTTCGATAGCCTGGAGGAACTAAGCAACTTACAAATTGGACGGCTGAGCAGATTTCTGAACAGTAGTGGCTGGTTTGAACGAGTTGTCAAAATCCTTCCGCGGTTACGTCGCACTAACCATCAGAGATCTGATGAAGGTGGGTTCTACGGAACACGTGTGGTATCACAACGGACCTAATTAGGACTACGTGAGACTGTTTGGTCAGAACCAAGGGTATGCCACTCTTACCTAACCTAACCTAACCTACTAAAGGTATACCTAAAAGGAATTTTCGGAAAAATTTAGAATTTCAATATTTAATTTTCAATTGTGATCTCTTTGCGGCAAAATGGCCGGTGGCCATCCATAATGGGACCCCCGGTATTTGCTACATTCTATTTGAGTTTAAAATATTTTTAGACTCAAGGGAAGTTAATTAGAAGAATTCTTTATGGTAAACTTTTATAACGTAACTTGCTAATCCGCCGTTAAAAGGGTTCAGTGCACTATAAAATGAAATGTAGATTTAAAAACATTATTGAAATTCCGTATGCCATGCGGTAGTTTGTGTTTTTTTTACGGAAAACGCTCCTCAAGAGCACGCGAGAAGGGCGTATAAAATGAATACAAAATATTTATTTAAGAAGAATTTCCTTTTATGACCGTTATTAGTAGTTTGTACAACAAAAGTGGATATGATGTCTCTACCTCACCAGAAATTAAAACACCCGAGTACAATATAGACAATTCACTCTTGGTGAACAATATATTTTTCTACGACCAAACTTACGAACCTTATGTTCAATTTTTTTTAAAAGTTTGCAGGCTCCGGGCTTGAACTCACGATCATTGAAACCAAAGGTCGGCGTTTTGAAGTTTCGGCTAAATGATCATGTTAGAAATTATGCTAAAATCAACCTAATATAAGTGCTTAATGATATTAATTTTCTATGCACTTTCAGCAGGTTGCATTTTTAATAACAATTTTATAGATGCGTTTATATTTTGGTATATATACAAAATATTTTAGCATATACTTATACATTCTATAATATGGCGTTTTAAAAAAGAAAGCGGAGCCTCAGTAAATATAATAAACTGTTTGTGTGTTTGTGGTTGGTCAGTACTTTATAAGGACGTCACAGAGGAATCTAAGTTTTATAACAATGTTGTCAACAAATGGAAAACTTCCAGATTCGTAAGAAATAAAGATCCAAAGAACAAAGGAATGATTGGTCGGCGCTGTCTTCAAAGAGACATTGACAACTTGGGGAATGCTAAAAGAGAATCTTTCAGTATTGTGTGCATTCGTGGAATATTTCTTTGAAAATGTGAAATTTTATTTTTAAAGATTGCAACACTGTGCAGCAGCACTGACAGTAATGAATATGAAATTTTGCCTTATACAGTTAACTGGAATAGTCTAATTTATGCTCTATTCTGTTACCTGATTTATCCAAATTAATACATACGACTTGGTGATCATTACTAAGTCTGAAAGCGACCTACACGTTAATATTAGGGTATAGAATAAGATAGATACACAGACAGACAGACAAACAGAAATAGAAAATATGTTTTTTCGCCTGTAACGTCGACATCTGGAGTAATACCTCTATTCATGTTAAAAAATTATAGAATCAAAGCGATAAAGCGGCAGCGATATTGTGGCGAGAAATGATTACGTTAAGAGATCTAAGACTCTGTAAGGAATGTTCGCTAGTTGAAACAAAGCGATTATTTTAAAGTGACAAGTCTTCCCATCTTGTCTAAAAAAGGCTGTGGTTGTCCCACTTCATAAGGGTGGTAGTCATGAAGCTCCTTCAAATTTTCGCCCAATTGCATTACTTCCCACATTATCCAAGATTGTGGAAAAAATTGTTAAGGTGAGACTGATGTCATTTCTAAACGAACATAACCTCTTGTCTGTCCAACAATTTGCATTTCAGGCTTCGAAAGGTACGAACGATGCCATCTTTGGGTTCCTTGAACATCTTTACATGTCCCTGAACTCTGGCGAGGCTGCAGCTGCCGTGTTTTGTGATTTGTCAAAGGCATTCTATTGCGTAAATCATGAAATACTGCTGTGGAAGTTGGAAGCGTATGGGATAAGAGGAACTGCCTTGAAGTGGTTTCGCTCGTATCTGACAGGTCGAGTGCAGACAGTCACCTTTCAAAATAATAGTTCTAGTGAGCTTAGCACTGACACGGGTATTCCACAGGGTTCAGTCTTGGGCCCCCCTCTCTTTATAGTTTATATCAATGACTTGCCTCATTTGCCAATATCTGGAAAATTCACTATTTTCGCTGATGACACTACCATTCTTTGGCACGGAACATACGTTGATAAACTTAAAGTAGAAATTAGTAACGACTTAGACAGGATGAGAAAGTGGTGTGATGCTAATCTGTTATCCTTTAATATAGCAAAGACAAATGTGTTGAATTTTAAATGTGTTATGGAGGATATTTTTATGGAGGATGAAAAGATTTCAGTGCTCTCTGTAAATAAGTTTTTGGGATTATCAATAGACAGCTCTCTTAAGTTTGAAACTCATGTCATCAATTTGTGTAGTAAAATTTCTTCAAACTGTTATGCTCTAAGGGTGATATCAAATAACTTAAATTTTTCTGTGGCAAAAAGCTCTTACTATGCTTTGATAGAGTCCCATCTTCGTTATGGAATCTGTTTTTGGGGATCATGTACCCAATATTTATTTAACACGGTGTTTGTTCTGCAAAAGAGAGCAATAAGATACATGTGTAGTGCTAAAATTAGGGATTCTTGTCGCCCACTATTTATAAGGCATGCAATATTGACTCTTTGCTCTATCTTTATTTTAGAGACTGCCTGTCTTGTATATAAAAAATATAAAAGTGAGCTGTTGTTGCCTTCTTATTATAATACGCGTCAATCTTTTTTTTTAAGCTTACCTATACCTCATTCTGAACAAATTAGAAAATCTTTTATATATGGTGGTAAGAAAATATTTAATCATCTTCCGCTCGCTTTAAGAAGGCAACAACATTTTGAAAAGTTTAAGAAATTAACTAAGCGTTTCTTAACGGAAAAAGCTTACTATACTTTGGATGAATTTTTTGATGATCTATCAGTGATACGATAATCTGTGTGTATTATTTTAATATTAAGTGTATAGGCATGTATATGGATGTACTTTAAAGTTATTCATTTTTATTTTTGACCTTTGTTAACAAGAATTTTATTATTCTTTAAACAATAAAGGATTTTTTGACTTTAACTTGACTTTGACTTTCTTTCAATTGCAAACCGTAAACGTAATTCCAATGGCGTCAAAGTCGATTCTATACTACATAACTTGAAAGGAATGCCACCCATGATAATATCTCAAAAAATAGCTGGCCTTATTATAACTGTCAAAAATATTTTGTATTTTGTATAATAATTATCAGAAAATATAGAATCACATTATATTACCTGGTAACATAAAATTATTAAGTATTAAATACAATTTAACAAAAAGATAATTCTCACTTATAATACCACTAGAGGTCGTCTTCGACCCGGGATAATTTTCTAAAAATATTAATGAGCGAGAAAAAATGTCCGGATTTAATTTGGCCTCGTGTGGTATTCGGTAAGGAAATTCCACACCAAATGGTGTTTAAATAATTAAAATTTATTTTTCGATTTCCAACGTCGATTTTCGTATTCATCAAGTACCAGCAAAATATAGAAGGTTTGGTCGACTTAATTATTTAGATACGCACAGTGATCCTTCCTTGATGGCGCAATTGGTTAGCGCTCTGTACTGGATATACGGAGGTTGTCGGTTCGAATCCGGCTCGAGGAAATACTTTTTTCTGAATTTCAAATTAGGTGTTTACATAGAAGAAAAAAGGGTTTAAGAAAAGTCACGGCCATGTTATTTCGACGCAACATGTGCCATCTATGAGCCACCTGGCCAAGTAAATCGGTCGGTATAGAAAAAATAGGAGGTAACTTTACCGACTGAGCAAGTGACAATATCGGTAATACAGATAACGTATTTACCGATTGATAGTGGCGGGAGTATTTGAAAAGATTGATTAGTAATATAATAACTATTGCATCTTAAAAAATATATTTTTTGACATAAGTGCTCAAAATAATAAATAACTAGGCAACATTTGCTTTATGCTAACGTTAAAAATGTGCATGTGCCTGGCTATTTCTTATTTTTGAGCAATTATGTCAAAAAATATATTTTTTAAGATGCTATAGTTATTATATTACTAATACAACCTAGTCTATTAATACCATGAGTTATATTTTTGATGATCTCAATCTTATTATTTATATCAACGTCCTAAACAAAACAACAATGATATACCTACAAAACATTTATTAAAATTTAAAAAACTTAAACTACAAAGAATAAGACGATCCATTACAAAAGTTTAAACTGCTATCATGAGTTGATATTTATTTAACACCAAATAGTTCCCGTTGACTGCAGCAGCAATTCAATACTCAAATAGATTCTCCATAGCAGCTGATAGAGCTGTAGGGGTAGGTATCCTAAAAAAACAAAAACAAAAGCAGTATCTTTGATTTGTAAAAGTAAAATGTCTTGTTATAAAAAAGCAATTTTTTATTTATCTAGGTTAGGTTCATATTGTTGTAATTTTATTCTAGGAGTGGTATGCGTCATTGCAGGATACCTCAAAGGTTTCTTTGGCTTATACAAAAGCATAGACTAAGGAAGCCTTCAAGGTGTGCTCAAGTAACTTTTTATACCGCTCTAGAAATAACCCTATAATAGGTTAAAGTTATAATCATATGACCTAAAGCAATATTTATGTTGAGATTATTATTATTACTGTCAAAGCTGTAGGCAGAAGTCTGATGAAACTGCTTTTTGCAAAGTATGTATTTTATTAAAACTTTTTACGTGAAGCAAAAAAAGAATGTATTAGAACTAACCAAAGTAATTGTTTAAAGGTGACCCTGTATTACCCTGGAGTGTTCATTAAGCGAGTAATATAGTATACAGACACATAAACTAGAACTTTTGTTACATTTTTCTGCAACTAATGGCAAAACAGACTTTTTAAAGTTTTGACCCTTGATCTTGAAGGAGTTGCAACAGGTATTTTGTCGAAAACTATGACTACTTAATAGGATAGCGATGAAATAGGAATTTTTCCTTTTAATCTCAGCCTCTTTTACTTTTTTGTAACAGACTTTACAATATTTTAAAGTTAGGGGTCAAAGCTTTAGAAACGGATAGTACAACAAAACAAACATTTACAACTAATTACCTAAATTAATAAACGAGGGAGAGAAAGGAGGACAAAGCCACGGATTAAAGCAGTGTGCCGAAAGCAAACATTATTCTTTGAAATATTACAGAAAAATCATAGAATAGGTTACTGACAAGATTTCTATGGCTCACACCAGTTTTTATAGGTTGTACCGAAGTTTCTGGTGTCCACTGATGAGTTATGAAAAATACTAATTAAAATATTATCAAATTATTGCATTATTTTGCATATGAACTGAGGTGTATAATTATAAATTATTGGAATATTGAGAACTATGATGTATACTGAAATTACTATTCTTATAAGTATAATGTTACCCATAGTGCCCCATCGAGCATCCTTCTGGTCAAAATTAATTAAGGAAGAAAATTAAAGACAAATAATTTCTGTTTCTTTTTCATCCTACTGCGGGGGGGGGGGGGGGGGGGCTCTTTCATAATATCAAAGTCAGGGAGTAGTGTTAGTAGTTATTTCACATAAAAATTAATAAATATAAGGTATTCTTACATTACCTTTCCAAGAAAATTCCAAATTACTAAAACTCAACGCAGCGCGGCGTGGCCACTTTTTAATAATCCAATAAAACCTCACTGACCATTGTGCTCCAACAGATAACTTTCAATTACAAAATAGAATTTTTTAAAATGGTAATTACAATAGACCAAAAATGATCACACTTCTTTCAATTTAAAATGGATTATTTACCAAAATTCCACAAAATTACGACGAGAAAACTCACAAAAACTTTAGAACAATGCCAACTAAAATTATGGCCACCGACGCGACAGACGCGACTGTAGAGTAGAATTCTGAGATGGCGGCGAGAAACAGGGTGACCAACATCAGTCACAATTCAAATTATTTCAAAATTTGCAACTGAAATCTTGAAGATTAACTACATTCTAATTTTTAATAACTTGAAAAATACAATTTTCCAAAAAGTTGTATAATTAACGAGTATTATTAATAAAACCAAACTTTTAGTGTAAAAACAAAAATTCCTAGTAAATGCCCCTCCCGCCCCACTGACTTCACCGTCCGGCAAATTCGTCGTTGTCCTTGGCTTGTATAGTAATGACACCCCCGTGGGTGTTTATACACAAGAACTTTCCATCTTAAGATATATATACTTAATTATTTAGTTACCATGGCAACTAAGTGAAATACTAACCTAAAAATTAAATCAATTTTTAAGCTGTCAAGCACGACGTAAAAAAATGTTTCACTTCGGTCAAGAAAGTATTCGCCAGGAGATTAAGCAGTGGACACCCGCGAATTTCTAATGATTGTAGTAGCTTAAAAGTGCCATTTTAGGATCTAAAATATTATATTTTTCATTTTATAGTTACTGGGCTAGTGGAAGAAAATCATAATTTAAAAGATTTTTCGGAACGCAGCAAGCGTCAATCATTGGAGGCTGTGATCATCGTATTTTGACTGTTCAAAACTTCAGAAAAACTCGCGTTTTGTTGTAATAAAAAATATTGTGCAGCCAGTAAAACCAACAAAAATTGTTGTTTCAAAAATGCATCGGTTTGAAAATCATACTATATGCGTGAAATTGTCTGATGTAATGATCAATCATCGTGCGATGACTTATTTATCCGCATTAATAGAGGATTGTGGCTCCTACTTGAAGAAAGAAAATTTGTTTCGAATTGTTCACGAATATTTGCATCTAAACTATTCAAAATGCTAAATGGTAAAAAGGTGAATAGAATAGTGTCTAAATATTATATATATTTCATTAGCCATAGACATTTAAGTGGTGTCCAAAGAATATAGAAAACATCTTAGCTTTGTACTAATTGAAATATATCAAAATTATCATGTAAATAAATAAGAACCAGATTTTCAAAGGAATATCCTGTCATTATAAACGTCAAAAAATGTCCAGTATAATTCGCTCTTGGGTACCAACAAGGAAAAAATTTCCACTAAAATTCATTCGTTGCCATGGTAATCTGACAAAAATACACGTTTTGATTGGTTAAAAATTACATGTGAGGAATTTTCGGGGATAATACCATAAGTGCATAAAAATTTCCGAAAATTTTGGAAAATTAAATGTTTTTTGATAACTGCATGAGTTTATTTTCATCGTTGTTTCAAACTATAAATTGCCCGACTCCGAAGGAGGAGGGCTATTTTTTGAAACAACGATGAAAATAAAAATAAAATGGTAATATATTTAGCATTTTAAGAGCCACATAAGAAAATAATAATAATGCGTGTTAGGTAGAGTTAAATTATGATTATCATTAGCTCTAGTCATGATATCATGAATGATAAATGTGTCAATGGAATGTCGACATTCTGTATCTCAAAGGAGTATCCGAGAGAATAAGAAGACTAGGACAAAGATAAAATGTCAAGACATTATTCAGCTCGAGTGAGACTTTAAGAAGCCGAAACCAACAAGCCAAAAAGATTTTAAAAAAAATAGTATCTACCAGATCCCCTGCGAGTGCGGCCAATCTTATAGATGAGACAATTAGAGAACATAAGAACAATATCCAAAAAGGAGAGACCGAAAAATCAGGTGCAGCTGACCACGCCTGGACGCACGGCCATCATATCATGTTTAAGGAAGCTGCCACTATACACTAAAATCCAGGTTGTTTTAGTAAGCCTTCATTAGATATATGAAACGTCTGGAAACCTTTATTAAGTAAATGGAGTCTTAGAATAAGACCACGTAAATGTTAAAAGCAGACTCATCCGATGTGAACATGACTCCTCCAGTTATGCGTCATACACCTACCTAGTATAAATAGGGCTGTAGTTACTATTCTTACATAGTATCCACCTGAAGACGACTGGAGATACTTACCAGTTGAAACAATGTGATTCAAAATAAATAAAAACAATGCAAGTCCAAAATTCTACTGCCGTTTAAGAAACGTCATTGTCTTCACCCTTCAATCGCAAATAAACATTATTTACTATAAATTTCATAAGCTATTTAATGCATATTATGCATACTATATACATTCAGTATAGTATTAAATATTTAGTTCCTATATTTTTCCAATTTGATAAGTCAACCCAAATATAGAGGTAAGAAATGAGAACACAAAGCCTTCCTCCACTGTTATATTAAATAAATAATTTTTTATGCAACTTCTCTACATGTTTCGAACGCAGAAGCATTCATCTTAAAGAGAATAAATATATATAAAGAAGAAAACCCAGTAGATATCACCCTAACTGAGCAACAAAATTGTAGGTTCGATGTAAAAATGAGTGAAACGAGTCTTTTATAGAAACGCGGTAGCGGTTCGAGCTTAAAATATTTTTTTCCTAAAAAGTATATTTTAACATGAGGTTTTCATCAAACTAAGATTGCCACTTAATTTTAAAAAATCTTTTAATATTCATCTTCCTCACACCTACATCCACTTCTTCTCAATAGTTTCAAATGACTAGCCAACAATTTTCTCTTCTTAAATGATTATTCCCATTCACTTCAATTTCATATCTTTCAGCAGTTTTTTCACACACTAATGTCAAACTTTTTATTCTACCTTTAAATTCTGTTAGTGCATTAAACCCATATTTTTCTTTTTCACAATGCAACGAGTCTACTTATTTTATCACCGTTTTACTCATTTTTACATCGAACCTACAATTTTGTTGCTCAGTTAGGGTGATATCTACTGGTTTTTCTTCTTTATATATATTTATTCTCCTGAAGATAAATGCTTCTGCACTCGAAACATGTAGAGAAGTTGCATAAAAAATCATTTCTTTAATATCCCAGTGGAAGAAGACTTTGTGTTCTCATTTCTTACCTCTAAATTTTCCACTCTTTAAGTATGGACTATTTCTTCAAGTTCAAACCAAATAGTATCCTTACATTTACTTGAGGCATTTAAAACTGTATTTACTTCAAAATTTTATCGTTTTTTAAAAATGTCCTCTAAATATATCGTGCCTGGAAGCGATCTCACATGTTATTTAGTTATTATTCCTAAAAGGTAACCTAGGTTAAAAATTACGACAAAAGAAAAATAAAGCTATCTCTCTTGTTTAAATATCCAATTATATAAATCATGTTGGATTAAAACACAAAAATACTATTTTATTTAAAAAATCACAGTTTTCATTGATTTCGGTACAAGAAATTAATACTGCTCCTAAAAGACCTATGGTCATATCACTTTAACTTGATAAAGATTACAGAAAAAACAATTGAAGAAAAATTAATTCAATTGGGTGAATCCATGGCCAAATTAAACGATAACATATTTGTCGAATTAGCCGTTTTCCTTTTACTCACAGAAGAAAAAAGGGTTTGTTCCTTTTACTTATAGAACATTTTAAATTCAATTGAAGACATCAGGTTTATATCCATCTTTTTCACATTTGACATTTTGCATAATACGAGACAAAAATGACTATAGTTATTGTGAAAAACGAACAATGTGTTGTTTTGTACCAAAGCTATTGTGATCTCTTGAGTTTCAGAAATGTTTTCTTGGTTGCCTACTTTCGCTAACAAAAAGGCCCAGTTTCTCAACAAAATAGCCTTAAATTCATTTAAAAAATACTTTTTGGGAATTAATATTAACTTTTGAGTATTCGTGATGGTAAAGTTTTTTAAAATTAATTACATTCTTTTCCAATTTCCAGTAATAAAATAGTAACGTTGTTGGCAATCATTGAATAAAGAACTTTATTCAATGGTGGCAATACTGTAGGAAATTTTTCTGACAATCCGATATAACATAACCTCAAAAAGTCAAAAAATAATAAAAGTTTTAAGGTCGATTGGGGCCCTGTTAAATATTATATCAAAAAATAATGTAAATAAGTGTGTTGGAAAAGGATTTACCTACAACAAAGGTAAATACAGATTTTCATTTTGTTAGATTTACATTATTTTTATGCTTTAAATGTTGTAGAAAAATTGTTTTTAACAAACTTAGTTGGGTTTAAACATAACATGGCTGTGAAATTAAAATAAAGTAATCTTTCTCTTATAAAACTGTCCAATTAAGTTGTGTAGTAGAAACAGCTTTTCTTTGGAGTATTACATAGGTATATAAAGGTTTTAATTTTGCTTTCATCATAACATAGAGGTGTCCAATTTATATTAATTCTCACACTAAAATCACTTCTTCAATGAAATTTAGGTATATATTAGTTTTCATTCTTCTGCTCTCACCATAAAGGGTAGCTTTCCAGTTTACAAGTCTCTTTATCAGCTTATTAAAAACCAAAACATTATTTTGCCACTCAAAGCAAAGAAGTTTTATTTATCCATAACTGGAACATCGCCAACAATTAGGTATTTTCAACTTAAATTTAATAAACTGACCGGTCCAAAGGGCATTGATAACTAAACGCATAATACACAAATGTTTTTAACTATAATTTTCACTCAAATGTACGAATATCACCGAAGAAAGGATTTAATTACAGCAAAATAAAAAATAAACAAATCTGACAGAATTGTCACTTTTTGAAATGTACCCTAACCTCACTTCTCTAAAGTGTCAAGTAAAATTTAACGCGTGTTTAATGGGTTTCTGTCATATTTATCAAGTTAAAGTGATATGACCATAGGCGTAATAATTACATCCAATGTCAAAGTTCTAATTAGATACGCCTTCTAGTTTCCAGATCTTCTACTAATATCCCATTCACCGTGAATAACCCTGTATAATTAATTTATTTGATTTATAATCCAAAGTTTATGTCTCTGGGAACCAGCTTATACCGGGTGTCCGCGAAAGGTGGTTCGCCCCTATAACTTTTTTGGCTTTGAAGATATTGGAATGAAATTTGGAGAATGTGTATACGACATAAAATTACATTTTTTGACGGGTAACTCAATTCTATGGCACTTCCGGTTTAACCGGAAGTGACATAAACTTTCGATTTTTAAATGGGACGCCTGGTATATTTTTACTTATTTTATCTCCACATGACATTCTAAACACAATCATGTGTCACTTGTCACTTTGTGTCACCAAAAAAAAATTTTTTTTTTCATTTTTTTTTTAAATCTAGAGGGCTATGAATTCGTTTAAATTACTAATTTTGTCTTATAATCTTGAGTAAAATACCAATTTACTCTTTTTTGTCAAAAACCAATCTGCTGTGTAAAATTCAATTTTTAAATTTGTATAAGTCATTTTTTTCAAATGGCAACATAGTGGTTCACCCGGTTAACAAAAGAGAGCATTTTCCTACGATTAATTTGATACCAAACACTTATGGGTTTTAAACAAACTTTCGTTTAAAATACTGGTAAAATATAACGCTAACATTTTTCTAAAATGAACGGTCTTCAGAGAATGAAATATTATTTAAATGAATCGAGTAGGCCTGTGAAATAAAAACATGAAGCTGTCATGAAAAAAAATTACGGCCTGTCAATATCTTATTGCATATCGCTTCGGCAACAGTACGTTATTGTTTAAAAACATGGAGAATAATAATATTTATACAAGTAGTGAAAAAGTTGATATGTTATTAGTTTTCGGAGAGTGTAGGCAAATCTCAACTAATGCTGCACGTCTTTACGCACAGAGATATCCAGATCGGCATCACCCAACCCGGCACTATTTCCCAAAAGTGGTTCAGCAAATGCGAAATGGACCTAATAATAATGAAAACATTAAATTTGTTGTGAGCGAAGAAAAAGAAATAGACGTTCTGGCATACGTACAAGTACATATCAACGCGTCCGTCAGAGAGATCGCGCTAGAATGTGATATTTCTAAGTCTTCTGCAGGTAAAATTTTAAATAAACATGGATATCACTCTACCAACTACACCAGCACCTGTACGGAAACGACAATGAAAGGAGACTTAGCTATTGTAATTGGTTTTTAGAAAATTATTTAGAGGATAACACATTTCCCAATAAAATTCTTTATACTGACGAAAGCCGTTTCACTAATTTGGGACATTTTAACAGAAATAACAAGCGATATTGGTCTCAAGAAAATTTACACTTGATGCAGGAAGGAAATTTTCAAGAACGGTTTGGTTTCAATTGTTGGGTTGGGATTTTAGGGGACAGAATATTAGGTCCTATAATTTTTGACGGTTCGCTAACAGGGGCAAGATATCTAGATTTTCTTACGCAAGAAATTGAGCAGTTCTTGGATGAGATACCGTTAATAAATCGAGAAGGACTATTTTATCAACAAGATGGTGCCCCCCCACACAACTTGAGGGCAGTAACGGAATATTTAAATGAATTATACAACGAAAATTGGATTGGAAACAGGGGCCCAGTTAGTTGGCCGGCAAGGTAAAACGGAATTGTTCTTAATTTATACCTTTATTTCATTTTAAAACTTTTTAGGTCGCCCGACCTTACGCCACTAGATTTTTTTTTATGGGGTACTATTAAAAATGAGATATATGATGTACCCCCTGCCACACGAAATGAATTAGAAAACAAAGTAAGGGCAGTTATTCATCGAATTTCACCACGACATTTAAGAAACGTTGTAAGAGCAACAAAAGAGAAAGTACGACTTTGTCAGCAACAAGATGGAGGTCATTTTGAACATCTTCAAAATTAAAGTTAAAAATAAATAGATATTATGTAGATAGTTATAATTGTTTGGTTATTTAATTAGTAGGTATAATGCATACTATAATTTTTAATAAATTTAAAAAAAAAATTAAAATGAAAAAAAAAATTTTTTTTTGGTGACACAAAGTGACAAGTGACACATGATTGTGTTTAGAATGTCATGTGGAGATAAAATAAGTAAAAATATACCAGGCGTCCCATTTAAAAATCGAAAGTTTATGTCACTTCCGGTTAAACCGGAAGTGCCATAGAATTGAGTTACCCGTCAAAAAATGTAATTTTATGTCGTATACACATTCTCCAAATTTCATTCCAATATCTTCAAAGCCAAAAAAGTTATAGGGGCGAACCACCTTTCGCGGACACCCGGTATAATTTCTTGCCACGAAATCCAAACAAACTTTCAAGATATGAAACTAATATAAGCAGAATAATAAAATTCAGCCTAAGATAGTATATATTTCTTCCTTCTGCGTTTCAAGCCAGATAAAAGATCTTGTCAAAGGTCGTCGGCACTATTTGTAATAAAATTGCCGAAAAAGGTTAGTGCTCTCTTAAATTATACCGCGACGTTCCTCTAAGGAACATTATTTTTCATTTTCAACAGCGCCGGAAGTGCGCAATCATATTTAGAAAGACGCTGGTTCGCTGATTTCTGAAAGCTAAGTGCGTCAGATTTAGATTTGTTATGCGAAATTACTTAGTTAAGTGTTCCACTAAGTATCATTTTATACCCAAAAAAGTTAATGTAAGGAAGGGGCCTGGTTTTTATTTATAAAGGAAGTTCTGACACATTATTCAGCAAAAAAAGGGTTTAACTTGTTGAATGGAAATGAAAAATATTTATTCAGGGCTTTTTTTAACGACTCATCGGAGAGAAAGAGAAAAAAATTAAAGTGATCCAGAGCAAGACAAGACTTTTAATAGCAAGCCAAAACGATATATTATTATAAAAACTATAGCAAATTTAGTTTAAAGTAGAAAATCTGAAAGGCCATTACTACTACTATACTTTAAGCATAATTTGAAAAAAGCTGGAAGAAAATACGGTTTAAATAAAACAAAGTGGCTATTAGAACAAAAAATATTATAGCCACGGACTTCAATACATTTTCAGTTTTTTTTTTAAATTTAATCCCGTGTCAAAATTAATGGAAGCAATAGTCACCTGCGTTCCGTCGAGCTGTTCGGAAGTTTATCGGTTAAAAAAAAACATTGTTGTAAATTTTGTAACTCTCATGTTTCCAACAGGCATTTAAAAACCAGGCAAACACATCCCGTTTTATCGGTTGAAAAAATATGGTTTCAACGAGACGGGCTCCTATTCCTACATTGAGCGTGTGGTGTAGGGTATTTACCCAGATGAAAGTTTTTCTGGTAAATGGATTGGTTCAAGGGGGTGCACTTGAATGGTCCGATATGACGTCTCTTTACTTTTACCTATGAAGTCATACAGAGTGACCGTTTAATGTGGTAAAGTGCAATAGCTTCGTTACTATTTCAAATACATCAAAAAAGTTAATATAAAAGACAAAGATTTTCCTTTTCATTTCTAGACGCGTTTCGTCATATCATGACTCATCAGTAGAGCTAGGATCCGACGAAAAGAAAAGGAATCTCGAAGCTACTTAAGGCAGCACTTGGTGGGACACACCAGTAAGATGTGGCACGGAGCGCCATCTGTGTCGTTGTTAGACACTCTTATATATTATAATATAAAAGTTAAAGGGCAGTCAGTGAGCTATAACGCTAAATTATTTTTGACTCTATAGGGTGGCTCAAAAAAGCGCCACAATATTATTGCATTTTTTAATTAAACTTAGGATTCTACATCCATTTTATATAACACATTACATGTCTAAATTAAATTTTTTTTAAGATATTGAAATTTAAATAATAACATTTATAACACTTTTACAGGTCTGCTGCGATGATAGATAAATACAATTTTTACGGTCCGGTCCCATCTTAGTTTTTTATTTTTTACCCAAAAATACCAACTTTTGCTTTAACGGTTTAACCTGTAAAACCGAAAATTCAACAAAGCAACAACGCATAGATAAATACTATAGAAGCCAGCAACGATGCGACGCGATGGCATCGGTAGCCAAAAGAGAAATATATCTTTAATCCCCGCTACGCAGGTGAAAAATTTTTGCCTACCTTTTCTATGATGAATTAAACATTACCATTGAAATAAAAGAAATTTTATTTATTTTAGTATATATTAGTTAATAATTCGACAATGTAATTGGAAAAACACAATTCTTAATTTATTAACTAATATTTTCTTAAACAGGTCAATATTAAATGTACCATTGATCAAAATATTTTAATTCTATTCATTAAATGTAATTTATTGTTTTAAGCTTATATTTAATTGAAATAAATAAAAAAACACAATGATGGAGCTCTCATCGAGCCATGGAGAGCTCCTTCGAGGTTCACTACCACTCACCATTTAGGTCTGTTCCTCTTATGAATATTTTCACTTTACTTTTTGTTTCCTGATGATGGGTGTTACTACACCCGAAACATGTAGAGTATCTACCACCTTCTAATTTTATTTCTAATAAACCAGTGGAGAAAGACTTTATGTTTTTTTATTTATTTCTATAAATTAACTCCACTTTAAGAACTACTTCTTCAAAATTATATTTAATTGAAAAAATTTAAAGGCAGTCAATAAAACACTATTATTGGTATGTATCCATGACTTTTTGACTAATCATGTGTATTTAATTTGCCGTTCATAGACCTTTAGAAACCTTAAAACTTGTCTATTTAATGTTTTTCGCTAGCTATCTTAATTTAATAAATAATCGACCATTTTCATACATAAAAGCGATGCCGTATAACGCTATCTCGGACTTTTTCATTAGTTAATTCGGTTTGATCGTTTACGAGCCCATTGCGTAGGGTTATGTAAAGAAAGGTAAAAAATTAAAATTTTCAACTTATATAAGTACTTTTGTTATTTAATAAATTCTTTGTTAAAAAAATGTACAAAAAGTAATTAAAATCGCTGTATTACGATCAGAACTTATAAATTGTGGATGGAAAAATATCACTTACACCGAGTCGTTCTATCTAGATTATATTACGTTCTTATTTAAAAAAGTATTTTATTTTTTTTTGTAGATTTATATATTTACAACTAAAATGTCATTTTGTTTTTAAATATATAATTTTACATTCCAAATAAATTTAATTTAGAGGCACGATTTTACGCATATGTCCCCTAATGTCGGAGATTAAAAATAAATACGTACTGATCAGTAGACGAAACCACGAACGCTTTCAAACTTACAACGTGTTAATTTAAGTGTTATAAAAAGTCAATTCATTAAACATTATCTTACTGACAATTTCAGACAGTAAGCACGCGAGAAATTGTGTTCTGTTTTATTCAGTTACGATTAAAACCGATATAATAATATAATTAGCAGATTACTTATATGTACAGGGTGGCCTATTGGTATGACAAAGTAATATAAAGTCTCTACTATTAAAGATATCAAAAAAAAGTTTTTATACAAGTTGTGAGGTAACGCCAGTAGACTAAACTCACGAAAGGTGAGGTTTCGCGTAGTTTGTTCTCGTTTTAGTAATAGCCAATAAAACAGGTTTTCTTCTATTCCTATTATTATAAGTCACATTTTCTGTTCTGTCAATCATATCCATTAATTATTCTAAAGCTCATTTATTAGGGTGTCGTCTGTCTGGATATTTTCATGATAAAATGTTATTGCCAACAATGTATTTTTGTCACTTGCATCAAGAATGTAAAAATCAATCATTTCAGTACTTGAAAAATCAATTTTTTAAATAACTGTTAAAAGTAACGGCCATCACCTAGATTATAAGAAGACCTCATAGGAAAAATATTACTATTACACTATTTTATTTTGATATTCTATTCAATTAAATTTGTTTTGGCTATTCATGGCTAGCTAGAAGAATATAATAAACACTTTTTTTGATATATTTAATAGTAGATACGGTATATTACTATACCCTGTATATTTTTATTGTGTTTAAAATAGATTATTTAAAACAAAACAGGATTTTTAAAATATTTAAAATTATTTTTCTACAAAATAACGCGCTGGGTAATATGCTTATATATTTCTTCTTAGCACTACAAGTTAAAATTCTAAAATCTCAAATCCTTTATGCCAAAAAGTTATAAAAATGAAGCCATAAATATTAATTATGGAAGCTCACGGACTCGCAGATGTCAAGAAATATCTAGCTTCTTCCTCGACATAATGGCGTATTTTATAAGGAACCACAGATGTATTTTATTTGCATCCATTACGGTTCAACGGCTTTTAAAAGACGAAATAAGAATACATAAAAATGATTCGAGAAGAAAAGAATTCTCACTTATAAATATGGTGTTATAAATGTATAATTAAAGGACAAAGACCCTGAAACAAATAAACCCTGGGCCAAATTAAACTTGTACATGTTTTGATCAATAATATATTTTCACCTTTGTGTCCTATGTTGGTTCAATTATTTTAGACAGGGTCGTACTATGGACATTTTTTAAAAGTTATATTTAACTTCGTTGCGCAAGATATCTGTTTTACTTAAAATTTAATACACAGAGAAAACAGTATTGCGGTATCAAAGAGAAACTCATTAAATCAATGGTAGACTGTATTTCCCTTTTGTGAATAACTGTTCTATTTGTTTTAATGCTTTATTTATTTAACTCTAAGATCTCATTGGTTTACCTGAAAATGCCATTGGTTTGCAATGAAAGGATATGGCAATCTCGTATTCTTGAACACATTTCGTAAGGAAAGTTTCCAATAGAAACACTGGAACTTCAGTTAAACTCTGTTGGGACATTGCGACCTAATTATTTCCCCAAGGAAATAAATTCCACCTCTTGAAGAATTAAGCCCATCAGAAAAGTAAATCTTCCATAACGCAATACACTAATATAGAGCTCGCTTATACTTACAAAATAAACAAAGCAACAACGCATAGAAAAATACTATAGGAGACAAGGCGTCGACGCGACTGCAGTCAAAAGAGAAATATGTCCTTCATCCACGCTACGCGAGTGAAGAAGTGTTGCCTACCTTTTCTGTGATTGAATTAAACAGAAGTACCATTGAAATAAAAGAAATTAAATTTATTTTAATATTTCCTAGTTACTAATTGGATAATATATAATCATTTGCTTAAAACTATATGTAGGTAATTTATTTAAATTACAGTACTATTAGGTATATAAATTAGTTATGCTCTTGATATAACTGTTTTTTTTAGTTTTTTAAAATTTTATTTTACTGTAATACATAATATTAAAGTTATGGATTTTTACCTAGTATCGACTGAATTAATTAATTTTATAAGTTAAATCGCTTAATTATCAAGACTGTTTTTTTCGTAAATCCGTCCATGTGCTCAATGCACTTTGGCCAGGTCTATACTCACCCTAGTTTAGTCATTATACCCACTCAGTAATCGCCACTCACAATTGCACTGGTGTGTAGGTTAACTAGAAAGTGGATCTTTGCCTTTTCTGATCCATTGACCCGCAATAACGAATTATGTGATGTATCATTTCTCAGTCTTGTTCACATAGTCTATATCTTAGGTTTCTGTTGTACAGGTGCACCAATTTCACTAAAAATGAAAAAATGTTAATACGATCCTGTCTACAATTCCTTAACCAAAATTCTTTGATAAGAATATACTAATAATTTTATACATGTAATAATTACAGTTATCAATTAATAAACAATGTACTTACAGTGTAAGTGCAATTTTATAAGTGCGGCCATTTTTTTCTTTTCTTCGGTTTCTAGTTTATTATTTGTGTAAGGGTGTATAAGTTTGTGTATTCTAGTACATTCTGGGGAAAAACTAAAACATCAGAAACACTTATCATGATATAGTGTTGTTTTAATAATCACGAATAAATAAGGTTTTTTTAACACAGAGTATGAAATATTTGATATTAAATTTAGGAAGACTTTAAAACATGAGAATCATACGATAAAAATTGTGTCGCACTAATTTACCAATGACAATAAAATTCTATATATTTTTACAATTAATTAGGCCTTGTGTTTTATATTATAACATAAAATAATTAAAGTAAGACGTAAGCACTCTACGTTACTTTTTTAAAACCGTTTAATATTTAAAATGATCATACGAAGTGTGAATCACATGTTATTTAATGGTGATAGAAATTAAAAGAGGAGAATCATTTAATAACAAATAGTAGTGCTATAATTGCGAATAACTTTATTTATAGGATATAATAATAATAATAATAATAATAATAATAATAATAATAATAATAATAATAATAATAATATTTATTTTCTCTTTAGTCTTAGTACATATCATTATAAACAACAAAAAATAAATATTAGCAAAGGTTAGCAAATCTAGAAAATAGACATTATAATATTGAACCATAATTTTCCAAACTGGACTTACTAAGTCTAAAAGAAGACTTGTCAGCAGTCCAGGGTGGTTGTATGCCCAAATAGTAACTAAAATTATGTATTAGCTAATTTACCTAATTAGTAAATAAAGTTTAAAATCTGAAAAAAAAACCCAAAGAAACCACAGGCCATATATTCTAAGACCAACCAAAGAAAACAAAAGAAAATTAAAATTAAAAATTCAAAACAATTAGAACAACTTATAATACCCAGTAACAACACATATTACAGAAGAAAAGAAAAATAATGCTGAAACAAACCTCTTAAATTTCAACTATGCAGTGATATAGTAAATACTTAAACTTGTTGAGCCGTAGCAAAAAGGAGTTTAGGAGAGATAAGAAGAGAAATTATACTAGGTTGATGTCATTTTCAACTAGCCAAGTAGTTAATTTGTGTTTAAAGGACATTCTTGCCGATTCATTTCTTAGGGTAATAGGCATTAGAATAAAAATTCTTGGTGCAATATATTCAAAAGAGCGCTGACCAACACTTTGGTATACTCTCGGAGTAACTACGTGCAGAGCAAATTTGTTTCTTGTGGCATGTTCATGGGTTGTTTCATGAAGATAATTTGTTTGATTTTTCAAAAAGTATAAAAGTCCTGCTTTAAAAAAGAGCTTCCGTATTTTCAAAATCCTTGATGCATTAAATAGTAACTCCGTTGGGTATCTCAAATTAAGCCCTAGTATCAATTTTATAATCCTCTTTTGAACTATTTCTAATGGTTTTAAAATTGTCTCGTGTGCACCTCCCCAGCCAATTATACCATAGCCCAAAATTGACTGAACTAGTGAATAATACGATGTATACAGTTGTTTAATACTTAAAATTTCTTTTAGTTTTTTAAACATATAAATGAGGGATCGTAGTTTTTTCGTTATACCCTGAATGTGTAAGTTCCATTTTAAAAAAGGATCACTTACAATTCCCAGATATTTTACCGATTCTGTGTGTAAAATGGTCCAACTTTGTTTTCTGTGTTCTAAATAAATATCTATATCTTTTTCTAGGGGTTGTCTGTTTTTGTAGTTGCTAAAGTAAATTATATTCGATTTTTTCAAATTAATTGATAATAGATTTTGGTCCAGCCATTCAACAACTATTCTCATGTCCCTTTTAATTGTTTCTTTAGTCTCTTTCCAGGTATTTCCTACTGTGTAAAGTACTGTGTCATCAGCATAAGACATTATAAAACTTTGTGTCCTTAGATTTAGAATATTATTAATATACAAATTAAAGAGAATAGGACCTAAAACCGTGCCTTGTGGCACACCATATAAAACAGTTTTAGAACCACTCTGAATATTATTAATACTTACCCTCTGTAGCCTGTCCGTCAAATAGATATATAGAATACAAGGCGTTCTACGATTTACGGAAGAATAAGTGAGATGGAATACATACATTATCATCAAAAAAAGTAAAAAATCATGTATTACGTAGATGACGTAAGCATTCTAAAGTAAACAAACCAATATCAACGTCTTGTAAACTGACAAACAACACTAACTCCAACATCAAATACAATTAATATGTCGACGCTTTGACATATTGTTGTAAACTGTCAATTAAAACTAACCTCAAACCGACATGAGAGTCACCACTTGGTCCTTTATTAAAAACTTGCCGCATCCGGATCTATTAGAGCGCCGAAAGGGCTATGACTTTTGTCTCGCTCACTCCTGATACAATTCACAACGCGTAAACGCCAGAACCGACATGACTTCAGTGGGCGTTTCGTTTTAGTAGACGTCCGTAATCAACGCGGCATGTCTGAAATTGATTGTCTTCAAAAATTGGTTCCGTTGTTCTTTAACGTTTAACATTTTTGTTTCTTGAACGACAGTAGAGTTTTGGACTTGCATTGTCTTTATTTGTTTTGAATTACAACACTTCAACTGATAAATATTTACGTATAATAAGTTACAAAAATAACATTGTACCAAAAACGTTAAGTAGTATTTAATTTTTTAATTGTTAGGATTAGAGAAACCAATTTGTTTTGCTAACTGGACATCGAACGTGTCACATTGCCAAGCCAGATCAGCACCCAGAATCATCATCTTATTGATTTAATATTTATTGTTGTAGTAAGATTGACTGGTAATTTTTTATTAAAACAGAAATTCAGTACTGACCAATTCTCAAGATCTGTAAAATGAATGTTTCTAAAAAATTTTAAAAAAATTATAAATTATAAAATATAAAGTACCTATACAACTTTTTAACTACTCGATAAGTATAGGATATCAACATCAATTATTTTTTGGGTTTTCAATACTTTTAATTTGCTCCATTATACTTTTTACTTATTAAAATAATGACTTTATATTTAAGATGCTACGAGAAGTTATAAGTGAAGATGATAACTTCGTTCATGAATACCCATAGTTTACCAAGGTTTCAACATATTTGACTTTAATTCTATTGAATATTCAAGACAAAAAATTAGAGGTGCGGAAGTAGGTATATATTAAAAAAATAATTACAAATTTGTAGGTAAATGTATAAAATTAGCCAAATTTTAACTTCTAATACTCCGTGAAACCATTATATTAAAAAACTTAAAAAAGAAGCATTTGACCCAATAAGAATACTAAGCTGATTTATAAATCAGCTGATAGACACATTTTCAAGTGGAAGGTGGTTGAGAGGCGCGTGATCGCCGCTCGACCCGGGTTACGAGAACCAGGTCAATCGAGGGCTCGGGTCAGAGCATTGAACTGCATTGTGCAGTGTTGTCATATTGGGTATTGTTCGACAGTCGTATCGTGGTATTGTAGTTAATAAATACATATATACTCGTATATTGTTTATTATATTAGAAATACATCATATATAATAAAGTAGTAGAGTTTAGTGTCCGTATAATTAAAATAGACAGAAAGTTCTTAGCGGCAGGCCGATAAAGTAGTGCATCTATCTCTTGCAATAAAGTATACAGGGCCGCAAAAGGTAATACTAATAAGTAATAAGATTTCTTGGTGCACAGGTAGACAATAACAGGCTGTTTTGTTCTTGTTGTTGGCTCATCAGAAAGCCAAAACCTGTAAGCAATTCCCAATGCAGCGAAAATATGAATTTCAAGTTATTTTTAGGAATAAATATATGATGAAAATCTACTACCGTCATCTGTAGGAATCAACTCAATGCAAAAGATAATAAGACGTGAAAACATAGACCTAACAATAAACCAAGTACGTTAGGTCAACATATCCAGTATAGGAAACGTTTTTGCAGCATATTTTCGCTGTATTGGAAATTGCTTACAGTTTTGGCTTTCTGATAAATCCTAACAAGTAGAAATAGCCTGTCATTATCTACCAATGCCCCAGGGAACCCATTACGATTTGCATCCCTGTATACTTTAATGCAAAAGATAGATGCACTTGTTTGTCCGCCTGCCGCTAGAAACTTTCTATCATGTATAATATTGATAGGATATAGTATTCAATGATAATAGATACAATTGAAGAGTTTGGACCTTATAATATATATTTTAAAAAAGTTTTTTACTAATCTTAAACACTGGTTAAGCAAATTGTTTTAAGTTTAACGATATTGTTTTTTTTTTAATTCGTTTAGTGGTAATATATTTTTTAGTGTAGTTAAATTGAAATTTATAATAACAAAAAATTTATTAGGACACGTGAGTGTGCAAATACCTTCCAAAAATATACGAATGAAGAGATGCATTAGGTAAAAATAGTATCTGGTCTGTGACTAGAAATCCTACTTAAATATCTTGATGCATAAATAACATTAAATTCCATTCACACTCATATTTTTGTTTCTACTAACTTACTGTTTAAATTTCATCAGTTCTAAGATTTTTTTTTGTTATAGGTATTTTTAGCATTATCGATTGAATGAAAATGATTCGACATCTTTTCCTAATTTATTTTGTAATAAATCTTCCACTCACGCTAAAATAATATTTTGATTAATCATTGAAAACAAAGGCGTTCATTAGACTATTATAATATAAAAATAAATAATCGAGGCCTTAACCTTGGAAAATAATTTTCAAGCCACGCATCACGTTAAAATTACAATTTTCCTATAAAATGTTGTATATTAAAATTTGACACCAATCTATTTAAATTTATATGGTGTATAAGTTTAAACGACCAGCCAAAGATTTTTTTTTATATATTATAGTATACATACAAGAAGTCTACAGTGAAAAAATTAAATGTGAAATCAAAAACAATTATTTATAAGAAAAATAAGTTAAATTTAAACTAATTTTAATGTGGGCCGTACGTAATTTGTAATATTTCGTATCTTTATGAAATTCATTTCTACTGTTACTTAATGTGTTGTGTAATCGCCAGTTTAATTAGTAAATTTACCATCAAATTTTTGTTATGAATATGCGCCGTACAAATACTAAATAATTTCATCATATTACAGTATATTTGTATAGTTACGTTGGCGATGTAAATTCACAAATTTTATGTGAATTTGTCGCTGCCATCATTCAACAGTTTGTTATAAGTGTGTTGGTTAATGAGTGTGTTCTTAATATGACGTGTGATATTTGTATTAAAACGCAAAATTTTGGCCTTGGTCAATCAATACTGTCAGCATGCGGTAAAATAAATTATTTTTAATTTTTTAAGCGAATGTATAGTTTTATTATACACCTCATTGCACCTCCATCATTTATTAACTAAATGTTATATAACATATTATTTTATAAGCCATAAAAACTTGCAATTTTTACACCAGTTTTTAAAATTTGTTTGTTTTATTGATTCAATTGCTTATAAATAGAAACACTTAATGTATTTTTTTTAGTGTTTGGGAAAAATATTTTTAACTTTAACTTAATTTAATTTCCATTAATTATCTTTCATATTTTTTACAACTACTAGAAAAAAAACATGTTCATCAAGTTAAGCAATATAAAATGTTTTTAGAAGTAATAATTATGACAATCTCCACTGTTATATTAATAACCAACTAGCTAGTTTTGCCCGCTTTGCCTTTATTCCGCTTTATAACCGCAATAAATTAACAAACAATAATTAAATAAAAATTAATTTAAGTATTTTTTACTTTGTGCTTTATTTATGCAGAATATTTTTAGTGATGACTCAATTAGAAGATAAGTATTTTCTTTCTAAAACCATTAAGCTACGTTTTGTAGAAACTGCAAAAAAAATAACGACCAAAAATGAGCATTGCCTTTTAAATATAAAGATTGCTTAGGGAATTCTCTATATATTTTGGACAAAATCCTCATCCCATCCTTAGGAGAATATAAAAGAGAGAAAATTAGTAATAAATTAAATGATCGTTTAAGGGTATACTATGAAAACATTTAATATGAATTGAAATAAGAAATATATTAGCAGAGATAATGTATTGTAAGACAGGGGAACACAGAAAACCATTTAATAGAATTTTGTTTACGCGTAGTAGAACGTACATTATACAGGGAAAGTAAAACTTATATTATGAATGAAATGTTGCATATTTATGTTTGTCATCAAATTGAGCCTAATATGGAATTCCTCATTAAATAAATAAAATATGTGAAATCCTACGAGTGTTTCGCTCTCGGCTTCCGACCAATATGCAGGAACTAGTTGACAGCTGAGAAAAAAACTCATTTCAATTATAGCTGAGGAAAAAATCAACAGAGTTACCCACAGAATCATGTATATATACCAAATGACGATATACAACTGAAATAACAATATTATAATAACTGTGCGAGGGCGGTTCAAATAAAAAGATTGAGTGACATACGCAGATAAAAGTAGTTTTCTACACTATTATACTTGGAAAATATTTTATAAACGGGAGCAATTAATATTGCATTTGTTCTAGCTGTTGTCGGTAAATACAAGAAAACAAGTGCCAGTTCTGGTGGAGATTCCAGGTATTAGGAAAACTAGTTGTTCCAAGAAGAATGTACAGACCGTAGCTCCACCTTCTTTAAACGATAAAAACTTTAAGAATTTTGCATTTGTTCCACCATCATAATATATTATGCATATATGGGGGACCATATCAGTGACGCATATTCCAGTTTGCTTTTTACAAGCATGAAGAACAAGGCTTAGAAGTTAAGAACACTGTCCACTGCTGAATAAAGTCATATAGAATTGTAGTATGTTTCTTGGTCAATGACATCACCGAGCATTTAGCAACATTGAGGAACAGTTTATTTTTTAAGGCCTTTTTACATTAGATGCAAGTTGCAAGTGCATGTGCAAGTCAATGTTTGTTTTAAATGGGAAATTGAAAACGACCATTTTTACTTGCAACTTGCATCTAATGTAAAAAAGCCTTAACAATCTTTAAATTGCATCCAAAACATTCTGTAACCTCAGACAGTCCTCAGAACTCCAAATAGATTCATTTCGTATTCGACATTAATAACCGCGAATATATCGTCAATAAAAATTAAAAACCACAGTGGTCCTAAATTAGAGAACTGATGAATGCCCGAGGAGGCTCGAAATGGCAACGATTCATATCAATTGTACTCGATGTACTGAGTCCGATCTAGTAAATCTGAATGCAAATAGTTTAAGCTTCGAAAGTATAATCGCACTATTGATTTTATCAAATGCCCTTGAGAAATCAGTAAACACCACATCAACCTGGCCACCCCCACTTATGAAAAAAAGATGGCACATACTGTAGAAATATAAGATACCTCAAGGGACAGATTTTACTTAAATAAATCGATGTCCGAATAATTATAATCGATGTTTCAAATAATTAATGTTTTGATATAAATGTGAAATTACTAAAAAATAAAAGAAATTTTAGTTAATCATAATTTTATTTAAACCCCTCAAAACGCAGAACTGCAATATTGTTTCAAATATCAATCTTTAAAAAGCAATGAATTTAAAAATATTTAAGAGTCTTGTTGTACTTAATTGGTTTTTATTCGGATTCGTTATTCCGGTTTCAATTAAAAATCTGGAACAATAAAATCGAGCATAAAAAAATCGGTCCTAAATACCGAAATTTAAAAAATCCTTACATCTTTTATTGTTTAGTAAAATATATAAAAAGTAACTATGACAACACTGCTGTATTTACGTTGTGCGGCGTACAACTCTCAGGTGTTGGCAGGGCACAGGTGTTTATCGTAAGCAAAGGCTCCCATTCGTCTGCAGCGAAAGCAGGCCGTACAAATCCTGCCGTCAATACGCAGGCAGGAAATAAACAGACCGTTACCCGATTTTCTAAAATGACTGTCCCAATTTCAAGTTTATCCCTAATGTTCTTGATGGCACTTCATAAAAGTCAATAAAGCTTGATAAAATATGATAAATGAACATTTCTGTTAGATAGGTTCAGTTGATAATAATATTTCTAATCTAAGTATTTTAAATTGACATTCTTTATTATATATTAACGGGTTCATTAGTATTTTTATACTATAGAGATGGGCACATTGTAAAGCTCCAGTGGCGGCTGGTGCATATTCTATTACCCAAAAGCAAATAATATAATACTCGAAATTCACGTTGTAAATGATAAAAACTGCTAGGGCGCGTTTACGATAGACGTCGGATGATCGTCGGGCCAATTGCTTGAAACACCAGCGCAGTACTTCGGTTTCTCATCTAAAAAACTAACCCATGATTTAGCTGGAAAGTTCGCTACATTTTGTGCAGCGCGAGTGCGGTATTAGATAAGGTTGTTTGTGATTCTGTTTTTGTGTATCGCTGACAATAATTATTAACTGTGTACTATCTATATATTTTAAATATTCTTATGAAGAAATGATCGAATTAAAAGAAAAAGGTAGACCATTACCAGATATAATTATTGGAAAATCTGGTGTAAGTAGAAGGAAAAGTTACACACGCAAATTTAATAGAGACATTTATTTTAAACAGGAATAAATTAGTGAAATAAAAAAATGCTTTATACTGTTTTCCCTGCATACATTAAATGACGCACTACCTCTTCTAAAAAATTTTTTAGCAAATAACCTAGGATAAGCGTTGAAGGAGACTAGAAAAATATTAGAAATCGTGGAAACAGCTCTACACAATTTTAATAATAAAGTATGCGGAATAGCTTACTGGTTTTAGTAATTTAAAAAAAGTACTATTCTTTACTTTTTATGAAATCTTTATTATTTATTATAATGAATTCAATAAATTATTTAAAATGTCATAGTATTTTTGCATCGATAGCAAACATTGACAATTTAACATTTATAAAAATTGATGCATATAGATTTAAAATAGTAGAGAACTGGGAACTGAACCTTGAGGTACCCTACTATTGATTTTATAAATTTTTTGATGTCTTACTTTAACAATACTACTCGATTGGTGCTACTAATGCATACTTATTCTAATACATATTTAATATTTTATTTTTATTAAATTTAAAGCAAAATTTGTGTTTTGAATTTTAAAATTATATGTAGGTACTGGTTTTAAAGAACAAACTCCAACAAAAAATCTTAAATTTATATAAAAGCGATTTTAAAAAATTACCTCCCAATTTCCATTCGGCTGTATGACACTTATAGTAACCAATATAATATAATAAATATGATTAATGAACTGTCTTTTGTAATGGAGTTTATTTTCGATAGGGTTTGTAGATAAAAGTAATTCAAATACATATTCCTAAAAGTCAATTTTTCCATTATTTCATGATTAATGACCCAGAACTCTTAGCTAGTGGATTAAATATTCATGTTTTTGCAGGTACCAATAAGAATAAGACGTGTTTGTTTAAAAATTGATTTTTCTTATTCGAATGTACCATCTGTTCTAAATATCGCTAGTATTTAATCCAATGGCATAGGTTTTCTAAATAGTTTGCAGGAATAATAAAAAAAATTAATTATTTGCAAAAAGTTATTGCATAAATTTATTAAAAACAGGGTACTACTTCAATTATTAGCTAATACATTCTTTGAAACCTTGTGAACTATCAAGGGAAACTAGAAAAATGGTCGATGGCTCAGCGGTGAGTCACTGGCATTCGATCGTGGCATTCCGAGTTTGATCCTCGGATGTGCATATGCACAATAAAAAAAAGAATGTCATAATTTTAATAGGTTTAAGAATGCAGGGAAGAGTGTAAAATTTATCATATTCCAACCCACCCCATTCACGTTGGTAACCAGGCCGTATGAGATCGGATATCTCGTGGGGTGCGGAAGAAGGTACATACTCTCCAATCGATAGTTCATGAAATAGCAAGAAATTAAGGGTTGCAACCCTTGGCAGGTGTAGAATGGATCGTGGTTCGAAACCAACGTTAAGCTAAAGGTCCCCTTGAAAATGGTCCTGACAGCGAACGAAATGGTATAAAGCCTAATTCAAAAGAATGCCAAGAAATGACAACAATGGTCGAAAAATAATAATTCAATTAATAAAGTATAACTTTTTTATGATTTAATGTGATGTAACTGATAATAGTGATAATGTATGGATTTATAATTGTTTGGTCGAATCTTGCGTCCGGCACCGATTTAGTAATTTACTGCTTTTATATTCTTTTACATTTGTACAGTTCGTTGTCAGTTCTTGTCAATTATTTATTTTTAAATGGATCGTTTATTGTTAAAAAGGGCCAATCGACATTTTCTTAGTATTGAGAAAAACGCAAAGAACTCTCGTGAACTATCTTATATTACTTTCTTGTTCCTGGTAAAGTTTATAGAAATGCTCATTTATAAAATATTTATTTGCAGAATGGTATAAATTATCCTTATTTAATTATATTTTTTTTTTGTGTAGTTTAGCCCCAACTCAACTACTTAAGAAAAAATTTAACGAAAAGGACATTAAACATCAGTACAATTTTAGAAAAATAGACAACAAATCTTTTAGTTTAATTTTTTTGACGTGTTCGTTGCTTACGTTTTCATAGTTTAGTAGATATACTAACGTTCTTGTGTGACACCTTCATAGCATCTACCATCAACTTCTTCAAATCTTCAACTTCTTTGACAAAGAATTCCTGAAATTTCGCCAAAGTTGCTGAAATATTTGAAAAAAGTAGTATTGTAGTGATAAGAAGTAATCGACAATGACGTAATTGACCAGAGGCTGTTGGCCAAGAGATCCTTATAACAGCATCTGGTAAATACAATCATTGTTAATCACTTCTTTGTCTAACATATACTTCTTTTCTGCAATTAATCATATACCTATATTATATTAAAAACAGTCTGTAAATATCTTAAGTTAGCTAAATAAATGCTACTATAAAATAAGATAATAAATAAGATCTGTTTTAATCGATATTAACAGGACCAAAGTAAGATAATATTTATTTTTGATATATTATAAAAGACAACGCCAATTTGTAAAGAATTAGTAAGTACATATTTCGTACATTTTGTCATTGAAGTGAAGAACAACATGAAATATTAATTTAATATTATTTAATAAAATCCCACAAAATAAATTACTTAAACATATTTAATACATTTATTTTAGGATATTAATAGGTCATAGTCAACAGTATTGTCATCTAGTGTCTAGGATTATAAAAAATAACAATTTTGGGCATGCCTTACGGTACCTATTTAAAAGAGTTGTTCTATTCCAATACAACGATGTATTAATAAGGGCGGATGTGGGCTAATACTTCTTTATAATTTGTACACGTGGCATTTACAGAGTAAAACAACACTTTTTTCCCACAGTCGCCATATTGAGGCACGTGGTTTGGATTGCCTAAAAATCTAAAAAGAAGAAAGAGCTACAAATAATATACGGCATGCTTTTTTTTATATTTGAGTAATTAAAATATATAAAATATTAGTAAGTAAATAAAAAAATTGAAAAGAGTTTAGCAAATTATTATTTATTTTACCACCATAAAATTGCTATTTTCTTAGAATTTAACATTTATTCCCATCAGATCATTTGCTGTTAATTCTATTTTAATTGTGGTAATTAAATTCGTTTCGTTATAAAACTTAATTTTGGTTTATGGGACTCTAACCGTTTTTTTGTTAACAAAGAAAGAAAATCGAATTTTTTTAAAATTTATTATGAAATTTGCAGAATTATTTTTATATATTAGGTTTTACCTATTTAATTATTTAAATGTTTCCTTAGGTCATATTTCAATAAAATTATTAAATTCGCTAAATATAGATATAATTTCTCGCTATCAATTAAATTATATTTAATTACACGAAACAAGTCTGAATTACTAAAATAACTTTTTTTTTTTCAGTGTCCAACTATGCCGAAAAGTATATTTTTTTGACATAAATGCTTAAATATTCGTTGCCATTAAGCATCTTTATCGTTTTACCCAAAAAACATCAACTTTAGGTCCTTATAACAAACTTTCCCTTAATAAAGCTTAAACTTCAAACAATTCACAAGTGCCATAACTCAATTTTTCGTAAACACACTAATTGTTCTATAGGCGTATTATACCCATCCAAAGTTTTTGACCTTTGAATTTTGCTCCACTTTTCACAACTTGTGCTTTTTCCTAGCACAAGAAAATCCCATTGACATACTTTAATTAAGTACATTAGTGCTTGGATCATAATATTAAAAGTTTTAGACTTAACATCCGATAGGGACAAAAACTGAAACTTTCCCATAGATATAGATGGACTTTCGACGACCCTATATTCACTTCTTGTAGAAATTTTAACTAGGTTAAGGTAAGAATGATAATATGGAGAAGTGGCTCATTGATAAAGTACTTTGAAACTGTAATAATTCATATCGGTTGTAGGAAATATCTACTAAACTAGCCAAATGATTTCATAATTAGTAAACTTAAATTGCTTTAAAAGTAGGAAGATGAGATAGTGATAGTTTAAATGCAATATATTATGCAGGGAGGCCGACTGTGATGTGATCGGGTTTCACAATGTCACGAAAAGTTTTACCTTTTGGAATAGTGGTTAATAATAGTAGTTTGTACTACAAGAATTAATATGTTGTTCATATCGCACGAGGAAGTAAATTAAGCACGACGACGTAGGCGGAGTATTTAAACTTCCTAACGAAATATGGACAATCAACTCGAAAACTTACGAACCTGATGCTAAAAATGTTTAAAGTAATTATTTAAATCGTATAGGTAATATATTTTGTGGGAAAGATGTTAAAACGAATTGAAGAAAAATTCATTTTGGTGTCACTGATTTATTGGTCTGCTCAAGTGTATTCTTGGTTACCTGCTTGCATAGGAATAAAAACCGCTTTTGTGCAATAATATTAGTTTTAATCGTTCGTTATGGTAAAGTTTTTCAGAATAATCGCCAATTTACGTTAGTGATAGTAACCACAAAGTTGACAGAACAAAATAATTTAAATGGGGAGAAATAACACTCTAAGTCAACCTTCACTAGGATTTATTTCAAAGAAAATTTTTCTAAATGTACTCTCTACATGTTTCGAACGTATAAACATTCATCTTCAGGAGAATAATCAATATTAAAAGTTACACTAAGCTAGGAAATTGTCAGTGACATCCTAATGAAGCTCTTGAGGAGATTAGTTAAATAAAGAGAAAAGTTGAAAGACTTCCATAGAAGTACAAGATAAAAACATACTATCAAGTTAATAGAGTTGGGATAACCGTTGTTATTTTTCAAAATGTAAAGGGACAAGGTAAGACCCTTATGTGGGATAATTCATTCATTTTCATTCTCACATAGTATGTTTTTATCTCGTACTTCTATGGAAGTTAATTTCGAGAATGGACCTGTTAACTGGCCACCCAGGTCCTGTGATGTGACGCCCCTAGATTATTTTCTATGGGGCTATGTCAAGTCATTGGTTTATGCTAATAAACCAGCAACAATTGACGCCTTAGAAGCCAATATTGTTCGCGTTATTCATGACGTACGGCCAGCAGTGCTGGAGAAAGTCACCCAAAATTGAACTCAAAGAATGCGCTACCTCGTAAACAGCCGAGGTGGCCACATGCCCCAAATCATTTTTAAATTTTAATTAATGCCATAGAATGATTTTTCAATTAAAATTGGTTTTTTGATCACAAAAATATTTTCTGTATTATTTTTTCAAGTTTGAAGTTCTATCGTTCTTAAAAAAACACTTTTTAGTAATCTTTATTTGACACCATTTAAGGAAGATTTACCAGTTATTTTACTATATCAGTTGAATTTGCCATTGAGATACTAAATCGAAAGTGCCAACAAAACTGGAAACAGAGGACATCTTGACTCTCCCCTCGGTTGATCTACACAAACTAGTGCCAGGAACTGGGATCACTAAGTTGGTATGACAGTCAAACAGGGTGAGCCTGCATAATGGGCCTAACTGCCACCGGCATAGGGACGGACCCTCGGAAAAAAAATATATATCTGCAATATATCACAGAAGAGAAAAACAAAGGAAAGTACATTTTGCATAATATACATTTTGTACTTTCAATTTTGTTAGAAATGAATGGGAAACTTGAGATTTTTGAAATAAGAAGGTGAACATTTGTGCTCAAATCTTTAGTTGGGTCACAAAATACTTAACAATGTATTGATAAAATATACTTTGGTTTTATATCTTTTATTTTCGCATCATTTTGTGCTCTCTTTAGGGAAAATTAATATATAAATAGGCTCTGGGATGAATGTTTTGATTCAAATGAAATTGAAATGAATTTGATCTGACAGATTTACATATTTTTAAAGTATATTTTCAACCGTACTTTTCTTAAGTGTCATAAACCGACTCGTAAAATATACAACGTGTAAATGTGATTTCTTTGTACTCCTTCGATCTGACAACTGACATTGTGATTGGCCAGTTTAATATCCTAACAAAGTTGAATATGAAAATATAGGAAACCACAAATATGCATTAGTTGAATTTTTGGCTTAAATTAGTCGTGCACAAAATGACTAATATGTGCATTTTTAGGGAGAACGGCGCGGCGATAAAATGGTTTTCCCCTTATATTTCTAGTTTTTCTAGTACCTTATACAAAAACTATAAGAAATGGAGAAGGGCAAAAAATACTACCAACACTGCACACTACTACTCAAAGAAAAACCCTTGAAAAAAATAATGATTACCAGAAAAACTTTAACAATTCGCCCTTAACTGGCTCACCTAGCGACTACTATTCTAGATCACGCCACTTACTCCTAGAGCTCTTTAATACATTCCTAAACAATTTCTCTCTAAAATATCTGATAGATTCAAAATTTTCTTTATTTTTTTTTATCCGGCTAATGGTGCAAGTTTAGGTAAAAATATTCAAATATTTTCTAAAAATATTAACGTTGTTTTTGTTTTGCATAAAATGTTATAACAATAATTAACAAGCCACCAACTTTGACTGTGACACAAATGAAATTGGCAGACATTGTTCACTTACAATGAAAGTTGCCTGATAAATAAATGCATAATTAAGAAACCAATGGTTGGTGGTTAGTTAATTATTATTTAATATCATAATACAACTCGACATAAACATTACAAATCATAAAAAAGATCAAATTGTACAAATTAAAATTAAAATTTGGTAAGAAAATTCATCACTGAAACCACACGGCCCAGACTAAATCGATACTGCCTTTTAAAAGTACAGTTAAATTTAAAAATTTTAATTAACATTTCGAAAAGGTTTGACTAACAGTAATTTTAATTGGATTTCTAATTCACCGTCTAAAACTTTTAATTAACTTGAGATGCATTATACTTTTGGGTTTAAAATTAAATAAAATTACTTCCTGGTTTCTTTATTTGCCAATATCGAATTTAAATTAGTAATCTTCGGCAACCCTTGATTGCTAAGGGTCGATAGTTATTTGAAAAGTTAACTTAAAGATACGCATTGACTTCGGATCTCGTCTTGTGGGAAAGGTTGTATCGACCTGAGCTTAAAGATATTCTTACTTTTAAAGATACGTATAAATTTGGATATTATTTGAAAAGGAATTGTAACTGAAAAAAAATATGTTGGAATAGCCCTATCGGCTAAGAAGTTCATTATAAAATAACTTACGTTTGGTTGTATAAATTGTTTAAACAATAATTAACTAACCAGCAGCTTTTCTTTGACTGTGACATATTTAAATTGGCAGGCATCGTTTATTTGCAATAAAAAATACCTGATTTATAAATTAAGAATTAATGTAACTGGGTCATTATGATTTAGAGAAAACTATTTTTGCCAATGTCATATACCTATGTCACCGTCAAAGTTGCTGGTTAATTAAGTATTGTTAAAAATCTGTATGCAACCCGACAATAACTTTAAGTGCCATTCATTCAGAATTTTCGAAAAGTCAATTGATATTAACTTATCTAAAGCTTGTCCAGCTTCAAAAAATAATTTTATATTACCGGGTTTCTATTTAGTGTGCTGGTGGAAGATATCGTGTTAATGGTCGACTTTTTAAAAAAACGGTAAACACAAAAGCTGTTGGAATTGATGGTATCCATGTTTTAAGAACTACTTTAAATATAGTGTCTCAGAACTGCAGGGTAAACCAAACCTACATTTTTTAAATGGACTGCCATACATTTTTTTACCGATGTTAGATAGATATTGTCATATATGCATTTTTATTTACTTATTTATGGACTAATACATCTGGCAACATGGCACAGGTCAGTACCATAACGCAGTAAAGCCTGAGTGACACGCGTACGGCATTGTCTTAGCTAAAGTGTATTTCTGAGTACTATTAATAAACCGGTAATCATTAAAGCTAAACTAGTGTATTCTTTATTACTTCCTGGTCACTGATAAACAATAGAACATCACAGATATAAATTTCTTATTCAATTCCATGGGTTGTGGAACAGTTCGGCTGCTCTTTGTACGTTAGGATGTTTTTGGTAAAATTTTACAAAACCAAGTTTACTCTTTCGGAATATCGCAATAGGATGATCGCAGCCAGTGAATGCACATAAAAACAAAAGTCCCTGGAGCCCCAGCTGTTGCATTTGAGTAGATATACAGCAAGAGTTTACCGATCCAGAGGGTGGCTTTTACATATAAATTTCCATAAGAAAATTTAAGATTCGATCTGCATTTTTATCGCCATTTTAAGGCGTGGCATTTTAAGCCTCTCCTGAAAATAAACGAAAAACATATCACATATTAAATACAATACGCGTATGCTTTAGCGCGCATAGTACCATTTTATCATAGTGACTTGTTATTCTATTGTGTAACTCATGATAATTACCTAGGTAAAAAATTATTACTAGTAAAAATCTAATACTTTCAAATTACACTTGACAATAACAAATCACAGGTTGACAAGTCCAATCAATGTTGGTGTCCTGCACTTGTTGAATTGAAACCAACCGCAATCCAATTTAAATAAGTTAGGATCGGGTTGTCAAAAATTGTTCAAACTTAACAAAAATTGTTGAAATAAACTCACCATACAGAGACCCTAAAAAAGTCTCACTACAACTCCGCTCTAAAGTCAATAGGGGAACAAATATTTCGACAGTCTAAAACTTGAATGAAATTTCCCATGTTTCCAACCACGACAAGCTACCCGGTATACTTTCTTATATTATTTATAAAAATATCACACTTTTATACCTACTTTTATCTCATTAAAATCCTAATCAATATCCCTTAACACGTTTTTAAATTTTGTAGTAGATATCATTCAATCGGTGACGAACAGTAACTTTTTACTATTTTTATAATTAATATATTATGCCTAGATGATAAATAGTAAATTTAATTATTAAACAAATCATTA
This sequence comes from Polydrusus cervinus, assembly GCA_935413205.1. Lineage (NCBI taxonomy): Eukaryota > Metazoa > Arthropoda > Insecta > Coleoptera > Curculionidae > Polydrusus > Polydrusus cervinus. The sequence continues at coordinate 44,127,210 of OW284513.1, read as the reverse complement.
GGACAATTCCGTTCCAAAAATTAGGTTATTTAGCTTCCATTTTCACAGATAATAATTTTATTGTAATTTACTGCAGGCAGCTGGCGGATCTGACATTATTCCATAAAAGTTTATCTCGTTTAATGCACAGTTACGGGATTAATTTCGCATCCCTACTTCCAGACTTAACCCAATTCTGGCAGTTGAAATGTGCCGGTATATAAATCTAGAGAGTTAAAGATATTTCAGGAATTTCTGTATTTGTTTTATCTAAATTATCTCTCTGTGGGTTTTGGGTTAACTTTAAAAGTTTTAATTATTCATACTGGATACATTATTTTACTTATAAAATATCACTGCGTAATATTGTCGCGTATAAAAATGGTAGGCGACTGGAACGTGTAACTTAGATGATTTGAGTTTACGTTTTAATTTATTTAATTTGCTGAATAATATACAAGTGTTAAGAAATAAAATTATTACATCAGTAAATTTAGAGAGTTTTCTCTAAAGTAGAGTTGTTCCCTCAAGTAAGTTTAAGGAAACTATTTTTGCCTTACAGTGAACTCAGGCCAAAAGAGAGATAAACAATTTAACACTTAAATTAACATTATAAAAATCACTTACTCACTGGGTGGAAACTACTGTGGTTCTGGGATTGTATTTTTACATCATCTAGATAGACTTGAGTTATCAAACGGGCAGAGGTTACCCTTAAACTTGAATACGTTAAACAATTTCACGGAGTAAGTGTTTCCTTGAGTTTTTATAATGTTTTGTAACCCATGCCAAAATAGATTGCTGTGTCAAAAGTTAACATTGGGAGAAAAGGTTCCTAAATGTACTATTCAAAATGGAACCCTTTCTTTAACCAATTACAAACAGTTCCTTTTATAAACATTTGTCTATTGACTCCGCCAACGAAACTAGAAATGTTCTTGTCCTTGTTCTATGCACTATGTTTCCACTACACCTATTTTTATCAAACTTATCATCCATTAAGAGTCTTAACTTCACAGCAAAGTATTTGATGAGTTCTTAAGGATACCAATCCATATCCGACAATATTCTATAACAGCAAAAATAATAAGTCACTAAATCAATAAAAAAAGGTATCCTTTACTAATAAACGTTAAAATATTCTGGTGATGGACCTTGGAAACATTTAAAGTCATTAATTAATTTAAAATTTGTCCTACTATTTCATTAACAGGTTTAAATTTGTTCCAGGTAACTTTAATTGTGACATAAATTATATTTGCATTTATGCAGAATCACTGATTAATAAATCCAGAATTCACCTCATCGGGTTACTTTGATTGTGAGTGAAATATTTATGCCAATGTCATGTATGTCATCGTTAAAGGTGCCGGGTTAGTTAACTATTGTTTAAAATCTGTATGCAACCCGACATAAGTCGCCCAATTTTGTTGTCACTGTGTCATTGTTTTGATGTTATTACAATTAAATTTTTTACCAACAAATTATTTTACAGTATTCTCGTAATAAGAATATTTCTGTAACTCGAATGAAGTTCTCAAAAAAGAAACTGACCACATCAAATTATAGAAATATATTAGAAAATCGTAGGAATCAGCCAAACGCACAAAAATCAAAAAAGAGACACAACCAACACTTAACATTTCGACTCCGAGTATCTGAAAGAATAAAAAGACTAGGCCAACTATGAAACATCAATACGGTATTCAGCTAAGTCACCTGACGCAGATGAAACCAACCAGCCAAAATGACAACAATAACAGTTAATAAATATCATGATGTTATTTAGCTACCCTAAGCGATGTTCATAACACCAAATGGTGTTAATATCAACACCACATATTGTGGTTAAAAAAATTATTCCAAAGCAGTGAACACTTAGCCCGTTACTCAGACGGTAGAGTTATTTACACCAATGAGAACGTGTATATCACGAGGAATTATTTTTAATATCCGAGCTTTGGATTTTACATCAATAGAAAAAAGGTTTTCCTGATAGAAAAACCACGTTCATCTTATTTAAATTGTTTGTTTTTAGATTTTCTCTTATGAAGAAACCTCAAATGACAGCGTGCGAAAATAAGCAATAGCCGCACACGGTTTCAATGAACTTTCAGATATTGACAAAATGTAAATGGGAACTTTCTTATCATGAGCACATGTCATTAGACGTCGTCTTAAAACGATTGAGGTTACTTTTTATTTACTAAAATAAAGTGGCCATCAAATTCTTCAGAACATAAACTTGGGGAAAAATTAATTGCTTAAATGTTAAGCTGTCTTTCCTGCGAACAAGGATCGTTTAGTCAATATGGACGTTTCGGATTACAAAGAAGGAAAAGTTTTTATAGCAGTAATGAAATTAAGTTCAAATCAAGTCAATGAATCAATGACGGAGAAACTTAAATATATCTTTTTTCTGAGTTTTCCGTTGACCAAGAATAATAAAATAATTACTATTATATAGTAAGTTATTAAGTTTCAGTATAGTAAGAGTTGTTTCAAATTTCTAGGTTTAGATATAACGCATTTTGTAGATAATTTAAAATAATTTTTAATCATTTTACCAAATAAAACATATTATGTTTAAAGGTTTGAGACAATAACGTTTCTTGAACGGCAGTAGAGTTTTGGACTTACATTGTCTTTATTTGTTTTGAATCACTACGTTTCATCTGGTAAGTATCTCCAGTCGTCTTCAGGTGAATACAGTATTCACAGCGTGTATTGATTTTTTCACCATTCTACTCATTAAACCGTCTTCCATCGAACCTACAATTTTAATGCTCCGTCAAGGTGATATTTACTAGTTTTTTCTTCTTTTTTATTTATTCTCCTAAAGATGAATGCTTCTACATTCGAAACATGTAGAGATTGTTTCCTAATATTTCTTTAATATAACAGTGAAGGGAGACTTTGTGTTATTATTTCTTACCTTCTAAATTTCCACCCACTTTAAGTATAAACTATTTCTTTAAGATCACTGTTAATATTTAATTCGACTGTCATGAAAAATTAAATTATCGCAAAATATTACTGATAATATTTGATTAAACTATCACAAAATTGCATTGGTTAGGTATATTTAAATAAACTATCACTAAATATCGCTGGTAATATTTAATTAAACTGTTACCCAATTTCACTGGTATTAGTTACTTAAACAGGCACAGTTAAGTTGTTTTTACAAGATAGCAACAAGTTTCAACTGGTTTCTGGTAATGATATATTTAGAGCTTTTATTGAGTCAAATAATTCCTAACGATAACCCTTTTATACTTTATTGTATATTTCGAAAATAATGTAAAATCTGAGAATCCATTATGTAACAGAGTCTAAGAATGCATTTTTTAATTACATAACTGTTATAAATTGTGTCTGTTTAAAGGTTGGAGACAATGACGGCAGCAGAGTTTTGGACTTGCATTGTCTTTATTTGTTTTGATTCACTACGTTTCAACTGGTAAGCATCTTCAGTCGAATTCAGGTGAATACTGTGTGAATACTAGCAGGTTTCAAAACAAATAAATAAAATGCAAGTCCAAAACCATACTGCTGCTATAAATTGGGTTTTCCAATTTAAAAGAATTCAGTAACAGACGCAAAAAATGTTTTTTTTCAAACTCCGAATATAAAAATCGTGAAAATAATTCATGACTAGCTCCTTTTAAAATTACTACCTGCATTTGTTTTATTTTGTAATAACTGAATTTATTTTCTTCTGATGTGAATAAAGGGCGTTATCTTTGACACAAGAAGTGCGTTTCAAGGGGCACAAGAAATTATGGAAAATAATAAGAACATTTTCCCAACATCGAACTAAATTATATCAGGCCTATAAGATATCTCAGTTATTTCTGGGTCATCCTTAATGGAAAATTCATTCAAGAGTTAAAAAGGTTCGATTTGCTTAAATGATATATCCTGTTCGACCTGCATAAATATTTGGGGCACATAAAAATGACATTTTCCCCATTTTCAGTGCATTAGGACCAAATTACCATCAGTTTAAATTTAAATAATTCCAGGGTAGGTTCATAATGGTGGCATGTAGTGTATAGGTGAGGGAGCTACTGCCTCTAGGGCATGTCTACATCGTGCTTTGTTAATGCACAATCCAGTAGTAAATTTAAAGTGTTGTTCATTGTCTCAACGAATTAATATTCTAAAGTGCATCTACACCACGATACATCTACAACGGTATGCCGACTAGCAAGACTAAACTTAAACATCGCTAAAACTTACAAGTGACGCGAGTGAGAGTTCAAACCTTACATTGCCGGGTCATTATAAAAAGCGGGCAAATTTTTTTTTATGGCTGTTGTTTTTTATTTTCAGTTCAGATAGATATATAGCGTACTGGAACACTATAATTGGCAACTAAGGATTTTGTATCGACTCAATTACGTATTTTGCACATTCAAGCAATAATAAAGTCCTATTGCATGAATTCCCTATACATTTAAATATTGTTAGGTACAATTTCAAGTGAAATTCCCTGAAATAATTTGCCTTGATGACTTTTTAATCAGCATTTACAATTTTTCTCAATAAAACGACCTTTACTTGCACTTGCAACTTGTACCGACTTTAACATTGTTTAACAAGCTCCCTCGAACGTGACGTCACGGGAGAGAGTTAGAGACTGAATGCGCCCTATCATACCGGTGTTAGTGTATCGTTATTAACCTACATATAAAAATTTTAAATAATTGCGCTTTAAAAATTGTTTACGCCACTTTTCTGTTAAGTCATAGATAAGCCACCGAATAAAATAAACTATTTTTAGTTTAATGTCCTAATTCTGACTATAATAAAAATTCTAACTTTCACCTCACAATTATTCTGACCTCTAACTCAAAATTCCAAGATTGATTTCCACTTCGCAATCTTAGTGTTAATATAGTATGCAATCGTTAAGCTTTTAAATAGACCTCTTAAAGGTGAATTAACATGTACTCTTTTAGAGTAAGGTACAGGCGCCAAATAAGGCCAGTGTCATAATAAGGCCAATTCCTAATATATCTAAAAGTGTTACGAAAAATTACTAGACGGCGATATGTATCAATCCCTAGCCAGCCCAAATTTGAAATTAACAGTGTGCATTGTGATTTTAACCGACCATACGTTTTCTATTTCGCTGTAATTTTGTGCTCCGTTGTGCAAATTTTGACTTATAACATAAGATAAGATTTCTTCTTATTATTTTGATACTAAAATATTAAATGATAATTTTGATATCATGTTGAGTTATGTAATCAAGCATTTGTTTTTCAATAAGTGATTATGCTTTGTGGTTACTTTATCTCATTTTGATTTTATGAATTGTTTAATTAAAACATCTGCAGTTTCCTAATAAGGCCACTCGAGTGGAAATTCTACCCAATACAACAGAAATTATGGTACCTTTTTTTGTTTGTGAGGAAGACATAATAAGTGACATGCGCAGAAGCTGTTCATGTGGTAAATATGCCCCGAAAGAGTGCGCAGAATTAAGCAAGCAAGATAAGGAACTGTTTTACTGTCCAATATGCAGTTAAATATTTAGTTTTACTTTTAAGTGTTCTGTGTTTTATATTTACCAAATTACCTGTTGTTGTTCTGACTCAATAGAAAATTCTTTATTATTCTAGTTACTTGACAATACAGAATAAACGCAAAACTGGTCAAAAACCACGACTATAACTTTCATGTATTTTGAGAGCACAAAACTCTACTGGCCTTAATAGGAACCGAGTGTCCAAATAAGGCCATTTTGCATACATTGTTTTTTGTTATAAAATCTATGATTCTATCCATCAAAAAAAAAGTTAGGGCATTAAATATGTAAGTTTATGCAATAAAGTAAGTGTGTATATGCAGTATCAAACAAATAATATTTATTTTAGGTAAATAAAAATTAAACAATCCTTAATGTGGCCTTATAGGCGCCTGTACGTTAGTATTCCTATATTCATAACAATAGCAAAGCCGGTATAAATCTAATACATCACCCATCCTTTTAGCATAGTAAGAACAAATCACAGTGTTTTCGATAAATATCGTTTATGTGGATTTTTATTACTGACACAAATTATATTAAATATATAAGGCATATCCGTCATTTCTGGGTCAAACTTAATGGAATTTCGTTCAAGGATCAAAATGCTTCGATTTGCCCTAATAATATATCGTGATAGCCCTGCATAAATATTTGGGACATATGAAATGGCCTTTGCCCCATTTTCAGTGCATTAGGACCACATCATCATTGTGACGTCAAATTGAATTCTAATCTAATAACTTTTGGATTAACGCAGAAGGACGCTCTATTGGGCGGCCCTCTTTATTAACTCATATTTCATCTCTCAGAAATGTAAATGTATGTAAATAAAGAGATTATATTTCAGCAAATTCTCTGTTACTTTTTAGGGTTCAGTTAAGGCTCTACTACGCGCAAATTTAGAGGATGAAAAATATCGTTTCGCTACTGCAGGATTCTGCAAAGGCTATTTGAAATATTTGTCGGGACAATTTAAAATTTAATAAAGGAATGTTTGTATTTCTAAGGTACAAAGCCCTTTTTTGAAAAAAATAAGAATATGTATAAGAAAATGCCCACTAAAGGTGCGTATTTTTAGGCACTTTTCCAAGGTTAATATCGTAGCTAAGAATTTTTTTTTCAAAAAAATAGCCATGTACCTTAGAACTTCCATGTCTTATCTTTAAGACTTCAAAAATTGAGACAAAACAATGTCGTAATAAGTCCGTTATCTTGCAGCGCGCAACTCATGTTTTAGGTAAATTTTGTTGTCATGTTATAGAAGTTGCCTATATACAGCTGAATTTATTCTCGGCTGACGTGAAACAATTTACATCCAGAGAGAATAATGATACACTGGAAAAAATTATAGGTGGTCGAACAAGAAGTAATTTCGGGGGTAATTTTGGGCTAAATTTTATGTTTTCCTTTTTGGATTGTCTGTGCCAATAACAGAATATCTAAGCGTTAATATTAAAAAGACGTAACTAGTAGTTGTGCTATTAACTCCGGGTTACCATACATTTTTCGGCTTAGACCGGGATGGTTTATAATGCGCCGCAGGGTAAAATGGTCAAGGCGCGTTCACCATTTTGTCAAAACTGGTGTTTGAGCTTTCAAAATTTCTTATTCATGTTAGGTAAGGATAAGAATTGAACGAAATCCAGTCAATTTGTTGCAATCAAAAATGGGCTATATTAAATTTTTTGTTTCGTTTTTTATCGAAATGGGTTATTCTCTTGATAGTGAACAAAATATACTAAGGTAAATAGCTTATCGGTATTAGAGGCCCAAACTGGGTCACCGGGAACTTACGACAAATCTAAGGATGTATGGTAACCCTGGTATATTAACTTTTAGATCTAAAATTAAAGTTTAATTTGTCTTGGTAAAGGGTGATAGGTGCAATAAAATAAAGCCATTTATGAAGGTTCTTAGTGAGTAAAAAAATCAACTGTTGCATAATGAATCTATTTCTATTCGATTGTTTTTATATTTTATGCTTATTATACAGGCTCTATATATTGTTTATATAGTGAGCTTCTGTCTAAGCCTGTTAAATTTTAAATTAATTTTAAAGGTGAAATGTGTTTATTATTTTATCCATGGTTTAACGATTTAAAAATAGTTGTCAGGCACGAATTTGGCGTTGGTCACATGACATTTATCTGTTCATGTTATTGGCTCGCAGCTACAATTTGGTGCAGCGAGACTACTGTATAGTGACAATGCTTCTAAGAAGCTAGGTAGGTAATAAATAAAAATTGGACAGTATGCCACGCAGAGTAATAAAATACAATTTTTTGTTAGGCATGGGCGTCCATAAAGAGGGCAGTTGCCCCTGTCTCTTGACCAAGGGGGAGAGGGGGGGGGGGGGGTGGGGGTAAATATACTTTTTACTAACTTTTGTTAGGGGGAGTTTATGAAACGACTGCGACATTTTTTTTTGTAGGAATCACTTTTGATAGAAGTTCTTGAAAACGCAAAGTTTTGTTTTTTTTGTAGCCAGTTTTGAACGGTGGAGAAAGTGTAGAAAAGGCTGCGAAGTATTTTATTTTATAGAATTAACTTTTGAGAACTTACACGTTTTTTTGGCTACCCCCCTATCACTTTATGTTTATAAGAAACATTAATACCGTGATTTTGTATCGGATTGGCGCGACGATACGGTACTACCTCCTGTTGTTTCTGTGTTACTAAAAAAAAATCTAGGTACTTACTTTTTTTTCTTTTGAAGGTGCAGCGCAACTAATGGTCAAAAACATACCACTTTTAAAAAAAATTAATTATAATGGCACGGAACGCGACGGACAAAATACTGCGCGAGTTAGTAACCACAGTCAACAAATCCTGGAACCAGCGGGACTTATCTTTTGTTTTATAAATAAACATGGTGAAAAATTTGTAATATAAGAAAATTTTGATTGAAAAACTATTGACCTTACGAAGTATTTGATAACCAATGCTGAAAACCTTTAGTTTCAGGGTAGGCCTGTGCCTCCTAATTTTGAAAATTTGACAGTATATGTTAGTGCTGATGGGGGCGATCGGGCTAAAATATATTTATAATGGTGGCACTTCCCGTTATACCGGAAGTAAGTGTCAACTTGCTTATTTTAAATAGAATACTCTATATATTACTACATTTTTGCATTCTACGCAAGAATTTAGGCATATCTTGTATACCATATTGTCCTATACCTATGTCTAAGCGTTTTAGATATTTTTAATAGATTTTTTATAATATTTTGATAACTATTAATACAGGGTGTTTAAACAATTTGATTAAAAATTAAATTGAAAAACTGCAAAAGGACTAGATTTTCAAATGGAAATACACAAATTTTATAATTATTTCTTATTTAGCATTAAAAATAAGGGTAAGTTTGTATATTCCAAAAAATTTTAGTTTTAGAAACATTGCCAACTTAATATTTTTATATGGCGATTTTGCTGCAGATTTTAAGTTTAGTTACTTTTAGTTGGCTATAACGGCGTTGAAAAACAATCAAATGCGAGAAAAATTTATGAAGCTGTCACTTACCATTTAAACATCATTAATTATCATTACTAAGTTATTGACAAGATTCAAGAAAAGTTCTTGTCTTTTCAAAATGGCCTATTTAACTTAAACTTTAAAAATAGAAATTCTCATGGTACTTTTTAATGGAATTACAGTATTGCCATAGCTCAGCAATTAGTAAAGATAGAATTTTGTTAATTTGGCATCTTATTAAATTGGACACGCCCAATGCACTGCAATAAAAATAAATGGGGCATTCCATTTAAAATATTAAAATTACTACGTGTAGCGCAAAGCTGGAAATCTGGCAACTGCGCCGACATTATAATTCAATTCCGCATGCTTCAAAACCATACATACTAAATTTTGTAGGCGTAACTTCAGCAGTTTTAATAATATCGAATTTATTCCAATTAAAGTCCCCACCCTGTACAAAATCTGCCTAGAATCTTACGTAGAATGCAAAAATGTAATAATATATAGGATGTTCTATTTAAAATAAACACGCTGACACTAGGGTTGCCAACCCACCCGATTTAGTCGGGATGCTCCCGCTTTTTTACTTAACCTCCCGCCTCCCACGCACTTAAACAAAACTCCCGCTTTTTTCCAATAACACGACGGACGCCTAATAACTGTACAGCTGCCTTAGAGAGGGGCGACCTTTTTTTTTAGAAAGCACGTTTGATGATAGGAGGAAGAAATATAAAAGGCACGCCACAGCGTAAGGTCAACGGGGTATCGACCTTTTTTTTTTAGAAATAATCAATATAATTATTTTAAGCATCTCAAAAAAAACTTGTCCTCCAGGCACTATCCACTTCCCGCTTTTCAATTTTTAAAATCTGGCTACCCTAGCTGACACTAACTTCCGGTGTAACCGGAAGTACCACCATTATGAAATTTTTTTAGTCCGGTCGTCCCCATCAGCATTACCACAATGGCAAATTTTGAAAATTTTCCTATGTATAGTTTTCCATATATAGTTCGAAGCGGTTCCCGGTGGAACACGAACACCCTGTTTGCAGGTGCTTTTATACCTATTATTAATTAACACTTCAAACTTTCTGCTCTACCTAATTTTATTTTTTGTAAATATTCTATAGCTTTAAATTTAAAAGATATATCCGTATAACGATTAGGTACATTATTTTAACTAAGAATAAAATAACAAGTACTTATTTTCCACAAAACAAATTTCTAGTCTCCGAAATAAAATCAACCAAAACTCATTAGCATAATAAAGAACCTACCGCCTTGCATCGTACTTTCAGTGTGTGTCGATGTTTACGGAATATTTTTCACCACGTCATAAGCTCGCTAGTATGCCCACTTCGGGTGAGACTCTCTTGCAAATATATTTCTTCCTGCACAAAGTTCCGCCTTAATACTGAAAGGGTATTTATATATCAAGCAATTTCTTTTAAAGTAACTTATTTTGTTTAAGAGTTAAAATTTTTATTGTGAATATGAATTGACTTGACCGATATTTTGTTGAAAATCCCTAATGATAAAATTAATGAAATTATATAAAAACATTGTTAGAACTATCGCCTTCAAGAATTTAACAAAGAGTGGGTTAGAAACTATAACAGGCCAATTTATTTGAAAGAAGTGGGGCAATTTTGACGGTCACCAGGTAGATTACGTAGTTGCCGCCTGCTGCTACTCGTTGATTTAAGATGGAAATTGCGTATTTTGGGGCTTAATAATTTGGCAAAAGAAAATTCTAACTATTCCAAATACTTTCGGAAATATCCGAAAAAACCGAAATTTTTACTTTTGGTTATTAATTTTTTGCGTGTTTATTTATGACATGGAAAGAAAACAGAAAACACTTTTTCATAGCCGTTTTCTATGTTCTACAAGATGACGTTTTTAGTTTTTAAATTCAACGTTTCGTTATTTAGATACCAACCTCCAACCAACCATTTTTTTTTTTTGATACGGAGCTGGAATTTTTAATACAGTTTTAGGGACTTCCAAACTTTAGAAATTTAATACAATTTAAAAGTTTTTAAAATTTTAACATTTTGTCATCTAATAACACATTTTTTCAAATTATCTTTTTATATCATTGCGGCCCTGGACAATTGGAGCTACAAAAAAAAATGTTTCTGATTTCAAAAATTCGTCCATTTTTACTCAAAGAGGATGATATTTTTTGAGGAAAAGACCCAGAGTCTCATGCAATTTAATATTTAAGTAATCCAAAAAAAAATTGCCAGGGCCGTAAGAGTAAAGAATCAATAATTTGAAATAATAATATGATATTTGATGACAAACCTTAAAATTTTAAAAATTTTTAAATAGTATTAATGTTCTACAGCTTAGAGGTCTCTAAAACTGTGTTTAAAATTTCAGTTCCGTATTTAAAAAAATTTACTTGAGGTTGGTATCTAAAGAATGAAACGTCGAATTTAAAAATTAATAACGCCACCTTGTAGAAGATAAAAAACGGCTTAAAGAAAGTGTTTTTTGTTTTCTTCCCACGTCCCACCAAAAGTAAAAATTTCGTTTTTTTTTCGGATATCTCCGAGGGTATTCGGAATATTTACAGCTTTTTCAGCAGCAATATGCGACTTTGCCGAAATTTACCCTTCTTTGTATCTCTTACCGTTTCCGAGATCTTCTTGTACGCACACGAATTTGTAACGCCCTGTCCAGAAGTAGGGTAATTAACTAGGACTTGGTACCATGACATTTTGTATCCTATACATTATCCCGATAGAAACACGACAAGAAGTTCAAACATGGATAGCTTAGTAACTCTAGCTATTATATTATTATAAATATACTTTCACCATGTACTTTTAATGTATATCAGGAGCGTATATAACGTGGGGAAGTTTGGGTTTAACCCTCTTTCCCTCCACCTCTCTGATGAAGCTTATGATTGGTAGGCTGATTTTTTTTTCTTTCGAGGGCCCGTCCGTACGCCGGAGGCACTTAGGCCAGGTTTGGCCCATTGTGCTCACCCTGTTTGGTTGTTACACCCACTCCGTGATCCCAGTTCCTTGTACTAGTTTGTGTAGGTCAACTGGGGAGAGGGTAGTGATGTCCTCTGGTTCCAGTTTTGGTTGCCCGAGTATTTGTTGCCTGTTTCGATCTAGTAACTCGCAATGGCAAACTATGTGCTGTACAGTTTCTCTATCTTGTCCGCATAGTCTGCAGTCAAGGTCTCCATTGTACAGTTGCATTATGTGAAAATGGTTCCTGACAGCCATGTGTCCTGTCAGAATTCCTGTAATGGTTCTCAGCTGGTTCCTATTCATTTGAAGCAGCTGTTTCGTAAGTCTTGGGTCTGGATTCCCAATGAAGCTATTGCTATGAGCTCATCCCTGTCTATTACTCCAGTGGATTTTGTGTTCATTCCTGATGGTAGGCGGATTTATACAATTCAAAACCCTTCTTGACCAATATTATTTAAACATTTCCAGCCACATTTTTTAAAGGGGTTTAAATTTAAACCCGTCCTAAATTGACAAATATGGGTTTAAAATGATAAGTTGGCAACTAAGTTTTGCATCGTAAATATTTTTTTATATTCTTATTTAAACTTATAAATAAATCAGTATTTTAATACTTTCTTTAATAGAACTAAAATTATTTTTGTAACAACTTTTCGGTAAAATTATTCAACGGTTCAACGATTAAATTACAAAAATTTATAAACAAAAGCGTCAGTGGCATATTAAAATAATGCCAGGGTGAAAACCCAACTAGGAGAATATGAGATCTTAATATTTCACTGGTCTGAATTTAAAACCCTTTAGTGAATACGAGGGTTAATTCTTAATCTTTTTTTAGAAACTTTACTTAACAATAAACTTGAATTATAAAAATTTTATTGAAAATCGGTAGTAAAACAAACTACAGCTGAATTTTAAAATAAAATTAACAATAAAAGAGTCTTTATAGCTTTGACTTAACACTTTTTCTCGTTACTTTACGTCCATTGTTGCAGATTGTTTCTTTGAACTTAAAACTACAAGAGTGTGGCAATTATTTTAGCACTTTGTGTCTTTTACAATGTCTTAACATTATACCTATACATTTTTTTTAAAACTATTTGATCAATTTATGCTCTAAAACATGAATGTACAGTGGTAGTTATAAAAGTTTTTTTCTACTTCCACATGGAAACTTGCTGTTACCTTTACACTAGAGTGATTAAAAAAAAAGCTTTTCCGGTTAACTGAACGGATATAATTTTATATCCATCCTTGTTTGCATATGAAACTAACCAATCACAGTGGTCAATTACACAAAAATCAAATTTACACATTGTAAATTTTACGAGTCAATTTCTGACAGTTAACAAAAATAAGGTTATATAGGCATATACTTTCAGATTTATAATTCTTACGCAAGCAGAAAAAAAAACTGAGCAAACCCTTTTCTCTTCTGTGCTTTTCAGCAGGACAATTTAATCAAACTAGCTATGGTTGAGAAAAATAATTTTTTCATTTTTATAAATAAATATATCGCTTCTTGTCTGTTATTCTGCAAAGGGCCGAATGTGAGAAAGATAGATATATTCAAAATGATTTAGTGTAAATATCAGAAATGATTCAAATCGATGAATATGTTACAGTGTAATTTGGGTAAAGGATTTGCCAACGAAATGAATATTTTTTCAATTATTTTTTATTATTATTCTCACAAGATCACGGCCAACTAAAAAGACAAGTTATGAAGTCGAATTTAAATGTTTTGTTTTAATTTTTAGTACGAAGGAGATTAAAGTGAGTCATAGAGAAAATATGCTGTACAACTCGAGTGGGATGTCCATATTGCGCTTGGAAGTTTGAGCACTTCGCCTACGGCGTTATGCTCAGTATGATTCCTCGTGCGATATGGATATCATATCCATTCTTGTTGTACAAACCACTATTCTAACACGCAATAGAGCCATTCATGCTCCTGCCCTAGAAAAATAGGCTTGAAACATCACAATCACAAATTTTTTTGGGGCCACGCCGAATGTCCGACAAGAAATGCGGCGCAGGCGAAAAATTTTCGGGGCCACGACCAAAGTTCGTTTAAAATTCACCTGACTGCTATCAAATTTCGAAAATTAAATAATTACCTCTCCCCCTCTGCATGGTTGGATTAAATTAGTTTTTGTAAATGTTTTTTTTTATATTCCCAGCTGGCTCTTTATTTAAAAAAAAAATTTTATATTTGTAAAAAATATGAAGCCCCCCCTTAAATACACCACTGGGCTTGGATATGTCCGTCAAAGGCGGGAATGCTTAAAAGTTTACGGACTTCGTTGATAAAAACTTTAAATTTCGTTATTTACTATTATTATAAATATAATTATAAAATATAATGAATAGAAAAAAATATATCTTATTTATTGGTAATGTTGCGATGAATCTTGTGACAAAGCTGTAGAGTAAGTCAAAACAATAAAAAATTGTTTGTGTTTCTCTGTTTTGGAGGGGGGGGGGGTTATGCCCCCATGACTCCCCTCCCTGAATCCACACTTGGAAACATCTAAAAATACCATACAAACTTTTATCATTGCGCTATTTTTAAAATGTTGCAATATTGCAATATTTTCCACAAGAATTAATTAAATAACCTCCTGTAGAATATGTTTTATCAATCTGCTCTTCTTTCTTGAGTGCACATGGCCGTCCCAAATTTGTCCGTCAAGGAAAGGGTCACTTATAAGCCTGCTTATCGGCTGACGAGTATAAACACAAGCAGGAAAAGCACACAAAATGGATAACATAGGTGATTTAACAGAAAATGACTCTTCTCAAATTGCACATTTGGGTCGGGGTTAAATGGCTCTTTGGTCATGGGCAACCTTTTTTGTAGGGCACTTATATATCGTTCGCACTTTGCACATGCATTTCCAGTTAATTTTTATGTGTATTATTGTTTTGATTGAAAATATAGTATACCAAATTTTTATAATGATGATCTGATCATGTTTACAATAATTTTAAAAAAATATTCTGGTAAATTTACCTTTATATTTATTTATTTTCATGTTTAGGATGTGAACAGAACTAGGTGTTCCAAAGAAGCATCCACTATATTACAATTGTATAATACAGCTAATGTGGTTTTACTTAATTAAAAATATAAAAATTAAATTTTAAAATTGATTATACATCAAAGTGAGAGTTATTCAAAAGCTAATTGTATAAAATGCCTTTTTACATTTTTAAAAAAAGTAGAAGTAGTAGTATAAAATATATCAAACAAGTAACTGTATGTATTAAAAGTGTGCTGAAGTCTAACTAATGGTGTGTTGAATCCTAGGTTAGTTCTCATATAAGGCAAATTAAATAAAGCTGGATTTCTCAGTTCTCTCTAGTAAAGTGTGATCATCGTTTGGGGTTTTAAAAGTCTGTGCAGGTTCTGTTAATAAAGCCTAACATTTTGATTGACTCTGTAATAATTTTATTAAAATGAGCTTGAAACAACCATTCGGAGTCCAAGATGACACCCAGGTCTCTTATTTGATTTACCATTTTTAGTGTAGAGTTTTTAATGTTGTATGAGTACTCAATTGAGTACTCGTTTTTAGTAAACGTTACATAACCGCATTTTTTATGTTTAAATACAAGCTATTGTTAGTGCAATAATCTATCAGACGATTCAGCTCCAGCTGAATTTTTAGGCAGTCATCCAGGTTTCTTATAGAGCGATACATTTTTAAGTCATCAGCATAGACCAAAAATTTTGTGTAGTAAAAAAACTGTTTGATGTCGTTAATGTAGATTATAAAAATTGAAGGACCTAGATGACTATCCTGAGGGATCCCTGAGGAAGTCGAGAAATTATCAGACTGAAACCTATTGACGGTCACAATCTGAGAACGATTTGAGATGTATTACCAGACCCACCCCACCTGAGCAGGCCACGGCACACACCAACCTCAGCGAGTCGCTCCATCAATAGTTCATGACTAATCTTGTAAAAGGCGTTGCTGAAATCGGTGTATACCGAGTCCACCTGAACTCCACGGTCGATCTCACAGCATACCATCAGAATAATACATTAAATTAGTTTCCAAGGACCTGCCGGGAAAAACCCATGTTATTGGTCGATAATAACATGCTTAACTGTATGTAAAATATCTTTATAAAGAATTTTCTCCAGCATTTTGGCAAATATGCTTGTTTTACTTATTGGTCTGTAGTTAGTGACGTCATCCTCTTGATCCTCCTTAAATATGGGATTGATATGAGAAGTCTTCCATTTGTCTGGGAAAAGACCAGTCCTTAAAGAGGCCTCAAACATGTATCGTAGTGGTTTGACTAGGTTATCCTTACACGATTTTATAAAAATAGGTGGTATCCCGTCAGGTCCTGGTCCTTTCTTAAGTTCTAACTGATTAATTAAATCCGAAATTATATTATCATTTATGTCATAATTAAAACTGAACTATGGAAAAATTTGACTGGATGGAGATGAGTTTGAAACGTACACGCTGCGAAAAAAATTAGAAAAAGCATTAATTAGATGAGTAATCCATCCTTAAAGATACCAATCCATATCGGTCAATATGAGGGCGCGTGGATTAGTAGGTAACAAAGGTGTTAAGAGTTGCAGGCAGTGTTGCCAATACTCCTAAATTATCGGTAGATCTACCAAATTTATTAATTTTTTTCCGATGAATTAAACAATAAACATAATGAAATAAAAGTATCGTATTTTTGGCAGGCGGCAGGGAAGGCGCACGACCATGCGGCCTCAAGGAGGACCCGCCACTGGTAGAAATGTTACAAAAACCATACTTTAATTTCTAAAAAAAAATTGCTTTAAAATATATTATGTTAAAAAAATATCGCGCGCAAAAATGTAACATGATATAATCTCAAACGACTCTAAAAAAAAGTCCTTAATCAAAATGTCGATATTTTATTATTTCATTTCGATATGTCGCTATTTTTAAATTTTTGCGTATCTTTACTAAATACTAACCAGCGTGAGGTTTATAATTGCCTATGTATTGTATAAAGCCACAATTTCCTTGAGAATTAATCTCGTACAGTATCATAGTATAAATTAATTAAGGAAGTTCTCTAAAGTTAACAAGGTATATACTACTAAGCATCGCACTGATACAATAATAGCACATCCATTACAAAAGTGATTAAGGTCTCTCATTAATGCTCAGTCAACCTGAGCCAGAGTGGCTATGTTAAAGCACGTTTGGGATTTATTCGGATTGTTGAAACACGTATTGTTTCGAGAATTGAAATACCTTTCTGCTATCTGTAGCCTTGACCCTTAAATCCATTTTAAACCCATTAAAACTAAATAAATTATCTGCGAAACGAAGGCAAAGTTTATATTATAACTCTGAACTAATTTTTTCTTCCGCGGCTTTTGGTGACTTTAAACTACCAAAAAAAACATTTCGAGAAACTGTTAATTCTCTTCAGCTAAGAAAACGTTATGGTACTGGCAAGTGACTTATTCCCAAACGGCTAAATGTTTTCGAATGGCTAGGGACTGGGAGGGGGAGTTCAAATGAACAGGGGTATATATTACCTTTAGAAAAAACAAGGGGGCGCAAGTGCCTCATGTGGTCCCCTCACCCTTATACACTCCCATGGAAAATAATAAATTCTTGTACAAAACTGAAACTACTGCTGCCGGTTACTAAAGTTCTTGAAGGTGTCGACACCAAGAAAAGAAAAAGTACTATTAAGTTTAAATACTGTATGAAAAAATATATACAATAGAATATTAAAATGAATGATCGTTTTATTTTTTTGCAAACATGTTTACAAAGATGGAAATCATAAGCATCGTCTTTATTTGGTTTCTTTCTTCTCTTCCTACATCGATATTAGTAATTACCAATAATGGCGGATGGAGAATATGGAAAAATGGCTTAAGTTCTCCACACCCGCCTCCTCGCAAACGGTTAAAAAGTATTTATTTTAATTCCCTTAAAATAAGTCGCACTGGGACGGGAAAAACTATAAATTTGAAAATGGTGTCGAGGAAAGAGTTGGAAAACCCTTAACCCCCCCTCCCACTATTGGGCGCAGAAGGGTGATCGAGAACTTCGGCTCAGTGCTTAAGGAAAAAGCAAAGTATTTAGGATTGGTACTAGACTCCAAGCTAAACTGGGGCATAAACTTGTAAGAGCGAGTGAAAAAGGCGTCGGTAGCATTACGGGGTCCTGATTTAATGGACCGCTTTGGAAAAAGCGGTGCGCACTAAGTCAATAACAAAGATACAAAGGGCAGCTTGTTTAGGAATAACCGGAGCCCTTAAGTCAACTCCGACAGCGGCGCTAGAGGTCATGTCATATATACCCCTCCTGGATAACTACGGGAAAAGTATAGCTGCAAATAGTACCCTGCGACTGAAAGAGTCGAAATTCTGGAATGAAACCAACCACGGACACAGCAGTATACCAAAGATACACCCGGGAAATAATCTACGAGACCCGACTGATTACTCTGTTCCAATAAAATGCTTCGAGAGAAGGTATTCTATACTCATTCCGAGTAGGGAAGAGTGGAAAGGCAATCAGTATATAATGAAAACAGATCACTCAATCTTCACAGACGGTTCAAATATGGGCGTTTGTGTGGGAGCCGGTGTCTTTTTCGAATATACAAATACAGAAGTCGTACGAAATCCCCAACTATTGAAGTATTTTTCAAGCAGAAGTACTGACAGTAGAGAAGTCGGTCAATATCCTGCAAGAACACCTTGGCCTGGAAGTCGCCTCGTCAATCACCATCTTCAGTGATAGTCAGGCGGCGATTAAGGCAATGTGTTCCAGCTACGTCAAATCAAAGCTCGTAAAGGGATGCCACAACAATCTATGCACACTTGGATACCAACATCTGGTTACTCTGTGCTGGGTTCCTGGACACTCCAAAATAGATGGCAACGAGGCTGCCGATGTGCTCGCGAGAGAGGGCGCAGGCATGCCAGCTGATCTAGCAAAGAATACGGTTAACAAACCACTGGGAATTGTCAAAGAGGAGATTGATTACACGGCCAAGCTTGCACAGAACAGATGGACAGAGTTGATAACCTGTAGTACATCCAGGCAACTGTGACCCACATTCGATAAAAAGAGAACCGCAGAACTATTGAGACACAGTCGGAAAGACGTAAGAAATATTACTGCGGTTGTTACCGGACATTGCCTCTTCAGTGATAAAATGAAAATATTCCAATTAAAGAAATATGTAATTCAAGAAAGGACTGGTAGACATGTCGAACGTATGCAAATGCCCACTAACGACTTCTGCAGAAGTTGCAGAGATGAGGAAGTGGAAGAAAGTATTCAACATTTTCTGTGTGAATGCCCTGGCCTCGCAAGAAAAAGGTTTACTGCTCTGGGTGAACCATTTTTCGATAGTCTGGAGGAACTAAGCAACTTACAACTTGGACGACTGAGCAGGTTTCCGAATAGTAGTGACTGGTTTAAATAAGTTGTTAACATGCTTCTGCGGTGTATGTCGCACCAACCATCAGAGATCTGATGAAGGTTGATTCTACGGAAGACGTGTGGTATCACAACGGACCTAATAGGACTACGTGAGACTTTTTGGTCAGACCCAAAGGTCTGCCACTCTTACCTAACCTGACCCCCCCCTCACTGTTGGGCGAAACCGTTTCTTTTTTCCTGGGTGCTACGGTTGAGTAATATTTGGGCTAAGAAATTCTCAACCTCCCTTCATATTTTCTCGCAATGAGTCGTATTTGGAATAGAAAAGTTGATAATTCAATAGATTCTGGATTTGATAGATTTTCGAGGTAAAAGGTGGATAGCCCAACCCGAACAAACCCATCTCATATCTCCCCTTTCAACCAAACCAGAAAAAAAACGGAAAAGGGGTGGTTTTGGGCCGGATATAAGCTTATCTGTGATATCGTGTTTGACAGGAAATAATTGTTTATTATTAACTAGCCGGTACCCGCACGCTCTGTGGGTCTGCCCGTCGACGTTTTAGTTCACCATTTTGTCAACAAATGTGTTACATCTATTAATTTTATAACTGGTTTCAGTTAAAATGCTAATACCGCTTATTTTTGAATTTTAGAATATAGAACTTTAACTTTCATTTGATATAACGAACCTTCATAGAGATTCCTGGTCTCCTACTGAACCTTCCTTCTTTTAACAGTAGCTTCTAAAAAACAGGAACTTCTGGCACACTCTACCCTCTCCTCCCAATGTGACTTGTAAAAAAAGTCTACCCTCTTTGGCACTCTTGGCCGTCCCCAAGTATGCTTAGAAGTTTAGACATTACGTGTTTTTCCCCTTCTTTCTGCCCCCTCCCCATGAACGCTCATGCCTATGTCAGTGGCTCAACTAAATACCTATATTAGGAGGCACTTAAGTCTCGTGTAGATCCTACACTACAATCCTACAATCCTACTACACCTCCTAAAAAAGTCGAACACAATGTGTTATATATAATGTCATTATAAACGAGAACCTCCAAAAGATTACTTCTAAAAAAAAGTCAGTCGGTATAGAGAACGATGTAAAAACACCAATTTTGTCTAGGATAGCTAATCTCGATTCAAGGTCGCGTCTATGTACGATTATATCGATACTTCATCCAATATTATTATGCTTAAATAAATTAGTGGGATATCTAGTCAGACAGGGATGTATTAGATGCTTTAATGTGATTGTTATTCTAAAATGATCTGAAAGCACATGTAAATTGTACACACAATACTCAATAAGTAAGATGTATGCAAATAGACTATACATATTAGATATTATTTCTTTAAAATTCGTATCTCTATATCTAGGACCTAGCAATAGGAAAATTATGTAAAAAACTATAGTTGTACGCTTTTGGCACTCACATTTTGTTATACATCATATTCAGACATCCCTTATCGTGTTAACTCGATTTCACCTCTTTATAATATAGTTCCTGCAACAAATCTTTAAAAAAAACCTCAACAAATATGAAGAATAATTCGGCAGCGCAGTTGAGTCGTTCTTGAAGAAAGCTGAATTTTCAATCGGTTTATTTTTTTCTCGAAAATATAATCAGTTGGTTAAAAATTACCACAAGTTATTAAAAATGTCTCACTTGTTGCAAAAAAGTAGCCTGTCAATCTTATTTTTTTCATAAAATGATTTTTTCTGAAATAATCTATATGTGTTGATAGCGGAAATGAGATGCTTTAAAAACAACAATTTATAGTAAAGAAAAGATGGTAACATATATTTAAAAAATGTACTAATTTACTGCGTTTATTTTGTATTAAAAAACACACACAGATTATATTGTATTATTATAGTTCTTTTCTTTTATATTCTTCGTATTTTTCGGGATCACTATTTATCTTTGCTCTCATTCTTCTCATGTTCTGCTTTACCTGTTCTTGTCTGTCAGATTTTTTGTTTTTCGGAGACATTTTTTCTATATGTCTAAAAATTATTTTAAATGTCTAAAAATATTTAAAAAAACGGAATTATTTAGTGAATATCAACTCCGTTATCATTCAGATCATCACCGTTATCATATATCGATAACGGTAATGATATAACGGAGTTGATAACCATGCATGTTTTAAATTTTATGTTATATTTGAAAAGGCATAATCTCTGGTAAGATGCATAAAATAAATACAAAACTTCAAAGAAAAATATATTACTTACCTCAATAAACTGATCACGATAACGACGATTTAAGATCGAACAAACTACTAAGCACGTGCTTACATTGTATACAATTAGAAAGTAGTAAAATTAAGGAATTTGCAGGTAGATTATTTTTTCTTGTAAGTTATCTTCCACAAATATGGTTGGTTACGATAACAGAGTATGACGTTTGTGAGAGTATCATACAAAAACAGAAACAACAAATTATATTTAGGTAAAAGTAATGGAGTGGAGTATAAACGCCATTTGTATTAATTTTGTTATTAGGAAAAAAAAATATATTTTAAATAAAGTAATTTTTTACTGGTAACCGCAAATTGCAGCTTTTTTGAAGAATGACCCAGTTACTGGATCTTAAATTTTTTTTAAAAACGGCACATTATCTTTATTTAAAGAAACTTTGTTGAAATTAACTTTTACAAAATACTAATAGTGGCCTAATAAATCGTTACAACGGTCACTCTTCAGAAAGATAACATTTGATATAACGGACATTTATCTAAAAAGATGTTTGTTTTCAAAATAAATAAATGGCCCAAAGTACCAAATAGTTATACCTATTTCAATAATTTAAATATTTATAAATTTGTTATACTTTTTAAATAAATTTTATGTCCACCCTATATAGGATTTGTCACGTGCTGTGGTCTGCAATTATCTAAGGGATAATAATAATATAATTTAATGAAAACATTTAATTTATTTGTTTGTAATTAAGAAAAGGGAATCTTAAAAATATCTTATTTTGAAGACATGGCGATATTTTAAAAAACATTATACTGCTTTAAAAAAACTCTCTGTAAACGTTGAACTCACTCGTGTGGACACTTCAAACCACGGGTTTTTAAACAAGAAGTGGAAATATGATTTACTTTTATAAGTTTTATTATAGAGATTAAGGGAAGTAGAAGAAAAATTCCGTTTTTAAACGATGAAGCTTTTGATTTCATGTGAAATATTGTTTTAACTTATAAGTAGGTACAGTGGCAGCTCCTGGTATAATTTTAAGGTTTTTTGCAAATAAAAACTTACTTAGTTTTTATAAATTAATTCCTAAAATAACTTTTTGTCAATAGATGCATGAAACGAGTTGTTAACGCGTTTACTATTAATTTTCTAGCCTCCATCAACATTCCTCCTAGATTGTTTGTTATTAAATATTTTTTAGAAGAGGTAATGCGCCATTTAATGTAAGCAGGAAAAACTGTATAAAGTATTTTTTTGTTACATCCATAAATCCATTCATTTTTTAATAATTAATGTCTATTAGTGTGTAACTTTTTCTTCTACCTATACCAGTTTTTTAAATAATAATATCTGGTAATAATCTACCTTTTCCTTTCAATTCCAAGCCAACATCCTTGCTTATTTGACCACCATGTATACATAATATAATTAGAAAAAAGCGTACGGTGGAATATATTGCAAAAAATATACCCCAACAGTTTTATAAAACAAAATTTAAAAAAAAAGATAGCTTTGTACCTTAATTCCAGACACTATTCATTTTAAATAATATGTCTCTAAATTACATATTATAGTTTCCTACTGAAAATTGAAATCCACTTTTATACTGTATTGCAATTTTACGAGTTTTTCATTAAAATTTTCGTATTATTTATAGAGTGGTATAAAACATATTGCGCCAATCCACTTAAAGGCAATTTTGTCATGTTCTTATTTAGAATTTCATTAAACAAATTGGCTTAAGTAATAACTAAACTGCCAAGGTTTATCATCTAAGGGTTTACAGATAGGTACATACTTACAAGTTTATACTGTACAGTGGAGATGAATAGTAAAAATTCCAAACGTTTTAAGTACCAGTTCGGTCAAAATTGAGTTTTTTATAAATCTCTTTGATGTGCCATCGACAATTACATTAAATTCGTTGTGAGGGCCCAAATAAATCTCAGTAAATTTTGAGATTCGACGAACGTCCGAGGAAACTATGAGAAGAATTTGGTTTCTCATTCAATTAACAATGGCCCTTCTGGAGAGCAGATATTATGACTTTGTTACTGAAGAGGTACGTTGCGGGAGTAATAATTACTAATGAGTTCTTATTTTATTTTCATGGAAAATTTGTAGTTTCAGCTAATTTCTAAAGTAAGAGTCTTATTATTTTGTTCATATTTTAATTTTTGATTGTTCATTATCAAATTTGGGTGCCGATTGATGTGAGAGTTTTATTATCAAAAGCTTTTATTTAACTTGCAATGTATGTATGTTAGGGTCAAATCTTGTTGTAATTTTACATGGTGATTCAATTCCGATGAAAATGCACTTTAATGATAAAAAAAATTAATAAACCTGAACCCCTTCCTTTTATCCTACGGAGTTGTAATTTTACATGGTGATTCAGTTCCCATGACAATGCATTTTAATGATAAAAAAAATCAATAAACCTGAACCCCTTCCTTTTATCCTACGGAGTTGTAATTTTACATGGTGATTCAGTTCCGATGACAATGCATTTTAATGATAAAAAAAATCAATAAACCTGAACCCCTTCCTTTTATCCTACGGAGTTGTAATTTTACATGGTGATTTAGTTCCGATGACAATGCATTTTAATGATAAAATAAATCAATAAACCTGAACCCCTTCCTTTTATCCTACGGAGTTATAATTTTACATGGTGATTCAGTTCCGATGACAATGCATTTTTATGATAAAAAATCGAACAAACCTGAGCCCCTTCCTCTTATCCCACGGAGTTGAAATTTTACTTGGTGATTCAGTTCCTGATTCTAGAATAACAAAAACCGAATAATAATAATATTGTGTTGAAATTTTATATGGTGATTCAGGTCCGATGACAATGCATTTTTGGAATAAGAGAAACCCAACAAACCTGAATATAAACCCAAACAAACCTGAACAATTTCCTCTTATCCTACGGAGTTGCAATTTTACATGGTGGTTCAGTTCCGATGACAATATATTTTTATGATAAAAAAAAACATCTTTTTGTAACAAACTAAAATGTTATGATATAAAGGCTTGTCACACAGGTCATTTTATATTTAATTGATAAGAAATACACAGATTTAGTCTCGCAACGAACTTTTATATCATTAAATTTTATAATGTAACACAAAGATGAGTTTGATTTACTTCAAAGTTTATTTTCTTCTTTTTAGCGCATTCTAATATAAGGTTTTTTTTTAATATTAATTTTTTAGTTTTAAAACAAAGAGTGTTACCTAAGTTGCGGCAAACGTTCGTTCATGGAAAATATCAAATATTTAAAAACAATATTAGTTAGCGCTGCCTAGCGGGACTCCTGTAATTGTGACGGATGTCTTTACAGGTGATTTCCTCTTAACATTTAGCTTATTTCTATAGGTTTGTTAGAGGTGCTGGTATGCTCAAGAGTGTCTAACAACGACACAGATGGCGCTCCGCGCCACATCTTACCGGTGTAGCTTTGAGTTATCCTTTCTTTCGTCGGGTCCTAGCTCTACTGATGAGCCGTGATATGGCAAAACGCGTCTAGGTATGGATCTGACGAAATGAAAGGAAAATCTTATTTGTTTTATTATTAGTTAGGACTTTAAATAATGTTTGGAGTTTAAGAAAAGTTAATAAACTATTAGCAGAAAATAATAATAAAATAGCTATTTTAAATTTCGAAAATTGCCACACCAAATTAATATTAAACGTTAACATATTATCCTATTTTGAATTCGGGTTTCTTCTGCATCCTGTTATTGTTGTGCCCCAGATGTCTTTATCACATACTCATAATAAACGTTATACAGTAGATGATTATTAATTATAAATTTATGTACGAATCACAGCCGCTTTTCAGACAAAAGCTGAATATTAATTTAATGGGGCGACGTGACAAATTGTTCCACGCCTGATTTTCCGCAATTCTGCCAGTGGACTAATGATCGTGGCCCCATGAATTATTGACAATATACATTATATATCCTACAATTTTGGCACGTTGAACAGTAGGTCAGGGTTAGCCTTTGATAACACTGCGATAGTATTCTTGTTTAAAATTATTATACTTATGAGAATTTTACGATCATAAAAATTTATCTACAGCCAAAAAAATAAAAATGTTGATTATGTTTTAAATGATAGGGACTAATAGCGATATTTACTAAAGGTATTTAAATTTATTATCTTTCTAAATTGACAGTTGTAAGTAAGTCAAATGAACTTTGTATATTATAAATAGTTTTTTGTATTTCTTTAAATGTACAGTGATTACTAAGTTGATACTTTTTTTTTAGTTGTATATAGAAGGCATTAAAATAAACAATATTTTCAAATACCTCCTCATCCTGCACCCAGAAGTTTTCTTAATGTGATTCAACGGGCAAGTAAGGCAGAACCGTATTTGATCCATAGTGTTATAAATTAATGTAAGCACCTTATTTTTGAGTTTTTTGAAAAAAGGTATTTGAAAATGTTGTTTATTTTAATGCCTTCTATATACAGCTAAAAAAGAAGTATCAACTTAGGAACCACCCTGTATACGTATGTATAAAGAAAAAAATATTTTCGTTTGTGCTATTTCCTTTAGGTCCAATTTTATAAAATCCACTTAAACCTAAGTTTAAACCTCGGTTTAAATCGAAGAATGTTCGATTCGAATCGAAGAATTCTAAAACTGTGTAAAAGTCAGTAATAATCAATTTATAATGTGAAAGATTGACAGCAAAGTTCAAATTAAGAGTAATCAACCTGGTCATAACTTGTTATGTTATGTCACATTGTATTAATTTAAGACCAGGTAAATCACTTTTAACTCGAACTTTGGTGTCAATCCCGCATTATAAAATGACTATTTTTGACATTTCTTCGATTTAAATCATAGATGTTTTTTGCCCAATTTTATAAAGTCGATTTATACCGACATCCAGTTTCAAAAAAGGAATATCACCAAATCAAAATTTCCAACAATATTTCCATATAAAGTTTTTCTGTAATTTTTATAATTAATTTACTTTATTCTTATAAAGGCAATTATAAAAAAGGGCATTTGCTCCCTTACTTTTAGCCGCAGGCGAAATCTGAAATATGCGTTTATAGTTTTATGGCATGCACCAACTTTTATCAAGAATAACTTTTTCTGATACATCAGTAATAAAAAAGTTCCCATACATTGCATACTTTTTTGGACACACAGTATAACATAAAAACAAAAAAAAAATTAAAGTATATCACCTTAAAATTGCTATTTTAGAAAAACATCTAAATTTTGTATTATAAAAACGAAACTTCATTCAACAGATTGAGTTTTGCAAGAACAGCTTTCGAGTATTTCAGCAAACTTTGCGAAGACTTTTCTTCCCGGACTGCTCTTGAGAGAAGTTCCTAGGCAAAGCGAACAGCGATATATTTTTTTTATGATATTGTTTCTGGGTTTTTGCATCCGAACAGGAGATACATAAAACAAAGGATATCTTAATCGGTTAGGCAAGGAAGCCTAACTGGATTTTATCATATAGGTAGTTTTGAACTCAAAAAATGTTGTTTTATGTTTTTCTACAATCAAAACCAAAATTTAGTGAACACCTAATAATTAATGTTAAAAGTTAACTTTGATTTTAATGGTAAGGTTAACTTCGCTAGAAAAGATCATAGTTTTAAAAAATCCTCATTATCCTTCGAAAACAAAAATGAGTTAAAAATTATTTTTAACAACCAACCTCGCATCAATATTTTATAATTTAATAAATAAAAACAGCCATGGAAAGACGAGAAATTAATTTTTCACATGATCAAATTAATATTATTATATCCAGCGTAGAAGAAAACATTAAGTCCACAAACTGTCATTTCTGTACATCAGTTAACTTTAATCGATACTTGCTCTACCCATAAGGTTAACATTAAGATTGTCAACTTAATATTAATTTGTGACATTATTCCACAAGTTAACCTTCGATCATGTCAATCATGTTTTATAATACCCACCATAAATCCATTTACTATTTATTAAAACGTTTTCAAAAACTACACAATGTCGACGTCTGACATTGAACTTTCACTTTTTCATTTTATAAGTTTATCCAATATCTAATATCGATAATGCATTTTGACGAAGACTATGATAGAATGCAATATCGACATTATTTTTCTTAGTCTTTTTGTTGAAAGTCTGCTTCTCACATTATGTTTTGACCTTACTGAAAATAATTTCTAAAATTTAGGTCACACATTAAACAGCCCTTTGCAATTGGTTTAATGTTTTATTATCTAATATCATAAAAATTGATTATGGATGAATTGATTCATCCAAAACGTAATTCTTTAAAATCACTGGTGACAAGTGGAGTAAATTAAAAAAATACATAGTTCATACTTTTATTAACCGCTTACTTTATTTGAAAAAAGAAGGATTTTATAGCTTTCGAATTGACAATCACTAAATAATCCATTTTATCTACAAAAGTTATTAATAGTAGACTTTTTAACGTTTATTGTCAGTATTTAAAATGTAATTTTATGACACTGGTGTTAAAAGTGGACTACTTTTAATATTTTTGTTAAAAATAAATACAAGGACCTTTTTAACTTTTAATCTTAACATTAACATTTATTGTTTGTTTAAAGGTTTTCTTTTCGGGGTTGGCGGAAGAGCCAGTATACTTAGACCTATAGGAGGCCCATTGTATCCCCTATCGTCTGGGTAATGTCAGCCAGACGGGACCTATAGCTTAACGTGGAATCCGAACCACGTGTATGCACTAGTTATCTTTTTTATCCCCCCCAGAAGTCCAGTCCATGGCTCTCTTCTGGGTTCCGTTATTAGGAATCATTAGTGACATACTGCATTGTTAAATCCACTGAATTTAGGGCATACTTCTTTTTATTGTACATCGCTGCCCACTCCGGGAATCGAACCCGGGTCGCCGCGGTCGAATGCCAGTAACTCAACCTTTGAGCCACTGCCGCGGTCTGTTTAAAAGGTTGCAGAGAATAACACGTAAGGGTTACACGCATGACTCCGCCCATTTATTAATTATTATTTAAAATGTAATTTTATGACACTGGTGTTAAAAGTGGACTACTTTTAATATTTTTGTTAAAAATAAATACAAGGACCTTTTTAACTTTTAATCTTAACATTAACATTTATTGTTTGTTTAAAGGTTTTCTTTTCGGGGTTGGCGGAAGAGCCAGTATACTTAGACCTATAGGAGGCCCATTGTATCCCCTATCGTCTGGGTAATGTCAGCCAGACGGGACCTATAGCTTAACGTGGAATCCGAACCACGTGTATGCACTAGTTATCTTTTTTATCCCCCCCAGAAGTCCAGTCCATGGCTCTCTTCTGGGTTCCGTTATTAGGAATCATTAGTGACATACTGCATTGTTAAATCCACTGAATTTAGGGCATACTTCTTTTTATTGTACATCGCTGCCCACTCCGGGAATCGAACCCGGGTCGCCGCGGTCGAATGCCAGTAACTCAACCTTTGAGCCACTGCCGCGGTCTGTTTAAAAGGTTGCAGAGAATAACACGTAAGGGTTACACGCATGACTCCGCCCACTAGTCATGCTTCACTGCACCTACCTAGTATAAATAGAGCTGTAGTTATAAGTCCAAAACTCTACTGCCGTTCAAGAAACATTACTGTTTAAAGGTTTCAGACGATAACGTTTCTTGAACGGCAGTAGAGTTTTATACTCATAAGTATAGCTCTATTTATGCTAGGTAGGTGCAGTGAAGCATGACTAGTGGGCGGAGTCATGCGTGTAACTCTTACGTGTTCTATTTAAACTAGCTAGGTGTATGACGCATAACTGGATGAGTCATGCCCATCCCCGATGACTCATGCGTTTAACTTTCACTTATGTAATCTTATTCTAAGATTACATTTACTTAACAAAGGTTTCCAGGAGTGGCACTCGGTAACTTTTTAAAATAGCGATAGCGATAGAGATCGTGCTCGCTTAGCAAATTCCTACTCTGTATCACCGTTCGGCTAGTTTCGAAGTGCGCCGATATAGCACGAACTTGCATAGCGAAAGCGATGCGATAACTCAAGATGACGTCTCGGCTCGACGTCTCCGTGAAAGGGACGTAAGTTTGTCTCTTTTCATCTTTACCTAAAAACACGTTTTGTCTCTCTCAACTTATTATTATAAAATATAAATATAACCTAAAAACTATTTGTCAGTATGTCAATATTTGTTTTTATTTAAAAAAATAATAAACTACCTACCTATTATATTATTACGCATAAGGCAAAACGTGTTGTTATTTGGGCAGTCAAGACTAAAAACCAGTGCAGCTCACTTTCGTCCATCATTATTGAACGTTACATCATTTTATATAATACTTTGCTGAATAAAAAAAGTGGTAAGTACTCATCTTGTTTTTTAAATCCTTTTTTTTATAATTTAAGTATAGTTACCTATTTGTAGTGCAGTCATTTTTGATTGTGAAAGTAAATTGTATTTTTTGGTACATTTACTCAATTTCAACTCAGGAATACAAAACAAAAATAACTTCAATATTTCCTTCTTTTTAGTTTTCTCGAGATTTGATGAATATTTAGTAGTATTTATACACTAAGAAATAGCAGAATTAACATGAATGATGATAATAAAACTGGGTACAGTGACAAAGGAAAGGCACTCCACAGTACTGAATTCTAACAGTGCAAAAAGAAGTAATACACAGGTTCTAGTTATAATTTTTATTTTAAAAGTTTTTACATATCAATCCTTAAGTATGTCATAAATAATTTTTAGATAGACATAATTTATTTTACCATTAGCATTTATGTACATTGTGTTAATCAGTATAAATTAATGTCCTGCTTAAGTTGAGAGGCAAATAAAACTTTACTGGAAAACCTGAACCTTAAATCCTCGCATAAACCCATCACTGAAATACATAATATAGAGTGTCAATAACTAAACTAGAAAACATTTTATTTAATCTGAGTACAAGAAATATATGGTGGACTTGTTCAATCTCTCCGTGAATACTGTTCTGTTATAAGGAGTCCCAATTACCAATGCCACATCAAAAGGATTGAACATGTTCAAAATAGATATGCTAATTACCTTTTGTTCAAACTCAGGTTTCCCTACCAAAACATATCGTATGAAACAAGACTTCTCCTTTGTGACATGCAGAGCCTAGAACGCCGACGCAGAAAATCATTGCTAATCTTCCTATACAAACTTATGAATGGCACAATTTGCTGTAATGCCCTGCTTGAATCTGTGTTTTTTTTGGTTCCACAAAGGCGCACGAGGCATATGCAACTTTTCTTCAAAGTAACTCATCGAACTAACTCCTTCATTTATAATAGTTATTTTCCAAATTGCGATCTATTTAGGATTAGCCTTTATTCCATAAAAAAACTATTATGACTTGTACCACTTTTTTTAAATTTAAATCTGTTTTAACTCAATTATTCTGTTTATACTATGTATTATTTTTTTTCTGCTGTGGCTAATAACTGTATCTTAGATTTAGATGTACCAATTTTAATGTTGTATTCCGTAGTGTATTTAAAGATAAATAAATTAAAATAAATAACACTCGAACCACCATTCTGTGCTTAACTACATTTTTGTTTTATTTAATGTTGACATGACTCGTACAATGCTTTATCAGAAATTATTTTCTGTCTTTTAACACCTGTATAAATAACGCACTATCCACTAGAAAACTGTACAATGCTAAGGGGTACCCTGACAAAAACACACTTCGGAGTTTGTGCAACAATAATTTTTTAAAACATTCAGTTACTTACATAATATGCTCAAAAATATTATTACAGTGGTTCAGTGTTTCTTTCATTTAATTATAAATAAATATAATAGTTACTCAAATAAATAAAACATTTAAATAAATCACCTAAATTAGGTTTTGAAGTAACAAAGTATTGGAAAACTAAACGGGCTACATGGGTCTGAACACCTCTTAGTTTTATAAAAAATCATTACAGCGAATAATATTCACCTTTAAATTACTGTTAAATTATTATTAAAATACTATTGGCACCCAAAAAGTGCCTTTTTCACTTTTCTTTAGGTAGTATTAAACTGTTAAAAATTATTTTATTTTTAACATAAATTGTAAAATAAACCAAAAAGTAAGGTTATGGTCTAGTCTAGTCTTGATTGCTATGGCCACCTGTCTTAACAACACAAAGTAAGGTTATTACTACTTTGCGTAGAGTAGATCTGTAAGCTCGCTCCAAGAAATCGGAGTAAATAGATCTCACTTTCACTCGACGGCTTCTCCAAGTAGAAAAAAGAACAAGCTAAGACTTACTCCGCGACCGTAATAGGACATAAAAAAACGCCGATGGAGCGGATCGAGGAAAAAGATCGCATTGAAGAACGAAACCCGACAAACCCTTTTTTCTTCTGTGGCAGAACGCGCCAAAATAGCGATAGCGAAAGATAGAGAAGAGATGAGGAAACGATCGCTTTGATATTTAGTACTCCATAAGCATTTCTTTATCGGCAAAATAGAGATAAACATGATAACGAATAACGCCTCTTACACACTAATAATAATATTTGTCAGTGTCACTTTGTTGATAAATTTTTATATTTTTTCAAATTTAGTTAAATAATGAATCGTTTTGAAGTTATATCTGATGAGGAAATTGAAAACACCATTATACAAAGTGAGCCAAAAAATACTGCGAAGGGTAAGGCATATATTTGGAGGCAGTTTATGTCATTTTGTGAGCTAGTGAGCATAGAAGTTATATTCAAGCTACCTAAATATGGATGAAAAACACCACAAAGAAATTATTTAAAAAGTGAGAGACGCTAGTAGTTACAGTCATCGGATATCGGAGATTAAGCAAACTATTAAACAAATGCGAAACACTTCAAATTGCAGTGACCAGATATTGGATATTTCGCAACATATTAACAGCACAGACTCTATTGTGACCACCGACACCAGCCAATCCATCAATTCAGGGAGTCAAAATATTAATAATTACCATAATTGCACTTTTAATTATTATTCAACAAATAAATGATTTTCCTGTTATGATTATAATATTTTTTAAGTTAGTAAACTTACCTAAAAATATTGTTAATAGTTATACATATTAGTTAATAAAAATGCATGTTTTAATTTTTAGTTAACACGTTAACGACCATGTGACCCTATTTGGTGCACACCCTAGTTTCTGGACAGCCCGCGTGACCCTATTTGGGCACAGATGATAGTCATGTTTCAATTCATGTGGGTCTCACACACTGAGAAAATTGAAATCTGAAATTGTCTTACTAGAATTGTCTTCATTACGGACAAAGAATATCTAATAACCTTTATAAATTATCTATCTCCTATTAAAATAAAAATTACAATGACTGCTAAAAATTCTTTTTTAAAATATCTTTATTATTATCTATATGTATTTATCAGCAGTCATAAAATACTTTACTCTGGTTAAAAATTAACTTTACTGATTAATTGCATTATAATTTCATAATAAAAGTTTACTGCCGTAGCAAAATAACTTTATTATAGTTATTAACCACGTTTTTTAAAATTTATCTTAATGCATTTTTAAATGGTTATTAAGAAGATTTTCAACCTTTATAAAGTCACTTTATTGCCAACAATAAACAGCAAGGAAAATCAATGACTTCGGTCAAACACGCTGCTCACGTGACTCACGAAAACAATCGAAAGCGACGCCCTTCTTTGTTCCATATCCATCTATCCATCATTCGATTTTCGACTTGTATGGATAAAAGACTGCGTTCGTGTTCGTTCGCGCGACTTGGCGACTCAAACGTTGGCCATTCCCATTTATTATTGTTTGTGAACGTATAGTGATCAATTTTATTATGTCTTACGGAAAATCAGATTGAAAATATATAGGTACCTACTATATTACAGAGCAAAAAACCATAAATATTTGAGATTTAAAATACCATACTTTTTGCTATATTGAAAATGATAAAAGTAACAAAGTCGGTAAAATTAGAGAAAAAGTCAACATGCGTTTTTGTATTGCCAAAAGCTTATTTAGTCTCCGAGAGTAAAAAGAATTTTTTTTTTCTTTTAACTCTCGGAGACTAAATAAGCTTTTGGCAATACAAAAACGCATGTTGACTTTTTCTCTAATTTTACCGACTTTGTTACTTTTATCATTTTCAATATAGCAAAAAGTGGCACATGGTATTTTAAACACCCATAGAAAAGCTATCACGAATGCGCATGCGCCAAAACAAATTAAAGTCCAGCAAATAAACCTTATTACCACAGATAGATCCTGTAATAAAGCTTGCTAAGAAATTTTCTATGATAAATAAGATGCGTTACAACTACCGTTACATTTTTAAAGAGAATTATTGATGGTCAAAAAAAAAATATTAGCAGTTAAAAAATTGTTTTTTAGCCAACAAAAATTGTTTTATGATGATTAATATCCACTGTTTTAATGGTCTTATGACGATTTTAGTAAATTTGCTTATTGATGGTAGCAAAGTAAAAGTTTATAAAGTGACATTAATAATGGTAACTAACTTGTTTTTCTGTCCCCTATTTTATGGGATATTTTTATTATGGTTATTAAGATTTTTATAATGGTCTAAAATTAATTCTCTCGGTGCAGGAACGCAGCTACATGCTTTTTAAATGTGTCAATTAGTAGGTCTGGTCCATGGGAAACCAAAAGTGAACTTGGGTTTCCTTTCCGACAACTAAATTCGCAAAATTATTCATTTTGGAACTTCATTCTACCAAGATTTAACAAAAAACTACCTTGGTCCAGGAGTAAAGATTCCAGATTTAGTGCTGGTCGTTAACGTGTTAATAAAGTTATGCATTTAGAAACGTGAAATATTCTTTTTTCTACTCCCACATGGAAATTTGCTGTTTCCTTTACACTTAAGTGGCGAGAAAAGTAGGCTATTTCAGTTAACTGTGCGGCAAAATTTCATAACAATCCTAGTTAGGTTATGAAACTGACCAATCACAGTTGTCAATTACAGAGAAGCAAAATTTACATGTTGTTGTTCTTAAAAGTACTGACCGATCACAGTATATTATTTTTTACTGAGGCCCCGCCTTCTTTTTCAAGACACTAAGTTATATAATTTAAATGTATATGGTACAATATGTTATTAATTTGTTCAATAGAACAAAATCTATGCGCATTTATAATAGATTTATCAATAATGCAACCTGCTGAATGTGCATAGAAAATTAAATCCATGTAGCATCATAATTCAGTTGGTTTTACCATAATAAACTAAACGCTTCGATAGTCGAGAGGTAGAGCGTTTTACTATAGATCTAATGGTCGTGAGTTCGAGCCCGGCAACTTTCTTTTTACATTTTTTAGCATAAGGTTTGTAATTTTGGTCGTAGAAAAAATATACTGTTCAACTCGAGTAGATTGCCTATATCGCACTCGAAAGTTTACTTTTTACAATTTACTTTCTCGTGTGATATTGACATTATATCCACTCTTGTCGTACAAACTAGGTAGTATTAAATACCATGCGTGCTTTAAAATTAACCTCCTTCGGAGTCGTGAAATTAAAAGAAAACACGCATTCGTAAAAAAATTATCGGCAATTTTAAAGCACTTGTGGTATTACTAACGACAACAGAACCCGAATTTGAACAGTTGAACACTTAACAAAATAATATAAGACCTTTTTAGGTTAAGTTTATTTCATCACGGAAGAAAACGGGTTTGTCGGGTTTATTTCATAATAATATTTTATCGTAAGAGAGACAAAAAGTGTTTTTAGCTAAAGGCAAAAAGAGATAAAATAACGTCCCTTTCACGGAGACACATCTTGAGTTATCGCTTTCGATCGCTTTCGCTACGCAAGTTCGTGCTATATCGGCCCACTGCGAAACAAGTCGAACGATGTTACAGAGTAGCAATTAGCGAAGAGACCCCGATCGCTATCGCTATTTTTGATGCAAAGTGTCATTCGAGTACTATATGTCAAAGCGATCGTTTCCTTATCGCTTCTTTATCTCTATCGCTATCGCTATTTTAAAAAGTTACCGAGTGCCACTCCAGGTGTTTCACATATCTATTGAAGGCTTACTAAAACAACCTGGTGGTGTATGGTGGCAGCTTCCTTAAACTTCCTCTCGCTCCAGTGTGGTTCTTTTTACATGATTTCAGCTTCTGTCCACATGATATGATGGCCGTGCGGCCAAGCGTGGTCAGCTTCACCTGATTTTTCGGTCTCTCCTTTTTGGGTGTTGTTCTTATTTTCTTTAATCCTTACTTTGAGTGGTCTTAGTTTCTCACCAATATAAGATTTGCCGCACTCGCAAGAGATCTGGTAGACATAATTTTTCTTGTCTCTTTGGCTTGTTAGTTTCGTCTGCGTCAGGTGGCTGGCATAAGAGTTAAACGCATGAGTCATCGGGGATGAGCATGACTCACCCAGTTATATAAATAGAACACGTAATAGTTACACGCATGACTCCGCTCACTAGTCATTCGTCACTGCACCTACCTAGTACAAATAGAGCTGTAGTTACCATACTTATTTGGTATTCACCTAAAGACGACTGGATATGCTTACCAGTCGAAACGTAGTGATTCAAAACAATTAAAAACAATTCAAAACTCTACTACCGTTCAATTACCATTTATTGTATAATTTGAGCAACCTGAAGTATGAATGCCTTCTACAGTTTCACTGATCAGGGTTTTGTTGTCATTTTGTATACTTGTGGAGGGAATGAAAACAATACAGACGTTGTATAAAGACTTTTAGTTATTGTTATTTTTCAACGAGTTTTCAATATATCCTTCTACCACAATTAAAAACTTACATTCACCGTGTCTTGGCACAGAATACCTGGGTAAACCCAAGCGAGGGCCAGCGAAACCCTCCAAAAAGTTATCAACTGAAATGTTGTTTTTAATGCGTATCCAGTTAAAACAAGTGGTTGGCCTGCTAACAGGCCACTGCCACTTAAGAAAACACCTGCGTCAAGTAGGAATTTACTATGAACCCATTGAATGCAGACTTTGCGGCGAAGAGGATTGAAAGCACTGACCTGAAGAAGATGCAAGATCCTCGGAGGAATCCACTGTGGTGACAACCTCCCGCATTACAAACTTGGTAGACATTCACTGAACCTTATAAAAGGAACAAATTGTTTATAGCTAGATAGGGACGCACAAGTGCAAGGAGCTTGCATCGAACGCCCGGCTCCAGCCTTAAACCAACCAATCAACCGTGTCTTTTAAAAGTTCTCAGGTTGGCATCAGTTAACATGTGACAGGCCAAAATCTAAATTTTTTTTCATATTTTCCTAAAAAATATCGCATTGAGACAGGGAAAATGTAATATTAAAAATGTTTTCGAGGCTAGAGATGAGGAAGTTGCAAAATACCCCTTAATCGAAATTGATGCCTTTTCTATTTTTCTATATTGGACAGGGGTTTGAGACAAGAGGTGATGTAAATTTGTAATTTGTTTTATTTACTGACTGATAAACATTTTGCTTGTAGTATGAGTCAATTTTGAAAGATTTTCCGTCTTCCTCTCCTCAATGAGATTCTAAATATGCCCTGATGTAGCAGAAGTTACAAAATAGAGATGTTATATAATACAACATTTTAAAAATGTAAAATATTGTGAGAGATAAACATACTATACTTTTTCTTTAAAATGTAAACTTGCCGCCCTCTAGATTTCAGTCTCCCCACGTCCATGATTATATCTCAGATAAATAATTTTCAATTACTAATAAAAGAAAGTTATGTCTAACATTAAAAAAAGTTTGTTGATAAAGGTAAATATATGAACGCGAAAACCCTTATAATTAAATTTACTGGCAGTAAGCGGATGAAGTTTTTAGCTTGGGAAACCGAGAAACGACCCGACTCAATATAAATGAATTTTTTTAATCTGTCAAGAAGGTAATCCGTTTTCATTATTTCTTTTTTCTATACCACTTCGTTTCATTTTCTACGCAATTAACCAGAGTAGAATAATATTTTACAATACAAGTTTAGGGCTAGAGCAATAAGAATACGGAATTAAAACATACCAATAGTGTATTATACATGGTGGCGCATCAAAAATAGAGACATTTACTGGCAGCTCAGTTCTTTTTTGAAAAAACGCTTAGATCCATCGATTTTGTTTTCAAAGGGGACACGAAATTGGCAAAAAATCACGTTAACACGTGCAACCTCCTGGGCGGGGGTGGCACCACCCCTAAAATCTTAAATTGAAAGGAGGGTCGAGTGATACCTTATTTTAAAGGTTGCCAATTTTGTGTCCCCCTGAGCTGCCAATAAATGTCTCTGTTTCATTTTCGATGCGCCACCCTGTATATTTCTTACATAATTAACTATTAATTATTTATTACCAACTTATGTTCCTTTTCATTAGAATATCGTTATTTCACTGGCTACAAAGGCGTTCTAGATCTACCTTATTTGGTATAATACATTTTCAAGATACTGTATATACAGGGTGTCTGTGTTATAGTGGAAACTAGTTTAAATTTTCGGTATTTCTGGATTTATTCTTTCTGAATTTTGATGTGAATATGTATGACGCACTTTTCTTTGCTGGCAATTTTAGTTAAATCATTGGCATACGGATTTATGTGTTTTTTGATAACAATTTTAAGAGTAAAGTACCTTTAGCAATATAAGGCAAGGGCCTGTCGACATATTAAGCACCGGTTCCCGCAGATCACCGAAGTTAAGCTGTGTCAAGCGCGGTTAGTACTTGGGCGGGTGACCGCTTGGGAACACGGCGTGCTCTTGCCTCAGGGAACAGTGTAAAATGAATCGAAACCTAGCCATCCTATTCACGCCGGACAGGCCGGATGAGATCGGATATCTCGTAGGATGAAGGTGCCGTTTCATACTCCCCAGTCGGTAGATCACATTTGTGGTCGATGACCGGTTCAAGATGGCCTACGTAGTCGGCGAACCGTAAAAAAAAAAAACCTTTAGCAATAATTGTATTTCAAAATCAATAATGGAAGTCAATTTAAAATCCCTCAAAACGATTTAATACAAAATAACAAATTGACACAAGCAGTGACGTGCATATGAAAAATATTATTTCTATTTATTTTTAAAAATATTTACATTTACAAGGAAAAAAGTCATTACTACAAATGTTAACTGTTTTATCTAAAAAAATACTGCACATTAAAAGCAGCTGCGTACTGTATTTTCTGCTATAAAATTAAATTTTGCACATAGGACATCTAATAATTTATTCTTACAATGTGAAAAAAAAAAATTTAGTTTTATTGCAGAAAATACAGTACGCCACTGATTTTAACATATTGTCGTTTTTTAGATACAGCATTTAAACTGTCAATATTTTTGGCAACTACCTTGTTCCTTATCGCGCGAATTTTAAATGTAATTATTTTTAAAAAGAAATAAAAATAAAGTTATATGTTCGCCACTGGTTGTGTCATTTTATTAAAGTTTTGTATTTGGTCGTTTTGAGGGATGCTAAATCGATTCCTAATATTAATTTTAAAATAAAATTATCGCTAAAGGTACCTACTTTTTAAATAATTATTTTAAAATCCCTATAATTCAATACGCCGATGAGTAAACTAAAATTGTAAGCAATAAAAAAGTGCTCGCGCGGAATATAACATAACCACACCTAATGAATTAACTGAAAAATAAAAACAAAACTTTTTAATCACACAGTAAATCTTAAAAACGATATATATAGCCGTAAGTTTCTCGAAGCCTCAAAATAAATACTTTAAGGTTAGGCGAACCAATGCTAAAACAATGGTACATACGACTAATCTATTTTTAAATTGCACTTCATCATAATACAAATTGTTACATGCTGTTTGCATGACTGACGTCACGTAACCATAGCCACGGTGAAAATCAAAGCCATGTTGGGCGTTGGGGTCTTCACTTGCTTTGAGCTAACGGACACGGTCGGCTGAGGCTCGCCAAAATGCATGAGTGTTAAAAATTATTGTCCATCGAAGTTAACCGTGGCCCTATTATTAGGATTAAATTAATATTATTAATTCGAACATAATTTTTTTTAAGTGCCAAAATGGTAGCTGTATTGGTACATTAATATTTAATATTAGCGAAAAATTTTCCTCCTGGTTTTATTTTTTATTGTTGAAGAGCCCCATCGCCTTCTTCACTTGACGAGCCGCCACTGGACGTCTGTCAAAACAGAATTTGCATTGCAAGTTTTATTGCTGAAAGGTTAAAAATTATAACACCCACTATTTCTTGTTCCCGATAGAATAATAAAAAGTTTAAGAGCAGATTAATTGCAATCCTAGGTAATTTACGAAATAAACCAAGGCCATTAACTTAATGGAAATTAAGGGAATGAATAATGGCAATGTAAATTTCCCACAGAGCGAAGTAATTAAGTCCTGCTTCTTGTCAACACTTTACCACCTACGGTTCTACGGTTTATTGTAGTAGTTCCACTCGAAAGTTATTCATTAAAGGTCGGGAACAATTTTTAATTATGCTCGACATCTCTATTAGGCATGGATTACAAGGAAATGGCAAAATTATTCTTAGTTTCGTATACGGGATGAACACTTTCGTTAACCCAGTAACACAACAATACTTGGATTTTTGGGGTTTATAGATGAGGACAATATTTAATATAACATGCAAATTTAAAATAAAAAATATAAGTATCACGTTTCAATTGTTTTTTGACATCATTATCACATGGAACTACAACCCTTAAATAATTTGTCGTCGTATCTCTTATAATAAGAAAGTTAACAATAGCGCCGACTTCATTTTGAACACTCGGTATATCCTATCCATTTTAACAGTCACCATATAAAAATTATATAAATTTTGTAAAAAATGTTTACTTTCTCTTAATAAGAAAACTACCTATACCTACCTGAAGATCAGTGGCGGCGCCAGGATTTTTGGGGTGGGAGGCAACGGGGCCCGATGATTTTTGAGAGGGCACTACCCACATTAAAAGTAACTTCTAACCCCCTGGTGCCGCCGCTGCTCAAGATTAAGATCGACTAAAAGTACCTACAACCTTCATATACATTAGACTTGGAGAATGAATTAACCCCACGCAATGAAATTAAGAAATATATGTTGGCGTCGGCGTCGGCGTCGGCTTTAGTCTAAATGAGCTAAGTATAACAAATTTTGATTAATCATCTGGATAGGTTTTGAACTCGTAAACAATTAAATAGAAATTATCACCAATTCGTCATACTGCTGCAAGACAAAGAAATTATCCAGTATGAGATAAACAACGTGGAAGGCGAAGTAAATATTATGTTGACTTTTGTTTTGTTGTTGGGCAATATAAACAATCCACTCGAGTTGTACAGTCTACGACTCAATTTTCGAACTTCATACTAAAAATTTTTAAAAACTATTTGAATTAGCATCATAACTTACCTTTTTAGTTGGCCGTGAACTTGTGAGAAAGATAATAAAAAAAATATATATTTTATTAGAAAATTTATGGATTAAATTACACTGTAACATATTCATCGATTTGGGTCATTTCTTATATTTGCACAAAATCACTTTGTCTATACGTATTTGTCTTTCTCACATTCAACCTTTTGCAGAATCGCAGACAAAAAACGATATATTTATTAATAAAATGAACAATTTATTTTTTCAACCACAGCTAGTTTGATTAATTGTTCTGCTGAAATGCACAGAAGAAAAAGAGTTGGTTTGAGTTTTTTTCTGCTTGCGAAGAGAGAATTATAAGTCGGAAGGTACAACAAAATTGCTGTAGAATTCGTTTTAAACATTTAAAAAGGCTTTTGTGCATTAATATAAACTTTTAACGTTTGCTATGGTAAAGTTTTTAAAATAATCGCCAATTTACAAACTAGCAACACTGTTAAAGTGGAAAAAAGTGCAAAATACTGTAAAAATACTGTAAAAATAACATAACCTTAAAACCTTTAAAAAATGAAGTTACTTTTTTTCTAGAAAACTTACAAGTTCGTCTGTTTTATATACTTATTATCATGTTCCACCATTTAAGGAAGATTTTGTAGTTTCTTTCTATATCTGTAATCTTGTAGTGATTGTGTAAAAATAAGTGTAAAACTGGAAATTTTTGAAATACGAAAGTGCAACTGTGAACATATATTTAGTTCGGTCACAAAATAATAGTTTGGTAAAAATATATTTTTCAGAGGGCACTACCCACATCAAAAGTAACTTCTAAAAAAAAAAGGTCGACCCGCTCTAGAGCGCACACCCTAAGCAGCGACAAACAAAACTTCCCTCTTGTCCTAAGTGACGTCTAAAAAAAAAAGGTCATCGTTTTCTTAAAAATACCATACATACATATCAGTGTCAAGAGAACTCATTAAGCAATGTATTAACGCTCACGATTACCAAAAAATGTAAAAATGGAAATACTTACGGCTTATTTTTTTCAAAGAATCTTCTAATACACGACATACGTAAACAACGAAGCGACCATTTTGGATAAGTAAAAAAGTAAAAAAAAATTACGTGTAAATTTGATTTCTTTGTAGTTGGTTACTTTTATTGGTCAGTTTCATATCCTAACTAGGATGG
Organism: Polydrusus cervinus; assembly: GCA_935413205.1. NCBI lineage: Eukaryota > Metazoa > Arthropoda > Insecta > Coleoptera > Curculionidae > Polydrusus > Polydrusus cervinus. Next base: position 44,085,013 of record OW284513.1, on the reverse strand, counting down.
ATATAAAATTATATCCGTTCAGTTAACTTTTTCAATCACTTTAGTGTAAAGGAAACAACAAATTTTGATGTGAGATTAAAAAAAAAAAATATATATATATATAGCAGCGATCGTAATTAGTAAAGCATAATAGAAACAGTTACAATTTGTTATTACTATTTAATGGGCCGTCTTAAGATTTTTGGCTGCCCCTGGAAAATACCTGAAAACAACCGCCTTATTTTTAATCAAGTAGAAATAAAACAAAATCCTCTAATCCAATCAAATGGCTCTGCTATTTATCCTGTGGCTAAAACTTTTGATTATTTTCATCCTATGGCCTAGTTTAAAAAATATGTTTCTTTTTTATTTCAGCATGGGTGCTTGGTTGGTGGATGTGCAAAACTGTTCCTTACATACAGGGTGTTTCAGTCGCTGCATCCGTCTATAGTTTAGTAGCTGTTTCACTTGATAGGTAAGTTTGAATCAGTTTGACTTTGTTTCTTGAAATCTCTTGACATGTTTACAAATTATGGAATTATAATCATAATAATACATTTTATTTGACTCCGTTTTGTACATATTAAAATTCAATTATAGTAGGTCACTTTTATAGAGTTCATATGCTTCTGGTTAGTGTAAATGAAATGACCAGAACTGTGCAAGTGACAAAGTCAAAGATTGACATGTATACGACTATAAATTACTTCTTTTAAATCTTTTTAAATGATATGTTTGTCCCTTAACGAACAATGCCTGTTGTATACAAATATCCGTTCATAATTTTATAATATTATTTCTTGTATCTCCGGCTTAAATTAAGATATCGACATACGGTTTTCACCAGCTTTCTTCGTTTTTTTAAACTAAATAAATATTTATGGTTCTGTTTAAAATTTTTAAAAAAATTGAATGATCTGGTGACTGCGTAGATAGCGCATTCTAGCAGCGACGTATATAACAAAAAATGGTCAAACAAAATTTTAAATGTTACTATAGGATAAGTTCTTTTAAATAAGGTCAAGTTTGTTACATTTTGTTGAGGCAAACCGGAGTTATTATCAAAATGTATTAAAGCAAAGCTTTAAATAATGTGATTACTATAAATGTGTTTTTTCCAACAAATAGGTAAATCACTGAATTTTTGTCATAACTTTATTTCGAATATTATCGATAAAAATCCTATAATGTTTTTCGTAGTTATAGGTTAAAGGCCTTCTAGCGGTAAATGTAAGAACTAAAAAATAATTCACAGCACTTTCTCTTGGTCGATTTCGTAATATTGTTTTTTTTTTATTTCAAATCGTTGTAACAAACGGTTTCTGAGATATGGCCGGCGTCCATTCTAATTTACCCTCGTACCAATATCTGTAAATGGTAGATTAAGATAGGAAAGTGAAAATAATTTTTCTCTAAGATGAACCGTTCCAATGTTACAGCCTGTCAAAGTCTGAAAATGCCATATTTTAAACGTCAATATCTCAAAAACTATTGAATTTAGACATATTTTATGACATTTACAAAATAGGCGTAGAATTTTGTGGCGAATCAAAAAATTATACAATATACAGGGTGTTCCTTAATGACGTGCTAATATTTTAGGGTGTAATTTTTTAAGTCATTTTATGAAAAAAAGTTCATATAAACATATGCCCTAAACGGCTTAAATTTTTTAATACAGGGTGTTGAATTTTATTTTTTTAAAGCTTTTTTTGTAATAGCTCCGAAAGTACTTTAGATAATATTTTCAATTTGGGAATGTGCTAATAGGGCATAAAACCACATTTTTTAGTTATAAAAGTTTTTTTGTCCCACCAGTGGCGTTCCTGCAAACATGTCCTCTGATATTTTTTAGAAAAAGAGTGGTACGCAACTGACATTTTTCCATGTGGATATTATTTCTGATTAGCCTGGTCAATTATTCTGCATAAAAATTGTATCTTACGTTTTTCTCCGTAGGCACACCGTTCTTAATTAAGTAATTAATTGAAATTAGCTCTACTTTTTATTATTATTAACATTGATAATAATTCAAAATTTTGTTTTATAGAAAGTGTTGGAAATGATAACCTTCACTTAATAGGCATGCATGTAGCTAATTTAATTTAATTATTTTATTTAGAACGGTGTGTCTGAGGAGAAAAACGCAAGAGACCATTTTTATGTAGAATGGACCAGTCTAATTAGAAATAATATCCATATGGAAAAATGTCAGTGGCGTACCGTTTTTTTTTCTAAAAAAAATCAGAGAACATGTTTGCAGGGACGCCACTGGTGGGACAAAAAAATAACTTTTATAACTAAAACATGTGGTTTTATGTCCTATTAACACATGCCAAAATTGAAAATAGTATCTAAAGTACTTTCGGAGATATTACAAAAAACGCATTACCCAAAAAAAAAAAAAATTCAAACCCTGTAGCAAGAAATGTAAGCCGTTTAGGACATATATGAACTTTTCTTCCTAAAATTCTTCAGAAATCACACCCTAAAAAATTAGCACGTCATTAAGGAACACCCTGTATGTTCTATTAAAAAAAAACAAGTTATATTTCCACGTTTTTTTTGGCCACCCCGTATAGTCCAGCATAATTTTAAAATGTGCACCTCAATAGTCTCTACAACTTTTGTATTTCGAATTTTATCTAATTCTTAAGATAAACGCGAAAATGAACTTTATTCAATCATTGACTCACCCTGTATAAAATATATTTTGTATACGAACCACTCTTCTATATCTGATTTTTTAAATATTTATAAAAACAACACATCAGACATTTATTTTGTTATGTGTAAAAACTAACCCAATTATATTATTATTCTGTACCAAAATTCTTAAAAAATATATTAAAGCACCTTCGTCAGTACGTCCAGAAATATAATATTATTAACTTATTCATTAAATCAATTAATTATTCAACAATATATTATATCAATTATGATTAGCAGGCACAAGCATACCGTCGACTTTTATTGAAATAGGCGCATTGTTAAAAGACATAATGAACGAAGTTTAAATGTCATTTCTCAAGATAATATTTAAAATGAACAACCGAATATTTATTCTATTACCGACATGAGCTCGAGGCAAAATAATTCAGTTTTTATTTGACGATATTTTTGTTCTGAAATAACAATTCAAAATTAGGTCATCGCCATCAATCTCTGTGGCCACACCATTTATGAGATAAGTTTTTTTTAACCCCTAAGAAAAATGATGGATGTTAGAAAAATTTACAAATTGGTTTGTGTAAATTCTTGAAATATAAAATTAAAACTCTAAGAAAAAAATGTTTTATTGTAAAATCAAATAATTAAACTTTTGCACCCAATTTGTCTTTAAAATGATGTTTAAACCGATATAAGATATAGTAGGAACATAGAAAATATACTTGCCGCTCAGGTGGTAATAACATATAAATATGCAAGAAAAATGATTTTTTCTACGACCACGTATGAAAATTAGACAAAAAGCACGGTTAATTTGGCTAGAAAGCGCCGTATATCACACGCGTGTTGAAAAAAAATATTTCAACACTAGTCCAGTAATATGAAGGCACATTATTTAATTTAAACATATGGTGCCAATTTGACAGACAACCCCTATTTATTAAAAAGAACAAATTTTAAAATGCAGGAATAATTATAAAGTGTTTAACTATTTAACATATATTTGTCGAGTGATTCAGAATTTTTAGTGTAAAAATACGTCATCTGAAAGTATAAAAAATGTTAATAATGTACTGCAAAATCTATTACCAGAAAAAACGAATCGCACTGAAGAGAGTGTCATGTCAAACAACAAATCTTTATTGGTAGTGGTAGCGTAGAGAATATAACTCTAGCTTACAGATCGTAAGGTCACAGGTTCAAATGCCATCAGGTGTACTTGACTTTTTTTTATAAAAATATAAAATAATTTATCGAATTATTTTGAATTGAAATCTTCTTTGTTGGGTTGATTTTTTAAATTTATGTTTATTCTATCTTTCCTTGATTAAATTTAAAATTTTTCATTCTTGTTAATTCAGAAGTCAATCCAGGATTAGTTCTTCCTATGAAATATAAAATATAAAAAATTGAAAAAGTTCAAATAAAGGAAAAGCCTATTGACAAACTATAAAACCAGATATTAAGTGGAACATAATCCTAAGTAGGTATGCTAATTTCAGCACTAGTGTTGATATTTTTTTTCAACACTAGTGTTGCAATATGTTTTTACAAATCAAAGGCTTTTTTAATAATTCTTTGTGGTCGTAGAAAAAATAGTGTACATTACTCGTGTGAAAGTAATTATTCGAAAATTCTGAGAATTTCCGCACTTGGCTGACGCCTCTTGATAAAATATCTCCTCGTTTAAAAAGCATCACTTTCATCACTTGTTATGTAATATACTATTTCAAAAACTTGTTTATTCATTGAAAATAATGCCACAATAAAGCATATCCGTCTAATCTTCTTAGATATCAAGAAAGTAATTCAGATTGCTTGGTTCTAAAGTAATTTTTATAGATTTCACTTCGGTGCTATTGCTAACTAAAACAAAGATTTTTTTTACTTCATTAGTCCCATACCGAGACGTGTTTCGCCATATTATGGCTTATCAGTAGAATCAGGATCCCATGAAAGAAAGAAATAAATGTCTACTAAATAAGAAAAGAACAAGTAAGATATTTATTTCAAAAATAGTTACAGGTGTTTGGCTGCCACTAAATATCAACAGTAAAATTAAATTAATCAAGTTAGTATAAACTTAATAATTATATTAATAAGTATAAATTTAAGAGTTTCATAATTTGTTTGTATTGTAATAGATTTTAAATTAAACCTTTCGTTGGGAAAAAATCAAAAAAAAAATCATAGGAGTTAGGGGAGTCTCTCTTCAGTGGTTGGAGTCACAATTTATGAGACTGGAAATCCTCACCCTTACAGTCGTTTTTATTTATGAACTATAAGTAAATTCATTATTTTGAATAAATCAAAATTTTTATAAAATGGTGATATTCATCAATAGCTTACCCGTGGTAGACAGAGAATCTGTGTTTTTTTTAATTGTGTTTATTTATGATTACGTTATTTACTCTTAATGTATGTACTTTTTTATCGACGGATACATTGTAATGTCACTTTAGAATCAAAAGTTGTTATTATTATTTCACGTGTCACCAATTTAAAATTAACTTGCTTCAGAAAAACACACCGCAGCGTATTGTCAAATAACTCACCACCGACCTGTTAATTGCATGACTAATAAGAGATAAGACAAACAACATAAAGTATAGCAGGGTACGTTTGATGACCACTTAGATTTTTTACTTCTGTATCTTACCTATTTTTAAGTTTTGTGAAAAAGCTATTTGAAAATGTTGTTTATTTTAATACATTCTATACGCAGCTAAAAAGGAAGTATCAACTTAGAAATCACCCTGTATACTAAATATTAACTTAAACACCCAAATAAGCAAGAGATTCAATTGGTTTTTAAAAAGTTAACCCAATCTTTGTACCCTAAAAGTAGGTTATTTTTTAACATTTGCTCTACATATTGCTTTCCAGTAAAATATATCCAAACACTAAATAAAAGTCAATTTCTCCGCAAAAGAGACAAGCATTACAGACATAATGCAAGATGCATAAAAATCGCGAAAAATATCCCAATAGTGGAATTTAGGTTAAGGTAAATGAAATTCGTCGCAGAATAGTGGTTTCATTCATACGACTAGGTCACACATGATTGTGACATGATCTACAATAGAGAAAATAAATTTCTGCTTTGTTAAAATTTTTAATAAAAAGCTTCATAAAGGGCACAGCCAAAGTTGTGTACACTTTTATTTATTTTAAGATTTATACATTTAATTTGTTCCGTTGCCGACGTGCTCCAATTTTCTGCTTTTGTTTTAATTGTTTTTTTAATAAATGCATTTCCATTTTTTTTCTGGCGGGGACTTATAAATTATGGAACAACCAGAAGGTCTGTGCTTTTATTAAAAATTGGTTGTAGTTAGTCTAGTTGCCTGAAGATTCACTTTTAAAACCGTAGTATAAAACATATGATATGAATAGACCTAGGACAATCCGGTCTTCCCGCTGAAAATACAGAGTCGCTAAGTAGTAGACTATTGTCACAAAAAGAAAGTTCTTGGTTTACGAAATACATATCGAAATACGGCTCTCTTAAAAAACCTTTAAAGTTCTCTTGGACGTTTTTCTTTTGATTTGTCTTGTTGCAAAGGTGATTTATCTTGTTTCAAAAGCCTTAGAATTATACTATTTAATCCATATTGCTTTTGACGTGCGAAGAGGAAAACTTTTTTATTAGTAGGTATAGAAGAAAAAGTCATTCCTTATAAAAACGTCTGCTTGTGCTGAAACTACAATTTCGAATATCAGATTTGCGATTACTATACAGACTTTGTCAGAAACGACATTTTTAGTTTTTTGGATTTTTTTTTCAATTCTAATTTTCAATTCCTTGATTTATTAAATTAATTTTGTTTGCTTTGAAACTACAATGTCGAATATCAGATTTGCGATAACTATACAGGGTTGGGCAGAAAAAACATTTTTAATTTTTTTAAATTTATGATTGAATAAATTAAAGAAATTTTGATATGTGTTACTAAAAATACTTCAAAAGTAGACAAAAAAAAATAGTTTTCTTACAAAAAAATCGTTATTCGGCCAGATATAAAATCATATTTTAAGTAAGAAGGCAACAATAGCTGTTTGTTTTTACGTAAATTTATTAAAAACGAAATCAAAAAAAAAATTATGACGAACCCTGTATTATTATACTTTTCTTTATTTACTATATATTTTAGTTTCAGTACAAGCAGACGTTTTTATAATGAATGACTTTTTCTTCTATACCTACTAATAAAAAAGTTTTTCCTCTTCCAAACTCTGTCCGTGGACACACTGTATATTATGATCATGACATGAGAGAATTTCTCTTACAAGAAAAAAATTATTCGCTTACTAAATACGGCTCTATTGCAAAATCTCATCAATTTTGTTAATTTTAGTAGAGTTCGGTAAAGTTCTTAAGGCACGTAAAACAGTGCGGTAAAGCACCCAGTATGGTAAAATACCACTTGCCGCACACAAAATAGTTCGGTAAAGTGCACTTATCGCAGGTGAGTAGGTAAACATGTAAAGAAAAATCATTCTGGTGCTGGTATTAAAATATAAGTACAATCTTCATAAAGAAATAATTTATTTTACAAAATTATAGTTTAATACACGTAGATGCATAACTTTTAACATTTTTCCTATTTACAAAGGATATAATTTAACAATTTGTACATAAAATTAGTGTATAAGAATAGGATGATGTACAGTCTTAACAACTGGCACCACTGAAATAGGATGAACTGTTTTAACTACAGGTACTGCGTGTACCACGGGTACTACAGAATGATGTACTATTGGCTGATGTACTATTGGGTGATGTACTACTGCGGAATGATGTACAACTGGATGATGTACTACTGGAGTAACGACGTGCGCTGTTAGCAGGCCTGGTGCCGGTGCTGCGTAGGCACAGTACAAAATACTGACGAACAATATCTGAAAATCAAGAAAAAGGAACTCAGTATATTAATTTATTAGTTATCCATACTTATTTAAACTTTTTTCCATGAGTTTTTTATTATCCATTAAATTTTCTAGATATTTAGTTAAATTATTAAATTTCTGACATTCTTTAATTTTATTTATTAGTAGGACAAAGCAGCGATATTCTGAGACTATGATATTTATTTAAATCAAGATAGCAATATATCTTTTCCGGATTTAAGAAAGCATTTATCATGATAATTTGTTATTGAATTGAATCAATTTCAGCATTATATCTGGTCTATTATAAAATAATAGCTATTTATGCCATCAGTTACGAAATGCCTAATTTTGTGTAACGCGTGAGATTTTTGCGGAACGAACGAAGTGAGTTTCGCAAGAACTCACAAGTTACACAAAATTTCATTTCGTAACGTATTACATACAACATTTTTTCTAATTTTGAAGAAAGTTTTTAAAAAAATAAAATTTAATATAATGCCACTTTCCTAGCAGACAGTGGCGCTGATCTTTTAAAATTAAAGAGGCACGGAGGTTGGAAATCTAGCTCTGTTGCGGAGGGATATGTTGAAAATTCCATGAATAATAAAAAACTTATAGCGCAAGAAATATTTGGTGAAACATCGAATGCAATGTGCGTCGCTTCCCAAATAACAGCAAGTTCGAGCAATGAAAAAAATATGTCGTCGGGAATTAATTTGAATAATTGCAATAATTGTGTTATCAATATTTATAATAATTAATTAATGTATAATTTATGTTTTTAACTTGTATTATAACAGTTTAATAAATAGAATAATTCTTTTTTTCACTAATTTTGAAATACATTTTTCGTCACCAATTGCATAAAATTTTACTTTATGCAACTAGTTACAAAAAGTAAGACGTTTCATAATGTCAATCAGTTTTAAAAAGTGTGACATTATATGTCAAAATTAGAAAAAATTGAATTAGGCAACTCTTTCGAAAAATAAATTTCAGTTGAAATTTTTCGAAAAATATTGAAATTATCTTGAGTTAAATAAAAACTATTAGGTCATAAAATTTTAAGCAGTAAAACAGTTGTTTATCCAACTATATAGAACGAGAAATGCTTCTTTACAGAATAAGATCTAGTTCTTTCAAATAAATTTAACATCGTGGTTGGAAACTTTTTTAGGGTCTCTGTTTGGTGAGCGCACATACGTAGTTTGAACAATTTTTGACAACCCGATCTTAACTTATAAATAGGATTAGGGTTGGTTTTTCATTAGTATTCAACAGGTAATGCTGCGGATACCAGCATTGATTGAACTTGTGATTTGTACCAATTTTTAGAGGACCTTAGGCAACGACTTATACACAAAACTCTCCAACTAACCCAGGATATGGTACATAATCTCAAAAATAAATTTTACTTTAGATAAGGAATGTCAAGAAAAAAATGGGCAACATTTCCAAGAATTATTACAATAAAATAAATATTGTCTACATTACCGAAATACAAAAGTCGCCTGGGTCGTATTCCCTTTTTTTATGCCCTTTTTAATGAGCTATCACAATACGTACCATATTTTAATAATTACTAATTACAAATGACCCCTCACAAACCGAATGGCCGAAATGGCTTTCGGCTAATTTTTCTGAAATATTAGTATTTTGTAGATCTTGACGTCCTGATTAAAAGTGTCCCTAACCGTAATCCAATTCTATGACTAGTTTTTAAGTTATTGACATTTAAAGTTGGCAACTTCTTACTTTAAAATTTTTTACATCGTCTGGAGTATTCAATTGTTTCTTAAAAACTGTTAACTTTTTTATTTTTCTTTATTGTTGGAAAATAAGGCTTTAAGTTTTCTTCCACTTAATAAAAATAAAATATATGCAGGATGTTGAATAATTTATAGGCAGACTAAATAATTAATAATATTTAAAAATCATGAAAATCAAAAAAAAATTATTACTTAGATATATTTTGAATTTTGAAAACAAACGGCTAGATATTGTTTATAATTTAATAACTTGTTATACCAACCTATGGAGGAAAAAAATTAGTGTAGGTTGATGTAGAGTATATTGCCTGGTAAATTAAAATTCATCTGGAAACGTAATTACCGAATTTAATTTCTATGTTATAATTATTTATTCATTAGTTTATTATTTATCTGTAAAATTTTTGTTATGTCCAGGTAGAAATTCTACCAAAAAAATATTTTATAATTAACAATTATATTTGGTCATTTGTTAAAAGTTCTCACTTGTATAAATTATTATAACTGGATCACCCTGTATATCTCAAATTAAAATGTTTAATAAATATTTACTGTAAAAAAAATGTTACAGATTTTGAATAATAAATTAATTAATCCATTATAGCATAGAAATTAAAGTCGGTAATAACGTTCTCAGGTGAATTTTTTTAAATAAAATACTAGGAAATATACTCTTTTCTTCTATAGCTTGATACTATATATTCCTAAAATATGAACAAAATCTAGCCGTTTGTTTCCGAAATTCAAAAAATGGGTAATACTTTTTTTCGGATTTTCATAATTTTTAAATAATATTAATTATTTAATCGGCCAATAAATTAATTATTACTATCCTGTACATATTTTATTTCTATATAAGTGAAAAAAACGTAAGGTCTACTTTTTCACCAATAAAAAAAAAACAAAAAAGTTAATAGTTTTTAAGAAACATTTAAATCACATTAAAAAGTGGCCAATTTTAAAAGGCCATAACTCAAAAACTAAGTAGTCGTAGGATTGGATTATGGCCATGTACACTTTTAATCGGGACGTCAAATTCTACAAAAAAAACAGAAAAATGATCCCAAAGACATTTCCTATAGGCTTTGTAAAGTTTTTTTTAATATTGTTTAAAACACTTCAGAGCTAATGTTGGCTTATTTTATTATAGTGAAGTTATTACAGTGTTGTAAACTATACAAAACTTACGATTTTGAACATTTTGATATTTTTCTGTTTTATCCTTGTCTTCAGGTCTCACTTTAGCACTGCAGATTACAACTGTTTAATGGCTGTTAGACCTCACCAAGCTGTTTTATAGTAACTCAGGACGTGATTTTTCATTCATCCCTCAATTAACTTCCCACTTTAATTGCTAATCAATTTAATCTCGGCTTTACCGGTATGGAGTTTTCCTTAACCTCATATCGAACATATTTAGGTAAAAAATGCAATTCAATACTATACTACGTATGTTTTATTATTTCACTTAAAGATGCAAGGAGGTTAACAACACAACTTACAACAAAACAAGTTGATTAATTTTCTTTAATTATAGCTTTAATAATTGCATGAGATCTTTTTTAATTTATAGAATGGTAGTAATGACAATTATGTTGTAATGTTAAATTCCGTCAAAGAATAAATAAGTCTTGAGATAAATAATATAGCTAGGTATTTTAATTTGCAAATAATTCATTTACCTTCTTAAGGAGATGGCACATTTCAAACCTATTTTAGCCCTTGTACAGGGTGATAAGTATTTGATTGACCACTAATTGGTATCTTCTAAACGTAATTTTTATGAAGTTAATTAGATTAGAGCCATTTAAAAATTTCTATAAGATAATAACGGCGTTGCCGAATTATTTTTGATTCGTGGGATATAGGGAGGTTTTTAAAAAAGTATGAAAATAATTTTTCTTAACAATAATTTAAGAAAATATGCTCGGGGGGGGTTGTGGAAGGAGCTGAGTGGGCGTAAGTAGGACATTTTTTTTCTGGTGAAAGGGACATTCGGGACTACATGTATTTTATAATATTGTACCTAATGAAGAAGGCGGAAAAGCGGAAAAATTTTCGTGGCCACGACCAAAGTTCGTTTAAAATTCCTAACTACTATCAAATTTAGAAAATTAAATTATTACCTCTCCCCCTCTGCATAGTTGGATTAAAGTTATTTTTATAAATATTTTTTTTACTTTTATTTTTGATATTCCTAGCTGGCTGTTTATTAAAAAAAAAACATTTTTTATATTTATGAAAATATGAAAATTGGTGTCAATACAAAATTTTAACATAAGACGTATGTATGACTCTAACCAGCGTTTTTCCGGCATGTTAAATGCTAACGGGTAACTAACGGACAGTGCGGTTGTTAACTGTTGTTTTCACATATATTTAAAAATGTTTTAGTAACATTGTGACACGAATAATGTTTCTAGATAGGTATCGATATACAGGGTGTCCCGTAACTAATGGGCCGTAGAGTAACTGGAGATACTAGACATCAAACTAAGCCGATTATGTCTTATAAGTTTTTTCGGATTGTTACTCGTTCTAGAGATACAGGGTGTTGAAAGTAAAAGGTTATTCTCGAAAATAAGCCATAAGTTTAAAACGGTTTACTGAATCGAATTGAAAGTTGGCAATATTATGTTTTTATGAGCAAGAAAGAAGAATTTGTAGAAACTTTTAAGTTTCAAACTAGAGGGCGCTAGTTGCATACACTGGGCTTCATAAATCTATAATTTTTTTTCTTACCTGTGATATTAGGGGTTTTTCAATTATAGTTTCATAAAGAAGGGCATTTTCTGAGTCAAAAATGTGTGCTTGATTGATCTTAATATCTTTAACGGGTTTCGGGATATTTTCCTTTAAACATCCCAAAGCATAAAAAAACATAGTAAATAATTAAATTAACAAAAAAAAACAAAAGTGAAAATTCGAAAAAACTTATATGACATAATCGGCTTAGTTTGATGTCTAGTATCTCCAGTTACTCTACGGACACCCTGTATTGTTGGTGTATCAATGTGCCCATTGCATCAATCTGCCCTGCCTCCCCCTATAAAGTGGGATTGACAGCAAATTTCAATTTGAGAGTAATCAACTTGGTCATAACTTGTTATGTTATGTTACATTATATTTTTCGTTTATTTATCGAACTATCCATCCCACAATATGAAATGTCCATTTTTGACATTTCTTTGATTTAAACTGGACCTTGATTTAAATTATATAATATATTCTTTTGCCCAATTTTATAAGGATTTAAACCGAGGGCCAGTTTTAATTGGGGAAATGTCCGAATAATAATTTATAATGTGAGATTGACTGCAAATATCGAGTTAAAACTGATTTACCTACCTGGTCATAACTTACTATAATGTAACATAACATAATAAGTTATGACCAGGTTGATTACTCTCAATTTGAATTTACTTTCCCCATTATAAATCGACCATTTCTGACATTTTCACGATTTTAGAATCACAGTGACACCTAAGGGACTGTCTAAATGTGGCCGCCTAATAGAGGTATCCGCCCATGGGAATTTTTATATTATTACTACATGTATGTACAAATAAATATTTATTAAACATAACAAAAATATACTAGATTTAGTTAGGATGATTTACTAAAAAAAAGCGACGTTTTCCTGCCATTAAAAAAACGGCGAACTGCTTTCGGTGAGGCACACTACTTTCATTCGGTGAAGTCCTTTCGCGCTGCCACGCATACGCGAGAGTTTTTGCACCGTACTTATGTGTCTTCCAAATACTTTTTTTTAAATGTTGTCCGTTTAAAGGAGCCTGTCCGCGTCCGCCCAAAGGAGAGTCCGCCCAAGAGAGGTTGATTTGTATGGAATTTAATATACCTAGTTCCGGACTATGAAAAAATGTCCGCTTAATAGAGATGTCCCCTTATCAGAGGTGTCCGTTATGAGAAGTTTCACTGGGCCTTAGTAAATACGTCTGTTAAAGTTTATTAATCAAATTCTTCTTTAGCACAAGAAAATTTTAAACCTTTTATTTCCTTCCAATATGCTTATTTTATGTCCATTGTACAATAAGAATTCGTTCAATTTCAACTTAGATACTTTATTTTTATACAAATCAACGCCAAAAGCAAACAATTCTATCGAACATTTTATTGAACTTCCTACTATTTTCCTAAAGTTTACTTTTGAATCTATTGTCGCTTTGCTTTTAAAATTCAGTTCAGTGAGAAAGTTTCCTCTTACATAATGGGCGATGTCCCTCAAAGTTCAAACAAACTTGTGACTTTATTTTGTTTGACTTTGTCGGACCTTGACAATTTCTAAGGCAAACACACAAGCAACAGCGACAATAACTAATTTTGATTGATTTTCAGCCCTTATTTAGCCTCAGACTGGCCTAACAACACGGCATGTCGCCTGATGTTGGATGTTACTTTGGGTAAACTTTTTATGTATACTGCATTTATATTCTTTTGGGGTACAGCTTGTTCCGGTAATAAAAACAAAGTGGCGAAAGAAAATTAAATAGCAGATATTTCATAAAATCTGACCCACCTCTATCCATGAAAAAAGGTTTATAAACATTAATAAATAATTAATATCAATCATATATCATTGATTGCCATGTGCAAGAGTAGCAAGATAGGATTGTTACTTTCCAATTAAATTAGTTAGCTTATTCTCAAGCTTTAACTCTATTTAATCGAGAACCAATTATTAATTAACCAAAATTTGAAATATCAAAACCACAATAGGAAAAATATTATATGCAGCGAATATGCACTATGCAGGACTATACCTACTCGTAAGGAAATTTATTTAAACGATTTGAAATGCAGTGGCGGCTCGCGGTCTTAAAAAATGGTGAAGAGCTACGTATGGTGCGGCTAAAAACCTGTGTAACAAAACGTCTCTCTGAGCCTCATCTGTCCAACGACTGAATGGAGTTTCCAACAAATTACAAACTACGTCATTAATTGTGTTCATTTTTAAAACACAACTAAGTAGGTACGTACACTACTGAATTAAATGAAAAATAAAAACAAAACTTTTTAATCACACAGTAAATCACGTAAAAACGATATCTATCGTAAGTTTTGCAAAGCCTCAAAATAAATACCTTAAGGTTAGGCAAACCAATGCTAAAACAATGGTACATACGACTGATCTATTTTTAAATTGCCCTTTATCATAATGCAAATTGTTACATGCTGTTTGCGTTACTGACGTCACGTAACCATAGCAATGGTGAATATCAAAGCCATGCTGGGCGTTGGGTCTTCACTTGCTTTGAGCTAACGGACACGGTCGCTGGGGCGCGCCAAAATGCACAAGTGTTTATAATTATTTTTAAATTAAAAAATGTTTTTACCGGCGTACAGACTCGATTAAAACTGAAAAAGTTTTATGCCTCCGCTAGGAATCGAACCCAGAACCACTCGAAAAACATTTTTCAATTTAAAAATTATTTACAGATGTTAACATAACTACTTTATAATTGTCCATCGGAGTTAACCGTGGCCCTATTATGCATAGCTACATTCGGATTAAATTAATATTATTAATTCGAACATAATTATTTTTTAATGGCTAAAATGGTAGCTGTATTGCTACATTAATATTTAATATTGTGAAAAAACTTTCCTCCTGGTTTAATTTTTTTTTTTGGTGAAGAGCCCTTTCGCCTACTTCACCTGACGAGCCGCCACTGTTAAAATGATTTGACAGCCGTCATAATACATCAGTGGCGGCTTGTGGACATTGAGTGTTGGAGAACGTACATTAACGGTTTATGCAGAAATCAGCGCATGCGAAGACGTTCTAATTTTTAATAAAAAATCTAAAGTGCATGTCTTAAAAATGTATATTTATTATTTAAAATTTAATTTAATCTATTTTCTAAGAAATTTAAAAAGGGAAGGGATGAATTTTGAGTCTTACTGTAAATACCCTTTTTCACCTTTTCCGTTGTGTATTTTAGAAAGCGGTAATTTTTTAAGGATTTGTTAATAATATTTTAAAGGGCGATAAAATATTTATACAATGTATGAATAATTTAATTTAATATCGGCGACGACGCCTATTGTTTTTAAAGTTAGGTTATAAAGGGCAATGGAACATTTATACAAGGTGTTCCATATAACTTATGGGCCATAGAGTAACTGGAGATACTAGACATCAAACTAAGCCGATTAAGTCATATAAGTTTTTTTTTTGATAATTAAAATATTAATTTAATTATGTACTATGTTTTTTTATGCTTTGGGATGTTTAAAGGGAAATATCTCGAAACCCGTTAAAGATATTAAGATCAATCAAGTACACCTTTTTGAATCAGAAAATGCCCTTCTTTAAGAGACTATAATTGAAAAACACCTAATATCACAGGTAAGAAAAAATCATAGATTTATGAAGCCCAGTTTATGCAACTAGTGCCCTCTAGTTTGAAACTTAAAAATTTCTACAAATTCTTATTTCTTGCTCATAAAACATAATAATGCCAACTTTCAATTCGATTCGTTAAACCGTTTAGAATTATTGCTTATTTTCGAGAATAAACTTTTACTTTCAACACCCTGTATCTCTAGAACGAGTAATAAACCGAAAAAACTTATATGACTTAATCGGCTTAGTTTGATGTCTAGTAGCTCCAGTTACTCTGTAGCCCATAAGTTATGGGACACCCCGTATGAAGGGCACTTTTGGAAGGGACGACTTTTTTTGGCAATCACTTTTTTAAAGTTCGATGAAAGATTAATACAAACGGTGGTAAAGACTTTTTTTTAGAAGTCACTTTTGGAAGTGGTATGGAACATTTATAAACGACACGGAGAGAGACTTTTTTCAGAAATCACCTCTTGAAGGGGCAATAAAAGATTAATACAATCGGCGGCCATGTTTTATTTTTTTAGAAGCACATACTTTGCCATTGCGAGTCACTAGATCGGAAGAGGAAACAAATACTCGGGCAACCAAAACTGGAACCAGAGGACATACCGACCCGCTCCTCAGTTTATCTACACAAACTGGTGCAAGGAACTGGGATCACTGAGTTAATGCGAAAATCAAACAGAGTAAGCACAATGGGCCAAACCAGGCCTAAGTGCATCCGGCATATGGACGGGCCCTCGGAAAAAAATGCTGTATTTTTTAGAATTTCTTTTTGGGAGGGCGATGGAATATTTTTTATAAACAGTAGAAACGACTTTTTGTTTAGAAGTCACTATTTGATGGAACATTATAAATCACGGCTGTGGACTTTTTTAGTTAAAAACTTCATGGAACATTAATATTATAATTTTTTTTCTCTACATCGCCCCCCCCAACTTGCAACTTCTTGAATGAAATATAAGAGCCTTCCATGTGAAACGAGGCATCGTTTCCTGAGTTGTCTAATTTAAAATTGAATGCAAAAATTTTACTGAGAACTTCTAGTTTGGCGGATGATACCTAATTTTTTTTTTCAATAAAAATATCAATATCATTCGTCATGCAGAACATAAAAATAGAAATATTGCGACTATTTATGTTAATTTCTTATTTTATAAATAAAATTACAAACGATTATCTTAAAAATCTTAATTCTCGTGAAATTCGTTATATTATTTTGTATATAAAAAAATAGACATTTTATTGCCAACGCCAGACACAGGTACAATATGCGCGATGTGATGGAAATGCACTATTTGTTCGTGATGACTCATCGACTACTGTTTGCTCTTAAAGTTAAAATCTTTAAAAGCTCGCTATTCTTGTAAAAATTACCAGCCCCTTGCATTTATATCGCTAAAAACAACTAAATCTATTGAATATATGTCAAAATATTATATAATAATTGATTTAGAAAAACTGATGTAATTGTTGTACTAAATTTTAAAAAAATTTCAGGCTCTTACAAGATATTATCGACCAAATCTTAAAAAAAAAATGGAATTGTTGGTTGGCTAAAGATTTGTTTGTCGTGTAATAAAATGTTAAATTTACAGTCTTCATGAAAAAATAATTCTTAAAGGAAACTAATTACACCATGAATTAGAAAAATTTGTTTGTTTTACATGCTATAGTTTTTAATTTGTGTAAAAGTAATAAATGACTTCAAACATTAAAACTATACATTTTTAAATTAAAAAAGTTGATTAATATCTAAAAAGTTTTAATTTTTTATTCTTCTGGTTCAAACAATATTTTTATTTAAGTATCTATATATTAAAGCTTGAAAAATTTTTAAATTAACAAACTGGGCCTGGCACAACCAAGTTAAATAAGTGCCACTACATTAAGAGAACGTATCCAGTATCCAGTGACATGGTTTAGTTATAATGTAATGACCATATATGAGTATTTTAAAATGGTTTATTGTTCATTTATAATATAATATACTTATATACATATTTTTGTAATATAGTTTACAATAATTATTACTATTAATATTATTTTCGCACTTTATTAGATTTTCATAATATATCCAAACATCTGTGTAAAAAGGTAACATAACATAAATAAGTGTCGCAAGCTCCAAAACCAACTACAGCATTGGGGTAAAAATGTTTTAGGAAATATGAGAAAAAAACACTGAAAAATATTTTTTATGTTACTAATACTAGGCGTAAGCGCCATTGTAATACAATATTCTTATTTACTGCAAGGTATATCAGAAATAAATTTTTAATAATCTCTGTACCCTATAATTTTTTTCGTATTGACAAACTATGTAACATAAAATGATCCAATTTTTAAACAACCATTTATTAGGATCCTAAGCCCCCCCCCCTCTCCCTTTCCCCATTCCGTCAGTAATGGTTGCTTTATAGTTCTCAATGATACCTTCCAATAATACCTAATTCATTTTTTAATTAAGGTAATTTTAATATTAAAGAAACTATTTCTATAATCTTAATGTAACAAAAGACTTCCCCCTCCCTCCCCCACTCCATACCCCCCTCCCCCACGCCTCCTACTCCCTCCCCTTACACTTATTATCACCACTCACTCATCCTTCTCCCTTTCTTCATTTACGGTTAACCCCCTAAAAATCTGAAACAGCCTTCCTGTTATTACAAATAAAAAATTTGTTCAGTCATACATTTTTAATAAAAAAAAACACGATGCCCAGACGATCTTCATTTAAAACACCTAAACCTAAATCCTCTATTTACTGGTACGTTTTTTTTCTTCGTAAAATTAAATAATAAAATTACGCATCCCACATCTAGGACTCCACTGACGCTAACCCCATTGCAGTCTCCATTGCAGTTGTTTATGACTCTCACGGTGATAAATCTTTTAGTTCTAACATTGAATTCGAGTTTATGCAGACAAGGTTAAGGCAAACCAGATGGGATTGTCCTCTGACATTGACAGTGTTCTCTTGTTTGTAAATAGGAATAAATATAGTAAAGAATTATAGATAAAGCAGAACTTTATTTATTACTAAAAACATTGATTTTATTTTTGGGTTACTGGAGTACAATAATTCTTAGTGCTAGGTGCTTAGTGCTTAAGTATATTTAGGTATTAAACAATACAATTATGATAGAAGCTTTAAAAATACAAGCTTTGATAAAACAAAATACATAGTTTCGGTTACAAATTAGGATAATTTATGATTAGTATTGCTAGTTAATATTGTATAATTTAAATTAGAAAGGGACCCATGCAGTTTAGATTTAGTAATAATGGTTTACTGCGCAGAAAATTTTAGGTATCGCGTGGGAGGGGGGGGGGGTGTGAAATTAAAAAAGAATGAATTGTTGTCAGGGTGCTTCTTAGCAAACATCCATAAAATATTTGTATACCAGGTTCAAAAGCTATTTTGCTACCTTACTTCATATATTATTGAACTTGTGGTGGGTGGTGCATCGTGGTTGAAAACATAAGAAATCCCATGCAAGTTTTAGACTGTCCAAATATTTGCTCCCCTGTTGACTTTAGAGTGGGGTTGTAGGAAGACTTTCTTAGGGTCTCTGTGTGGTAAGTGCACTTGCAGAGTTCGAACAATTTTGATCAACCCGATCTTAAATTATTTGAATAGGATTGCGGTTGGTTTTTCATTAGAATTCAACAGCATGGACACCAGCATGGATTGGACTTGTGTGATTTGTCATTGTCAAATGTAATTTGCAAACGGTAGGCTTTTGAAAATCTTTGACAGATACAATTTACACTGGATTTAACTAGTATTTTCGAAATGAATCTTTTAATAGAAAACGTTACTTACAATAAAAGCTATTAAATAGTATTAAAATCATCAAGAATTGCTGATATTTTTATTTTTTCGACATGAAGTAAAATATTAAGATCTCTGTCATTGTTTTCTTCAGCTCTCTCATGATTCTGTGCTGTGCATTTGCAGTTGTTTATTACAGTGCCCTTTGCTTTAAACTAAGTAATAACTTTTTTTATTTCCGACTTGGTAGAAGTGCGTCTATCAGGGAAATAAACGAAAAGCATATGAGATAAAATACTTAAGCTTTTCTCCTTATAGTACAATTTTATCATAGTGACTTTTTCTTCTATTGTCTAACTCATAATACAAATCACAGGTTGACAAGTACAATCAATGCTGGTGTCCGCAGCATCGCCTGTTGAATTCTAATGAAAAGCCAAAAGCAATCCTATTCAAATAAGTTAAGATCGGGGTGTTCAAACTCCGCATGTGCACTCACCTCGCAGAGACCCTAAAAAAGTCTCCCTACCACCCCGCTCTCAAGTCAACAGGGGAGCAAATATTTGGACAGTCCAAAACTTGCATGTAATTTTCTGTTACCAACCACGATGCACCACCCGATATATTCATAGAAGATGTTTTAAATAAAACTATGGCGCTTATTTGTTAAATAAATAATAATTATGTTTTTAATAATTTCCAAGTTTTACAAATACACAACAAAAGCCGTAAACCAATCTTTTAGAGTCCTTAGGAAATAATATACTAAAAAATGTTGACCTATTATTAATATTATACATTATACAATTGTTGTGATAATATAAGCAAATATCTTAAATCTTAAATTTATTTTTATTAAATAAATAAAAAATGAAAGTAAAATCTTCTACCTGAGTAATTTATAATAAAAATATAATTTTCGATTCCACATGATGGGGTAAGTGTTTTTTAAATTACCCTGATTTTCTTCTGGAAGAGAATCGCTTGTGGAATAGCTTAGCCCCTGCGGTTATTCTTCTTATGGGATTGCGCAGTAGCGGCTCTGGCCTCACCCAGATAACGGCCTTTATCCCAAATCGGGTCTAGGTCATTTCCTTTTATTGCAAAATTATTAACATATAATGTTTAATTCCAAATAAAAAATATATTAATTAAATGGTGTCTGGAGAAAAATTTTTAAACGCATTTTTTTGTCTTTTAACCGTTGGCATAATGAAATTACAAAAGTACTATCAAAGAATAATAGTTTGTAAAACAAGAGTGGATATGATGTCCATATCGCACAAAGAAGTAAATTGAGCACGACGCCGTAGGCGGAGTTTTGGTATAAATTTTATTATACCTTCAATTTGCGCACCATTTCGTATACTCTTTAGGAAAAAAATTGTGTATACATAGACTTTGGGATAAATGTTTTGATTAAATTAAATAAGAACAATTTTCATCTCACAGATTTGCATATTTTTGAAGCATATTGTTAACCTAACTTCTGTCAACTGTCAGAAAACGAATTTACAACATGTAAATTTGGTTTCTCTGTAATTGACCACTGTAATTGGTCAGTTTCATATTCTAACTAGGATGGATATGAAATCATATCCGTTCAGCTAACCGGAATAGCTCACTTTTCCAATCACTTTAGTGTAAAGGAAACAGCAAGTTTCCATGTGGGAGTAGAAAAAATACTAATCATTTGTTATTAAATTATAAATATATATTTACAGAAGATAGTATTTAGAAACTTAACAAACTTAATGGATAAGTACTGGATGAGCAGCAGATTTATAAACAATTGGGGAAGAATGAACTAATGGGGCGGCATGGAGTACTGGTGCAGCATGATGGACGAGTGGTGCTGAATGGACAACGGAGTGAGTTTGAACAGTCTTAGCTATAACTGGAGCAGAATGGACGGCAACGATTGGAGCAGATCTAACTACAGGTACAACGTGGGCAGAATGTACGGCTACTACTGGAGCGGTCTTTACTACAGGTACGGTATGGACCAGTGGAGCTGAGTGAGTTAGTACTGCAGAGTGAGCTACAACTGGAGAGCCGATATATCCAGCGGAGGCGTAAGCCAAAGTGGCAATGAATACAACCTATAAAATAAAAACAGTTACCATAACAATAATGTTGTAATAAGATTATTATACAGGGAAACGTAATAGCCGCATGTTAATTATTTATTTTACTGTAAGTTTATTTTTTTAAATAAACTTATAGCTTTGTTCTTTGTTTATGATCATTTTTCAATTTCTTTTAGGTAAAGCAGATTTTTATCGGCTTTAATTGATAAACTTTGACGCAATCACTATTTAATTATGTAATTAATTATATACTTTGTTGAGTCAATCAATTCTTCAGTAACTATTTTTTTTATTGCAAAAATCACTAAAGGGCTAAACTTAAGTTTTATTTGTTGAATATAAATTTGTCTATTCGAAACGTTTATCAAAATTAGGTAGAAATATTTTATTATTTTTTTTTTAAATTATACCCTACAATAAAATTGTATTTTCATGCACTGGGCAATTATTTTGAAAATGTGATATTACTTTGTTTTTGTTTGTGAACGTTAGTTAAATTATTATTACTGATACCGGAGTATTGTTGAGACGAAATAGTTAATGCTCTTTTAGTAAAAACCGTAGTTTTTTCTATATATAAAAGTATTAATATTTTTTTATGAATCCCCCCCCCCTCCCCCACCCCTACATTTATTAAAAATTGTATATGATGTTAGATCAGTAGGAACATCTTTGTTCATTGGCCCCGTTGCGCCTAGGGGAGGGCACAATATGCCAAGAAGCATTAGGAAACATTACATAAAATAACTTGAACACAATATTGGTCAATCAAGAAATTTTTTAGTGGATAAAGCTAGATTTTTTTATTAAAGTGCCTTTAAAAAGAAATCTAAAACACATTTTTTATTATTATTCGAATCGTTGATGAAGTAGAAAAAAAAATGTTTCTCAGGAGCTGCTGTCAACGGCATGAGTACAAAATACAGGAACCTTTACATACCAAGACATTCCTAGGTGCCCACAAAATATAATCTTATTGTTTCATGTTTATTAATTATTGAAGAACAATTCCGATTTTTTTAAAGAAAAGTTGATTTTATTTTTGGACAATTATGTTATGTTAAAAAGTTTTAGTAAGAAGATTACTTTTACCGTAATATTTTACCGCGAGGTGAAAGATTTTTAATTGAAAAAAATTATAATTAAATTTTATATAAAATATTTCAAATTTTAAATGAAATTTAACTTTTAAAAAATTTATAAAATATGAATATAATAATATTTATAATTAACTTACCAAAGCGTGCATATTTTCTGTTTTATGTATTGCTTTATGAAACAATTATACCGAAAAAAAATAAAACGAATCTCATATATACTTTACCAAAAATTCCCCCCATTATTTTTAAGCAATCTGTCTGCGAATAATTCGTGTAATATTTACTTACAACTGACGTAACCTTGATCTTTTCCTCGTCGTAAATCGAGAAGAAGTTAATGACTTGTATGTTTAGTAACTCTCATTATTTTGCAGGTCACAGGGATTTTTTTTAACTTACCACTTAGACCATCGAAATATTTATATCTTCAGTTCCTCAGTTGTGGCATTATTTTGATATGCCATTATGACTATTTAGTGTTTATTTGATTTCTTGCAATTAAATCGTTTTACCGATAAATAATGTTACCGGGATGTTGTGGAAATATAATTTTAGTTCTGTTAAAAACAAATTTAGTACTTAAAGGTTTTGTTTTTACAAAGTTAAAGAAAACCAACAAAAATATTTGATATACTACAGAATTTATTTGACTAATTATGTTACTTCTTATTTTATACCCAGAACTGTCAATTTAGGACGGGTTTAAATTTAAAACCCTTTAGTTAATACGTCTGTTAATTTTTAAAATTTTTGTGTGTCCTTTTTACACAAACACAATGTATTGCATCGTCGATATAAGTCAGATTTACAGGAAGCCTTGCAAAGGATAGCGAACTAAAGGAAACCAATCAATCGTTTGTGATTGATTTTTCAAATTTTGTATTTTGAGTTGCAAAATAATACCTAGGTATTTCATTCATACTTTTCAAGACGATTAAGAGCAACAACGTTGGATACCACTACACTGTAAAAAATTATGGTAAAATTTCACAATATTTATAGTATTTTTTACGCTATATAATCAGGAATTTTTTCTCTCTATATATAAGCTATATTTTTATAACATAGTAAAATTTCCTTACAGATACTGCAAATTTAAAACTTTTATGAAAATTTCGCACCTACTTTTTCTAATCAATCAGAAGATTTCATTTGAATCATTATAAAAGGTACAATATAATAATACAAAGGTGAACTAATGAATCAATAATAACATATACATTAAAGTCGTTTATTACGTGTTCAGGTAAATTTTATACCAGGCAATATACTCTACATCAACCCATACCCATTTGAAGAGTGGTCAAGCTAAGTGATCTAAGTGCCATAATCAAAAACTACCAGAAAATGCAAAAAACTGTTTTAAAGCTAAGAATAAAGCAATAGTATATTTTTTTATTTATATTTTTATTCATAAACATACGCAAAAACATTCGTTGGAGAAAATTTTAATATCAGTAAATCGAAAAAACGTTTGTTCATAAATTGAACAAAAAAATGTGGAAAAGATCCACATATCATGGACATTCAAAACGATTCAAGAACAATGATTAATAATCTAAAATAGATGTAAAAAATACTTTGTTTTTCTCGTCAATGAATTCGAGCATTGCATGAAGATCTTTTTTCTTATTTTCGCTTATCTGCTGAACACCAACCAAGGCCAAGAGCTCTGCTGACTGTATATTTTGGATAGTAACACCCTTTTTTAATACACGGCATTTCTCCCATCCAAGTAAAGGGTTAAAAGTTTTTTTGTGTAATACGACCCCTGGTTCTTCCTTAGTCACACGCAGCCACGATGCTTTACTTATGCCAAGTTTTGATGTATCTATGCATTTGGATGATGCTGTCTGAAAGTCAAAAAATACATGTTCACCCATATCTAACACATTATATGGCCTGGATGGTCTAGCTACCGCAATTACTGTTTTTACATCTTCTACTGTCTGTATTTTAGGCGAATCCATTCTCTCAGTTTTAAAAAGTTTATAAACAGAGCATTACAACTAGTCATAAACAACAAGCGCTACTAAACTAATACAAGACAAGGCGCGTGGATAAACATTTAGAGGATATTTTGTTGTTGGACATACAGACAACGCCATCTATGAACGCGTTTTATAACGAATAGGGTGAAATTGGCACTTAGATCTTCTAGTAGGATATTGGCATAGGTACATAGATCATATAAATAGAAAAAAAAATTTGTTTCAATTTTGGCATATAGATCACTTAGCTTGACTACTCTTCATTTCTTTTTCTCCATAGATTGGTACTACAAGATATTAAAACATGAACGAAATTTAGCCGTTTATTTTCAAAATTCCAAAAAAATTTTTAAGAAACAACTGAAAACTCCACAAAATTCAGAAAATTTCAAAGTAAGAAGTTGCCGACTTATAGGGCCATAACTCATAATACTAATGATATGATTGGATTACGGCCATGGATACTTTTAATCAGGATATTAAGATCTACAAAATAATAAAAATTCAAAAAAATTACCCGAAAGCCATTTCCTATAAGCTTTGTGAGGGGTCTATAAAAATTAAAACTGAAAAAAAGAAATACTAATAGGAATTTTATATAACTGAAAAATGTTAAGTGTCATGCATATAAAATTTTTTTAAAAAATAGGAAAAATTATGTAACCCTTAAATCTTGAAACAAGACTATTTAGTTTTTCAGACCAACGCGCAAGAAGCTTATCCAAATTTAAATAATTTTTTTGTATTAATTATAGCCGATATAAAACTAATAAGTATCTGTAAATATTTTTAAAATTCAATTGTAGCTCAATAGCGGATCCGGGATGTTGAATCTAGGATTTTGCTGAGAGGGAGGGAAATTAAAAAAGAAGTTACTTCTAAAATATTGTACCTCTTTGATTTCAACTGTACCCCTCCCCCGATTGAAAAAACTTTTCCTCGATTCTCCTATCGAAACTATTACTATTTAAATTTTTCAAATTCAGACGGGCCGAGACAACACGGGGGAATCGCTCTTCGCCCCTCAATGGCACAACGCGAACAAGCAACCTATTTTTCAAGACTGTCCCTCCCGAATCCACCCCTGTAGTAGGTACATTAAAGTATAAACTGCAATTTATAAAAAAAATCGTATTGTAAAAATAGTGCAATAGTAGTTTGTATGCCAAGGGCGGATATGATGTCCATATTGCACGAAAAAGTAAACTTCCGATCGCGATATGGATAATTCTCGCGAGTACAGTATATTTTTTCTACAACCCAACTCACGAACCATATACTAAAAATAATAAAAAAGTCATTTAATTTAAATAACTATGAGAAAGAATATATAAAACATGAAGAAACATTTATTTTTTTGGCAAACACATTAACCAAATTATAATGCAAAATATTTTGTCGAGTGGAGCCATTTCTTACACAAAATCACTTTGAATATAATATCGTCTTCATATTCGGCATTTTGCATAATAACAACTAAAAGGCGATATATTTATTAACAAAAATAAACAATGAATTTTTTAACCCAAGCCATTTTGATGTATGGCTGCGCTGATATGTATTCTTGGTTGCCTGCTTTCGAAAAAATAATAATATCTAGCGATAAGTAAAATATCTATAAAATAAATTTTGAAAAATTAGAAACTGCTTTTGTGCTTAAATATTAACTTTTAGGGTTGGAGACAATGATGTTTCTTGAACAGCAGTAGATTTTTGGAATTGCATTGGCTTTTTTTATTTCGAATCACAACTTTTCAACTGGTAAATCTCCAGGACGACTGGAGATACATATATATTCACCTCAAGACGACTGGAGATATTTACCAGTTAAAACGTTGTGATTTAAAACAAATAAAGGCTATGCACGTCCTAAACTCTACTGCCGTTTATTAACTTTTGACATTCGCGATGGTAAAGTGTTTTAAGATAATCAGATTATCTGCAATTCACATGATGTACACGTGAAAAGAGAAGTGGCAATACTGTAGCGACAAAACTATGACCTAATGATGTCATGATGGCCTTAAAAATTTGATATAATATTTGTCTACAGATCTTATAGTTTTGTCTGTTTTATCTGGTTTATTTACTCATTGTCATTTTCCACCATTTAAGTAAGATCTACCAGTAAGTTCTCTATTTCTATTGCGTATAATAAAAGTTTTAAGGTCGATTTATTTGTAGCCCTCTCTTAATAATATTAGAAAATTGTTTGTTGGAAGATCGTGGTGGAAATTTATTGATATCACAAAAAAACGACAAAAGCACGTATAACCTTTTATTTTGATAATGCATTACGTATTAATAGTAAGTAAATATAGATAAAAATTGGTGCATGCATGCACTGAGGATAAATGCTTTGATTGAAATAAAAAATATTTTGATTTATAAGAATTATTTATTGAAAGAAGTTTTTCTGAATTGCATAGTTTTTCCTGAAAATTAAAATAAGATCTTAAACTTTATTGTCACTTTCCACTTTATTTATATGGTTTTCAATATACTTTTTGTATTGTCAGTTTTTGAAAATATTCTTAATAACAACACAATAGACAAACAGGCCGACGATAATGAAACATAAAAAAATGATAGATCCGATGCTCTCGACACAAAATCATTTTTTAAATTTTCTTAAAGCTCCTAAAATATAAATTTTGGGTAAAAACTTTGAAAAAATTTTAAAATCGAAAGAGGAAATTGTTAAAAATAAACATAAAAATTACCCTTACGTCGATAATAAAACAAAGAATAATAAATAAATATTTATTTACAAAATACATATGAAGACAACTATATCTAAACACTTAATGTATCAGTACTGGGGAAGCATGCTTAACGACTACTGGGGCAGCATGTACTACTGGAACAGCATGAACTACTGGGGCTGGGTGAACGATAGATTGAGCTTGAACAGTCTTAGTTACAATAGGAGCTGAATGAACTGCTACAATCGGAGCGGCTTTAATAACTGGAACCGCAGCCACCACTGGAGTGGTTTTAACTAAGGGTACAATTGGAGAAGAGTGTACAGCCACTATGGGAGCAGTCTTTACAACAGGAACTATTGGAACTGCATGGGTCAGTACAGTAGAGTGAGGGACAACAGGCGATGCAATAAGTCCAGCAGAAGTATAGGCCAAAGCGGCAGCAAATATAATCTGTAAAAAAAATACATCGTTGTAAAATTAAAATTAGGAGTTTGGCTGCCGAATCATTTAAAATGTCATTATTTTGATGATTATTATTCGTAAATGTAACTTGAGTGAATGAACTATTTAGAGCTCACTAAACACACAAATAAACTCATAAAGAGATAACTCCTTTGAAATCAACTGTTTACTAGTCCCCATTTTTAATTATTTCTAGATGTGGGCGCTCAGGTTTTTGGAGTAATTTACGGAAAAATATCTTGATTCGTCAATATTTTAATTTTTTGAAGTAAAACACTAATAATGGAAGTAGTTTAAATATTATGTCCATATTGCTATAAAAAATATTAAATTTTGACGTAAAAATACCTTGAAACATATTTTTTGTCCCCACCCTTGGTACATTATTCTAAAAAGAATAAAAGATTGATTAAAGGAATACGAGTCTGTCTTACATCACCGCCATTTTATTCTTAAATAGGACATGTTTTGATGATATAAATTATCATCATCCCTATTATACAATTATTAAAGTTGTTAACCAGGGCAAAGTTTGGTGATTAATTCATTTTATTGCAAAACTTTTCTTTAATGTTTTAAGGGAAAATGGTCAATTCCTTATTTTAGTCCGAATTAAAATTTTAAAAATAATGCCTGTGAATCATCTGTTTCAGGATTGTTTTTCTTTTTTTCTAAATTATGAGATATCGAGGATTATTGTTATAATTTCGTATTGGTTCTACCAAGTTATAAAAGAAGACGGAAAGAGAAGGGGGCGGCAGGCACCGTGTTTTGTTAAGAAGAGAAACGTGAAATAAAAAATAGACAACAAAGAGTCGAGAAAGCGCCGCAGGTGTCGATTTTTGGGACCACGCCCAAAGTTCGGCAGGCAATGGGTCACCAACACAAGGTTCATTAAAAATTCACCCAATAAGAGCCTTGGCATTAAAAAGAATAATATAGGATTAATGTTAAAGCTTTAAAAGATTAAGTATACCGCAAAATTTAGTTTCATTTTTTCTTTATTGTATTTTTTAATATGTTCTATCCAAATATTTTAGAAAATTTTTAATACCGACGTTAATGTTAAAAAAAATATACATTTCTCCTCTTTTAAATTCAGCCACGACGTCCATTAATATCAAAAAGAAATGAAACCAGAAATATAATGGTTTTTTAAATATAGGTTCTTTATAAAACAAATTCTACTTTTCAATTAATTTTATAAAACTCTGTGTTACAGCGTTGCAAGTTTAGGTTATTTTTCTTATTGTCTATGAAAATTGTATTTTAAAAGTTTTTATATTCTAAGAACCCCTCAGGCGACACCTACCCTAGATACGGCACTGGTAATACGCCAAGGAAGTCAAGAAGATTAATGCAAACTTACCTTACTTGACGTGTTACCTTTACCAACAAACCGTATATTTTATCCATACGGGGCACGATTAAAAGCTAATTAAATTAATTAATGACAAAAATATCAAATTTCGAGCGAATCAGCAGCTATAACAACTATTAATCAAAATAAGAATTGACCTTAACAAGCAGTGCTGCTAAACTTTTTGCAGCCTTTTTTATTTATCTTTTTTTTTTATCATCTCGCGTTCTTTATTACTTGCCTCGTAAAACATATCAAATACAAAACACTTATAACTTGGGGCTGTGATATTTCAGGCAAACTTTGCGTCTTCACTTTGGTAAAATTATTCGTAAAGATAAGTTATTCCTTTAAAGCAAAATTCTGATACGAAAACTCATTTTTATACTTATAGACATAATTTTCCACATAAGCGATTTCCTCCATAACGTATTTTCGACAGAATCACATTTTCTTGCCAAGAAAAATTTTAAAGGATATAACTGCTTATAATATTTAGCTTAATATTAAGGATTTTTACAAAACGCATATTTTTTTTGTAATTTTTAAAAATGTTAGCTCATCTCGATTCGTTAATTTTTAGTAGTAATTTGTCCTAAATTATGACTTTCATAAGATGAATAAAAAATAGAACTGTTTTTATTTTTAAGAAAATTATATTACTTACATCATTATATTTAAAAAAATATATATACAAAGTGTCCCAGTTAAGGATGTACTTTACCGGAATCTCGTAAACCATATAAGATAGTTGATTAGGAAGATGATTAAATGATAAAAAAGTTGCACTCTACTAAATTCTGCAACACTTTGTCAAATTTAAAAAATCAGAATCATTCCGTAGATATTTGGACAAAGCCGAATTTTCGCAATTTTGTTTTTTATTTTATTCAGACTGTATTTGAGCAGAAAAGTTAACATGAAGTTTACATTTTTCTCATTACAATTTTTTCTCCTCTACAATTTGGTGCAATTAGAATTTTAATCCAACGTTCCGTTTTTTCAAAATCATCATCAACTTTCCTTTTTTAAATAGTCGGTAGGTTTTATTTTAATATTTGTAAATTCCCCTCCTCTTTTATAATTCAATAACGTACCACACCTAGTATTAATAATACGTTTCGGACTTCAAAACCCATCATCAACAAGAAGAAGTGCAAATTCATTTTGTATCTATTAACTTTCTTTTGTTTTTAAAGCCAACTAGAAATAATTTCACTCTGAACGTCGACAACAAGTCATATCCAATTTTTCTTCTCTCGAATAATGTTCCATAATTTTTATTTAGAAAAAAACTACACACAACTCCTCAAAAACAGAAAACTTTCACTTCAAAGAAATTAGATAAAAGGCAATTTGCTAAACCATTTCATTAACCTAATCCGTCATTTGACAAGTACCTTTTTATAATTTATTTAAACAAGTACCTGTCACAGCCTACTATTTAGTTCAGAAGATAAAAATTAGAGTAGGTTACGGAGATGGAAAATAAAATGGTTTCAAATTAAATGAATTTGTACTTCAATAAGAATTTATTGATTATGGGTTTTTAAGTCCGAAACGTGTTATTAATACTAAGTGTTATACGTTATTGAATTACAACGGAGGAGAGGAGATTTTAAAAATAACAAAATAAAATTTCCCGACTATTTAAAAGAACAAAGCCGATGATGGTTTTGAAAAATGAAACTTTGGATTAAAAATCTAATAACACCAACTTATAGAGGCGAAAAAATGGTAACGAGTTTGCGAACTTCATTTTACCATATCTGTTCAAATAGAGTTAACATCTTTTTTGAATAAAATACGCTTTAAATGCATCGAGTAGCCTGTGACCAACAATTTCGAATAAAATATGCTTTAAATGCATCGAGTAGTTGTCTTAGTCACAGGCTACTCGATGCATTTAAAGCGTATTTTATTCAACAAAGATGTTTTATTTTAGGGACGTTCTAACGTTACTTTTTTAAAGTTTTTTAATAGAAATTTGGTTAAAACCTAATAGTGTGGTATCAAATTAATCGTAATAAAGTGCTCTTTGTTTCGAATCTGACGAGCCACCATGTTGGCATTTAAAAAAAATAAGTAAAACAAGTTTAAATTTTAAATTTCACACAGCAGATAGATTTTGACCAAAAACAGTCAAGTTGTATTTTTCCCAAGATTTTAAGACTGAAATAAGTGATTTTAACGTATTCATAGCCCTCTAGAAAAAAAAATATATTTAAAAAAATTATTAATTTTGGTGACAAAAGTGACAAGAGACAGATGGTTGTTATTTAGAACGTTATATAGAGTTAAAAAAAGGAAAAATATATCAGGTGTCCCATTTAAAAATAAAAAGTGTATGTCACTTCCGGTTAAACCGCAAGTTTCATAAAGATAAATCACTTGTCAAAAAATGCAATTTTACGTCATAAATACTCCAGTTTTTATTTCACTAACTTTAAAAGCAAAAAAGTTATAGGGGCGAGCCCCCTTTTATGGACACCCGGTATAATACGGCAGACTTTGGTAATACCGCTGGATGGGCTAAAAAGAAACCAACTCTATTTATCTCATTCTAATGTAATAATTATTAACAAGGTAAAAAAGCACTTACCAAGGTGTACATTGTGTAATTTATTTTAGGCTAAAGACAATCAAGCTTTATGAGAAATAATATAACATTGCATTACATGCATTTATATATCTCAAATGTTTACCCCTCCTATATTTAATTAGTAAACAGTATAAGGACTCTTCATTAAAGTGAAGGAAACATTGATAATGAAAATATACTACCATGTAACCTTGATTATTATATTTTTGTGAATGAGCGTTTAAATGACTTTGGTAGAAACGAGATTTGTAAACTTCATTTTTATCAGCTACGCTAAAGAAGTCATTAAAGAGTAATGTCGTTTATATACATATGTTTTTATATTTTTGAATTTAGTTTCATCGCATAATTAAATACATTTTTATTACAAACCGCAGCGTCTCAAAGGTGAGTTCCAGGCATTCAACCATGGCGGTCCAAGTTCAATCCTGGGAGTGGGCGTACGCACAATAAAAAAGTATGTCGGAAATTTAGTAGGTTTAAGAATACAGGGAAGAGTTTAAAATGTATCATCTTCCAACGCACTCCATTCACGCCGGTAACCAGGCCGGATAAGATCGGATACTCGTAGGGTGTGGAAAAAGGTACACACTCCCAAATCGGTAGGTCATGCAATGGCAACCGAGATTGAGATCCCTTGGGAGGTGTCGCATGACTAAGGATCGTGGTTCGAAACCTACGTTAAGCTGTAAGTCCTCTTTATAATGACCCTGGCAGTGAACGATGAGGAAAAAATTGGAACAAGATAAAAAAAACTTAAGAGAAACTCATTCTTATAGTAAACTTATTTTTTTCGTTTGATTTATTGTAATTCCGTATTCATAAAACATTTACAGTGATCCAATAGTTGTGCCATGAAAACAGAGAAAGTTATCGATTTGATCCGAATTAAAGTTATTTTTTAAGACTCCGTAAATCACCATTTAAATTCCAGCAACAATTTCATTTTTATAATCATTACAATACAGTATTTGCCCACAGCCGCCATTTCTGGTACATACATTGTTGGATTGCCTAATAAACATTTAAAAGTCTATTTTTTTTGCTCAGATGTCCGTCAGTAAATCTTGTGGATGTTTCAAATTATAATGGTAAAAAGATTATATTTGGCATCGATCAAGATACAACGATTACAAGAGATTGAAACGTTGTATGGTAACCAAGTAACCCTAGAAACAGATGGCCATTTTCCTTGTGTTTGCATCGTTACTAATTGAAATTTTAGCCACCACATGACGTGACAGCTCCTGGAAAATCATATCTTTAATTGCTTGTATCATGACCGTATCTCAAGTAAGATAAACAAAAGGCGTTAAAAGTATGCCGTAAAATCGATCCCACATGCATTAAACTATTACTTTTGTAAGGTAATCGCGGGACCATGATGGTCACCAAACTGACATCCTATTATTCGGTCTTCTTAAAATTCGTCCAGAGAAACTAAATTATTAATTAAATATTAATTATTAATTAAAAATAAAGTTGTGTGAATTAGTGCATTGCTCCGTCCTGGGCCTCAATTCTTAGTTCAGGGAGTAGACTTTCCGATGGGAATATGCCATTTTCCCATGAAAATGGCGATCTTGTGTTCTTAAACACATTTCATAGGGATAGTTTCCAATAAGACCACTTGAATTCCATTTTAACTGGTGGGGACATTGCGACCGCAATATTTGCCCAAGGGAATAAATTCCACCTCTTAAACGAAGGCTCAATTCCTGCTGGTCTTATATAGCATTATTTAATGCGTTAACAGAATTATCTAAAATTTTACTATTGTATCGCGCCAAATTGAGGAATCTTTCGAAAAATAAATACAGTTAACCTTATTTTAAATTATTTTCGATATACCCTCTTACACGCCTACTTCCTAAAAATGCAAAGATTTCTCTATAATGACCACACATTCTCATTTTTTGAGAATTTATATATACAGAAAGGTAAAACTATGCATCAAATACGTTTTCATTATTATGCAGATTACGCATAAATCACTCTAAAAGTTTAATTCACTGCGGCTGGTCATTTGGTAACAATTCTTAGACTAAGCTTTTTGAAATATTTTTTAGTAAGTATTGTATGTTACCCATGCAAGAAACTCTCGGTACAGCGGCCGTGCCAAAGGTGACAGGGTGAGCATCGTTTTAACACGTAGAATGTAGGTTTTTTTCTGGTCCTAAGTGACTTCTAAAACAAAAAAAAAGATTATTGGCGTCCGGATACCCCGTTCCAAAAGTTTCTGTGTGCTGAACCCTCACCTTGTTTCAAACTCTCTTCTAAATAAGAAATACCCTAGCGTTATCTCGACCAGGCTAGGAAGGACCAAGTACCAATGAACAATACCTAACTTTATAAGGGGGTTCATATGTCAAAAAACGAAAAATTCTGAGGGCTGGGGAGGGTGCCCTATTTTTACCCACTAAAATGTTTTTAACCACAGCTTTGTGTTAATGGGTTTCAATGGCTTGTTTAGGCGGAGAAAGGACTGCCGGACTGCAGCTGGCAGCGACAGTAAACATTATTATGAACCTAACTACGAATTGGGTTGGTCACTCCTCAGTATTCTAGTTGGTCTAGCAGCAATGATGCAATTCGACAGGTATAGAAGAGACTATCGAAGATTCATTGTTATTGATGAAGCCGCATAAAAACAAAAAATCAAAAATATTTTTGTCGAAATATCTACACCTGCGTCATCATGTGTGAGTCCATCGACAAAAAAAATTAAATATATGGGTAATTCTCTGGATAGATAAATTTTTACACAAGCACCGAAAAAAATATGTTTTAACGTTTTTTTTTTGGCTTTTAGATCAGTAAAATAGAATTTCTTTTAGAATGGGCCCGGTAGATGCCGACAAAGCTGTTTGATGTCGGCAACCTTTATAAATGAATTTTCGTTGGTCATTTGTATACTAACATGACTGCATTCGGCTTGCCTTGAAATTTGTTGCTATAAAATTCAGTCTATTCGGTGGATGAATAAGTAGGCATTATAAAGATTTTAAATAAAATTAAAACCATATTTATATTTTTTACATGATATAATAATGTCGTGATGCAAAAATATTTTTAATAATAATTAACTAACCAGCAACTTTGACTGTGGCATTAATGACATTGGCAGGCATTATTTTCTCAAAATCAAATATGTCTTATTAGTAAATTAAGAATTAAGCTAACGGGCCACCTGGGTTGTAAAAAAACTATTTCCGCAAATGTTATTTATGTCACAGTCAAAGTTGTTGGTTAGTTAATTATTATTAAAAATATTTATGCATCACGACATTATTATATCATGTAAAAAATATAAATATGGTTTTAATTTTAGCTTGGAAACCTGAACCCAAAAAAAAACTGGTTAGAAAATATGAGCCCCCTCCCCTGAACATATTTTCTTGCTACTCCACTGATAAGTTCTATAGGGGAATAACCATCTTTAGATATAATAACCAAAAAATTGTGAAATACAGTGATTTCGAAAAATCTGTCTTCTGATTGGTTGAAATTTTTATTAGTACTTATCAGAAAATAAAATATATCTTTCACTCATTTTTAAAAATAAATTAAATCGTCGCCCCTAAGATATCACAAAGTGTTAAACAAGTTCAATTTATGCGTGGGCTAAGACCTTGTTCAGACTCAACGGAACACTTTAGAAGTTCGGAAACGCTTAAAATTTCACTTCTCTAGTGTTCATCCCCTAATTCCCTCAGCACACTACAAGCATGTTTAAAGGGTTATAATGCCTAGCATGCCACTTTGCATTAAAAGTTGCGCTATTTCATATTTTCCTGTGGGAAATTATGGAGCTTATAGGGTGCTTACCACTAATAGCAACTATAACTTTTTAATTAGGCCTAGAGAAATGTTATGTCTAATCGTGTGTCCTCAATTTTGAGAGTTTCTTGTGCAGGTGCTACTAAAAAAGTTTAAAATAAAGTGCCGATTCTGCAATAACGGAAGTTTATGCAAAATAAAAATAATATTACGTATTTACAGGATGTTATGGAATTAACGCTTTATATTTAAAAACTTTTAAAACTTTATATGAAAAATCCACTCCCACATGAATATTTGCTGTTTCCTTGACACTTACCTAAGTGACGAGAAAAGTAGGCTATTTCTGTAAACTGTAAACGGCAAAATTTTATATTTATTACTGTCAGTGCTGCACAGTGTTGCGACCTCCAAAAATAAAATTTCCTATTTTTGAAGAAAAATCATCATCACTGTGCGTTAAAATTTCCTTTTTCCCTTTGGAGAATACGGCGACCTATCAATCCTCTGAGCTTTTGATCTATATTTCTCACGAATCCGGAAATTTCCCATTGTTATAAAAATTAGATTCCTCTGTGGTGTCCTTATAAAGTACTGACCAATCACAATTTACTGAGGCTCCCCCTTCTTTTTTTAGGCACTATAAATTATATAATTTATATGGGTGTGTAATTTGTCCAAAACACAAAATATATACGCATCTAAATGAAAAATAAGAGTACTTTATGAAGCGAGAATTCTGCTGGCCACTGTATATCTTAGAAATGTACGCATAAGCAAGTAAAATTACTAATATTTTCAGGTGTTTGGGTTTTCTTTAAAATTGCATAATGGGACTTAAACATAAAAATATTTATTTTTCTTTTACTGCAAAAGCAAAATGATGATAAATTCAATTGCAAAAAAATCTACAGTATTTTTTCTACTACCTTACTAGAAAACGTCATTTTCGAACCCGTAACAAGGAAAATGGTACTTTTCTTCCCACGGGGAGCAGAAATTGTTCCTTTCTTTAAGTTTTTCAAAGAATTCTAATAGGCAGCCGTTTTTCCCCTGTTGTTTTTATACGTGTACATGTATCATATTTTTTGGGGCAAAATTTTAAAAACATGTACAGCGTGTCCTACCTCGATAAATCACTATTGATTTATGAAGAACCTTATATAAAAATTAAATCTAGACGGTTAAACTAGTAATCGAAAAAACTATATATACATACCTCAAGAGGAAAATGCATTTCCTCCATTGGATATTAATACCATCCGCATCGCGTCGGGCGTCAAACTTTCCGCGGAAGGAGAAATACAATTTTGATCTTCTGGCGTATAAATAGCTATTTTTGGCAATATAATAAGACAAGACCATAATCACAATGCATTACTATTTTTATTCTCAAAAGATTGAATGAGGTGACCTCGACGGTGACCAAGAATAACTTCTTGTCAGAATCAATTAAACTATAATTTTGTTTGAAAGTAATATTACTGCATCAAGTACGACATTTTTCAATGGCGGATTTCGGATTTTTTTTGAAAAAATATATTGGTGCAAAATATTTTTAAGTAGAAAATACCTATGTAAGTAATAAATATCTTACTATTGTTTTGAGGTTTGGTTAAAATTGAACAAGCCAAAACATGACAGGTTAGAAAAAAGTTTAAAACATCAATTTATCCGAAATTTTTAATATTTGACACAAGTTAAAAAATTGAAAAATATGCAACCTTTTTATTTACCATTTTTCGACTTTTTGAAAAATTATTTTACTTTTGTTCCAATTATTTAAAAAATAGGTCAATTTTGACAGGTAAATCCGATTGTAGATCACATAGATAACATTACGCATTAATTTTAAAGCAAAAGCACCACCCAAAATCGAAATTTTCTTAAGTTCGATTTCAAAAAAACTACAAAATAAACTGGACTTTACAGGTGATATACATAATGGTGTACGAAATATATGTTGTCTGCAAGTAATTGCCCTGTATCCAATTTACGACAGATATAAATTCGATAAAATTATGTATAAACATAACTTATACCTTTAAAACGGGAATACTTTAAAAGCAGATAGATACAAAATTAAAATATTCTATAGCAAGAAAACATTGAATGGCAAAAATGGAAACACAATAAGCACTGACTTCAAAAAATGTAATATGGATTGTGAACGTTTAGCACATTTCCAGAAAGGACAATTAAGTATTTTGGAGAAGTTTTAATAATTTAATTAGATTAATGACTGGCAAATGAGTCACAATAATTTAAAACAATTCAGAAATTTTTGCGTTTGGCAAATATATCTTTGTGACCTAAATAAACTTTCTTGAAGTTCATATCCAAAATTCATGAACAATTCAGAAATCCAACCAACTTATTTTATTAAATTATTTTCCTCGGAGATAAAATGGGTTCTCTTTTCCCTCTAAGACGTGAAGGTTTTATAACATATTCAATGCTTTTGAAGCTGATCCAAAACTTTTAATTATTTGAATCTTATCTAAGACTTTTATAAAAATAGAGTAGATGATCCACCAATTTTAAACGATACCCAACTTTTCAGTTATTGATTTAACGTTGGAGAAAATGATGTTTCTTGAAGAGTTTTGGACTTGCATTGTTTTTATTTGTTTTTAAACCTCAACGTACCAACGTGCACAGTACGAGATGTCATAAAGCGATGGATCAGAAGTAAATACAAAATCGACCAGAGCAACACACAGGGATTACACCTAAGCAAAAGCTTCATTGGGGATCCAGACCCAAGACTTACGAAACAGCTGCTTCAAATGAAAAGAAACCAGCTGAGAACCATTACAGGAATTCTGACAGGACACATGGCTGTCAAGAACCATCTGCACAGAATGCAACTGTACAATGGAGACCTTAACTGCAGATTATGCGGACAAGTCAGGGAAACTGTAGAGCACATAGTTTGTCATTGAGAGTTACTAGATCGGAATAGGCAACAAATACTCGGGCAACCAAAACTGAAACCAGAGGACATCCTTACCCTCTCCCCAGTTGACCTACACAAACTGTGCAAGGAACTGGGATCACGGGGTGGGTGTAACAACTAAACAGTGTGAGAACAATGCGCAAAATCTGGCCTAAGTACGAAGGTCCATCCGGCACACGGACGGGCCCTAGAAAAAAAATCTCAACCTATTATCTGGCAATAATTATTATTAGCTTTGAAATCAAAAGTATTTATACTAAAGTATAAGAATACTTGAGGAAGACCAGACTCTATAGGAAAAAATACTTCTATCTATTAATGCCATCATGGAAGTATTAGAATGTTGCCCCAATAATTCGTATTTCAGGGAAGAAGAGAGATTCTTCAGCCGAGTGGACCGATGGTATCATCTTTCTCACAAATAATCGCCAACATTTAAATGGAATAATTTGAATCCTAGGAAATACAACAAGCAAAGAACAAGCCAAAAATGTGGTTGAGTTATGTGGATGAAACTTTCATTATTTGAAATAGAAACGATGATGAACTCAGGAAATTTCTACTTAACATCAATAGTTTTACATCGACAATCAAATTCATCATGAAGGAAGAAGAAACCAACCAATTACCTTTTCTAGACGTCAACGTAAAGAAAAATGGCAAGACCATCCTAACCTTAGTGTACAGAAAACCTACGCATATAGGTCAATTTCTCAATTGCACATCAAATAACACAAAACATGGCATAGTAACGAGCCCTTATGGATAGAACAATTACCGTCTTTAACTCAAATAAAGCCCTCAAAAAAGAAACTATACATATCAAGACCTACCTTAAAAAATTATGGCTACTTCTTGGGATTAATTGACGAAATATTGGTTAATCTTAAGAAACGGCCAAAAGCATAAAATTCAAAAAAGAGACACAAACAACACTTTACATTTCAAAGGAGTATCTAAAAGAATAAACAGACTAGGACAACAATACAAATACTCACTTTGAGAGACACTTAAAGAAGTCACCTGACAAAGACGGAACCAACAAGCCAAAACGACAAAAAGAACCCTGTCTTTCGGATCCCCTGCCAATGTGGCCACTCTTATACTGGTGAGACACTAAGACACTCGATGTATGAATCAAGGAATACAGAAATAATACAATACAAGAAGTCGAAATCTTGTATGAAGAAAACCACACTGGAAAAAGAGGAAATTCAAGGAAGCTAGCTAGCTATTATACATCAGAGAATTGGATATCTGAACTATCTGTAAACCTTTGTTAAGTAAATGTAAACTTAGAATCCTAAATGGTAAAAAACATGCGCCGATAATGTTTTTTTTTTATAACATCTGATAACTAAGTGAATCAATTAATATTCCTTTTCAAAAATCTTTCAACTTTATAATGCATGTTGCTAAAAGTAAGAGTTTCCTAAAAGTACACAAAATTTGTTTTAAAAATTTACTTTTATAAAAATGTTACATTGCCTACTACATTTTTTGTAAATATTTTCCAAAAAGATCCTTTTCTCGGGCTTTGTAATATAAAATGTGTTTATTAAATATTTTAAATGGTTTATAATATATTATGTATAACATACGTTTGTCATCAGTCAGTTTCTAAAAATATTTATAATAACTGCATCAGGAATGAATTTAAAACATTTTAAGAATTACATTAGCCATGTCCACCATTAGGCGACCGGTAAAGTAGAACATGCTGCAAACGATTAAAATATTATCTGACTTTTATTTAAAAATTACTTTTAAAAACAGATATAGAAGTTATTTTACTTAATTAATCGCAGTATTAAGACATCCAGTCCTGAAAACAGTCAAACGTTGAGTAAGATGTCAATCAAAATCATTGATTTATCTGACAAGAATACTAGTTTTATCACTATTACATCTTTAATATTAGTATAAATTATTGAAGTATTATATATTAAATGCCATCAATATCTTAACAACAGTGTATTTAAATTTAATAATTAATATACAGGGTGTCCCCGATAAGGATGCAATCTACACGGCAAAACTCTGTTTTCAAATTTAAAAAACTCCGAATCCCTCCGAAAATATTTAGGCAACACCAAATTTTCGCGATTTTGTTTTTATTTTTTCTTACTCTATTTGAAGAGATATTCTAATATAAAGTTTACATTCTTGTTACCTTTTTGTATCCTCTACAAATCGGTGTAATTAAATTTTTTAACCAGAAGTTTTATTTTTTCAAAACTATAATCAACTCTGCTATTTTAAATAATCGGGAAATTTTATTTTATTATTTCTAAACGTCCCTTTTTTTCTAATTCAATGCCGTATCATACTTAATATGAATAACATGTTTCGGACTTAAAAACCCGTCATCAATAAGAAAACATGCATTTCGATCTTATTTAAAACTATTTTATTTTTAATCTCCTTAACTTAATCTAATTTTCATCGGTCGTAATTGTATAGTAGGCTGTGACAGGTGACAGGCACTTGTTTAAATAGATTGTTATAAAACTTGCCAAATGACAGATTAGGTTAATCAAATCGTTTAGTACAAATGAACTTTTATCTGATTTCTTTGAAGTGAAACTTTTATGTTTTTAAGGAATTATATAATTGTAGTTTTTTTTAATAAAAATTAAGGAACACTTGATTTAAGAGAAGAAAAATTGGATATGATTTATTGTTGACGTTTAGAGTCAAATTATTTCTAGTTGGCTTTGAAAACAAAAGAAAATTTAAATTTGTAGATACAAGATGAATTTTCACTTATTCTTATTGATGATGGGTTTTTCAAGTCCGAAACTTAATACTAGGTCTGATACGTCGTTTTATTATAGAGGACGAGGGGAATTTAAAATTAATATAATAAAATTTTCCTACTATTTAAAAAAGCTTAACTCATGATGGTTTTAAAAAAACGAAACGTCGGATTTAAAATCGAATTACTACAACTTATAGAGAAGAAAAATGGCAATGAGAATGTAAACTTTATTTTAACATATCTCTTCAAATAGAGTCAGAAAAAAATAAAAAAGAAATTGCGAAAATTCGGTTTTTTACCCAAATATCTTCGGAAAGGTTCGGAGTTTTTTAAATTTGAAACCACAATATTGTAGAGATTAGTATGATGCAAATTTTTTCTAGTTTAACCATCTCTGTATCTTAGATGATTTACGAGATCCCTGTAGAGTGCATTTTTGTCTGGGACACCATGTATAACTCATAGTTTGTTGTAAGATCAGGAACAGGAAATATTAATTTCTAACAATTAAATTTACCAAATTACTAAAATACAATATTTTCTCATTTAGTAAGAAAACATCTTCAAATATGGTTTATGACCATCAACTTTAATGAGGTAGCCTTGTAAGGCCAATTTTAAACAAAACCAATAATTTATTGTGATAAAGATATACGATATACATGATATTCTGTTGTCTAAATTAAATACTCTTATCCTTGTACGATATTCGCTGTATTTTTAAAATGTTGCTGGCCTGGCTTACTGAACATACAACCTACATCAAAATAATTTTTACGTTATGCAAATCAACAAATTTTTTTCCCAGTTAATATTAAGATTGAATACAAGATTAATAATCTCACTAATTTTAATAAATATCTCATAAATAAAAAATGTTTCATGGTAAGTTTATAATCGATCGAATAAGTTTTTACATATTATAAGTAGAGACCGGATCTCAATATTACATTCTAGGGACGAAAACTGTATTCGTCCGATTATTGACGATTTATGTTAGTTATTTTATAATTTCTTTAATTATCGAATCTATAATAAGAATAGTATATTGTGTATCTAGTAGGAAAAATAGCATATTCTCGGACGAAGATAAAAATTGGTATATAGGCAAGCGTCCGCGGCCGATAATATGATTTTCCTACGAGGTAAACATATTATTTTTTCTGCAATCGAAAAGAAATTAGAATAAATAAAAAAATTAAATTATTGTACCTAACAAAAAATAATTAAAAATACCTAATTGATCGCCTATGCTTAGGATTGCGGTTGCTTGACAACCGCGGTTTATCATTATTTCTTTATAACAAGCGGTGTGAGTACAAATCTCGCCTGAGTTCAGCTTGTTTTTTACTATTTGCTTTTTATTTAACATCCCCCATAATAACAAAACAAAAAAAACTAGATCATTTATAGTAAATGAAAGTTATATGCCACTATATTACAGTATGCTGTAATCTCGCCCAGAAAACTTTAAAAACTCTCGATTTTTCTATATTATTATTTAAGTACTAGTTTACAAAAGTTTAAAATTAAACAATCCTGGACAGTAAACCGGACATTGTTACAACATTAAAGCGCCACAGAGGCTG
The DNA here is from genome assembly GCA_935413205.1 of Polydrusus cervinus. Classification (NCBI taxonomy): domain Eukaryota; kingdom Metazoa; phylum Arthropoda; class Insecta; order Coleoptera; family Curculionidae; genus Polydrusus; species Polydrusus cervinus. The sequence goes on along the minus strand of OW284513.1, from coordinate 44,042,152 downwards.
GCGATCTTCTAGTGTTGCTGAAGGTTATGTTGAGGATTCGATAACAAACAAAATCGATGTTGCAAACAGGATCCTTAAAGCAGCCAACCGAACCAATGAAAATGTAAATACCGCATCTTCGTATATTGCAGATTTTTCTTCTGGAAAGGATTCTCACTATTCTCAGCCAATGTTTAACAACTGCACTATAACAATAAATGTATCAAAAAATTAGATAGTATATGCTTATATAAATATATATAATTATAAAAAATATTAATTTTTTATAATTACAGTAAATGGTAATGAAAATATATGAAGTTATAATATACAGGGTGCCCAACTACCAACGCAGGATATCATAGAACTAAACTACTTAACTTTTTAATATATTTTATAAAGAGAGTTATAGAAAGGCATTCGTTCCTCAATATTTAGTTATAATAAATTATACAGGGTGTCCCAAATAGTCAGGGCATATTAAACATAATTTTTTTTAATGGAATACCCTATATATTATAATATTTTCTAATTTGTAACAAAACGCTACCTATGCTTTTTTTTGTATTATGTCATATACAGGGTGAATCCTAAGTTGATACTTGTTTTTAGCTGTGTATATAGAAGGCATTAAAATAAACAACATTTTCAAATACCTTGTTTCAAAAAACTTAAAAATAGCCCAGATTCAGAAGTAAAAAATCTAAGTGCGGGCCTGGTCATCAAAATGTAGTCTGCTATACTTTATGTTGTTTGTCTTATTAGTCATGCAGTATACGGGTCGTTGGTCAGTTATTTAGCAATCCGCTGCGGTGTGTTTTTCTGAAGCAAGTTAATTTTAAATTTGAAAACATTTTTTAAGTTAGACAGTATTTGATCTATAGTGTAATAAATGAATGTAAGTAGGTACTACCTTATTTTTGAGTTTTTTGAAAAAAGGTATTTGAACATGTTGTTTATTTTAATGCCTTCTATACACAGCTAAAAAAGAAGTATCAACTTGGGACTTACCCTGTATGTATCTAAATTCAATTGTATTTGAGATATTGACGTATAAAATGGAAAAATACCAAAATGGACAACTATTTCTATTAGAACACTTTTCAGACTTTGTCATTGTTGTTAGTGTAGAAATTTTAGAGAACATTTGCAACATTGTCAAGCTGCTGTTCTTATGATGTAGTTTCAATAAAGTCTGGGTTTTGTTCCAATAGTTTTTTATTTATTTTATCACTGATGTTTTAAAAATATCAATAATTACAAACAAAGAAAATTTTATGTTTTGTTTTTTTACACACTACATCCAAGATTTAATAAAAAAACATTATCCTTTAGGCGTAATCTCATAAGGGGCATCTCGGGCCTTCGTGCGGCCCGGCTCACTTAATTAATAAAGGTTCGGGTTTTCGGGCCGTAACAATTTTTTCCGGTACTTCCGGGCCTGACGAGCCTGCCGACCGGTTAGGCTAGTCGGGCCTTCATGGCCAGTCGGTCTTTAAGCCCTTTAGGACCTTCCGGGTTTGTCGGACCTGGCGGACTTATCGGGCTTGTCGGGCTTGTCGGGCCTGCCGGGCTGTTTGGTGGTTGGTTGGTTGGTTTAAGGCGGGGGTTGGGCGTTCGGCCCAAGCTTCTTGCACTGCAGCCTAGTGGCTTATTGTGCTCCCCTATCTTGCTAGAAAAGGTTTGTTCCTTTTATAAGGTCCAGTAAATTCCTACCAAGTTTGTCATGTTGGAGGTTATCCCCACATTGAATGTCTCCGAAGAAGTGAAGCGGTTTCGTCCTCATCGCCGCAAAGCCTGCATTCAATGGGACCATTGTAAATTCCTACTCGGTGTAGGTGTTTTCTTAAGCAGTGGCCTTCCAGATGAGGAAGAGGAAGAAAGTAGTCAACATTTTCTGTGTGAATGCCCTGGCCTCGCAAGAAGGAGGTTCACTACTCTGGGTGAATCATCTTTCGATAGCCTGGAGAAACTAAGCAACTTACAACTTGGACGGCTGAGCAGATTTCTGAACAGTAGTGGCTGGTTTGAATGAGTTGTTAAAATCCTTCCGCGGTTACGTCGCATAAACCATCAGTGATCTGATGAAGGTGGGTTCTACGGAACACGTGTGGTATCACAACGGACCTAATCAGGACTACGTGAGACTGTTTGGTCAGAACCAAGGGTCTGCCACTCTTACCTAACCTAACCTAACCTAAGCAGTGGCCTGTTAGTAGGCTGACAACTTGTTTTAGCTGGGTGCGCGTTAAAGGCATCATTCCAGTTGATAACTTTTTGGAGGGTTTTCCAATTGTGGCCCTCGCTTGGGTATGACCAGGTATCCTGTTCCATCGGGACAGGTGTTGTTGTTGTGCCCACCTGTCTGATGCTGCTCTGGTTGCCTGTTTTGATATGCCAAGGGCGGGTTCAGGGCCCCTGAGTTTTTGAGATGATCCGGCTCTTGCCAGTTCATCGGCCTTTTCGTTGCCTGTTTGATCGAGTCACGTCCCAAAATTCAGGTTTGGACCGGGTCATGAAATTCCGGCTCGTGAAGGGCTCTAAATCTCATACAATCTTCAAAGACTTTTTAAGAAATAACGTTTTTATACTTTCACAACGCCATATGAATGGAAAATAGTATGTTTAGCACTAAATTATTTTATTTCCGTAGCTCGGTAATAAAGTAACAAGAAATGTAAGCCAACTAATGAAAAATTTTATGGCTTTGAATTCTCTAGAGCTTTCTCTGGATTAACTACACGTAATTATCGCTAGACATATTAATCTTATTATCTCTTAAAGCTAACCATTGAACAATCTCTTATGAGATATTACTAAATAGATGTTTTAGACAAGATTCCAGAGAGTATTGCCCTTTAGTATATTCAGTAATATGCCAATATTATAAAACTTTTAATCAGTATAATTGGTTTTTATTTTCTTCATATTTTCCAATTTGGAGGTTTAAATTGTTAAGTTGGTGCTATGATAATAATTAATAAAAATGTCTTTATATTACGGTAAGCAAAATTTACAGATATTTAATATAACTAGACGGCGAGACCTAGCTAATCATCTGCTCATTGCTAACCGTAAAGTAATATCAATACTATAAGTCCTAATATACTGTCAGTGATTCGTCTCTCTAGAGTGCAGCGGGTTCTACGAAGTTAGAGAAAACGATTTCAGTATATTTGTAAAATTCTGATTTTCCCTTTGACTTCGTATAAGCCGCTGCTCTCGATATGAAACCGATAAGTCACTTACAGTATTTTCGAACCTAGAGTATAGCTATAGGGTGATTTCTAAGTTGATACTTCTTTTCTAGCTGTGTATAGAAGGCATTAAAATGAACAATATTTTCAAATTACATTTTTTCCAAAAAACCTTATAATAGGCGAGATACAGAAGTAAACAATCTAAGTGCGAGCCTGGTCATCAAAACGTAGCCGGTTATACTTTATGTTATTAGTCATGCAATTTACGGGTCTGTTCTAATTCTAATACTTACAAGGTGGTCCGACCTCAACGCCATAGCATCTAAACTTTTTCTTATTTTTTAAAAACAGATTAATAAGAAGGCATAAGATCTACAATTTAAAATTATTTTAAATTATACAGGGTGTGCCAAATAGTCGGGGCATATTTAACATATTTTTTGGTTTAAATAAAATATTCTATATATTATATTATTTTCTTAATTCCACTTATGTTTTGTGTGAAATGCCATAATATATGTCTAAATTCAATAGTTTTTGAGATATTGATGTTTAAAATAGAGAATTTTTAGATTTTGACAGGCGGAAGCAATGGAACGGCGCATCTTAGAGAAAAGTGGTTTTCCCCTTCCTGTCTTAGTTTTTTATTCTCTATCTAAAAGTTACAACTTACAACAAAAAAAATGTTTTACAGTTGAGAGCAATTAATTAATTTTAAAAAGTAGCAAAAAAATATCAAGTGTCCACAGCTAAAATAGATTGGGATTTTTTCAGATACTAACTATCATCATCCATCTTCTGTAAATAATTCCAGTGTTGTCACATAAAGAGTTAAATAGTTCATTTTGTTCTAAGATCTTTGATTACTTACTTTGAGACAAAAAACATTGTATAATAAAAATAATAATAATAATAATAATAATAATAATAATAATAATCCAACAAAGCACTAAGATAAATCACACAGATATAAAAACACAACTAAAGAAACAATACAAACAAAGATTACCAGCCATACTAAGAACTTCACTCTATTCCCGTAACCTTTTCAAAGCCATCAACACGTTTGCAATCCCAATACTTACGTACTCGTCTGGCATAATCAAATGGACCCAAACAGATCTGGAAAGTATCCATACCCTCACTAGATCAGAGCTTAGCAGACATAGAAAACACCATCCTAACTCTTGTAAAGAAAGAGTTACGATAAACAGAAAGGAAGGAGGTAGAGGTATGATAGATATTCAAGCTTTACACACAAAACAAATCCAACAACTTCGAAAATTCTTCCATGGTAAACAATCATCCCTGCACCAATCAGTCTGTAAAGCTGACAAAAATTATACACCCCTTGATCTATCCACGACCAATCATCCTACGGATACATATACCCCAACAAAAAATAAAGAAGAAAGTCTTAATCTATGGACAATAAAGCAGCTACATGGAAAACATAGATACAACATACAACGCGACCACATATCAAAAGAACTTTCCTATAAATGGCTCAAAGATGGAAGACTTTTCCCTGAGACAGAAGGATTTCTTCTCGCAATACAAGATCAGGTCATAACCACGCGGAATTATCAGAAATACATAATCAAAGACCCAAACTTACATACCGATACGTGCAGAAAATGCCACCAATATAAAGAAACTATAGACCATATTACTGGTGGATGCAAAATCTTAGCAGGCACAGAATATACCGAAAGACACAACATGGCAGGAAAAATCATTCACCAGGCACTCGCAAAGACCTACAAACTAATTACAGAAGAAATACCATACTACAAATACTCCCCAACCACCATCATAGATACCAGCGAATTCAAACTATACTGGGACGTAGAAATCCATACAGACAAAACAATAACATGCAATAGACCAGACATCGTTTTCCAAAACAAAAAAGAGCAAATCACCTACCTTATAGATATATCAATACCTAACGACCCCAACATTCAAACAAAATATAGAGAGAAAATAGCAAAGTATTCGGAATTAGCCATGGAAGTCCAGAGACTTTGGAAACAGAAGAAAGTAACGATCATACCATTCATAATTTCAACCACAGGGATCACCCCATACATCTTCAAGACACATCTTGAGGAACTCAGTCTCAACCCAGATATCCATACAAACATACAAAAGTCTGTCATCCTTAAAACATGCAATATAGTGCGATCATTCCTCAATTCAAACAATAGACTCTGAGACGACTTGGTACAGCCCGTCATCCCAGAAAAGAAACACCACTTGATTAATTGAAATAAAGTGAGAAATAAAGAGAGAAATAATAATAATAATAATAATAATAATAATAATAATAATAATAATAATAATAATAATAATAATAATAATAATGTGACTATTTTTCTGGGGTAAGTCCGTGTTTAACAATTTCTATTAGATACATTTTAAGACTTGTGTCATTTTTTGCTATTAAAATAAAATTATTTTAGAAAACGTCTCTGAATGAATGACTGAATCTCATGACGGAGATATGATAAACTTAATGTTTTTCTTTAAGTAGTTAATTCATCATTAATTTTCTCAGTGATTGCATAAAAATATCAAAAAGTAAAACACAAAAAAAAAAATTTATGTTCCTCACACTAAATTCAAATTCAAAAATTTAGGGAAAAAATCTGTTGGTACTAAAATAAAATAAAAAAGGTGTATTTCAAACGACACCGTAGACCGTAGAAACACAGTGATTGATGCCCAAAAATTTATAATTTTCATCAAGAAGAAAAAGTAAAATATAAAAAGTATTACAGGTCCCTTTGATATAAATGATAGAATAGTTTTGGACTTGCATTGGCTTTATTTGTTTTACATTATAGCGTTTCAACTGATAAGTATCTCCAGTCGTCTTCAGGTGAATACTTGAATACCCTTAAACTATAATATATTATTATTTAAATAATATTTTTTTAGCTGATATTTCGGTTCATTCAGCTTGATGTATCTTCGTATACTAACAATAAAATTACCAAAGATTAAGAACAAAATATTTATTTTAAATATAGCATTCAAAATAGTATAAACGAAAATGAACACAAATAAAAATATTTAAATACTAATAATAAATAATATTGTTGTAAAAAATAGGAGACGAACTTATTATCATTGTTCAGTATAACCCTAACAAGTACATCATAATACTTATTAATGATTAAAACGTCATTATAAAATAATAAATAAATAAATAACAAATTACAAGAAGATAAATTAGAACTCTAGAAAAGAATCCACCTCTATACAACCTCAGAAATGTTACTGCTTATGATCAGAAGCTTTAGCCTTGACCGTGTCTACTTTTTCTGATTTGTGAGCATCATGTGCAACTTTATCACTATGACCAACATTAACTGGAACATTGTAATGTTTTAAGGCAGCATGATGTTCATGGTGATCACCGTTATGTTCAACCTTCTTTGTGGCCGATTGATGATGATCTTTCTTCTCATCAGGTTTCATATCATGGTGTGATACAGACTTTGCCTTTTCGTCATGTTTAACTTCGGCTTTTACTTCTGCGGGTTTTTCCGATGAAGGGTGGTGTTCATGATGTAAGGGTGTACTTTTCACCATGGGGGTGTCATGTTTTATGTCACCGTGGGTGGCTGGAGGTTTTGGAACCACTGACGATGAGACGCAAGCAATGACAAGGGTGACAACTATCTGAAAAACAATAAGATATTGATTAGATACAGGGGAAAATTGCTCTATTCGGCTATTTAATTATTTCAATGAAGTTTTCCTCGACTTCGACAAGTCGGTTTCCCTGTTTTATCAGGAATCAAATATAAATAGAATAAAAGGCAAGTTGCAAATATCCTTTAAATTTGGCAATATGATACTTGACACAACAAAACAAAACCTATATTTAACATATTTATATTCGAGGCTTGTACGGTTCGAGTTTTCATCTCGGGCCTTAAGGCGACCCCGTCCGCCTCTTGAGATCGGATCGGGCCGGACCGGGCCACTTAATCAATAAAGGTTTGGGTTTTCGAGCTCTAACCATTTTTGACGCACCTGTCGAGCTTGACGGACCTGCTGAGCCGGTCGGTCTTTCAGGTCAGCCTTGATTTGCTTGTGTGCGTTTTTTTTTAAATATTTGTAAATTAATTTACAAGAAAATCTGATAAAATACTGTATCATAATTTGCTATATGGTCCCTAATAATTATTTTTGGGCCTAGCAGACCTTCCAGGCCTGACGGGTTTTCCAGACTTGTCGGGCCTTCTAGGTTTGTCAGGCTTGCCGGGCGTATCAGTTTTGGTTGACGGGCCGGGCCGGCCGCGTCGCAAATTTCCGGCCCGTACAGGGCACTCATTTATACAGGACTGGATGGCTGATTAAAAAGAAAAATTGGAAATTTTATGAAGTTGAAAAGTTTTAAATTTTTTATAGGTAGTCAAGATGAGTTCATAAAACCTGGGTAAAACTATGAATTTTGTTTAAAAAAGAAAATTGAGTTTTGTATAAACGTCAAGACTCTTAACATTCATTAAATGTAGTAATCACGCTATTCGATAGGATATTTAAAATAACGAGTTTAAACCCATTGTAATTCGATGGAAATTACGATTCTCTAATATTCCTTGAAAGCCCTTTATAACTGCGTCATATTCTACCGCGATGCTTCTGAAAATATGTAAGTTATATGATTGGTACTTTTCAAACCCTGAAACATTAAGTATCTGGCTGAATGGCAGATCTGTCGAAAAGCTCTAAGATAGGAGGAATAAAATATTAGCTTCGCGTTTTAAACATATACAGGGCGTTACAAATCGATGGATTAGCCTTGCTATCTCGGTAACTATAAGATATAGAGAGGTGGTTAAATAGAGACAAAGTTGCATATTTTAATGCCGAATAATTCAGTAAAAATAATTCCTTCTGGAGAGACCAAAAGCACTTTCTTAAGGCACTTATTCGAGAAAATAATTTTGTTTTCGTTTTTTAGTTTCTCTCTTAAACCAAATTTTTTTTGGATCTGATTTTTTTTTAATTTTTGAGTAGCTTCTCAAACAAATTATGTATCACCCTTGTCACATTCTAAGAGTAGATACTTTCTTAAGGTAATTTTTATACTCCTCAAGAAAATATTTATACAGCCTAAAAACTACTGTAAGAAACTAGTCCTACAATTTACATTCTTTTTAACAAATTATTTAATTTTGCCTCTTTTTTTTACGGTTCGCCGACTACGTAGGCCATCTTGAACCGGTCATCGACCACAAATGTGATCTACCGACTGGGAAGTGTGAAACGGCACCTTCATCCCACGAGATATCCGATCTTATCCGGCCTGTCCGGCGTAAATAGGATGGCTAGGTGTCGATTCATTTTACACTCTTCCCTGAGGCAAGAGCACGCCGTGTTCCCAAGCGGTCACCCGCCCAAGTACTAACCGCGCTCAACTCCGCTTGACTTCGGTGATCTGCGGGAACCGGTACTTAATATGTCGACAGGCCCTTGCCTCAATTTTGCCTCAATTAACCAACTCTATCTCTTATAGTTATCGAGTATCGAGATTGCAATATTAATACAGTGAGTTTGTAACACCCTGTATAGATATAAAAAATATTTCCAGTTTCAGAGTCAGAGAATTTTTTTTAACTTATTAAAACTATTTAAAAATTACAATTTCAAAAACTCACCATAGCAATTGTTGGAGCTTTTTTAAAAATAAACTAAAAAATCCACGTCTAAACATCAAAATAACCTACCCTCCAACCCTTACAGTTTGAAGTTGACTATGGAACATATATATAAATCTCATTGGAGTATTATATGCATTTAGAAACTTCAGATCAATATATTTTTATATATAATAAAACATAATAATTTGGACTTAAATAATAAAAGCTTTTTCAGGTAAAATTATTTTATTCCAGCAACTGCATCCATGCAGAATTTATTGACCAGAAATCAAAACTATAACAATAATTTTAAAATGGCATTGTTCGAGGTAAATAAAAATATTTCAGATGAAGATTACGATTGGATTTACTGGAATATAGATTATGAAAAATATATTAATCTAACCCTTTTTAACAATAAGATTATTATACCCGACCATAGGCGCCGACAGCGATATGTCGCGAGTGCTTAAGAGTTAGGACTTTCAGCAACCACTTTCATCGAATCTTCTATGTTAATAAAATTACTCGGCAACAGAAAAAGCTTTATTATTTAACTAGTATTTTTGTACGCAGCTACGAGCAAGCAAAAAATAAAATTCCTCTATTTACGGATCGTTCAGTTTTTCCAGGAAACTTTTGATGACGAGCCGGCGTACGCGGAGAGTGTCTCGTGATTCATGATTTATTTTTTATAAAATGCTGGAAAATAGTGTTTTCTAAGACGTGTAATATATACAGGGTGGAGACTTTAACTAGAGCAAATTCTCGGACAAAACACATCGATTAAGATGTTTTGTGGGTTTTAATAACAAAAATTAATATTTTTAAACCTTTTTATTGCGGGGTCAGATCCACTAATGACAAATAAATAGTCGAATTAAAAATAATATTCACTTACCAACTTAAGCATTTTGGGAATTAATATCACAAATTTAAAAATAAACTACTTATTAACTTATGATTTTGCAAGTGTACTCTGTCCCTTTAAATAATCACCATTATATACTAAATACACATTACACACAGCCCCCCTTAAACCAAAAGTGCATTCAAGCTTTACATACAATTAACTTCATATTTACCTTGATGCTTGATATCATTGACTTTATTTAAAGGTCCATTTGTCGCAGAACAAAAAAATACGTTTAAATCTCACAATTTAATAAATTAATTTAATTATTGGCATTGTTTATGGCTGTTTAGTTGTAATTATTTACGCGTAACATTGGGGCTGTCAACTAAGTTAGTCAACCATATCAAATCGTTTTAAGTACAAGGAAAATAATAGAAATTTATTTATTAGTATCGAATTATATAATAGCATGCAGGCCGTTTTTGTCCGTAATGAAAAACTGGTCTGCTAGTACCATTTATGCTGGTTTATGGTAAAGTTTGTAAAAATTTGGAATTGTAAAAAACATTTTGAATATACCAAATACGTACGTACCAAAAGATTCATTAAAAGCTTTAAGGCTTTTAGGTGTTCGTAATAACAAAATTAATGGAGACTTCTGCAAACTGGCCAATCGGTATTTTAAATGAAAATTACTATAATCTATTTTAGAAAGGTGTAGAGTAATAAAAGTTCATTAGGTATGCAAATGGACTACAGAATAACCCAACGAATATTTAAGCCACTTTCATCATTTGGCATTGATTTCATTGCAAAATTCTTTATTTTCATCAAGTGCAGGTAGTACCACCTGGGCTTGGGTCAATTTATAGATTTTGCCTATTGTTATCCATTTACAAATACTGGAAATGGTGTGACAAGGGCGTGCATTACTAGGTACAATGTATATAGTATTAGGTACATACACTTATTTTTTATTAAACATAAAAAATACCAAATAAAAAAAATATATTATACAGAAATTAAATTATAAAAAATCATAATATTCTTCGTCATGTGAGGAACTGTCATCTTCTCTTGACGTTATAATTAACGGGTCGACGGTCCGATCGATCAGGTGGTCTAGATCCCACCATTTCTCCTCTTCTTTAATGACATGATGAACTGCTTTTCGTCAGTTCGCTGGTGTCACTTCCTTAATGGCTTCATCAAACAGTAGCTTAACGTCTTGCATTTTGAATCTCGTATTGTGTCTTGCTACAAATCCTTTCAGTTGCATCCATATAAGTTCTATAGGATTTAGTTCGCAATGATATGGTGGTGTGCGCAGCTCAGTTACACTATGTTTTTTAGCTATATCTTCCACGGCATATTTCATAAAACGAAGTTTGCGTAAATTTGCTATAGCTAATAGTTGCTTCTTTATTAAATTATCTTCTTTTTTTTTGGTTAGTTATCATAAATAATTTAATGCACAAAATTTACCTGCGCCTATGGCCGACACCGATATTGAGCCAAACTGGACGGAATAGACTATAGTATTTGATTAATTCCAGGCTCCCAATCAAGCCCCTTCTAATGCACAGTTTGATGAGTTAATAGCTGCGAATGATTAAAGATATCAAATACAAATTAATAATGAGTGTTTGAGTGAAGACGATATAGAAAGTGAGTTTTTTAGGAATCTGAGAACTTTTTGAGGATCTGAGACTTGAATTATGACTTTGAGAAATAGAGTGCTTTTCCAGAAAGAAATATAATATGAATTCTAAATATACCGTGTCTATCAAAAACGACAATCATTTATATCTGGGACCAATCTAGAAGAAAATAAGACGTTGGTTTAGACTAGTGTTTACATGAAACATTCAAATCATACCAGGGATTTCTAGGAAGAATAACGCAGAATCTTTATTACGTAATTATTAATTTATTTGAATTTTTTCTTTTTGTTTGCTGACATGACCATTACCGAGGGGAACCACCATTTAACGTGGCCTCCGAACCATGATCATCCGTTATAGAAATACCGTCAAGTATTGGCAGCCCTTGGTTTTGTGCATTATTTGTTAAGATTAACCGATTAGAGAATATGTATCTTCTCCCCCACCCCACGATATTCCGATCTCGTCCGATCTGGATACCTGGTTTAGAGAAGGATACATTTTTCTTTCCCCTTTTTGCGTAACGTACAACAGAGTAACTAAAAATAACCTGGCGAGGTTGGGTTCCCTTTCCCTAGGCCTTTCCAGTCCCCTCAAGGAAAATTTAACTAGGTAAATACCAATAACCAACAAAAGTAATATAAGAAAAAGTATGTTCAAAAATAGACTACTTTACCGTCGACTAAGTCTGGACCTGCTGGACCCAGGTTATGATCTACCACTAAATTTCACCGGGCTTGAGTTTTTCGAATATCAGATCATTTGTGTTAACATGCCAGTTAGGTTGTTCCGGCAATGCCAAGTCGTGCTATTTTTTATGACCCCACAATACATATTTAAAACTATGTTTCCTTTCGAAAATTTAGAACACTTACTGACTAACAGTAATTAAATTTCAGATCAACAACAATTCCCCTAAGAAGGAGTAGTAGCAGAGTAGTAACTAGACACTTATATTTGGGGGGTTTTGAGCCCCGTGTAGCCTATTGGTCTATAGGAGGGGGGAGGCTAATATTGATTAAGTGGAAGGGTCTAAGCCCCCCCCCCCCCCCCCTAGTTGCAACTATGAGTAGTAGTAATAGTAACCAGATTTTTTTGTCACATGGCACATATTTACATTTTGATTATTAAGTATTTACTTATATTTTGATTAAATTTTCTTTCTTAAAATATTAAATGATCGCCTGAAAATCCTTATTTGTTTTGTTGCGTTAATTAATATTTTTCAAATCTGTTATTAAATGATTTGAAGCTTTTTTGATTGACCTAATTAATAAAAGTAAAAAAGTTCTTTATAAAATACCCAGCACGGATTAAGGAGGGGGGGGGGGGGGTAAAGCTGTGTCCCCTTTGAGCCCTGTTATTTCGAAATTGTGTAATAATGGTTCTTTTCTTTAATTTATTTTACATGTTTCTTTGACCCGTTATAACAATTAATGTATTCTGCTCGATATACCCGCCTGCTCAGCAAAATTCTGGATCACCTGCTATAAAATACTGATTTATGTACTTTGTGAAATTATTGAGAAAAAAATTATTGTTGTTCCGCGTTAAATAATTATCAATGTTTTCAATTCTTTAAAAATAAGAATGGAACCATATTTGGAAGTAGAAGGACTTTGAGGGCGTTTTATTATATTTCCGCCGACCGAGTATTTACATCCGATATTAACGTTCCCAAAATCATTCATTAATGACCCCTATTAATGCATGATTTTCTGTAAATGCACGATTTCCCAAAATCATTCATTAATGACCCCTATTAATGCATGATTATGATGTATGATGTATATGATTATGAGTAATTAAAATTAAAGGCAGCCATGCAAACAAATCAACAAAATAATAAAACGTCAATCCAAAACGTCGTCCGCTGTCATTAGTATTTGTAGAATTGTGAAATCTGGATTGTAAAATAAAAGTTGTTAACTGTTTTTCTTCACTTTAGTAAAAAATACGGTCGACGAAAAAACATTGTAACCAACTCTTACATTAAAATGCGATTAATGATCTCGAACATTAACGCGTTCGCTACGCTCACGCGTTAAAATATTTCGATCATTAATCGCCATTATTAATGTACTTGTTGGTTAAATTACTATTAAGTGTTATATGTGTTAGTAAATTGCAGAATATCTTTGAAGTGTTACAATTTACTTTTTTAAAAAAAAGTTATAACCTATAACTAACTTGAACGAGCAGGCAACTCTTATCGTAGAGATATAATACTTTAAAGATCTCTATTGCTATGATATTATAATATATAATAACACTTTTAATATCTTGTAAAAACTTTATTTGGCACATTTGATAAGATGCTAAGAATCACAGAACTTTAATCAACACATCTACCAGGCTTGCACTGAATTGTATGCAACTGGATGAGATGCATAAGCTACTGGTGCACCATGGACTACTTGAGCTGAATGGACTAATGGGGCTGAATGGACTAATGGAGCTGAATGAACCAATGGAGCTGAATGAACTACTGGAGCAGCATGTACAGCACGGACTACTGGTGCAGCGTGTACTACTGGGGCAGCATGAACTATTTGGGAAGCACCATGAACAATAGATGTAGCCTGAACAGTCTTGTGTACTTCGGGAGCAGATACTACAATTGGAGCGGCCTTAACTACTGGTACATGTTGAGCGTGTACTACTGGGGCAGCATGGACAACGGGAGCAGCATGAACAACTGGAGCAGCTTCTATGATGGTTTTTACTTGTGGTGGATCAACAATAGTTTGAGACTGGATGCTTCTGTGGACAACTTCGCTAGCTGCGTGGACCACAGGGGCAGAATGGGCAACTACAACATCATGGGCTACTGGGGCATGATGGATGAGTCCAGCCGAAACGTAGGCCAAGGTGGCGGCGAGAATTACCTAAAAATTAAAAAAAATATATTGTTTTCATATTAAATAAACTTTAGTTAAAAGTTCTTTGCTCTAATAATATTGGTCAATGATATTTTAATATTTTGACTATAAATTATTTGGGACTAATGGGCTTTCTCACTAAATTTTGAATATGACCCTATCGTATAATACAAGAAAAAATAAAATGTTATATAGTTTCAGTTTTTAAATTCATCAGTTATTTACTGAGAAAATAATTAGACTAAATAAGCTCTATAATAAAACACGTAAAAATTACTTGCGACATCACAACAATTTCAAGAACTATACTCTTCCGCAGGACTGGCAAATAAAAGATTTGCGCGGTTAATAGGATATTATGTTTTTAAACTTACGGCTTTCACGCTGTGTTTTAATTCTTTCTAGAAAGTGTTTATACTACTCTAAGAAGATTTTTATAATTGAGATACACAATACTATAGATTCTAGTTCAGAATATTAGTGTTGAAGATGATGAGCTTTCAGGACATTATTGCATTAAATTGTAAATAAAATTATCGGATTTTTCGAATATCTTTAATTTAAAAACCTGTTAGCTTTAAGAGTTAGTTCATGTGGTGCATTCGCCATTTCATTGGGCCAAATTGCTTTTAGCTCAATTTATAGATTAATAAATCTCAGAAATATGGACTAATTTACGAAAACTTTGTTGTTGGATAAAGCAAAAAATTGATCAAAAAATGAAATGGTGAATAACTTACTAGCCCAAACTTGTATTCAACAACATAAAACAGGTTAGCAAGTGCTTAACAAACCTACTTTAGAATGGTTTTATCAGTATAAATATCGATTAAAATCTAATCGGTTAGAAAAAATATAGAGGGTTTCTCTAACAGGTCTGTAGAAAACGTTAGCACAAATTCCGGATGATAAAATATGAGGATCTAGCCCAATTTATTTTAGTCCAAAAGTTGATAGTTTCCAAAATACACTTGTCAAAGTTAGTATTTTTTAAAAGATGTAATGATTGATGTGAAATTTGGTACTTTTAATTGTTTTTTTTTGTAAACCTTAAATACGAAAATTGTGTTTAAATCATGCTATTGTGAAGGTAAATATTTACAAAAAAGTTTTAAAAAATAATAACTTTACCACTTCACAATTTGGAATCTATCAACTAATAAACTACAGGGTTTTTAAAAAAAGGATTTTTATTTAATGACTTTTCTATTAATGACAGATTTTACTAATTTTTATCTTGTTTGAGACTTTGAGAGAGAATGGATCAAGAGAGAACGCTAATCTTATATTGTTGACATTCGTTGAAAAAAGAAAATGGCGGCTACCTCAGCTCGATTAAACTTTAAAATTTGCTGGAACTCTTTTGAATTACACTGTATATCTTTACGTGCAAGATTCTGAAATCTTAAAAATTTTGATTATTAAATTGTTTAAAATGGTAGTTTCTAATGACGAGATAAAATTTACTTTAATTTTAAGAGAATTCAAAGTTAAAAGTGAATTTTTGCGAAATTTTTCTTCGTTACAGTATAAGAAAAGCGCTTATTATGACATTGTCAAAAAAAATTACTTAACGCAGTTTATTGCAAGACGTAAAGGAAACAATTTAATAATCAAAATAAGTGGAATTTTACAATTGTCAAATAACGCAAATACCAACGACAAACATAAAATAAGCGATGTTTGTCATCGCCAATTTGATTTTGAAAAGTAACGAAAGAAAAATCGAAATTAACATGTTCAAACATATGTACATGTCTTTTATCATAACACAGAAGTTTTTAAACATATTTGCATGTACAACCTCTTGTTCTATTCAGAAAAGTTTAAGATTTCAGAATCTTGCACGGAAAGATATATACAGTGCTATTAATAAACGTTCCAGCAAGTTTTAAGGTCTAACCAAGATGGGGTGTGACCTCCATTTTGTGTTTTTAACATTCATGTTCTCTTTCAAATAAAATGAAACTCAATAAAATCGGTCCCTTAATAAAAAAAAGTTATTAATAAAAACAAAATTCAATTTTTTTTAACAACCCTATATATTTAATAAATTGAGCTGGATTCTAATATTTTAGCATCAAGACTTTGTGCTAACATACTCTCTAAAAAAAAATCGACTGAGTCCCCTTAAGTAATCTCAAAAGCTGTTAAGGTTTGATTTTTGACATTTAAATATTCTGCAGACGTCTGACGACCTATACAAAATAAGGGATAGATAAATATTATTATAAAAATATCTATAATTTCTTGTTTGTTGATTTACATTAAATTTAATAAACTTAGTTACTTCTTTTTATCTTCATTTTTCGTTTTTTTATTACTTAAATCTAAGAAATTAAAGAAAAAATGTACTTACAAATTTGTACATGTTGAAGTTATTGTTGATTGCTTGACGAAACGTTAAGCTATGTTTGAAATTTTAACAACCACCAAATTTATAGTTCTCGTTAACAGCTAAAAAAAATCAAATGCTTTTAACTCCTTCCTTGTTTATATCTTGTCAGTTTGGGCGCGCCCAATATCAACCTTGTATGTTTAAATTTTATTTGGCTTATTTTAATTGCCGATTCAAAGATGGATAATATACAACATGCACAAAAACAATAATGTCTTTGTCACTACATAAGCTTGTATAATGTACCGTAATACCTTACACAGTGGGTGTTTCTTCCTGTAAAACTAATTTATTTATGAATAAATTACTATCAAGGCAAAAATCGAAAATGTTTTATCATTTTACATTACATTAATAAGTATCAAAATTTAATACTGTCACTAATTGTTTACAATTTTTAATATTAGAGAGTTACTGCTTTGTCGAGATTAATTATTCTTTTAATACGAAATTTTTCAGAGAATTTAATGCGAAGAGTTTAATAAACATTTGAATCATTTTAATATACTGTTTAAAATTTCGCGACTTTTTTAACATAAAACGAACACCAGATATGGTACATTTCGATACATATCAAATTGGTGTTAAATAACCCATATCAAGAGTGGTTATTATACAGGGTCCTGCATATCACCTCCCGTCTTCTATAGCTCATTTATTAACTAAATTAGGATTTTGATATTTTTCAGACTTTACCGGTATCCTAGGCCGCATTTCAGGATTTTTTTTTGTTTATACAAGGTGTTCCAAAAAAGTGTGACGTCATAATGATTTTTAGGTTACCTGCTATATACAGGGTGATTCACGGTCTATGGTACGTTAGAAGTATATGACGAACCAGTTAACGAATCGTTTTTAAAATTTGGTTGTTTATATAAACGGACATGCTCTATTTACCTAAAATATTTTTAATGATGCAGTGTTGCCACGTCTACCTAAAATTAGTAGCAACTTCGTTATTTTAAATGGAATTTTATTAAATTTTTGAACCCTCTATTACTTTCTTAACAACTTTATTTAATGTTGTTCTATACTTATCTCTTACCGTTTCTAAGATAATAATTAAATTGCATTTTTTTGACGAAAAACGTTAACTTAAAAAAATGTTGATATTTTTGAACTCTGAAATATTAGAGCCCTGAAAATTGGTGGATGGGTAAATATTACCAGGGGGCTTTTAACCCTATGCCGAAATCTTAGTTGCGATATACAGGGTGGTTTAAAAATACAGTTAATTTGGGGACTTCAATAGGTGACCATAAGTATATTTTTTTAAATGTAACACCCTGTATATTATCACTGATTTAGAAAGCTACTTAAATTGGCTCTTTATTTTTGTATAACATATCTATAGCTAACTAGTCAAGTTTTTGACTTATAAGCCATTATTTGTAAAATTTGCTCAAAAATGTAATTTCCTTTTGATTTTTAGTAAGTATGCCATGACAAACTCTTGTTTGACATAAAAATTATGTCACTCTCATTATTGTTGTGGTATTTTATTAAATATTGTCGACTGAGATACTGAATGAATTAAACAATTTTATATACGACGAGTCATTAACATCGAGAAGCTACTTAAATATTTTAAGAACAGTTGTCGAAAACTTTGTTGATAATCTGCCCCTTGAAGATTATCGAAGCTGTTGGTATCAACTCGATGGAGCTCCTGCACATTGTACAAGAGAAGTTACAGTGGAACTCGATAGACGTTTTGATGATCGTTGGATAAGACGTTTGGGGCCTTGGAATTGGCCTCCAAGATCACCCGATCTCAATCCATTGGATTTTTACTTGTGGGGCATGTTTAAGGAAAAAATTTACAAGTCACCAGTACATTCAAAAGAAGAATTGCTACGTCGAGTTACCCAAGCATTTAGAGAACAAAATCCAAATGAGATTAGATCTTCCACGACTAATGCGGTAAATACCCGCATCTTAAAGTGTTTGGATGTAAACGGACAGCGTTTTGAACAATTGTTAAAATGATCGATTTAATTTTTTTTATTACAATCCTGAAATAGTATAAATTTCCTTAAGTTCATTGGCGGTAGATTTGGGTACATTTCATTAAACTTTATACATGTTCTAGCGATAATTATATCACACTGTCCAAATAAAATAAATAAATTCATAAGTACTGCGTTTAAATAGTTTTCTTCAGTAATTTTTAACTGAATTTTTAAAGAAAGTGCCATAATTTTTATGTCAAACAAGAGTTTGTCATGGCATACTTACTAAAAATCAAATTTTTGAGCAAATTTTACAAATAATGGCTTATAAGTCAAAAACTTGACTAGTTAGCTATAGATATGTTATACAAAAATAAAGAGCCAATTTAAGTAGCTTTCTAAATCAGTGATAATATACAGGGTGTTACGTTTAAAAAAATATACTTTTGGTCACCTATTGAAGTCCCCAAATTAACTGTATTTTTAAACCACCCTGTATATCGCAACTAAGATTTCGGCATAGGGTTAAAAGCCCCCTGATAATATTTACCCATCCACCAATTTTCGGGGCTCTAATATTTCAGAGTTTAAAAATATCAACATTTTTTTAAGTTAACGTTTTTCGTCAAAAAATTGCAATTTAATTATTATCTTAGAAACGGTAAGAGATAAGTATAGATTAACATTAAATAAAGTTGTTAAGAAAGTGATAGAGGGTTCAAAAATTTAATAAAATACAGGGTGTTCCATTTAAAATAACGAAGTTGCTACTAATTTTAGGTAGACGTGGCAACACTGCATCATTAAAAATATTTTAGGTAAATAGAGCATGTCCGTTTATATAAACAACCAAATTTTCAAAATGATTCGTTAACTGGTTCGTCATATACTTCTAACGTACCATCCACCGTGAATCACCCTGTATATATATATTCTTACTAAATTGGATGCCCCTCATAGTTGCCTTTCTTTAATTAAAACCCAAAAATAATTAAAAATATTTTGACGTGTCCATGTTTATTATTGTCATTTTGGGGGTACTTGATTAAAGCTTCATAGGATCTAATTTTTTTTTGAGGTTAAAAAGAAATAACAAAAAATTTGTTTAGGTCTATTATTGTTACTGTATTTAGAGCAAGCACAAGACCTCCCTATTAAGACCCTTTAATCTCTCGTATTGCTGATTTAATACCAGGATAAGATTTCACTATTGTATTAATTTAACAATGTTTTTTTGTTCTTTGCAGACACAGAATCTTAAAAAACTCTTGGTTATAAATACTATTTTAATTTTATTATTGAAAAAGCAAAATCTCTTAATAATTAATATATACGCTGGTTTAGCAGTGAAATTAAAAACCATATATTTATACATAGACAACACGAGCTCGTGCATAAAACAGAGATGTTTTAGGGCGTATTGATAATAATTGGTTTAACTCAAATTAAATACAACATAAAAATAAATTTTTCTAAACAAACAAAACAATCTCCCATCATTGAAATATATGGTCGAAAGTAGTGAAGTAAGGCCGAAAAGAAGCAGTGGCGGCTCATCAGGTGAAGAAGGTAAAGAGGCTCTTCACCAAAAAAAAAATAAAACTAGGAGGAAAGTTTTTCGGAAATATTAAATATTAATATACCAATACAGCT
Organism: Polydrusus cervinus; assembly: GCA_935413205.1. Classification (NCBI taxonomy): domain Eukaryota; kingdom Metazoa; phylum Arthropoda; class Insecta; order Coleoptera; family Curculionidae; genus Polydrusus; species Polydrusus cervinus. The sequence continues at coordinate 44,021,908 of OW284513.1, read as the reverse complement.
ACCATTTTAGCCCTTAAAAAATAATTATGTTCGAATTAATAATATTTATTTAATACGAATGTAGCTACGCATAATAGGGCCACGGTTAACTTCGATGGACAATAATTATAAACACTCGTGCATTTTGGCGCTCCCCAGCGACCGTGTCCGTTAGCTCAAAGCAAGTGAAGACCCAACGCTCAACATGGCTTTGATATTCACCATCCCTATGGTTACGTGACGTTAGTCACGCAAGCAGCATATAACAATTTGCATTATGATGAAGGGCAATTTAAAAATAGATCAGTCGTATGCACCATTGTTTTAGCATTGGTTCGCCTAACCTTAAGGTATTTATTTTGAGGCTTTGCAAAACTTACGGTTATAGATATTGTTTTTACGTGATTTACTGTGTGATTAAAAAGTTTTGTTTTTATTTTTCAGTTAATTCAGTAGTGTACGTACCTACTTAGTTGTGTGTTTTAAAAATGAACCCAATTAATGACATAGTTTGTAATTTGTTGGAAACTTCATTCGTTCGTTGAACAGATGAGGATAAGAGAGACGTTTTGTTACACGGGTTTTTAGTCAATGTTTGTTTAAGTACCAGCACTATACCTAGCACTTCACCATTTTTTAAGACCGCGAGCCGCCACTGAAAAGAAGGCTGGTGGAGTAGAAGGTCAAGTATTTAGATAGTATAAAGATGAAACGATTTTGTAAAAACCTTAAACAACACACTTTTGGACCCGCTTTTTTGACAAAAAACAACCGTTCGGTGATTTCCTATCACCATTTTTTCCTACCAAAAGGTTTTTCTACTCCCACATGGATATTTGGTGTTTCCTATATAAGTGATAAGAAAAGTAGGCTATTGCAGTTAACTGTACGGCATACTTTCATATTCATTACTGTCAATGCGGCATAGTGTTGCAACCTTTAATAATAAAATTTCCTATTTTTAAAGAAAAATTCCACGAATGCACACAATACTGCTTTTTTTTAGCAAATTACAGTTGAAAACATTGTTATAAATATTAGACCTCTCTGTTGCGTTCTTTTAAAGCACTTATACCAATCACAGTTTATTGTATTTACTGAGGCTCCGCCTTCTTTTTCAAGGCACTATAAATTATATAATTATTTATATGTATCTGGCACAATATGTTATTAATTTGTTCAAAACACAAAATATATACGCATCTATTATAGTTTTATCAATAATGCAACCTGCTGAATGCACATAGAAAATTACTTCCAAGTAGCGTTATTATTGAGTTGGTTTTACCATAATTTCTAACATGATCAGTTGGCCGAAACTGCTAAACAGCGAACTTTGGATCCAATGGTCGTGACTTCAAGCCCGGCAGCCTGCTAAGTTTTTTAAAAATGTTGAACATATGATTCGTTTGGTCGTAGAAAAAATATACTGGAGTGGATTGTACATAATGTCCATGTGGCACCACGTGAGATATGGACATGATATCCACTCTTGAAGTACAAACTACTATTTTGTACTAGTTTCCTTAATGCAGATTGTATAATAAACATATATTTTCTACATTTAAATATTGCTTTATTTTAAACCTTTATTTTTTTGAATTTCCCCGTTTTATTCTTGTACACTTCATATTAAAAATCTAAGCATAATCCGCTTATTTACAAATTCAACTAACGCAAAAAAAACTATATTCCTTCCTTACAATTACCCAAAACGTGACGGATGACAGGACATTTACGAGCCTAATGTAGTTATTAACGGTCGGCAATAAAAATGATGACAACCACTTTAACGATGTTTTTGTGGATATTTCCCCCATAAAAACCTAGAATCGTCGTTTACCAAAAAGGGCATCTTAATAAGCACATTTTTATGTTAAGAGTTTAACTGTTAGGCAACTTATTGACAATAGTGGGGTTGATCCATTGGACTAAAATTAGAAATATCTTTTTTAGTTACTTTTGTCAAAGATTTATTTTCGCCAACATAAGTTAGCACTATGATGGTAGTAACTATTAATAAATACCAGAGCTAGGTAAACTACTAAAAGAAATTACTAATTAGCTCGTTACAAGCTACTTAAAACTGCAAGTACTGTAAAGCTCCGCTAATCCGAACCTCCACTAATCCGGATGTCCTTGTAATCCGGACCGACCGTGAATCTCCTAATCTGGATTGGACATATTTTCATTAGATATTTCTTGCCGTAACTGAATAGGTAGCAGCACAGGAAATCCCTGACTAAGTGTGGAATATAAAAAGGGATATCCCAGCACCACCTATATTGTTAAGGGTGTTGGATATCCCCGAATCAGCTTGACTCAACATGGCACTAAAAGGCTTACAAGGGGCGGAGGAAAACAAAGCCCAACTAAACAGTTTGATCAATCTCAGAATTTTACAGGAGCACACAATGAAGTGCATGGGGCAAACGCTCGGGAGGCTATAGAGAATGATAAAATAAGTCTAGTGTTTCATATAATTCTTTTTTGTATGAATGACAGATATCCCCCAAAGGGAGACCAAGCAATAAATTTTGTTCTTTTTATATAGTTTTTAAACTACCTCGTATACTGTGAAATAAATTTAGCATTTTATACAGGGAATAAATTGGTAAAAGGGGCTACATAGTAACATTTAATAGACGAGGAAAGCCAGAAACGGGCTCACTCTAAAGCTGGCCACGGACACAGAGAGATGTACACGTGCATCATCGTCTGTGTGTGGGTGTTCGCGCGTCACTTCAATAATTTATTTCACGATATTCTGAAATATGTCTGAACATTCAGGAAAAAAGAAATGCCCATTTTAAAGTTTATTAAAATCATGACAGAATTGAAAAATATATGATTTAATCCACAACATGGCTCGATTTAAAAATTACGTCAGAAGCTGTGACCCGCCCTGATAAAGTCCGTGCAATTACTGACTTTCCCGAGACATTAAAAATGTTACTATGTAGTACCGGTACCTATTTTCTGTTCTAAATATAAAAATTTTATCAAAAGATACGAGGTGGTTTAAAAATTAATACTAAAAGGGTAAATCTCCTGATCTCTCTTTGGGGTCCTATATTTCGGTCAGGGACACTATAGAAATATTTTTTTATGAGACACTAGGCTTATTATAACGTCCCCTATACGCTTCATAGAGTTCGTCCCATACTTACCCTGTATAAGTGAATGGGTATTTTATATTGACAAATAAAAATAATTGATCTACTATATTCACTGCATTTTTTCATTTAGAACAAGCAGCATCGCCACAATTGTTTATTTGTAATGGTATAATGATTTACCTGCTATAATATTATTTATATTTATTTGTTAAAATATTTTAAATTAAGATAAAGTCAAGGTATTCTATTTAGAAATATATATTCAAATTAAATTTTGTATTGTTACCCTCAATTTCTTAAATCGTGCAGATCATTCATTTGTGTAATCATTATTTAATTTGATCCTAACCTTAAAGTTCAAAGACTTTTGTTTGACCTTCTAGTTTCTAGTAAGCCAGATCGTGTAAATTGTTATTAAATATAGAAATCACATTGATCGCCGTAAAAATTATACCTTAAATTATTATATGAACTTGTACATAGTTATTGTGAACGAAACTACCTTCCGGTGTTTATATGAAGATATATTTACTTTAAATTTCATTTAGGCCTTAAAGCTGACTAAAGTTTTAAGATATCTTACTTATCAAAACTAATTTTTAAAAAATAGAACTATATAGTAACAACTGATCGCCAAAAAAAGTTCTGTTTTTTTTGAATTGGATTTTAAAATTGTGTTTGATTTAAAAGAAAGTTATTACCCGTTACTAAAGCTGGAAAATTTGGTAAATAACCACAGGCATCGATGTCGATGTTAATAACTGCTGATAAATACTGATAATTGATATAGTATTGCGAATATACAGCAATGAAAATATTTTTACAGTAGTGTCCGACAGTAATATACGCAAGGGAGATATACCTAACTATAAAGCGATTGTTCTATATCCAGCATCCAGTGACTTAGTGGGGGGCATAGTTAAAATAGGCTCTGAATTAAAATTGCGCATTGGATTTGTAGGAGCACTATGACGAAATCTGGATTAAGTCAGATAAGGGCTGTAACTCTGCTGCATATGCTTACTAATGACACTTAAATATTGTCGCTAGCTCTTTGACTAAACACATGCAATAACCGAGAAGACGAATGAATAACCTTATCTGAACAAACTTCGATTATGGAAAATCTGGGCGGATGTTCTTGTCTAAGAACGGGATCCTTTACCATTGCATTCCATGATGCTGAATTTTCACAAGGTTTCGCAATGTTTTTAGATTCCCAAATCATGTTAATAATATGTTTAACACCGTAAACTTGGCAAACAAAGTGGAGGGGCGGGTTTGCATTTTGATATACTTGAGATGTTGAGTGTTTGATGTATTTGTTATTGACGGATCTAAAGATAAAATATTACTGGTTTAGCTTTTGATTCAGCCATAGCGCGGGCCTACATTTTTCTATGAATAAAGATAATATGTATTAATAATCTTGTTTTGCATTGAGAACATTTTATTTCTCATGTCCATTACGTATTATTTCTCGTTATTAGAAAATCAGAGAAGATTAAAGAGAACACTTTCATTGGCGAAGGTATTTTATTATTGGTCGGCCTGGCCAGGAGTTTGTGTTTAGGTTTGCTAATAATCCTTAATTATAAATTATTATTTTCTGTTATTTTACTAAAGGACCGTTCAGCAACATCAGAGAGGTGGGCGCAACAATAACACCTATCCCGATAGAACAGGATACCTGGTCAAACCCAAGCGAGGGATTGAAATTGGGAAACCCTCCAAAAAGCTATCAACTGGAATGTTGCTTCTAAAGTGTACCCAGCTAAAACAAATGGTTGCCCTACTAACAGGCCACTGCCACTTCATAAAACACCTACGTCGAATAGGAATTTACAATGGTCCTATTGAATGCCGACTTTGCGGCGAAGAGGACGAAACCGCCTCACATATCATATATAACTGCGAAGCACTGACCCGAGGAAGATTCAAAATCTTCGAAGGAATCCAATGTAGGGATAACCTCCCGCATGACAAACTTGGTAGGAATTTACTGGACCTTATTAAAGGAACAAATCTTTTCTAGCAAAATAGGGGACCACAATAAGTCACTAGGTTGCAGTGCAGTAAGCTTGGGCCGAAATCCCGAGCCCTTGCCTTAAACCAATCAAAGGACCAATCACAAATTATATAACGCCACTGGGGGAAAGGGGATTCGGCCAAGCGTTACGGTCCTGATACATGAGGGAAGGTAGAACTGCCAAAAATAACAACATTTATTATTGAGAACTATAAAATATATGTTTCCTAAATATCAATCCAAAACTTTTTACAATAAAGCACCCGTTACGTGACGGAATCGTAGCGATGAGGGGACGGTCCGGCCTCGCTTGCGGGCCTGGTACATGGGAAAAGGGAGAGGTTTGCGTAGGGTAATTTGTATTAAGGGAAGAAAAAACAAATTATTATAAAACGCAAATTGATAATAATAATAAATACAGTAAAAAATGTGGAAGACTTTAAAAAATTTGATTAAACCGACTACAAGAGCGAAATAAAAGAAATTGTATTTGAAGACGGTAAAATATCAAACATAAATATTATAGCTGAAAAATTAAACTCATACTATGTCCAGAGCGTTGAAGAAATAATTATCTCAATAAATGTTGAAAACCATTCTATTTGTCCAAAAATTTCTAGAAATAAAAATATACAAACATTTTCTAAAGTAACTCTCAGTCATTTGATGAATACATGATTTGATTAAATGAATGATAAACAATTTAAATTCAAATGAAAATTACAGTGAGGTTTTAACAAAGAAATTAATGAAAGAAGCATTTGGAGTTATTGGATACTATCTATTTAACTTTATTAATGTTTATTGTTTAAACAATGGGGAAATTCTATCAGTCCTTAAATGTTCATATATTACCCCGGTTCCAAAGATTAAAAATTCTAAACAATGGAACGAGATGAGACCAATAAATGTTTTATGGGACATAGAAGTAGTTTATGAGCAAGTTATAGATTTTTTGGATGAAAACAAAATTTTAATTCATTCACAAGCTGGATTTAGAAAAGTGTATTCAACTGAAACAGCCATCAAGTATGTAATTGAAAATTGGAAAAGAGATTTGGAAAAAGAAAAATATGTTATTGCTATATTTCTTGATTTTAAAAGAGCTTTTGAAACGATTATAGGGACATTTTACTTCAAAAATTATTTGAATATGGTATCAGGGGTAAAGTTTATCAATGGATTAAAAATTATTTAAATAATAGGACACAGACAATAAAAATTGGTAATATATTTCAACAAAAAAAATAAATAGCATAGGAGTACCCCAGGGAAGTATTTTGAATTTTATTTTTTATTGTATATATTAATGACATGCCATTAGTATTAAAATTGACTAAATTTCAAATGTTCGCAGATGATACTCTTATTTATATTAGTGGTAAAAATGTTTTGGAAATTTTGGAAGTTTTAAATTTGTAACTTGTTTTATTGTCAAATTGGTTAAAAGTAAACAAATTAAAATTAAATGTTTCCCAAACAAAATGTATGGTTATGGGTTTAAATTTGGATTTAACCAATTTAAATATTTTAATTGATGGAGATAGATTGGAAATAGTTAACTCATTTAAATATTTAGGTTTAGTAATTGAGTCAAAATTAAAATTAAATATCCAATATAAAAATTTAATTTCCAAAAATGCAGGAAAAATAAATTACTTTAAAAGAATAAGTTTCAATTTAAAATTTTAATCGAAAAAAATTGTTTATAATACTTTAATTTGCCATATTTTTTATATTGTTCTACAATTTTGTTTAACGCTGATGAAGGTGTAATAAACAGATTACAAATTTTACAAAATAAAGCGATGTGAATTTTACTTAATATGGATAGATATTTAAAACTTAATATAATGTTAAAACAATTAGAATGGTTAAATGTAAAAAATTTAATATTATTTTTGGTTTTGATATTTATTTACAAAGTTCAAAATGGTTGTTACCTGCTTCACATTTAAAAGAGTTTACTATTCTAAATTGTGATCATCATAATTATTTAACGCGAAATAACAATAATTTTTTTCTTAATACTTTTTCAAAAGACGTAGCTTATAAATCGGAATTTCATAAAGGGTTTATTGAATTTAATAATTTAAATAAGTCAATTAAAACACAAAAAAGCTTAAAATCATTCAAAAAGGGTTTAAAAAAATATTTATTAACAGTAGCCATGTGCTAAATAAATCTTGTTACTACTACTACACACATTAGTATGCAAAAATAGTTTTCTATATTTAAAAAACATATTAAAAAAGGGAATCCACAGTGATTTCGGTCATTTACATTAACGATTTTATAGAAAGGCCTCTAAGGTTACTTATGGTCGATAACTCAGTCGAAAATATGGTTAACAACCTTTAGGTTTTATAAGCTAGTATACCCTAACACTCTTTCTTTTCTGTCCAAAAATATAAATAAACTCTTCACATTTAAATTTCTAGGTCAAGTTGAGAAAACGGGTTCAAATTTAAAATTGTTTAAACACACTAGATAATTCGGAAAATTTAATAAAAAATCCGGAAAATGATAATAAAGGTTTAAAAGTTATTCCAACGCCCAAGACGTCGGTTTTATCATTTTCAAGAAATCTAATTTTAAATAAAAATCAACAATTTAAAATTGAAATATTTATAAAACACAGGGTGAATTATATTCACTGGTCTGGGAGCGTGGCGTTTATACTAAACTGCTGGACAATTCAAGCGGGCCGAGCTAATTGTTAGGTGAACTTTGGAGTAAAATATTTTACGAACGAATAAAGCTATCGATGCGCGGTTTGCAAAATTTAAAAGAGAATTTAATTCTTAATATGCACATTTTTTCCAATTTTTTTTAATTTCTAACCTTTAACTGTCTACAGGGTTCAAAGAGAAGTATGTTTTTTTTTACCAAACGCAAGAAATTAAAATGTACTCGTTGCAAAAGAGGTGGTCCTAAGAAGTTTTAATCACTTACCAAAACCCGTTCTTACAAAACATTGTAAGGTCTAATGACAAAAATACCTGAAATTTACAGGGGTTGAGAAAAAAATCTAAATTTCATGAACAAAGAGGGATATCAAAAATTTGAGAATTTACTTTGTTCTCTATAAATAGAAGATAAAGAAAATGCCATCTAAAATAGTTTGAAATTATTTTTGTGGAAATCCGGTACTTAGAAACTTTGGTAAAAAAACATACTTCTCTTTGAACCCTGTAGACAGTTAAAGGTTAGAAGTAAAAAAAATCGGAAAAAATGTGCATATTAAGAATTAAATTCTCTTTTAAATTTTACAAACCGCGCATCGATAGCTTTATTCGTTCGTAAAATATTTTACTCCAAAGTTCACCTAACAATTAGCTCGGTCCGCTTGAATTGTCCAGCAGTTTATAATCAAAGCTACTTGGAGGTCAATATTAGGGAATTGTTGTGGTTTTATTATGGCTATATTATGGCTCATTCAACATATATATGGGATATACATATTTATTGAACGGCAGCACAGTTTTGGACTTGCATTGTCTTTATTTCTTTAGAAACTCTACTTTTTAACTGGTAAGCATCTCCAGTCGTCTTCAGGTGAATACTGAACCTTTAAACAGACAATACATATTTATGTTTTATCCTAAGAATTTTATGTAAAATCCTAATTTTAAAAAATATACAAGATGTTTCGCTTATAATAACAAAGTTGAGTGTATTTTCGGTTAAACCAAGATAAATTGTATAAACTGTTTTAAAATTTCAGCAGATGGTAAATATTTTTTGATAACCTAATAAATGTGGATGGACACGATCAAAACAAATCGAATATATCGTTCTTTTACGTTTTCAGTGCACCCCTGGCACTCCCAGTTGGCTCGATTCTGAATAAATAGTTTAAAATGATACCCCTTTTAAGAATCACACACTGTTAACTACATTGAGTTAGGTTTTTAATTTGCATGCAAAATTTTATCTTGTACAGTGACGGTGCCAGACGTCCTCTATTTTCCGGGATTGTCCCGTTTTTAAATATTTTGTCCCGCGTTCCGTGCAAGCTATTAACGGGACTCCATTTGTCCCGTTTTTCTCACTTGACACGAAAATTTGAAAATTTGAAACTTTAATTCCAATCCTAATTTATCTCACATTCATTGTTTTATTCCAACAATTCAACTTATTGGAATTATTACTTCTTTTAACGTTTTAACAGTCCATGGATTGTTGTTGGATTAATAATTATGATACCTTTTTGTATCTTATTTAAAAAGTTTTAAATATATGTATGTTTGGAACACATTCCTTTTTTTTCTGCTTGTCCCGTATTTTTGCTTCTTTTTTTAGCTTCAATCCCGCTTTGACCTAAAACTTTTCTGGCAACCTAGGCGGTGCCAAAAAAAATTATAATGGGTGGGAACAAACGGACCTACTACTAACTTAATCCCCTAAACACAATTGGTTGAACACCCCTAATATCAGAGTGGGCAGTGCTCCCCTGGCCTCCTCCTGGTGCCGCCTGTAAAATATAATTTTAATATCTACAGAAATTTAAAAAAATAATCTCTTAAAAATATTGTTGGTATTTAAAAAAAGCACGTGTATTTTGTTCTAGACCATTACTTATTTCATAATAATTAATTGCCTTCTAATTACCTTCGCCAATAGACAAGACAAGTATTTACATATTTGATTGTTACGCATTTTTTTTAAATAAGCAAATATTAATAAAATAAAATGTTTGCCAATTTCCGTATATTAGCATAAAATAAGGTTGTTATAACAAATCATATATCGTCAAAGGTTAACAATTTTATTAACGATTAGTATTCGTCAACAATTTAGGACTGTTAATGAACTTAAACATTTTTTACTTATAAATCTTGATAAATTAAAATTTTACTTGATAACCTAAAATGTGACAAGATCGAAATTCTGATGTTTCTCTCCTGCTTTTTTACGCACTTATGCGAAGCACGGCACGTTAAAATACGAAGATAATGATTTTAGCATTAAGATCGACGCGCCGTGCTTCGCTAATGTCTGCGGATCCACATTGTACCACATGTGATAAATGCAAAGCACCGTTTGAAGCTTTTAGCCGAAAAACGGGGCTTTGGATTTATCGCATGTGGTACAATGTGGATACGTGGACTCTTGTGAAGCGCTGCTCGTCGAACTCAATGCTAAAATCCCTATATTCATATATCGACGCACTGCACTTCGCATAAGTGCGTGACAAGCTTTATTCTTATCTTGATTTTTTTTCGTGCATATTCAGGGAAAATAGTTGTTTTTGAACATTAGTATTACTTTCTCTACCAGTGCCCTAAAAAAAACTTTAAAATAATATCCGGCGATTTTAATTGACCACTTTCCTTATATATTTTTTCCCGAAAGTAAACGATCAGTAGTTCTCAAAATACAGCCGGCGCCGGTGTCCCTGTATGGAACACTTTATAATTTATTTTGAGCAGCCACTTTATAAATGATATTACATACACTCTAAAAAATAAGTTGATCGCCCAAGCAAATTGAGTGTTATGAGACTTTAGTATACGTAACAATAATTTTTAGTTTCCCAAACGTATTTTAGCTACTACTTGGTTGGTTTAAACAAAATTCTTTAGTTTTGGAACCTAAATATTATTCTTAGCTGTAACATAGAATTGGCAACCAATTCGACATGTTGCAACCTTAATCAAACATACCAGGACTACCAATGGATGGTGCTAAAAGTTATATATAACCCTACGAGGTTGATAATATTGTAATTTTTAGTATCAAGACTATAGTTTGGAAGATATAGATAACTTCTCTGTACAGATGAACACAAAAGAGTTTGAAACCGGTCTGCAGGTGGTTTCATCCTACCAGTAGTAAGGTCTTCACTTCTAGATGGTGCAACCAGGCTTGTATTTTGTTATCTAACACAGTGTTGACAAAATATGAATATTATTATTTCTTATGCATCTTTCAAACAAATTAGTACTGGCAACAAACATACTCTTTAAGCTTACAAGCAGTTAGTTTGCTAATGACAAAAGTGTCTATAATAGAAACAGCTTTTCTTTGGAGTATTATATAGGTACTACCTATATAGAGGTTTTAATTCTGCTTTCATCATAACATAGAGGTGTCCCATTTATATTAATTCTCGCACTAAAATCACTTCTTCAACAAAATTTAGTTATATACTAGTTTTCATTCTTCTGCTCTCACCATAAAGGGTAGGTTTCCAGTTTACAATTCTTTATCAGCTTATTAAAAACCAAAACATTATTTTGCCACTCAAAGCAAAGACGTTTTATTTATCCATAAGGGAAACATCGCCAACATTTAGATATTTTCAACTTAAATTTAATAAACTAACCGGTCCAAAGGGCATAGATAACTAAATACGTAATTCACAAATGTTTTTAACTATAATTTTCACTCAAATGTTACAAATACCACCGAAGAAAGGCTTGAATTACAGCAAAATAAAACATAAACAAATCTAACAAAATTGTCACTTTTTGAAATGTACCTACTCCTAACATCACTTCTCTAAACTGTCAAGTAAAATTTAACGCGTGTTTAATGGGGTTCTGTCATCTTTCTCAAGTTAAAGTGATATGACCATAGTAACCAATGCCGGAATCGGCCCACGGTTACTAAAAAGAACGGTTGTCTGGTAACTTCTGACCAATTAGAGCCTGCCTGCTGATGACGTCACAAAACGTCTTTGTTATACGGGTCTATTATGAATGCAACAGACAAAGAGAGACAGGTACGCCTTTCTATGAAATGAATAGAGCACGCTATATATATTTGATCGTTTTTAGAAAATTTTAGTATTTATGGACCTAATAAACTAGTTTTCCTATTTCTGGAAGCGAATTTTATAAAAATAAAATTGAACTGAAACTTAGACCGTAATTTTAAATATTTAGTTTTCTGTTTTTCTTTTAATACAAGTAGATAAGTCTACAAATACAGGCCGAACACAGGGTGCAATTTCATTTTACTAACTTTAAAGTTTACTTTAAAAAAACGCATGTGTATGTAGCTGCTGTTTTCAATGTTTATTTCAGAAAATATATATATACATTTTTTTTATTTCTTCTAAAACATATATATTATAGTTCTGTATAGATAAAAAAGTAAAAAATTATTGTTTGAATATAAAATACATATATTATATTATAGGATACAGTAAAACAAAGTTGAACTTGTAAATTTCCACTATATTAAAAAGAAGAAACATAACATGTTTCGCTGCACGGCAGCTTCGTCAGATGACAATGTGAAATAAGATGTAAAAGGTATAGATTATTGACAATGTAAATAAAAACAGTGGGAGGGTTAAAAGCTAGGAAAAACCCAAAGAAAGGGTCGGTATAATTCAATTAAGTAAAATGATGGGTTTTTTCAACCATTGTTAGGTATACAATAATCAACAGAATAAGTTTAACAAAGGTGAACTATTTAAATCTAATTGATCATTAAGTAACAGGTCCGTATTCTTAAGTTTATTAATTTCGACAGACTCTAACAAATTAAGTTTTAAGCCCTTATTTTCTGTATGTAAGATTTTAAAAGATGGATCAAAATTATGTTGGTTGTTGAGCAAATGGTTAGCGTAGTTAGAATCGGTTTTATTTTTAATAAAACTATTATAATGTTCGTGTATTCTTTTGTTGAAGTTTCTCCCTGTTTGACCTATGTATGTTTTCGGACAATCCTTGCAGTTTAATTTGTAGATACCAGAATTTTTGTTTTTATCACTTTTGGTTTTATTGTTTTTAATAAATTTACCTAAAGAGTTATTAGTTTTGTAAGCCACATTTATATCAAGTTTATTGAGAAAATTGCCAATTATTTTGCTAGGTTGACCAAAGAAAGTGACAAGTTTAAAATTGTTAGCGTAAGTTTTGATTTTGGGAAAAACTAGGTCAATAGCTTTTTTGTAGGTTTTCTTTTTTAAAATTTGATCAATAAGATTAGAGCTATAACCATTATTAACCGCAATTTGTTTTATGATGTTTAATTCTTTTTGAAAATTGATTGTGTTTAAAGGGAGAGATACTAATCTGTGTATCATACTATGAAAAGACGCTAATTTTTGTTGTATAGGGTGACATGAAGAGTTGTTTATAACCGTGTCAGTATGAGAAGGTTTATGGAAAACTGAAAAAATGTGTCTACCATTTTCTTTATTAATATTTAAATCAAGAAAATTAATAGAATTGTCAATTTCATGTTCAATTGTAAACTTGATATTCTTATGTAAGCTATTGATATATTCTAAAAAGACTTGTAACTGTCTGTCAGTTCCGAGAAAACATGTTAGGACATCATCAACATACCTATGCCAATAAAGAAACTGTTTGAAAAGAGGATGTTTGCTGATTTTATCTTCCAAAAAATCCATAAATATTTCAGCCAACAAGGGGCCAAGGGGATTACCCATAATAAGAAATATTTATGGATTTTTTGGAAGATAAAATCAGCAAACATCCTCTTTTCAAACAGTTTCTTTATTGGCATAGGTATGTTGATGATGTCCTAACATGTTTTCTCGGAACTGACAGACAGTTACAAGTCTTTTTAGAATATATCAATAGCTTACATAAGAATATCAAGTTTACAATTGAACATGAAATTGACAATTCTATTAATTTTCTTGATTTAAATATTAATAAAGAAAATGGTAGACACATTTTTTCAGTTTTCCATAAACCTTCTCATACTGACACGGTTATAAACAACTCTTCATGTCACCCTATACAACAAAAATTAGCGTCTTTTCATAGTATGATACACAGATTAGTATCTCTCCCTTTAAACACAATCAATTTTCAAAAAGAATTAAACATCATAAAACAAATTGCGGTTAATAATGGTTATAGCTCTAATCTTATTGATCAAATTTTAAAAAAGAAAACCTACAAAAAAGCTATTGACCTAGTTTTTCCCAAAATCAAAACTTACGCTAACAATTTTAAACTTGTCACTTTCTTTGGTCAACCTAGCAAAATAATTGGCAATTTTCTCAATAAACTTGATATAAATGTGGCTTACAAAACTAATAACTCTTTAGGTAAATTTATTAAAAACAATAAAACCAAAAGTGATAAAAACAAAAATTCTGGTATCTACAAATTAAACTGCAAGGATTGTCCGAAAACATACATAGGTCAAACAGGGAGAAACTTCAACAAAAGAATACACGAACATTATAATAGTTTTATTAAAAATAAAACCGATTCTAACTACGCTAACCATTTGCTCAACAACCAACATAATTTTGATCCATCTTTTAAAATCTTACATACAGAAAATAAGGGCTTAAAACTTAATTTGTTAGAGTCTGTCGAAATTAATAAACTTAAGAATACGGACCTGTTACTTAATGATCAATTAGATTTAAATAGTTCACCTTTGTTAAACTTATTCTGTTGATTATTGTATACCTAACAATGGTTGAAAAAACCCATCATTTTACTTAATTGAATTATACCGACCCTTTCTTTGGGTTTTTCCTAGCTTTTAACCCTCCCACTGTTTTTATTTACATTGTCAATAATCTATACCTTTTACATCTTATTTCACATTGTCATCTGACGAAGCTGCCGTGCAGCGAAACATGTTATGTTTCTTCTTTTTAATATAGTGGAAATTTACAAGTTCAACTTTGTTTTACTGTATCCTATAATATAATAGTTATGGATTTCCACCTAGTATCGGCTGAATCAATTAATTTTTTTAAAATACATATTTTTACTAAAACAACTTTAATTTATTACAAAGAAGCAAAAGGTAACAGTTATAAAGATCAAACTTAGGACTCAGTTAAGCTAAATTATAAGGTAAACTACATAGCTTAACGCAAGTAATAAATTATATACACACATAAAGACGGTCTTGTAAAAATTCCCTTTAACAACGTCGAGGTTACATGATTCGCTGGCAACTGAGCATCATGAGATTATGAGATCTAACTACAAAAAGGAAAGAAACATATAAAAATAACAACATCTGCATTATAAATGTTTTCTTTTTAATACTCTGGAATCATCTTTGGTATTTAAATATTTAATTCTTATAGATACCTGGTGTCTCGCAAAAGAATATACTAATTTAAAGGGAATATTGGAAACTTTTCGAAATATAATTTTTGCAGTTCGTTTTATAATGTTTGTTTTAAATTTAAAGTTATTACAATTCAATTTATTAAACCATTTGTCCATTTCTTCTACACTTTCCTTCCATGAAATTGAAGGATCAGTTAAACCCCCAAAAGAAAGACTATGAACTCAAGATGGCATAGCATACGAATGCATTTTTTGGCTCATTCTCATAATTGTAGCAACCCAGCTTAGGAAACCCTTTGCGATTTTTTCGTGCTAAAAAGCTTGCCACATACACTAACCCATCTTTTTCACATATATTTGTAGCAGATCTGCGTGATGAAGTATCACTAATTTAGTCACTTTATGCTAGCCTTTATAACCAGCCCGGTTTAAGGCAGTAGACAAGAAAAATTCTTCACTTTGTTCCCCCTCAACATTAGTATTTCTTTGTACCTACCATTCGTTATTTTTGCCAAGTACTATCATTCTTATTATATCTATAGCATTAAGGGGTGCCGGGTGGTCATGAACGAAGGCCCCCCTCGTTCTTATCTGAAATTTAAAAAAATTATAATATACCTATTACTTAGGTAAACAAAAACATGTAGGAGAGAATAATAATTAATTACCTTTTATTGTTGATTAATATATTGATAAAATGTCTCTTTATCTTTAAATATAAGTCTCTAAAACACCTAACAACTTTGAAAATTTGCTGAAAACCACTTCAAAAACAGAAATAACAGAATAAACAATGCTAATTCTGTATACAAATGTCTGAAAAGACGTTTTGTGACGTAGGCGATGACGTTTCGCCCGCCATGACACCAAGCTTACAAGGCAACCTATCTATCTAAAGACCTTGGAATCGGCCTAGCAATAAAATGTAGTCTCCATTAATAAGTTTCCACTTAAGGCAATTTTAACTAACTTTTCTGGTCACGGAATTAAGATTCTGGTATAGTAATACTACTAGGTCAGTTTTAAGAGTGCGGTTCCTCATAAGCAGAAGCAATATATTTTAAAATTCGCTCCAAACAAACCCTAACGTAACTATCAGCAATTATATAAATCTTTACCAATATATTTCGCCTGTTATGCTCGACCGAGGGAGAAAATTTAGGTTGCTCCAATTATCACAAAACGTGTTTAGGTAAAAAAAATTTAAAGTTTAAGGACGTAAGTGCTTTTTCTTTTTAAATGGAAAAAGAGCTAAATCGTACCGACAAACAGCTGAAATTGAAATGCTTTTAGTTTCTAGTTTACTGTCCTTGGCAAGACCTGGATTAAGGACACATTAAGCCATTAATTCCTGGAAAATCGCGTCAACAAAGAAATGTTTTAATTCTATCAAGGTTTCCTAGAACCTAAAAAAAATTTACCACTTTTCAGTTTCATAAATCAGAAAAATATTTTTTGGGTATTTCGCCACACGATGAGAAAACCAGTTTCTTTAATTAATAAAAGCTACTATGGAATAATACCTGTGTAATATATAGTTGAATAGGTAAAAAATTGCTTTAATTTGAAATGCCCATATTTTCTTCTAAATTCAATCAAACTGTTCCATTTTCAGTCTATAGGGTAGTCTGTCAGTTGGACCACTAAGTATAATGTGTGTGGCTTCAATAGTAGTAGATTAAGTTTGACGCTCCTCTACACTGAGTCCATTAATTATGGAATAGTTAAAAAATCCTTTAATTTCAAAAGCCAATATTTTCATTAAAATTCAATAAACCCATTCTATTTTCAGTTTATTGGGTCACTAAGTGCAATGTGGGTGACTTTATTTTATGTATTTTTTATGCTGTATGACGGTTAAGATATCAAGCTAGGTAAAATCTCCTGATTTTAAAATTGATGTTTCTAAAATGCGAAGCTATGAGAATTGAATTTGATTATTGTATTAGTCACAGCTTTATTTTAGATACGTACTGTGCCCATTACAGAGCAGTGCCATTCGTGTCAATTTTTAAAAATATTATATCCCGAAAATTGTAATATTACCAATTACGCTGCTATGAAACCCACTCTCCTCCTCATTTTCGAGAATGGAAACTATAAAAAAGTGTTAATTACAGCTTTGTGTTAAATACTCACTGTTTACATTACAGCGTAGCAGCGTTTGTGTCGATTAAAAAAAAATTAAATTTCAAAAATCTTTATATTGCCGTTATGCTGCTAGGAAGAGTAATTGGCAATATAACGATTAATTTTGAATTTGAATTGACACGAATGACACAGAGCAGTTATGGGTATAATAGGTACCTAACATCAAGCCTTAATCAAAACTTTTTCGTATTCTTTATCCTCGAAAACCGGGGGAAAGTGGGTTTAAATAATATACCGATTTTTGGAATTTACTTTTTTTTTACACGAACGGCACTGCACTGTAGTAAATACAGTTAGTACCTAACATAAAGTTCTAACCGACACAATAATAAAATTTAAATTTTATTGTTTCGTATTTTAGAAGCATCAATTTTAAAATGAGCAGATTTTACACAGCTTGATATTTTAGCCATCATCAGTACAAAAAAAGACAAAATAAAGTCACACACATTATACATAGCGGTCCAAGAGACAGCCTACCCAATAAACTGAAAATAGAATCGATTGATTAAATTTTAACAAAAATATGGGACTTTGAAATTAAAGTAATTTTTAACTATTCCATAATTAATTAACTCAGTGTATAATAGCGTCCAACTTAATCTACTACTACTTTGTATTTGTGTTTGCAGAAAACTAAAGTTTTAAATATTGGTGACATTTTGCTAACCAAAGATATCACGCTAAACGATTTTTCAGGCGCTAAGATCTCGGCAGTGGCTGGTGCCTAAAACAGTAGTTTACAAAATTATTTGTATGGATTCAGAGAAAATTACTTTTGAAATATCGTTTAGTGGGATATTGTTGTTTATCAAAGTGTCACTATTATGTTAAATATACCCGTAAGCTTATCATTTTGATTGTTAAATTTTCAGTAAACACGAAGAGGGGTTATCTGTTCTTAAATGTCAAGACCGTTCGTTATTTGTAGTTTTTATTGCATCAGTTTCAAGACTACGAAGGTTGAAATGGCTGAATTGTTTTCTACGACATATAGACTTAAAAAAACTCCGGCCGTGATATATCATTAAAAAGAGATTTTGCTATAGAATCATTGAATAAAAATTACTGGTTTGTATTTAAAATTCAAAAGTTGACCTCACTTCCAAACCGGTTAAAACGGAAGTGGTTTAGAAGGTTTGATTTGGACGAAAACTGGCAATTTACACTTAGGGTAAAATACCCAATCATTGACACTATTAGAGGTAGCTGATTATATTTACGAATTTAATGAATCATTTGTACAGAAAATGGGGAAAACTTGTCTTGATTTAAAACGATTAATATATTGCCAAATAATATGTATATTATTTGTTTTAAGTCACCTTCGTTCGCTTCCAGGGCCATTCCCGAGGGGACCTCCAGCTTAACATGGGTTCCGAACCACGATC
The DNA here is from genome assembly GCA_935413205.1 of Polydrusus cervinus. NCBI lineage: Eukaryota > Metazoa > Arthropoda > Insecta > Coleoptera > Curculionidae > Polydrusus > Polydrusus cervinus. Next base: position 44,003,202 of record OW284513.1, on the reverse strand, counting down.
CTCAGTCATGCAACACCCCCCCCCCCCCCCCCCCCCAAGGGCTAACCCTCGGTGTATCGCGTCATCGCGTGGCCAACCGATTATAGAGTGTATACCTTCTTTTGCACCCCACGAGATATCCGGTCTGGTTACCGACGTGAATGGGTGGATAGGAAGATGATACATTTTACACTCTTCCCTGCATTCTAAAACCTACTAAAATTCGGATATACTCTTTTTATTGTGCGTATGCCCACTCCGAGGATCAAACTCGAAATGCCACGATCGAATGCCAGTGACTCACCGCTGAACCACTGCCGCAGTTCTACTCGAATTTCGGTTTTACTGATTACAAACCCAAAAAAAAACGTTAAAGTGTATTTTTTTTCAATGCTCATATAAAAATGTCTCCATCCAGAGAATCCAGAGTGAATACAACTTTTTTTAAATTTGGTCGCTCATATCTAAAAACGGTTTTTTTTTACTGGGGTTGGCGGAAGAGTCAGTATACTTAGGCCTATATTAGGCCCATTGTATCCCCTATCGTCTGGGTAATGTCAGCCAGACAAGACCTACAGCCTAACGTGGAATCCGAACCACGTGTATGCACTAGTTATCCTTTTTACCCCCCAGAAGTCCAGTCCATGGCCCAGTCCATGACTCTCTTCTCGGTTCCGTTATTAGGAATCACTAGTGACATACTGCATTCTTAAATCCACTGAATTTCGGACATACTTCTTTTATTGTATTTTATTGTATATGCCCACTCCGGGAATCGAACCCGGGTCGCCACGGTCGAATGCCAGTAACTCAACCACTGAGCCACTCCCGCGGTTAAAAAACGGGTTGGTCGAATATAGATATGGGATCAAAAAGAAAAGACCTTTAATAAAAATAAATCATATTATACAGGGTGTTCCTTTAAAAAACAACAACTTTACGCCACAGTTCCTTTGTTTTAAGCCAAGTCGCTTTTTAAATAACAATTTTAGATTCTACAGTCAAACATAATCAAGGTTTTAGTGGTTTTAATAAAAATACAGGGAAACTCAAAAAGTAGGCCCCTGTTCAGTCTAGGTTGGATGACCCTGTACTTTTTGAATAAATGAACAATTTAAAATAAATTGTAAGTCACAAATTTGTATCGGAAATTCTTGGGAAAATCTTTTCCCTCATCACTACCGAAGTAACGAAAATGAATATGAAAATTCTTAATAATCATTGGGTCGGGTCTATTTCTTTAAAGCACCTTGTAGTCTTGAATATCTACCTACTCTACAAAAAAGATCAATTATATTATTCGCCCAGTTAAAGTTAACAGCAGGGACTTTAGACCTTTTATTCCAGTTTTATCAAAGGAACCGAAAAAAGGGTGGATTATAGACATTACCTTTACAACTAATGGTCGATTTTTATCAGGGGATAATGGCTAAATGCGTTTTATTTTTTTTTGTTCTTCTTTAAGCTTTATATAGTTATTTCATTTCGCTATTGTTGCTTTGTAAAGAAGACATAGCTTTGCAAATTAAACTTAATATAATTATACCACCATCAGACTTTAGTGTGCGATAAAAAGTGTGCCACTTCTTTTAAAAACGAAGATATTTCTTTCTTTATCCATAAATAGAAACTTATTTATCTGGGCCAGTTTCAATATGACCGTTTGTAGAACCAGGTATGGTTTTACAAGACGAGAAATCTCACACATTTAAAAAAAACTTTTGCAAACCGAGACGACACTTTTGCAAATAGAATTTTTCTAAATGTGGTGAACGTCAATTTGAGATATTTATCACTAAAATTCTAAAATCACATAGGTACTTAATAATTATTACATAAAATGCATACTTTTTTCGACAAAAGAATAATCTAGGGGAAATGCATACACGGAACAAAATCAAACTAACATAAAGAATAATGCATTTAATTGTTTTGCCGACGTTTCGGTAATTTGGCATCGACCTTCTTCAGGGCTTAATTATACATTAGTAGAGTCGTACCGTTGTAAACTCCGTAAGGATAGTCAACAGGGTACCTTTAAAAAGGCACATCACAAAACCAACATTTAAAACAAATACAAAACAAACTGGGAACTCTCCACCGTTTGGTGCATGATATATCACTTTAGCGACTCATATAGAGATAGGTAGTAACTCTTTTTTATCCTAGTAAATTATGCTTGTAGTAAATGTTAAATTACAAGTGTCTTGCTTTTACTTGAATAAAGATTAGATTTTTTTCCGTATAGGCAGGCAAAATGGCATATCGTCCATATCAAATAACACTATCTAGTAAAATGTCCTCTCTGTGTGACAAATTAGCGCACATGTTGGCAGCATCACTCATTTGTTATGTTAGGTCGGTTGAACTAACGACACACGTGTTATTTTTATATGTGATTTTATATGAAGCTGATCCAAAATAAACGCTAAGTTCAACTAATCTTTTTATGTTATTTTTTCGTTATTTCGTTTGTTTTAGATTCAGGAAACGTTTTTTATTTTTGAATAAAAATAAGTAGGTAATTACTTTTCCCTAAAAAATTAAAAGGTTTGAGACCATTTTTGCACATAATATATTAATAATGTACGTAAAATTTACGTATTGTTGACATCGACGTATATATTTTCAATGTTGACAATCTAGGGTTAATGAAGGCGAAGGACAAGTTTGCTTTTTCATTCAGTTAATAATGACCCTTCTGGGGAATAGATATGATTTTGTGATCCAATATAAGTTTTATTGTTTGGTAGCAAATTTAGTAATCGAACTTGTAATGCAAATGATATGAAATATTTTTCACTTCTGTTCTAATTTAATAACTGTAATAAAATGGGTTCTAAGTGCGATCATAAATACACGTTAATCCCTAGTAGTTATTTTCGGACCGAATTATGATGATTTCTAGTTAAGGTTATATCAAAATAAGATAATTTTAAATATTTAGAAGTCCCACTATTACTTTGAAAGTACGTCAGTCTTTATTTTTCACGGGGAATGTTCAGTTGTATTTTATCATTTTACAAAATAATATTGCAGAAACGGATAGCATATGGTACGTATCGAGACAAAAATATTTTGTTTTACAACGCGGTAAAGAATTTTTGATTCTAATAAGATTTCGTGGGGCTTATAATAATTTTCTGCTTATTTCACATGTTGTTCAATACGATCCGTCGATTAAAGGAAACTTGGCATTTATACAGGGTGATTCCTAAGTTGATACTTCTTTTTTAGCTGCGTATAGAAGGTATTAAAATAAACAACATTTTCAAATAACTTTTTTCAAAAAACCCAAAAATAAGGTACTTACATTCATTTATTACACTATGGATCAAATACGGTTCTGCCTAACTTGCCCGTTGAATAACATTAAGAAAACTTCTGGGTGTAGGATGAGCCCGCAAGGAAAAGCGTTCTGCGTATAATTTCGAGGCAGCAGCCGGACTTTGACGACACTAACCGTAAATTAGCACCTTTTTTTTTTTTAGTTATTGTTTTCAAATTTTACCATTTTCACGTGTCCCTAATTTAAAATTAACTTGTTTCAGAAAAATACACTGCAGCGAATTCCCAAACAACTGACGACCGACCCGTGAAGTGCATGACTCACAAGATAAAAACGGGACAAAACAATATAAAAAGGGCTACGTTTTGATCACCAGACACGCAATTAGATTTTTTACTTCTTTATCTCGGCTATTTATAAGTTTTAAAAAAAGTATTTGAAAATGTTGTTTATTTTATAGCCTTTTATACACAGCTAAAAAAGAAGTATCAACTTAGGAATCACCCTGTATACATCCATTTTTCAAAATTATCTTCGTAAATGGCACGAGATCGAGATACATCTAAGATTAAATGACCGCAAAGAAGTCGTTTTTCGAATTAAAAATAAATTGTAATCTGCATCCACTTAAAAATCCTATTTTGTATAGAAATTAAGGTTTTGGATGCACATTGTCTTAGTTATTGGTTTGTGATGCAATTTTTAAGAAAAACGAGTAAGAAGAATAATATTTTATAGTATTTTTTTATTATATACTTTTCTGTTCCATTTCCCCCTTTTTAGAACTGTTTTAAATCAACAAAGATATAACCAAATGCAATAATATATTTTTACATCAATCAGTCTCCTTTATTTATTTTTAAAGACAGAAATTATAGTAAAAATATTAATTGAGAAAACAGAAAAATAGCTTTTTCTGCTTTTTTATTGAAGAAGTGTGATAATTTGCAATTATAAAATAGTGTGGGAAGAAACGAAAATACTCCATTATGATTACAAAAACTAACCTTTTTACAAAACTGCACTTAAAGAAGGAATATTTTAAAACCTAAGCATTTCCTACAAAGGCGCTGCAGAAGTACATAATTTCTGAAAAGATCCTCCATTTTCGCGTGGTAACAGCACCACCTTAACAATATTTATAAGGTGGTGCTGATGGTAAGCGTATCAAAGATATTTACTTTATTTTTAAACATGTAAACCCGAGCCCAAGAAGACCCTGGTTAGAGTCATAACATTTGTCTTATGCAAAAATTTTAAATTGAAACACAACATTCATGTTAAAAATGTTTTTCTTTTTAAAATTGAAAAGCCAGCTAGGAATATCATGAAAAAACATTCACAAAACCAAATTTAATCCAACCATGGATTAGTTAAAGTGGGTAGAGGTAATCATTTAATTTTCGAAATTGGATAGTAGTTGGGTGAATTTTTAACAAACTGGGGGTGTGGCCTCAAAGATTTTACGCCTGTGGTGCTTTTCACCTTCCTAACTAAGTACGAAATCTTGAAATATATGTAGTCCCGATTGCTCCTCCCTCTATGCCTCCGAACATTATTTCTGGTTACGCCACTGGTTCTGTTATCTGTGTTATTCAGTCATATTTTACATGGCACAATCCTAATTTAAAATGAATTTTTATATATCTGTATATGCGACTTTGACTAACTCATGTAATATTGAAATCCGGTCTCTAGTCATAATGATACATAGTATTTTACTGTAACCATACAAGATTTTTATATCCTTTGGGCTAATGCTTGTTTACTACAAATGCCTTCTAGTAAACAAGATTTCTATAGTTTTTAGGGTCAGGAAGAGAGAGCCAACATAAAAAATTTTACCAAATAAATTACAGTTTTAGGATTATAAAAATGATGTCAGAGATAGGAAACTAAATCAATATTGAATCCTCATAAAAACTTCTCGACTAGACTAAGAATAGTCCTAAATATCAGTATTTCTATTTAGCCTCTTTTTATTGTTAAAACTAAATATCAACTTTAAGGACCACCTGAAAGTTCAGAATGGGCTTTTTCACTAAGTTTTGATTTTTAATTTAATCCTATCGTATAGAGCAAGGAAATAATGTTCTACTGTTTCAGATTTTAAATTCTTCAATTATTTACTAAGAAAATAATTAAACAAAATGCGCTCTCTAATTAAAACACGCGAACCTACATACCGATGTCACAACAATTCGAATCAATGGCACCACCCGATCGGTATGTACACGACTCCTTTTCCAGTCCAGGGTCTTGAGTCCTCGGTTTCCTGTTTCTAAACTGTCTTTGTTTATTTAAGTTATCGAAACGTACATCCCTCATTCCTTCTCACCTTATGTTTTTAAACTTCCAGCTTTCCGCCTTGTTTTTAATTTGGTTCTAGAAAATGTTTGCGATATTCTAGGAAGATTTTTTTTTATTGGCATAATTATGTTTTCAAAAGGTTTCTAGTTTAGAATGTTAGTGCTGAATATGAAAAATTCGATTATACACTTTCAAAAATGATTACACTATTTATCGTTGGCAATTTATTACCACAATCAGTGGCGTAGCCAGAATTTTATTTCAGGGGGGGGGGGCAAATGGGCAGGGAAAGCGACGAGCTAGCGCCGCAAGCAAATCGCCGAAAATTTTTTTGAGTGCCACGCCCAAAAAACCCATTTTTTGAACAATCAAAAAAATTTCAAAATAAAAAAATACATACATTTAAAGAAACTTGTAGTGAGTTATACAAATACACTAATATAGGTAATATAAAACAGATAATACATACTTGTTAAACAAAAACTTCTTCATGAAATAAGCATAATTGAGCAAAAAAAAATATTAAAAATAAGGTATATTTTTATTTATTGAAAAAACAAAAATTAACCATAAACTTAAAGCACAACATATTTTTTTGCCAAAAACTAAACCGTAATTCGTCGTCTTTTTTGACAAAATATATTGATTATTTCATATATCAATGTGGATTTTTTTATGAATACTTAATAAAGCTAATGTTGTACGCTCTTCGCCTGAATGATTTCTCAGATATGTTTTTAATCTTTTTAAAGTGGAAAAATGTCCTTCTGCTGAAGCTTTAGTTACTGGGGAGGATGATTTGTTATTTTATTTGGCGCGTAATTGATAGCGTTGCTGTCAAAGATTTTTTATGTTGCCCAGTTATAGTTTATATCTTCTTTCTTTTTTGGATTTCGGAGGGGGGGGCCCTGGGCCCCCCCCCCCCTGGCTACGCCACTGACCACAATATATGTATACTGTAAAAACTATTAGTTGTGTAAGAGATTTCCGTAGATTTCATGTAATTTTGTAGAGTAGTTATACAGGGTGCTACAAATTCGTGTGCGTAAAAGGGGATCTCGAAAACGGTAAGAGATACAAAGATGATTAAATTGAGGCAAAGTTACGTAATTTGGGGCTTAATAATTTAGTGAAAAAAAATTCTAATAATTCCGAATACTTTCGGAGATATCCGAAAAAAAAGAAATTTCCATTTTTGGTTTTCAATTTTTTGCGCTTTCATATTTGATTTGGGGAAAAAACAAAGAACACTTTTTCATAGCAGTTTTTTATGTTCTACCAGATGACGTTATTAGTTTTTAACTAGGAAGTTTTGTTTTTTAGTTACCAACCTCAAGTCAATTTTTTTAAATACGGACCTGGAATTTTAAATACAATTTTAGGGATTTTAAAGCTTTAGAAATTTAATACAATGCACACATTTTTAAAATTTTAACGTTTCATCTAATAACACATTTTTCAAATTATCTTTTTAATTTCATTACGGCCCTGAACATTTAATAAAGCCAAACTAAAAAACTAAAGATTTCTGATTTGAAGAATCCGTCCATTTTTAGTTAAACAGGCCTGATATTTGATATTTTGTAAGAAAAGAGACCCAAAGTCTCGACCTCAAATATTTTTCTGTCTGTTTATTTTTGTTACACGTTTCACCTGAAACTAGCACCATCAATCTTCTAAACTATAAAAAAATATGGTAAATTGTTTTTGAAATAAACCTAAGGGCATCACAGTAACATAACGAGACTAACCAGCACCACCTTAAGGTTAATGTGTGATATAGACAATCCACTCGAGTTGAACAGTATATTTTTTTATAGGTATAGTAAAAAAAAATTCTTATTATATACCGTAAAAAGTACAATAAATATTGTGAAATTCTACTATCATTTATTATAGTGTAGTTAGTAAAAAAGTCCACTTAAAAAAAATCAGTTTTTTTCATCGAATGTTTGAAATTAAATTCTAAAAATAAATTGATTTTCAGGAATTGGCCAAAATAAAAGAAGATTTACGTCACATTTAAAATTACACAAAAAGTTATTTTCTTTGACCTAATGCCCGGTTTAAAAGTCTTACTGCACTACAAATGATTTATTTTTCTACCCTGACCTAAATAGGTCGCTAAAGTGTTGCAGCAGTCAGTAATAAGTAAATTAACATGTTAAAAATGGACTAATTGCACCGTACAAGAGCAAGGTCGCCTCAGACAATTCTTGATATAATCACATTTTCTTGCAATTTACAAGTTACATGGTTTTCTTAAGAACCTTAAGGAGTCCGCAATCATTTTAATTGAAAAGTTGTAGTTTACACCAAAAACTAACCGTAATACCTTTTGAAATAGTAGTTTGTACAACAAAAGTGAACATGGTGTCCATATCGCATGAAGAAGTAAATTCTTCTGAGGACGTTTATACATATAGATACAGAAAAAAAGCGATATTTTTATTAATTAAAATAAACAACAACGTTTTCTGAACCATAGCCAATTTGATTTGTTGATATGGTGTATTGTATTCTTGGTTGCTTGTTTCGCCAAAATAATAACGGCGAATTAATTTTTTAACATTCGCAATGGTAATTTTTTCAAAATAATATTATTTTATAATTCACATATATTAGCACAATAGCAGCTCTGTGAGCGCCTACGAAATTTTAAAAAACAAAACAGTAACAAAAGTTACTGTACACTTAAAAGTACTTTCCTAGGTAATTGGAAATTGCAAGCACTTCCAAAGGGCTTAGTGCTCGAACTCTTTTACAGTACGGTGCGTGTACTCTGTGTATACCTACATGTATATGCTTAACCTCACTTTTAAGTATCATAAAATGAACAATTTACGTGTAAAGTGAGTTTCCTTGTCATCATTCTCAAGTTATAATAATCTGACCAGTTGACCCCTGTTATTAGCTTGTTTCATATCATATATTATTTTAAGTTAAAATATTGTGTTTTACAAGGCAGACATTTTCTACTGTCTGGTTGAAGACAACAATAGTGACATTTTGCCAACCAACAAAATCCCGCTAATCGATTTTTCAGGCGCTAAAATATCCGAACTGGCTGATACCTGAAACCGAATTCTCGATTCGCTGGAAATAATTATATTTACCGCTGAATATGAAACAGGTTTTTACAAAATTGTTCGGGTGGATTACGAGAAAATCACGTCTGAAATAGCGTTAAGAGGGATTTTGTTGGTTGGCAAAATGTCACTAATGTTTCTTGAATACCAGTAGAGTTTTGGACTTACATTGTCTTTATTTATTTTGAACCACAACGTTTCAACTGGTAAGTATCCCAATCGGCTTAGTAGTATATATAGATACGTATCTCCAGGTAAAACATTGTGATTCAAAACAGTTAAAGACCATGCAAGTCCAAAACTCTACTGCCAGACATTTTCTAGTAGTATTTTATTAAGCCGCAACGGCATCGGTAGTCCGATTTAGTTAGCGCGTCCAAATTTCCGTCCAAAAAGTTATTATGGGTATACCTAGTCAACTTGTTTTTTACATACGGACTATGATTTTTTTTATTTTATTTTAAAGGTATGTTTTATTTCAAATACAATATTATCCGACGGCACAATAGCAACCACAGCCGGGCATAAAGCAAACCTACTTGCTAAACTATTTTCCTCGCATTCCACTGTAGACTTTCAGGGAAAAACACCATCCAACATTCCCTCAGTTCAATCGCAAATGTCTGAAATCGTGTTCCGTCAGCGTCTCGTTAAACGGATTCTTAAAGGACTCGACGTCAATAAAGCTTCTGGTCCAGACGAAATTCCTATCATTGTTCTCAAGACATGCGCCGATGAACTTACACCAGTATTTTGTAGACTTTTCAACTTATCCTAAAAAAAAGGAATATTTCCATCCTGCTGGAAGTCGGCGCGTATCCAGCCCATTCCAAAGAAAGCTAAAAAAAGACCCTGCCAAGCAACTACCGACCCGTCGCATTGCTTTCAGTAATTTCAAAAGTAATGGAGAAAGCTATTAACCAACAACTCCTAAAGTATCTGGAAGGGCTTAACATTATCAATGACCATCAATACGGTTTTCGTAAGTCCAGATCAACAGGTGACCTTCTGGCATATGTCACCCATCTTTGGAGCAACACCATCGAACATCATGGAGAATCCCGGGCTGTTGCACTGGACATCTCTAGGGCTTTTGATCGTGTTTGGCACGTTGGGCTTCTAAGTAAATTGCGTTCCTACGGTATGCCTAATGGATTTTGTTTATGGTTAACCAGCTTCCTTAAGAACCGTTCTCTGCAAGTGGCGATTGACGGGTTTATCTCAGACACCTTCACCATCAATGCCGGTGTTCCTCAAGGGTCCATATTGTCGCCTAGCCTCTTTTTACTGTATATTAATGACCTTCTAGTGAAAACCCAAAATCCAATTTATAGCTTTGCTGATGACAGCACACTTGTCTCATCTTTTACCTTGACTCCCCAAACATCCGCTGCCGACGCACATCTTCGCAGGCAGCATGAAGTATTGCGCCTCAACAATGACCTGGAAGAAATTTTGGCTTGGGGTGACAGTAACCAAGTCGAATTTAATGCTAAGAAAACCCAGGCAGCAGTCTTCTCCAAAAAGGTTAACATTGCAGAACCGGATATAGTCATGGCAGGACACGCAATTCCCCTGGCACCGTCTATTAATTTGCTGGGGGTCAATCTGGGAGGTAATATGTCTTGGCATGGTCACGTTGCCGCAATTTCCAAGGCAGCTGCACAGAAACTTGGTGTACTTTTCCGCACCAAAAGGTTGTACACACCTCATCAACTTTTGACACTCTACAAAGCCCAGATTCGACCATCATTAGAATATTGCTCTGATGTCTGTAGCTCTGCACCCAAGCACACCCTTCGGCTACTGGATTCCATTCAAAGGAGAGCCGTTCGTCTGATCGGCGACCCCGAGCTGACCAAGACCCTCGATAGCCTGGAGCATCGTTGGTGATTTGGCTCTCTTTTACAGATATTTCCATGGCAGGTGTTCGACTGACATTGCCCACTTGATTCCACCTAGAGCAATGCAAAACAGAAATACACGGCGAACCACTGCCGCTCATCCATATGTTGTTCAGCTTAGTACTCCTCGAACTTCATTGTTCAAGAATTCTTTCATCTGGAGAACGTCATCTTTGTGGAATGATCTTCCTGAGGTCGTGTTTCCCAATGAATACAATCTTCAACGTTTCAAGACCAACGTTAATCGCTTTTTTCGCACTCGCACCGCTCCCAGAGCGCCTTAAAGGATTTTTCCTACAGTGCAGGTGTTTTATCATAAAAAAAATATATATATATCACTCTACCTCATTTATTTACGTTTCGGAAAAAATTATTACACCATAAGGAAAATTTTGAGTATAAAATAAGAACATTCTATCTAGAATAAACAATATATAAACTGAATATTTTGTTTAGTAATGTCATTTAATTTAATACTCGAAGCGGCCGCCCTATTTTTTAAAACATTTTAGTTAACAATAAAAAAAAATATTTTTGATTCGAAAGAACAAAATCTCGCAATATACCCAAAAAATGAATTTCCAAAGATGCAAATAAAATATTTACTTTTTATGTCCCGCCTTAATATATGTACAATTTTCTTGATATTCACAAATGTCGTTATCTTAATCTCGTCTTGAATGGATATTTACTGGTATGGCAATCGTTACAGATTTATTTTTTAGTCGAGGACATCAAGATACAAATAAGGTAAAAAATAGAAATCAGACACTGAATGACTTTTATTGCCATTTATTGCTGCCTTATTAGTGGTTGATATAGGAAGTGCATATTTAAATCATTTGTACTTGGTCAGGATTTAAGGAAACATTATTGGAATTATTTTTATAATAATTTGACCATCACATCAGTATTTTTTCGATATTAATCAAAAGCTCTGGCTTGACGTGCTTTTTTTTAGTTAAAGGTAAATGTCGAATCTTTGAAAAAGTGCCAGTTCTTTTTCTTTTTCTTTTTCTTTTTTCAAAAATAGGGCAGCACACTCTATATAATTTACGCTAGTGTGGCAGTATCGACTTCGTTTTTAAATCACTATTACTTTTATTTTCGTTTTATCCAAAAATTATAGGTAGCCACATTTGGAGCATAATTACGTGGAACTATTTTACAAAATTTCGTCTTGCTTTTATCGAACAAATGTTTTATTAATTAAAATTGTAGGAAATTGTTGCCACCTTTACACGGTTATTTTCCCGCTTTTTGGATAAGGCGAACAAGATATGAAATATTGATTAAAACAATGAAATGGCGAAAGCGTCACTACGTCTAACTCTTATGTTTGTTGCTGTTAAGAATTTTTCTTGAAGAACTTGAGAAATGTATTTGAAAACTGCAAAAAAAAAATGTTATAGAAAAATAAGTTATTTTGGCCGAAGATAAAACAAGTCTTCATTTCTATAATTTTAGAGACGAATGAAGACTAAATAGATACTTACCAGTTGAAACATTGTGATTTAAAACAAATGAAGACAATGCAAGTGGAAACCTCTTCTGCCTTTCAAGGAACATCATTGTCTCCAACCCTCAAACAGACACTTAACATACAACTACAGATCCAATTAAAATTGGCGAAAAAACTCTTTTAAACATGTAAAGATACAGCTAAACTCACGTTGACTTGAGTTTATTAAGTAACTTACTGTAGTAGATCATGTAAAAGTAAAAAAGCTACTTTAGTTGCAACAGAAAATGATTTTAGCTGTCGCCCATTTAACTAAGATAATTTAGTTATGGTTATTAGAGCTTTAATTATTATCCCATATTTTTCTCTCAGTATATATAGATGCTTAACTAGATAAGGAGTACCAAGGCCAGCGAGGTGTGTATTTTGGCTATGGCGATATTGGAGGGTAGTAAACTTTAAATGAAGAGATTCTCTCTTTCTCTGCGAATATTTAACAAACTACCAACCCGCTGCATGATTCTCAGCAAAAAAAAAATGGCAAAAGAACGCTACAAGAAAGGGTAAAAGGCATTAAGTTGCCGCTTCCCTAATATTTCTCATCGTGTCAAGTGCTTCATAAATTCTTTATCTGTGTCAGAATAAATTTTCTTTGAAATATTCGACCGGTAAACGTAAAGGGAAATCTGAAACGGCTTAAAGGTCCTGTATACTTGGAAACTTGCTAAAATTCATTGCAGTGGCGTCGTTGTAAAAATGTAGTAAAGTAAACAGCTTCTCGACAAATATAATATTTTAAATTACAATTTTTAAAACCAGCTAAAACAATAATTTGGCATTCAAGCGAGTGAGTAGAAACGTATTTTTCCACAAACTAACGATGCAACTCGAGTACCGTGCATACTGCATAGCAGGCTTGGCGGACAACTCCAGCTTAGTTGTTAGTGCCACTATGATTATCGAAATATTGTTGTCAGACGTAGCAAAATTTGACTATTGATAATAGTGAATTTTGAAAATTTGTTAAAATGTAGGGGAATGTGGCCGAATATAAAATATTAGTAAAAGGTATAAGACGAAAAATTAGTTTGCAATTAGACTATTAGATCCCGAACTCCCCCCCCCCCCTCTTTAAATACGCCACTGTCTGTATCTGTAGAAGTAAAAGTAATTCATTCCCCAGGTCCTGGGTTGTGCATTTACTATGAGATAAACATGCTATTTTTTCTATAATCGCATCAATATTGTTATAATAAATTAAGGATTTTTTTCCTTACAATCTAATTTCATATGAAATTGCTTCCTTGATCCTTCTAATATTTAAACACATCAAAGCAGTGATGTCAATTTTCGTTACTTTTAAGGACTTGGACCGATTCGTTACTTAGGGTATTAGGACTCGTTACTTTTATTTTAATTTTGTTATTGTTATTATAGCTTCGATCGATTGTCAAATACTTGTGTTTCGCAGTATAAATTAATATTTTAAACCTAGGTACGTCAATTGTGAAATATGTGATTTAAAAAAAAACATAAAAACGTACAATATAACACAAAATAAAACAACGCGCATCGCGTCGGCGTCGCCGTCGGTCGCCCGACAATGTGAAAATAAAATCAGCACGAAAAATAATTATGATACGTTTCGTCCGTCATTCGCTGCACATAACACCTGATTCGCTGTCAAGTCCACAAACGAAACCGTCCTTTGAAAATTCTTGGTGAATAGTTAGTTAGATTTAAATTCAGTGTAAGTAACGAAAACCCAAAAGTAACTAGTCTTTTATAAAATTAGGACTCGTTACTTTTAGTGATCACATAGTAACGCTTACTTTGTAACGAGTATTTAATTATATTACATCAGTACCTCAAAGCATTAAACGAAATAAACACTGAATTTGAATATAAATCAGGAAATCAATACAAGAAAGTAACTTTCCCGACCTAAGACGGAAAACTAACAGGAAATTATTACAAGAAAATTACTTTCCCTTCCTAGGTTTGATGGTCGCTCAGCAACGGATTAAACAACTAGAAAAATAGTAATTTACGTTACAAGTCCGGATAATACTGTTTTTTTGGACGAGTCGACAAAATTCTAGGACGAGCCGTAGGCGAGTTCTGGAAGTCTGCGAGTTCAAAAAAACTAATTTCGGACGTGTTGCGTACACTATTTTTTTCGGCAACCGTGTAGAATAACAAATCAATGAGACACATTTCTTTATTATATTTTTTTGTAGAACAAAATTTCAAACATTTTAATTCTTATTTGTATTAATATTTATAATAATATTCGAGCCATTGCTAATATTGAAAGGATTTAAATGAATGAAATACTTGGTAAATTTAAATGCCTTTTATTTTATTTCGTTACTATGGTAATGTTCAACTGCATTTATTAAAATCGTACCTATCAAGATTTTCATATTCACAATGACAACAACGATGTGATTCTTCCCGGCCTAGTCCGGGAAGTACGTACTTCCCAGACTAGGCCGGAGAAATGCTACTTTCTCAAAGAAAAAGCGTTCGTGAAGTGGGTACTTCCCAGACGGTTGCCGAAAAAATATTTTGAAAACTGCAATTTGGCCAAAAGAGTTGACATTCTATATCGACTGCAGAAAAAAAAATATTACTTAGTATATTAGTCTTAAAATAATGTAAAAAAAAAACATTTACCCTTTGTGGTATAAGTAGTATCTATTGAATTATTAGTCTTTACGAACAGAAAACGTGTTTAGTTATTGTTCTGACATATTGGAAAAAGAGAAGCGAAATTTTTTGTTCCACCACTGACTCTTTGTCCCTGAACTAGATCTTTTCAAAAAGCTCTTTTGATAACGAACCCTGTTTATTTTAACTTGGTAAACAGTCCAAAGTTCTTTTTCTCGGTTTTAAATTGAATCGAATATTTTAATGCAGTTAATTTATTATCCCGTATTTTGCACGGGTAAGAACTCGTTCCCGACCTTCATGTCGCCGGTACTAGTTATTTATGCCCCTATTTTCAATTTAAATACTTTTCCTGTTGAAAGTTTGGAGGAAAGTCTAAAATGTTATTTTGCATTGTTTTGGAAATTGGATAAACTTAAGAAATTTTTAGTAAAATAGATGAAGTATTAAAATGGATTAGCGTTAAAGCGAGGCAGCCAGCAGCAAGAAAAATTAATACCTTAAAACGAACGTAAAGAATTTTTTTTGATAATTTGAAAACAAAAAATAGAGAATATAAAATGCAACAACTATTGTAATCTTTTTTACAAACCCGCTAGTTGCAATCCCAATTTATGCAGAATTTCTTATATTCTGAAACGAGATTATCGGCTTTATGTTCTCTTTTATACATGAGTGAAGTCTAGTGATGCATTTGCGATTTCATTTTTTGATCAATATTTTTTATTCTTTTCGGTTTATTCAAAAAAGGGCCAGTAGCAATTGCCTACAATTTTGAACTAAAGAAATTTTGTTTAATGATTTAATAAAACCAAAACACGAAAATTTGTGAAATTTGTCCATTTTTCTTTTTCTGCTGTTAGGTATGTGTATTTGGCCGACTTTTGAATAAAAAGAAAAAAAACGAAATATTTATCAAAAAACGAAATTTCGAATGCATCACTAAACCTCACACAATACATTTACAAAATTGTTTGACTTGAAGGATTTTTTTGTAAAATTTAATATTATTCAAATTATTTTTCGAAAATTAGTGCAAGTTTATCTGGTCGTTCTATTTTTACGATAACTTCCTCTATTTTCATTTAATACAAATTCCTGACGTACATTAAGTGGATTCGAACAATGTTTCTATATAAAAATCCATGCAAAATTGTATCTATATTAAAAACATTGCGTTCTCTTGAAGCGAATCCTGCCCATGTTTATTAATGGATCTTTAAAAACTTTTTAAATTCGTACTCTAGAGATATTAAAGAAGGTGGGAGAGTTATTTTTATTCAAATAAATCTCAATATTTTTTTTGGAACACAATGAATTTTAGTAATTTGTTTTAGGGATTTCATATATATTTTTTCTCGATTTTTTTTTCTGCATTTAAATAACTTTCTCACACACACACATAGATAGCACCTTTCCATTGATGAAAAAAATGTAATAATTCGTTTAGTTTTTTTTGTAATTCACTTCAAGAAGACCCGCAATGTAACTTGGAAAATTTTGCACGTTCGGATCCACCTAATTTGCCTCTATAAGCCTTCAAAAAACCTTAGTTGTCTACAAGTGTACTCGTTATAGCGTGGCGAGGTATCTATAATAAGGTATACATTTTAATTTTTTATTTGACTTGGGTATGAAATAGTGGCCTTTATATACAAAACAATTATTGAAATTTTTAATGACTTTAAGTTTATTTTTTAAGTAAAGAAATTTTTTTTATTAATTACCATTGTATTATATGCGCAAAGTAATAAATTTTGTTGGCCTGGGTGAGGGAATTACCTTTTAATTAATTACTTACAGCTGTAAAAAAAATATTGATATATTTGGAGTTTTTTGTTATCCAGATTGTCAAATAAGTGACGCTAATTACGAGGGATAATAAATTTTCGTTTCAGCTCTTTACTCCTTTTTTTAAATAAATTATTTTTTTATGGCCGCTGTTTCGTCCTTATTGGGACTTGATAAAAAGCCATACCCCGAAAGCGCTTTTAAGATTTTAATTATTAATTATTATAAATGTCTTCAATTCCCTCCTTCATTCCTTCATTCCTTCATAATAACAATAACAACTCTGCAAGAAACATTTAAAATTTGTTATTGATTTTATTAAAATTACAAAATTAGTGGATTTTTAAGCCATTTTTAATTTTACTTCTATTTCATTGAATATACAATAAAATTAACCTGCTTACACAATTCCACAATACAAAAATACAAAATATGCGGATATAAATTTTTCAATTTAATTTTAGGCAACGTCGTCGTTCTTACTGCGACATGACGAACTCGTTGCATTTTAAATCTTTTCTTTTATATTTTTAAATTATTGTACTGTAAATCGTGATTTTCTGAATTCACGACCTACTAGCCTAGATCTAGCACGAAATGCAAAGACTAGACATTTTTAAAATAAATTTTGCTAATAATTCAACTGTTTTGGAAACTGTCTTATCTTCACAGGAAAAGATATTTAAATAAAGAACGACAAAAACGGCATAAAATTATCTGTCTAACGATGCACTAGCCAAGAGAGTTTAACGTGGTGCATTTTATCGTCGCATGGAAATTTCGTTTTTTGTATTTCCTTCAGCTGACTGTAGCACAGACAAAATCAGATTGCAAATTTTGTGCTTTCTAATTATAAAATAT
The DNA here is from genome assembly GCA_935413205.1 of Polydrusus cervinus. NCBI lineage: Eukaryota > Metazoa > Arthropoda > Insecta > Coleoptera > Curculionidae > Polydrusus > Polydrusus cervinus. The sequence goes on along the minus strand of OW284513.1, from coordinate 43,985,844 downwards.
CAATTATTTTAAAGTGGATGGTCTGCAACGGTCAATCCAAATTTAAAATTTAACAAAATCTTGATGTTTAAAACGCAACACTAATAATTTGTTATTATGTTGGAGCTTCTAGAAAACGTAGCTTAATGATTCTTGTTTAAAAGAAAGGACTTATCTATTAATTTAGCCACCACTAGAAATACGCTGTCTAAATAAGTCATAAAGTAAACTTTTTTCATGACCCTGCCTTGTAGTTGGGTTATAAACCTGTAAGGAGGTAACGTAAATAAATAAACTAAATTAAACCTTATCAGAATGGGTTCTTTCGTTTTATTTTCATATTTTTTTATAGCTTTGTCAATTAAATTGTCAAATCGGTGCTGTAACAGGAGTTTATCATTAAGAAAACTATTGCTAGGTCATGCCATAAATTTTCTGCAGCTTATATTATTAGAAAATAATATAATATAGGTATAGGGTGTTCCGTTTAAAAAAATGCAAGTTTAATTCGCCACACCTTATTGAGCTACCCTGTAAAATGTAAAATATTTTTAAAATATGCCGCTTTTAAGTCCATACCTCATGCTGGTTTAGTATATTTGATAAGTTCCTCGATACTAATTTAATCTTTCGTCCCCGCTTCAATGGCATACTTCCGAAACAACAGTTTGACATTTCTTTGTTTCAATAGGTCGTATGTAAGAATTTCACACCAATTGCCTAGTTGGTAAGAGTTTATCACTGTATAAAAAATATGTTCATTTTTTCCCTCGCTGTTTTCCCCAAATTGGGAAATACGATTTATTTCAATTTAAAGATCTTGAAAGACGCATCTTTAAACTGTGTTTTTCAGATAATGGATTTCTGTATACACCCTTCATTTTTCTTCCAAGGAAATCCCTTAATTATAAATTTATTACAAAATAAACAATGTTTGGACCTTTGGCTAGCCAGACAAATTTGTACTCGTTTAATTAAATAATAGCGGTGATCTTTGGTCACGACTCAATCTCTACAACAAATTTTAAAGTATTTTTGGCTTATGTTAATAGCACAAGCATGAAAAATTACTTCAGTATTTCCCAACAAATCTGTATGTCTTGAAATAAGTTCAATACCCAAAACATATGGTAGACCATTAAAGTCCGCAAGATCCATCTCCTGGTAACTTTACCAGTCAGATAATTTCTATGGCAACAACGTTTCTTTGAAAATTATCTTGTTGGTAAAGTTACCAGGAGATGGATCTAGTGAACCTAAGTAAAACATATGCATTAGATCAGCGTTTCTCAAACTGGGGTCCGCGGACCCCTTGGGGGTCCGCGATCAGCCCGTTAGGGGTCCGCGAGTTATGTAACCACTGAAAAAAAATCATGGAAAATTGGATAAGGCCGCAACGCCACTGCAATTAAATTACGTACTTATCGTTTAAGCGCCAATGACAGGCCTAGACTGGTTTCGCAGCACGATATAATAGTTTTATATTTTAGTCATTAGAAGTAACCGGTTGCAGTTATTTTAAGTTAATACAAGTTAGAATATTTGGTTAAATACGATAGTGTGTGGGTTCGAATAGGTTGTGAAGGCATTTTTTTTATATGTAACATGGATATGTGGCTAAAACGGCCATCCAAGTCCCCTGCTAAGGAATTGGATGAAATATCCGAAGGTCCAAGGTCCAATCTTAAAAAGTGTATATTATTTTTTATTTACGTTGATTCATTTCCAGCATTAAAACAGTTTTGGGAAAAAGAATTAGAGAGGAACATACCCGATCAACTTTTTAATGAAGTCTATCAACATTTAAATGACGTGCTTTATTCAGTAAAAGAGTACTTTCTAGAGAGCCAGGAAAAAAACCTTTAAGAATATAAATAGGTCCAAAATCCCTTTGAAGTAACTGAAAAGCCAACAACCCTCCTAGCAGCTCAGTATGAATCGTTGATCGATTTAACGTCTGATTCAGTTTTAAAGACGAGACTCATAAAGGAGCAATTGGTAGATTTTTGGTGCAATATTGAAGGTGAATATCCAGATCTGACTCAACAAGAAATTTCAGTCCTACTGCCATTTGTGACAACATACTTATGTGAAGGGGGATTTTCGACATGTTGCAACGAAAACAAAATATCGTAATCGACTTAATGCAGAACCAGACATAAGGATGCAGCTTTATTCAATCAAACCCAACATAAGGAAATTATGTGGAAGTAGAAAGCAGATCCATCCATCTCACTAAAAACATTTGCTGCAACCAGCTTACTGCTTACTGATGTTTTTTGCTTTGTTAAAAAAAATAACCTTTGAATAAAAATAATGTGTAGATTAACTACTAACTGTAAATTATTGGGAATATCATTCTGTACTGTGTCATTTTGTACTAATGTAGCAAGCGCGGGATGGGGGTCCACAACAAAATTCCGAAATCAAAAAAGTTTGAGAAACGCTGCATTAGATTAAGACGAAATTCTACCATAGCCAAGCAGATGGATAGTGGCTAACATGGTATTACATGTTGTTCTCGCATTATTCTTTCTGCATCTGTTCAAGATGTAGAAAAAAATCGAAAATTTTAATCAAAAACTAAAAGTAAGAGATAACTGTGATTGTGATATAAATTACATTAAGAGACATGATTTTATCGCAAATCAAGTAATTCGGTTCGCCTAATTTTTAATTAACTAACTAGACTTTAAGTAAATCATTTCTGTTAATCTAGTTGATGTTACAATGAAAATTATATCTATGTCTGACTAGCTAGTTATTGTTTAAAACCCTTTATGCTAACAAATATTAGACTAAGGAATAGTATAGGAAGAGCCCAAGCTAGTGAATTACTTACCAATCAATCTGTAGGCTTTCCAATTTAGCCCTATATGCCTTAGTATGGATTTTGACATAAAACATAGACCTAGAGTAACAATCACAATATTATCTAAGTATTTGAACATGCTGAGGTCATGCAGATACCTCCGACCGAGATATCTTAGATTAGTAATAAGTTAGGAATAATTTTTACTGTTTACGTCTTAATGTAAAAGTCAAGTCACTAACATTAAATATGTTCTCTTTTGTTTCAGATTTCTTGCAATTTGGTGGCCGCTTAAGTGTCAAATTACAAAAAGAAGAGCCAGAATCATGATTATTTTCATCTGGTGCATTTCAATGATAATGACCATTCCGTGGGCTATTTTCTTTGACTTGGTAGTCATCTTTAGCGACGCTCCTGATGTACAACTATGTCTGGAAGTATGGCCAGAACCTATGAACGGATCCCTATATTTTCTTACCGCTAATTTACTTTTTTGTTATATCCTACCAATGATACTTATAACTATGTGCTACGTATTGATTTACATCAAAGTGTGGAAACGGAATATTCCAACCGATACTAAAGATGCCCAGATGGAGAGAATGCAACAAAAATCTAAAGTTAAAGTTGTAAAAATGCTGGTGGCAGTAGTAATTCTATTTGTAATATCTTGGCTGCCGCTCTATGCTATATTTGCAAGAATTAAACTTGGCGGCGATATCGAGCCTTGGGAAGAAGAGCTTCTTCCCATCGCTACCCCCATAGCTCAATGGTTAGGAGCCTCTAATTCCTGCATTAATCCTATCCTATACGCATTTTTTAACAAAAAGTATAGGAAAGGTTTTGTGGCTATCATTAAAAGTAGAAAATGTTGCGGTCGATTGCGATATTACGAAACCGTAGCTATGGTATCTTCATCAACAAGTATGAGAAAATCTTCCCATTTTTACAATAACAATTCTTCTACAAAAAAAGTACCTCCTATTTCAGAGAATATGGCGGTATCTTACATCTCCAATAACACTGGGGTCTAAAGCCCTGGAAATGGGCCCCCAGTTAAGGGTTTTGAGAAAATTTCTTTGGTTGGAAAGAAACCTTTGCCACTGTGCTTGAAGCATGTTTAGAATTGATTTTGGACCGAGCGTTTGATTGACTTACTTTATTGGACACAATGTTTAGAAAATAAAAAAAATCAATAGCGAGTTTAAAATGTATTATATTGTGATAGTACTCACAAAATAATAAAGGCAGAAAGTAAAGAAACATATTTTTTAAGAAAATTTATTTGTGTAATATTTTAAAAAGAACTAGCTTTTGGTAATACTAAGCTTTAAATACATTATTATCTACCTAAATACCAATTCATACCTGTCTCACATTTGTATTTTAGATACCTAAGCATCACCTAAGCGTGTCTTAATACTATATTTTTTTATTGACAATATTATTTTGATATCCTAAGAAATTACGCTTACCTACCCACTGTTAAAGTAGTTTCACTGAAATCTATATTTTTACAACGAAATGTTTAGTTTTAAAATGTTTTGTTACAATTTAGGTGTTTAGACTTTTTTACGTAACCATTTCGTGAAGCCTTTTTGATTGGTACATTAATATAATATACACAAATCACTGTAGAAAATCTATCACTTTTGATAAGCCAATTTTGCTGCTGATATTTCTTAAAGATTTTTAAATTAAATAGGATTTTAATAAACAAATTTTAAAAGCTTAAGTATTGTATGTAAATCATGTAAAACAAGACACATTAAAGATTGTGACAATCAAATAATGATCGCTGAATCAAACTATTGACTGACTGGTAGACAGAAATCGGAAAACAAACGAATAGGAATCTGTTAAGCGCTTGCCCGTTCTTCAGTGTGTTCTGTTCTACCAACTGCCTGCTATAATAATATATCAGTTTCTACGTATTTTTGAGTACAATAATACAATTTTAAGATACTTATATTGTTGCTGTATGTAGAAATAATTAAAATAAATGTAGATATTTAAATAAATGTATAAATGTAGCAAGTATTTGACAGCGCGTATAGTATTAAAAAGAAAAATACCTAAGTAATTTATTCGAAAATTTAAAATAATTTCGATCTTGGATATACAAGGTATTTAAAATGTTATAGGTAATATTAATAAAATTGTTAGCATTAAAATAAAGAGTTAAGTAATAGATGGTTAATTTCAAGAGAATAATCGATCTTACCAGTATCTATACAGGGTGGCCCGCTCTCAACGCAGGATATCATAGCATCTATACTACTCAACTTTTTAATATTTTTTTAAAACAAGGAGGTAATAGATCTACAATTTAAAATTATTTTAATTTATACAAAGTATCCCAAATAGTCAAGGCATATTGAACATACTTTTTTTTATTGGAACACCCTATACAAGGTGTCCCAGATAAGGAGGCACTCTACAGGGATCTCGTAAACCATATAAGATAAAGAGATGTTTAAATTAGAAAAAAGTTGCGCTCTACTAAATTCTGCAACATTGTGTTTTCAAATTTTAAAAAATCCTAATCCTTCCGAAGATATTTGGACAAATTCGGATTTTCGGGATATCGTTTTTATTTTATTCTGACTCTATTGGAAGATGTATCTTACAATAAAGTTTACTTTCCCATTATAATTTTTTCTCCTCTACAAATTGGTGTAAATAGATTTTTAATCCGACTTTTCGTTTATTCAAAGCCATCATTAGCTTTGCTCTTTTAAATAGTCGGTAAATTTTATTTTATTATTTTTTAAATCCCCTTATCCTTTATAATTCAATGACGTATCACACTTAGCATAACACGTTTCGTACTTAAAATCCCATCATCAATAAGAAAAAGTGTAAATTCATCCTATTTAAATCTATTTACTTTTAATCTCCGTAACCTAATCTACGTTTCATCTGTCTCAATTGTAGTAGGCCGTGACAGAGGTACTTATTTAAATAAATTATAAATACTTGTTGAATGACAGAATCAGATTAAGGTAATGAAATCATTTAGTGTAAATTATTAAGTGTAATTCATCTAATTTCTTTAAAAAAAGTTGATGTTTTCGAGGAGTTGTGTGATTGTAGTTTTTTTTTAATAAAACTTATGGAATGTTATTCAAGAGAAAATAAATTGGATATAATTTACTGTCGACATCCAAAGTCAAATTATTTCTAGTTGATTTTGAAAACAAAAGAAAGACACAAGATGAATTGGCAATCATTTATTTTGATGATGGGGTTTTAAGTCCAAAACGTATTATTAATACTAGGTGTGATACGCCGTTTCAGGATATAGAAGGAGAATTTAAAAATCATGAAAAAAAAAATGACGGATTAAAAATCTAATTACAAAAACTTGTGGAGGAGAAAATGTGGTAATGAGAATGTAAACCTTATTTTAACATATCTCGTCAAATAGAGTCAGAATAAAATTAAAACGAAATCTCCCAAATTCGGTTTTGCTCAAATATCTTCAGAAGGATTCGAAGTGTTTTATATTCAAAAACACAATGTTGCACAATTTGGTAGGATGTGAATTAGCAAAAGCTAATTTAACCATTTTTGTATCTTCTGTGGTTTACGAAATCCCTATAGAGCGCAGCTTATCTGGAACACCCTGTATATCATATTACTTTCTAATTTCCTTTAAAATTTCATGTATATTTTGTATAAAATGTCATATTATGTTTAAATTCAATTTTTTTTGAAATATTGACGTTTAAAATGTGGCATTTTCAGACTTTGACCGGCTGTAGCATTGAAATGGCGAGAGAAAAATGGTTTTCACTTTTCTATCGAAGGTTTTTATTCTCTATTTGCAGAGACCAACTTTTTCGATTTAATGTTAAAACCAAAAAAATGGTTAGTAACTTTTGGATAGCGAATAAAAATCTAAGATAGGCAGGTGAAAACCATTTTTCTCTAAGTTCCAATGTTACAGCCTGTCAAAGCCCGAAAATGCCATATTTTAAACGTCCATATCTCAAAAACAATTGAATTTAAATATAATATGACATTTTATACAAAATATAATATATGTGAAACTTTTTATAGAAAATTAGAACATAATATGGGGTGTTCCATTAAAAATGTATGTCGGATATGCCCTGACTATTTGGGACACCCTGTATAATTTAAAATAATTTTACATTGTAGATCTAATACTTCCTTATACAGCTGTTATTGAAAAATATTAAAGACTTGAATAGTTTAAATGTTGTGAAATCCTGAGTTAAGAGCGAGATACCCTGTATCTACAAAATACGAGAAAATCGTTCGTCACAACTTTCAGTAGCTATTAGTGCTTCAAAAAATTCTTTAAGCACGTACCCTACAAAAAACTGCCAAAAACTTGACTAAAAACACGATACAGAACATCGTTTTGCGACAGAAAATCAGTACAGTTATTAAAAGTAGGTAGGTACTTATAATAAAAATTTATATTATTTAATATTGATGTTTTGATATTCGGTACCACACAACAAACATTTAAAAACTATTGATCGAATTTCATGACTAAGTTATTAGAAAAAAGAATCGAACTATTAATTGTAAATATTTGTTTTTTTTTGGTATTCCTGCATTCTCAGTATTTATTTTTATTTTATTTTATTAAAGAAATACAGAAATAAACACTTATTCATAACAAGTACCTATATTACAACATTATTTTTAAATACTCCATCATGGTAATCGAAATGTTGCTATTTCGTAAGTAGAAGGTGTTGGACAATTCGTCATCCACCGATGTTAAACTACTTATTGATTGCCGATTAATAATTTCGATTTCCATTATAGTAAAATTCAATTACCAAAGAGTACTATCAAATAGTAACTATTTCAGGTACACAGAATTATAGAGTAAATGCTGTATTGTTAATTTTTACTGTGGAATTTTAATATTTTATTGGCGAAAATAGAATGGAAGAGAAATTATTTGCTCGAGAAGTACTGCTTACCAGGAAAAGATAATACTTAGTGTATACGCCCTTCTTATCTACCCTTCTGTCAATAAATTGTACTTTCAACTTCTAGTTGAGATTTCAGAGCGTCAAAATATACAGGGTGCGCCAAACTCAGTGGCCTATTAGAAATATTTAGAAAACGACAAAAGATATTCTTATGAAAATTTGAGTGTGTTCATAAGAGCTAGTGTTCTAGCGATTAAAAATATTTTGAAAGGGGCGGTGTTGCCAGATCATCTTGAAACTCCTAGCAACTTTGGAATTTTAAATGAGACACCCTGTATATTATTTTACCCTTTCTTTCTGCTTAGTAACACAAACATTTTTTGTATATAATATTCTATGCCTATCTCTTATAGTTTTTAAGATATTAATTAATTAGTAATTTTTTGGGGCCAAAACATGCTAACCAGAAAATCAAATATTTTTGTGATTAAGGCACCTAGAAAGTTAAAATTGTTACAGACGGTTCTTATAGCATGGCCATCTAGGAATTTTGATAATATATGAAAATATTTTTACACAGGGCGTCACAAAAAAACGTAGTCTTCGTATTATAAATAAATGCAAAATTTTCAACTCTTTTAAATGGAACACCCTGTATTTTATTTTCTTAACAAAATCTAGTTTATATTTCCTACCAATAAGTATAACATGTTCCTATACCTATCTCTAACCAATTCGAACTTACAAGGGGTTTAAAAAAACTAATAACTTAATAAAAAGGTTTAAACACATTTAATAGTAGGCTTTGGCAGAATTAGTTCGGAAACAAATGAAAGAGAAAAATGTCAACTTAATTGGTTTTGTCTGTAAGCTGTGTTTTTAAATTATTGAATAAAATGGCCAATATTTCTTATTCAAACGCAGAAATTTTGAATTTACTTTTTATACATGGAGAGTGTAATAAAATTGTATCAAGAATATGTAGACGATTTAACGAACTGTATCCCAATAATTCATCTCCAATGACAGCAAAAAAGTTTAGAAGAATGGAACGAAATATGTTGCATTTCACAAAATCTACACGTTTTAAAGGATCATCTTGTTGAAGTTCCTGAAGTGTAATAAGTTTATAATCATGCATTTTATGATTATGTAATATTCGTTCTATGGATTTATACGTCAGCCCTATGTCGTTTTCTGCACTATATATCGACGCATGCGGAAATGCATGAAAATACGCCAAAACATTTATTTCATTCTCTTCATTACCTGTTATCGGCTTAACTTGAATTCTTGGTGCCTTAACATTATTATACTGCAACATATTTCGTTCCATTCTTCTAAACTTTTTTGCTGTCATTGGAGATAAATTGGGATACAGTTCATTAAATCGTCTACATGTTCTTGATACAATTTTATTACACTCTCCATGTATAAAAAGTAAATTCAAAATTTCTGCGTTTGAATAAGAAATATTGGCCATTTTATTCAATAATTTAAAAACACAGCTTACAGACAAAACCAATTAAGTTGACATTTCTCTCTTTCATTTGTTTCCGAACTAATTCTGCCAAAGCCTACTATTAAATGTATTTAAACCTTTTTATTAAGTTATTAGTTTTTTTAAACCCCTTGTAAGTTCGAATTGGTTAGAGATAGGTATAGGAACATGTTATACTTATTGGTAGGGAATATACACTAGATTTTGTTAAGAAAATAAAATACAGGGTGTTCCGTTTAAAAAAGTTGAGAATTTTGCATTTATTTATATTACGAAGATTACGTTTTTTTGTGACGCCCTGTGTAAAAATATTTTCATATATCATCAAAATTCCTAGATGGCCATGCTATAAGAACCGTCTGTAAAAATTTTATCTTTCTAGGTGCCTTAATCACAAAAATATTTGATTTTCTGGTTAGCATGTTTTGGCCCCAAAAAATGACTAATTAATTAATATCTTAAAAACCATAAGAGATAGGCATAGAATATTATATACAAAAAATGTTTGTTTTATTAAGCAGAAACAAAAAGTAAAATAATATACAGGGTGTCTCATTTAAAATTCCAAAGTTGCTAGGAGTTTCAAGATGATCTGGCAACACCGCCCCTTTCAAAATATATTCAGAATATATTTTTTCGTTTTCTAAATATTTCCAATAGGCCACTGAGTTTGGCGCACCCTGTATATTTTGCGAGGTTGATCATAGCACTTTCAACTTAGGTAGCACATATAGGTATAAAAAATGTACAACTAATAGTGAAAAATAACATGTTTGTTTCATTTAGGTCTTTGTATTAGCAATTTTTAATCTATTTTTTAAATTTTGAAATAACAAGTAGCCTTGGAATGGGCTTTTACAGTAAATTTTGATTTTGACCCCATTGTATAGAGCGAGAAAAAATTCAGTTACTTACTCTGAGAGAATAATTAAACAAAATACGCTCACACATCTGGGCAGGCCTGGGATAGCCATCATTCAACATGCGCCGATCTGACAAATCTCTCGAGGTTTTCTATTTAAGTTATCGGAACAATAGAATCGGTCACACGACAACAAATAAACGAATGGCGCAGTTAATAGGATGACGTGCATCTCTTCTCATCTTATGTTTTTAAACTTTCAGCTTTCGCACCGTGTTTTTAATTGTTTCTAGGAAGATTTTTATTATTGAGATATATTTTTATTAGGTTCTAATTTAAGATGTTGTGTGTGCAATATCATAAATTCGATTATAGTGAAAAAGTCCATTCAGTTGTCATAATAAAAATATTAAAATAATGAGAATAGTTAGTGTCTTTTATTAGGCCAGGTAATTTATAATTATGTTTATTGTTCTATATGCAAAAATAGTTTCTCTTTGAAAAAATGGAATAAAATAAGTAAATTAACTTATACAATTAAGCGGATTCTTACTTTTTCTAGTCGTCACTTTATAAATAATTCTAATTCTAATTTATCTGCACGTTGCGCCAAAAAACCGACGTGTAGACATATTTTAGTTAAATAGAGTATTCCCACAGTTAAGAAATTCTTTTTTTCCAGGGCCTGTCCGTGCACCGGATGCACTTAGGCCAGGTTTGGCCCATTGTGGTCAAAGGAATTCTTTACTTGCATAAATTCCTCTCGATGCGTAAATACTTAGATAATAAATATTTAAAATTGATATATCGTCGGTATATAAGAGGTCACTTTCTCTTTTATAACGACCATATATCAATTCTAAAGGATTAAATTATTTTAAATTTTACCAGCATATTACATTACAACATGATGAAAAATAGTGTTCTTTCTCTATTTTTCAATAATTTTAAAAATATACGGTTAAAGAATTTTTGAAGCTGTAGAAATTTTGGCTGAATTTCAATTGTTTTAATAGGCTTGCTACTTATTTTTCGAAAATTCTGAATGAAGTTATTTTTAATAGTAAGAATTCCATTGAATGGGGTTAAATAAATTTAAGATACGTAAATTTAAAGGTAAATGCTATTTATTATAATTTTGAATTTTTTGGAATAGTAAAATATATGATAATAAGCATCATAAGAAAATATTTTTAAAATAGACAGCATTATAAAAGCATAAGAATGGTCACTTTTTAAAGAATATTTTGATCAAAAATTAACTTTTACAAATTCAATTGTAATATTAAAATCAAGTTGGCAAAAATATTTTTTTTTAATGACCATTAATGTTACAGTTAAGGATCCCTCAGACAAACGCGGTGCTGCGGTGACGGTAGCGATGACGGTTTCACCGCGGTACCACAGAACATTGCAGTAAATGGCGCAACCCACGCCGCTGCGGTGCCGAACTCGCGTGTCCCGCTGTGACTGTGTTTTATTTTAACATATTCTTGCAGGTTATATTCACAGAACAATAGAAATCGCAAAACGCCGGTGTGAATAGAAAAAGATGGAAGGCGGTTTATTGCTCGGTGTCCATCGGCACCGTCACCGCGTTGGTCTTGGGGATCATTTTTAAAGGAAACGATTCATCGCATACTAGTTACAAAGTTATCTGGTTAGTTTAATATTGTTTAAAATTATTGTAAAACTGAATGTTTTCATTTTAAAAATATATTAAGAAAAACTGTTTGATAGGACTTTTAAAATGATTAATTTAAGGATTTGGGAATATTTTAATAAAGTTAATTTTAAAAATGTCCAGTTATTTTACGTAAATTTAGAGAAATATGTATGTAAATGTGTGTAAATACCAAGTGTTAATTAATAATATTAAATTTCTGCAAATCGATCTAAATTGTATTAAAAGTCATTTTATTATGATAAATAATAATTGCTATAGATATTAAGGACTTTCGATGTTTGTTAGAAATCGATGTATAATAAATCATATCGAGGTTTGGAATATGTGATAGAAAGTGATTGTGACGCATTCCATTTATCTTAGAAATACTTATTTTTTGTTAAAACATGTTTAAAACGTTTTAAAATATTTAATAGATAAAGTTACGAACCTTGTTTGAATTTTAATATTTTAAAACACTTTTCAAATAAACCGTAAAAAAAATTTTAATTGTATATCGCGAAAAAAATTACGGCGGTGGCTAAAGTCCTCTAAATGAAGATATGCTAAAAAATGTAATATTCATGAATACCTACTTTGTTAATAAAAAATATTGTGCAAAGTGCTTTTAAGCGATCTACTAAATGTATAGATAACATTGGTTATGTACTAGACTTAAATTTTTAATTCAAAACTTTAAAGAACTTTTAGAAATGTTGCATACATATTTTATAGCTGTTTTTGTCGAAAGTAGCTACATAATAATATATCTACATGCGCATGTACAACATATTATTAGATAAAATCATGGAAATATGCGTCACATATGGATACGAGATGTAGTTTGTATAATATTGTAACTTTTAAGCATATCTCAACTTATTTTAAATCGAAAATTTGATTTTTCTAATTTTATTATGCTATATATAGATACGCTACATGTAATGTGTATTTGGTTAAATCAATTTTGGTGTTAGATGTAGAAACGCAATAGATGTTTAAATGTTACTTGTCCATATATAGAATTTGTGTGTATAGATTTATTAAATAAGTACAAAGCATTAAACAGAAGAGAATTAATTAAAGTTTAATTTAATGTAATATGGCCTGCTAGAAAGTACCTTCAACCAGACCCTAATCAATTTGATTGTGTATGATTCTCATCTTATTACTTGCGATTATCAGGGTAGGGTGAGCACTGGCCCACCCCGAGGATAAGGGTGCCCACCCAAAATTGTTCAGCTTTTTTTTAGAATTTTGAATTGAGAGGGAATATTAAGTGTAGGGAGGGATATTTTTCTGGCGCCGCCACTAGCTTGACGAACGGGCGAGGCCCCGAACATTTTTCTCCTGTGCCGCTTTTCCATTTAATGGCTGGTCCCCTACATACACCGCTGGATATAGTAAAACTTATATATTATATTATTCCTAAAAGGTTTAGCTAAACTTGACAGTTTAGGACGGCCATCTTAACGAGGTTTACACAAACTTCAGTACTTCAGTGAATCAGACTGCGCTAACATTGCTCTGGTTCTAGTTCTGGTTGCTCAAGTATTTGTACCTTTTCCGATTCATATATGGATGCGTCGTTTATTGAAGTAAGTCCTCCTATTGTTGTTATGCGCAGATTTGCTCGTTTAGGATAAATTTCAAAATCTAATTTGACATGCAGTGTCCCAGTATGTATTTGGCCGATATATTAATTTTTTTGTTGGATTTTATTTTTGTGTGCCTACCTTATTGCATGATTTCCAGGAGCAGACCGCCAATTTATATTTTTCTCATTAATTAATTAAGTTGTAAATTTATTATATATTTAAGGACAATTTTTACTTTTAATTTCTTCATTTGTAATAATTCCTATAAAAAAAATGATCTGCAGCACTGCCCTCAAATGACTTTCTCTTATAGATATTATTATAAGTTTTTTACTCTGATAGCGCTGTCTTTCGCACGGGTCAACGGAGTATCGATCTTTTAATATATACCATGTCATATCTAATTCACAATTCAATCAAAAATACCATTAAGGAATTGCTTACTAAAAGCTTAGACTTTGAATTAAATGGATTTTTTATTGACCCCAAAAACTTAGGTGCGAAGGGTCGACTCAAAAGTTCAGGTTATACCTCTATTGAACTGCATCAGGCTTCATATAAATTTATCGAATAGGAATCTGCTGTAATTTCATTGGTGTGGTTGATGGTACTTACTGGCTGTTATATAATGGTCCATCTTTATTAGTGGTAAAATTATTGTACCTAAGTATTATGTTTTGTACTTATAATTAGTAACTTAAGACTAGTTAAGTTTGGGTATAATAATCTAAGTAAGAAACACCGGGCGTTACATTTTTAGAAAACATAGATGTTATATGCAGTGACAGTCCGAGAAAATGGATAGGTTGTACTTAAGTATTAAGTTAAAGTTTAAAAAAAATGTTCTTTTATGTTTATTTATAAAATAATTTGCTAAAATCTTAAACTAAAAGAACTAGACTATGTATATGATATTATCACTCAACATTTTTGAAAAATAGCTGCTCCTGAGCAAACCTGGTTTACACAAGAAATGATTCTTTTATCAGCAGCTCATCATCTTTTTGGTATCCAAAAAATAAAATTTACTTATATAATATCATAATTTAGGACAATAAATTTGTAGAGGTTTCCTTATCTAAATACACAAAAATCCTTTTGATATAAAAGTTGTATAAGTTTGCAAATAAAAATTTCATATATCTTGATAAAAGACCAAGATAAGAAGAACTTTTTTATAATCTAGGTTAGTCGTATGGTCCACAACATATTTTTTAATCCTGAAGTTTAATTTACTTAATAATAAAATAATTTTTTTAGATCGTTAGTTATGTTTTATAGTTTATGTTTAAGCAACGTAACGCTCGGTTGTTAGAGCGTTTTCACACGGCACCATATATCGCGCGCGACAAATGGTCGCAATATTGCTTTTACACCAAATTATGTGGTTTCTAATGAGCCATTTTCACACACAAGCGATATTAGAGAACACATAATTTGGTGTAAAAGCAATATTGCGACCATTTGTCGCGCACGATATATGGTGCCGTGTGAAAACGCTCTTAGAGTTGATTCCACAGCAATTTTAAGGGATGCCTTGAAGTTAAATAAGTAGACTTCGATTGTATGAAATTGCTAAGTATAACGATAGCCTTAAACTTGTTGGCGGAAACGACTATACCTACCTAATAAAGTAACGATGGCAGAAAATGAAAACCACATCGTTTTACAGCAAAATGTTAAACTTATTTTTACTAAAATAATCTTACATTTTAACCGTACAAGGTAACATTTACCTTGAACCTTTGAGCAACAAGTTAAAGTAGTAATAAATATTCCTGAAAATAATGGCCTACAGACCTTTTTTTTACCTTCCTCGATCTAGACTTGGGGTTCGCAATTGGGGTTCGCAACATATTTAATTACGAATTCAGCAAGCTTCAAATTTTACTAACGTCTTTCTAATTGAAAAGTCGAAAACAAAAAGTATAATTTAAAGAAATAGTCCATACCTATATAAAGTGGAGTGGAAGTTTAGAAGGTAAGAAATAAGAACACAAAGTCTTCCTCCACTGTTATATTAAAGAAATATTTTAAGAAACTTTTCTACATATTTCGAACGCAGAAGCATTCATCTTCAGGAGAATAAATAAAAAGAAGATAAATCAAAAGATATCACCCTAACTGAGCAACAAGATTGTAGGTTCGATAGAAAAATGAGTATAGAACGGCGAGAAAATAGGTAGGTACACTACACATGTTGCATAGTGAAAAAGAAAAATATGTGGGTTTAAGGCTCAGGGCACTATAACAGTTTAAATGTAGAATATGACAAGTTTGGCATCTGTGTGTGAAAAAACTGTCAAAAAAAAATATGAAACTGAAGTGAATGGGAATAATCATTTAAGAGAAAGAAAATTGTTGGCTATGGTCATTTGAGAAACTATTTGGAAGAAGTGGATGTAAGTGTGAGAAAGATGAATAATAAAAAATATTAAAAATTAAGTGGGTAGTCTTAGCTAGACGAAAAACCTCATATTGGTTATAGAATTGATATCTAGTTGAAAAAATAAATCTTATTGGATTTATTCCTCATTCTAATTAAGTATGAATTTTTAGGAAAAATTTTTTAAGCTCGAAACGCTATCGCGTTTTTACAAAGACAACAAATATGAGGTTTTTCATCTAGCTAAGACTACCACTTAATTTTTAATATTCATCTTTCTCACACTTACATCCACTTCTTCTCCATAGTTTCTCAAATGACTAGCCAACAATTTTCTTTTTCTTAAATGATTATTCCCATTCACATCAGTTTCATATCTTTCAACAATTTTTTCACACACAGATGTCAAACTTTTCATTCTACATTCAAACTCTTATAGTGCCCTGATCCTTAAACCCACATATTTTTCTTTTTCACAATGCAACGTGTGTATCTATTTTCTCACCGTTCTACTCATTTTTCTATTGAACCTACAATTTTGTTGCTCAGTTAGGGTGATATCTATGGGTTTTTCTTCTTTTTATTTATTCTCCTGAAGATGAATGCTTCTGCGTTCGAAACATGTAGAGAAGTGTCTTAAAATATTTCTTTAATATAACAGTGGAGAAAGACTTTGTGTTATTTCTTACCTTCTAAAAAGTATATTATGTCTATAGCTAAGATCCAGAGCCCTATACAGAGGCGTGTGTCCTTTCTGCAAGGCTGATATATTCATATACAGATTATACATTAGTATTTAAACTGTTACTGGGTTAGCTAAAGTAGGAGGAAGATAATTTTATAGCAAAACCTTATATTCTTATTTACATATTTAAGTAATTTCGTAACTATAGCAGTATGTTAATTTTCATACTCCCTCCCCTCTACAAGAAATCCTGGCTAGCTACGGCCCTGCGCAGAAGCGTTTCATGAAATTTTGGTGACGGCAAATATAAATTAATTTTTATCATTTACCACACATCTACCTTTTTAAATAGGGTGCCTGCTCTAATAAATGCTTAGTTCATTTATTTAGGTATTTTAGCTAGATAATTTTATGCAGAGGGTACGGGAGGTTCGGGCATCCATAATTTGGAAAAATAACCCTATTAATTTTATTATTACCTACTTAATTATATGTAACAAAATTTGTGTAGGGGAGAGGCGGGTAACTGCGAACACCTAAGGAAAAGTATTACTAACTCTGAAATTAGTAGACTTATAGTCATGGAATATGGTGTACTCTATAAAAGGGAGTTTTAGAAAATAAATTGCAACATATTTTTTTAATCCAGATAATACAAGAAAATCACAAAACCTGTTTTAAAAAAACATTACAAAATCGGCATTACCCGAAGGCTGCGGGTAATCGCGTACAGGTGTTGGGTAATCCCGAACCAAATAAAAAGTTAGAACAAAATTGGTAGTACAACATTAATATTATACACAAAAATCATAAATATAATTTTCTGGTGTTTCGGCTCCACCGCACAGCTTATGAACCCAATCTCCACAGCCCCCCCATTTATTTTTTCCCATATTCTTAACATACTAAACAAGATGTAGGGTTAGGAACAGAAGGCCCTATCTTCCTTCTTACAAATAAATATATTAAATTACAACCTACGCGTTTCGGCCTACAAGGCCATCATCAGGGCGTAAGGTAATAAGGTCACCACATAAATACCACAAGCAGGACGCACCCTAGTCAACAAATCAATTAATAAACACTTCACACAACATTTTACACACCAGTCAGATAATATGTACCTACTGCTAATATGCAACGCAAATTTTAATTTTTAATTTTTTTGACTGTCGTTGTTTTCCACCTTTTTAAAAGTGTAAATGTGATTTCTAATGTAAAATGGTGTGTCAAGTGTTTATTAATTGATTTGTTGACTAGGGTGCGGCTTGTGGTCGTTATGTGGTGACCTTACGCCCTGATGATGGCCTTGTAGGCCGAAACGCGCAGGTTGTAATTTAATATATTTATTTGTAAGAAGGAAGATAGGGCTTTCTGTTCCTAACCCTACATTATCATGTCCCTTCTGGAGAGTAGATACGACTTATTTATTATATACGAACATGGTTCTCCTTCATTTTTATCAAATTCTATGTCCTGTGGATGCATCGTCCAGTTTTTTTGTAGTTACTCGGCATCTGCGAATATATATATTACAATTAGTTTTACACAAAAAAAAATTAATAAAAAGTGTTTAGTAAGTATTTCAATACGTGTCGGATAATGTTGAACCACTCTGATCGGCATTACCCGAAATGTACATCAGTACAATATTTTTAAGTTACACATATCAAAAATAATCAAGTATTTAAGTAAAAAGTTATATGAAAAGGTAACTAATACCCTACTACACATAACTGCTGCAAATGTTTTCAAAAATACGTAATAGTATTGTGTACTTACCTTAAAGTATCTCATTGCAAAATAAGTACAACACGGAAAATTTCACAAACAACCATATCTTTAACAAACGGCTTCCTAGAACATTATGCGGCAGAGCTGCTAGTTGCAATATAGTTTGCTTTCAGGTTATATTATCCAGGAGAGCTACTAGAGGTCGCTAGGTATAAAGGTATAAACGGGTGTTCGGCATTCCCAGCTGTTCGTGATTACCCGTCGCTCCCCTAATAAAAAACGCAGGTTCTTGGAAAACATAAAACATGACATATAAAAATTTTTAAGGATAATGCCAGGGAAAATAAATTTTAATCCATCATTTGCTATGCTATATCTAATATTTATTGTTGAACTTATTTTAAATAAATGACAAACATCGATGTTTGTGACCGTAATATCGATGGCAAACATCGGTAACAAAACATTACTATATTTTATGTAAACATAAACATAACCTTAAAATATTTAACTTAACAGACATTTTAACAGCCGTTTGGTTCGGGTTCTGTGGCCGTTTGTAGTTTGTATATTCGTATTTCATTTGAAATAATGGAAATCAGACATAGATATTTTGTGCAATATATGTTAAAAAATGGGGTTGTGCCATTAGAAAGAGCTTTAGAATATTGCCAATCAGCAAGTGAAGGTAACTGCCTACTTATTTAAAAAATTAAACTTTAAACTTAAGGGTGATGTTAAACTATTCAACAAATTTTTTTAGTAATTTATTTGGTTAAGGCCCTTTTTTTATTAGTTGCAAGTGCAAGTAAATGGTCGTTTTGGGAAAAATTGCATCAGCTGATTAAAATGTTATCAAAGGGTATGCTTTCAGGCAATTTTGCTTAAAATTGCACCTAATGTAAAAAGCCTTAAGAAATAGTTGTAATTTCTGATTTAAGTATTTCATGAGTACCTATCAAGTACTTTATAACATAACTCAGACTTGGTTGTATAATTAGAGCTTAAATACAAGTTTTTTAAAGCTCAACCTAAAATTGAACTTGGTTCTACTCAGCTTTCATTCTTCAGGTAAGTTGTCAATTTTCTAGGCTTAAACCAAGGTTTTTTTTAGTAACCGTGGACTTAAACCAAGTTATTAATGACTGGTGACATATAACCGAATAGAACAAACTTTATAAATTATTCTTTTTGAATTTAAAATTTGTGACGAATCGGATGATGAATATTTTATGGATGTACTAGGAGCTATAGAAAACGCTCGAAGACGGCCCCAAAACTACAGACCAAGACCTGATCATATTCAAATTTTCATAATTAAATTTAGTCCCAATCTTTTTACAATATATTTTTCTTTATTAGTAATATTTCTGTTTTTTTATTTTCCAAAATACCTTTAAACTCCTTAACAAAAGCTAATAGCAGACATTCTCCTTTGAAAGTAAAATTTGCATATAGTTTTGTGTTAGAATACAGGGAAAAAGTAGCTGCAAATTGTAAATATCGCAAACTTTGACAACAAATAAAGTTTAATTACAGAATACAGAAACAAAGTTTGTTTCTGTGTTCTGTGAGTTTAATTATTGATCCCACCTGTGCAGACCTGTGGTTAGGAATTGATTATACAACAGAATTACCTTTTTGAACCAAGTTCAACTTTAGGTTAAGCTTTGAGCATCTGGTACTTAAGCTCTAATTGTACAACTGGAAATCAATGGCTATATTATTATACCTAAGTATTCTGCAAAAATATAATATATTGACACACAACATTTTATTCAAAATCTGGGATTTTATTAAGTATCGTTTTAATGCCACACAATTTTTTTCTTTATTTTCAAATTGTATTTTGTGTATTACCAAGTAATGCCTACCAGGTATTATTGGGTATTTCGTAAGATTTTAAAGTACTTCCCAATTTTAGATATTGTGTTTTTCCTAGATGCTTTGCTCCTCATTTCAACATAATTTATATAGATTTCTGAATTCCTGGGCATTTTTTACATATTACTAAGCATTAATAAAAATACTGCCAAATTATAAAATATGGTTTGTTGCTGGACCAGAGGACACTGATTTCTGACCAATCAGGAACTTTCTGGGTATTTTTCTACTACCTAAGTTCAAAATTATGACATATTTATTTACGGTAAAATACCATTTACATTGTCAGTGAATAATCCCATTCATATATAGTGCAGCGGGTTGTTGTTGAAATTGGAGGAAACAATTCCAATGTTTTTAAAATTCTTATAGAACAGAATATTTATTTTCATGGAATTTTTTTTCTCAGACTTTATACAAGCCTGTGCTGTCGATATGAAAGCAATGAGTCACTGACAATACTTTTTGATCTGAAGTAATAGGCTTTTTGATTGGCCCAGTGTGGGAATATTTGTCCAATTAGGATCAATGTACCATCTTTATTTTGACATTCTGCCAATTTTATGCCTTCAGTTTTTTTGTACACAACTCCTATTTCGTTAGCTCGTCAAGGCTATTGACGGGCTGGGTGGCCTGAGCTGCTGGGGCTATACGGCCAGTTGTACACAACTCAAAGTTTTGGGCACGGCGTTTATTTAGGGATTACCAACACAAACAGTTAAAAACCCGTTTAAATGAATTGCCAACTAATGTGAATGTTACTGTTATTTTATTGATTTTATTTATCAGTCCTTGGTGCACTTGAAAAAAAGTCAGAGTCATGAGTGTCGCCCCAATGATATTACTAAGGATTACCGCATAATTCCTGGTATTACCGTTTCTGTCCTAGACAAGTGTACCTAAAGTCCGTACAATTACTGACTGGATGTACGTCACAGCTTCTGACGTAATTTTTGATTTGAGTCATGCCATTGATTAAATTGTATATTTTTCAATTCTGTTAAGATTAAAATAAACTTGAAAATGGGAATTCCTTGTTTTAAGACTATGAACCCAATAATTATTTTTCACTTTCAATCACTTTTAACGTGTAAAATTAAAGTTCTTCCAAGTGACAATGGTTGTCAAAACGATTTTATTAATTTATCAATGTCACCCTTTAACTAATAACAGACCTACATTATTTTTTGTTTCTGTTGTGATTTTATGTATTTGCGAGTTGTGACGTGCATCCAGACAGTAATTGGACGAACTATATACCCTAATTTTCTAGATGGTGCGCCACTCATTTAATCTAGGTACTTATATCTTTTTATTTTTGTAATGTATTAATTCCATTTTTTAAAGTCAAAACTAGACCCAAAATGTTAGTCGTTTTTGGGTTTTGTATTAGCTGATCTGCCCGTTTTTTGTTTATAGAGAATTTAAAAAATGTTTAGGAAGGCTTTATTTTTCTATGAAACTAACTTTTCCATCGATCCCTTTAAACCTTTGTTTTTTTTTCTTTTAGGCTCTGTTCATGATATGACACAGCTAAAGCTACTTATAATAACAATAAACCGGGAAATTAGTCAACAGCACTTTAAGATAGCTTTAGGAACATGCGAAGTGACCAATCAAGAACTTATAATTTGGCTCAATACTAAAAACGACGACTTATCCAAATTGCAGATAACATTTAGTCCTATAGAGTTGGAATATTTTCATGTGATTTTACATGAACTTCTAAACTCTGAAAATAATAGACTTACTTTTGTAGTTGTTTTAAATATTACATCTACTCTAACGGCTAATTTTTCAAGAGATAATGGGCAGAATGTTTTAAACAAATGGCTTAAGGGAGGATATTTTGTTAAGAAAGGGGATTTTGTTTACTTAGGGGCTAGATTAATAATCGAATTTACTTCCTATTTAAAGTTACATCGTCCAGACCAAATTTGCAAGTTATGTTCTGAATTAGTATTCACAGTAAGTAATTTTTTTTCAGATAATACTTTTATATACTTAGTAATAATATATAGGGCGCTACAAAAACGTGTGCGTACCACATATATACATACACTATATTGCCAATACAACCAGCCACACGAAGATACCCATCGTGCGATTCAAAATAACCTGAACTTGGGC
The DNA here is from genome assembly GCA_935413205.1 of Polydrusus cervinus. Classification (NCBI taxonomy): domain Eukaryota; kingdom Metazoa; phylum Arthropoda; class Insecta; order Coleoptera; family Curculionidae; genus Polydrusus; species Polydrusus cervinus. The sequence continues at coordinate 43,963,685 of OW284513.1, read as the reverse complement.
CCGGGGCGCTTGCGCAGTAGGGAAAAAATTAGGCAACCGACACGATATGTGACATCGTAAACAGAACCGGCTCGACGTTGTTTTGTTTGTATTCTTATTCGTCCCTATCTTTTGTTTCGTTCGTTCGTGTGTGGTTATAATTTCCAGGTTTTGGGTGTTAATATTTATAAAACTTTACTTTAGACATTTTTTTTGTTAGTTTGTAAGTTGTTAGTCGTTTCCATCTCTTTTAACGTTCGGATGTTCTGTGTGTGATTGTGGATATTATTTTTAAGTTTTGGGTGCGAATTTAGGTATAAAACTTTACCAGACATTTTGTTATTGTTAGCGACTTGTGTCTTAAGATGGGTAGAAAAAAGTGATGAATCTTTTTTGCACGAATCGCGGTTCAATACCAGGAATAAGGTATTTCAGGTATGTAAAATATTGGTTACTTAGTTTTATTTGACCATAAACTGTACACACCCAAACTAAATATTTTGAAAGGTGGTTCTGTCAAATGTTTAGATCAAGAAGCAAATTTCCGAGCTGCGCAAACTCAATGGACCCTGATCATCTGCCTACGGTGGTGTTATCATTATGTGGTGCGTACCGGGTGGCCAAATAAGAATGGACGCCGGCTATATCTCAGGAACCGTTTATCCCAACGTGTTAAGAACAAGATATGACTAAAGAGATTATAGGATTTTTATCGATAATATGCCAAATAAAGTTATGTCAAAAATTAAGTATTTTATTCTTTGGAATATATGGCAATAAATTTGCTTTACGTTGATCTTACTAGCAAAATAAATTGAGGGGAGAATGAGCCCCTCTAGCGGCAACGGATATAACAAAAAATGGTCATACTACATTTTAAATTTTACATAGGATAAGCTCTTTCGAATGAGACCATATTTGTTAAATTTGGTTAAGGCGAACCAGAGTTATGAGTTTCTATCAAAAGAGCCCTCTTCCCCTCATTTTATTTTGCTAATAAGATCAACGTAAAGCAAAGTTATGAAATATATTCCAAAGACTAAAATACTTAATTTTTGACATAACTTTATTTGGCCTATTATCGATAAAAATCATAATCTTCTTAGTCCTATGTTGAACGCCCTCTATCGGTAAATTTGAGAACTTTAATTTCCAGCGATTTCTCTTGGTCGATTTTGTAATGAGTTTTTTTCTTTCAAAACATTGTGATAATGGTTCCTGAGATATGGGCGGCGTCCATTCTTATTTGGCCACCCGCTACAAGGGGATCTCGAAAACGGTAAGAGATACGAAGATGGTTAAATTAAGGCAATGTTGCGTATTTTTGGGCTTAATAATTTGATAAAGGAAAATTGTAAATAATCCGAAAAAAACCGAAATATTCAGTTTGGGTTTTCAATTTTTTGCGCCTTCATTTTTGACTTGACACAACACACTTTTTTATAGCCGTTTTTTATGTTCTACAAGATGGCGTTATTAGATTTCAAATTCGAAGTTTCGTTCTTTAGATACCAACCTAGTAAATTCTTTTAAATATGGACCTGGAATTTTAAATACCGTTTTAGGGGCTTCTACCTTTAGAAATATTTTAATACAATTTAAAGGTTTTTGAAATATTAACATTTTGTCATCAACAACCGTCTACAACGCGTTTTTTCAAATAATCTTTTTAAATCATTACAGTCTCGAACATTTAGAATCAAACAAAAAAAATAGATTTCTGATTTGAAGAAACCATCCATTTTTACTCAAAGAGGCATATTTAATATTTTGAAAAAAAAACAAAGTCTCGGCCTCAGATATTTATTTGTCTGTTTAATTTTGTTACATGTTTCGCCTGAAACAAGCATCATCAGACCTTATAAACAGTAAGAAAAATTTGAAATTGTTTTTGAAACGAACATTAGCGCATCACAGTAACATAACTAGACCACTGCACTTCCTTTTTTTTACTCGGGCGCAATAATGTTTTTCTCTTTTACAGTATTTCGGTCTAGGTATAAAGCAAAAACCATAGAACTTAAGCTATATATTTTTAAAATAAATAAAATAATAATAAAAAAATAGGCATACTTTTCATGCCATAAAAAACTCACCTACTTACTTCCTAGAGTATTGTTACGGTAAATCTTATAGAAATAATAAACGTCCTAGACCTCATAACTTCCTGTAATATAACTTTAATATTTAAGGAATCCTAAAAATAATTGCCAGGGCCGTAATAGTAAAGAAAGGATAAGTTGAAATACTAATGATGTGTTATTTGATGACAAAACGTTAAAATTTTAAAAACTTTTAAATTGTATTAAATTTCTAAAGCTTAGAAGCCCCTAAAACGCGCCACATCACGGTCGCGACCTCTAATCGGGCACTGCGATTTGCGAACTCTACCTATTAGTGAAAATAGCGGAATGTGATTTTCGCAGATGGTGTAAACAAAACTTTTTAATTTTGGGTTTTCCCATTTGTTAACTAAAAATATACACACGTTGTAGTATAGATCGCCCTTGGTCTAGTACTTGTTTAAAGGGGTGAGGTTTGTTTGTCCATTTATTTTTCTTTTAAGTTGAAATTATTCTCCCAAGGTACCGCTGAGTCGCTAAGGACAACCGGTTGTCTTTCTGGTTATTGTCATTTCCTTAAATCCAATGGACTAAAAATCCTATGATATTTTTTAGGGAAGAAGATGTGGTACTTGTGACAGGTTACTTCATTCTCACTGCTTGCACAAATATTTAAGCAATCAAGATAAATGCCCGTCTTGCAAAGCGCATTGGGTTGAGAGAACTAACGATATGCTTATGTCCACTACACAAGAATTACAGAACATTCAACAAAATATGGATACTGATAATGAAGATGAATTGACGCAGGCAACAGCATCCATAGTTTTGAGTAAGTATGAGGGTAGATTGCATGGAGCCTCGTTTAGAATAACCTGTTATATAAAACGTGTTTAGAATTTGGAGTAAAATCCAGATACGAGAGATATGAAGATGGTTAAATTGAGGCAAAGTTGCATATTTTGGGGCTTAATAATTTGGTGAAAAAAAATTATAATTATTCCGAATTCTTTCGGAAATATCCGATAAAAACCGAAATTTCCATTTTTGGTTTTCAATTTTGTGCGCTTTCATTTTTGACTTGGGCAAAAAATAAAAAACACATATTCAAAGCCGTTTTCTAGCGTTATTAGTTTTCAAATTCGACGTTTCGTTCTTTAGTTACCAACTTCAAATCAATTTTTTTAAATACGGACCTGGAATTTTAAATACAGTTTTAGGGACTTTGAAGCTTTAGAAATTTAATACAATGTACAAGTTTTTAAAATTTTAACGTTTTGTCATCCAATAACACATTTTTCAAATTTCATCATTTCATTACAGGCCTAAACATTTAAAGCCAAATTAAAAAACAAAAGATTTCTGATTTCAAAAATCCGTTCATTTTTACTCAAAGAGGGCTGATATTTGATATCTTGTAAGAAAAGAGACCCAAAGTGTCGGCCTCAAATATTTTTCTGTCTGTTTGTTTTTGTTACATGTTCGCCTGAATCATCAGATCTTCTAAACAATAAAAAAAAATTGTTTAACATAACTAGACTAACACTCCAGTTACCTTTTCTTCACAAGGGAGCATTATTTTTTTCTGTTTTACAGCATTTCGGTCTAGGTCTAAGACAAAAAGCATAAGACTTAAGATATACGTTATATGAATAAAATAAATAAAATACTAATAAAAAATTAAATTACTTCTCATGCCTTAAAAACTTGCTTACTTATTAGAGTATTGTGACAGTAAATCTTATTGAAAAAATAAACGGCCTGAACATCATAACTTCCTTTTATGTAATTTTAATATTTAGGTAATCCTAAAAATAATTGCCAGGGCCGTAATAGTATAGAAAAGACCATTTGAAATACTAGTGATGTTTTATTTGATGGTAAAACGTTAAAATTTTAAAAACCTTTAAATTGTATTAGATTTCCAAAGCTTAGAAGTCCTTAAAACTGTTTTAAAAATTCCTGGTCTGTATTTTAAAAAAAATTACCTGAGGTTGTTATCTAAAGAACGAAACGTTCAATTTGAAAACTAATAACGCCATCTAGTAGAACATAAAGAACGGCTATAAGAAAGTGTTTTTTGTTTTTTTCCTAAGTCAAAAATGAAGGCACAGAAGATTTAAAAAAAAAACAACTAAAAATTTCGTTTTTTTTTCGGATATCTCCGAATCGGAATATTTACAATTCTCTTTCACCGAATGATTAAGTCCCAAAATATGCAACTTTGCCGCAATTTAACCATCTTCGTATCTCTTACCGTTTTCGAGATCCCCTTGTACGCCCACGAATTTGTAGCACCCTGTATAGGATAGGGTGGAGTAAAGTTATACTTGACAATTTTTTTAAATTGATTTTTAAAATTAAAAGATGCTCTGTATATCTTTAAAACGATATTTCTTTTTACTTAATACTTTATATAAAAGTATCTAAAAATTAAACAGTGAATATTGGAAAGTCCTTTTGGTTTGTCATATATGTTTTATATACATTTAAATAAATTATTTTTTAATTTAGCAACACTATGTTGACCTTCCAATATTCCGCAATTAATTCTAAACAACTTTATTAAAATAGTTTTTCCAAAAAAAATAATTTTTTTGTAAACGAAAGTTCAATTTTTAGTCTATTTCTAAACTTAATACGGCTCCGTCGCCCACTGATTTCTAACATCAGTGGCGAAACCTGCAACACGTGTCGGCTGACGACTAGCTTCCGTGTACCAAACATCATGAAAACTGTAAATGCGGGTAACTACGGAATCTTCTTAATGAAATGTGCAAAAGATCGGTTACTTAGATTTAAAATTTGAGGTGCCCCAAGTGACTCAACGTATTGAAAAAATAAATAGGTTGTAGAAAAAAATTACAAAAAGAAAATCTTTTACACAGAGTCTGTTCTGTACCCTGCAAAATATATACTAGGTATTCTACCAGCATTTAGGACAAAACCAAAGAAATTAGATTTGCAGTAAAAATATTTTTACAATGTCAAAAAATCCTGGGGCACCTCTGAACGTCAACCTAGCCAACACAGCTTTGAGAAATATTCTTAAACTTTTCTCAGGTCTTCCATTCCATTTCCAAAAATAAGACTTTTTGGTGGGGCCCCTCTAAATATTGAGTTAGCCAAAAATTATTTAGATTTTTAGATGTTTTGAGAAACAATCCCCAACTTTTTCCAGGTATTCCATTTTATACTAGAAAACTTTATATTTTTACTCCACCGTTCTCTTAAAAATTCTAACAAACCCTTGTTGATCAGCCCTGTTATTGTGTTTATTTGCTTGTCCATGTAAAAGCTTGGCATTAGATAATTCTTTGTTCACAATAAAATCATAGAACAAGGAACCCTTTAAGATATCCTCAAACGACTATCCAATCCAATAACCTAAACCACAAAGTTTTGTAAAGCTGATTAATAATAAAATAATTTTATTATTAATCATTTTAGTCGAACCAAAGAAAATAAATACATTGTTTATACAGGCGTGTAAACACTGACATTTTTGGGGGTAACTGATTCAAATGTGAAACTTGATTGATCACTAAAAATTCATGGATATTTATTTTTATATTGTTCTTAGGACCTCCTGAAGACATAAACGAGCCTGGTCCCAGTCACAGGAGTACTAGAAAGACAAAAAGCTGAAAGCAGGTCTTTATATAACGTTATCTAATGTATTTTTGTATATTTAAGTTTAATTTTTATTTAGTTAAATGACTACATTCCCGCAGTATATTTTTCTAATATATCTTGGTTACTTTATTTAAATAATTCAGGAACAAGCCCGGTTTTATTTTTGTGTTTTATCACTTTTAAATATCTCGTTTTATAGGATGAGTGTAGTGGGAATGAGGGCAGGCAACAAATTACTCAATACTATTTATCCCGTTTCGTTTTTAATTAAAACTTTTTCTAAGGGTCAATGGTAAAGTTTGTAAGCCGAAATGCTTCTTGTCCATCAATGATGAATGAGAAAATTTTCAGAAAACCTGAAAACACATCATTGCCATTGGACCCGTGTAGATCCAAACTGATTCCCACTACATTCATCCTATACCGGGTGACAACGAAATTACTGCCCAGCTCGTCACGTCCTTATAAACTAAAACATTATAATGACATTTTGGTAAGTTATATGATTACACTGTGCGGACATTTTCAGTAATCAAACGTCTGACTGTCACTTTCGGTTAAACCATGTACACAACTTTGTTATTTTAAATAGAACACCATGTAGTAGTAGTGTAGTAACAAGATTTATTTAGCACATGGCTCCTAATACATTTAAATAATTATTTAATTTTTTTTTAACAATTTTAAATGACCTTTTGAAACATTCTTATTTATCTTGATGTGTTAATAATATTTTTTTAAACCCTGTTTGGATGATTTTAAGCTTTGTGTGTTTTAAATCTAATTTTCAAAATTTTCTTATTATTTTTTATTTATGCTTCTTTATGTCTAAACTTATTAGTTTTTAAGATATAAGCAATCGAGAGTTTAGTTACATTATCCAACAAGCACTAATGTTAATTTATTCATAGTTTCATCTAAGGTAGCTATGGATCCATGCAGATCTGTTTACCTTCACCTGTTTTACGACTTTATTATTATTCAAAGCTACCTTAGATAAAACTATGAATAAACTAACATAAATTGTTGTTTGTTTGATAATGTAACTAAACTTTTAATTGCTTATTTTGTAAAAACTAATAAGTTTAGATATAGGAAAGCATAAATAATAAATATTCAGAAAAGTAAGATAATTTTGAATATTATATCTAAGAGGGGTAGTGCCATTGAAATTATTGGAGAAATTTGTGTTTGAATGTCAAATTTTGCAGCACATTCGGTTAAACCGGAAGTAAAATAGTTGTGACTTATTCATGCGGAATACCCTAAAAAGAAGTAAAAAAGTAATGTTAATTTTTTTTATTAATTTGTTTTTTGTAAAAACAATAAAATGTGTGGTTAATTTGACATTTTCCAACGCCATTTTCTCGGAAACTGTCTTAGATAGATATAGAATATGATACATGTTCTATGCTTAGAATTCTTCGCAGAATGAATATCTATAAAAATATACAGGGTATTCTATTTAAAATAACAAAGTTGTGTACACTTCCGATTCAACTGGAAGTCGCAGTCAGACGAACTGAACCAACCTGAAATAAATACTTTATTATTGAAATGTTAAGATTCAAAATCAGTAGATAGGATTTGGTTATGTAAAACTTATTTAATTTTTCTAAAAATGTTTATTATTGATATAAAAAAAAACCAACAAATACTGCCTTTTACAATAAATTCATATATATTTATAAATAATATAATACCGCAATATGTCAAAATACTTATAATAAATAAATAATGTGTCATGTATTCAAATCTCTGCTTACACAAAATAAAATTTAATTTGACAGCTTCAAGTTATACTTCAGACAGTTTTTGTCACACCCAAAATTCCGCTAAACGATAGTTCAAACTTCGAAATTACACAAAATATTCGGATAAAACCTGTTTCATATCCAGTGGCAAATATCATTATTTCTAGCGAACCGAAACTCCGGTTTCAGAAGTTAGTGAATGCCGAGATATAGCGTTTGAAAATTTGAATAGCGGGATTTTGTTGGTTGGCAAAAACGGGCTATTTTTAATTGACGGTAACGCAATATTTAAATGACAGCCATTTTGAGCTTCAAACTCTGAAAATTAATAAAATTTTACTTTCTAAATGATTTAAAAAACTTCCAAGGAGGCGGCTAACTGCTCGTTACAACAGATAAGCGCACTTTTCTTATGGAAACGGGCCTTACTCTCTTTCTATTTGTTACGCATCGACACCACGTTAGACTTAATATTAACTCCATCACCTATAATTTTTATCTTAATGCTTATCACAGACAACTCTTGGTGGTTCGTAACCTCCAAATTCTTTTTCCAACGCTTTCGCGATGGCTACACAAAGCCTATCTTGAAAAGGAGCTGCCACCACTTGTATGCCTACAGGCAACCCATCTTTTCCCAATCCCATGGGTACTTGGGTTACAGGAAACTTCATTACATTCCAGATAGAAAACGTGTTAAAGTTGTATGGTCTTAATAAAGCTGTGTGATGGTAGCTCGCTGGAAACGGTGCCGAAGGATAGAGCAGGACACTATTTTCATCAAGTTTTGACTAAAACAAAGTTTAAAAAAAAAATGTTTAAATCAGCCAAGCTGCGCATCGGATTTTTGGCCAATAGTATCAAAACCAGCAAAAAAAATCACAGTCAGAGGTGATTCTGCCGTTTCTAATGTTTTGTAATGGTATTGTTAAAGTCAATTGACCTGAATAAAAAAAAACTTATTAACCAAAATGAACGCCGCCTTATTGACCAGCTGCAAATAAAATAGTTTATAATAACTTCTCATCCTTACTATAAAGATTGCCAGCAGATCTTTGATGCGACCGCCCAAGGTAACAGGGTTGTCTAACGAAAATCGAAAACAAAATTCCCGGTTTTTCCCGGTCGGTTTTTGAAAATTTCCCATCTGGAATTTCCTAAATTAATTACACTTTTGTTGTTAAATTTTAAAACATTTATTTGAAAAACATGGCTTAAACACAACCAAATAATATAGTTACTTTTTTAATTTTACGATTTCTTGTTCTATAGCTGCCAAATCTTTTTGTGATTGTTCGATATATTTTTTCTTTTTAGTTTCCAGTTCTTCTGATTGCTTTTAAAGCTTTCTTTTTTTGCTTTCTTCAAGTCGCTGTCGACCTCTTTTGCCTTTTTATCTTTTTGTGCTGTGTTGTACCTTAAATACGCATTTCTCATGGAAAGTATCATGGATTTTGTAATGTCCATAGTTTGAACTTTGGCCTATAAGTGACTCTTCTTTTAAATTTTCCACCAACATCTCCTTATTAACAGAAAATTCCCTTTCTGCTGTGACATTGCCATGAAAAATTATTAGAAGAAGTTGCACCGCGTTTTTTAAACTGTCATTTGTGATGGTTTTCATCCAAAAGTCATCTACTCTGTTACATTTGGAATAATTTTTCATTTTATTTATCATAGTCTGATCAGTAAGAATGTCTCTAAATGCTCTATCTGCTTCTTCCAATTTAGTCGCAATGCAGCATCCGTTTGAATTTAACAAAATTTCAAATGCTTTGGACATCAGTTGCAAGGATTTTTTTGGATCTCTACCAGTTTTATTGGGGTTAAGGAAACTTATAGCTTCAGTTTATTTATATGCTATCGGACATTTTTCCAAAAGTTTGAAAACTGTATACATCAAGCAGTTTCGACAATCCTGGCGAAAAATCATCATTTCTTTATCTTTAGCTCCGACGCATTTTTTGATAGCCGCTCTAGCCCCACATCCTAGATCAATCGTTTGGACTTTTTTTAGGTTGCAATATAAACCATTCTTGTCTTTTTTTGAATGCAGTTTATAGGAATAAATAGGTACCAACTACAAATTTTTAAGAAAGGAAAAACGTATTTCAGTGTAAGTGTTTATTTAATGACGCCATAGGCGTCATTAAATAAACACTTACGCCATAGGCGTCATTAAATAAACACTTACGCCATAGGCGTCATTAAATAAACACTTACGCCATAGGCGTCATTAAATAAACACTTACACTGAAATACAACGTTTTTCCTTTCTTCACAACACAGTGTACGCCATAGGCGTCATTAAATAAACACTTACACTGAAATACAACGTTTTTCCTTTCTTCAGAACACAGTGTACAACCAACTCCACACATTTACTTTCAAATTTTTAACTTCGAAATTATCTGCTCTTTCAAAATTCCCGGCTTAAACTTGATTTTCCCGTCGAATCCCCGGTTTTTTCCGGCTTTGTAAAATTCCCGTTTTTTTCCCGGTTTCCCGGCTCCTAGACACCCTGTAATTAGTTTTTTTTATTGTGAATTGACTTTGAAAATTCTATAACGATCTTTTCCCATAGTAAATCTATGGCCCTCGGGTTAAGGATTTAGTTGAAATATTTGTGTTAAAAAAATACTTACCAATAATGCCTCTCTCAAACTGTTTGTTGTCTCAACCGCCCAAGTTTCATCGACTTTTCTAAATAGTGAATTTACAAAACTAAATATTGTAGCTGTGGTAAAATCGCCACCAATGGTAAAATGCTTTAAAATTTCCCAAATTACGTTCACCTAAAAATATTACCATGTTAGCTCATTACACTATTAAGAGTGAGGTCTAGTGATGCATTCGCCATTTCGTTTTTTGATCATTATTTCGTTACTTTTTCCTTTTATCCAAAAATCGGACAAATACCCATATTTAAAGCATAATTATCTACAATTTAAACTTAAGCAATTTTGAATTTAAGAAGTAATAAAAGCAGAAAAAGAAAAATGGACAAATTTCACAAATTTTCATTTTTTACTTTTATCCATTAAACAAAATTTCTTTAGTTCAAAACTGTAGGTAATTGCTACTCAATGACGGGTGTTGGGCCCCTTTTTGAATGAACCAAAAAGGATAAAAAAATATGTTATTGTCATTATGTAACAGGAACACGTCAACACAGAATATATAGCTTGCGTAGCTATATATTCTGTGACGTCAACAAGGCAACGCCGGTAGATGTTAGCCCTAGGTAAGGGAAGCTGACTTTTATTTTGTTTGCTTTGGCGAGTTCCAGTAACTTATTACTGCCATGAGGAAATTTGTATTGTTTTTACTTGAAAATTTTTGTTACTTATTGCACAATTATTATATTTTCTGCATGGTGTTTACTGGAAAAATAGACGAAAAACCCAGCTTAATTTTCGATCAGGTACAATGTAGCGAAATTTTTTATCATATTGACTCGAAATTATTAAGTGGGTGGGATTTTATGGCTGGGATGGGCTTAACCCACGTGGATAGAAAATATAGACTTCAATCTTAATAACTACATTATTCAAAGTACAAAAAAGGAAGGTCACATCCAGGTATATTTTTTGGGAAAGAAAAACGGTTGGAAGTTCCCGGTTTGTTTTGAATGTTAGTTTGAGTCCTGAAGAAGGTGGAAACCAAACTACCGAAACGTCCAGCAAAAATTAAAACACATTAGTAAAAAAATATTTGCTCAAGAAATTGTCTTCCCTAAAAAATTTATGTTTTTAACTTTCTATAGAATATAGAGTAAATGGTAAAGTAACGTTTTTGTTAATAAATTGAATTTTTCCCCTCAAGTTTAATGTTCACAACAAGGTAAAATGAGTCCATTATTTTTTACATCTTGTGTATTTTTGTATGGTCGCTTGCAACAGTAATTAAACAATAAAAAAGGGTCAATTTTAATTTGATGTACAGTATCGGTACACAATAACAATTTTAACAAAGTAAAGTACCTCGCCTTCCTTGTTGTTAATATCGTCCCTAAAATTAGAAGGTTCCTTAGTCATCCAATGTTTCCACAATTTAGTTGTGTGTTTCAAGTCTTCAAATACAAGCTCCTGGGGATCTCCATTATTTGCCCGAAAGTATTCAACAGTCCTTTAATAAAATAATCCTATTAGCGCCACATTAACTTACACGTTCATGAATATTTCTACAATGTCATACAGAGGAATTTTTATTTAAATAAATTAATATACAGGGTGTCCCAGATAAGGATGCACTCTACAGGGATCTCGTAAACCATATAAGATACAGATCTCTGTATACATCATATGTAATTATCTGATTAAATTAGAAAAAGTTGCGCCCTACTAAATTCTGCAACATAATTTTAATAAATTTAAAAAACTTCTCCTTTCGAATATATTTTGGCAAAACCGCATTTGCGCGATTTCGTTTCTATTTTTTTCTGACTATTTGAAGTGATTTGTTAAAATAAAGTTTACATTCCTATTACCATTTTTTCTCCTCTATAAGTGGGTGTAATTAGATTTTTAATCCGACGTTTCGTTTTTTTCAAAACTCATAACTTTACTTTTTTAAACAGTCGGGACATATTTTACTTTTTTAAATTTTTCCTCCTCCTTTATAATTCAACGACGTATGACACCTAGAATTAATAACACGTTTCAGATTTAAAACCCCACCTGGGACATACGATTTTAAAAAAATATCAAGACCGAGAAGGGCGTCATGTTAACTGGGGACATAAAAAGGATAAACTAGTGCATACACGTGGTTCGGGTCCAACATTAAATCGAATTTCAGCACTAACATCCTGAACTAGAACCTGGTAAAAATAGATCTCTCTTCCTAGAGTATCCCAAACCTTCTCTGGAAACAATTAACACTTTTTTTAGCTGCGTATAGAAGGCATTAAAATAAACAACATTTTCAAATAACTACTTTTTTTCAAAAAACTCAAAAATGAAGTACTTACATTCATTTATTACACTACGAATTAAATACGCTTCTGTCTAACTTGCCCGTTGAATAACATTAAGAAAACTTGTGGGTGTAGGATGAGCCCGCAAGGGAAAGTGTTCTGCGTATAATCTCGAAAAAACATCCGCAGTTTTACGATACCACTTACAGTAAATTAGCACCATATCTATTAGTTCATTATTTTCAAATTTTACCATTTTCACGTAGTTTCACCAATTTAAAATTTACTTGCTTCAGAAAAACACACCGCAGCGGATTGCTCAATACTACCCGTATGACTAATACTAATAAGAGATAAGAAAAACAACAGAAACTATAGCGGGCTGTGTTTTGTTGACCACCCGCAATTAGATTTTTTACTTCTCTATCTCGCCTATTTTTGAGTTTTTTGAAAAAGGGTATGAAAAAGTTGTTTATTTTAATTCCTTCTATACGCAGCTAAAAAAAGTATTAACTTAGGAATCACCCTGTATTGTTATCTTTGTTTCGATAACTTAAATATAAAGAACAGATTAGCAACAGAACACCAGCCCCGAGAGATTAGTCAAGTCAGAGCTTGTCGAATGAAGGCTGTTCCGGGCTGCATATTTGCTGTATTTGTTCTGACGTCAGAAAGTGATTCCGCTTGTTTTTATTAGAGAGCGTAGTTTGTTTAATTATTTTCTCAGTAAATAAATAAAAATAAGGAATTAAAAAAACTGAAACCGTAGAAAATTTAATTTTTTCTTGCTCTATACGATAGTCAAAATTTAGTAAAATGCCCATTGCTGATATTCTACGCGTTCTCTATTTCTTAGCGTCTTTTAAACTTAATTGGGAAAAAAACCTTAAATGGCTTTTAAAAAACGATCTCTGTCAAAAAAACTTCTATCAAAGGGAACTTCTAAAAAAAACGGGCTGGCCGCTTCTAATTTTTGCCGCCTACCCTGCACACCCCTAAAACGACCCTGAAAACTTTTTTAAATGTTTACTTTATTTTTGTGCAGCGCCGAAAATCGATGGCTTATTTTATTTATTTTTTAATTCCTTATTACAATGTGTTTACAAGGAAAATACTATGAGTCAATTATTGTAAAAATAAATCACTAATATTAACTTAATTAAGGTAAAAAACAAAACAACACAGTGCAATCACACGTCGTCCATGCTCTTTTACCAATTCATCAGAAAACAAACTGCAGACATGAGACCAAAATAAGTTAAAATATTATATTATTGATCACCTTGTTAATACTGCTTTCATTTCATCTCTAAATGGACTTATGAAAGGGTCGTATGGATTTCTGACATAGTATATTTTAATTTTGTTGACAGCCACAGGAATATCTAATTTTAGTTTATCAACGTGTTTCCCCACTAAAACTTTGATAAACGGTATCAGATCATCAGCATACTTTACCATTGGTCCAACTGATACCATAGAATTACTCTCTTCTCCTGTTCTAAATGTCAAACCTGTAAAAAAATAATCCTGTTACACATAGTATTATTATAAAATTGACGCATTAAATTTAATCTCATAAAAATGATATGAAAACAACACATTTCAGAAAAATATTTTTATATGTCGCATTTATATAAGTAATGAAGAGAAATTCACCATTTTTTTTGTATCGTGGCTTGACGGCGCCGCCACTATAGGAGTTCTAAAGAAAGAGTAACTATAATAATTATGGCAATGTTACCTATCATGCTTTAATTTACGATATAGAAATTAAACCTACCTCAAAAATCCAAGAGTGGCATAAAATTTACCATATTAAAAATAAACAAATCGTTATAAATCCAATCTACGGTTCCAACTTTTCCCGCGTTCTCAATGGATATTGATTGATACAGAATGTAAAATAAACCCCCTTTCTTGTTTACCTAAATATTAGAATATCTGCGACTATTTTTAAAATGTTTATCTCTGCGTTCATTAATAGCAAAATCGCCTGATGTACAAAAATTACTTCAGCATCTCTCAAAAACCAATATGCATTATTTTTAAATCAAATCCATAGTTTTAGTCGTTTTTGAGTAAACATATTTGTTGTTTGTTAAGGCGGAACTTTGTGCAGCAAGAAATATATTTGCAAGAGAGTCTCACCCGAAGTGGGCATACTAGCGAGCTTATGACGTGGTGAAAAATATTCCGTAAACATCGACACACACTGAAAGCACGATGCAAGGCGGTAGGTTCTTTATTATGCTAATGAGTTTTGGTTGATTTTATTTCGGAGACCAGAAATTTGTTTTGTGGGAAATAAGTATTTTACTTGTTATTGTATTCTAAGTTAAAATAATGCATCTAATCGTTATACGGATTCTTATTTTATTAATATGTACAAAAAATAAAATTAAGGAGAGCAAAAAATTTTGGAAAATAAAATCTGTTAATTTTATAAATTCCTTGGAAAAGCTTATTATAATGATTTTAATGATTTAAAAAAGGTAATAAAACTTCTGAAATCGTATTCTAATTTTTAATATAGGTACCAAGATACATGTCTGTTAATCTTATTATTACCTACCGACTAAAGTGTTAATTAATTAATAGTAGGTATAAGAACACCTGCATATATGCCAGTGGCGGCGTCAGGGGGGAAGAAGGCACAGGCATACCCTTAAATTAAAGTTGCCCATCCAAATTAAGTTTAGGTACTTAGGTAGTTTATACATAACACAATGTACAAACTGTTTTATTGTGAATTTTTCAGCATTGGTGTTGAAATATTTTGTAAGGTCAATAGTTTTTGAATTAAAATTCTCTCATATGAATAATTTTTCACCATGCTTATTTATTAAACAAGAGAACAAACGAAGTACCTAGACCTTTTTTTTAGAAACACAGTACCGTATCGTCGCACCTATACGAGAATGGAATAAAATAATTGAATTTCAGCGCCAATCCGATACAGAATATACATGTGATAATAGAATAGATGCAATGGTCTCATCGGTTTTACCGCTTACTATTGCTAAATAATAATAATAATAATAATAATAATAATAATAATAATAATAATAATAATAATAATAATAATAATAATAATAATAATAATAATAATAATAATAATAATAATAATATTAATAATAATAATAAAAAATCATGTTATTCTCTGGAGCTAACGCAAAGATAATGCGACACGAGTAGAACCGATAGATATTGTATATCGCATCACACGGAAAGCGTCAGCAAACAGTACCAATCGACAAAAAGTCGTGTACCTACTTTTTAAGCTCAAAGGTTTAACTTTTCGTCTAGAAAAGCGATAAAAATATATCTACAGTAAAAACTAAACAATAGCTAGATACCAGGATCTTATATGCCTACCTCAAAAAAATCGGATCCATTTACATTTTTCTAGCACCTCCACGCCACTGATATCTGCTACCTAAGTACTTAGCCTATTTTTGTGAAAGAAGGTTTTTATTTTGGTAATTGGAGTATAATTGAATATAAAAACTAAGAACTACATAGATTTTTATTCATTTGTGATTTGAACTGTTCGTTGTGAATCTATTGTGAAGTTGTATCTACAGTGTGTTTCTATTTTATATTATCAATATGCCGCAAAAGTATACTAGCACAAATCGTACTCCGTGTGGCCGTCGACGAAGTATTCAACAAAAACTTAAATTACTCAGGTGAGTACTTGCAATCATTTTAGAAATAATTGCAAAGTTGTATAATTTTTATTATCATATATAATATAACAAGTGCATTGAAAATTATCGGTAATTTTAGGAAAATATGCTTGAATACAATTTGGAGCCAAAAAAAGCATGAGTGCACGTAGTGCACGAATGCTTTTGCTTGCTCCAAATTGCATGACGGCATATTTGGCTAAAATTACCGGTAAATTATCAATGCCCGCGTTATATTTGTAAGGGAATTTCATGGACTGATGTTGCTTTTTGTTTGTTATGACTGACAAAAAGAAAATATGTCAAAAAATTATCACGATAATTTTTTGCAACAATAGAATAACCATGGTAACACAAAATAAAATTATGGTATTTAATTGTTAAAATATGAAATTTGACAGGTGAATGAAATTCTCAAGATTATTGATTTTGCTCCTTTTCATATGCTGTAGAAATAAAATAGAACATAACGTGCATAACCGTTTCATACGCTCAGTTTTAAAAAAGTACAAGTAAAGCCGTACAGAAAGTTTAAAATTGTTAGTAAGTGACATTTTGTTAGTTGTTTTTGTCATGTTACGTTGTAACGTTGTTTTATGACCTACAATATTTCGGGAGTATTCGAATTTTTTTTAGGCCCTAGGCCAAGAATTATCCTAATTATTTTAAAAAAGCATCCGTTTTGGACACAACTACTGACATCAGCCCTATGATGCTTATGTACGCTGTTTGTTTTCTATTACAAAAAGAGGTAATTGATATCTCGATTAAACTCCTAGGATAGGTATTATCCAAAAATGTATCAAGAGATCCTAAAGCATAAAAACAACGTTTTTACAAAAACATAAACCTTTCATAGCTATCTTTTTTAAATTTTAATAACGCAATTATCTTAACTTTTTCTTACTCTTTGTAATTTGAGTATAATATGTAACGAATATATTTATTTTCTTATTTATTTTTTATGAAAAAAAAAATTAGTTTATTTGAAAAAAAAACACAGTGTAAACAAGCTGCTGTCACTAGTTGTGTTCAGACCAGCTGTTCTTTCAAATTAGATAATTCTTGCCCTAGGATATAAAACAAAAAAAAACGAAATTATCCTGAAATATTGATTTGTGATGTTGTTTTCCAAACTACACACCTAAAAGTGTTAAAAAAAATTTGTCGAACATTATGATGAGTTATGAGACATTTCCATTGATACCAGCCAGTCAACCGATTTCCAGAATCCCTTTTCTATATACTAAGTAGTTTTTTGGTAAATTCAGTTTCTTCTAAATTAAAATACTGGGATTTATCTCTACGTTTTATAAAGTGTGAACAGTGCTGTTATAATAAGCTTAAATACTAAAGAGGGATATAAATTATTTTTATATAAGGGTCGAGAAACTTACTCACAATTTTCAACAATTTGTTTAAACAAATAATACAGCTGAAAAAGAATCAAATGCTTGTTTTAGAAATATATTAATATTGGTGTAAATTTATGCTCCCCATTTGGTGATAAACAGAATTCTCCTGTAAAAAATACTGGTTTTATCTTACCTAATATTTCTTTAGGCAACGCAAAAAACTGACAACTCAGGACACCGCCACCCCAAGTAAAAAAGTTGTCAGTATTTCTAATTTTGCCATGGATTTACCTACTTCGGAAGTTGCAGGACCATCTCATGATAGGGTTGAGAGCAGTAGAGATATGAAAAAACTAAACTTGATAGATTATGACAGTGATGATAGTAATTCCAAATCGATTAGTCCAGAACAAGTTTCTAGTTCACAACCCGAAACAGAAATTTCAACCGAATATTCTGAAAAGGTATCCCAAAGATGTCAGACCATATGTGATATTTCCGGAAGAAGAATAATTGATATTAATTTCTTCTTTAACGAAGTAACTAATTTTAAACATTTGGGCATTTTTGGTTGCGAGAGTACAAGTTTAAAAATAACAAAAGAAATATCTGTTGGATTGCAAAGCACGTTTGTAATTAAATGTTCCATATGCCACGAAGAAAAAAGAATATGTACAGAGAACCCTGACACTGCAGACTTAAACAAATTAATCGTTTTGGGTATGATTTCAACCGGCGGAGGCTACAGCCAAATGCAAGAAATTTTCAGCTACTGCGATATACCGATTATGTCAAATTATACGTTTTTGAAAATTCAAAGTGAAATAGCTGATGCAATTCATGCAACCGCTTGGGAAGAAATAAAGAAAGCTGGCGAAGAAGAGAAAGCAATTGCCATCGAAAAGGGAAAAGTTGATCCTGATAGTATTCCATATATAACCGTTATCGCAGATGGCGCATGGAGTAAACGATCATATAAAGTTAACTATAATGCACTTTCTGGAGTGGTAAGTTATACATATTCTTTTAAGTTTCGTTTAATGGTGATGGTTTTATATAATTTAAAAACTAGACCAATTGTAGTCCAACCTATCATAAAGCATGTAAAAGGTAAACAACATTAACGTTCTGGTGGAAGGTAAATTATAAATAACATTTTTATTTTAGGCAATAATTGTTGGACAAGAGACAAAGAAAATCCTATTCCTGGGAGTTAAAAATAAATACTGTTGCATATGTACAAGAGCACAGAGCAAGAATATTGCCGCAAAAGACCACATTTGCTACAAAAACTGGGACAAAGCATCAACAGCTATGGAATCCGAAATTATTGTACAAGGATTTTTACAAAGTAACGAACTGCACGGAATAAAATACGGTTATTTGGTTGGAGATGGAGATAGCAGTGTGACAAAAAAGTTGGCAGAGGCAAGACCATACCAGAATAGATCAGTTCAGAAAATTGAATGTAGAAATCATTTGCTAAGAAATTTATGTACACGCCTTCGAGAGTTAGCCCAAAAAAGAACCAGTTCGAAGAACAAAGTAGTTTCTATAAAGGAAAGAAACATGCTTTCTAATAATGTTAAAAGAATAAGATATGGAATTGTAGCAGCAGTCAATTACTACATTGAAAAAGAGGATCTAAGCTACGCTCAAAAAATTATTCATTTAAAGCGTGATATTACAAATACTTCTAGTCACGTCTTTGGAGATCATTCAAAATGTGCTAACTACTTTTGCCAGGGACCAAAAGAAAATGAGATAGATTTTACCAATATTATGAGAAGTTCAGGCTTATTTTCAGATATTTTAGTAATCATTGAGAGAATAGTTAGAAATTCCGAAAGTTTATTATTAAACATGGATAATAACGCTGCTGAACTTTATAATGCCTTATTAGCCAAAACAGTTGGTGGCAAAAGAATTAACTTTTCTTTAAGAAGATCCTACGAAATGCGTTGCGAGAAAGCTGCAATTTCGTACAATGTTGGAGCTGAGTCATCTCGACTTATTCAAAAGAAACTTTGTGGTCGAAGTCCAGGAAATATACATACAAAATTTATTAAAGAAAAAAAACACAAACGGAGTTGGACTAAATGCCGTAGACAATTATTTCCACAAACTCACAAAAAAAAAACACGAAGATGCTCCTCCCGACGAGGATTACGGCTTACCAGCCATAGATATGGACGAGGATGAGTACAAACTGCAACAATCTTTCTTCATAACTTCCATTACGGTAGATAAAGAAACTGCACATAAATTAGAACGTGATACAGTCGGACAAGCAGACACACTGTTATGGATGGAAGAACGTGGAAAAAGACTAACAGCAAGTAATTTTGGAAAAATTTGTAAATTACGTAAAAGTACACATTGTGCAAACACGATAAAATCCATCTTATATAGCAGTTTTACCAGCAACAGTGCTACAAATTGGGGCAAAGAGCATGAAAAAATCGCTATAACCCAGTTTGAACGAACCACCGACCTAATAGTTGAGGACTGTGGACTTTTTGTCAGCACAAAGCAATGCTACCTTGGGGCATCTCCAGATGGTCTAATTGGACAAAATGGAATTATAGAAGTTAAGTGCCCCAGATCCTGTAGTACCAAAACTCCTCGTCAAGGCATCGAGACTAAAACAATAAAATTTGCTACAATTGAAAATGGAAATTTTACATTAAAACGAAATCACCACTATTACTATCAGGTACAGGGACAGTTACAAATAACGTCAAGGCAGTACTGTTATTTTATTGTATGGACACCTCTACAACTAGAGTATGAAAAGGTAATGAAAACCACTTTTAAAATAGTTATTTTCTAGGAAACGATGTGTTTATAAATATTATGTCTCTATCTCAAAAACAGAACAAAAATTTTTTTTTTAAATACATAGATACTCAGGAATAATATAGCCAGAAAGGTAAAACCAACAAATTTTCAAATTTTTACAAACCGTGTAAAGTTTTCCTCACAGTGCAATTATTTTCTATTGGAAAATATGAGATTCTTATTCCAGAAGTATTAAATGGGGATAAAACTAGTTTATCCTATTTAGCCTTCAAAGATAAAAAAAATACTCTTCTCAATATTTTCTTTAAAAATTTAATGGCTGGGCATAACTTCATCAATTTACGAAACAAAAAGTAAATAAGAACACTTTTTAAAATATTTAATACATTCATTTCATATAATATTTGATCGTATAAGTATCTATGATTTACAAATTTTATGAAATAATAATTAATGTAATTTTAACAATAATAATTTTGTTTCAGATATACAGAGATGACCAATTTTGGCAAGAAAAGATGGAACAGCAGTTAAAAACTTTTTTTTTTAGTTGCCTTCTTCCCGAAATGATAAATCCTCAATACCCCAACAAGAGAAAAATTAAAGACTTAAGATCGCAATTTTTAAATATTTCTGGTAGCTAATAATATAGTTATTGTAGTATTTTTTATTTTAATAAGTATTTTTAATTTGTACCATGAAAGGACCAACTTTATTGCCTACCTGTATTTTTAATAAAAATTTACAATATTATGAATGTTTTTATTTAGGGTATACTACCTAATAATAAAACCTACCAACATAGGCACACATAGAGTGGAAGGGGGGTAGCCAAAAAAAGCGTGTAAGTTCTTAAAAGTGACTTAAATAAAATATGTAGCAGCCTTTTCAACACTTCCTCCACCGTTCAAAAGTGGCTACAAAAGAAAACAAAACGTTCGTTTTCAAGAACTTCTATCAAAAGTGATTCCTACAAAAAAAATGCCGCATTCGTTTCATAAACTCACCCTAACAAAAAGTAAAAACCTTATCTACGCCCTTGGTCAAGAGACGGGGGCCACTGCCGCCCTCTCTATGGGCGCCCAAGCCTAACAAAATATTGTATTTTATTACTCTGCCTGGCATACTGTCCAATTTTTATTTAGTACTTAGCTTCTTAGAAGCATTGTCACTATACAGGAGTCAGGCTGCACCAAATTATAGCTGCCAGCCAACAAGATGGACAGAGAAATCTCATGTGACCAACGCCAAATTCGTGCCTGAATACTACTTTTAAATCGGTAAACCATGGATAAAATAATAAACACATTTCACCTTTAAGATGAATTCATATTTTAACAGGTTCAGACAGAAGCTCACTACATAAGCAATATATAGATCCCGTATAATAAGCATAAAATATAAAAACAATCGAATATGCAACAGTTGGTTACTCACTAAGAAACGAAACAAAAAATTCAATATAGCCCATTTTTGATTGCAACAAATCGACCGGATTTCGTTCAATTCTTATCCTTACCTAACATGAATAAGAAATTTTGAAAGCCCAAACACCAGTTTTGACAAAATGGTGAACGCGCCTTGAACATTTTGCCCTGTGGCGCATTATAAACCATCCCGGTCTAAGCCGAAAAATGTATGGTAACCCGAAGTTAATAGCACAACTACTAGTTACGTCTTTTTAATATTAACGCTTAGATATTCTGTTATTGGCACAGACAATACAAAAAGGAAAACATAAAATTTAGCCCAAAATTACCCCCGAAATAACTTCTTGTTCGACCACCTATAATTTTTTTCAGTGTATCATTATTCTCTCTGGATGTAAATTGTTTCACGTCAGCCTAGAATAAATTCTGCTGTATATAGGCAACTTCTATAACATGACAACAAAATTTACCTAAAACATGAGTTGCGCGCTGCAAGATAACGGACTTATTACGACATTGTTTTGTCTCAATTTTTGAATTCTTAAAGATAAGACATGGAAGTTCTAAGGTACATGGCTATTTTTTTGAAAAAAAAATTCTTAGCTACGATATTAACCTTGGAAAAGTGCCTAAAATACGCACCTTTAGTGGGCATTTTCTTATACATATTCTTATTTTTTTCAAAAAAGGGCTTTGTACCTTAGAAATACAAACATTCCTTTATTAAATTTTAAATTGTCCCGACAAATATTTCAAATAGCCTTTGCAGAATCCTGCAGTAGCGAAACGGTGTTTTTCATCCTCTAAATTTGCGCGTGGTAGAGCCTTAATCATAACAAACAACAAATTTTTACATCGTAAACACAACTTTGCCAAAAATAAAAACGTTAGAACATGTCATTAAGGGACTACCATTGCTTTTGGGTATTTTCCAATCGCGCATTTCGCAATTTATAGTGTTTACTCAAAAACGACTGAAACTATGGATTTGAATTGAAATAAAATGCATATTGATTTTTTGAGAGATGCTGAAGTAGTTTTTGTACATCTGGCAATTTTGCTATTAATGAACGCAGAGATAAACATTTTAAAAATAGTTGCAGATATTCTAATATTTAGGTAAACAAAAAAGGGGGTTTATTTCACATTCTGTGATAAACTGTTGATCAACTCGACATTAAAAAGTCTTTGTTTAACCACAAACAATTAAATATTTTATTAAATAAATACTCGACCGGTGAGTATCTCCAATAAATAAGCGAAAACAGACCGAACGTGCACGTGAACACGACATTATATTAAAGTCTCAATGTTTCGCGTTGTTTATTCTGGTGACGCGACCTAACAGTGACTAATCTAACAAGTATAAGGTATGCAACTCAATAAACAACAGGGTGAATCCTTTTACAATAAAGTCATAGTTTTCCCATGGGCGGCCTGTCAGGTGAAGTAGCTGAAGGGGTTCTTCACCAAAAAAATAATAAAACCAGGAGGAAAGTTTTTCGACAATAATATTAAATATTAATGTACCAATAGAGCTACCATTTTAGCCCTTAAATTCGAATTAATAATATTAATTTAACCCAAATGTAGCTACGCAATAGGGCCACGTTTAATTCTGATGGACAATAAACACTCGTGCATTTTGGCGCGCCCCAGCGACCGTGTCCGTTAGCTCAAAGCAAGGGAAGACCGAACGCCCAACATGGCTTTGATATTCACCGTTGCTATGGTTACGTGACGTCAGTCACGCAAACAGCTTGTAACAATTTGCATTATGTGAAGGACAATTTAAAAATAGATCAGTCGTATGCACCATCATTGTTTTAGCATTGGTTCGCCTAACCTTAGGGTATTTATTTTGAGGCTTCGCGAAACTTAGGGTTACCTATAGATATTGTTTTTACATGATTTACTGTGTGATTAAAAAGTTTTGTTTTTATTTTTCAGTTAATTTAGTAGTGTACTTAGTTGTGTGTTTTAAAAATGAACCCAATTAATGACATAGTTGTGTGAATAATAGTGTAATTTGTTGGAAACTCCATTTAGTCGTTGGACAGATGAGGATAAGAGAGACGTTTTTTTAGACGGATTTTTAGTCAATGTTTGTTTAAGTACCCGCACCATTTTTTAAACTGAATGAAACTGATTAGGGGCCCTTACCCAATTTTTTAAACGGTAGATTAAAAAAATATATATAGAGTGTTTCTTCAGAACACCCAAAGAGTCACCCATAATGCGTCAAAACTTTACACGGCATATCAAAATATCGTAAGCCTACCTAATTATATCCTTACCTTTTAAGGAGACCAAATCATTCGTTATTTTATGACCAAAAATTCCACACATAAAAGCTGGTATTCTAGCAGAGCCGCCAATATCTGTTCCTAAAAAATTTTAAAGAGTTTTAGTAACAGTTCTGTCGTGCTAATTAAAAAGATTTTCCTCACGCCTTAAAAAATATGACCATGTTACTCCAACCTATAGACAACATAATATTATAAAACTGGAATTTAGACGCGAAATTCACCTCAATTTGTTTTATTCATAAAACAATTTCTGCTAAAAAACCCGATTGATATGGAAAACAAATTTATTCGTGAAGTTTTCAAAAAAATAATTTTAGAGTTTGTTTTTGCTTAAGAGTGAAGTCTAGGGATACATTCGCCATTTAATTTTTTGATCGATATTTCTTATCGTTTTCGCTTTATTTAAAAGGGGCCAAATACCCGTCCTTGAGTAGCAATGACCTACAGTTTTGAACTAAAGAAACTTTCTAGATGAATTAATAAAAACCAAAAACGAAAATTTTTGAAATTTTTCTTTTTCTGCTTTTATTACTTTATAAATTTAACCTTGCTTAACTTTAAATTGTAGGTAATTATGTTTCAAATGTTGGTATTTGGCCGATTTTTGGATAAAAGGAAAAAGTTACAAAATATTGATCAAAAAACTAAATGTCGAATATGTCACTAGACCTCACTCTAAAGCAAATATATGTTTTTTCTTTTTTCCATAATGTTTTCAGTTCTTATCCTAAATTCGAGAGAAATGTACACTGAAAAAATGTTTAGTGTTTTTATTCTGCAAAATATGAAAAAAATAAAATTTTAAAATTTCACTCTAAACTTTAGATTTACAATATATATATTGTATATTCAGGCGGTCCCAACTGCTTAGTTTCGTATTTAGCAGTTGGTACCGCTGTTTAAAATTTATTTATTTATTTATTTATCCTTAAATACTCTACGGAATAAAATATTCCAATTGGTACATCTAAATATAAGATACAATTACAGCAGAAAAAAACAATACGTAGTACAAAACAAACAACAGAGTTATTGAGCCAAAACAGATTAAAATAAATTAAAATAGTACAAGTCATTACAGGTTTTTTAGTGAATAAAGACTAATCCTAAACAAATCGCAATCCTGAAAATAAGTATTATAATTCTTCAGTAGTCTTGAAATAAAGGCATTTTGTCCGTAATTGGTTCTATGAGTAACTTCAAAGAAAAGTTGCGTCTGCCTCGTGCGCCTTGGTGGAACCAAAAAAAACACAGATTCGAGTAGGGCATTACAGCAAATTGTGCCATTCACAAGCTTATACAAGAAGACCAACAATGATTTTCTGCGTCGGCATTCTAGGCTCTGCATGCCACAAAGGAGAATTCTTGTTTCGTAAGATAGGTTTTGATAGGGAAACCTGAGCTTGAACAGAAGATATTTGGCGTATCTATTCTGAACACGTTCAATCCTTTTGATGTGGCATTGGTAATAGGGACTCCATATAACGGAACAGTATTCAAGCAGAGATCGAACTAGTCCACCATACAGAGCGTTAAGTGCCTTTGTATCGTAAATCTGTTTAGTATTCCGTTTCACAAAACCAAGCAGTCTAAAACTCTTTAAAATGACGTTGTCTATATGTAGATTGAATGTAAGATCTTTATCAAAGATGACACCAAGATCATTGAAGTGAGAGACAATCTCCAGGTTAGTGCTCTCAATATCATAGGTATGGTTTGTCGGAGAGTTGCATTTATAAAAGCGGAGGACCTTACACTTGCTCACATTAAGTTGTAAAAGGTTAGCTTTACACCAGGTAATCAACCTGTTCAGATCAGACTGCAAGTAGTTTACATTAGGAGAAATTTTGGTGTAAAACTTTAAGTCATCAGCGTAAACTAGACACTCGGACACATCAAAGCAAGAAATGACGTCGTTTATAAAAAGTAAGAATAAAATAGGGCCGATATGTGAGCCCTGAGGAACACCAGACGTCACAAGAATTTCTCCGGAGACAGAACCACATACAGTAACGCGTTGGCGGCGGTGAAGTAGATATGAACGAATCCATTTGAGATAATTCCCTCCAATTCCAATATCAGACAGCTTATTTAGAAGCAGTGTATGGCAGACACTATCAAACGCCCTCGACAGGTCTGTGTATATAACGTCAACCTGATGACCAGCTTCAATAGAAGAGACTAAGAAGTTCTGATAAACTGCCAAGTTTGTCGCAGTTGAGCGTCCTCTAAAGAAGCCATGTTGTTGAACCATGATGTAATTTTTGTAGGTGGAAAAGATTTCATCAGTAATAATAGATTCAAAAAGCTTCGGAATGGATGAAATTAAGGATATTCCACGATAATTCTCAATGGCACATCTGTCACCAGTTTTAAAGACAGGAATGAGGTTCGAGAATTTCCAAGCCTCCGGAAACATTCCTGTATCGAATGATTTTTGGAAAAGAGAAAGTAAGGGGCCAGTAAGTGATGATTGACAGTTTTTCAATAATAAGGGGGGTATGCCATCAGGGCCCGATCTTTTAGAAGCGTCAAGATTGGTGATCTTTTGAGTAATCTCTTCCAAAGTGAAGTGATGTGAAGATAAAACACCGGCAAACTTCACTGGGTTTCTGTCAGTCAGGTCCACCTCAGAGTGGTCGGAGTAGCAGGATTGAAAATGTCGGGCGAATGCATTAGATATATCTTCCGGATCGGAGAACTCTTGACTATCAAACTTCATGAGATTAGGTAGACCCGAATTTCTTTTTAGATTATTGATAAATGTCCAAAAGTGTTTGACGTTCTCCGGTATTAAGTGTTCAGTTTGGGTTACAAACATGAGATAGCATAAGTCAGTGCGAATTTTAACCTCGCGACGTGCGGCAGCAAATGAGTCGTAATCAACCTGCAAGCCAGATCTCCTGAATTTCCTGTATAGCTTATTCTTCTGCCCTATCAGTCTGCGAAGCTGAGAATCGAACCACCTTGGATATTTATCACTTTTAACCAGCTTCTTAGGAACATATAGATCCATACCGTCAAACAAAATCTTGTAAAATTGCTGAACAGATTGATTTATGTCTAATTCAGTAGACAGAAAGGACCAGTCGGCCTGACTATAAAAATCATTTAATTTGAGGAAATTAGCCTTGAAAAACTGGTAAACGCTTATTTCTGTTTTTAGCTTTAGTTGAGGAGTGTAAACATCAGAGAAACATAACTCGATAGGGGGGTGAAAAGCATCAGGGAAAACAATTGGGGTATCGCAGGGTGTCAGAGATACCCTGGAGAAATCGTCTGCAAATACAAGGTCCAGGATTCTGCCCAGTCCGTTACGCAAAGAGTTTAGTTGCTGAAGTTCAAGGAAGAACATTGAGTCCATCAGAATCTCGGCGCTCTGTGAAGTGAGAACACCAGGAACGAGCGTGTCATCGTCAACTATCCAATCAAGAGAAGGTAGATTAAAATCACCGAATATTATAAATTTTGAATCTTCAAAACTGTTCTTGAGAGATTCACAGGTGTTACAGAAAGAATGGTAACTATCAAGCTTAGAGTTGGGAGGCAGATAAACACACCCCAGAACAATATCGCCTTGTTCAGATTTTAAGTGGACCCAAATATCCTCATAGAAAGGATTGACAGGACTATCGATAATAGAAGCCTTTATGGTGGCAAAGGTTGCGATTAATACACCTCCACCGCGTTGACAATCAAGTTCTTCATAATTTCTATCTCGACGAAAAACCTGGTAGTTATCTCCAAAAATCTCACTATTATGGATGTTAGAATTTAGCCAGGTTTCTGACAAAATTATTGCCTCATAGTCGCATGTCAAAGTACTGTTACGAAAATCGACCAGTTTCGTGCGTAGCCCACGAACGTTTTGGTAATAAAATACCATATTATTCAAGGATTTGTGATGGTCGGCGCTTTTAGAAAATGTGAAGGCTTGGAAGCAGGTTGTTCAGGCGCAATGAGAAAGCTAGGAGCACCAACGTGCAGCTGACCAGAACCATCTACAGCAAACGTAAAATACAAATCTTACAGAAAAATATAAAACTTGTTTTAAATAGAATGGTTCAATAATATACAATCTGATATAAAAAAAATTAAACTGTTCTACTTTTTTAAAACATTTTGTTAGGGTCGGATTGAAAGCCTGACTAATCAAAATCCTACCTTTTTGTGCCAACTGGTATGTTACTGTCACCAATAGTTATTTGGTTACTTATTTAATTATAATTTAATTTTTACAAATTTTATTACATATAATTTATTGTTGTTGGCACAAAGAAATATGTTTATTATTAATTATGTTACCAATTGATAATTTTATGAAATTGACGTCAGAAACCCGAGCCCGATAGTCGGGCCGTGTTAAGGCCCGAGATAAAAACCCGACCCGTGCAGGCCTCTAGTAAGTGTATTATAAGATCAAAAATATTGCCATTATCTTCAATCATGCTGCTAGTTGGCCATTATACTAAAGAAAAAGAGGGTATGATGTAAATAGATTTTAATATATTACAAAGTTGCCATTAAGTAAAGT
This sequence comes from Polydrusus cervinus, assembly GCA_935413205.1. Lineage (NCBI taxonomy): Eukaryota > Metazoa > Arthropoda > Insecta > Coleoptera > Curculionidae > Polydrusus > Polydrusus cervinus. The sequence continues at coordinate 43,935,213 of OW284513.1, read as the reverse complement.
CATATATAATTTAAATGCACTTTCCACATATTGCGCGAGTCTTAAAACTGGCCGGTAAAATTTTAAAGACACGAAATCATCAAAAAGTAAATGAAGTGTAACAATTTCTAAAATGAAATTACTAATAACATTAAATTCAAGCAAATTTTTCATTGGCAGGAAGGGGGCTGTAGCTCGATAATGAGGGGCCAAAGGACAAATCTGCATATAAAGTTCTAACCTTGTCTGTTTAAAGGTTGGAGATAATGATCTTTCTTGAACGGCAGTAGAGTTTTGGACTTGCATTGTCTTTATTTGTTTTGAATCACTACGTTTCAACTGGTAAGCATTTCCAGTCGTCTTCAGGTGAATTCACCTGAGATGCTTACCAGTTGAAATGTAGTGATTCAAAACAAATAAAGACAATGCAAGTCCCCAACTCTACTGCCGTTCAAGTTCTAACCTTGTTTTGGCTCGATCTACCTGATTATTGACCATACCTTTTATGACACCCTTTATATTATTATAGTACTCGGCGCCTTGAGCTTTGGATTACTATAATTCATAATATAAAGTTATTACCTATGCCTATTGGAGATCCACAAGCAGCCAAAATACTGGATTCTCCGCCAGAAGATCCTCCTACATTTCTGGTGGTATTGTAAGGATTTTTAGTGAGACCGTAAATAGGATTGCTAGTTTCTTGCCACAAATTTAGCTGAGGTACATTTGAAACACCCAGTAGGATTCCACCTGCATTTTTAACCGACTCTACACAATCAGCATCAAAGGGAGCTTTTTTTCCAATCCTCTTTTTTATGCCGAAAGTCCATGCTAATCCTTTACAAGCAGTTGATTCTTTAGATGTAAATGGAATACCTGTAATCAAAAACGTTTACTCAAAGATTTTATATTATAAACAGGAGGCTACCGCCGGTCGTTTGACAAACATGTACAGTGAAAAAGGACGTAACGTCCTCCAAGTAAACCAATATGGTTCTGGTTCAGATATTTTTTTTTTTAAACTTGGATTTGTAACTCTAAATTTCGAAAACGATAGACAGTTAAGCGAGACCCGATAGCACATTTATTCGTGACAAATTAATAAATTGTCCCTTCTGCTAGGGGTATGCTGCGCTTCACAGAGCTAGCCTTATAAAGGGTATCAGATGGTAGCTTATTTTAATTATAAACCGAAAAAATGTGAAAAAAAAACAGTTTAAATTATTACATTACATGTTTCCTTGGCCAATTGAACGTAAATATATGTTCCCTTCTCACGGAATTGATGTTAGTTTTCGTTAAAAAATGGACATATTGCCTTCTAAATAACCGATTCACGTATGCCTAAAAACCAGTTCCAACTTTCAAAAGAAGCCTTCCTTGCTTCCTCTCTAAATCCGTCTTTAAAAGAAGCCTCCCTTGGTTCCTCTTTAAGTCTGTCAGGAGTATTTAGAACAATATTTTTGTGACCCAGGTGTCTTTATTTTTACTGTTACAGTTTTTATACAAAATCAGTCTGAAGTAGTGTTTTTTTTTTGTTTCGGAAATTTCATATTAAAACGTTTTACATTAATTCTATTTGATTTCTGTATGATGCACAGAAAGAAGTCCGCAGGTGATTTATTTTTAAATAACTTTGGCCCTAATAGTAATATTACCCTCGGGTCTATTTCCGAAACACTATTGCAGGCACACTGCGCATGCCAGGCGGATAACTTGATGGCGGGCTATTTAAAATATAGGTAGAAATGTTTTTAATTATTTTTTGGTGATTTTTTAAGTCACGGTGTGGGTCATAATTGAGGTTCTAGTCCAAATTAAGTTTTTTTTTCAAGAATATTTTTGGTATTCGTAGTTTGCCAGTTTGTTAATTTATGGGCCATAATTATAAAATAGAGGGGCAGGCTATTACTCATTAATCAGTAAGTTTTGTCGTTGAGGCTGTAAAGTAAAAACCTTACCTCCATTTTTTTAATTAATTAATTTAATTTAATTAATTAATTCTGCACAGACTGTGGGATGAATTTTATGTAGTACAAAAATCTATTTACTCCATTTAAGAAAACAATATAGAGGTTATTATGCTGGTTCATATTTTTACATTATTTTCTTCAATGGAGCAAATATATTTTGTACTTTAGTGCAAATATATACAATTCATCTCACAGTCTGTGCATACATAATTTGTTTTGCAGCTAAAAAAATTGGAGGTTAGGTTTTTACTTTACAGGTGCTTTACGTCCTCAACAATAACAAAATTTATTGATTAATAGCCTGCCCCTCCATTTTAATTATGGCCCATAAATTAACAAACTGGCAAGCTACGAATAACAACAGTACCTATTCTGGCACAAAAATTTAATAGAGACCAGAATCTAAACTATAACTCACACCGTGACGTAATAAAACATAAAAAAATAATTAAACCCATTTCTACATATACTTTAAATATCCCGCCGTCGGGTTAGTCGCCTGACATGCGCAGTGGGTCTGCAATAGTGTTGGAAAATAGACGCGAGTAATATTACTTACCTAAAAAGGGCTTTTCTTGAAAGTCGACCTCCAATATTGTCCCACTGGCTATATCTTGATCGATCTGTCTGGCTTCTTTTAAAGCATCTTCAAATCTGTTGTCAACAATTGCATTTATAATTGGATTGACTTCGTTTATTCTATTAATAAATGCTTGAACTATATCCTCTGACTTTAATTCTCTCTTTTTAATCTTTTTTGATAAACTAGTAACACTTTCTAAGATAATGGGATTATTGGATTTGGGTATGAATTTTCTTTTTGAGTCATAATAAAATCCAAATAGTTTGTCAATTAGTAAATCCAAATAAAAGCGCAGAAGTAGAAACATTTTATAAATAAAAAAACAAAATTGTGCTTTGCCAGTTCTTCTAAGATTTTCTGTTTTTTCTATTCTTAATCGATGTCCTGAATCTGAAACAATGAAATAGAATTAAAAGTTAAATTTGTATCAAAAACTTCAACATTTGTCCTGTTTGGTTTTTTACAACTAGTTTTCAACGAACTTGTAAAATATTTCACATTTTAATAAATAATAAAGATATTTATTCGTGCCAAAAACAACAATAAATTACATATTATGTAATAAAATGAACTTGTAAAAATTATACTATAATTAAATAACTAAACATTGGTGATGAGTAAGTTACCAGTTGTCACAAAGAGGTAGGATTTTTATTGGTAATTCATAAATCAGTCTTCCAATCCGACCCTAAAAAAATGTTTTTTAAAATGTTGTTTAAAAGTAGAATAGTTCAATTTTTATATATTATTGAACTATTATATTTAAAAGAGGTTTTATATTTTTCTGTACGATATGTTGGTAGGTATGTCTAAATTATTTTGATTTTTATTATTCATGATTTTTTTCATTTATTCAATCACTTTTTAAAATAATAAAGTCTACAAGCTTTAACCCAGATATGCCTGTAGGCCTACATATAGGTCAGCAATTTAAACCCCCCACCACGATTTGGCTGAAGAAAAATTAGGTCTTCCGCGCATTTAGGCAGCAGCCACATGTTTAGTATTAACTTCTAATTGCAAGAGAACGAGTGATAAACGAAATATTAAGAAGACATACGTTTATTTTGGTTAGTAAAAATGGCGGAATGTGACATAAATTTTGTAGAATAAGTTTTTTGTTGCACCATATGTTTTTTCTTTTATATTTTAGTTTTATTTATTACCTATAAAGTCCCTATTAAGGATTAGTAACATTAGTTTTTCCCTAAAAAAAGATTTTTCGAAGCAATAGTAACGAATAGGTAAGCGTCCTACATATAGGTCGCTAGGAAAATGTATAGCTACATATTCAAACATTATAATAAATAATTTTTTTTTTAAATTGTTATCAACTTTTTATATATTTTAGGGGACTCACGCTTAATAAGGCTTTATCTATTGTTTATGACAATAATAATTATCACCTAGGAGCAGATTTAGTATATTACCACCTGACAATGCGTGTGATATCTTAACTGATGAAGATTCGGGGGATGAAAATTTTGTTAGACCAGAAAATTTACCTTCTAGCCTTTTGACAGCTCTCATTGAGATAAGGCCACATATTTCGGAAGAGTCTAATTCTGACGATAGTGAATATGATATGCCCCTTGAATGAACAATAATCCGTTTATTGACACTGACTTGAAAATACGAAATAGAGGCGAATTTGAATTTCGTCTTTCCGAAGAGAATCATATACTCGCAGTCCAGTGGAATGACAACAACAATGTATCAATGTACTCCAATGCATTAGGTGTTCAGCCATTACAAAGTGTTACTAGCTACTCACAGCGTGACGGTAGCGCATGACTATTGATCAACCCTATATGTCCGTACACACGATCAGGCATGCCTTCGCGCCTACCTGAACGTTTCAAGCTCGCGAGTAAGTGCGATCGTGTGTATGCTGAACTGATGGTGCGTTCAGGCCACTTTGCGCGGAGCGAAGCAATCTGGCGATTCTTGATTTTCTGGTCAGGCTCGCAGGCAGGTTTTAACGTGTATACACTGCGCGTGCCAAATTTTCATTTTCAACCAGTTAAAAACTATTTAGCACTGAACTTGTTGTTTTGTGTCTAAATAAATAATAATGTATAATAAATATTTATGGCTACTACAAGAGAGAAAAATATAATAACTGAATTTATAGAACTATATCGAGAAAATAGATGTTAAAGTGGATGATAATCTTTCGTGTGGACTTATAGATTGTCGCATTACAGTATCTTCTTTTTGAATGTATGGTGATACCAAATCTAATAGTTCCATATACACTTCTTCGGTCATTCGCATGTAATTTCTGTAGTCATCTGGTTCTAATTATTGTAGCTCTTTTAATAAAATTATGTGTGTATATTTGTTCCTCTTAAGTAACCATGACTCGCAGTCGAACTGAGACGTGCGTACGGAATGTGTAGTATCAGACTTACTCGCAGACCTGCCTCTTCAGGTAGGCGCGAAGGCATGCCTGATCGTGTGTACGGGCATTATGTGATCAAGAAGTATAATGCCAATATGGGAGGTGTAGACTGTAGTGATGAAAATATTTGCCTCTATCGTACCGCCATTAGAGGCAAAAAGTGGTACTTTCAGAAACAGAATAAGAAAATTCATAGCTTTTTTAAAGGACGTCCTCGCAAAAATGAAAATCTTTTTGATTTGACAGAATCGATCACTTTGTTATACCACAAGACAAGCAAACGAAATTTCGCAACTGTCATATAAAGGCGACTACAAGATGTCTACCTATACGTCACAGAATATATGTAGCTATATATTCTGTGCTTAAGTGTGACGTTGAAGTCCACGTGAAATGCTTTTTTGCGTACGATACGGTGTAAGGAGTTACAATTAGCGTCCTAAAATAGGCTAGTTTAGGTTTTGTGTGTATCTTTTATTTGTTTCTGAATAGTAGGTGATTTTCCTAGCGTCCTAAATATAGGTATAGCCCTAAAGGGCCTAATGTTGAAATTCGTTTTGCCAAATGAGGTTTGTTTATGTTTATTTAAGGTAGCTAAATAAAAAGACTTAAAAAAATTATGACTTTGAAAGACTTTTTAGTTTCAGGCATATCTGGGTTAATTTTATACAGAGTTTTATACTTATTAGTATTTAGGTATAAATTAAAATTATACAAAATTTTAAGTTTATAGTAAGCCTTCTTTACCATACCTATTCTTTATATGAGTTTCAAATGTCAAGTATTGATCAAAAATGATACCAAGATTTCTAGCTGATGTTACTAAAGGAATCTGATAATCATTAATAATAACTTTAAAATTATTGTTGCTTATTATTTTGGAATGAATATTTTTTGGACCGATTAAAAGTAAACTGCTCTTGTTTTCATTAAGTTTCAAGCCATGATCATTTATTACTTTGGACACATTAAAAAATCTTCATTTATCAATGAAACTCAATGCATAAGATTGTCATTTTTTATTTTGGAATATATTTGTTTATAATTGGCGAAAACTAATAATAGGTCACCATATTTCATTGATAAATAAAAATCATGTATAAATTATTAATAATAAAGGACACAATACAGATCCTTAAGGAACTCCTTTTAAAATTCTCGATGATTTTGAAACATCATAAATATATTTGTTTGAAATTCTTGTAGGTAATTTGAAATCTATTTGATAAATAATTTGTAAACCATTTACAAGTGTATTTACTAAATCCTATATAAAATGTAGCTGTGCAAAACCCCAAATACACGATTTGCCAAAATCACATTTATTATGTAGGACCCAAAGTCTATAATAGTTTGCCACAAAGTATTAGATCTAAACCCTATTATAAGAGTAAAAAAGAAATTATAAATTTGATAAAAAAGGGACATTTTAATTTTTATATTAGCAATATTATAAAAAAACCTAAAAATAAAATAAAAAGATTTCGGCCAGAGTATGATTAGTAAACTAGAATAGTATATTTTTGTTTTTTCACATACTTCAAAATTTGTAAAGTTATATAGGTAAGGAGTGCACTCACAGCATCTTAGATGCAATTGTGCACTTAAAGCAGTATTAAATAGGTTGAGTCTGATGTATTTCTTAAGTAGAATATTGGATATTTTGGTGATTTATTGTAATTTTTTAATTGTATGTTACTGCTAAATAAATAAATATTTAAGTTTTGCAAGTAGCAATTCATGATTTAGAGTCGAAGGCTTTTTCGAGATCTGGAATAACAATGCTAGTTGCAAAATTTGAATCCCAATTTTTCTAAAATATCATCTTTAAGTTTACATAATAATGTCGTAGTGCTAAAATTAGCCCTAAAACCAGATTGATTGTTAGATAAAATATTGAATTTATCTAAATAAGATATAACTTTATTGAATATGATTCTTTCATGAATGGTCCGCCGGCCGTGGCCGGCTGACTGAACGTGAGTAGATTGCTTTAAACAGAAATCTATTATTTATAATTTTTTAAATGATCTCTAACAAAATAAGAAATGTGACAACTAGAAATAGTAGAAATTTCCATAAAGTCTCCTGTAGGCGCCATTTGGAGACTTAAAATTAAATAAAAAATGTGACCTTTTAATTTTTTGAGCTCTTTCATTTGATAAACAGACTTGATTGGAAACTTTTAAAAAAATGTACTTTTAAAGGAATGTTCAGTTCTTGTTATTCCGTCTAAAGCGCCCCCCTCTTGGAGGTGTCATTTTAAGGTCAAAAATTAAATTAAGAATAGGGGCCTGTACCACCAGCGATTAAAATAGAACATATATTTAGGGGACGGGTGACAACCCTAGAGGCAACAAAATTTAAATATTCGCAAGTTTTATAGAAGACCCACTTTTTACAAATTTAGCACCAAATTAATCCATTGTTTCTGCTTGTGACTTGTGAGCAATAATAATATGATAAATATAAATTTATATTACTACTTACAATATTTAAATACCTACCTAATTCTTTACTCATGATGTGTGAACCTTTAAGTACTTCAAAAATGTATTTGTTAACCTTTAGCCCCAGTAATGTAACGTGAATGTATGCGTATATTGTTTCAAAATAAATTAATAATTTATCGGCGTTTTTACGTAGGTATATCACCGTTTTCGAATAATTTGAACTTAATGAAAATATTAAAATGTTTGTGAGTTTTTTGCAATGAATTCCAAGTAAATATTGTATACACTCGATTTTCGTTGTACAAATTTTAATGGAATGTTACAGACAATTCGGTACAGTTATAATTAATTATTCTATAATAAAAACCTTAGACGAAGATAAAAACTAACAAAACCGGAATTATTTATTCACTTCAAAAAATGTTAGGTTAGGTCATTAGCCACTGTTGCCAGACTGGCTAAAGACATTGTCTGAGTGGGTTTAAAAATTTATGTAAATCAGCATTTAGGATACATATTTATAGGTAATGTATTTAGTTAGGGTCGTAGATAACAAATCTACCTATACAAAACGACACTTAAAAAAAAGGAATATTTCAAAAACTAAGGAGTTTCCGACAAAAATGGCGTTTATATTCGTAATTTCCGCCCCAAAAGACATAGTTCCTGAAAAATAATAATCAATTTTAACGTGGTGAGTGTATAATAGTTATTTCAGAAAAAAAAAGATGTCGTCCTCTCCTCCAAGCGAAAAGCAACTTCTGAAAAAAATTCTTTACGAATATCTGAAAATTATTCTGCAGCTTTGCAATGCCGTCTGCTGCTCTGGCAACGCTGGGCTAAACTAGCGATATAGCGACGGCCTATAATTCCTCTGTGCTAGGAACGACCTAACGTTAGTGATGGGAGATGCTTATCGATGTTTCGGAAACGCCAAACTACGGTTTTATACTAGATTTTGAAGGTGATTCAGAGATCCTTGATATTGTTAATTTACAGACCTGATTAGGAGTTCCCGCAATAAATTGTTTGGCAATGGCAGTTCTCAGTTCACGATGTTTTTCTGCTCAGTGATCACCCCATCCGTTTGCTTGTTTGGTAGCCAGATCACGTGATATGGGTAGCAAATTTAGGCCTCTCTTCGCTCACTTCCATTTGGCTTCGAAGCACTCTTCTTCTCATAGAGCTGTGAACTTGTCTGTCTTTCGTGGGGGGTTTCACCACTTTTCCCCTTTATTGAGCACTGCCCGTGAAAGAATTAAGCCCCAACGATAGGAACCTAACTTCAAAAACTATAGTATCCTGCAACGAACGAAAAGGAATTGGGGGCTTGGAAAAGATACTGGAAAAGGGACACGCTTACAATCCTTTTTTCTAAATGTTTTTACGACACTGTCGTGTCTATCGTCATCCTAATCCATTGGTCGGTCTATCAATCCTCTGTGTATCGGACAGATATAAGCTAAGGTTTTGTTCGTGTTCTGTGGCTCGAATGTTGAATCACTAACCAAGACTATCGACCTGTCATAATAACCTAAAAACATTTTTTGTTTTGTTGGCTATTTGCTTGAAAATTCAGATCTTTCTGTAGCAAATAACAGTTTTTTCTTTCTTTTACAAACATTGTTGGTGTTCATTGCAAAACAAGTATAAAGTACTAAAGTAGTGGTAAAACATACCAATAATAGACATACATGGCAACTCATTCGGCTGCGCCACCTGTTTTACAGTGGAGCCCTGATAAAAAGCATAGTGATAGAGAAAGGTAAGAAAACTAACAAAATTACATTTTAAAAGTCAGAGAAAACATGTAAATGTGAATTTTTTTTTAACGTAAAAATTTATATATTATCTCGTATTATCTACTTATATAGGATATATTAGGATAATGTATTGTTATTCTGTTTTCCCTATGTTTTTCCAAACGAAACAATTGGAGAAAACTAATAATTTATGTTCGGAAAACCTAGTGGTTTATATCGTTATAAATAATAGACCTCTTCGCGCCAGACTTGAATATGTCCCATTGATATACACAATGCACACATAAGGCCGCTTTACAGTTTGCAATTTTTCTAGGAGTTTGCAATTTTTCTTTCACGCAAGAGAAGATTGCCCGGGAGTATGCGCAGAACAAGGCTAGTGATCAGCTGGCGCAATTTGTATTGCCTGCAAGAAATATAACTCAGACCCTATTTTTATTGCAATTGCACTGGCAATTCTGGGAATTTTTTGGTGATTTATGAGACACCAACCTAAATATGAAAATACCTGACATTTGTTTATGTTCCTTCTAACTTATAGTAGGTACATTTTGTTTTTGTTGGTTTGCTTTTGTCCTGTAATGCTGTTATGTTTAAATAAATTCACAAGAAAGCGCCGGTAAGTCCTAACCAAATGTCTTTTTTATTTTAAAGGTTGGCAAGTGGTACATCATGTATGACCTTGGCAAGTCATTGCACGATGTAAAACGAAGTGAAGTTTTTATTGCCACAATATTGATTGCTGCAAGACAACTTGCGTAAAAGAAAAATTGCAAACTGTAAGGCGTCCTATACTTAGATAACCATTTAGAAAATAGGATAAGGAAACCGAGAAGGCAGTCTAGCTTAACGACGCGTTCTGTTAAATAGCCCTTGTTTAGTTCTTCATCTTTAGGTATTTTATTTTAATTACTTACCAATAAATTGTTTAATAGATATAGATAGTAGTTTACACAGTATTTCCGGCGATGTGGTAGACAAGAGGGTAAATGGACCAAATATTTCATCTTTTGAAGAAAAGTTATTCTTTAAAATAAAAAATTGGCTTACTGAAAAAATACGATTGTCGATTTTTAGAAAAAAAAATTTTGACAGTCTCCTTAAAGTTAAAAATTCAATTTTTTTACAATTATAAAATACCCGGGAAAATGCCCTTATTCTAAGTCTTAAGTTTTTGGCAAGATGCTATTTAAGAGAGTTGTTTCAAATAATCACATCATCTATAATGGTTTTTATTAGGTTTGGATAGCAATAATATGTTTGCTTTAAATTTGCATTTCACTGAAAAGTTTGTTCGGTGTACCTTTGATTTTGTATACCTTTAATAAAATTATTTTTACCTTTAATTATCACCTTTGATTAGGTACCTCAGAAATAAAGCTGGATTTATAAACTCTAGCTGGCGTTGTCTCTGGCGCATAATAACGAAGCAATTCTTGCTTTAAGCTGGCAATATCTATACCTAAATAAACATAAAGTTGTTATTAACAGAATGCACGTTAATTCATGCTTGAATAAATTTGGTATAAACTTTTTATTTGTAGGTAAGTACCTAGGTAAAATTATTTTAAATTATTAATATATAATTTTTAGATGGATATGCGTTTATCCTGCCTATATTAATAGTAAAAAGTCCCTTGCAGAAGGTAGAAGACTTCCAAAAAATAAATGTGTTGAAAATCCAACATACCAAGAAATAAGAGATGTTCTTGTTGCTGCAGGTCTGAATGTAAGTAAGACAATACTCTATTATGCCACAGAGATAAAATGTTTGTCAACCAACTCTGGTCATATACAGTGGCCGACAGAATTCTCGCTTCATATAGAAAACTTTTTTGTTATTGTGTGTACCAGGGAGATTTCATTTTTTAACAGTTGTTAAGGACTTATTTTTCTTTTTAGATACAAGTTTCATTTGTAAAAGTTGTTTAGTCTTACCCGGTATAGAGACTAGATTGAAGATATTAAATGATTTTTAAAAGTTCTTTTTAATGTTTACTTTTAGAATATTGATTGAACTTTATTTTTAAATTTATTTAAATTGTTTTTAACATAATTTGACCCAAATAGACTTGTAAACTTTTTAATTACGCCATTTCGATAGATAATCTAACTTTCTACAAAATTTTTCCTATAAAATACCCCCAAATTTTGCTTCGTTTTCGAGATATACTCAAAAAACCGTAAGGGTTACATTTTCCCCCCTCTAATTTAATAGCACTCTGCGGTTTGTTTATTCTGAATAACTAATTGAACGATTTATGCAATAAAAACCCACACACTCTGTAATTCCTTAGTACCCTCACAAATGGAAGATGCTGGCCCACCCGGCATCGCCCGGTGAGATACCATTGCATCAGTTTACGCGGCGTGAAGTTGCTCTTTGAGTTAACGTTTCGTCGCTGTGCTGATGTTTCCGGTTTCCAGGGTGGGGCCGTATGAAAGAAGCATGATGGAAGCTCCAAGATCAAAATATTCCGGAGGTAAACTCGCCCCCCGATCGGATCTCCGGGTGGGGGCTGGTCCTGTGGCTTCATCAAGCGAAATTAATGAATTATCCACCATTTCCGACAATTTACTGGGTTCCTCCAACAACACTCAACGAGGAAATGGTGTGGCGCCTGCAGTTGCTAACAGACCCAAAAGTAACAACTTCAAAATTGATTTCTGCAATATTAGAGGGCTTAACACTAACATCAATTCAGTCCACCAGCACTTACAATCTTCCAAGCCTCATGTGCTTGCACTGACCGAGACAAAAGTCAGAACGTCAACGAACACTGTCAGCTATTTATATCCTGGATATGATTTTCACTTTCGTTTTAGACGCAACTTTGGGGTCTGTCTGTTCATTCGAGATGATATTTGCTGCCAACGGGAGGAGATACTGGAACCGAAAGACTTTGATGTAATGTGGTTTAAAATATCTTCACAAAAAATCACTAAGTTTATATGCTGCCTTTACCGTCCTCCAAGCGACATGCATTACAGGGCCCTCTTCTCATCACTAGCCAACACAATCGACTTCTTGCAAACCAATCATCCGAATGCCGAAGTTGCTATCTTTGGCGACTTTAACGTCCACAATATCAACTGGCTTAAATACTCAAACACCAACGATGAGCAAGGCCGCGAGGCCGAATCTTTTGCGATCAGTTCTGGTCTAACTCAACTCGTAGAAGAACCAACGCGGGTTCCAGACCGAGCTGGGGATTTTGCTAGTCTTTTAGATCTCTTTTTAACTTCAAATCCAGACCTATATACGGTCACCGTACATCCACCATTGGGCTCTTCCGATCACAAACTTATTTCAACCCTAAGCGAGCTGCCAATTAGTTCTGAACAACCTCCTAAACCCCGTAAGATTTGGCACTATACATCAGCTAAGTGGGAAGACCTAAAGGAACATTTTCGCAACTTTCACTGGCTAAGCGTATGCTTTTCTTCGGATGATCCATCTGTCTGTGCAAAGGAGGTCTCCGACGTCATTCTAACTGGCATGGAGGCCTTTATTCCTTTCTCCAAAAAGCGCCCTTCCAACGGCAAGCCCTGGTTTAGCAAGAATTGCGAGCGTGCTGTCAGATCTAAAAACCTGGCTTACCGACAGTGGCGTAAAAACCCTACTCCTGAAAATCGCGCCATCTTTGTTACCACCCGAAACCAATGTAAGCAAATGATAGACCAAAACAAAGAAGCTCATAACGAGAGAATCAAAAACAAACTTCTTGCCAGTCCTAACGGATCAAGGTCCTTTTGGTCAGTCGCTAAGGCCGTCAGCCAAAACTTTACAAAGTCAACTATTCCACCTCTAACACGTTCCGACGGCACAATAGCAACCACAGCCGGGGATAAAGCAAACCTACTTGCTGAACTGTTTTCCTCGCATTCCACTGTAGACTTTCAGGGAAAATCACCACCCAACATTCCCTCAGTTCAATCGCAAATGTCTGAAATCGTGTTCCGTCAGCGTCTTGTTAAACGGATTCTTAAAGGACTCGACGTCAATAAAGCTTCTGGTTCAGACGAAATTCCTATCATTGTTCTCAAGACATGCGCCGATGAACTTACACCAGTATTTTGTAGACTTTTCAACTTATCCTACAAAAAAGGAATATTTCCATCCTGCTGGAAGTCGGCGCGTGTCCAGCCTATTCCAAAGAAAGGTAAAAAGACCCTGCCAAGCAACTACCGACCCGTCGCATTGCTTTCAGTAATTTCAAAAGTAATGGAGAAAGCTATTAACCAACAACTCCTAAAGTATCTGGAAGGGTTTAACATTATCAGCGACCATCAATACGGTTTTCGTAAGTCCAGATCAACAGGTGACCTTCTGGCATATGTCACCCATCTTTGGAGCAACACCATCGAACATCATGGAGAATCCCGGGCTGTTCCACTGGACATCTCTAGGGCTTTTGATCGTGTTTGGCACGATGGGCTTCTAAGTAAATTGCGATCCTACGGTATGCCTAATGGATTTTGTTTATGGTTAACCAGCTTCCTTAAGAACCGTTCTCTGCAAGTGGCGATTGACGGGTTTCTCTCAGACACCTTTACCATCAATGCCGGTGTTCCTCAAGGGTCCATATTGTCGCCTACCCTCTTTTTACTGTATATTAACGACTTTCTAGTAAAAACCCAAAATCCAATTTATAGCTTTGCTGATGACAGCACACTTGTCTCATCTTTTACCTTGACTCCCCAAACATCCGCTGCCGACGCACATCTTCGCAGGCAGCATGAAGTTTTGCGCCTCAACAGTGACCTGGAGGAAATTTTGGCTTGGGGTGACAGTAACCAAGTCGAATTTAATGCTAAGAAAACCCAGGCAGCAGTCTTCTTCAAAAAGGTTAACATTGCAGAACCGGATATAGTCATGGCAGGACACGCAATTCCCCTGGCACCGTCTATTAATTTGCTAGGGGTCAGTCTGGGAGGTAATATGTCTTGGCATGATCACGTTGCCGTAATTGCCAAGACAGCTGCACAGAAACTTGGTGTACTTTTCCGCACCAAAAGGTTGTACACACCTCATCAACTTTTGACACTCTACAAAGCCCAGATTCGACCATCATTAGAATATTGCTCTCATGTCTGGAGCTCTGCACCCAAGCACAGCCTTCGGCTACTGGATTCCATTCAAAGGAGAGCCGTTCGTCTGATCGGCGACCCCGAGCTGACCAAAACCCTCGATAGCCTGGAGCATCGAAGACAGGTTGGTGATTTGGCTCTCTTTTACAGATATTTCCATGGCAGGTGTTCGACTGACATTGCCCACTTGATTCCACCTAGAGCAATGCAAAACAGAAATACACGGCGAACCACTGCCGCTCATCCATATGTTGTTCAGCTTAGTACTCCTCGAACTTCATTGTTCAAGAATTCTTTCATCTGGAGAACGTCATCTTTGTGGAATGATCTTCCTGAAGTCGTGTTTCCCAATGAATACAATCTTCAACGTTTCAAGACCAACGTTAATCGCTTTTTTCGCACTCGCACCGCTCCCAGAGCGCCTTAAAGGATTTTTCCTACAGTGCAGGTGTTTTATCATAAAAAAAAAAAAAAAAAAAAAAACAACCCTGCTTTTTAGGACATAATCAATAGCCTATTAAATTCCTCGTTATTTTAAATTTTCTTAAACCATTCAAAATAATTAAGTAGGTATGCCAAAATCCGTAAATTTTTGGAGCTAATAACTACTTAACCAATTAATTTATACAATATTTTCAAGATCTTCTTAAATTACTTTACAAATTTCTTGTCTTCCCAATTACATAAATTAATTTAGCTAAGAAAATCTAGTCTCTAACAGGGTAAAAAAAAAATATTTTTTGGTTTTTTTAATAGAAGCCAGTGACTTCGTATAACTTTTAATTCTAAACAACTTTTACAAATGAAAATTGTATTTAAAACGAAAAATAAGGGTACTTTAGCACCAGGTGACCAAATAAGAATGCACGCCGGCCATGTCTCAGGAACCATTTATTATCACAATGTTTTGAACTAATTGACCATTAGAGGGCGTTCAACATATGACTAACAAGATTATAGGATTTCTATCGATAATTTGGCAAATTAAGTTATGTCAAAAATTAAGTATTTTATTCTTTGGAATAAAATATACGGTATAACTTTGTTTCAATACGTTTTGATCTAACTCTCAAAATAAACTGAGGGGTGGAGGGGGAACCTCTTTTAAAAGAAATACTCATAACTTTGGTTTGCCTTAACCAAATTTAACAAACTTGTTCTCATTTAAAAAAAGATTATCCTATAGTAATGTTTCTGGATTGAGTGCAATTTGAGTTGATATAATTAATCTACAATTATTATTTTCAGATTGGAGTGGAAAATAAACTCTACAGTCGTGAACGGAGTAAGGAACTTTTATACAGGGGCCGCATACGAGTTCAGCTTAAGAATGATGATGGATCACTTTATAATTCCGCCTTCTCTACTAGAGATAGTATTATGTTCCATTTGAGTGAGATGATCCCCAAACTGAAAACAAGGCTAAACAAAACATCTACCGAGCAACCGGCTCAAAGCACTCAGAGCAAGGGAAAAGGAAAAGGCAAGGGTAGAAGATAAATCAGGCAAATTGTTGATCTATTAAAAGTTGTGTTTTTATATTTTTTATGTATTTGTAATACATTATTTAAAATTAGTATTTATTTCCAGCTGCATTTTTTCACTCTTCAACCTGTGTCCCAGTGGTGATCCATGGCTAATAATTAGTAGTTAGCATAGAGTTAATACACTACAGTGGCGATCGGTGTCATGAGGTAGGTGAGGCCCCGGCCTCACTACAATTAAAAATTAATATCGTAAGATTTTGTTTTGCTGTTTTTCGTTACAACACGGCAAATCTTATCTTACATTTATTACATTCACATGTCGGGTTGCATAAAGAATTTTAATAATAATTAACTAACCAGCAAGTTTGACCGTGACAGACGTGACATTGGCAGAAATAATTTTCTCACAATCATACTGGTCCGGTTACCTTAATTTTTAATTTACTAATCAGGCACCTTGAATGTAAGTATATAATACTTGTCAAAGTCATTTATGTCACAGTCAAACTTGATGGTTAGTTAATTATTGTTACAAATCTTTGTGCGACCCAACATTAATATATTTAACTTATTTGATATTTTTATTAAAATTAGGAACGTCTATATATTCACTTTTATTATTATTTGCGACAATATATCTAACTTAAAAAGAACCGCAAACGATATCCACAGTACGCGCAGTGCGTTAAAAAGTCCTTCACCGAGAGGACGACCTGTGCAGTCGAGGCCTGGGCGGACGCTAGACTCGTCGCCGAAGTCGACCATTTGTCTGCATATTTGTGTAAATGTTGCATCTTTGTTTAATCATCCATTTCTTTTACTCACTCGCACGTGCGAATTTAAAGTGGAGAGAGGCCTGGAAAGCGCTAGCCTCTCGAGTCTCTCCCGGCATTTTATTTCGAAATAGAGCCGCGGCATTATGTTATTTTATTGCTTAGTAATATTGATAATCGAATTACAGGTCGGTTTACCGATATTAACAAGTTGTTATTTTTGAAATTATTTAACCAAACACTCTTGGCCGAATATGACATATCATTTCCAAATCAGTTAGTTAATAATTTAATACAAAATTATAAAAATATTTTTCAAAAATAGATTAAAAACCGAGCTTTCAATTTTTTTTCTGATAAACAGTTCCGGTCCTTATCATTGCCAGAGACCATAAAGACAATATACTAAAATGGTCTAAGCGAGATTTTAGCAGAAATATACAAATTTTTATGTTGAGCAACACCTCTGAAACTTTGGTTTCAGTTAAACGAAATTTTTCAGCATTGACATTTGAGAAATTCGATTGAATAAGAAAGGTTCAATCAATGGTTTGGCTCGAATGTCCATAGAAAAAATGTTATTAAATAAAATGTATTCTTCTGGATCATTTTATGTTTTAGTATTACAATCGTTTGCGATTAAGTGCAACAAGAGAATAGACTTAATATACAAAACGTAATTTTAGATTTCTTTTTATATTTTTTAAATGTTATTAAGTGTCATGTAAATTAAATATGCTTTGTAAATAACTTGTTTTGGCCTCACCTCTCGACACTGATACTTTAAGTGTAAACGATCCGATAATTTAAAAAAAGTTAATTCGTTTACAGTTTTTATTCTGTGTAGTCTTTATAGAATTTCTCGAAGTAAATAACGTATTTTTCTAGTTTATAAAACATATTTAAACAAAAGTATATATTTTATTTTAACATTATAAACAACAAAACACAGTATGATTCTAGTAATAATAATAGAAATGAAGTAATAAACAAAAGCAAAAATTAAGGGTATAGGTAGGTACCTACCATGTTTTTGTTATAAATTAAGTCGAGCTTTTTATCACATTTTTCTACAAAAGTTTGGATTACAGAATCATAAAAATGATTCGGAAGAAGAACAAATTTTATTTAAGATTGTATTTTTGGACGAAATTTATATATTTTTGTGAAAAACCGAGAAGTTACAACTATACTACAAAAAATTGTATTAGCAATGGATTTAGTATCTACAGTAATTTACAATGTCCAAAAGTCCAAAAAAATGGAATTTACGGTAAAATTAACCTATTTAATTTTAATGCTTAATCAAGAAAAAGGCTTTGTGCAAATTAAAAAAAAATAAAAGTAACAACTTTGTAATAAACAAACATACTGATTCTTAAACCGGTAGAAATACTGAAATATCAGTAGATATGGCAGCGGTGTCCGTGTATTCTAAACACAGTAATTTCTCCTCAAGTCAAGAGACTAATCCGTCTTTAGTCTCCGTCACAAAATATTCAATTTATATTGTGGTCTCTGTCAGCTAACACATGCAGAAGGAAGGACAACGACAAGACATGTTAGTATGAGACAGATATAGACGCGAAAACCAGCTTTCGTCTCTCGAAGAAGCACCGATTCGTAAGAATTTCTGCTATGTTACCTAAATGCTACTCGGTATTTTGAGCGAGCGTCGTGCCATGTAATTTAGGCGACGCCGGGTGTAGTTGCCAATTTATCTCACTGTTGTCACTAAATCATAAAATATTAAAAAACAAATAATCGATGATAAGATATATATTATTCGAAATTTGTTTAGTGTTCGGCGAGGCTTAAGGTCTAGACACAATTTAAAAAATAAGCAATATAATGACAGGTAATAGGAAATAAAAAATACAATATAAATTGTATTCCTGTTGATTGTTGCTTAAAACTTAATTTTGTCGTAGATGATTTCTTTCTACGTATAAAAAGTGATTTTTGTTGCTTATCCTAATGCTTATTTTTTATGTTATAACTTAACTAACAAATAGGTATGGAACCTCTAAGAAATACAGAAATACGAGGTGCTAACGAAATTATCCATTATATTTAAACGAGTGACTCTTGAGTATCCTAGAACACAAGCTGCATATGCTTTTGTTTCAAACGACTGTCTAAAAAGTTGAATAAGTATTTCGAATCTTAAGGTACCTATCCGGTTGGCAGGCCAGAAGACTTTCGGCCGATCTAATAGCCGTTAAAATGGCGGACGTGGACCTGAATAGTTTTAGTGAAAAGTAAAGCTTGTAACATCGTTTCGTGGCTTCTGTAGAACAAGGAGTATTCCTACATGATGTTCCCTAAATAATAGTAATTTAGCCGTTGAATAATAGTAGTCCCCAGGCGTCCAACCTGTATCGGGAAGCAAGCAACATTACTTGAGACATTTTTGATTCTGCAGTGGTATTGACAGGAAATGTCTGCCGGCCTGTTAAAAAAATGGCCATTCGGGTATTTTTGCCGCGCACAAATACTGAATTCATAAATAAATTAGGATTATTATTCTCATGGCAACTTCACACAGCAAGTAAGTAAGTATAAATATGGCAAGATAGTTGAGTATTCGGAAACAACAAACTCAATAGGGATTGAGTTACCATGCAAATGAATTAAATTTTACTTATGAAAGTTTTTGCGCGCGGCAACGTTAGAATCGTGTCCCGCATAAATCGGGTGCGCGCGGAAATAAAAAAAAAGTGACCGGAAGTAGTGCCTCCGGGCAGATGACTATAAAATCGTTTGGGCTTGTGGATAGCAATTATCCCAATAAGAAGTAAATTAATCACCTTCAGCCTCCACCTCCAGACAGATTTTGAGGCCGAGACTTTGTGTCTTTTTTTCTTACAAAATATCAAATAGCAGGTCTCTTTGAGTAAAAATGGACGAATTCTTCGAATTAATGTAAAATATCTTGGAAACCATAACTTTTGTGAAAAAACTTTTTGACTTTTCGATTTCTTCTTTTAAGTTTTTTCATTCATAAGTCAAAAAAATTTGGACAATTTTAATTTTACAAATCCAAATTTTCATAGCTTTTGTGTAATCTGTACAACAAAATTAGTTTCGTATCTATAAAATGAGCACAAAACTTTTTTCGAAACACTGAAAATACCAAATTTTGCAAGTACTACCTATATTAAGTACTTACATCCATATGATGCCAAATTTAATCTTTCTTACTATTTAGGAAATATAGTATTTTGGTGAAGTGATGCCTAAGGTCTAAATTATTTCTAAATTTTATTTTTTTGTAAGACATTCTCTTTTCGCCCATAATGAATTCTCCGAGTTTTTTCTTTTGGCTCCTAATGAATTCTCCGATTTTTTAAATTTAGCATTCCCGTAGGTTAAACTATTATACTTCTTGGTAGTGGCAGGCGCGTAACTACAGGGGGGCCGGGCCCTTCCCCCCAGACGTCGCTAGGCCCCCCCACCAAAAAAAAATGCTGACTTTGTAAGCTCGCGCTACTCGCCTCGCAAATATAGCATCAATTTTTACATAATAATAAACGTACATGCGCGGCGATCCCGATCGACCCGATCCGAATGGCATGTTTATTCAACGATGTACGAAATAATCTTGCCAGATATAACTCGACCATCATTTTTTCATTGGTTAAATTTTCCATTTTTCACTCAAACTTTTTTGGCAATACTCATTAAACTTTGGGCTTGTTTATTCAAAAATTAAATCCCTCGAGCTTCGCTCTCGGAATCTAATCAGAATAAACATGTCCAAATTCAACTCGAAAAATTTCCAAAAAAGTTTTTGTGACAGCTGAAAGATCTAGCCGATAAAAAAACGAGGTCTTGTGATATTACTGTTGATTATTGACCAAATTTTTTAAAATTTGGGCGTGGTCTCGCGCGCGTCTCCGCCGACCCGCATCTACACGAGCCGCCACTGCAAGTCACGATAACAGGCCACCCCCAGGTCAGAGGGCTAGTTACGCCATTGGGGAGTGGTGCAACTAGGGGGGGGGGCTATCCCTTCCAGGCTCGAAGTTAGCCCCTAGAGTCTAGGGCCTAGACCAATTGGTGTTTTTATGTTGATCATATCTTCCAAAGATATGTAACGGAATTTTGATTTATTCAGTACTTTTGCGAGTGGTAGGGGAGATCTCCATATGGTAGAGACGACCTATCTTTTTTTTTAGAAGGCACGCATCAGAGCTTAAGCTTCTCTCACTATAAAAAAATGCTCATATCTCTTGATCTGTCAAAAAGATATTTAGATAGAACAAAATTGTAGGTATAAATAATCGTCTTGACAATTATTTTAAAAATATTTCGAATGTTTCAGTGAAATATTTTTGTTTAAGGGTGAAAATGTCCACCTTTTTAATTCAAGCTTTGTATTATTTATAAACAATTTTTGTTTAAATAAAAAATTAGTATTGTATCTACTCTTTTCTTAAGATAGGTAGATAGGCTTCTTTTTTACGATAAATTTTCAGTAGTGTGTTTTATAAAAACAGCATTCTTGCTGGTTTGTAGTTTAGGAAAACCAATTATTTTTTGTGATTTTTCAATTTTTTTTCCGGAAGACGGAGATGAGTGGGATCCAATTGTTTCTGGATGCTCTATTGTCAGAGAAAAATGTACTTTTATTACGCAACAATAATTATGAACCAAAATTTAAAAAATTCCATTTTAATACGCGGTCAAATTTTAAATAGTTATTTACCTATTATCTTTTAAAGATATTTGCAAATATTTGAACTAGTCGCATTCTTTGAGTCTTGCTTACACGTTAAAATAATTTATACATAGAAAGGACAAACACACTTTTAAAAATTTTTAATAAAATATTTGTATTAATATTCTGACGCGTGATGTCTAGTAAAATAATAAATGTCACATGATAGCTGATTGATAATTATGTCTGATAAATACTATTTTACAGAAGGTTTTACCTAAAGCGATATTTATATACAGGGTGATTCACGACGAGCGTTCGTTCGTTGGAATTTTTGGAAGCGTTTATATACGGAACCTAAGTGTGTTTCATATTTTTTTTTCTATAGTGCCCCCTGATGGAGATATCGGGACCCAAAGGCAGTGGCGGCTCGTGACCTGTTTTAGAGACAGTGCTGCAGAACGTAGGTATGTATCAACAATAAAAATTTAAAAACAAAAACTGCGCTTGTATATATTTTGTTATCTACCTAATAATATTAATTTAAAATGTACTCGCCAAATTTTACGAGAACGTCAGGGTGTACATGTACAACATGAAACACAAATACTGACAAATTTGTATAAATAATTCCTTTTTTTTTAATAAGGTTAGACGCATTTAATTGGTAAGACGCTGTTTGGAATTTCCATGCAGTTTTTCCTTTTCAGCGAGATGCACTAAATTATCACACTATTTTTTTTTATCTCACAGCCACACCCACCCGTCCTTTTTCGTATTTATTTTTATTAAATTTTCAATTTTCTGGTAAGTATAACTTTTTCCCCGTCTTTTTTTTTACTACGGAAGCCATCTTGAACCGATCATCGACCACAAATGTGGTCTACCGACTGGGGAGTGTGAAACGGCACCTTCATCCTACGAGATATCCGACCTCATCCGGCCTGTCCGGCGTGAATAGGATGGCTAGGTGTCGATTCATTTTATACTCTTCCCTGAGGTAAGAGCACGCAGTGTTCCCAAGCGGTCACCCACCCAAGTACCTACTAACCGCGCTCGACACAGCTTAACTTCGGTGATCTGCGGGAACCGCTGCTTAATATGTCGATAGGCCCTTGCTTTTTCCCCGGCTTGTGGAAGACACTTTAATATTTATGTTAGGCATGGGATTGAAATCTTAAAAGTTCCATATATTTCGAAATTAAATCAATTATCAAAAACAAAACAGTAAACTCAATAACTTAAACACAAAAGACAGACCGGCATATGCACAGTTTCACGCGGTTAGACTAAACATTTTGCAGCTCTGTAGGTATACCTACGTAAAACACGGCTCTAAAAACTATAGCATATATCCCGGCCTAGAAAACAATTTGCCATTAGTCGGCTCAAGCTCGACCACTTGTTTTGTGACGTATACTGCCAGTTCTGCAACGAACAATGTAGCGTGTAGCATCGAATTCTATGGATGGCCGCGACTGAGTGTGGACAAGACAAACCACATGGATGTAATTATACCTAAATTAAATTTAAAAAACTTTATTTTGCAAAAATAGGATAATTAAGACACAAGAAATATATGAATATTTTTATATTATTTTAGCACAGGTGCTACAGCTACACTATGGCCATTACCAGTGGCGTAGCCAGAAAAAATGCTCGAGGGGGGGGGGGGGGGGGGAACTCAGTGGCCGTGGGTAGGATATTTTTTTCTGTATAGAGGGACAGTCAGGACCACATGTATTTTAGGATATTGTACACACTGAAGAAGGCGGAAAATGTTCGGGGCCATGCCCAAAGTTCGATTAAAATTCACTTAACTACTATCAAATTTCGAAAATTAAATTATTACCTCTCCCTTCTGGATGGTTGGATTAAATTTGTTTTTGTAATTTTTTTTTACTTTTTTTTTTGATATTCCTATTTCTAGCTGGCTTTTTATTAAAAAAAAAACATTTTTATATTTGTGAAAAATATTGGTGTCAATCCAAAATTTTAACATAAGACGTATATGTATGACTCTATTGTTGATTTTTTCAGAAATCATGTATTTTAGGAGCGTAATCTAAGAACAGTTTTTGGTGCAAATGCTTAGGTTTTGAAATACTTTTTCTTAAGTGCCGTTTTGTATATTCATAATAAAGTATTCTCGTTTCTTCCCGCACTATTTTTTTTAATATAAATTATCACACTTCTTCCATAAAAAATGTTTTAATTAAAATTTTTACTTTAATTTTTCTAAAAAAAATACCTAAGTGTTTTTTGTTTTTGTTGTAAAAATATTTTATTGCATTGGGTTATATTTTTGTTGATTTAAAATAGCTCTAAAAAATGGAAAACGGAACAGACAACAGACCAGTATATAATGGAAAAATACTATAAAATATTATTCTTTTTACTCGTTTCCCTATAAAATTGCATCATAAATCAATAACTAAAACGATATGCGTCCAAAACCTTAATCCCTATATAAACTTTTAAAAGAAAAAAATTAAAAACTAAAGGGTTTCTACAAGACCTTTGTAATTTAAGCTAAGAATACATTATTTAAAAATATAAATTGAGAGTCAGCGAGAGACAACAAATTAGGTTTCAATTAGACTTTTAGACCCGAGCTCCGAGGCTGGGGCCCCTAAATACGCCACTGGCCGTTACTACCCAAAGGGCAAGATAGCATACAGTAGAGCAAGTAAAATGTATTACTTACTTAAAAAGATATGTTTTTCTATCTAAGTCTCTGGGATTATTTCATTTATTTTTATTAAATATCAAATTTAGTATCGTTAAATTTTACATTTATTGGTAAATTGCTAAAATATACCAAGCAACAAAGCTTATTAAAATCCAAGTATAATTGCGGTACTTAAATGAATATAATACAATTAGGTATTCAATAATTTCTATTTAATAATTAACTTACAAATCCTGCATGTAAGTAATAAATTTTTTATATTAATTTTTAAAGATGTGATTAAGTTATAAAATATGAATTTTAATTATATTGAGTGAAATTAAAATTAAATCAGTCTATTGTACTAAAAACAAATAAAACTAATATAGGTACTGGGGAAGGATTGGACCTAGTTTGTCTGGTAAATGTACTTAATAAGTATCTACCATAAAAAGGAAATTAAAAATTAAGTATTAAGTAATAAACTACCATAAAGAAAATTATTTTTATATTAGTTTTATTAGATACTGCAAAATAACAACCTGAATACAGGGTGGCATTTTTAACTGGATTAAATTTAGTATTAGAAAGCCTCTTTATTTCCTGAAAAAATACAGAACTATACGGCTGCATTTATTTTTAGTTTGGCATACTTTTTTCGTCTCTTCATGAAATTTACTTTTGGGGGTAGAAACCGCCCCCAATTTTTTTTCAAATGTAGAAGTATGTATTGTAAAAAGGGCATAAAAGATACGACCCACTATTTACTGTTGCATTGATAATTTGTTTTATTGTAAAAATTATTGAAAATGTTGCCCATTTTTTCTTGACAAACCCCTGAGTAAGTTAATTCAATCTTGACATTATGTACCATATCCGGGGTTATTTGGCGAAATTCATGTATATTTAAACAAAAAAAGAGGATTCCTAATATTGAATTTATTCCAGTTAAAAATGTCACCCTATATAGCACATTAAAACACTTAGGTATTTAAAAAACAGTTCCTTTTTATGAATTTTGTTGCAATAAGTTACATCTGCAGCATAGAACTGTAAGTTAAATTTTTATCAATTTTTTTTCAATTGGAAACTCCTCTTTAAAAATTATTGTTGTACCTATTTAAACATATTTTCCCATTTTCTCTCTCTCTTGTTGTCCCCTACTAGCCCATTGATAATAAATATATACTTCACACATTGTTTTGTTATTGGCTTGGTTGTAAACAATGTCACATGATTTATTGATTTTTTTTAAACAAATTATAGGACTTAATACCTTTCTACTACAACAAAAAAATGTCTCAAGCCACATCAATAAAATAAATTCAAATTGTTTTGTTACATTATTACTGCCTACTGTCAAAGAAAATAATAGCACTATTACCACTTTCTTTAATAAAAGGTGCCTACAGGATGGCACACAAAAAATGGAACTTTTCGGCTTTCCCAAGAATTAAAAAAAAAATTTACAAGAAATTATTTATGTACAGCCAGTTTTCTATTGCCTTTTTCGCATTTATTTGGGTAAAGGGTTTAACGAGAGAGGTGTAAGTTAAGGATAATTTTTAATAATAATAATGAACATATTTATTTGTGCCAAAAACAACAACAATAAATTATATGTCAATAAAATGAACGTGGAAATTATATTATAATTAAATAACTTTCAGATATCGTCTTAACCGAGCACTAAAATTCTAAAATTAGATGAAATAAAGGCTCAATGAGTAGAACAGTAAAAACATCAATACGCACGTCACACTGTGAAAAAAACATATTATGTAGGTTTGTGGCTTTGAGCACTATAAGAATTTAATTATAGAATGAAAGATATAACAACTATGTGTGAGAAAAACTGTTAATATAAATGAAAAGTAGTATGGATAGAAATGTCAAAATTCATTTAAGAAATGAAGATTGTGGGTTGTGGGCTTGTCATATCAGGAACTATGGAAAACGAAGTGCATATAAGTGTGAGGAAAATAAATGTTAATAAAAATGTTTTAGATATTATATTTATATATACCGGGTGTTGCATCGTCGAGCGGGACATAGGACATCCCATGTAATTTTAAAGGGGATCAATTATTGGCTTCCCTAATTATTTTAGAGAAAAATTCTATTTAGGTTTATTAAAGAGCACTAAACCCCACATTCAAAAGAATAACTAGATATTTTTGATGAGCCCGTTTACGGATTATCGCCGATTTCTTTTTAACTATTTCTCCTTTTTATGGCCCCGTATTTGCGGGCACCAGTCAAGGTAAAAGATGACTGTCAAATAAATAAGTTGTCATTTTGAAATGTGTGCTTTATTCTTATAAAAACTCGTACATCGAAAATATTAAAGGTGTATTTATGAGTACAAATTAATCTGAATAAAACTAAAATAAAGTATCCAATTACAAGGTTAATTATGACATTTTACATGTTTCAATATTTTACTAATTAATAGGTAGGTACTATTAAATTGCTAGAACTTTAGGATTTAAGATGTTCAAATATTCCTCCATTGACTGCCAGACAATAACCGAGGCGATCATAAAATTATCTTCTTACATTCGCTAGTTGGTAAACTGAAATTCTATTGCATTCGGCAGAAATAGCATTTTTTAACTCGTCTAGATTTGGGTATTTTTTATCTTTGTATATCCTGTTTTTTAAATGGCCCCAGAGAAAGAAATCATTTGGCGATAAATCAGGAGACCTGACTGGCCAATTTACTGTATGATTTAAGCCAATAACATTTCCATTAAAAGTACGGTTTAAATATTCCCGGACAGCCAGGGTACTATGTGCCGGGCAGCCATCGATTTGTTACCAAACTTCTTGATTTTCCCTGGCGGCATCATGTAAAGTAGGTAAAATATGATCTTCAAGTAGTTCCAAAAAATATTCTGCATTTAAATTTCGTGTAAGAAATAATGGTCCGATAATATTTTCGCCGAAAATCCCAGCCCAAACATTAACTTTTTGTGGATATTGCGTCCTTGTTTCGACAAACCTGTGCATTGGTCAGTGAAACAAATGTTTTTAAAAAATTCCCTATCCATGTTGTCTTTTAATCATACCAAAACAAAACTCCTGTCGTCGTATTTCGTCCCTATCTCTTAGCTCTTGGTGTTTTTCATATTTGTATGAATAATATTTATGTCGTTTCAAAGCTCGTAACGCTGTGATGTGATCTAATCCTATGTCATTCTCAAGTTTCCTTGTGCTGATCTTCCCATCATTTTCTTCCACGCACAATAAAACTTGCAAGTCCCTATCATTTCTTGCATCTCTTCTTTGTTCCTGCCTTTGCAAGTCCCTATCATTTCTTGCATCTCTTCTTTGTTCCTGCCTTTCTTCACATCTGCAGTTATTTATTACAGTGCCTTTTGTCTCAAATTTCTTGATAGTCCTTTCGACTGTAGATTTTGCAGGTATCGGTCTATTCGGATACAGAGCAGCAAACATGTCACATGTCTGACACATTTTGATAACTATTTCCTTGATAATGCCATATAATCATCAATATTTTTTCTTCAGAAGTGTAATTCATGGCTAATATTTTCGATGTACGAGTTTTTATAACAATAAAGCACACATTTCAAAATGACAACTTTATTTGACAGTCATCTTTTACCTTGACTGGTGCCCGCAATCCCGTAAATACGGGGCCATAACAAGGAGAAATAGTTAAAAAGAAATCGGCGATAACCCGTAAACGGGCTCATCAAAAATATCTTAAGTTATTCTTTTGAATGTGGGTTTTAGTGCTCTTTAATAAACCTAAATAGAATTTTTCTCTAAAATAATTAGGGAAGCCAATAATTGACCCCATTTAAAATTACATGGGATTTTCTATGTCCCCCTCGACGATGCAACACCCGGTATAAGAAGTCTTTTTGGAAACGTTGTAGCGTTTCGAGCCCTTTTTTGAAGTTAAACCAAAAAGTTTTAACGGAAAATGTTAAATAAAACAAAAGATATATTATATCTTTCATTACATATATTCTTAATTGGAATTACCACCAATATAAATGCTTTCATCTGTGTTGGAATCACAAAATATCTAATACATTTATCCTCCTCCGTTAAGACGGTATCTACCATTTTCTTCTTATTTTCATTTGTTCTCTCGAATGAATGCTTCTGTATTCGACAAATGTAGAGAATTTCTATTTTAAAGCAAAAATATTTCATTAATATAATAGTGGGGGAAGACATTGGGTTCTTCTTTTTTCCTTCTATTATAAAATAGTTATAAAATTATATTATTTATAGAAATAAAAAAAATGGCTTTAAATATGACCATCACATCTCATACCAAAAAATAAACTATGGTATTTTTTAACTATATAATTCATATTGGTACCATCTATAAAAAGCTCGGTAATGACAATGATTCTAAACGGCAATCAGGGTAGGTTTCGTTTTATTTGACAACTTTCTTTTTTGTATAATTTATTTTTTTACATTTCAATCCTCAGTTAAATTTAAATAAACGGATTCATTCAAATTCTCTGTAGGGTCGTTTTGACTATCGAGATCAACACTTTCACAATAATTCTTCAAAAACCCATGATAATTATTCTCCCACGGTAGAAACATATATTTTTATCCAGACACTTACACATTATGACATTAATTTTGGCAGAAATAATTTTCTCTCATAGATGCCTAATCAAAAGTTAAGAAATCGGACCACTTTGCATGCGAGAAATTTATTTCTGACGACGTCATTTATGTCAGTTGCCTGGTTAGTTAATTATTGTATAAAATCTTTATAAAACCTAGCATTATGTTTTCACTGATCATATTATAGTTATTCGTATTATATTTCTCTCTATATCTCTCTAATATTGTATTGTCATAACAATTACTGCACTAATAGCACTATCGGCGATTACAGTTTGATTTCATCGATAAATTTACAGGGTGATTTCTAAGTTAATACTTTATTTTTAGTTGTGTATAGAAGGCATTAAAATACACAACATTTTCAAATAGGTACCTTTTTTCAAAACACTCAAAAATAAGGTGCTTACATAATTTATTACACTATCGATCCAATACGGTCCTGCCTAACTTGCCTGTTGAATAACATTAAGAAAACTTCTGGGTGTAGGATGAGCTCGCAAGGGAAAGCGTTCTGCGTATAATTTCAAAGCAGCAGCCGCACTTTGACGACACTCACCGTAAATTAACACCTAGTTCATTGTTTTTAAATTTTACCATTTTCACGTGTCCCCAATTAAAAATTAACTTGCTTCAGAAAAACACACCGCAGTGGTTTGCCAAAAAATAACTCATCACCGACCCGTAAATTGCATGACTAATAAGACAAAAACAACATAAAGTATAGCAGGCTACGTTTTGATGACCAGGCCCGCACTTAGATTTTTTACTTCTGTATCTCGCCTATTTTTAAGTTTTTTTGAAAAAAGGAATCACCCTGTATATCTGGAAGTTCAAGGATGAGGGGAAGATAATATAGGTACCCCTTTTTCTTTATAGAGCCCCTGACATATTCCTACTTCAACCATATGGTGGAAAATCACTTGTTCCTCTGATTGACCATGATACTCACATTAAAGTAAAAAGTTACATAACATGTGTTAGTTAATAATTATAATACAACTTAATAATAATTATCGTATAAAAATTCGAAGAACATTACACCTATTATTCTAAGGACTATGGTTCCTTTCGTATATATATAAAAATTAATTAAACAAATAAATTCCGTAATTGATAACATAAGAAAATTAAAAATAGAATGTTACTTTATTATCGCCTAATTGCTAAGTTTACATTAAGTTTTAGCTCCCAGAGACGTCTTCATAACCCCCAGGCACACCATGGTTAAGACATTCTAAACGTGGCGTATTGACTACTTTAAGGCACTCATAGACGCAACGGGGCGACTAACGTAGGATGGTGAATTTAGTCAATGGTGACATTTTGCAAACCAACACAATCCCTCTAAACGCTATTTTAAACGTGATTTTCTCGGAATCCACACAAACAATTTTGTAAAAACCTGTTTCATAGTCAGCGGCAAAATTAATTATTTCCAGCAAATCTAGAATCCGGTTTCAGGTATCAGCCAGTGGGAAGATTTTAACGTCTGAAAAATCGATTAGCGGGATTGCAAAATGTCACCAATCTAGCAATTCGGAAACGGTATCAAAGCAACATATTAAGGGAAACAATTATATTAGCAGACTACCGAAAAAACTCTTTCGGGAGATCAGTTCTGCATAATCCGATAATCTAATAGTAGGTACATTACGTATTAAGTCTAGTAAAAAAAAATATTACTCACGAATGAAAAAATTTCGAACAAGCGAGTGCGGTAATTACATGAGTGTGTAATTGCTTAAGAACACGCAATACGTACTATACTTTTTCTACGACTCTTACTAATAAATTAAAGTTCGGTGTATAATTTATAAAGTATTTGAATTTCAAATCAAAATGATAATGTCACTGTCAAATATTGAAAACGCAAGATCAGGCCCGCGCCTAGCACTTTTGGCGCCCTTGTGCAAATTTAAAATAACGCCCCAAATTCGTTCAACGTTCATATGTGAGTACAGATACGGGTTAAGTTAGGTATTATTATCCACTATTGAATTAAACAATAATTTTAAAAAGTATATTCATAAATTTATTTTTATATTTTACAAGTACAAGCCATACAAGTATTTTCTCATTGAGATACATAACATAATTATAAACTTATAGAGAACAGAAATATATTCTAACAGTATTACAACTCAAAATTTTTGTATTTTAGTTTCAAATGTAATATATGATACAAAAGCACAAGAAATAAAAAAAATATTTAAAACATAAAAAATACTCGTTTATATATCACAGGACGAAACTGATCGACAAATAAAAACAAAACAATATATTATTTTAATAATGCAACATGTCACCTTTTTAAGGTTAATATCGAGGTATTAGGTATTGTTATTAATATTTTAGCTAAGTGAATTGAGCTTTTCGTGCTTTAATTTTTGCAAATTGTTTAATTAAATCTTCGGTGTCTAATTCTTTTAGCTGGTCCGATTCTATTGAAATGATAGCAAGATTACTTAGTCGGTTTTGCCCCATGGTCGATCTTAAATAATTTTTTATTATTTTGAGTTTTGAAAAAGATCGTTCTGCGGTAGCAACCGAAACCGGCATTGTTAATAAAATACGAAGTATTATGCTCGTATTAGGAAAAGAATCCGCTAAGTTGTTAATTGTTATATAATTTAAAGTTTCTTCTGGAGACGTAATAACTTTTTCATCAAAATTTTGTAAAAGTGCAATTCTTTAACAAGTTCCACGGCAGTTATGTCTCGTTCATTGCCTGTTTTGTCATTTAATAAATTTTCTACTTTTTGACATAATTCTAATTGTTCGTTTTCAGAATAATTTTTAAATTTATCAATATTCCATAAAAACGCGAAATTATTAGAGTAAGAAGAAAGTAATTTGAATCTCTCATCCACTGATGTTATGATTACATCTAGAGCATTAAAAAAACAATCAACTTTGAACTTTAAAGTTTCGTCCTGGATCGGTTCATCGTCACATTCATAATCAAAATGTTTTTTTTTTATTTTTCGCGGTTTTAGACCTCTTTGTTTTGTGAATGTAGGTTCTATGTCTAAGCTGGATGCTATTTCTTTAGCATCAATCAAAAGATCATTAAAACCTTTATCAGAGCGGTAAGCTTTCAAAAAATTATTCAAATTATTTAAATGATTATAACACTGAGCAACATCAAAGTTCGGTTTTTGAATAATTTTACTAACAATGTTAACTTTACTTAAAATATTATACCACAATATAAGAATGCAAATGAACTCAAAATTTTGCAATTTTTTGACCAACGATGCAGCCAAATTTTTTACGTTATTTTCAAAGTTTCCTTCGCTTATTTCAAACAGAGCATCATAAACCTCCCCAAGTTGATACCTTAAAGGAGTTATTGCGTCTATTCTACTAGACCATCGAGTATCCGATAAAGGTTTTAAAGTCAAATTTGTTACATTAGATAAATTAGATTTCAGAATTGACCAGCGTTTAGTAGAAGCTGAAAAAAATACAAACAGTTCTTGAACTAAAGAAAAAAAATTGATGCTCAAAGTATTCGATTTTGCGGCATCATTGACGACTAAATTTAGGCTATGATTGCAACAAGGAACAAAGAAAGCTCGCGGATTCAAATCCAAAATTTTTTTTTGTAAACCATTATGCCTACCACGCATATTTGCCCCATTGTCGTAACCCTGACCCCGCATGTCGTTGATATTTAAGCCTTCTTTCTCTAACGCCGACAAAAGAAACTTTGTTAGGCCTTCACCCGACACATCATCTATAGGATAAAATAATAAAAAATGTTCTTCTATACTAATTCCCGTGTTCTTTAAATTAACAAATCTTATACAAACTGAAATTTGTTCTTGGTGACTAGAGTCAGGAGTGCAGTCTAATAATATGGAATAATATTTTGCCTTTTTAGTTAGTTCTAAAATTTTGGATTTGATATTTTCACCGATCAAGTTGATAACTTCATTTTGTATTTTATCCCCGAGATAGTTTTTGTGATCTTTTATTTGAGAGCGTTTTGTATGTTCTGACATAATCGGGTCGAATTTGGAAATCATTTCTATGCATTTTAAAAAGTTACCATTATTTTTCTCAAACAACTTATTACTACTTCCACGAAAAGCTAAATTTTGCTCACCTAAAAACTGAATCACGTAGAAAATTCTTTCTATAACAGCTTGCCAGTATTTAGTTTCTCTGTTTAGTACTGTATATTATTTTCGAGAAATTCGGTTCCCTCGTCTCAAAGAGAAAAAATAAAATAATAAACAAATAAAAAACAATGTAATAGCTAGCAATTCCTTACTGTTTTTTTTATCATTATAAATTTTGTTTTGACAATGTTGTTTGTTGCTTTATCTTTTTTTTACTTTTGAGTTTTAAGGCTTTTCGGCGCCTTCGGCGCCTCGGCGCCGTCGTGCACCACACGACTTTGCCCTTATGTACGGCGCGGGCCTGCGCAAGATACATAAATGTCACGATTTCAGTGGTTCAAGGCTAACTTGATCATTATACTAACGCACATTTGTGTGTTTTCATTCGTTACGAACAGTCAATTCCAATGGGAATTGACTACAAGTTATGGCTTTCTGATGAGTCCTAACAAGGACGAAACGAAACAGCCTGTCATTGTTTACCTGTGCCCCAGGGAACCCACAACCTTTGGCGTCCCTGTGTACTTTAATGCAAAAGATAGATGCACTACTGTGTCCGCCTGCCGCTAAAACTTTCTTTCTATAGAAATTATATTTTTTACTTTTTTTGATATCCGTATATGTCAAATTATGTGTTATTTTCTCAACAAGCAGATATTTGTAATACATATCTGTTTTTTTTCGCATAACCGCCTCTGCCCGAACTTCTCCTTTACCGGACGAACCAATTACGGCGTCACAGAGATTTAATTTTTCATCTTTGATTTCTGGAGATGTCGCTATTTATGTCAACAAAGCATCTGGATAAAAGAGCAAATAGATCCTAATGATCAATGGTCATGAGTAAATTCATACGAGCGAGCTAAAATTTCCCATTTTAAATTGCGGGTTTGTGAATTTTAAAAAAATTAAACAAATCATTGATTTTTTTTTCCGAGGTGAAACGGTGGTATCTATATGGGTCTGAGAAAGTTATTTTCATGCAGAAAAAAAATTGAGGAAAAAAATATTAGCCAATGAAGACCCAAAAAAAAATCATTGTACCTATTCTAAAAAATATTGTAAATAATTTTTTTTATTAAAAATAACTTTATTCTTCAATAGAGTCCAAAATTAAAAAGTTTTTATAAATCCATGATTAAACATGGACAAGATTCGCTTCAAGAAAACGCAAGTTTTTAAATACATATACAGGGTGCTACAAATATTCTAAATACTTTCGGAGATATCCGAAAAAAAACGAAATTTCCATTTTTGGTTTTTAACTTTTTGCTCCTTCATTTTTGACTCGGGAAAAAAACAAAAAACACTTTCATTGAGTGGCGTAAAACGACATAAATGTTTGTTTTGATTTTTTGAAATATGAAGTAAAATAGATCCCGTGATTTATGCGAAGAACTAATAATAAAACGATGTTAGAACACCGCAGTACCGCGTTGACTTTTTTGACAATGTCGTCTGCACTGTTTTCACCGCTTACTGTTAAGGATCCCCCAGAACAACGCGGTATGGCGGTAGCGATGAAGGTGCCGGTGGATACCGTGCGGTACACCGCGTTCCTTTTTTTTTGCTATTCACTCCGGCGCGGTGCGATTTCTATTGTTCTGTGCGTATATAACCTGCAAAAATATATTAAAATAACAGTCGAAGTCAGTCCAATAATCGAACAGGTTCGAACACGTGGCTGAAGTGCCGGTGAGCGGCGAAAACACTGTAGACGTCGTTGTCACAGCGGGAAACCACCGCAGCGGTGTGGGTAGCGCCATTTACCGCTGTGTTCTGTGGCACCGCGGCGAAACCGTCACCGCAGCACTGCGTTGGTCTGGGGAATTCTTTAAACGCGTCCTAAATATTTTTCAGTAAATTTACATAGCGTGTTGTATCCAGATATACTCCATTATTTACAACCTAGGCTTGCAACCAATACACCTCCATATTTTATAAATAGTAAACTGCACTAAATCTTTAACCTAAGCTTCAATAATAAGGTAAGTATAGATACCTACGTAAATTACAATTTATTGTAACTTAATAGATAAATAAATTCTTAGATATGTATAATATTAGGTATAATATTTTCATGTTCAATTTTACAGGGTGCATAAAAATACAACCTTAAATCATATTTCATTTAAAGCTAATATAAAGAAGTTATGTATTCAAAGAAAAAGATAAAAATTAGGTACATACACTTATTTTTATTCATTCCATGAAAAATGAGAACCCGATTTATAGGTCGAGATAATGGATGGTGACATTTTGCCTACCAACAAAATCCCGCCAATCAATTTTTCAGGCGCTAAAATCGCCGCACTGACTGATCCTGAAACCGGATTCTCTATTCGCTGGAAATAATTATATTTGCCGCTGAATATGAAACAGGTTTTTACAAAATTGTTTGTGTGGATTCCTATAAAAACACGTTTGAATTTACGTTTAGAGGGATTTTGTTGGTTGGCAAAATGTCACTAATGTCTGTGTGTCATTAATAGCTTTAAATACTCATTTTCATTGATTCTGTAATACTGCAATTTTTTCATAGAATATAGGTACAAATAATAATACCAACAATGTCTAGCTGCCTATACGAATAATATCAGTACAAGCAAGCAGTTACTCTGGAACTATTAGGATTTCGTCCTTCGCCGCAGCGATGCAAACCGAGAGAAAGCGATAGCGGTGGATTTGTTCAGTCGTTCGTTGTGGAGCGCGCAACGGCAAACGGTATCTGAAGAACAGTAATAGTCTCGTGATTGACGGTATTTTGCTGTTGAAGGTATTTTATAATGGACGCGGTTTCGAGGATTCGCTTTGGCGTGTATCGATGATGAAAGAAATTACTCAAGAACTAGGTCATATCTGCTCTCCAGAAGGGACATGATAATGTAGGGTTAGGAACAGAAAACCCTATCTTTCTTCTTACAAATAAATATATTAAATTACAACCTACGCATTTCGGCCTACAAGGCCATCATCAGGGCGTAAGGTAAAATGGCTGAATTTCAGGTGTTAGATTGTAAATTTATATATGAAATTAAAAATTATATTAAGACCACAAGCAGGACGCAGCCTAGTCAACAAATCAATTAATAAACACGTGACACACCATTTTACATTAAAAAACACATTTACACGTTTAAAAAGGTAGAGAAACAACGACATTCAAAAATATTAAAACTAAAAAAATTGCGCGCTACATAGCAGTAGTCAGATATATGTACTGCTAATATGTAGCGCAATTTTTTTAAATTTTAATTTTTAATTTTTTTGACTTTCGTTGTTTTTCCATCTTTTTAAAAGTGTAAATGTGTTTTTTAATGTAAAATGGTGTGTGGTTTTAGTATTTATTAATTGATTTGTTGACTAGGGTGTGTCCTGCTTGTGGTCTTTATGTGCGTGACCTTACGCCCTGATGATGGCCTTGTAGGCCGAAACGCGTAGGTTGTAATTTAATATATTTATTTGTAAGAAGGAAACCCTACATTACTCAAGAAGTTGAAAAGCGTTGTTGTCAATTTGACTAAAATGTTTTAATATTATTAAAAACTTAAAATAGTTTTGTGCATGGAGGTAGCTACCAAAATAGGGGACTGATAATTTTTATCAGTCACTAATTTAGTTTTATTCGAAAAAACAGTTTCAGAAACCAGCAAAAAAACTTTTGTCATTTCTTGCCCTTCTTTCGAATTAGGCTTTTCCCTCTTCGTTCGCTGCCAGGGCCATTCCAGAGGGGACTTACAGCTTAACGTGAGTTCCGAACCACGATTTTCGATCATGCGACACCCCTCAAGGGCTAGCACCCCTTGGTTCCTTGCCTGCATGACCTACCGATTGGGGAGTGTGTATCTTTTTTCGCGCCCCACGAGATGTCCGATCTCATACGGCCTGGTTACCGGCGTGAATGGGGTGTGTTGGGAGATGATACCTTTTACACTCTTTCCTGCATTCTTAAAACCACTAAATTTCGGACATACTCCGAGAATCGAACCCGGGTCGCCACGGTCGAATGCCAGTAACTCACGTCTGAGCCACTGCCGTGGTCCAAAAAAACTTTTACTAAAAGAAGGAGTTTTGATCGATCAGAGAAATTTTCTCAGTTTTTTTCTAATATAGCGGAAATCGCACTGACACTTTAGAAAAATGGTTTAATTTAATTGACAGACGATTAAAATTTTATCATTTATTGGTTTGAGATTTCAAGGTCATAGGTAGGAATGATTATTTTTGCTTCGACAAGTTTTTTACTTTTTTCTTGCACACCTTGCCTAGTTCGTTCCCAAGTAACGGTTATTTATAGTCGCGGTATGAAATGGAAACGTTCCATACCGGTAACAGAGTATTTCCCACCTCTACCATTTTGTAAGGCTCAGGGGGGGAACTGCATTCGATCCCCCCCCCCCCCCCTTTGTATCAGCTCACGAATGATGTTCATCCTGATTGCCGGTGGCAGATGGTGGACCCAGTGATGTCGAATCTACCTTTCGGTAGATCTAGCGATATGAAAGTCAATCTACCGATATACCGAAAACCAATGTTATTCTACCGATTTACAAAAAACAAAAATCCCTAAAAAAATGTAACAAAAAAACGGTATTTTAGGTGGAATATACCTACTATCGGAGCGACGGTTTTTTTTAAGAAGTGCAAGTTATTTCGGAGCGAAGTTGACCAAACCTAGTATTTTTCACATCGATTTTGCATTTTGACTTTCGGCAACACTGGGTGGAACACTGGCAGGTCAAGGTACCTACTTTATTAACTTGATTTTTTTAATTTCAAATAATATTTTTTCGTGAAAAATCGATGGCGATATTATGGTAATGGATTTTCATATAAGTATCATTATAAATATTTCATAATTCTAAAAGTATTTTTAATTTACTTGAAATAGGTTTTGAATAACCGTGACTATAAAATCTGATACGATCAACTGAACACGTCTCGGCACGGTATTTCCAAGTAGAGGATTGCACGGACCGGGTTTCCATCTTAGGCCTTAGCGCGACCCGGTCCGACTCTCTGGCTCGGGTCGGGCCGGGCCACTTAATCAATTAAGGCTCGGGTTTTCGGACCCTAAAATTTTTTCCCGGGTCTGTTGAGTTTGTAGGGCTTGACGGGCCTAATGCCGGTCTTCACAGACCTTTTGGGCTTGCCCGGGTCTGCTGGGCCTATCAGACTTTTAAGGCCAGTTGGTCTTTCTGCTTATGTGCTTTTTTTAAAAGAAATATATGCCGGGTCCGCCATATCTGCTGGGCTTACCAGGTCTGCCGGACCGAGCCGAGCCGTGTCGCAAAATTCCGGCTCGGGCCGGGCCGAGTTGGGTTGTGATATATTTTTTTTTAAGTCCAATGATTATTGATTATGTAGTAATGGTAGTTTAAATCCGTAACTAAAAAAGATCTGTAAACAAACAATTTTTAGTACCTGTTTGAAGATTGGAGACAGGGATTTTTCTTGAGTGATAGAATAGCGCTTGCATTGTCTTTATTTGCTTAAAATCACAACGTTTTAACTGGTATTTCCAGTCGTCTTCAGGCGAATACCATAAAAAGTTAAAAGGCAGAAATTTTAATCCAAAATATATAAAGAGAAGATAAACAAGAAATGAAGATTAAAAATATCTTTTTACAGCAAAGAAAAAAACAGAAATCACTTTTTCTCAAAGCTTACTCAAGCTCACTTACTGCCTTTTACGAAACCACATCAGAATGTGTGTATTAATATAAAAAATGGTCATCATTTCTAACTGTATGATTAATAAATCAAAGCTACTGTTTTTAAACAGATCGAAAGTTTATAATTATTATTGTTAACTTTCAGATAACCAACCTAGAAAAACATACTCTAAACTGGTACTTTTTCAAATAATAAGGTTAGATCCAAGACATCCTATTTATCTTTCGAGATAGATTGAGATATCCTTTTATTAATTTTTCGCCCTTACCTTTATTAGGTAACTTTCAAAAATCAAGGGCATTTTTGGTAATTTTCAGGAAAATGTATTTCTTCGTTTACTAGAATTTCTTTGGTATTTTAGGAGTTGCATGTTATGTTGGTATGTTTTTTTCTTCAAAAGTGTCTGTTTTAGTAAATAAAATGTGTGCAGTGGGTTCCCCCTTGTTGTTGATCCTTTAGGGTTAGTTTACCGTTTAGTTATTTTTTTAAATGTAATATTTTCATTGCCAATTGGTCTTTTATAGACAAAGTAATAACTATTTAGTGCTCGACGCTAGTTTATTTAAAACCATTTAGTATTAAAGATCTAATAAATCACCGTTAATTAGAGTGCTAGTTTAATGTACTCACTCCTAATCCTATTACTTTATAAACCTTGTAGTAATGATCTTTTCATTGTAAAATATACATTAATATGTGACACACCATGTAGGGATAAACCGCAACAATCTTAGTAATAAAACAAATATAAATCGGGTGAAATAATAGTTTGAAAACACGTAACTTCGTTTATGGAAGAGGCAAGACATGCACATAGGTATGTTCGGAATTGTATAGAAAAGGATAAAGCATACCGATTTATCTGTGACCAACAGTTTATGGGTATAGATTTTAACATATCAACTTTTAGAAAACTAGCCTTTCATTCATATAAGATTGTCCAGTTACAATAACGATTTAGTGTTCTCTCAGGTACTTAAACTATAACCTAAGCTTAGCTTCTTAATACTTTTGGACCATGTATTTTTTAAAGTTGCTCTGTGATTATATCTTTTTTTGTGTAATTTGGATTAATTTTGGTAAGTTTCTTTTCACTATTAAAAGGAATTTTCTAAATTTTCGTTTGACATTTAAAAAAAGTTTTATTTCTTGGAGAATTTTTTCTCAACGATACCTGAATGCGGTAGTACCATATAAGGGTATCTTTTTCAATTCGCTTTAAAAGGTAAAAAAGTTTTGTATACAAGGGGATACTTTTTATGAAATATTATTAATTCTTGTCTGGTTTTTGATATTTTGTATGGGAAATAGATGATACTTTTTCAATTAGCTGTAATAGGTAAAAAAATATCTATGCAAAGTGACACTTATTTTAGAAATCTTAGAATTTCATAGCTTATTTTTTCCATATTTTGTATAGGCCAATAGATGATATTTTTCAATTAGCTGTAATAGGTAAAAAATATCTATGCAATGTGATACTTATTTTTGAAATCTTAGAAATTCATAGCTAGATTTTTCGATATTTTGTCTAGGCCAATAGATGATATTTTTCAATTAGCTGTAATAGGTAAAGAATATCTATGCAATGTGATACTTATTTTTGAAATCTTAGAAATTCATAGCCAGATTTTCTATATTTTGTGTAGGCCAATAGATGACATTTTGCAATTATCTATAATAGGTAAAAAATATCTATGCAATGTGATACTTATTTTTGAAATCTTAGAAATTCATAGCTAGATTTTTCGATATTTTGTGTAGGCCAATAGATGATATTTTTCAATTAGCTGTAATAAGTAAAGAATATCTATGCAATGTGATACTTATTTTTGAAATCTTAGAAATTCATAGCTAGATTTTTCGATATTTTGTGTAGGCCAATAGATGATATTTTTCAATTAGCTGTAATAGGTAAAGAATATCTATGCAATGTGATACTTATTTTTGAAATCTTAGAAATTCATAGCCAGATTTTCTATATTTTGTGTAGGCCAATAGATGACATTTTGCAATTAGCTATAATAGGTAAAAAATATCTATGCAATGTGATACTTATTTTTGAAATCTTAGAAATTCATAGCTAGATTTTTCGATATTTTGTGTAGGCCAATAGATGATATTTTTCAATTAGCTGTAATAGGTAAAACATATCTATGCAATGTGATACTTATTTTTGAAATCTTAGAAATTCATAGCTAGATTTTTCGATATTTTGTGTAGGCCAATAGATGATATTTTTCAATTAGCTGTAATAGGTAAAAAATATCTACGTAATTTGATACTTATTTTTGAAACCTTAGAAATTCATAGCTAGTTTTTTTGATATTTTGTGTTTGCCAATAGCTGATATTTTTCATTTAGCTGTAATATTAGGTAAAAATATCTATGTAATGTGATACTTTAAATGTTTTTTAAATGTTAGAAATTTATAGCTAGTTTTGTTGATATTTTGTAGACAATGGATGATACTTTTTCAATAGCCTTTAAAAGATAGAACAAGATATATGGATAAAGTGTTACTTATTTTGGAAATATAAATCGATAGCTAGTTATTTTAATATTTTTAACTAAGACATAATTTTTATTTCACATACAATTAAATGTATTTGTAGGTGGACCAAAACGTATTTTTGCCCATACGTTTATAACTTTAGTTTTTGGAAATTATGTTGAACACTTTCAATACTGTTTATATACAAAACAAATTGTTTTATATTTTAGTTTAATTTTAAAGTGAACTCTAATGGTAATAAGCGATTATTTTTAATAATAATTTATATACATAATATATCTAACAATAAATATCTTAGAAAATTAGCTATGGCTGTGTACACGTTAAAAGAATGGAAGAAAAGGACTTTATAGGACGCAACACAAAGTATTTTTCTTCCAATAAATATCTTGGCAAATGGAAAATATGTTACTCTCTTATTAAAGTTTTAATCAAAAGAGCATTTGCTCTGTAATTTAAGTCTACAAAAGTTGTTTATTCGAAATAATATATATTTAAAAAGTACATTATTTATTAAGGGTAAACTATTTTTAGGTATCAGGTTTATAAAATTACAGAAAAAAAAAATTATTATTCAATCAAACTTTAAAGGTTTTTAGAAAACACAAAATACTGTAAAAAATGTAACCTAAGGTTTTTCAAATACAAATTTAAATTTGATCAATCCAAAAATATTTAATTTGAAAGAAATGTTTTTTATATATTTTTTAATTGAATTATGATTTTCCTGCTGTTCAATTACATTTTCTGAATTATCAATAGTCTAGACTGTGATATGATACACGTTTTGTTAATAAACAAATATCCTGCCCTGTGATCAGTTGTTAATGTATTGTTAAATGTACCTATCTTTTTATAAAGATAATGAAGATTTCAGAATGGATTTACAACTACTATATTATTACTATATCCAAGGTTTTTATTGGTAACTTTATTTAAAGTTTAGTGCATTGTATTCATAGAAAAAATAAGTATGTGACAGGCTGGTTATATACATCTTTTAAAGCTCACTTGTTTCTAAATAAATAATTTTATTTTTGTACTTATATAAAGTTTAATTTGGTTTGAGGATAGGTCAAATTTTCTATATGTATCATATCTATTTTTATTATTGTGAATATTCTTCGAAACTGTGATAACTATTAGGTAATGTACAGAAAAAATTATATTACACTGAAAATTTAATTAAAAAGCCGTAAAAGTTAAGTTAAAGAGTTTTACACTCTTTAGAAAAGGCTATACATTTCTATAAAATAATAAAAATATTTACTGCCTTATATCACTATATTATGCTGATTTCGCAGTACTCACTGCATCTGTTCGGTGCGTAATATTCAAAAACGTTTTTAAAATTAACTTAATCACGCGGGATATTCGGTAAGACAATTTTATACCAAAATGTTATAATTTTAATATCAATTTAATTATTTATTATCTTAATCTCCTTCCATACTTTTTGTCTGAAGATTAAAAAAAATTACTTTTAAAATTTCATTTTCATTAAATTTTTCATATATAATATCACAAGAGATAAAGAAATTGCTTAAAAGCAACAAACTTAAATAAATCCTTGAGAACAAGTTTGCTTACACAATTTTATCTCTTGTGATATTATATATGAAAAATTTAATGAAAATGAAATTTTAAAAGTAATTTTTTTTAATCTTTAAAAAGAATGTCGGTAAATGGGTCTATTTTTATATTAAATTCTTGATAATACTTTTCTTGTAGCATCTGCGCCGTGGTATTCCATATGCTTTTGATACTTGACTCTTTGTAGTCCTCTCCATTTAGTTTTTTCATGTTGTAAGCATAATCTTCCATAATTTTTGCTAATTCTTCGGCTGGAGTATGCTTTTCAAGCTTATAATCTCTTATCAATAAGAACTGCGAAAACTGTCGCCAAATGGAAGTTTTGGAGATACGCGTATTTGGAGGTATATTCTCCGACACTGCCTTTTTAATTTCTGTAATGGATTGTATTCCAAATCTGTTTTTTTCTTCAGAAACACTCATTTTTGAACTAAAATAATTTGACGTTTGTTAACAAGAAATAATACAATGACATTTTAAATAATTAACAGAACCATGGTAACAAAACTTCTTTCAATCAAAAATTAAAATTTTGCCGCGGCAAAAATCACATGTGAATTTTGTCCAGGTAGGTGCAGGTAGTAATTTTGCCAGTAGAAGACCGGCCGTTGCTATGACATTTTGCCAGTGTAAGACAGCCCCGTAGATAGAAGCTAGAGTGACGTCAGACCTCCAGACTTTTTCAAGTTAGGACCTACGTTTATCCCCATCAGTTATATCTCAATATTACACCTACGTAGTTATTTTTACAAAAAGAGCTACGGCAGACGAACTTGGTCTGACTATATTTGTCTCTTTTTACATTGAATGGAGATAACTTGATGCAGACAGAGATAGGTACTTGACATGAACAGCACGAGCTGTTAAATTATTTTACAACCTAACTTCCCTGTTGATCACAAATCATTGACATTTGTAATTTGTAATGTCAATGTCAATGGCACAATGGCTCAAAATCAGACCAAGCTTTTTTGATATTCTTATATTATTTTTAAATTTCTAATCTTTTTACCAAAAGGACCGTTTTCTTTTTGTTGCAGGTAAGTAAATCGTAATTTGAACATTTCTTTACATATTTTTATTCGTTATTTATTACATTAGTTTACCTACTTGTTGCAAAAATAATTATGCCAAACATACTTTTACTTTAAGGAGTTTTTGGTGAATTTCACTTAATAACTCTTATTAATGTAGATGTCCACTAAATCATTTATAGTATATTTATTAATTGTAGGTAACACAAATACCTAAAAAATATACTTTTTTTGCTATTCAATTATTTAGACCATTAGAAAATTTTAATTCTGTCGAGTGTTGTAATAAGTAATTCATTAATTTTTTTGTTTTATATTCTTTTAGGTTGGCTATTTCTAGAAGTACCTATACTTGAATCTTTAATGATTATGTATGTTGCATGAATAAATGTTTAGTACACGGGAGCCACCACAGCTGGTACGGTAGGTTAATCTGGGAAAGTAAGTACATTTTGGGAATATAAAGAAAAAACAGATCCTCATGTGGGTAAATAATGTAGTTTTTTACATAGTTATAGCAGTGGTATAGTAGGCTTTCACAGCCGATTTGAATCTTTTAGGGGTTCTCAAAGATCTAATGTGAGCTGGTAAGTGGTTAAATACTTTTTTGCCAGTATAAAAGATGGAATTTTTACCAGAGAAGTATGGGGTATGGGCAACTGCAAAACTTCCACTTGTCTCGTGCTGTAGTGATGTAACCTTAAACTATTTTGGCTCTTAGGTTTTTTATGCATTAAGCATAAATAGTAACCAATGATCTGACTTGCAACATTGACTTTAATCACTCATATAGTAAACCAGCTGTTTTAGAACATTTAAAGAAGCAAGCTGATAAATTGGACGACTGAGATAAATGTTGTACCCTTATCTTCGACGAAATGTTTGTTAGTGCTGGTTTGATCTATGAAACCATATATATATAAGTTTAATTACTTTTTTGTTAATTTTTTAAAAGTTTTATTATTTATTTTCTACAAATATTTATTTTTGAATGTTGTAAATTGTATGTTAACAATAAATTGTTATTAAACATATACCAATATACCTAAGATCTTGTTAACTCTGTGTTATTGTTATGATGTTGGGGAATAGTGTAAGTTTTAATGTGGGTATTTATCCGTATAATACATGAGACTAAAAGGTGTAACAGTGGATTTTTGGAAAATGTTTTTTATTTAATTTGTAATTAATTTATTGAGTAGTATTGAGTTCCAGTAAGTGTGGATATTTTTCTTTAAAAAGGGGTAATTTGCTCTACAGAATGAGGACAGTTGATTATCCAACGAGTTATTTAACATAGTC
Source organism: Polydrusus cervinus (assembly GCA_935413205.1). NCBI lineage: Eukaryota > Metazoa > Arthropoda > Insecta > Coleoptera > Curculionidae > Polydrusus > Polydrusus cervinus. Next base: position 43,890,497 of record OW284513.1, on the reverse strand, counting down.
TCTGAATACAACAAAACTCTAACATGAGTTACAGATCTTGTTTTTTTCTAACGAGGTACTGATCTTACCTATATTTCAATCGTAGTTGTCAATAAAATTAATTATAAGCTGATTTCTGAAGTTTTATTTCTAATTATACAAGTTTAATAAATAACATTTTAAAATGATATTTACAGCTTAAAAATCTAATCAGGAAATCCTAATATTTAATTTTTACTCTACTTGAAAAATCAAATAAGAGGATTATTGTGAATCATTTGATGGCCCTAAATATCATTTTAAGGTTTTGTGTGCAAATTTTTTTAAAATTGCCATATTTAAAAGTCCTGCCTATAGTCGAAAGGTTGTCCAGATGTTAAAAATGTTTGCACATAAAATTTTAAAATGATATTTACAGCCAACAAACTATCCACAATCCTCATTTAATTTTCCAAGCATAGTAAAAATTAAATATTAGGATCCTGATGGTTTTTAAAGCTATAAATATCATTTTAAAATTTTGGCGGCCAAAATTTTTAAAATGGTCACATTTGAAAGTCCCGCCTATAGTCCAGAGGTTCCCTCCAGACCCGATGGTGGCGCTGTTTTGACGTTTCTTATGTCAAATTTTGCTTCGACCAATTAAAACGTTTGTTTGTCTTCTTTCTATGTTTGTCTTCGTTGGTGTAAAACACTCTAGTCACCCGGGTGAAAGTTAAATCCGGCGCTTTGCAACACGTAATTTGTTTAGAGGGCTGTGGAATTACTTAGTGCGGCCATCCTACCACTTGTCGCCACTTGCGGAATTTAGACAAAGATGGAAGTATACTGCTCTTCTTGTTCGTTTCATGAATGTAACGATGTTTCCAGGCTTTATCATTTGCCGCCATTTTAGAGTCTATGTCTTCATTGTCTTCGTTCCTTCGTTGTTTAAGAGCGTTCTTTTTCCGATGGCGATATTTTTGTATATTTTTTATTTAATGTTTAATATTAAAAATTTTGTATTTTATGCTCTCTAATTTATCCTACAGTCATCACAGCGAGAATTAGGTGGATTATACCCATATAACAGGTATGTTACCAAATTATTTCAATTTGAATTTTGAAGGTTATGCTATTAAAATGTTTGATACATTTTTACATTTTAAGTTGTTTTTAGCATATTTTTCTTGAAAACGCTGTCCCAAAATCAAATTAAATTTTGTACGAGGTCGATGGCCAAGTGATATATGGGTTTTCCAATATATTAATACTTCGTAAGTTTTTAAAAAAATTATTTCTTTTCCAAATTTTTTAAGCTCTAAATTATCTGGGTGTATAAATTTTTTATTCACCCCTGAACTAAAATGGCATACGTGACGCATGCAATTAAAAGAAGATATTCTTGTAAATATCCGAATTGCAATATTGCCTATATGTGCACCACTGAACCTGTCAATAAGCATTTTTTTACATTTCCCCTTAATGACGATGAGAGATTCAGAGTGTGAAAGGATAATTGTAACTTAAGCCCTGACACCAGTTGCAACACTTTTAGAATTTGTGAAGATCACTTTGAGGGATCACAATTTAAGAACCCCATACTCAAAAGGCTTAATTGGAATGCTATTTTACCTAAAGCCATATTGCTTACCAACTTTGCAATTACAATTTTGTTTTAATCATGACCTTGTTACCCAAATAGTCCATAAAACCATTAGACTTGATATTTATAAGTATAAGATGCCAAAAAAAAAATAACACCCCAGGACATGACAGTAAAATCAAAAAATGTTAAACAAGTAAACTAAATTAGTTATTAATAATATAAATAAATAATTTATTATACGGAAATCAACCTTAATAAATTTATTTTATGACTATGAATAGAAAATTTGAGCTAACCATCTCTTTTTTTTATATTTTCATGCAATTATCCATTAAGATGACGTTTTTTACACCTGGCTGTGACAACTTTATACCTTATGATGTCCTAAATGGGTTGAATACCAAAATATGATTGTGACTATCCATTACGATGATGTTTTACACCTGGCTGTGACAACTTTACACCTTGTTGTGTCCCAAATGTGACGAATACCAACATCTGACCTAATACTTGATAATGAATCTACACTGTGAACAAGTGTATCGACCCAAATATAATCTGAATCTGAAAGTGACATAAATATCTGATAAAGACTCCAGATTATATGCTGTGAACAAGTGTACCGATCTAACGCTATACACTTCAAAGGTAAATGCTATCCTCTAACTGGAAGTAGTATCCATGCTGCAATAATATAGAAAATCCCCCTTATAGACATTTTCATATTATTGGAAATTATCTTCGAAGTGTATAGTACTAGGTGAATTTCGCGATAGTTAAGTTTATCGGTACGGTGCGGCCGTGAGAGAATTATAGTGACAGTGATATTTAAGGTATAAAATATCTTAAGTAGGATTTCTCTCTTAGTTTTTTCAATTTCGAAAATTAGATAGCTTAGTTACGTATCTTTTAATTGTATAAAGTAATATAGGGCTTATTTATTTTTGTATGCCAAAGTTAGGTTTAGTTATTTAAAATCTTAAAACTACTGTGAGGTCAACAGAAATTATAAGCATACCTATTATATATGTTTCTCATGTTGTTGAGATAAATATTTTATGGATTTTTATGTTTGCAATAAATATTTGTTTTCATATGCTTACTTTATGGTTTTCATAGTTCCATGCCTATTAAATTATTTATATTATTGATTATTCCAGTAAGTACCTAGTACCTACATACTTTATATAGCATACAAAAAATAATAAAATTCCCTTAAAAATTTAAAATATAGTGTGTCGGCGGATAGAGTTAACAATAGGGAAAACTCTCTTATTGATAAATTGATTTGATTACGACTAGAAGTCATCCTTTACCAAAATTTCTGTTTGTTGAGTAAATTTAGGATTAGATGTAAATGTAAATTATTCTCTTAAAACATTCGAATTTGTATTTAGACTTTATGTTACAATATAAAGCACTGCTTAAAATAAATCGACTTAAAATCCTTGAATCGCACCCACTTTTCTCTTGAAGTATTTTCCTATTTAACATCTGTACATCTGATCAAAAAATTTTATATTGCAAATTAATTTTCTCTAAAGGCAAAAGTTTTTATAAAGAATTACTTTATGTCGTAAAATCAATAATATATTTTTTCCTATTGTACTCCATCCGCCAACACACTGTATATCGATAGCCTAGTTCGAATACGACGTAACCCACAAAATTATCTATTTTTTGATTAATATCAATAAATTCCTTCATTTTCTACATTGTGAAAATATGTCGTAGACCATTTTATTAACCAATTATTTAATAATTGTGGTCTACGACATTTTCACAACGTAGAAAGTGAAGGTATTTATTGATATTAATCAAAAAATAAATTTTGTGGGTTATGTCGTATTCGAACTAGGCTATCGATATTTGAAAATAACCAGTAATAATTTAAATAAGCGGATTTTAAAAAGCCCGCCACGAAAAAATTCCGACGGTGGCGCCAAGCGGTAGGATGCGCGGCTTATTCTCGAATAAGCCTTTTTTTTCTTTTGTGGAAAATCGACAAACCCTTTTTTCTTTTGTGAAAAATCCTTGTTGCTCTGTTTTTGTACGGACTTTTCATTTCTAATTGTTATATATTTTTTGACTCTAGTTAAATAGTCATCGGGAAATATTTTGTGTACAAATTTTTACCCTAGAACCGGTTTTTAACAATTATATTAACAGCACATTGATGACGATACTTTCTAAGAGCGAATAATAATGTAATAAATAATTAATTATTATTATTTTGATCAAAGTCAAGATTTATATTACCGACCTGTGTTAGTCATTGTGAGAGTCCTATGGAAAGTTTTAAAAAGGTTCCCACTTGCAAGTGAGAGAAATAATTTTATTATTAGCTTAATTATGGTTATAAAACAATTATTTTAGAAGATATATTTTTAATAATTATTAATCGTCGCACATTACACAATTTTTACCACTCCCAGTTTTCCGGGTGTCTTCCGGACCCCTCAAAATCCAAAAAAAGAAGATATAAAATATAACTAGGGCAACATAAAAAGTTTTTGACGGTAACGCTATCAATAACGCGCCAAGTAAATAATACATCATCCTCCCAGTAACTTTAAAGCTTTAGCAGAAAGAAGTTTTTTCACTTTAAATAGATTAAAAACATATCTGAGAAGCCATTCAGGCGAAGAGCATAAGTTTAGCTTTAATAAGTATTCATCAAAAATCCACATTGATATATAAAATAATCAATATATTTTGTCAAAAAGGCGACGAATTACGGTTAAGTTTTAGGCAAAAAAATATGTTGTGATTTTAGTTTATGGTTAATTTTTGTTTTTTCAATAAATAAAAAATATACCTTATTTTTAATATTATTTTGCTTAATTATGCTTATTTCATGAAGAAGTTTTTGTTTAACAAGTATATATTATCTGTTTTATATTACCTATATTAGTGTATTTGTATAACTCACTACAAGTTTCTTTAAATATATGCGTATTTTTTTATTTTGAAATTTTTTTTGATTGTCCAAAAAAGGGCTTTTGGGCGTGGCACCCAAAAATGGCGATTTGCCTGCGGCGCTGGTTCGCACTTTTCCTACTCATTCCCACACCGAACTAAAATTCTGGCTACGCCTCTGATGCCGACGGATCTTTTATTTATGTTACCATTGATGAATTTTTGTTTATTTTCTATATAAATAAACGTATTTATATTCAACTTTTTTTTGGTCATTACACTCCCGGAATCGTTGGTAAGGAAGATGGCAACCCTATTAGCAGCTCCATGCGAAATTATATTTCCTTAAAAACATTGCGTTCTTTTGGCCTGATCCTGTCCATGTTTATTAATGAATTTTTGAATTTTGACCGCACATTATTTTTAGTAATTTATAAAATAACTAAACTTTGCTGATATTATTTTAATATTTTCTAAAATGAATAATTGACAACTAATAGTAGATTTTATATGACACCCACCAAATATTTGGGGGAGAGCGGGCGATAAAGCACTTTTCTTTTAGGCGTGTTAAAAGCCAAAAAAATAGCTTTTCAATAATATAGAACATATTATTACCATTCATTGATGTTTTACTAATATATCAATAGAATTATAGTTATAGACTTAGAAAATCGGAATGAGATTGGTTGTATTAGTTTGTACGTTTTGATAAATTATTTTTTCTTCGGTTTGAATTGTCTCAACATTTACTTTCCATAAGATACAGAGTATTATTTATATTTTAACATTTAAATTCGACTCGATTTGTCACTGTCAGGTTGAAATAGCTAAAACCAGGAAGAAAGTGTCAAGACTGATGACTGAGATTTAAAAAAAATAAGTTTAGAAGCTTCCACAGTTCAAAAAGTCAAAAAGAGTTTTTTTAATCCGAACACCTTAATATTATTTATTAAAATGAATGAATTATTAAGTTCCAACAATCCATACTAAAACGAAAAAATACCCCACAAGTAGATAATAGCATTTCTATAACTTCTGGCGCCCAACGTGTCAAAATTAAAATAAACAACAATCCAAATATTTTAATAACATATGCCCCCAAGTTGGGCGCCATGTGAGTGGCGTAGCCAGACTTTAGGGACGGGAGAGGCGAAATATTTTGGTAGGGTGTCATGTTTTTAATTTTCGATTTTAAAAAAATTCTGGTGCACCTCCAAACGAAGAGCTAGCCAAAATATATTTTTTACGGGTGCTTTAAGAAATATTGTTGAACTTTTTTCAAGAATTACATCCCGTTCCCACAAAATAAAAATATGTACAGGGGCTACAAATTCGTGTGCGTACAAGGGGATCTCGAAAACGGTGAGAGATACGAAGATGGTTAAATTAAGGCAAAGTTGCGTATTTTGAGGCTTAATAATTTGGCGAAAAAAAATTGTAATTATTCAGGTTGATTTTGGAGATATCCGAAAAAAACAGAAATAAAAATACGTTTTGATGATTAGGCCCGCACTTAGATTTTTCACTTCTGTATCTCGCCTATTTTAAAGTTTTGTGAAAAAAGGTATTTGAAAATGTTGTTTATTTTAATACCGTCTATACACAGCTAAAAAAAGAAGTATAAACTTAGGATATCACCCTGTATATCTAAGGAAGTGGATTTGTGCTAATTCGGATATTTTTAAATTTTTTATCAGTAAATAAATACCTACATACAAGTACAAACATAAATTAAACTTATTTTGTCATATGGTCATGTTTTTTCTTTGAAATTATCTTGGTTTGACGACCTTAACATATTTTAAAAAGTAGTTCATTTCTGTTTATTTTATTTTTCCTTATATTTTAATTTATAATGTGCATTGTGCAATCTGTATCACTCTCGAGAAATTTCAATGACAACATTTTTGCATTTTAAAGTGATTTGTTATGGTTAAGAAGATCCAGTTCAACTTTTTCTATATAATAGGTATTCGTAATTTATTGCGGTTTTACCATTATTATGAATATTATTTTTCGACGCTAGATAAGGGGTAATTATTGGTATATTTGTAATTGACATTAATGTAAAATCCAAAGTCAAAACCTTAAATAGCCTTATTAGCCCGTTTTTACAATTTCTTGACATGCAACCACAAAGATTTTGGGTATATCACTACTCGCATGGGTAAGTTTTTAGCTATTAGTTAAATGAATTTTCCAACGAAAAGTTATTTCATGTTTATTGCCCAGACTGACCATCGGGTAAATGATCGATGGGCCGCGACGTTTCGTGGGCTGATAGAATGGATATAGGGCCGAAGAAGTTTTTGATTTTTTTAAAATCATTTTAGATTATTCCTTATTTTTTTGTAGAGAGCCGGTTGTTTCTAAAATTCTTGGGCCGTTTTAGGTCCCAGCCCTGACCTACTTATAACTAAAATAAAGGAACATTTGGCCAAAATGAACTTGAATTGAAAATTTATTTTTTATGAAATTGTGTATGGGATTAGTTCCCCAAAAAGTGTATTCTATCCTTCAGGCACGGCAAAACCTATGTCACAAATGATTTTCATTCATCGCCACGTGCGGTTATTTGGCTTCATTGTTATGTGTGCTTTTTGGTAATAATTTTATCGATAGCCTCTTTTTCGGTTTGCAGATGACCGAGATTTTCAGGATATGACTATAGATTGTGAACTCTTACTCTTCTCAAAATTAAAACCACGCTTTTATTTTAAAAACTTGACTTTTGTCACCACGATTTAAACAACGTGCAAAATAAAAACGAATGAATATTTTACCATGATCATTTTTATTACTTTAGACACATTAGAAAGATCCTTATTTATAAATGAAACCCAATGCATAGGATTATCATTTTTTATGTTGTGATATATTTGTTTATACTCGGCAAAAGCTAATAAGGTATCATATTTTATTGATACGTAAAAATCATATGTTTAAATTATAAACACCAAAGGATCCTGTACAGATCCTTGAAGAACTCCTTTTAAATGTTTCAATGAGTTTAAAATATCATAAATCAAAGACGGTCAAATCCTTATTATATTCTTTGGTGCTGGCGATCAAAAATAATACTATATGACATATAGCTGCTATAAATCCAATACTAAAAAAACTTTTTTGAACGGAATAATAATTATGTTATCTCGTTTTTAGGTTCCTGTCAAGATTTTGGATATGATGGTTCCGAAGGTAAGAAAATAAGCAAAGAATTTTGGTTGTCAACATTAAAATAGGTGCCTAAACTTTTTTTATATTCAGGTTGCTTGATTTTTAAGAAAGTAATTGTTTGAATAGTTTTATGAAATGAAAAATACTAAATAATTCGTAAATATTATCAGAAAGTGTCATTAGTGTAGAAAAAACCTTCAAGCGCACCAAGTACTTATTGCATGCTTAAAATTATGCCAATTTAGGCGATTAAACGAATAAAGTGCTTATAAAACGGTAGACTAAATTCAGGAAATATAATAATTCTATAGATAAATAGAAAATTGTTATTTTATGCCATATTAAGTAAAAATAGCTTCAATAAATTTATAAATAGAATAACTTATTTAGTTGGACAATTTTATTAGCGTCACGATATTTTGGATGAGAACCTCCTAACATCGTCATAATAATAAAAATATTTTAACAGTTTCTTTCTTATTCGATTTGTTGGATACCTTGTATAGAAATAGTTTTAAAAAACAAAAATAATTTTATATTGCACAATATATTGGGTGTTATGAAATTGACGCTTTTTATATAATCTCGTAAATCTTCGTATGAAAGCACATTTCAGAAAAATATTTTTAAATATCTTATAGCTATAATCGACTAGAAAATTCGCCACTTGTTTTTACGTATTTTAACTCGACAACGCCACCACTGGGGAAGTTCTAAAAAAAGAATAACAACGTGATTTATGGCGGTGTTACCTGTCATGTTCTAAGTTAAGAAATAAAAATTAAACCTATCTTAAAAATCCATGACTGGCACAAGATGTACAACCATATTAATAAAATTTTCCTGCATTTCACAATAAACAACTTTCAACATTTTAAATACTGTATTGTTGTGTAAAAGGCAACAACACGTCGATGGAAATATTTTTTATGGGCCTCAAACTCATATTAAAAATTTGTTTTTTCAAACCTCTTGAAGGAGTAAAATATCATTTTTGAATGGGAATATATCACTTTTGATACTTTTTTGGAAAGTCTTTAAGTGTGTTTTTTTTAAATAATTTTTTTTTATTATAAAAAAAAATAAGTTGGGTTATCTTCCATCCCTTTAAAGGGTTCGCAAAAACAAATTTTTGTTATCATCACGCTCACAAAACATGTTAATCGATGGTGTCCGGCAAATTTGGCCTGATTTTAGGGGTCCTTACCCAACTTTTACATGGTCAATTTAAAAAAAAGTATGAAGCGTTTCTCTAGAACACCCAAGGTGTTCTTCATTTAAATGGCATCTGCCAAATCCATCACACCATGTATTTAATCAACTTTTTATTGTAAATTACAAATATTTGTAAATTGTTTTATTTATTTCGAATAAAGGCGCGGAAACCAATTTCCATAAATAATTAAATATTAAAATATACTATTATAACTCATGCGTATATTAATCAAAGTTAGGAACTACTAGGAAGATTAGTTTTTTATATAATTTTTAAATTTAATATAGTATACGCACGATGACTAGTCTAAAGATGTGTAAATTAAATTTGCCTTACACGCTCCAATAAACAAATTGGTTATTAAACTTTTCAAGAACTCAAAGAAGATACATATACCTTTACCTATTAAGTTTTTAGACAAATAGTTAAAGTCCCAACACATTGTTGGTCGATGTTATATACAGTATGGCAGGCAATACTTGGTGTGCATTTTTATACAGAGAAACTAAATTCGTACTCTTTCAGTTACCACCATGTAACGTGGAATTAAAATGAATAAAAAAAACTAATTATTCTACCCTAAGAGCAAACAATAAGCCCTAATGTGCTTCAAATATATTTTTTAACCATATATCAGTAAACATTGTTTTACGTGCAGTTCACTCTATAAGTAAATCAATTCTTACGCAGAACTGTAAGTAAAGAATAAAGATGTACAACTGTGCGTTATGATGCCAAATATAACAATCAAGTAAGCCTTAAACCACTTAAATCGTGACTTTATCTGTCTTGAATATTTGACAGTGACATATTGTCATTATTTAAGATTTGAAATTCAAATCGATACTTTATAAATTATAAACCGATCTTTAATTTATTAGTAAAAGTCGTATAAAAAGTATAGTTCGCATTGCGTGTTGTAAAGCAATTACGCAGTCATGTAATTACCGCACTTGCCGCTATGCGGCTCGTTCGTAATTTTGCAATTTGATATAGACATCATCTACTCTTGTTGTACAAACTACTATAGTGGTCCAAGAGACAGCCTACCCAATAAACTAAAAATAAAATGGATTGATTGAATTTTAGTGAAAATATAGGCCTTTTGAAATTTAAGAAATTTTTTAAGTATTCCATAATTAATGGTACCTATACGGGGTTGGGCAAATGTTCCGGAACGGCTTAATTACAAGCGAACGAAAAGTGATATCGAATCGGGGTTTTGGGCAATCTATAGGACTAAAATTTTACTATTTGACTGTTATACCATATGTCAGTAATGTCACCAACTGTCAAGTGTTGACGTTATTTTTTTAAATGAAACACCCTGTATTAGATTGAATTTAATCATATGGTGTGTTATATGAAAATATTTGAAATTTATTGAAGATTTAGAATATCTGATAATATACAGGGTGTTCCAATTAAAAAAATTAAAAAATAACGTCAACACTAGATAGTTGGTGACATTACTGACATATGGTATAAAAGTCAAATAGTAAAATTTTAGTCCTATAGATTGCCCAAAACTCCGATTCGGTATCACTTTTCGTTCGCTTGTAATTAAGCCGTTCCAGAACATTTGCCCAACCCTGTATAATTTTCTTTTAATTTAAAATCTGTATTCTTTATTTTAGGACCAAATCATTGGGGAGACAAGTACAAAAAATGTATCGGTAAACATCAAAGCCCGATTGATATTGATGCGCGCAATGTAGTTCGAAAAAAGTTTCCAGCATTGATCTTTGAAAAATTTGACCAAACTTTAGATTTAATTTCTTTGGAAAACAATGGCCATACAGGTAATATATTTTTTAAATGTACTAATTTCAACCGTAAAACTTTTTTTTTGCTTAAGAGGGTCAAAACGCGTTAAAATTTTCCATGTTATTATAATAAATGCAGCAAAATTGTATATGGAAATATTGTTGCAAATTTAATACTTAGTCTAAATACGATATTTAAGTTATAGTCTATTTCGGAAAGGTGTAGAGTAAAAATATCTTATTAGGTATATGCAAGGTGACTACAGAGCGACCCAACGAATATTTAAGCCACTTTCATAATTTGGCATTGATTTCTTTGCGAAATTCTTTATTCTCATCAACTGCAGGTAGTACCACTCGGGTTTGGGTCAAATTATGGGTTTTGCCTATTGTTATCCATTCACAAACACTGAAAATGCTGTGACAAAGGCGTGCATTATGTACTTAGTATTAGTTAGGTACACTTATTTTTTTTAAACATTATAAAAAAATACAAAACACAAAGAATACATTATACAGAAATTAAATTTTAAAATCATCATAATATTTTTCTGAGATCTGAGAAACTGTCAGCTCCTCTTGACGTTATAATTACCGGATCGACGGTCCGATCGATTTGGTCAAGATCCCAAATTTCTCCTCTTCTTTAATGACATGATGGACTGCTTTTCGCCAGTTCTCTGGTGTCAATTACTTAATGGCTTGATCAAACAGTAACTTAACGTCTTTCATTTTAAATGTCATATTAGGTCTGGTTACAAATCCTTTCACTTGCGTCCATATAAGTTCTATAGGATATAGTTCGCAACGATATGGCAGTGTGCGCAGCACAGTTACACTATGTTTTTCAGCTATATCTTCCATGTCATATTTCATAAAACGTGTAAATTTGCTATAGCTAATAGTCCCTTCTTTATCAAATTATCTTCTTTTTTTCTTTGGTTAGTTATCATAAATAATTTAATGCACAAAATTTACCTCCGCCTATGGCCGACACCGAAATTGAGCCGAACTGGACGGAATTTTCTATTTTATTACTCTATACCTTTCTGAAATAGACTATATTTCTTAGTTTTTTATTTTGGGTTCATATTAAAATTGTATTAAAGAGTTGCAAACCTTTTAAAACGTTTCAATGATACAAGTTGGTTTAGATATTATAGCGTGTTGCACGCATGTTTAAACACATTTTTACCCAACTTGTGTTCTAGTCAAAATCTCAACTCTATTCATACTACAAAAAATAACTGATAATCTATTTGTCATTTCCACCTGGTAGTCCCAAAACCTACTTTAAAAATGTACCTATATAAAATAGGTATTTTGCTTTCTTAAGTATAGGCTGTCAAAATGTATATTTCGTATTTGGACTAAGTTTTTATCTGGCAATAACATTTCCATATAAAATGTTGCTATATTTTTCATAATTAAGGTACTTTCGAAAAATGGCATTTGCACCCTTACTATTAGTTGCAGGTGAAATTTAAAATATACATTTACAGTTTTAAGGGGTGCACCAACTTTTATCAAGAATAACATTCAGAAATCAGTAATAACAAATTTATAATATTTTGCATCCTTTTTTTGGACACTCTGTATATGGTTAAGTTAACAATACCGCCTGATTAGTAAAGGCACACAGCAGCATAGCCATACATATTGTTATCAAAATTACTTAGCTTTGTTAAATTATTTTTGTTACCTTATAATATCCTTTTGCTACCTTTTACAATAAGGGTATCGCTAAGGAAGCAATACGATGCGTTCTTTAATTAAGTTAATAAAATTCACAGTTATACAATTCTAATTAATTGTGGTAGAATTAGCAACATCACCAACACTGTTGCTTCTAAAATCCACGCTAAAGACAAGCGTACACGTACAGTTCCTGACTATTGATTTATAACTTCGCGCGCGATAGAAGAAGAATCAGTCAATCTCCAACCACAACAAGAGGATTGTGTATTTCGGTAAAAAGAGATACACGTAATTGATCGAACACTGATATTATTGTTTTTTTACGTGTAGTATAATAGAGTTAGTGTAACTTGTGCTTTATTCGATACGTGACGACTTTACGACACTAACTAACTAGGTTTGTTAAAGTTCTATTATATTGTTATTTAATAGATATAACAATACAAATTGTAGGTGTAACTATATTTTGCTTTGCAATATTTTATTGTTAACCGATAATACAATTTTTATAGTGTAATAAATCCCAAGTTCAAATTCGTTGTTTAAAACTTATTCATTTTCACGTTATCTAACTAAACTGTTTTTTTTATTTTAGTTGTTCTTAAAATACAGAAAGGTGAAGTTCCTACAATACAAGGCGGTCCATTATTAGGCACCTACAAATTTGCGCAGTTACATTTTCATTGGGGTCCTAATGACACTTTGGGATCTGAAAATCAAATTAATCATCACACGTAAGAAATTCCATTATTATAGTCAAAGAAAAAATATGCCCTAATGTCAGAAAGAAACATTTTTATTTAGAAATTACAGTAAAAATAATTAAAATAAAATAGTAGAATTTAGTGTCCGTTAAAATATATAGAACGAAAAACTTAGCGGCAGACAGACAGAGTAGTGTGTCTATCTTTTGCATTAAAGTAGTACACATACCCCCTGTGTACTCTAATGCAAAAGATGGGCACATTGCACTATACTCTGTTCGCTTGACGTTAAGTTTTTTGTTCTATATATTTTAACGGACATACGGATGTGTACACTTTCGGTTTAACCAAAAGGTACCGTCAGACGTTTGATTACTGAAAATATGCGCACAGTCCAACCATAAAACCTACCAAAATTTCATAATAATGTTTTATTTTATAAGGACGTGACATTGTCAAAATAATATTAATGAATAAAGACATTTTAAAAGTAAGTACAAGTGATAAACGGGGTAGTAACTTACAGTAGGTATAGGTAGTATAGGCCCTCTAGGTAGTATAGGTCAATGAAAACCATTAAAATGATTGTTTATAATTTCTTTGCATTGTTAAATATTTTTTTAATAAACATTACTTTCTCACACTCCTCCATCCTCTGTGTACATCTGTGAGTCCAAATTTAAAAATTTTTCAAAAAAGTATTAATAAACATTAGCCAAGATTCTAGTCAAGAGAACCCAATAATTTTAATAAAAGTATATTATATAAATCCTGAAATAGTGCGTCAGAGGCTTCTATAACTCTTATTCGAATTAAATTAGAAATTTCATTCATATGCAAACTTATACTGTATCATAGGGTGTATTTCTAGAAAATATTTTTCCATATACAGGTAGGCCCAAAAATGTAAAAACAAGAAGTTCTACGCACCTAAATTTGCAATAAAATACTGGGTATTCCATTTAAATCAATAAAACTTTTTGTTATCACACTCTTTTGGGCCACCCTGTATATGGAAACATATTTTATTGAAATACCCTCTATGATACAGTATAGGTCTGCATATGATATTCTTCTTATATATATTCTAACTTAATTAAGAAGCCTGACGTACTATTGCAGGACCCTGTATATAAGTATTATAGAATATATAATTTCGCATGGAGCTGGTACCTACCTTTGGAGAAGAAGTTAAAAATACCGTTAGGATGCTCTTAAAAAAATTTAAAAAACATGAATCATATCGAGGCCAATTTTTTTAGCTAATGTTTTCGATATCAATTTGTAAGTCATACATTTTAGATATTTTCTCAAAAATTAGAAAAATATCCGCAGGCACTCAATTTTGCGTATCTACCTAGATCTGCGCTCTCCCATACTCAATATCCAAGAGTCGCCACTGATATTCCGTGAATAACACAATCAAAAGGTATATACTTACTATACTATAATGGCGGTTTAGCCCAACGAATATCAGGCATATAATCATCATTGGTTTCAAAATAGCCTTCAAAATATAATAAAAATTAAAAACGAAATATATATACAGGGTTTATTAATTCGACGCTCAACATTGGAATCTCTTAAGCGGAAAGAGATCCAGATTTAATTGGGGAGAGCGACTAACAAGCCTTTGAACAAGTTTTTTTTTTGAATATCTTCGGAAATACTCGGGAATTTTCCAAATTTGTCGACAGCTTGTAAGTCGTATCCAGAATGCACAGCTTTGCCTCAATTTAACCTTTCTTTGCTGTATCTCTTATCGGTTACGAGATCCCATCAATGAGCATCGAATTTGTACCACCCCGTTAGTAATTTTTATTGTATTTTATGCATTGTTTGTTTTCTAGCATGTGAGTTTTTTTAAATACATTTCAGTAATTCTTAAATAAAGGTGGATTTATAGTCGCCGTAACGTAAGCCGTAAGACGTAAGCAGTAGTCCGTAAGACGTAAGAATTAAGCCGCAACAAGAAACCCATTTATAGATAAAATTAGTTAAGAAGTAACAGAACAAATAGTTAGGTTATAATTTAATGTTTTGCTTTTGGTTAAAAACTCTTGTTTCAAAATAGGAGCTGTTGTGTCTCAAGGTCGGTCTTTTTTACAAAGTTTCGTACGAGAAAATTAAATTTTAAAACTCAAAACAACTGTAAATTAAAAGAAAATGCCTGACAGTTCATTGCGGTTATGTTCGAGTATGACCGATCCCGGCCGAAGCCGTAAGACGTAACGTAAGGTATGAAAATAACCCCATTTCCTTACTGCTTACGGTTTGGGCTTAATTCTTACTGCTTAAGTTTTTTGAACTATAAATGAATGTGTTACTAATCATATGTTTATTTTTTTTACAGCATACGTTACTTCTTACGGCTTACGTTACGGCGACTATAAATCCACCTTTACTTTCATGGTTTTAACCATGAAAGACCCTGCACAAAGCTTACGGATATGGCTTTCGGCTAATTTTTCTGAATTTTTAGTATTTTCTAGATCTTGACGTCCTGATTAAAAGTGTCCATGGCATAATCCAATCTTATTGCTAGTTTTTGAGTTAGGGCCTTTTAAAGTTGGCATCTTCTTATTTTGAAAAAATATTTTATAATTTAACAATAATATTTTGTCATTTGATAAAAAAAAAAACATTTTTTAATTTTCCTTTATTTAAAAGCTCTTTCACTTATGTCAATCATAGTAACTGGTTCCCCTGTATATCTAAGATAAGAATGTGTTAGAGAATAATTATTGTAAAAGAAAATTGTTACAGATTAACATAATAATTAAATGAATCAATTAAAAGTCGTTTATTACGTTTACAGGTGAATTTTCAATTTTTTTTTTTTTGAAAAATTAAATACTCGGCAATATATTCTACTTCAACCTATACCCATTTTTTGTTATCCGTAGCTTGGTACTACAAGATATTAAAATATGAACAAAATCTAGCCGTTTGTTTTCAAAATTCAAAAAATAAGTAAATTTTTTTTTTGGATTTTCATAATTTTTTAATATTATACTTAGTATTTATTTAATCCGCCTATAAATTATTCAACATCCTGTTCATATTTTATTTCTATATAAGTGAAAGAAAATTTAAGGCCTAATTTTCCATCAATAAAAAAAAATAATAAAGTTGATAGTTTTTAAGAAACAACAACTCCAGACAATGCAGAAAGTCTCAAAGTAAAAAATTGCCAACTTTAAAAGGCCACAACTTAAAAACGATTCATAGGATTGGATTACGCCATGGACAATTTTAATCAGAACATCCAGATCTACAAAATGCTAAAAATTCAGAAAAATGAGCCGAAAGCCATTTCCCCTAAGCTTTGTGCGGGGTCCTTTGACATTTTATTCCCTGAATATAAAAATATAAGGAGCTCCCTCCGCTATTTGTATTTTTGTATGATCAATCTATTAATTTAGAGCAATAATATTTATTTGCAATGTGTTTTTAAATCAGGATTTACGGGTTTAAAAATAAAATATATTATTTCTATAACACATCCTGTATGTAGACCCAAAGGTTCTATTATCGGCAAAACGTCGAAATGCCCCCTAGCTACAAAAAAATGCTTTGTAACGGACGTTTCTTATAAGCGTATACGGTATATATTTTTCGCAGATATTCCTTTTATTTCAACCAATTTAATTCACGTTTTTGTACATGCCATTGGCGCGCTGAAAATGTATTAACAATCTAAGAATATTATCTCTAGAAACAAGACTCAGAAAAAGCGTAGGAATCAAAGCATGACAAAATTGAATAAACCTGTAAAAAAGGTTGTGGTAGTATTACGAATCTAAATTTAGTTATGTCGTTTCAGCTTTCCACTAGAACTTCATATGGTGATGTATAATTCAAAGTATTCAGATTTTAATCAGGCTCTAAATTATAAGGATGGTTTAACAGTTTTAGCGTTTTTATTCTCGGTAAGTTTGATGGATGCATGACGATTATGGTTTATGGTCATGAATGGGAAATATATTTTAATAAAAACTTTTAAATAATCATTCCGTAAACCAACATAATTATAATAGCGGTGGTAATCATAATCAATAGGTACTTAATGTTAATAAAATTAATTAACAGACTCCATATGGATGGTGAGTGTGTTTTTACACCACCATTATCCTTATTAGACAGTTCTTGCATTGATAAATCTATGGTTTTTGTAAAAATATTCAAAGTAATGGCCTTTTTAGGTGCTAGGCAATGGAAGTGTAAGAAAAATTGCCTGAAGCATGCGCTTTGACATTGAAGTACAATCAATGTACTTACCTTGCATCAAATTAGGACATGTTCTAATTTGATTGCAAATTTAATAGCATTAATTTAATAAATTTGAATTAACAAAATGATGATTTTTGAGTGGGCACTACCAAAATCAACAGTGACTACTAAAAAAAAAGTTCTCCTCCACGCTCTCTAACGCCACAAGCTGGGACAAACAAAACTTCCCTCTTGTCCAAAGTGACGCCTAAAAGAAAAAAAAAGCTTATCGATCTCTTTAAACTAACAGACAACACCACTCTTTTCTCATTAAAGTCCCCCTTCCCCTGCCCCTTTTGGGTGGGCACCAGGGGCACTTATGTTTCTAGAGTGGGCCAGCAGCCCACCCTGCACCCCCTCCCCCCTGGCGCCGCCGCTGGCTGATATTAAGTAGATTTGTAAGGTTGGCAGTATTTGCTATCGCTTACATATTTAAATACTTATATGTAAAACAACCTCCGGTGCATTTAATTGCATCATAGGGACTTGCTCATAATGAAAAAGGCAATTAACGACAAATTTCTCAGAAAAGGCTAAGACAAGAGTTTCTGTCCACTGAAAAGAAAATGGTATAGATAAAAAGGACATATTCAAAGTATACCATGGAATTGATCTAGCGCAACCTAAATTATTACTCTTAAAATATAACGTAGGTAAAAGGTTCAGTTAAATATATTAAATTTTTCTGCTAAATGGGTTTAAAAAATGAAAAGACATTGTTTAGAAAAAAATGTTTTTTTCAGGCAACCAATCGGGACAACGCCAAATTTGACGCCTTCGAAGCAGGACTTCAGAAAATCCAGAATATGTCTTCAGTTACAGAAATTGGCAATTTCGTTTCACTAAATCATTTTACTATCGACAACAGAACAGAATACTTTACTTATGAAGGTTCGCTTACGACGCCACCATGTTCTGAAGTGGTCATTTGGATTGAATTTATTAAGACTATTCCATTATCAAAAGATCAGGTAAAGTTCAGTATTTCATTTTAAACGTTATATATTGTATACTTATCAATCTATTACAATTAAAAAAGCTAGAACAAGTAAGGGAAGGAGTAGGTAAAGGTATAGAGATTTAGGAAAAATGAACCAATTAAATTACCAGTTTAAAGATGTTAGGCCAATATAAAATTCTGCTTTGAATTTTAATATTTAAAGAACAACGGATCAGTGCAAAAATGTGGAAACCGTTTTTGAAGACGAATTAATGTTTGTCTCTATTTTCGATCAATTTCAGACACAAGATATTGTATTATTTTATGTAGCAAATGAATCATAGTACGCCTATCTATTCGGCTTTCTTTAAATGTTGAAATTCAAAGGATTCTGTTATTGACCCCCCAGTTTACACCAATTATGAGCCTGACGAGAGTTTTAGGTTTTTAGGATTCCAGTATACGAAAACATATTTGTGGTGCAAACAAATATATTTTTGAAAAAATGAGGGGAACTGCAAATATATATTTGCGGGTTAATGAAATAATAAAAAAAGATTATGCCGCTTTACAGTTTGCAATTTTTCTTTCATGCGAGTTGGCTTGCAGCAATTAATATTGCGGCAATAAAAATTTCAAGTCGTTTTATAGCGTGCAATGACTTGCCAAGGTCGTGGGTGATGTACCACTTGCCAACCTTTAACATAAAAAGACATTAGGTTAGGACTTATCGGCGCTTTTTTGTGAATTCATTTTAACATAACATCATTACAGGACACAAAAGCAAACCAACAAAAAGTACCCACCATAGGTTAGAAACAACATAAACAAATGTCAGGAATTTTTATATTAAGGTTGATGTCTCATAAATCACCAAAAAAAACCCATAATTGCCCTTGCAATTGCAATAAAAATAGGATCGGAGTTATATTTCTTGCAAGCAATATCTACAAATTGCGCCAGCTGATCACTAGCCTCATTCTGCGCATACTCCCGGGCAATCTTTTCTTGCGTGAAAGAAAAATTGTAAACTATAAAGCGGCCTATTGACCTACTCATGCCAATAAGTTGTCAAATAAAATGCCCGTCGGGGAGAGTTAAAAGGAGGTTCTTTCCAACTCACACCGCACATATTTTTGTTTTTGGCGGTTTACTGACGGTAGTGTCAAAAATTATAATAATTATTTCAATGATATTGATTTGCTCGATTTCTCGCTATAATTAAAACTAGAATGGTCCATCACAAGCATAAATAAACAAATCTCTTTTTCTAATCTAATTTACTATTATAAATAAAACATATTCGCCTTTACACTTAGTGTATTCAATATTTTTAATTTCTTACCATTCAATTAAAATGCCGAACCCATAATTCTATGTGTTTTCATTCACTAATACTTTTCATCTTACACCTATGCGTGCTTCCCTTGATTACATCACTGGCACTGGTCCCTTTCTATAATAACTTTGGTAGTATGTTTCTTCTTTATTCTCCTGAAGATGAGTGTTTCTACACTCGAAACATGTAGAGATTCCAAGTAACTCCTAAACTTTTCAGA
Source organism: Polydrusus cervinus (assembly GCA_935413205.1). Classification (NCBI taxonomy): domain Eukaryota; kingdom Metazoa; phylum Arthropoda; class Insecta; order Coleoptera; family Curculionidae; genus Polydrusus; species Polydrusus cervinus. Next base: position 43,870,676 of record OW284513.1, on the reverse strand, counting down.
ATATATCAGTGGATGAAGACAAAGTTTTTTATTTTTCCATTTAAATTCCCACTCTACTTCACCACTATTTCTTCAAGTTCAAAAGAAACGTTAGTGATTATTATATTATGCGTAAAAGTATAATTTTAATATTTTTTGAAAATCGTATCTAATCAAGTAGAGTGTCAAATCAAACATATCGTCAAATATTACACCACTCCGCGCTCCGATAGGGGCTCTAAAAGAATAAAATTTCATATTATTCCACTTTATCTTAAAAAGTATTAATTGCAAAAATCTGAAAAAAAATATATGCAGTCCTTTATGGGACCCATTAAAAGTAAAATCTGAATTATTCTAATCATATTCTATCAAGTAGTTGTATATCAAGAATTTCGAAAAATTCATATTTATGAGGTACGGAATCCTAGTTACTTGATAAATGCGGCAAAACACCGATTTTGTACGGATTATTTCCCTCATTATCAACTAGACACCATCATTTTTTGAATAAATTTTGTTTAGATAACTAATTAAATAATCCCAAGACCTGTTTAACCGCGGTTAAACTTCGTCCTCCATATTGGTTTTTATTTTATCGTTTATCACTATTCTTACAATTCTCGGCAACAGTTTATAAAAAAACATTAATTTCTTAATTCGTCTTAATAACCTAATATTGGTTTTTATCCGTAAATACGCCATTTTCGATAGAATTTTTATACAAATATTTTGACATAAGGCGATGAAAATATGTCAGAATTTGTAATATTTACATACACACTTTGCTAAGCAAGCTTTTCCAATGCATTTATGGGATGCGTATGCGTAACGATGGTAAGAGAAACACAAACATCAACGAAGCATCATAATTGGATTATAAAACGTCTTTGTATTTATTTAACTTTAGTAAAAATGAATAATTCACGTTTTAGTAATATAAATAAAATTGTTTCTTGTTGGCTTTACTTTAAATTATTCGGGAAATAATCTAGCCGTATACCACTCGACCTATAAATTTAATCTCGACCTATAAATTTAATCGATTAAACTCACGAACTTTTTCTTTGTAAGGTTCGTGATTAAACTATGCATCATATTTTGATCATGATTTTACTTTTTGGTAAATAGTTTCATGCACAATAATTTGAAAATAAAAACCCTCGACCGATTAAATTATTGAGCATTCAACTATTTTCCAAGTAAAATCATGATCAAAATATCTGTTTAAAGGTTGGAGACAATGACGTTTCTTGAACGGCAGTAGAGTTTTGGACTTGCAAAGTCTTTATTCGTTTATAATCACTACGTTTCAACTGGTAAGCATCTCCAGTCGTCTTCAGGTAAATACAGTATTCACCTGAAGACGACTGGAGATGCTTACCAGTTGAAACGTAGTGATTATAAACGAATAAAGAAGTCCAAAACTCTACTGCCGTTCACGATCAAAATATGTTGCATAGTTTAATCGATTAAATTTATAGGTCTTGTGACATGATATGATTATGTCTGACCTCTTTCAGTTTATTCTGTCTAGGCTTACTTTATGCATTATACCAAATCTCTAGGTCCATACACTAGGAACTGTAAAAAATCTTAAATGTTTTTATGTGGATTATATAGCCGGTTCTAATGATAATAAATATTAGGTGTCAGGTGTAAATAACAAAGTAAATATTGGTTACAATTTATTCTTTTAGATAAACAGGTATGAAATCATGCCTAGCGGATAATGCATTGTTTTGCTTGTTTAGCACGAACTGTTTCTTTTAATCGAAACATAAACCAAAAAATATTTACTAATATCTGTAAATATTTTAAAATCATACATTTTTCCGATTGATGAGTTGATGACTATATTCCCGAACTACAAATTACTTTACAAAAAACTTAACTTTGAATCCAAATTGTAAGGATTTGTAGGTGTGTGTGCGAGGTTAAAATGCATGATGTAGTATCACACTACACACACAGGGCTTTTACTGAATTTTATTTCCGATTTTTGTCCTAATTGCTGCTACCATATCTTCTCCTCTGCCAGCAGCTAATTGTGGTATGTAACGACATTCCAGGTAGAAGTCCGAAGTTTTCTTTTATTTCATTTTGTCCAGTAAATCAACTTACCATGTACCCATTTGCGGCCGATAAGTGGAACATTACAGTGTCAGATACTGTAACCATACCAGTAACCATCTTTTGTTTTTAGAAATAATTACTTTTTACTTTAGATTTTTGACAAGTTGTCACTTAAAATTATAGGAAACAAAATGTTCAAGTACACATATTATACCAACTGCCAACTTTAGTAAATGAAAAATGTTACGCAACTACAGAATAGGCTCTCTTTTACAATTTTTTAAATAAATTACTTAAGTAACTAAAATTAGTAATTTTTGTTTTGTTTTCAAAATATATCTATCGATACCAAATAACTTTGTGTAGATGCTTTAACTTATAAAAGTATTTTTTCTACCAACTTTAGTAAATGAAAAATATTACGCAACTACAGAATAGACTCTCTTTTACAATTTTTTAAATATTTTGCTTAACTAAAGTTAGTAGGTACTTTTTATTTTGTTTTGACTATATATTTATCGATCCCAAGTAACTCTGTTTAGATGCTTTAACTTGTAAAATAATTTTTTCTACCAACTTTAGTAAATGAAAAATATTACACAACTACAGAATAAACTCTCTTTTACAATTTTTTAAATATTTTGCTTAACGAAAGTTAGTAATTTTTATTTTATTTAAACTATATTTATATTCTTTACTTAAATATTATAATTTTATCTATTTGACAGAGACAAGCAAACGACAGTCGCATTTATATTTTAAATTTGTAATAAACATTTCTATTAAATCTTTTTAAAAAGGATTATAATGACAAAATGAAATAAAATATTATACGATACACCTCCGTTAGGTGTTATTACAGCACTCGTTTATATTCCAGACTCGTACTGTAATAAGTCACCTACCGGCCTTGTAACGTAAAATACTATTTCAGTTCTTATCTCCTGATTGCATCGACTTTTTTTAGGAACAAAGTCGTCAGTGTTGGCACCCAAAGCGTGTGCGTTTGCAAATAAAACACGCATATTTTCTTTACTTGCATCTGCCTAAAGCAGCCAACTTATTTTTCCACGCCGCCTTGGTTCTTCCATCCATAGAAGGAGGACACAAAAACCTATTTTAAAGAAACTTTTGCGAATAAAAAATAATCTGAAACTAAAATTCAAGAAGTTTATATTCTTCTATTTTTACCGTTTTTATGGATCTAGTGTGAGCCATATCAAAAATGTCTAATTTTGTCTTTAACATTGTTTTCATTACCCAATCGCGGTTCTGTCTTTCTTATGTATAGTATATTTGAGAAAGGTGTGTAGATTAATAAAATGGGAAATTCCATCCAGTTCGGCTTAATTTCGTTGCCGGCCATAGACGCGCATGCTATGAATGATATAGCTGAAAAACATAGTGTAACTGTGCATACCGCCATATTATTGCTTACTATATCCTATCCTATATGGAACGTACAAGGGCGCAAGTGAAAGGATTTGTAGCAGGACACTTTAACAAGACATTCAAAATGAAAGACGTTAATACTGTTTGATTACGCCATTAAGGAAGTGACAACAGAAAACTGGCGAAAAGCAGTATATTAAAGAAGAGGAGAAAATGTGGAATCTTGACCACCTGATCGATCGGACCATCGACCCGTTAATTATAACGTCAAGAACAGATGACAGTTCCTCAGATGACGAAGAATATTATGATTTTTTATAATTTAATATCTGTATAATGTATTTTTTGTATGTTGTATTTTTTTATAATGTTTAATAAAAAAATAAGTGTACCTAATACTATGTACCGGGTGGTCAACTAAGAATGACCGCCGGCCATATCTCAGAAACTAGTGATCGTACAGCATCCGGGCAATTTTTTTTATGATAACAGTGTCCAAGAGAAAATGCTGGAAACTATTTTTAAGTTCCGTATTTTCCCGCAAGAGGGCGTAATTGAAAAGTAAATTTTAAAATTTTACATATCTCCGAAAATTCCACATTAAAGGTATATCTTTGATAACACCATTAAAAATCTTGGACAATTATGCATCATTTTGGTCTTATGCTCATAGGCGTACCGACTTTAATAAGAGGGGGGAAGCTGTTGAAAGTGTAATCGCTGTAACTTTTAAACGACTTATCCGATTTTAGCAAACTAAAGACTGTTTGGAAGAGAAATGTATGCATTTTTACCAATCGTATTTAGTTGTCCCGAAAGTTCTCAAAAAAAATGCTAGAGGCAGAGGGCGCAATTTGCAATAATAACACATTTTTTTATATAGGTATATTATTTATACTTAGATCAGGTCTCTTGGAGAAAATGGACAGCTTTTTCGAACACATTTTTTGATTTTACTCCGAAAAAATAAATCATACGGTATAATTATGATACCATATTTAAAAAGTAGATGAAATTTACTAGAAAAAATATTTAAACCGCAGCTCCATATCTCCGTTCGTTTCAGCGTTATCGCCAATAGAATAATTTTTGAAACTAAGCGATTATATATTTTAAAAAAAAAGTGGTACGCCACTGATATTTTTCCATGTGGATATTATTTCTGATTAGCCTGGTCAATTCTGCATAAAAATGGTCTCTTGCGTTTTTCTCCTCAGGCACACCGTTCTTAATTAAAATAATTTAATTAAATTAGCTTCATGCATGCCTATTAAGTGAAGGTGGTTATTTCCACCAATTTTTATAAAACAAAATTTTGCATTATCAATGTTAATAATAATAGTAGAGCTAATTTAATTAAATTAAGAACGGTGTGCCTGAGAAGAAAAACGCAAGAGACAATTTTTATGCAGAATTCACCAGGCTAATCAGAAATAATATCCACATGGAAAAATATCAGTGGCGTACCACTTTTTTTCTAAAAAATATATAATCGCTTAGTTTTAAAAATTATTCTATTGGCGATAACGCTGAAACGAACGGATATATCGAGCTGCGTTATAATATTTTTTCTAGCAAATTTCATCTACTTTTCGATTATGGTATCATAATTATACCGTATGATTTATTTTTTCAGAGTAAAATCAAAAAATGTGTTATTATTGCAAATTGCGCCCTCTAGCATTTTTTTTGAGAACTATTAGGGACAACTAAATACGATTGGTAAAAATGCATACATTTCTCTTCCAAACAGTCTTTAGTTTGCTAAAATCGGATAAGTCGTTTAAAAGTTACAGCGATTTTACTGATTACACTTTCAACAACCCCTCTTATTAAAGTCGGTACGCCAATGAGCTTAAGACCAAAATGATGCATAATTGTCCAAGATTTTTAATGGTGTTATCAAAGATATACCTTAATGTGGAATTTTCGGAGATATGTAAAATTTTAAAATTTACTTTTCAATTACGCCCTCTTGCGGCAAAATGCGAAACTTAAAAATAATTTCCAGCATTTTCTCTAGGGCACTTTTGTCATAAAAATATTTACCCGGATGCTGTACGATTACTAGTTTCTGAGATATGGCCGGCGGTCATTCTTAGTTGACCACCCGGTACATAATGCACGCCTTCGCCACACCATTCTTAGTGTTTGTGAATGGATAACAATAGGCAAAACCCATAAAATGACCCAAACCCGGGTGGTACTACCCGCACTTGATGAAAATAAAGAATTTTGCAATGAAATCAATGCCAAATTATGAAAGTGGCTTAAATATTTGTTGGTTTACTGGGCAGTCCCTTTGCATACCTAAGGAGCTTTTATTACTCTACACCTTTCTGAAATAGGTACCTATGTAAACATCAGTGATAGCTTCTCTAATAATTTGACAATGTGGTGTTGTCAATTTTTGTACAATAAACGTGCGCTTTATGCCAAAAGATTATTGTTTATGTTGTTTATCAGAAGGTAATTTAACACTTATGGTTTTACATTCTAGTAAATAAATATACAGTGTGTCTGCTTAAGTTCGCACCATATGAGAAACTTTTTTATTATTAACTTTACGAAAAAAAAGTTATTCTTCATAAAAAGTTCTGCATGGTCCAAAACCTAAAATACAACCATCAGATATTAAATTTTTTCAGTCGTATTCGAGGTTTGTAAAAAAATATGAATTTTGTCCAAGAGTAAATAAGTACCTTTATTTTTGACAATATCGAAAACTGTAATTATGAAAAGTTGTTCGGAATGTAAAACTATATTTTATATGCAATTACATCCTTCTAATTATTTTTTTATTAAATAAATAAAAAACCAAATGTTCGGTATTCGTAATTTGATTAACTTATTAAAGTGTAGTTTATTATTATATTTATATTATATTAAGTAAGTACCTACATGTTTTTGTTTTAGATAAAGGCTTTTCGTTTGCTTTTTACCCATGGAGGACACCTAACGCATAACTTTAGACCAGTACAACCTGTTCATGACAGGATCATCTACATGAATTCCGTATCCAATCGTACTCCAAAGTCATTTATTGTGATATTAACTGTAGTTATTTCAATTTTTAGAAATAATAACTATTTTATTTAAATTCTTTTGATAGAGAAAGAGATAATTAAATATTGATTTCTGTGAATTTTGATCAAATTTGAAATTGATTCTGTACATAAAAAATAATTTTATATAGGTATCAGAAAAAGTTTGACACGGTAATAATTTTTCCTAATTATTTCGTTCTTGCCATTGTAATATTGCAGAAAACAATAAATTGAATAAACTATACCTAACTGTACTCATAATATACAGGTTATTGTAAACGTCCCACGCAGTGGCGTAACCACAGGGGCGCAAAGGGGGTATGATTGCCCCTCCCGCCCCCTCGGTTCGACGCTTACCCGCTCTGGTAAATATATAATACTGATATAGGCCTATATTTTAAAAATCTTATATTAGTACCACACTTTATAATTTTAAAGCAGTTATATAGTGTCCTAAACATTTTGTAACGTAGGTAATCCCAATTTTGAAAACGATGATAAATTTTGATTTTATACAACTAAGAAGATGCAAATGATCGATTTTCCAGATTGAGATTTTGAGGTTCCCCAGGTTATTCAAAGTGTTGAAAAAATAAATAGATAAAAAACCGCCATGTAGTAAGTATAAAATATATGTTGATATTTTCAGGCACAATGAATGTAAAAATATATTTTCACTCATTAGTGTGAAAAGTGCAAATAATTTCCATACTGAAAGAAGTGCAGAAAGTGTATTTTATGTATTTTTTTTTAAATTGTGTATATGTCGTTGAGCACATATGCGTATAAGGATGACAATTCAACGCACAATCTTTTTCGATCATATGTAGGTAGTGTTTCAAATGTATATAATATTTATTATTTATAACACTACAAACCTACTTTTAATTTTAGGTCAAACCATTTACAAAATGAATTCTTACCACTGCGCTGCATTCTTTATTCTTCCCTTTTTCTGTTGTGAACGGGTCACTTCAAACCTCGCTCATCTACTCTCGATCTTACCATGATAGATACATATATATTACTATAATTATTAGTATCATATGCGATCTTACCATCAAATTCGTCCGGACCTCGAGAGGTGAAGTCTTGTCCATATAGGGGTAGCAAAAACGATGCAGCGAGATAGTTATAGGCAACAAAAAATGCCATTAGGAAAATTATAATGTAAAAAGCACTCCCGCGCTTAAATAAAATAACTTATTTGTATATTAATGTGCCATATTATATGTAGGGTAGAGTGGGGCTAACTGATCCACTTTAGAATTAACCTTCGTTTCCAGCTTTTTGTAAAGCATAAAAATGTCAGCTTTATTAGTATCATAAGTGTTATTGTTTAAACAACTAAAAATTATAATCTTTAGATCAAAACAAAAAACTGCGTATTTGGCAAATAGCATTTTGTAATGATCCGTAAAATGGCTCACTTAACCTGTCAGGCAGGTTAACTGATCCATGTAAGTAGGTTAACTGAACAGTACCATAATTATGTTTATAGGTAACAGAGAAGCGCAATAACTTTCAAAAAATATTTGTTTATTTGCATAAACACACATACTAAATAGTAAAAAATAATTTTTAATATACAGTGAAACTCATTTCAGTAAAATATACATTAAATGTCAACATGTTTTGAAATCTGGCACTGCTACTTTTTACTGGCATTGGTAACTTATAAATAATGTCCTCTTTTGGAACAAAACCGCCTTCATTTTTTGAGGAAAACTTTGTTAGATTGTTACGTTCCAGGAAAGTAACGTCATACCCATTAGGAAGAATATGTTCAATTTTAACCATGTAATGTCTAAAATTTGAGGCTGTCTTGACATACACCTTTACGATAACATAATCCCCTTTAAATACCTCTATAGCATTATTTTCAAGATCGTCAAAATCCTCGGGAGAATCAGAACTTTCGTTATAAGTAATATTTTCATCACTAGATGAAGAACTATCTTCCAAAATACGTTTTGTAACTGCGCGTTTCTTAGTGTCGCTAACTTGAGTTTTCTTTCTGGCGTTCTCTTCCCGAATTTTTGCTTCTTCTTCTAAATTTTCTTTGACAGGGGTGTCGGTTAATACCATCGATTTTCCCTTTTTGCGTTGAGTTCTAGATTTCCTCGGCTCTGCTTTCGGGTAAGGGCGAACCTGCTCGGGTGTTATAAGATGTGACACTCCAGCGTCTTGGTCGACAGGTTTCAATGCTGATACCATAGAAGAGGTTTGATTTCCCATCGATGAGGGTCCAGGCTGTTGCTGATCCTCTGGATTTGGCCTGTCAGTAACATATGACGTCAAGAAAACATCATCAGGAAATATATCATCGTTGAATGGCTCTATTCCTGTTGCTCTAAACCCACTACATATGTTGTTTGGAGTAAACGCTTGAAGAAAAGCGTCTCCTGCTAGGTTACCTACGTCGTAAATGGTTATTGCTTTTCCTGGATGATTTACCATCCGTCTGTCACAAATTGCACCATAAATTTTTTTAAAAGGGCCAAAAACTGCCACGTCTAAGGGTTGCAACTTGTGACTGCAATGGGGTGGTAAGGTCAATAGGATTATTCCATTTTCTTTTGCAAAATTCAGCGCAGCAATGCTTAAGTGACTCCCGTGGTTGTCAACTATAATTAGTTTAGGCTGTTCTTTTGATGGCCTCTCATGTTGTGCAAAATGTTGCAGGACAGGTAAAAACAACTTAGTGTTCATCCACCCGGACGGCGTGGCAGCTCCTTTAGTGCCAAGAGGAGTTCCATTTAGCATATGATTCTTAAAGTTAACGCGTGGAAAGATAAAAAATGGTGGCACGAATTTTCCTACAGCACCAATACTAGAGTGACTAAAGTTCCTCTTTCACCAGAAGTCATTTGGCCTACATTTCTTTTTCCCGTTGTTGCTAGGACTTTAGGGGGCTTATGAACCGTGGTAACTCCGGTTTCATCTAGATTGTATATATCATTAGCTTGTAACTTATGTTTATCTTTAAGGTTTCGCAGATTTTTAAAGAATGCCTCAACATTCATTTTATTAAAGCTTGTCGAGCGACTTAAACTTGTTTGCTCAGGTGTTCTTAATGAAAAATTATGTCTCTTCATGAAGTTAAACATCCATTCCTTGCCTGCCATTTTGTCTCGGGACCAGTTCTCTTTAATACTTTTGTTATTTGCTACAGCAAATTCGCATGCTAGTATTCGGGCCTGCTTAGCCGATAAACCTTAATGAATATTTGATGCCCGTTGCAAGTATTCCTCAAGTAATAACTCTTCTTCTTGCGAAAAGGCCATTAAATGTTCATTATTAGGACGGAAATTAATTTTTTCCCAACTCCATGTCTTGGCATTTATCCACATAGCGTTTTAGTGTAATTCGGGGAATGTTAAACTCAATTGCCACATTTCTTGTTGACCGGCCATTTCTGAGGACTTCTTGGCAAGCCTGTTTAAGTTTTTCTGCACTATAAGATCTATTATTTGTTGTACGAATCCTTTTTCTTGGCATGGTCTGCAAAGAAAAACGTATATTTAAAACCAAAAAGAAAATTCCCACAGCAGGTTAACTGGACACCTGTTCATGTAACCTACATTGAAAGTGTCCAGTTAACCCACTACGTGCTCAAACCGAAAAACTATAAAATTTGGTAAAAATAATTACTGTAGGAATACCTGCATATTTACAAATAACACTAAAATACTTACTAATATGAACTATATAACACACTTCTTTTAATACAACGTTGTTTCGGCAATAATAAAAAAGAAACTGGAACCAAATAATTTACTCGGCCGCCATTAAAAATGTTTTTACTAAATGAACGCGATCCTGTTTATAATAGAGAAACCTGTATGAACTGCTACTAAAGTAATTCTGGTGAGGAATCTTAAGAATAAATTTAGTACAACCCCCCGCTCAAAGATGGCAGTAAGATCACACTGTTCAGTTAACCCGCCTGTTCACTTAACCCCGTTCTACCCTATATTGTAGAAAATTAAATTGTATTTATTCTAGCTATGTAAAGTTCGTACAATTACTGGCTTAATGCACGTCACAGCTTCTGACGTAATTTTTGATTCGAGTCATGTCGTTGAATAAATTGTATTTATATAGGTATTATTAAAATAAATTGTGTGTTATTTTTTCCTCTACGTTCGCTGCCGAGACCATTTCCGAGGGGACCTACAGCTTAACGTGGGTTCCGAACCACGATCCTCACTCATGCCAAACCGGCCCCCATGCAAGGGCTATCAACTCTTGGCTTCTTGTCATTGCATGATCTCTACCGATTGGGGAGTGTGTACCTTCTTCCGCACCCCACAAGATGTCCGATCTCATCCGGCATAGTTACCGGCGTGAATGGTGTGGGTTCTGAGATGATAAATTTTACACTCTTCCCAGCATTCCTACCTACTAAATTTCGAACATACTTTTTTTATTGTGCGTATGCTCACTCCGAGGATTGAACTTGGACCGCCACGATCGAATGGCAATAACTCACTTCTGAGCCACTGCCGCATTTTTTAAATTCTGTCAAGATTTAATTAAATTTGAAAATAAGTATTTCTTTTCTTTTGTCAACCAATAACTCCATCTTGTAGATTATTGCTGCGTTCAGTTAATTATCACATCTGTGCGCTCTAATCGCATATTCCAAAATTGCACTCGGTGCACGCTCGATCACGTTTGTTTAATGTTTTTTTGAGTGCTCGGAGCCACCTCGGAGCAAGCTCTCCTCGCTCTACACTAAAATGTTAAAACCGAACGCAGCTTATAAAAAGTGGTTATATGGCCTTCTCGATGAAAGTGAAGACATTCTACTCTTTAAACATCGAGAAGGCCGTGTCCTTAGGCACAGAGGAATGATAGGTCGTCGCTGACGCTATACCCTTAGGCAAGAGATTAAAAAAAGCGAAGATAGTTGGTGTGAAGCGTATACCGACAGCGACGACCTATCATTCCTCTGTGGCGTGAATAGCGACAGCGACGACATATCATTCCTCTGTGTTAGCGTTAGCCTATAGCCGATAAAAAGAAGAAGAATTTAGAAATAACCACTCTGAAATAGTCTGAAATTGTTTATCTTTTAGTGCTAAAGTTAATAAAATATCTTAAAATATTGATTTTTGTGTGTGCAATAAAAATTAAACCATGGCGGATGCTGCGGCGAGACAGCTTCAGTATGAGTACAAAGCCGTAAGTAAAATAATTGTTGGCTAGATTTTTTTCAGACCTGTTCATTTTATGAAACGTTTGTAAACGAATATAACTTCTTGGATAGTAAATGATCTTATCTATAGTGCAAATTTAATATCAATGTAATAAATTACATTCTTTTTAGAATTCGAATCTCGTACTGCAAGCAGATGTTCGTCTTATTGAAAGAAGAAGCCGAGATGAAGCGACTGGAGAAGTTATGTCCCTTGTGGGAAAACTAGTAAACACTAAAATGGGCGATAGAGCTCAAAGGACTAAACCTGGAAAGGCAGAAGAACGTAAAGTGAAGTAAGTTACAATTTTTTTCATAATAACCTATTATAAGAACACCCTGCTAAAAAAAATTATGCTTGAAATATATACTACACCATTTACATAGCTTATTTGCAAAAACCATCATTTTGCTTAGCTCGGAGAATACCTCAATTTGGGGTGTAAAGCAGTCAATTAATTCACAATCATTTGAGCATACATTTTTTTAAATGTAAACAAAACTTAAAATATGTTTTTTTACATGGCAGCTTTCTCTTGAAGATGCATTAAGGTTTTGCTGTACTTCTCCATACCAGATTATACTCTAGAACAGGGATGGCTAACTAATGCCACTTGTGCCATTACTGGCATGCGAGCAAATAATTTGGGCACAGCATTAATTAAGGAATTTATGTGGTAAATGTCTATAAATTATACGCCCACTATGACATAATTGATTATTTTTCAGAAATGATGTATTTTGGGGCGTAGATTACGAATTTGAACTCTGTTTTTCTTGAAAATGTTTCATCAGCTGTTAAGTTAAAATAATAACAGAAACAGACTGAAAATACCAGGTCCATGTTTCTTTTAGGTCAATGGTTTTTTAAAATAAAAAATATATATTTATGTGTATTTAAGTATTATTTTATTTTTTAAATCAAAAACCGGCTGCCGGATGAAAAAGTGACAATACCATTTTTATGAGAAGATAGTGGCTAATCATAAAAATAAGATTTATTAAAAAAAAAATCGATGGCGTATCATTTTTTTGATTAAAAGTATTTCAGGGAATGTTAAAGGGGACGCCACTAAGAAAATTTAAAAAATCTTTATCCTGACAAAAAAGTATTTTAATGCGTACTGTGCATGTCTCAAAATTGAAAAAAAGAACAGCAGTTTTAAAATTATTGTGATTTTTTTTTTAATTTTAACACCCTGTATCTCAGAAAGCAGTTCCAGACCTATGTTCACATAAAGAATTTTTCTTAAAATCGTCCAAGTATTATTGCCTTTTCATATTCGCATTCAATTATGAAACACCCTGTATAATAAGTTTTGTTGTCAACACAAGTCTAGTATGCAATGGAAATTACTTTCGGTTAAACTGGTGGCTTTGATGGTTTGCTTGGCTGAAAAATGGCAAGTTATACACTTGCTAACTCCTAAAAATTTTGAATCTTTACGTAGAAAATTACAGAAAAAATTAACTTTAGTATTTTTTTTAGGATCTTCATTGGCTTACTTATATCTTTTACCTCAATTTTTTTTCGCAAGTAAATAACCTTCTCACACCCACATAGATACCACCTTTTCTTAGTGAAAACATAATTCAATAATTTGGTTTTTTGTAATTCACTTCAAGAAAACCGCAATTTAACTTGGGAAATTTTAGCGCGGTCAGATCCACTTTAAATTTAAAAGAACCTACATATTTTTAGCCCATATTAAAATACATAATATCTTTGATATACACGCCATGGTACAATAATAATAATTTCTTAAAAATAATTTCTAAATTTTTGAATACCAGCTTTTTAAATAAAGTTGTATTTTCAAAGTAACATTAAGCATCATTTAAATTGTAAGATAGTTGAGGTGGCAGTAAATAAACATACTTCGCAGTAAAAATTATTTTAGTAAAAAAAACATTTCTTTTATAAATTTTGTTTTACAGACGTCAGAAAAGAGATGAGGCCCAATATGATTTTGCCAGAATGAAGGGAGCAACTTTACTCTCTGAAGGGGTTGATGAAATGGTTGGTATTATTTACAAACCCAAAACTCAGGAAACCAGACAGACTTACGAAGTACTTTTAAGCTTTTTACAAGAAGCTCTTGGCGATCAGCCAAGAGACATAATTTGTGGGGCAGCAGATGAAGTCTTGTCCGTGTTAAAGAATGACAGGCTCAAGGAAAGGGAAAAGAAGAAAGAAACGGAACACCTTATTGGTAAGATAATTTATAATATTCAATAATAGAAAACTAACTTCTATATTCACTTAAGGGTGTTTAAAATTTAGTCATTCTCAAATTTGTTCAAGATACAATACTTTAAACATAGACGTCACTAAACTACGAGTATATGGGGAGTGGCGGTACTGAGTTTTAAACTGCTTACATCCTTCACACATTTTCTGTAGGAATATTCAAAAGCCCTGAAATGATAACATTTTTATAAGCTTTAACCTTTTCCAAAAATACTTAGCATAGCTAAACTTTATAAATTTAAATGCACAACAGGGTCGAAATCAAAACGGCAATTTTTTGTTGGTCGTTCTTTTTATAATGCATGCCGTCAGCTTACTTATACAGCGTTTCCGCATTACATTTTTTTATGCTAATCGGTTTCGAACCAAAACAAAGAAAATTTAATGTTACAACTAAAAGTTAATAGCTTTGACACAGAATATTTATTTATTTATCCTTTATTGTTACAAGCATTAACAACGTCCTAAATATAATATATTAATATATATAAAGTATAAAAATTGGTTAAAACCATTAAAAAACATTCAGTAGCACAAGAGTACAGCCACAGAATCTATAAATAAACTTATACGAAACAAAAATAAAAATATTTAAAATATGAACCACCAATATATTCATTAATAGTGTAAAATGAGTTATTAAGAAGATAGCACCTAAGGGACTTTTTAAAAGCAAGAAAAGAGGGTTCTGATTTAATATTATTTGGGAGTTTATTAAAAACATAACTACTAAAGCAATGTGGACTTTTCTTGTAGGTGGATAGTTTATAGTTAGTAATTAAAATGTCTTCATTTTGTCTTGTCTCATAGTTATAAACATTAGAAACAGGTGGAAAGTCTGATAAATGTTTCTTAACGTAGATAGCCGATTCCATGATTAAAATAGAAGGTAAAGTTAGTATTTTGTTATTTTTAAAAGTTGGTCTACATGTTTCTAATGGTTTTAGAGAAAATACCTTTCTTATAATTCTTTTTTGTAAGACGAAAATTTTGTTTAGGTCAGTGGCCTGACCCCAACATAAAACCATAAACTTTAGGTGGCAGTAAACCAGGGCATAGTAAACATTTAAAAGTTGTTTTCTTGACAGAATAGTTTTTAAGTTAATGATGGCAAAGTATGCAGATTTTAATTTACTGGCTACATGTTTGATATGAGCGTCCCATGTCATTTGGCTATCAACATGCAAACCTAGAAACTTAGCCTCTGTTGCTCTCGCAATCTCCACTCCATCCATCTCAAGAACAAAGTCTGGAATAATTTGTCGTTTATAAAAAATTATATACTGTGTTTTATTTTCATTAACCATCAATCCATTCATAGAACACCAGTATTTAAAGTTATTGAGGATTTGATTCGCGCGTTGTATAAGAATATCAAGCAACGTCCCAGATATCACTATGGAAGTGTCATCGGCGTAAAGAACCACTTCAGCGTTCTCGCCTAACTCAAGGTAGTTGACCAGGTCATTGATAAATAACAGAAAAAGTAATGGTGAAAGAACGCTACCTTGAGGAACTCCGCAGTTTTATGATTTATAATTAGAAAGAAGTGTACCTATTTTTACGCGAATTTTTCTGCCAGTTAAAAACGATTCCAGAAGTTGGTTTACGTTTCCTCTAAAGCCCATAGGGAACAGTTTTTTAATTAATAGTTACTATCGATACAGTCGAATGCTCGGGTTAAGTCAAAAAATAAACTGAATAAAAGCTACAGCTGCTGTTGTAGTAGATTTATTATTGTTAAAGCCATGCTGACTCCTAAATAACAAATTGTTCCGATTTAAAAATGATTGAAAGCGCAAAGTAAGTATTTTTTCAAACAGCATTGAGAAAGACATAAGACTTGTCACTGGTCGATAATTTTCAATAAGTTGCACATCACCTTTTTTATAAAATGGTATAATTTCGTCGCACTTCAGTTTATCAGGAAAAATGCCTTTGCTTATAAATAAGTTGAAAAGATAACACAGTGGGTACTTTATAAAAATATTAAGACGGCGATAATAAACTTTAAAAAGTGTAATTTTTTTATTACATTTACTTATTTCCTTTCTTAATTATTTTTATTTAACTAAAAATAAAAAATATTTTTTTATTTACTTACCACAGCTGTTATGGATACTTATAGTTGATGCTGACTATTGTTTTTTAAATTGTAAGTTATTTTTTGTTATTTTCATAAGACCCTGTATACAGTGTGTCCAAAAAAGTATGCATATGTAAAAGTTTTTTATTACCGATTTCTCAGAAAATTTTATTCTTGATAAAAGTTGGTGCATGCCTTGAAACTATAAATGCATATTTCACATTTCACCTGCGGCTAATAGTAAGGGAGCAAATGTCATTTTTTCGAAATTGCATTAAGAGTAAAGTACCTTAGTTATTAGAAATACAGCAAAATTGTATATGGAAATGTTATTACAAATTAAAAACATAGCCCAAATACGAAATTTGAGTTACGTGTCTCAATTTTTATCTTATTTTTTCTAATCACTAATTTCCCCTCTGGTCGATTTTTCGTTTACGCAATTTTAATATATTTATCAAATAACAAACGTGGGTTTATAATAAAAATGCATTAAGTAGTTGCAAACTTTTAAGATTACTCCGTACACCTCTAAAACGAGTTTTCTTCCCAGGGGTTTATTAATCGATTAATAAAAAAATGTTGTATATAAGAGTTTTTAGAAATTTAACAAAGAATATTGGAAAGTCCTTTTGGTTTGTCACATATGTAATATATATATTTAAATCATTTATTTTTTAATTTAGTAACACCGTATGGACTTTCCAATATTCTTTAATTAATTTTAGATAACTTTTATTAAAATAATTTTTCAAAAATAATTACGGTTTTTTTTTTAAACGAAAATTCGATTTTTAGTCTATTTCCAAGCTTATTCATAGTCCATCTCAGTCGCCCATCAAGGCTCTCTCTTTGTAAAATCGTCATAATATCAGTGGCGAACCACTCTGAAGACACAACGCGCTTTGCCCGTCGCCGTCGGTAGCATAATCAACCAAATCGTTTGTATAGATAATGGACTGATGTTCGTTATGTTTCTTTATATGGACGATTGGTTATTAATAGGTATTCTAGGTATTATTAGAGGTAAAAGAATTACCTATATTTAAATTTTCGTCTTGCGAACCAGTTTATTGTTTATGAGGGCGGATTTGATTTTCTATTGAAATTAGGTATATTATTCGGGTTTGTTGTACAGGGTGAGGATTTTAACTGGACCAAATTCGCTAGAAGATTAGGAAAAAATATTTAAAAAAAAAGGAAAAACACGTCGATTGAGATTTTGTATGTGCTATATTTTGACACAAAATTACTTTTTTTGCATTTGTTTTTTTTATTGCTATAGC
Organism: Polydrusus cervinus; assembly: GCA_935413205.1. Lineage (NCBI taxonomy): Eukaryota > Metazoa > Arthropoda > Insecta > Coleoptera > Curculionidae > Polydrusus > Polydrusus cervinus. The sequence continues at coordinate 43,853,356 of OW284513.1, read as the reverse complement.
TTAGCACCGAAAAAAAATGTTTACCCAATGTATAAGGTGAAACATAATATAATCCAACCCAACTTTATTTTTTTAAATGGAAAGATACCACTTATGATCCCTTTTTGGAAAGTTATTTTAAAGAGAAGATTGAATGTCCTATGGCTTTTAATTTTAATTTATTTCATAGCCTCAGTGTGGGGATTTTCATCGAAACAAATTCGCTAGAATGTTGCAAGAAAATATAAAAATATTTGTGAAAAATAAAAAAACACGTCGATTGAGATGTTCTGTGGGCTTCATACTCATAATCAATATTTGTTTTTTCAACTCTCTTAAGGGAATGAAACATAACCCAACTTAATTGCTTTACAATAAAAAATATAAATAAATTAAAAACAATAGGATATTAATTATTATTCTGCAAAAAAGCTTTCCAAAAATGTGTCATAAGTGGTATTTTGCCCTTTAAAAAAATTAAGTTGGGTTACGTTTCACCTTATACAGGGACAAAAAATAATTTGGTGTTAAAATGTAGCACATCTCAATCGACGTGTTTTAGCACTTTTTAAAAATATTATTCCCTATATAATCTAGCGAGTTTTTTCCAGTTAAAGTCCCCATCGTACATTCGTGTTTTTGTGTTGTTTGCTAAACTGTACTACTGATATGGAGAAATACAAAAAAATATATACAAACGGGAAATTTTAAAGTTTCTCACATTAGGCGTAAATATAGACGTAGAAGTCAATTAAGGTGAGTGGTATCTTTGTGTTCATATTATGTACTGTAGTTCAAGTTTGAGCAGAAATAAAATAGTATACTGCGCAGTACATACGCGCGATACCCAGTGAATCTTTACGGGTTGCATATTAAGCATTACATATTATTTAAAAAAAATTGTGGGATGTTGTCTGACGTTATTGAATTAAACACTTTTAAACATATTTTATAATTTACTTATATGTATATTCCTGTATTTACGTACCGAATCTTGGAATTATTCGGAACTGAATTTTTACCGGAATCCCAGAATTGCAAATAGGTAGGTACTAGTAAAACTATATTCACGTAATAATTTTTTATTTTGAAAAAATGAATATTTCCAATAATAAAAATTATAATTTTGTTTAGAAAAAAAAAATCAAGTTACTTGAGCTTGAGAACAAGTACAGGGCTACCCTGAGGAGGTAAAAAAATCGGAATATTTAACTGAAATTTAACTCTATAATGAAAATAAAATACGTATTCGTTTGCTAAAAAGAGAAAATGTTCCTTTTTTAACAATTTTTTTCTAATGTCTATGAATTTTTGTCCCATTTAGGAATATAACCTCCCTCAATAGCTCGCTAAAATGGCATGGAACTGCATTGTAGTGGGTACAGTAAGTACCTAAAGCTATAACCAACACAATAATAAAATTTAGTTTTCATAGCTTCGTATTATAGAACCATTATTACACAGCTTGATATTTTGTCCATCACTCTATAATATAAAAAGACAGAAATTAGGCCTGCTTTGACTTAAAATTTTACACCTAATTTTCCTGTTAAAATAATTTGCATATTAAAATTATAATTTACTGGTTTTTCCCATTGGTATTTGTGAACTTTAAATTAGGATATTTTGGTTTGTATACTTTCCACCTGAAGAAGCCACTGATGTCATGTTTACAATATAAAAGTGAAAATCAAAAACACAGTGTTTTTCATTCATAATTTTTTTTAACTAATCGCTTACTCACTTCCACTACAATTAAATTTATCATATTCAGCAATAACATCCTGAACTAGAACCTGTTGAAAACATATCCAAATAATAAAAATCTACAAACAATAAAAAATACGGCAAGAAAGCTGCAAGTTCAAAAATTTGAGGCGAGAAGACATGTACGTTATCTTATTAACCGCGCAATTATTTTATTTGCGAGTCGTGCGACCGATTATATTGTTATCCTTGCTCCGATAACTTAAATAAAAAATAATAGAATACCAGTCTCGAGAGATTAGTTAGGTCGGAGCCTGTCGAATGAAGATTGTCCCGGGTTGCCCATTGCCGGTTTTGTTGTGACGTTGGTACTTTCTTCTGCGTGTTTTTTTAGAGAGCTCATTTCGTTTAATTATTTTCTCAGTAAATAATTAAAGAATTTAAAAACTGAAAACGTAGAAAATTTTATTTTTTTGTACTCTATATACGATAGGGTCAAAATAAAAATTTAGCGAAAAAGCCCATTTTGTGCATATCGCGAATTTCAAACTATTTTTGTATCATTTTGTACTTTTTTAAAGCACTGATTCTTCCAGGAGTACTTATTGGTTAAATTAATTTTTTATTTAGTTATTTGTAGATCATTTTTTAAAGTCGTTCCATATTATTTATATTTATTTAGCTGCGAGGGTAAAAACACATAAAGTAATTTCTCTATTACATATTTCCTATTTTTTCAAGGTAATAAGGAATCAAAAGTCTTTAATTCCAAAAGTCCTCAAATTGACATTAAAACCGATGAAATACCTAACTATTTTTGACCATTTAATTTTGACCAATTAGAAGTGACAATTATGATGTTAAATAAAATTTTTGTTTGCAAAAATTATTTATCCGTCAGCCATTTATTCAATTTTTTACTCGAAGCAAACGTTTATACATTAACATACATAGATAATCAAAAATACCAATCGATTTGAATAATCTCTTTTTAGAAGTTGGTAATAAATGATTTATAGTTACGCCACTGGCTCCCGTAAATTGCCGCCATCCGCGATGCCTCTCCACGTCAACCGGCCGCTGGCTTGCGTGGAGGGATCAGCATCAAATCTGTTAAGGCGGGTAGCTACGGAATCCACTTAAAAACTTTTCAATGAACCGGGTCGGTTTAGATATAAGCGTGTTGCACGCCTACTTAAACACATTTTAGTCAACTTCTGTTCGAAACTAAATTATAATAAAATTCAACCCTATTCATAGTACTGGAAATAACTACTAATTTATTTGTCATTTTCACCCAGTACGCTAAAGTCCAAAAACCTACTTTAAAAAAATGCATATAAAATTAGAGATTAGAAAATAAAAATAAAAATTGAGACACGTAACTCAAATTTCGCATTTGGGCTATGTTTTTAATTTGCAATAACATTTCCATATAAAATTTTGCTGTATTTCTAATAACTAAGGTACTTTACTCTTAATGCAATTTCGAAAAAATGGCATTTGCTCCCTTACTATTAGCCGCGAGTGAAATGTGAAATATGCATTTATAGTTTCAAGGCATGCACCAACTTTTATCAAGAATAAAATTTTCTGAGAAATCGGTAATAAAAAACTTTTACATATGTTGCATACTTTTTTGGACACACTGTATAGGAACGATTCATTAGTAATTAATAAGTCATAATTTTTTTTAACAAATGCATTGCTTAAATTTACAATTTAAGATTAAGAGCAGATTAAGGTTGAATTGTGAAGACATGGTTGAAAACATTCACTAAAACTACAAATTTAACAGACTCGCTCTACGTAAAATTAAACGGAAAGTCCATACCAGTGTGTGTGTGAGAGAGAGGGAGGGTGTGTGTGTGTGTGTTTTATGGCACTGGTTTAAACCAAATGACCAGCATCTCCATACCAGTGGCCAACTGTGTAAAATATTTTGGGGTGCGCACTCGATCTAACGTTACACTGGTAAGCGTGAGTTTGACATCTGCAGAAACTTCAATCTGAACAATCTTGAACAGTTTTTGTGCTCTGATAAGAAGAATAAGAGAGGTTCTAACGAATATAACTTTGCGGCTGTACAATCATTGATAAGCTATAGCGTAATATTATGTGGCTCTTTTTGTGGTGCCAAGGACATTTCTGGTGCAGAAGCGCGTTATAAGGTGTATAGTAGGGCTTCATTCCAAGAAATCATGTTGACCCTATTTTCAATCTTTGGGTATCTTAACTTCCCCATCCCTGTATTTTCTTAATTTAGTAAAGAAGAAGAGAAACACTGACGTCCTTCAGAAGAGCCACATTAGACTTTACTCACGACAAATTATTTTCTTTACCTGTTCCATTACATTGAAAATAAAACTAAAATATTTTTAAAAGGAAAAAAACATAGACAAAAGAGCTACTCTTTTGTCTATGGAAAAAAACGTAAAGAAATAAAATTTATAGTTATATATATTTATAGTTATATTGTTTTAAATAAAAAGGTTCTCAAAAAATACCCTCTCTTGCATTTTAATTATGTGTCATATTATTTATTATTTAGGACCCATTGCTGAAGAGAGATTTGCTCTCTTGGTCAACTTGGGAAAGAAAATCACTGATTTTGGTACAGATGAACTCAAATCATCTGCAGGCGAAGAGAATATTGACGAAACTTATGGAATTAACGTTCAATTTGAAGAATCTGAAGAAGGTCTGTATCATCGCTGCAATATATAAAATAGTAAATAATAATAGGAAACAATAATGGAAGGGTACAGGGACATAGGATGTTTATTCTTAACCGAAATTCAAACTTTAAATTTATACCTCTTAACTAACTAATTTAGAGTTCTTTATATAATATCCAGTTTTAACAATTGTAAAATCGAATATTTTTAGTTTTGCAAAATGAAATAGTATTCCGATAACATTATATTTCTTTATTTAGTAACTTATGTTAAGATGCTTGTACCAAAGCTAAATATAAATATTTATATTTCAGAGGATGATGAAGATATGTATGGCGAAGTTCGTGAAGAATTTGACGAAGAAGAGGGAGAAGAAGCCAAAGAAGATGGGGCTATTCATGCAGAAAATGTAAGTTGTTAACACCAAAAGTATTTTAAAATCTGTACAAATTACACATATTTGAATTGTGTAGAGATCTCTGTTTCCTAAGCAACTTCAATCACAGTATGCCATATCCTCGTCCAATTACCATAAACAAAACTATTTACGTTTCCCCTTAAGAACATACGATGTTCTGAGAATAAGAATTTACGCACTGTAGTAAATACAAGATTGTGATAGCAAAACAGCGTGGCCGACCTGCACATACAGGGTGTCCCGAAATTAGGTGACAATATTTTAAGTGGATAAGGTACATCCAAAAATAGGACTAAAATCCTCTATTAATATACCTGGAAAAACGCTTCGTTATGGGGCTAGAGCCCCCCGAATGGAAGCTATGATAAGCGGTTTTTTCACAATATCTGATTGAAATATTAAAACAAAATTTGATACATGTTTTACCCATGGCAAGACGCAATAAACGGGTTGTTTAGCTTAGGTGTATTTCTTCCAGTGGCCTCCCACTGGGTAGGTAGTGAGGAGAATATTGCCCTAACTTTTTTATTTGTAGGATTTTTTAACGCCAGGTGCAATTTCTAAAAGCACTGAAGTATTTTATTGAAAAAAGGTACTCTTGCTTCATTTCGGTAGGATTCACCATTTTTCAGTAAAATCAATTTTAAAATTTTCGGTTTTTTGCAAGTCGTTGAAAAGGCTAAGGTGTTTTTTTTTGCAAATCTCAGCAAACACTTAATATTAAAACATGAAATTTATTAGAAGTTCTACTAGCGACAGGGCATATTTATTAAAGGATAGTACTAAAAAGAAATTTTTCCAGTAGCGTCGCACGGGGGAGCCTAAAGTAAATATTACTATTTTTTTTTTATTTAAGGGGCTTTCATACTTTTAATGTAGTTTTTTTAAATTTTTTGTTAATAAAACCTTCTATTATTGTAATTTGACAGAATATACCGTTTTCAACAGATTTTTTTTTATATTCTGTCAAATTACAATAATTTTAAAAAATTACATTAAAAGTATGAAAGCCCCTCAAATTAACAAAAAAAATAGTAATATTTACTTTAGACTCCACCCCGTGCGACGCCACTGGAATTTTTTTTTAGTAACATTCTTTAATAAATAAGCCTTGTCGCTAGTAGAACTTCTAATAAATTTCATGTTTTAATATCAAGTGTTTGCTAAGATATGCAAAAAAACTTAGCCTTTTCAACGACTTGCAAAAAACCGAAAATTTTAAAATCGATTTTACTGAAAAATGGTGAATTCTACCGAAATAAAGCAGGAGTACCTTTTTTCAATAAAAGACTTCAGTGCTTTTAAAAATTGCACCTGGCGTTAAAAAATCCTACAAATAAAAAAGTTAGGGCAATATTCTCCTCACTACCTACCCAGTGGGAAGCCACTGGAAGAAATACACCTAAGCTAAACAAACCGTTTATTGCCTCTTGTCATGGGTAAAACATGTATCAAATTTTGTTTTGATACTTTAATCAGTTTCTGAGATATTGTGAAAAATCCGCTTATCATAGCTTCCATTCGGGGGGCTCTAGCCCCATAACGAAGGGTTTTTCAAGGTATATTTATAGCGGATTTTAGTCCTATTTTTGGATGTACTTTATCCCCTTAAAATATTGTCATCTTATTTCGGGACACCCTGGTAATTCTGCATTGGTTAAAGGATCATTGGCGTACCGATCTTGATAAGAGTGTGGAAAACTATAATTTCTAAAGGACTTATCCGATTTTAGTACACTTAGGCTTATTTGAAAGACAAAGGTAATTACTCTTTATTGTCGTATCCATTAGTACACGATAGTTTGTAATAAAGTTGCTAGAGGCGCAATTTGTAAGAACAGTGTTTTGAATTTATCACGTCATAATTGGAAAGTTGATTAAATAGAGAAAAAATGTTCTTCTTTCGTTTCAGAGCTATTAACAAAAGAATAATTTTTAACAGTTGAATTGAAGAAGTGATTGTTTTGTTCCGAGGTCAAGCATCCAAGACAAATAATATTATTTTTAACCTTTATGATTATGTAGGTTTGTCACTCATTATTTCAATGGCCCAAAAACTACTTACTAATAACATAATAAGCATCGAATACATAATTCTAATATGGTATTTTTTTAAATAAATCCAGATACCTGTGAAACAAAATTGGCAGGTTTCGATGGAGATAAATAAAATAGTAGTTGTGAACTGATTTAATTTTGGTAGGTGTTTATTTTGTTTCACGGCTATCTGGATTTATTTTTTAAAACACCATATTTGAATTATGCCTAAATTAGAAGTTTTCCTTTATTATATTATTTATTCTAAAGTCGTTTTTGGGCTATGGAATAATGCGTAACAAACTTACACAATCATGAAGTTGGAAATATTTTTTTTGTCGTGAAATGCTTGAACACCGAACTATGAAAACAATTACTGAATAAAAGAAGATATTGAACTGCGGTCTTTACATTTTTCTTGAAAATGTTATCTACTTTTGGATTATGTCATAGTTCGTATGATATAAGTTTTCGGGATAAATAAAACTGTTATTATAACAAATAACTCTGAAGCAAATGAAAATATCGAACTGCGGTTTTCACGTTTATTTCTACAAATTTAATCTACTTTCCGATTAAGATGTCCTAATTATAACATATGATATAAGTTTTTGGGATTAAATGAAAAAAAACTGTTATTACAAACTATCCCCTTTAACAATTTTATTAGAAACTATCGTGTACTAATGAATACAATAATTGAGAGTACTTACCTTTCTCTTTAAAACTAGCTTAAGATAATTAAAATCGCATAAGTCGTTTAGAAGTTACCTTAATTTAAATGACTACATTTTCAATAGTTTCCCTCACTCTTATCAAGGTCGGTACGCCAATGAGACTTAAACTAAAAATATGCAGAATTGTCTAAGCTTTCTAATGTGTTACCAAAGGTATACCTTATTGTGGAAATTTTTGGAGAGATTTAGAATTTTAAAAATTAATTTTTAATTATGCCCTCTGGTGGCAAAATGCGGAACTTCAAAATTAGTACCAGGATTTTTATAGCCACTTTAATAACGATTTTTTCCCCTGAATTCTTTGCCCAGTAGTTTCTGAGGTATGGCCGGTGGCCAACTTTAATAAAACCCCCCTGTATTATGATAAAATGGCACGTCAGTTGGAAGTGTCCCGATTGACCCCCCCTCCCCCCCCTTTTAAGGGTGGGAGACTAAAGGCCGAGACACAATTTAAAAATGAGCATTAGGTGATAAGCAATAATTAATAGAAACAAATCAATTGCGACACAATTCAGTTTTAAGCAACAGAAATAAAATTTATATTGTATTTTTTATTTCCTATTAGCCGTTTCATATTGCTTATTTTTTAATTGTGTTCGATCTTTACTTGTATCACAAATGTGACTCTCACAACAATTTGATGAATAAAATACTATGTCTACGGTAATTGCTCTGAGGCCATATCATGCTTAAAATTATATATAAATCCTATTGTCAGTCTATGATAAAGTTATTTCTACGCCATTGATTCCTCGGTGATGTCTATAATGTTAGAATATTAAAGTTTTGTTAATACAATAAACTTTCCTACATTTTTTTCCATAGGAATACCGTAAAGCTTAGATTGCATTAAAATTATTTTACATTACAAGTCAATGAATTATAAAAATATGAAACTATTTTAGTTGGGCGTTAGCGTTGAGGAAATGAAAAAAGAAAAATCGTTACATCCTATGGACATTGACGCTTATTGGCTTCAGAGAAAACTCTCAAAAATTTACGATGATGCTATGGTGTCCCAGGCCAAAGCCACTGAAGTACTAAATGTACTTAGAGACGCAAGTGACGACAGGGAGTTAGAAAATCAACTAGTATTGCTTTTGGGTTATGATTGTTTTGATTTTATTAAGCAATTAAAAAAGCATAGAAAAATGAGTAAGTATATTTTTTATGAAGAATAAAGACTTATAATAGGTTTTTAATGGAATTGGTGTAATTTTATATTAAAGTACAAAACAAATTTTCCAAAATTTTGCTTTTTTAAAATGTTATGTTTATATATTTTTTGAATTGTTTTCCATTATTTTCTACAAAACGGGTTTTGTATTTTTTTGTAAAATATATTTACTCGGGTTTCTAACATGAATAACAGTGGCAAACTCCATAAATTCATCGAATACAGGATGAACTTACCTACTCTTAATAAAAGAGACAGGATTTTTGTGCTAAAAAATAATACTAAACAAGTGATATTATTAAAATTGTATTTAGGTAACCGTGTAGACCTTTCAGATATACAACAATGTGTATTTTGTGATTGTGGAACTTTTTATTTGATGATAAATAAATATATTAGAGAGAAAACCCTTCACATTTCTTGACTTTCCCCTTCGATGAAAAGTGACTTTTTAAAAAAAAGGCTACTGTCCAAAACTTGTTCTCCAGTCAAAAGTAGTGACTTAAAAAAAAGGACTCCTGTCCCAAAACTTGTTTTCCGATAAAATTAGTGACTTCTAAAAAAAGGTCACCTGTACCAAAAGTTGTTCTCTGATCAAAAGTAGTGACTTTAAAAAAAAAGGCCTCCTGTCCTTAAACTTGTTCTCCGAACAAAAGTAGTGACTTCTAAAAAAGAAGGTTTCCTGTCCCAAAACTTGTTATTCGATCAAAAGTAACTCCCATCTTAAAAAGGTCCTCCCTGCCCAAAACCTGTCACTCCATTTGGTTTTTCAGTCATATCATATGAGTACTTCTCTTCATCACTCATACATATCCTGAGTATTTATGTAAATAATCGTGTGATTTCAATTATTTTAATAATTGATTACTTAAGTAATTTTTCACTTAAATTAAACATAATCTTATCTAAAATACGTTAGCCTAAACGTATGAACTTTAAAATTTTTAAAATGTAAAGCCCATCGTTGTAAATCTTATGCAATTGGTTTCTAGTTATTATTATTAAGTAATTTTAAAAACCCGTAAGTGCGGATTACGAAAAAGTTCAGTACCACATCAGCTGGCTTATGTAAAAAAGTAACATTTTAATCCGCATCTCGCCACTCATCCCTGTTTTACTGATACCTATACTTTTTTTTTTAGTTTTGTACTGTACTCTACTAGCAAAATCACAAAGTGAAACAGAACGTCAGAAAATAAAAGATAAAATGGCTGAAGATCCTGCTTTGAAGCGAATCTTGAAGTTACTTGAAACTGGTAAAGGTAAGACAGCCTTTTTTGTTATTAGTTATGAAGTCTACTAAACTCTATGCAAAGAAAAATATATCAAAGTATTTAGTTTTTTTGGATATTCTTGGGTACAATAGGTTACATTAATGCTTTTTTCGACGTTTTTTCAGGCGTTTTAGTCATGCTTGGAGTGGAAAAAATACATAAAATACATTATCAGGAAAATTAGGTAGACAATTAAAACATTTAATAGCGACTTTTATTAAGAAATTATTATTTTGCTTAGTAATATAATTTTTTTAAATGAACAAAATGGCCCTGATTATCATAATTTTAGAAACCTGCCACTGCAGGAATTTAAGGCAAGCATAAAGAAATTGTTAATTAATGAAGCCTTCTATACATTTGAGGAATTTTATAATTTTGAATTTTAACTGTGATGTCTTATTTTAAAATATTTTAGGAATACTTTGTCTTAAATACTATGAATCACATTTGGCGTATGTAAGTGCTTTTTGCATGTTTAACATGAAATAAATGATTTGATTTGAATGTGATCAATACTAAATTTACCTGAATTTGTAATACTTTTTCCAAAACGTAATAAATAGGGTTGAGTGATACATATTAGTGTTATACATTAGTGTATTTGAGGTAAAATATACTCTTAAAAATAAATTTAAAAACTCTTGATTTGTATTTAGAAAAAAAAAATTAACAATATCTTAGTTATAAGAAATGTTATTTAAAAACACTTATACCGCCATTTCGTAAAGAAGAAAAAATGAAGTTTTTATTTAAAGAAATTTTATCCAAGATTAAAACATTTTGAGTTATTAAAGAAATTAATTTTGAACGTTTTTAACAAATCACCATCTCATAAAACGGCACATTTTCTCCAATCTAATCCACTTCGTACAAGATGCCGTTTAGAAGATACAAATAGTGATCAACTAAATAGTTACCACCCTATACTATAACTGTTACAACCAGATGTGTAATAAAAAAGATGTTATCTTTTTGGCCAAGGCATAACGGGTTAGTATGCGAATGTGACGTAAAAAAACACTTTTTAATTAAAAGGGATCAAGCACAGAACTTGAACAAAGAGAAAAGTTATTAACGTGGTAAAGGATAGATGCCGCTGTGACTTTTAAATGACGTTCATGGCGATGCTAACGCTAAAGTGTAGTGCGTTTGAACTAACACGGGCAGAAGGGGGGTAGGGGAAGCCACCATATGTTTTAATTTGTTTGAAGGTCAAAATTAATATTTTGAAATTTAAAATTTGTAGTAAATATTTTTATTAATTACGTTTTTGTTACTAATAAATACAATTTGCACTGCACGATTTGTAACAACGTACTTTTAATAAAAATTATTTAACACAAATTTTAAATCTCAAAATATTAATTTACCTTGATGACAAATATATTTGGTTTATCTTTAGTAAAACAATCAATAATACAACTTTTTTATTGCACTAAATCATTTAATTTATATAAAATAAAGTCTTGAAGGATTCCTTAACCCATACAAAAGCCGAGGCCAAGGATTAACCCTCCTTAAAAGTGTTCTCAAACTACTACATAGACATACCACCCTCTACAAACACCGGCCGCATAAATAAATTTATTAAGAAAATAAATAACTGAGATCACACAAATAAGTTTAGGGTCATAATCATATATCGAGATCCAGTATCAGTAGAGATCAATAAATTAGGTCGAGGTCTTATTACAGTGAAGGTCAGTATCGGTGAAGGGCATCATCAAGTTCAGGTCTAAATCCATTGGCAGTTGGTTAACATCATGTTCATCAACATTCTGAAGGATTTATCATGAAACAAGAGAACAGCGACAAAAATCTTATATTGGCAAATTATTTCTCTTACGCTAGTTATCACACATTCAAATACAAAGACAAAAAAGGGGCAAAGAAAGAACAATTTAAGTAACTTTAAGATTTTATTGTTTATTTTGCTTTTACTAAAACATCGCTTAATCAACAAATACATACCAAGATACTTAAATTATTTATGGCAGAAAAGTAACAAATTGTTTTAAAATTTAGGATCATCGACCTTTGCCGCTAGAAAATAGTTTGAACTCAGTTTTCAGATTTTTTTCTTAAATATATTAATATAACTTCTTACCCAGACATGCAATAAGACTTTCTTTTGCATTTTAAAATCACGATCTTGAGATATTTGCGATAAAAACATAAATAATTTCTAAACAAAGGGCCATGTCATGAAAAATACCTTCAAAGCCGAACACAAGGAAAAACATCAACGGTTGGTTTTAAAAAATGGAGCAACGTGATTGGTCGAAAGATGACAGCAAAAGTAGTGGAAGACAAGTGACACTTGATGCGCCTTTTCGTATCCAAGTTTCATACCCCTGGGATCAAGTATAAGCGAATCCTTGGATGTCTAAAAAAATTAATTTAATATAAAGTTATATATGTATATTGTTTATAACGCACTGGTTTAAAAATCAAATAATATTCAACTCATTTATAGGCGATGAAGATAATGGCGATGACGACGCATCATCCAGATCGCGAAAACGAAAACACAGTAGCGATGAAGAGGATGTTGATGAACTGGAAAAAAAGCAAGTTGCTGGTAACAGAAAGCTTATTGATTTTGAAGATCTAGTGTTTTCTCAGGGTTCCCACTATATGGCAAATAAAAGGTGTCAGTTGCCTGATGGGTCTTTTAGAAAGCAAAGGAAAGGTAACATAATCAAATATTGCAAATAAAAAAAAATTTAATTAATTGGCCAAATTGCATAGTTAATTAAGTTATTTTAAAAACATATTTCTAAGGTTATAAACACGTTAGGGAGCTGTTAGCACTGTGCCAATTTAACGACATATCGGAACGTACAGAACTGAACATTACTTTGAATATAAGTGTATAGGAACACACGTGTCTGACCTATCATTTCTCTGAAATAAAACAATGACCCAAGTTATGGTTTGTTAACTGATTAGTTATCTAAATAATAGTAATAGCAACTTGTCAATTTTTCATCAAAAACGAAAACCAAAAACTTTTTAGAAAGAAAAAAATATGAAAAAATTTTAAATAATAGTAGAGATCATATCGCGATAGAAAACGGCGTTTCGACAGTTGAAAGCCACAGATGACATTCACAGCTGATGCTAGTTGCGCCGAAAAGTTACTAGATTTAGTGTGGACCGTAACAAGTTCACATGTCAGTTCGCGTCCTATTATTTTCGTTGTTTTTTGGTGTTTTTTAGTATTTTTGTGGCTGTTTTTTATATAGTGTGTGTTTAAAAACATTTGAGATATTTTTAGACTTTTACATTGCAACTTTCTTGAAGTTCGTCTAATGCATTTAAAGAATCAGAGTTTGTAATGTCTTTTGTTAAGTCATTATACTATTGTAGTAGTTTGTAAAATAGAGTTTTCTGATTGAAAGTTAGAGTCATAACTAAAATGAAACATAGTGATTGTTTTGTATACTAATATTTTCACCATATATACCATGTTTTACGTATTCTACCTAGCTGGTGCAGTATTACCGGCATTTATTACATTCTTTAATATTCACGAGCAAAGGAGAGTAATGTGTCGATAAGTTAAATTTTTTAAAAGCTTTGTCGATAATATTTATGTTACTAGTACATTACTTTATTGTAAGTAATTCCTATCACAATATCTAGGTAGTATTCAGGGGATACCTAATAGGTTCTTGACTTTTGTTCCAATTTGGATAACATCTCCAAAAGTTTCTTAACAACTTTAGTTAAGAACGATGATTTAAATAGAAAAATTTGTAAAGTCTTCTTTGATAAATTAAAATGGGAGATAAGGAACTTAATATTTAAATATTTTTAAGTTTGCTAATGGAACATAAAAATAGTCCGGTCCTGTCTTTTTAGCCAACCTCTAAACGTAAAATAGACCAGACGTCAACAGGGTGCCATAAATGACAAGTGACTTGGCTTTTTCTTAAAAAAATTTGACTATAGTACCCGGACATAAGCATTTTAATAACAAAGATGTACAACAAATTTCACTCAAGTTTGTAGTCTATTTTTTTTAGCAAAAAAAAACACAATATAAGTAATTTACTTTTCCGAAAATCGATCAGAAATATTGACATTTTTGATAACATTTCTGAAAGAAAAAGTCAATATTTCCTTACAATTTGCTTGGCAACGGAAAATAACTGTTAAGAAATATTTATTATTGTACTCTAAGGAAATATTATTTCTGTACGGCTATTTGTAAACTAAAATGTGTTAAGCTTGACAATTCAATATTACTGTGTTTCCATAGTTTCAACACAAAGATTTAATGGCATCCTTTATTTGTGAACAAAGTTAATAATACTTATTTCAAAGTTCGGACTCAGTAAATTATATAACATAACATTTTTTTTAGGTTATGAGGAGGTTCATGTTCCAGCATTAAAACCAAAGCCGTTTGGTGAGAACGAAAAGTTGCAAACAATTGACCAACTCCCTAAGTATGTGCAACCCGTATTTGATGGTTTTAAGAGTCTTAATAGAATTCAGAGCAAGCTATGCAAAGCAGCGTTAGAAGGAGACGAGAACATATTGCTTTGTGCTCCAACTGGTGCAGGTAAGTCACGTGTATATGAATCAGAGGTCGATAATACAAGTTAAATTCTAATTTTATTTGTAGGTATAATAATTGCAAAATGTTTGTTATTATCTAGAATATGTTAATTTACGAATTAAAAGTCTTAGCACGGGAAGTTATTTCGGAATTGTGCACATAATATTTCATATTAATTTATCTACAACTAGTTTTAATAGTCTTAATTATGTCGCGTGATTACTAAGTTGATACTTATTTTTAACTGTATATGGAAGTCATTAAAATAAACAAAACTGTAAAAATAAAAAACTTGCATTATATTACTAAAAAAAACGTCCAATATGCTCATGTTTGAACTTAAATAATGTATAATAATGAATAATCCCTCCAGAGAGTCGATTTCATCTTTTCAGATAGTGAGAAAAATACGCCATCATAACATTTTCGGATTGGTAGGACGTATCTTTTTCGTGACAATAATCTATAAAGCTTGTATAAGCCATTTCGTTTTCTCTGGACTGACTTGCCTGGCAACAGGTTTAGAGTTACTAAATCTACAATATCCTTAAAGTGTCAAGTGCAAAGTTCGTCGTTACTTTCTATTTTTTCGTGGTTTTGAGGAAACGCAATGAAATTTGGTTTTGTTTTACTTTTTAGGAAAAACTAACGTGGCTCTTCTGACAATGATGCGCGAAATAGGTAAACACATCAACGCAGATGGAACAATAAATGCCGATGAATTTAAAATCATTTATATCGCCCCGATGAGGTCTCTAGTACAAGAGATGGTGGGCAACTTTGGAAAAAGATTGGCAAGCTATAATATAACAGTACACGAATTAACTGGGGATCATCAGTTAACACGGGAGCAAATAGCGGAGGCTCAAGTTATTGTTTGTACTCCTGAGAAATGGGATATTATTACTAGAAAAGGTAAAATGTCACTTTAATTTATATCTACCAAAAAAAAAAAATCGATGAATATTTGTGATTGTGTAGCAATTCTTAACATTACTTAATTATTATTCTATATCTGTGTAAGTATACGATTCACCTTCTTTTTTCTAGAAAATTAATATTTCATTGACATAACTTTAAGCGAAGAATTGAATATAAAAATGTTCCCAGTTTTTTTTTCAATAAGGCTGGTTTTTCTACAGTGTTTATAATATTTTGATATCAGTAAGGAAAGTGTTTATTATTGTTTCTACTTTTGAAAAACGACCGTAGAAGAAATAGAATGTATAGACGGTGTTACAAATTCGTAAACAGTCAGAGATACTGCGAATGCAAAATTAAGAAGTTTGATAACCACGCCGTCGAAAAATTTGGAAAATTCTTAGTACTTCGAAGATATTCCTAAAAGACAGCACATGGTCGTTTGTGTAATTTGTTGTAACATTATTCACAAAAATTATGCATAACAAGTTTTACATTTTCATTTCATATAACTCGGTGT
This sequence comes from Polydrusus cervinus, assembly GCA_935413205.1. NCBI lineage: Eukaryota > Metazoa > Arthropoda > Insecta > Coleoptera > Curculionidae > Polydrusus > Polydrusus cervinus. The sequence goes on along the minus strand of OW284513.1, from coordinate 43,837,335 downwards.
GCCAAGATTTTAAGTCATCTTCTTGATGCTTTTATCAGGTTTGTTGTTTAAATAAGCACTTATATTTTCTCTTAAATTTTTAATTTTTATTATATACTACCCAAGTAGCATTTTTAGACACATTATGGTAAATGTATCCCTACCCAACTAACATTTTTCGACGCAGGAACGTAATATCGACTAACGTCATGACTTTATATTGTTTCGCAACCAATAACTGTTACTGTCTCAATACTTATCCGCTACGTTGTATTCACTAATTTGGGGAATGATTTCTGGGTAGCGATTTAGATCCCATAACGTTTTTGGGACTTACACCGTTACTATTTTTGACGTAACGGTGTAGAGATAGTTCCTATACTGCTACGTCACAGTATAGCAACTGGTACTTCCTTATTGGACGTTAGTATCTTTTTCCCTTTTTAAGGCGGAACTTTGTGCAGCAAGAAATATATTTGCAAGAGAGTCTCACCCGAAGTGGGCATACTAGCGAGCTTATGACGTGGTGAAAAATATTCCGTAAACATCGACACACACTGAAAGCACGATGCAAGGCGGTAGGTTCTTTATTATGCTAATGAGTTTTGGTTGATTTTATTTCGGAGACGAGAAATTTGTTTTGTGGAAAATAAGTACTTGTTATTGTATTCTTAGTTAAAATAATGTACCTAATCGTTATACGGATATATCTTTTAAATTTTGTCTTATTTTATTATTAAAGCTATAGAATATTTACAAAAAATAAAATTAGGTAGAGCAGAAAGTTTGAAGTGTTAATTAATAATAGGTATAAAACAGCGGCGGCGCCAGGGGGGGGGGGGGGGCACTGGCCCACCCTAGAAACATGAGTGCCCACCCTGGTGCCCCCCCAAAATTAATGGATCCGTTGTGTAAGGGACTTAGCTATAAAAGTTTTGATGAGTGGTTGTATGGTATTTTGAAGAGAACGATGACCTTTTTTTTTTAGACATCACTTAGAAAAGAGGAAGGTTTTGTTTGTCCGCTGGCCTATAGCGTTCTAGAGCGACCAGGAGGCCGCGACCTTTTTTTTTTTTTAGAAGTCACTTTTATTTTGGGTAGTGCCCACTCAAAAATCACCGAGCCCATTTGTGCCCTCTCATCCCAAAAATCCTGGCGCCGCCACTGGTATAAAAGCACCTGCAAACAGGGTGTTCGTGTTCCACCGGGAACCGCTTCGAACTATATATGGAAAACTATACATAAGAAAATTTTCAAAATTTGCCATCGTGGTAATGCTGATGGGGACGACCGGTCTAAAAAAATTTCATAATGGTGATACTTCCGGTTACACCGGAAGATAGTGTCAGCTAGGGTAACCAGACGCTGTGGCGTGCCTTTTATATTTTTTTTCCTCCTATCATCAAACGTGCTTTCTAAAAAAAAAAGGTCGCCCCTCTCTAAGGCAGCTGTACAGTTATTAGGCGTCCGTCGTGTTATTGGAAAAGCGGGAGTTTTGTTTAAGTGCGTGGGAGGCGGGAGGTTAAGTAAAAAAGCGGGAGCATCCCGACTAAATCGGGAGGGTTGGCAACCCTTGTGTCAGCGTGTTTTTTTTAAATGGAACATCCTATATATTATTACATTTTTGCATTCTACGTAAGATTCTAGGCAGATTTTGTACAGGGTGGAGACTTTAATTGGAATAAATTCGATATTATTAAAACTGCTGAAGTTACGCCTACAAAATTTAGTATGTATGGTTTTGAAGCACGCGGAATTGAATTATAATGTCGGCGCAGTTGCCAGATTTCTTAGCTTTGCGCTACACGTAGTAATTTTAATATTTTAAATGGAATGCCCTATTTATTTTTATTGCAGTGCATTGGGCGTGTGCAATTTAATAAGATGCCAAATTAACAAAATTCTATCTTCACTAATTGCTGAGCTATGGCAATACTGTAATTCCATTAAAAAGTACCATGAGAATTTCTATTTTTAAAGTTTAAGTTAAATAGGCCATTTTGAAAAGACAAGAACTTTTCTTGAATCTTGTCAATAACTTAGTAACTATGGAGATAGACAAGCGTCCCGGTACTTTTTAAGGGAACTTCAGTGTTGCCATAGCTCAGAAACTAGTGAAGATAGAATTTTGTAAATTTGAGATCTTACTAAATTTGACACTACCAATTCACTGCAATAAAAATAAATAGGGCATTCTATTAAAAATAACAAAATTACTACGTGTAGCGCAAAGCTGAGAAATCTGGCAACTGCGCCGCCATCATAATCCAATTCCGCATGCTCTAAAACCCCCACATACCAAATTTTGTAGGCGCAACTTCAGCAGGTTTAATAATATCGAATTTATTCCAGTTAAAGTCCCTACCCTGTATGCCTATACCTATAAATATCTAAGCGTTTTTGACATATTTGAATTTTTCTGTTAAGAATGACGTCTGCAAGCCTTAAAATAATTATCAATTTTTTCTATAAAGAAGCCTTATATTTATTTAATTTAAGCGGGATTCCTTGTTATAAAGGACCTGCTTTATTAGATTTTTTATAATATTTTGATAACTATTAATTCAGGGTGTTTAAACAATAAGATTGAAAAAACTGCAAAAAGTCTAAATTTTCAAAGGGAAACACCCAAATTTTATAATTACTTTTAGTTTAGCATTAAAAAAGGGTAAGTTTGTATATCCCAAAAATGATGAACACTATTAATAAGCACATTGTGATGGCTTCTGTTTTGCGGATATCGATTGGCAAATGTGTCCCATGTTCTTGATATAACTTTAACAAATTCTCCATAAATAATAAATAAATTTAAATAATCTTCGTTTGTATGTACAATTTAAGCGCACAGGCATGACAATTAATGATGTTTTAATGGTAAGTGACAGCTTCATAAATTTTTCTCGCATTTGATTGTTTTTCAACGCCGTTATAGCCAACTAAAAGTAACTAAACTTAAAATCTGCAGCAAAATCGCCATATAAAAATATTAAGTTGGCAATGTTTCTAAAAGTAAAATTTTTTGGAATATACAAACTTACCCTTATTTTTAATGCTAAATAAGAAATAATTATAAAATTTGTGTATTTTCATTTGAAAATTTAGTCTTTTTGCAGTTTTTCAATTTAATTTTTAATCGTATTGTTTAAACACCCTGTATTAATAGTTATCAAAATATTATAAAAAATCTATTAAAAATATCTAAAACGCTTAGACATAGGTATAGGACATGGTATACAAGATACCTATGCCTAAATTCTTGCGTAAAATGCAAAAATGTAGTAATATATAGAGTATGCTATTTAAAATAAGCAAGTTGACACTTACTTCCGGTATAACGGGAAGTGCCACCATTATAAATATATTTTAGCCCGATCGCCCCCATCAGCACTAGCATATACTGTCAAATTTTCAAAATTGGGAGGCACAGGCCTACCCTGAAACTAAAGGTTTTCAGCATTGGTTATCAAATACTTCGTAAGGTCAATAGTTTTTCAATCAAATTATTACAAATTTTTCACCATGTTTATTTATAAAACAAAAGATAAGTCCCGCTGGTTCTAGGATTTGTTGACTGTGGTTACTAACTCGCGCAGTATTTTGTCCGTCGCGTTCCGTGCCATTATAATTAATTTTTTTTTAAAGTGGTATGCCTTTGACGATTAGTTGCGCTGCCCCTTCAAAAGAAAAAAAAGTAAGTACCTAGATTTTTTTTTAGTAACACAGAAGCAACAGGAGGTAGTACCGTATCGTCGCGCCAATCCGATACAAAATCACGGTATTAATGTTTCTTATAAACATAAAGTGATAGGGGGGTAGCCAAAAAAACGTGTAAGTTCTCAAAAGTTAATTCTATAAAATAAAATACTTCGCAGCCTTTTCTACACTTTTTCCACCGTTCAAAAGTGACTACAAAAAAAACAAAACTTTGCGTTTTCAAGAACTTCTATCAAAAGTGATTCCTACAAAAAAAAATGTCGCAGTCGTTTCATAAACTCCCCCTAACAAAAGTTAGTAAAAAGTATATTTACCCCCCCCCCCCCCCCCCGCTTCCCTTTGGTCAAGAGACAGGGGCAACTGCCCTCTTAATGGACGCCCATGCCTAACAAAAAATTGTATTTTATTACTCTGCGTGGCATACTGTCCAATTTTTATTTATTACCTACCTAGCTTCTTAGAAGCATTGTCACTATACAGTAGTCTCGCTGCACCAAATTGTAGCTGCGAGCCAATAACATGAACAGATAAATGTCATGTGACCAACGCCAAATTCGTGCCTGACAACTACTTTTAAATCGTTAAACCATGGATAAAATAATAAACACATTTCACCTTTAAAATGAATTTATATTTTAACAGGTTTAGACAGAAGCTCACTGTATAAACAATATATAGAGCCTGTATAATAAGCATAAAATATAAAAACAATCGAATAGAAATAGATTCATTATGCAACAGTTGGTTTCTTTACTCACTAAGAACCTTCATAAATGGCTTTATTTTATTGCACCTATCACCCTTTACCAAGACAAATTAAACTTTAATTTTAGATCTAAGAGTTAATATACCAGGGTTACCATACATCCTGGGATTTGTCGTAAGTTCCCGGTGATCCAGTTTGGGCCTCTAATACCGATAAGCTATTTACCTTAGTATATTTTGTTCACTATCAAGAGAATAACCCATTTCGATAAAAAACGAAACAAAAAATTCAATATAGCCCATTTTTGATTGCAACAAATCGACTGGATTTCGTTCAATTCTTATCCTTACCTAACATGAATAAGAAATTTTGAAAGCCCAAACACCAGTTTTGACAAAATGATGAACGCGCCTTGAACATTTTGCCCTGCGGCGCATTATAAACCATCCCGGTCTAAGCCGAAAAATGTATGGTAACCCGGAGTTAATAACATAACTACTAGTTACGTCTTTTTAATATTAACGCTTAGATATTCTGTTATTGGCACAGACAATTCAAAAAGGAAAACATAAAATTTAGCCCAAAATTACCCCCGAAATTACTTCTTGTTCGACCACCTATAACTTTTTTCAGTGTATCATTATTCTCTCTGGATGTAAATTGTTTCACGTCAGCCGAGATTAAATTCAGCTGTATATAGGCAACTTCTATAACATGACAACAAAATTTACCTAAAACATGAGTTGCGCGCTGCAAGATAACGGACTTATTACGACATTGTTTTGTCTCAATTTTTGAAGTCTTAAAGATAAGACATGGAAGTTCTAAGGTACATGGCTATTTTTTTGAAAAAAAATTCTTAGCTACGATATTAACCTTGGAAAAGTGCCTAAAAATACGCACCTTTAGTGGGCATTTTCTTATACATATTCTTATTTTTTTCAAAAAAGGGCTTTGTACCTTAGAAATACAAACATTCCTTTATTAAATTTTAAATTGTTCCGACAAATATTTCAAATAGCCTTTGCAGAATCCTGCAGTAGCGAAACGGTGTTTTTCATCCTCTAAATTTGCGCGTGGTAGAGCCTTAAAAGAAAATGTTTGACATTAATTTCAATATTATGGCATCATGGTTATAATATGTTTATAGCCGATTTGCTACTTTAAAGTTCTTATTAATTGTGGTTTTATAATTGCACGTTTAAAGCTATGCTAGGGGTAAATGATTTAACGCATTTAACTTTATTGATAAAAATATGAAAAATATTCTTTAAAAGTGAACGCGCCTGCACAATTCTTATTTTTTATTAAAAATATATTCCTCACTAAAAGTTAGACTAAAAAATATATATAAATTGCTTCTTTAGGCAACCGTACTTTTCATATTAGTACTTACAGGCAAGAAACGAGCGCCTATTGAAGATTAAATGTAAGTAAAATTTAAAAATAGCTCAATTTTTGTATTCTACATAAATAACATCGGATATTTGATTTAAAAAGCATGGCTATTTTAAATCTTGTTAACTAGCAAAGGGGAACTAATGTAACCACTTTTGGCTTTTCAAAACACGCAAAAACCTAATTAAAACCCATTTTAACAAAATAAAAATTGATTTGACAAAATGGCCGCCAGAAAGTAATACATTATTCTAGTCCAAAGTGGACTCCATACACATTTTCTAGTATTTTGTTTCTATAATATTTCGTAAATTATGTATCTATTATTAATAGAAAATTTGTCGAAACATAAACATTGTGTCGATTTACCGTCATAATGCACTGTCACATAACCTATAACCAAAACCAATTTTATATTTTTTTAAACTGTTTTTGTTTTGAACCGAAATTAAAAGTATGCTCATGCTAAAGCCGTTTTTAGTCAAAATAAATAATAATTGCCGAAGAGCACTATGTGTTATTTTGTATACATCAGTTTATTAAATCTTCTATTTTGATAATTAATGATTTGGTTCATTTTTTGTTCTTGACCTTTGCTTACATAAAGTAGTTTAGTAAAACTCTTTTATAAACGAACTGTCAAATTCTGTAAGACCTTACATGCCTAGGATCCAGATGTCGATGGAACATCACTAATTGAAAAATTAGGCTGTGGTTTAACTTCTTTCTTTTCAATTTAAAATTATTTATTTTTAGTGTCATTATCTTAAAGAATGTTTAGACTGTTTTTGTCCCATATTTAAAAAAAACACAAGTAAGATTTTTAAAATGGTTCAAAAAACCAAATGTAAAAATTATAGGTTAAGACATTTGTTTCGGGGTTGTGTGAAAAAAAGGGTGGGAGTATATTCCTGGAAACTTCAAAAAACATTTTCTTCACGCGTTTCATGACTGATACCATTGTTTGGTAAATATTTCGAAGCAAAAAATTCCATTTGTTTTGATTAACTTAAATCGAAAATGTAACGCTACAATTTGGGAGCGCATGTGACTTAGGACAACTTTATTATTTTAACTAAAAATGTTTCGAAAAATGTCCATCCGCACGTGTCGTTAATGTATCGACACTGTGGTTTGTAAAATATTTCGAAACAAACGGCAAAAGTTTCGAAACACATGTATCTCGAAACAATTTTATAATTTTATTTGAAACGTTTCGCAGCAAAGAATTTGTGTCCAATTTGTGTCTAAAAATGCTACTTGGGTATCCTTTTGAACCAATAAAAAACATCTTTAGCAATATATTTTATCTTAGAAATATACCTACTAAATATTTTACATCTTTATAGACGTTATCACATAAATACCGAATTCAAATTTCCAACAACTATTACAATATCAGAAAGAAAATTTTTGACAATAAATATATATAAAAAAAATTATTTAAATAACAAAAACTGGAGTCTAATCTCAGCACACCAACTTAAAGGAAATGAAAAGTGACAAATGTAAAACTTGTTATACTTTATTTTTTTAAAGAACGTCACAAAAAAAAACACAATTTTCGGTCTCTTATGAATATTTTGCGGAAATACTAGAAATTTCTCAAAGTTCTTAAAGGCATGTTGTTAATTACAACTTTGCCACCATTTATTCTCGCATGTATCTCCCTCGTTTAAGTAGATAAATATTGAAGATGTTATTATTGAGATTCGCCTTCAAATTTCGTAACTTTACCCCAATTTAACCTTTGCTGCATATCCGGCTGTTTATGAGATCCTAATAGTCAGCGTGGAGTTTGTAACACTATGTATATAAATAGCATTTACTGCTTATAACCAAATACCAATAAGGGAATTACTAATCTGTTAACCCACTTAAATTTTGATAAACACTTCGTTCTAAAAGTGTTTTATTTTTACACTAGGTGGCGAAAAAACATTTACATCATTGGTCAGACTGATCATCATCGATGAAATTCACTTACTACATGACGAAAGAGGTCCAGTACTTGAAGCCTTAGTAGCCCGAACAATCAGAATGATTGAATCTACCCAAGAAGAAGTGAGGTTGGTTGGTCTATCCGCCACGCTACCAAACTATCAAGATGTTGCAGCATTTTTAAGAGTTAAACCTGAATCAGGATTATTCTATTTTGACAACAGCTTCAGGCCAGTGGCATTGGAACAACAGTACATTGGCGTGACGGAAAAGAAAGCCACCAAGAGATGTCAAATTATGAATGAAATCGTTTACGAGAAGACTATGGAGCATGCTGGAAAAAATCAAGTTTTGATATTTGTGCATTCCAGAAATGAAACAGGTAAATGAAAAAAGCTGTGTAGAATTATTTCCTGCATCAAAACTATTTTAAAGGGTAATAGGCACCATTCCAAGTAGCAATATCAAAGGACACCTCACAAAGCTGATATGGGAATGGGAAATTACTTTCGGCTAATTTTTCTTAATTTTTAGTATTTCGAAGATCTTGACGTCCTGATAAAAAGTGTGTATGGCCGTAATACAATCCTATGAATAGTTTTTGAGTTGTGGCCTTTTAAAGTTGGCAATATTTTACTTTTAGATTTTCTGCATTGTCTGGAGTTTTCACTTGTTTCTTAAAAACTATTACCTTTTTTAGTTTTCTTTATTAGTGGAAACTTAGGCCTTAAGTTTTCTTTCACTATATGGAATAATTTATAGGCGGATTAAAGAATTAATAACATTTAAAAATTATGAAAATAAAAAAAAAATTATTACCCATTTTTTGAATTTTGAAAACAAACGGCTGATTTTGTTTATATTTTAATATCTTGTAGTACCAAACTATAGACGGAACAATGGGTATAGGTTGATGTAGGTAGACTATATTGCCTGGTATTTTGACTTTAATTTCTATGTTATAATTCATTTAATGTATTATCCAATCTGTAATTTTTTTTTCAATAATTATTTTTTAATATTAACAAACAGATAATCTTTGATATACAGAGTGATCCAGTTGCAATGAATTACACAAATGGAATCTTTTGAAAAAAGAAAAATTAAAAAAGGTGATTTATATTTTTTTGGTAGAATTCCTTGGCTCTTGTACAAAACGCGTTTAGACTATCTTAGTCATAAAAAAATATTTCGTAATTTATTTATTGTTCTAAAGTTAAGTTTATTTTAATTTTATGAATATATTTTTTTTATTTGCTGTAAAGTTCACTGACTTTTTTTCTAAAAGAATTTGAAATGTCTTATTGTCTGATAAATATTTTTTTATTTTATACTTGAACAAGAGGCAATATATTGTATCAAAAATATTTTACAATTTAACAATAATATATTTGATATAAATAACATTTTTTAATTTTCCTATTTTTAAAAGTTTTCACTTGTGTCATTGTAACTGGATCACCCTGTATATTATTATCTAAGATTAGAATGGATGAAAAAATAATGATTCTAAAAAAAATTGTTACAGCTTGGATAATAATTAAATGAATCAATTGTGATGAATCTGAATTTTAATTTTATTTTGAGAAATAAAATACCAGGCAATATATTCTACATCAGCCTATACCTACTTATTTTTCTTTATACCTTGGTACTACAAGATATTAAAATATGAACAAAATCTAGCGTTTGTTTTCGAAATTCAAAATATGGGTAATAATTTTTTTTGGGGATTTTCATAATTTTTACATATTATTAATTATTTAGTCCGGCTATAATTCATTATCAACATCCTGTACTTATTTTATTTCTATTTAAGTGAAAGAAAACTTATGGCTTAATTTTCCACCAGTAAAAAAAAATTAAAAAGTTAATAGTTTTTAAGAAACACATGAAAACTTCAGACAATGCAGAAAATCTAAAAGTAAAAAATTGCCACCTTTTAAAGGCCATAACTCAAAAACTAGTCATAGGATTGGATTACGACCATGGACACGTTTAATTAAAACATCCAGATCTACAAAATACTAAAAAATTTTAAAAAATTACCCGAAAGCCATTTCCCATAAACTTTGTGAGGGGTCCTTAATGGCGAAAACAATAGCTGTTTGGTCTAGAGACTAGATTTTAAAATTACACTAGTCAAAAGTCAGAAGCGAATGTACAATTACTATATAAATTTATAATGAAATAAGATCTTACCTTGTCCTTGTATGACTGACTGCCGAGTGAAATACATACACATCATCCTATAAAAACCACTATTAGTTATCATTCACACTAAAATACATTACCTTCTTATGAGTGTTAAAATAAATAATTAAAGTAAGTCTAGATAGACAAAAGTAAGATGTCTGCGTCTGTCACTAGGAATCCATTCGTAAAGTTAAAATGATCCTTTAACGTTTAGTATGTAAAGTTTTGTAGAGATCATTTATTTAAATTTTCATTTGAAAAATCTATTTCTTTGCCGAAGAAAAAATCGACAATATTGCATATAGTATTAAACTCTATATTATTCTTCTGTAAAATTACATTACACCAATTATTTTTTTCATATGCTCAGCAGTGTTGCCAGACAATTCATAAATATACTGTCGGATGTCATTAACTATAATTACCTACTGATGCTTTTGTTATAAAATAGCCACTTGATGTTGGAGCAAGCTCCAAGTCGCGAATTTCTAAAGGAATTCTTCAAAAAAAAAATTAGTGTGTATAAGGTACCTGTACCAATTAAGGCCAGGCTCATAATAAGGCCATGTACCAATTCTGAGGATACGCCTAGCATGACGTCAAACGTGTGTTGATATTTTAAATGGTTTAGGACTACATGCCATATTACATGATTTGTAGTTTCAAAGTCCTACGCATGATGACGCTAGAACCAGATGCTTCACGCGGAACTCCGCGGAAGTAACTTTTAACCGATTTAAAATTACCAATTTTCCCTGAAAAACTAATTATTTTAAACAGTCTATGATACAAAAAGTTAGTTAAAGATGTACAGAAAACAGTGTGAGTAAGTAGAGACCCAATTATTTGGATACTTTTTAGAAATAACTTTTTCTATATTTGATGTTATATGTTCATAATAAGGCCACAAGCAAAAATTGTGAAATGCCCAAATTTTGAACGGTGGCCTTGTTAGGAACACGTGACAAAAATATTAAATTATTAAAAAAAACATATTTTCAATAGATGAACATCCATATTATTTTCCTATTAAGGTTCTGTTCATTTAAAAACAATATAGAGAATGAAATACATTTATTTATTTCTCACATTTTGTCTATGGCCTTATTAGGTGCTGGTTTTCCAAATAAAGCCATTTGACATTTTTTTTTATTTCCCAAAAATACCAAGGACCGAAAAATCCACTGAGTTACGAACATCTAAAATCACTCTTATAAAGCCAAACTTTATGTATGTAAACTTTCATAAATTATTGTTACTAGGATACAGTCAGTTTAAGCTTAAGGTGGCCTTAATTGGTTCATGTACCTTACTTAAATTTTAACACCTCTTTAATCGTGGGACATGCAAATGATTGTTGAGCATGGATAAAAAATATTTGTGGTTATTTTTCTCATTTACCTGCTACTTGTATGTATATTATTTAGCGCAGGTCGGCAACATATAATTCTTATTCTGTTTAACCCTGACGTCCTGGCTAAAAAATGTAAATTTTTTTTTTCATTTTCCTGAAATTTTAGATAACATTTAAATTTTTAGGTAAAACTGCAAGAGCTATAAGGGATATGTGCCTGGAAAAAGATACACTAGGTCAATTTTTAAGAGAAGGCTCAGCGTCGATGGAAGTATTGAGGACGGAAGCTGAACAAGTTAAAAATAACGAGTTAAAAGACTTGTTACCATACGGTTTTGCCATCCATCATGCTGGTATGACCAGAGTTGACAGAACTCTAGTAGAAGATTTGTTTGCTGACAGACATATACAGGTATACCAATTGTATAATAAAAAAATCAGTAAATCCTTGTGTCCGGCACTTTTCTCGCTAATATTTCTAGTGATTTAACGATATCGTTTTTTCTAAATAATTTTTGAAATAATGTCTATGTTTAAAAATCCTATTAAAAACACTTCCCTTTAGTTACAATAGTTGTTGAAAATGTGCGCTTTTTACGTAAAAATTATAGAGAAATCTATTTTCTGCTTAAAATTTTAATACAAGCATGTATATAAAATTTATTCTGTAATAAAATCGTTTGTGTGTTATTGTATATGGTTTTTTATAGTATAACTTACCTGTAAATAAGTGTATTTATATAATTGTAACGTATTTTCTATAAAACTGGGCCCCGACAAGTCACTTATGACTGTAGGCCCTGGCAAAAGTGAACAAAGTAATCAGTGGGTACCAGGCCGCGAAGGTATTACAGGAAATGGAAAAGCCGGTAAACTCGCGAGAAAAGGCTCCGAAAACATATTCATTGGTCCAAAACCGGCACTCGGAGTACCAAGATGCACGGCACGAGATGCTATAAAGCGATGGATCAGGAATGAACACAAAATCCACTGGAGTAACAGTAAGGGATTAGCCCATAGCAAAAGCTTCATTGGGACTCCAGATCCAAGACTTACGAAACAGCTGCTTCAAATGAATAGGAACCAGCTGAGAACCATTACAGGAATTCTGATAGGACACATGACTGTCAAGAACCATCTGCACAGAATGCAATTGTACAATGAAGACCTTGACTGCAGACTATGCGGACAAGACAGAGAAACTGTACAGCACATAGTTTGCCATTGCGAGTCGCTAGATCGGAAGAGGCAACAAATACTCGGGCAACCAAAACTGGAACCAGAGGACATCCTTACTCTCTCCCCAGTTGACCTAAACAAACTAGTGCAAGGAACTGAGATCACGGAGTGAGTGTAACAACCAAACAGGGTGAGCACAATGGGCCAAACCTGGCCTAAGTGCATCCGGCGCACGGACGGGCCCTCGGAAAAAAACGTATTTTCTATAAAACAGTCCCGACAAGTCACTTGTGACTTAGGGTACTATAGTTGTTATGTAAAACAATTTTGCAAAAAAAGACATAGGCATACGTAAGAAACATTTATTCTAATTGTATGGTATTATAAATTTTGTATTGCTTTTAATATGTATACACCGTTCTATAATATATTTGAATTTGAATGTATAACTCATGTATGACGCATCAAGAGAGTAAAAAGATATGGTAGAGGTGGTGCCCTCTAGAAGAACAATATATTCGATTTCGCATTTCAAAACCTTTAGATACTAATTTTAGTTCAAATATCGACATTATTTCAAAAACTATATTAAAGTTTAACAGAAATAAAACGTTAACAGCCTGTATCTTCGAAACGAAGCGTTTCCGGACGTAGGTTTTCTTTTGCACTTCACCTATTTTTTTTAACCACAAGCCGCCGCTGATGCATGCTTGTTAACCTAATTAATGATTTATTTAGGTTTTGGTATCTACTGCCACATTAGCCTGGGGTGTGAACTTACCTGCCCATACAGTCATCATTAAGGGAACCCAAATTTATGATCCTACCAAAGGAAGATGGGTAGAATTGGGCGCATTGGATGTATTACAAATGTTGGGTAAGTTCTGCTCATAATTTTATGCATGTCTATTAAGCATAGAAAGGCTAGTAACTATAGAGTTTGGTAGTGAGTTTTGAATAAATATGGCCTAAAAATGGAATGTCTTGAGGGTATAACCTTAGTACTATCAATAGATATACTGATAATAGTTTTCTAGCTTTATGTCGGATGGCATAAAGATTTTAAACAATAATTAACTAATCAGGCATCTTTCACTGTGACGTAAATGATTATTTCACAGTTAAAATGGCTTAGCTTGCTTATTTATTTATTTACTAATCAGGCAGCTGTGATTGTGAGTAAATAATATCTGCCAATGTCACTCATGTCACAGATGCCTGGTTTGTTAAGTTTTGTTTAAAATTTGTTTGCTACCCGACATAAATCTGATATACAAATATAGAAAAGTTACTTTTTTCCTAAAAAGGATGTAAGGTGAAGTGGGGATTAAAAATATAAAAGGTCGCCTTTGAAACTATATAACATTTTTAAAAATCGAGTTACAGAGATGCGCTTTAGACAGGAAGTAATTAGTGATATTTACAGTTACAACAAAATTTGTTTAATTATTTACCCGAGAATTTTATTTAAACAAAAAATCGTTATGAAAATGTACCCATAGAACGCACTTGCCCCAGGTACTGGGGTAAGTGGGTTTTCAACTGATAAATCGCGTTTGAGTAATGTTATATATTGGGTTATTCTATTGCGACTTCACCAACAACTGGCTTTTTTCAGATTTAAAAAATTCCTAAAAATAAGGAAGTTTATATGTTAGAGATTTCTTATTCTATAACTTTTTTTTTAAACTACGTAATATGGTTTTTAAGTTTTTATTTACTTTATAGTTTTTGAAGATTACGCACAATCTCACTTTTCAACTTCTTAAAACTTTTCACTTTGAATTTTATTAATATAAAAAATTTAAATGGGACAAGTGGAAACTAATCCCCACTTACCCCACTAACAAAAAAAGCGGAGCAAGTGGGAACTATGGACCTAAACTGAAAACCGGAAAAATTGAAATGTTAAAAAAATACAAGAGATAACGTTAGTGATTACAACTTTGAGGATGTAAAAACTTTGAACCTAAGTTTTAAATTAGTACAGATAAAAATTTTTAAACATTTTTGCCGTAACTTGTAACTATAGACGAAGTTTTGATACAATTAACATGTGATAAAAAAAAAAATATTAAAATTTTTTTAACAATATGTTGGGGTCTATAAGAGTCCAAAAAACCATTTTATTGTAGTTTTAGTTTTTAAAAGTATTTTTTTTTACAATTATTACAAAAAAACCCACTTGTCCCAGATCCCCACTTCACCTTATACAAAACTTTAACAGAATAAAATTAAGTTGCATTTTCATGTTACGCATAGTTTTCTAGAATATGAATTTGATAAACAAACGAAAAAATTGAAACTAACGACTTTTGAATTAGTCTAATTATGTCGGTGACAATTTATATTTTAATTATATTATTTAATTGATTTTATGATATACAGGGTGCCCCGTAACTTATGGGCCGTAGAGTAACTGGAGATACTAGACATCAAACTAAGCCGATTATGTCATATAAGTTTTTTCGGATTGTTACTCGTTCTAGAGATACAGGGTGTTGAAAGTAAAAGTTTATTCTCAAAAATAAGCCATAATTTTAAAACGGTTTAATGAATCGAATTGAAAGTTGGCCATATTATGTTTTTACGAGCAAGAAATAAGAATTTGTAGAAATTTTTAAGTTTCAAACTAGATGGCGCTAGTTGCATACACTGGGCTTCATAAATCTATGATTTTTTTTCTTATCTATGATATTAGGTGTTTTTCAATTATAGTTTCTTATAAAGGGCATTTTTTGAGTCAAAAATGTGTTCTTGATTGATCTTAATATCTTTAACGGTTTTCGAGATATTTTCCTTTAAACATCCCAAAGCATACAAAAACATAGTAAATAATTAAATTAACAAAAAAAAAACAAAAGTGACAATCCGAAAAAACTTATATGACCTAATCGGCTTAGTTTGATGTCTAGTATCCCCAGTTACTCTAAGGCCCATAAGTTACGGGACACCCTGTATGTATTAGTGATTTTTATACTACTTTTAATTGAAACCATAAGTTTATCAGAATCAATAATAAAAATGTCTATCATTTGTTCAAAATTCTCTTAACTAATAGACCACTCGGTAGACAACTTTCAATACTAAATTAATTATTCAGATACACTATTTACTCCTTTGTGTCTTTTGTACTTACTACCAGGAGCTAGTGATGTAAATACTAGGATTAATCATCCGATTTCAAATTCGTATCATACCTCCTCGTTTTCAATGTTCCAATGTGCCGGATAAATATAATACTGGGATCAATCATCCGATTCCAAATTCGTATCAAACCTTCTTTCCAATATGTCGGATTAATCATCCGATTTCGAATTCAAAATATAAAAAAGGTTCCTGTACTTAATCCTCTCCTCCTTCTTAAAGTAATTTCTAAAAAAAATCCCTGGCCTCTTAAACCCTTGCGTCTCTCTAAAATAACTTTTTAAAAAAGTCTCTCCTTCTTAACAAATAAAAATTAAATTTTTATGTAGAATAGTTAATCCAAATCCTAATCGAGTTGTAATATTTAGATTAATCCGATTTCTATACTCGGATTCAACGAATGCGAATTCTTACATCACTATCAGGAACCTTCGCCTTCATCCATACATTGTATTTTTATCAAATCTCACAATAACCTGACTGTATCAGCACAAATAATTATATTAT
Source organism: Polydrusus cervinus (assembly GCA_935413205.1). NCBI lineage: Eukaryota > Metazoa > Arthropoda > Insecta > Coleoptera > Curculionidae > Polydrusus > Polydrusus cervinus. The sequence continues at coordinate 43,821,214 of OW284513.1, read as the reverse complement.
TTACTTTTGTTAATTAGGTCGTGCTGGAAGACCCCAATACGATACCAAAGGAGAAGGTATCCTAATTACAAATCACAGCGAACTACAGTACTACCTCTCCCTCCTAAACCAACAATTACCAATTGAATCACAACTGATATCTAAACTGCCCGACATGCTGAACGCCGAAATTGTTTTGGGCACTATCCAGAATCTAAGAGACGCTGTTACTTGGCTGGGATATAGCTATCTTTATATACGAATGATGAGGCAACCTATCCTGTATGGTATATCACATGATCAACTTAAGCATGATCCATTGTTAGAACAACACAGGGCTGACTTAGTGCATACAGCTGCGCTTTATTTGGACCGTAGTAATTTGGTTAAATATGACAGAAAAACTGGACAGTTTCAGGGAACTGAGCTAGGACGTATTGCTTCGCAATATTATTGTACTCATGATACCATGGCTACTTACAATCAGCTTTTAAAACCTTACCTAAGTGACATTGACTTATTTAGAGTTTTTTCATTGTCTGGTGAGTTTAGAAATATTGCTGTTAGAGAAGGGGAACCAGGAGAGCTGCAAAAACTTATGGAAAGGGTTCCCATCCCTATTAAAGAGAGTATTGAAGAACCCAGTGCTAAGGTGAATGTGCTGCTACAAGCATACATTTCACAACTTAAACTTGACAGCTTTGCGCTGATGTCTGACATGGTGTATGTTACTCAGTCTGCTTCAAGACTGATAAGAGCCATTTTTGAAATTGTACTTCACAGAGGATGGGCTCAGCTTGCTGACAAAGTACTAACATTATGTAAAATGGTGGATAAAAGAATGTGGCAGTCGATGTCACCTTTAAGACAATTTAAAAAAATGCCTGAAGAAATTGTTAAGAAGATTGAAAAAAAGTATTTTCCTTGGGAGAGATTATATGACCTAGGACCAAATGAAATTGGGGAGTTGATTAGGGTCCCTAAATTAGGCAAAACAATTCATAAATACGTTCACCAATTTCCCAAGCTTGAATTGTCAACACATATTCAGCCAATCACCAGATCCATGTTAAAAGTGGAATTAACCATTACACCAGATTTTCAGTGGGATGAAAAGTTACACGGCAACGCTGAGGCTTTTTGGATTTTTGTTGAGGATGTGGATTCTGAAGTGATTTTGCACCACGAATACTTTTTGTTAAAATCTAAGTATTGTCAAGATGAACACTTGGTCAAATTCTTTGTTCCTATTTTTGAACCATTGGCGCCACATTATTTCTTGAGGATTGTTTCAGATAGATGGATTGGAGCGGAGACCCAACTACCAGTATCATTTAAGTAAGCGATATGAATAATAGTTCGATTATGTAATGATATTTATACTGCTATATTCTTTAGGCGACAAAGGAATGCGACATCTTTCTGGCGTATCTGTGACATTAGATGTATCCTAATAGGACCATATAACGCTATAATCGGCTACAAAATCTCGTAATAAAAATTATTTTGGTAGTAGAATATAATTATTAACAAAAATGACTCTTTGGTCTTAACGGGATGTTTTAGTCGTTAATTCCTTGTATTGGGATATTGAAATCCTTTTTGTTTCTTTATACATTTAATGAAGCCCTAAAAAATTTAATAACAAAACTTAGTTGACTTATATCTGCGAAAATTTAAATCAAGGATTAACTAACTTTGACTGTGACCTAAATGACATTGTTAGAAATTCTTTTCTCCCGTTGCCTTAATTCTAGATTTAACTAGGCTACTTCTCCAAAATATACACTATGCTACAAATTCGTGTGCATACAAGGGGATCTCGAAAACGGTAAGAGGTACGAAGATGGTTAAATTGAGGCAAAGTTGCGTATTTTGGGACTAATAATAATTTGGTGAAAAAATTGTAAATATTTCGGATACCCTCGGAGATATCCAAAAAAAACCGAAATTTTTAGTTTTGGTTTTTAATTTTTTGCGCCTTTATTGGACCTAGGAAAGAAACAAAAACACTTTCTCATAGTTGTTTTTCATGTTCTACAATTAGGCGTTATTAGTTTTCAAATTCGAAGTTTCGTTCTTTAGTTACCAACCTCCAGTCAATTTTTTTAAATACAGTTTTAGGGACTTCTAAAGTTTTCAAATTTAATACAATGTTAAAGTTTCAAAATTTTAACGTTTTGTCATCTAATAACACATTTTTCAAACTATATTTTTTATTTCATTACGGTCCTGAACATTTAGAGTCAAACTAAAAAAAACAATAGATTTCTGATTCAAAAAATCCGTCCATTTTTACACAAAGAGGCCTGATATTTGATATTTTGTAAGAAAAGAGACCTAAAGTCTCGGTCTCAAATATTTTTCTGTCTCTTTGTTTTTGTTTCTTGTTTCGCCTGAAACTAGCATCATCAGATCGTATAAACAGTAAACAAAATTTTGAAATTCTTTTTGAAACAAACGTAAGTGCACCACAGTAACATAACTAGACTAACACTCCAGTTACCTTTTTTTTACTCTGGAGCATTTTTTTTTTGTTTTACACTATTTTTGCCTGGGTCTAAGTCAAAAACCATAGGACTTAAGATATACATTATATAAATAAAATAAAAAATAAAATTACTTCTCATGCCGTAAAAACTTCCTTACTTCCTAAAGTATTGTGACGGTAAATCTTTTTGAAAAAATAAACGGTCAAAAAATACTTGCCAGGGCCGTAATAGTAAAGAGAGGATAATTTGAAATACTAGTGATGTGTTATTTGATGACAAAATGTTCAAATTTTAAAAACCTTTAAATTGTATTAAATTTCCAAAGCTTAGAAGTCCTTAAAAGTGTTTTAAAAATTCCAGGTTCTTATAAAAAAAAATAATTGAGGTTGGTATCTAAAGAACGAAACGTCCAATTTGAAAAATCATAACGCCATATTGTAGAGCAAAAAAACGGCTATGAGAAAGTATTTTTTGTCTAAAATAAAGGCGCAAGAAATTAAACACCAAAACTATAAATTTCGGTTTTTTCGGATATCTCCGAAGGTATACGGAATATTTACAATTTTCGTTCACCAAATTATAAACCCCAAAAATACGCAACTTTGCCTCAATTAAACCATCTTCTTACCGTTTTCGAGATCCCCTTGTACGCACATGAATTGGTTGGTTGCACAAAGATTTTAATCAAGGATTATCTAACTTTGACTGTGACCTAAATGACATTGTTAGAAATTATTTTCTCCCGTTAACTTAATTCGTGATTTAACTAGGCTACTACTCCAAAGTAGATAATTTTTGCCACTGTTATTGATGTCACAATCAAAGTTCTCTAATTTATAGTTGTGTATCTTTGTACAACCCGACATAAATCTGACACTTGTCATTTTAAACCCACAACAGTGGAATAGCAGTACAGTTTACTAAATTAAAACAAAAATAAATTTAACACAGAAAGGTTTTTTAAATATTATATGATATAATATCATACATATTTGTATTTTTTAGGCATCTTATTTTACCAGAAAAGAACTTCCCCCCTACCGAACTACTAGACTTGCAACCCTTGCCCATTACCGCCTTGAGAAACGAAAAATATGAAGCTCTGTACGGTGAAAAATTTCCACAATTTAATCCCATACAAACGCAAGTTTTTAATTCCGTTTATAATGGCGATGATAATATTTTTATTGGCGCGCCTACCGGTTCAGGGAAGACAACCATAGCCGAGTTTGCTATTCTAAGATTGTTCGATAGGAACCCTGATGGTAGATGCGTCTACTTGGTACCAAGAGATGCTTTGGCAGAACTTATTTTTGCTGATTGGCATAATAAATTTGGACAGACTATGGGGAAAAAGGTGGTACTCCTAACTGGAGAAACTGGAACTGACTTGAAGTTACTAGCTAAAGGTCAGATTGTAATTACAACTGCTGAGAAGTGGGATGTGCTATCGAGAAGGTGGAAGCAGAGGAAGAACGTTCAGAATATTAACTTGTTTATTGTCGATGAGTTACATTTGATTGGAGGCGAAGACGGGCCTGTTATTGAAATTGTTTGTTCCAGAATGAGGTAATTTCTAATAAGGTCAAATTTAGTGGCCGCTCGTGGGTGATTTCAATGGGGAGGCTACAATTGTAGCAACCCGAAAATGCGCCGCAGACGAAAAATTTTCGAAGACACGCCCAAAATTTGTCAAAAATTCACTCAACTTCTATCTAATTTCGTAAATTTGATTGAGATTTTTTTTCTTTAAATTGCAGTAGGTATAGATTTACACATTGTGATTTGCTCCAAGTTAATTTAGAGTTTGTGTGTGATTTTTCATGTCTCTCAAGCTCGCGTATTAAAATTTTTTAAATCGTTATATCCTAATTTTCCCCAGCAGGACGATTTATCGGAAGAGAATAGTAAACAATACCAGCAAAACAATTTATTTCTTACTGCGGATCCAGTTTGCCATAAATATTTTCGATAATAACATGTTTTAAAGCCACGGTTTTGTTTTCCTGTACTTACTACTAGGCTTTTTAGTTCTGACTTGTCATCGTAATTTAGGGAATGAAACGAGTTGGTTAAAAAATATGATTGAAAATTAGAGTATAAATTAAAGCCGGCAGCACTCATTTTTAAATTATAGGTAATCCAAAGTATCACTAGACGGCTAAACTAAATAAAATATTCAATCGATGCGATGTCCACTTCACAAACCCGGAGAAACCGCGAAAACTCTAAAATTTAACCTGGCAAATACTAGAAGAGCAGGCGTTAAATTGGTTTATAACACACGAGACGAGTTAGCAGGCGTTGAAAAACAGATGATCTATTCGCACTTGGGAGCGATCACATTCGTGTTTGGTCTGAGGCTGCTTGCCAGTAGACGTTGCCACTTTTTGTGGAACTACTATTTCCCTTTCACAATTTTGTATTTATCAGCGGTTAATTATGTGGCTTTTAGGAAAAACCATGGAAACTTAACAGCCACCAGCCTCATGCGCTATTGACAGATTATAAAAAATATGAAATAGTGGAAAAATAGCAAATAAGAAAATAAATTTAGAATTGAAATGAAAACATATTACATATTTGCTTGCTGTAAATTAAAAGTTACTATTTAAGTAATAAACCAAGAAAATGTGTAGGAGGGCAAGAATTACTGAGGAGGCTCAGCCTCCCTTGCTTTCTTCGAGTAGCTACCACTGGTCAAATTAGATCTCCACTTTAGTAGACTTTTAAGTAGTTTATCGAATATTTTATGAAACCAAACTGTAATTTACCGTGATTTTTTGCAGTGCACTTAGGCCTAAGACGTCCATTGTATCCTAAGCTGACTAAGCCACCTCTAGTCAAAATATAAAAATATGTTTTGAATTGACACATCGTTATAACTTACAGCCATGGAAGTAATAACGTAGCTTTACGTTAACGAACTTTTCCTAAGAAAAAAAAAGCTAATATGTGTATCTATCAATCGATGAGGTTTATTTTGCATAACGCCTACATTGTATTTTCCTTTCCAGGTATATTTCGTCACAAATTGAAAGACCCATACGAATTGTAGCACTTAGTGCATCCCTTACCGACTATAAAGACATAGCCCAATGGCTCGGTTGCAACGCCAACGCCACCTTTAATTTCCACCCAAGTGTCAGACCTGTCACACTGGAATTACATGTGCAAGGTTTTAATTTGACACATAACGCTTCAAGACTTATAGCCATGGGAAAACCTGTTTACAATACCATAATAAGACATAGTCCCCATAAGCCAGTTATAGTGTTCGTGCCTACAAGGAAACAAGCTAGGTTGACGGCCATTGATTTGCTGACGTATGCTGCCGCTGAGGGTCAACCTAATAAGTTTTTCCACGCTGAAGAGGATGATATTAAACCGTTTTTGGATAGGATGATGGATAAGGTATTTTTTTTTAATATTTCCTTTTAAAAATTTAGCTCACAGCATAATTTAATATCTGAAAGTTCCGTTATTGTGTCGCTAAACATAATTTATATATTAACGTTTCAATCAAATTTTTAAATCATTTTAATGAAAAAAATTTAAATGGGGAGAAATAATCAACAAAAGTCAACCTTTACTAAGATATATTTGATAAGGAAAATGTTATTTTACTCTACATGTTTCGAACGTATAAACGTTCATCTTCAGGAGAAGTATAGTTTATGTTGAAATATATATTATGAAATTGTGAGTGACACCCTCATAGAGTTTTTGAGGAAGTTGATTAATTAAAGAAGAACTTCCATAGAAGTAGGGGAGAAAAACATACTACCAATTTATATAGATATGGGGAGTGGTTGATAAAGTGATAAAATGAGAAACGTTAGGTGAAAATGACACTAAAAAACTGAAAGCAACTTCAGTGGTGAAGTGACCTATTGAAGAAAACATTTTTTTGTTAAATGGTGCAAAATGAAAAATTATGTGTTTGTTGTACATATATAGTAACTTAGGGCCGTAGAGTAACTGGAGATACTAGACATCAAACTAAGCCGATTAAGTCATATAAGTTTTTTTTGATAATTAAAATGTTAATTTAATTATGTACTATGTTTTTTTATGCTTTGGGATGTTTAAAGGGAAATATCTTGAAAACTGTTAAAGATATTAAGATCAATCAAGTACACCTTTTTGACTCAGAAAATGCCCTTCTTTAAGAAACTATAATTGAAAAACACCTAATATCACAGGTAAGAAAAAAAATCATAGATTTATGAAGCCTAGTGTATGCAACTAGCACCCTCTAGTTTGAAACCTAAAAATTTCTACAAATTCTTATTTCTTGCTCATAAAAACATAATATTGCCAACTTTCAATTCGATTCATTAAACAGTTTTAAAATTATGGCTTATTTTCGAGAATAAACGTTTACTTTCAACACCCTGTATCTCTAGAACGAGTAACAATCCGAAAAAACGTATATCACTTAATCGGCTTAGTTTGATATCGAGTATCTCCATTTACTCTACGGCCCATAAGTTATGGGACACCCTGTATATCTTAGTGAAGGCTGACTTAGAGTATTATGTCTCCTAATTTAACTTGCCACTTCACTTCAAGTATGGACTACTTCTTCAAATTGAAAAAAATTTAATTCTTAACGTTAAAAATAATTATTTTGGTAAATGTATCACACTAACCTGAATATTCTCACTGTCAAAGTTAAATAACTGATTATCTCTTTTTAAAATTCAATTTAATATGTTTTATTACAGACACTGAAAGAAACATTGTCTCAAGGAGTAGCATACATGCACGAGGGCCTAACTGCAGCAGATTTACGTCTCGTCGAACAGCTGTTTGACTCCGGAGCTGTACAGATTGCTGTTGTTACTCGGGACCTTTGCTGGGCTGTTAATATTTTTGCCTATTTGGTAATTATCATGGATACACAGTTCTTCAATGGTAAGTTATTTATAGTTGTGACGGTGATTTAAAATTATTTCTGTACTTTAACTTTACGTTTTTTAGTTTTTAATCCTTTGCATGCTAGGTTTAACTTTTATTACATTATGCAAAAACCTTATCGGATTCAAATTTTGAAACAGTTTTTAACTTCCCCGGTTTAACATGAAGTTAGGGTCAAATTCAAGTTTAATTAATTGAATAATAAAATTAAGATTTTTTATTACATTATTTTTTGTATAAAAATGCATTAAACTCGGTAGTTTTTACGATATTGGCATTAATGACACTGTGCCTTGCTGTAGCATCTTAACGGTGCATTTTTAAACAAATGGGTTTCTCATTCCTGCCTTGTATTTTTATCAAGTTAGTTATTATTTTTAATAGAAATGGGTTGATAATGAAAAAGCAAACATTTATTTTATTTCAATGGCTGCTCGCAGGTCAGCTCATAGGGTCTGCAAATATTTTCTGATCCCCTTAAATATGGGAGTAACTTGAAATTAATGAAAAAGACCTGCCGTGATATTCATAATGATTTTTTTTTAGAATATTGTTTTCAGTTTTTAAAGATAACATACGGCCAACAAAAGAGTTTTTTTTTCGGTAAGCCACTGAAAAAGACCTATTACTCTACTCTAAGACGTGTTGTCAAGACAAGTCTAGTATGCGGTGAAAAACAATTCATTTATTTCAATTTCTTAAATATTATTACCCACCATCTAACTTTCGTCTAATAAAAACAGAAATAATATTTTTGTTTACTTTCGAAAAAACTCTAAATTGTTTTCTTATTTATATTTGAATCGTTTGGCAATAGAGTATTACCATAAATATTTTTATTAAATTTCCGCAAGCGCACTTTTTATCCGCTCTGACTTTTTCTATTTTTAAATCGGGTAAAGGTCGCCCGATTTCCCTCACTTCCAACTTTTGTTCTAACGGTTGACAGTGGATTTTCCTTTAAAAAGCTAATTGTATTCATAACTTTTAAGTTTATATTGTTTAAAAATACCACGAAAGAACAGTCAAACACCGTCGTCACCGACGCGTCGAATTCCCACCGCCGCATCGAATTCCAACCAACTAAATAACACACATTTATATTTGAATCGTTTGACAATAGAATATACTTTATGTTAAGTTATACTTTAGGCTTATAAATTGATTTTTAAATCTAAAAATATGCTTAATATTTTTAGGTAAAATCCATGCCTATGAAGATTATCCCATCACTGACGTTTTACAAATGGTGGGTAGGGCAAATAGACCACTGGAAGATGATGATGCAAAGTGCGTGTTAATGTGTCAATCTTCGAAAAAAGACTTTTTCAAAAAGTTCTTAAGTGATCCATTACCAGTGGAGGTAAGCTATAGTTTTTGGTATCACTTTTTGCATCAATTTTTTTACCGGAAATTATAGTTTTAAATGAAAACTACAAACTAGTAAAACCCAGTAAAACAGCAACCAAAATATGACGTTCAAAGCAAACGAATCACTCAATGAATCAAAAGAACTTATAATATCTTGTAAAACATAAAATACTGCTACGTGTTGTCTTTTTTCAAGGCAAAAATAAAGGTGCAAAGAATTAAAAGCCAAAACTCAAAATTTCGGGTTTTTCGGATATCTCCGAGGTTGTTTGAAATATTTACAATTTTCTTTGACCAAATTATTAAGCTCCAAAATACGCAACTTTGCTGTTACCATTTTCGGAAGCCTCATTTATGCACACGAATTTGTAGCACTCTGTATATGGTTGGTTTTGGATGATAGTTACGCGGCAAAGATGTAAATAGTCAGTTTAAAACTTGACATAATATGTGATATATGTCGATTTATACAGGGTGATTCCTAAGTTGATACATCTTTTTTAGCTGTGTATAGAAGGCATTAAAATAAACAACATTTTCAAATACCTTTTTTCAAAAAACTCAAAAATAAAATAGGTACTTACATTCATTTATTACACTATGGATCAAATACGGTCCTGCCTAACTTGCCCGTTGAATAACATTAAGAAAACTTCTGGGTGTAGGATGAGCCCGCAAGGGAAAGCATTCTGCGTAACATCTCGATGTAGCAGCCGTACTTTGATGACACTCAACCTAAATTAGCACCATATCTACTAGTTTATTGTTTTCAAATTTTATTATTTTTACGTGTCACCAATTTAAAATTATGTTGCTTCAGAAAAACACACCGCAGCGAATTGACAAAATAAATAACTGACGACCGACCCGTAAAATGCATGACTAACAATACAAAAAAAGGACACAAAAAATATAAAGTAAAGGGCTACTTTTTGATGACCAGACCCGCACTTAGATTTTTACTTCTGTAACTCGGCTACTTTTAAGTTTTTTGTTTATTTTAATGCCTTCTTTATACAGCTAAAAAAGAAGTATCAACTTAGGAATCACCCTGTATTTGTCAATGTTCCATCTAAGATTGAAAATATAATTTTTACTTTACTCTTAAGTGTGTTTGTCATTATATTTTTTTATACAAACAAGTTTTAATTATAGAGCCACTTGGATCACAGATTACACGACCACTTTAACGCGGAAATCGTCACGAAAACAATTGAAAACAAACAGGATACTGTGGACTACCTTACGTGGACCTTCTTGTACAGACGTTTAACCCAAAATCCAAACTACTATAATTTACAAGGCGTGACCCACAGGCATTTGTCAGATCATTTGTCCGAATTGGTGGAGAATACCCTTAATGATCTGGAACAATCGAAATGTATAAGTATTGAGGAGGACATGGATTGTGTTCCATTGAATTTGGGAATGATTGCTGCATATTATTATATTAATTACACAACTATTGGTAAGTAAGTTTCCTGTTATAGACTAACGTCGCACAGGGTATTCGTAAGTGATCTTTGCAAAAACCTACCCCATATTCCTTAGATCAAAGTACGCTAATTTAGGTAAACTTACCTTAGTAAAAAAATACTTTAGTTTTAGGATGAAATTAAAAATCATTTTTTATTGTAATTTTAAAACTGCTTATATGCAATTTTGCTAAAATTGGTTCGTTGACATAGTTTTGTGGGACAAAAAAAACATATTCAAATGATGATGATTAATCTATAGGCAATAGAAGTTAGTGACCCATAATTACCTGTTCTCAGATAAGAAATACAAATTAAGCCTACCTTTTAGAAATCCCAAACTCTCATAACCATAATATAAAGAATGGCTATAAATCAATCTACGCTTAAGTAAAGCTTTTACCGCAATTTACAATTACAAACACAAAACACAACTGTGCCAAAAGACAAAATCCAGATTTAAATACTATAAAGTTAAATAACGAAACTGTCAAACGAAACGAATGACGCGACGTGACTGGATTCACACAAGGCAACGATGAGGTTTTGGTGCCTTTTGTTCTTGTTTAAATCTGGCCCTGGCGTAAATTACAGTCTACAAGTACTAGTAAGTTTTCCTTATTGGCGTCAGTCTGGTTTTAGGGGTACTTTGCCTTAATTTTTTAACAAAAACACAATGTTGATTTTAAAATTTTGTCTAAAACTTGTTTGTAAAAAATTATTATTTTTCAGAACTGTTCAGTTTATCTCTTAATAGCAAAACAAAAATCAGGGGACTTTTGGAAATCATTTCATCGGCAGCAGAATATGAAGACATTCCAGTCAGGCATCATGAAGACAACATGTTAAGACAGTTATCACAGAAACTGCCCAATAAACTGACATCGTCGTCTGGTGGACAGCCTAAATTTAATGATCCTCATGTCAAAACTAATCTGCTACTACAAGCCCATCTGTGCAGGTAAGAAAAATAAATGAACAGACACGTCACAAAGCAGGTTTTTTCGTAAGAACATTTGACAAACCTTAAAAAACTCTTTTTAAGGTATTAAAGTTAACAGCGGACCCTACACTATTAATCGGACTGACCAGTGGCGGCTCGTCATGTGAAGTAGGTGAAGGGGCTCTTCACAAAAAAAAAATTAAACCAGGAGTAAGGTTTTTCGACAATATTAAATATTAATGTACCAATACGATTTTATCCCCTAAAAAATAAATATGTTCGAATTAATATTAATTTGATCCGAATGTAGCTATGCATAATAGGGCCATGGTTAACTCCGATGGATAGTAATTATAACCACTCGTGCATTTTGGTGCGCTCCAGTGACCGTATCCGTTAGCTCAAAGCAAGTGAAGACCCAACGCCCAACATGGTTTTGATATTCACCGTTGCTATGGTTACTTGACGTCAGTTACGCAAACAGCATGTAACAATTTACATTATCAGTCAGTATGCACCATTGTTTTAGCATTGGTTCGCCTAACCTTAAGGTATTTATTTTGAGGCTTCGCAAAACTTACGGTTATAGATATTGTTTTCCGTGATTTACTGTGTGGTTAAAAATTTTTGTTTTTATTTTTCAGTTAATTCAGTAGTGTGTGTTTTAAAAATGAACAAAATTCATGACATAGTTTGTAATTTGTTGCGTTTTGTTACTTTTTAGTCAATGTTTGTTTAAGTACCTGCACTATACCTAGCTTTTCACCATTTTTTAAGACCGCGAGCCGCCACTGGGACTGACAGTCCTGAATGATATAAATCCTTTGTTATTCTCATATCAGTGTTTTTTCTTATGAGAATTTTCATCAGTCCGGCCATCATTCCTTGAAATTTGCCCTTACACCATCAGTATTACTGTCATTCCTCCACTGATAGTGTACGGTCTGCATAAGAGTTTTTTTCTTAAATATATGTTTATTGATATTATATTCTTTTATTATTTGAATAATTTATCCATTTACATTAACAAAAAACCTATGGCCGTTTTATCAAACATTCTTCTTCGCTTAGGGAGCTTCTGTTAACAACTCAATCCTTACAGAAAATTATGGTTTTTCGGCCATACATTTTTTTCTTAGCCTGGCTTCTCCATTAGAGTGGTAAATGGTAAAACATCTTCTTGTCCCCTTTTTTAATCTGATCAGAACGATTAAAAACATCAATATTCCAGTAATGTAGCTTTGTATGTTTTTAATTCTTTGTCAAACCGACAAGCAGATTAAACATATCCACGGCAACGAATCAAAAAACTCATGCCGAAAACAAGACATTTTTGTGTGTTGTGTGTTTTTAAAAAATGTACAAATGTCAATTTTTTGAACAATAATTTACAATTGTTAATAAATTTTATTTATTTATTTACGGATTAATCTCCATTTATACATAAGTTTACGATATTTTAAATTTGAGCTTATTATCACAAACTAAAGTTGGGTAACACAGCAGAGACAGGTATAAAAATACAGAAACATCACAGTTTATTAAAGATATTAACTTAAAGATCCTTCCAAAGATAACTGTCGTTCATCAAATCCCTCTTTTTTGTCCTGACGGAATGACGAAATGTGCCAATACCCGTAAATGGATCCAACCCAGAGTTATTACATAAACGAGACATACGTGTTAAGGGATTGATGAGGCCATAATTTGTCGCATAATAATCAATATGCAACAGTTCCGTATTCCTAGTTCTATGTACTGTATTTAATTGAACTTTGCTAAGCAGACTGGGTGAATCAATCATACCATTATTAATTTTATATAAAAAAATCAAATCACATTGTATTCTACGGTTTTCCAGACTATTTAAGTTTAACATATTACAAATATTCATGTAGTTAAGAGGCATAACATTTCGTATTCCCATCCTAAAACTAACTGACTTCACAAACATTTTCTGAACCCTCTCAAGCTGATCCACATGTACCCTATAAAAGGGGCACCACACAGATGATGCGTATTCTAATGACGGGCGTACTAAGGAAGTGTATAGAGTTCTATATGCGTTCGCTAATAATTGCTTGAAAGTTCTATTAATATAGCCGATCTTTTTATATCCATTATTTGCCAGGGCCTGGATGTGACCATTAAAGGTTAATTTATTATCAAATAGAACACCCAGGTCCTTTAGTTCATCAACCCGCCTTAAGATAGTACCATTCAAAGAGTAATCAACAATTAAGGGCTGCTTCACCCGTGAAAATGTAATACAAAAACATTTACTAACGTTCAAAGTAAGTCGATCGACTCCACACCACGACTGGAAGTTATCAAGGTCACCCTTCAACAGGTCACTGTCAGCCTCCGAAGCAATAGTTCTATATAATTTGAAATCATCAGCAAACATAAAATGTTCGCAATATCTGACAATATTATAAATATCAAGCATAAAAAGATTAAACAGAGTAGGCCCACTGTGTGATCCCTGAGGTACCCCCGAGTATACCTCAATCACTTTAGAAATAAAATTATTTATTCGGACACACTGAGATATTCCCGTTAAATAACTATACAACCACCTCAATATTATTTCACCAAAACCCACTGCTTTGAGTTTATGCATAAGAAGCTCATGAGTAACTTTGTTGAATGCTTTCGAGAGGTCAGTATAAATACTCATTTATAATATAAATTTATTATGTTGTAATTTAAAGAAGTACAGTGAGTGAAAAATTAAATGGAAGAAAATGAGATACTTTAAGTCTTCCTTCCCTTGGTATCCAGTTGAGGAAGATTTAAAGTGTCTCATTTTATTCCATTTATTTTGTTGTGTTCTCTAGGTTACAGTTAGGTGCAGAACTTCAAGGAGACACTGAAATAGTATTAGCCAAAGCAATAAGATTGATTCAAGCTTGTGTAGATGTACTTAGTTCAAACGGTTGGTTGTCACCTGCAGTGGCCGCTATGGAGTTAGCTCAGATGGTGACTCAAGCTATGTGGAGTAAGGACTCTTACCTGAAACAGTTGCCTCATTTCAATGCTGAAACTATTAAACGGTGCACTGAAAAGGTAAGAAAATATCAGTCGATGATTTAGCGGATCGGACACATAACGTAATTTTAAAAAAGTCCTCAAAGTGTGCCGTGGAGCGATCCCGAACTTATTACTCTTAAAAGTTAACCCAGGTAAAGGCGAATGAAAAAAATAACTCTCAAGTTATGAAGTTTTTAATTTTTAAGAGAATTGCATTACTGTAATTGTCATTGCATAATACAAGTTTAAAAAGAGACATGCAATAAAGAACCTAAAAATTATAAATTTAAACTAACTTCTTAACCTTTTACTTCCAAACATATTTCCATTCTTTTTTTTTCATTAAATCGATTGGGGAGTTGTTAACCTCCTGAAATTTATATGTAATTTTAGCCCGTAGCTGTAGGTCTTTTAAATTTTCACAAGGCGTTTTGATAACCTAGTTTCTCATGTATGACCATAAAACGAAGTCGCACGGTATAAGATCGCAGAAACGGGGACGGCTCGTGACATGTTAGTAAGATTGGGTGAAAAATTCTTTACATGAAGCATTCGCCATTTTATAAAAACAATACATTTGTTTTCATTTTAAAATTAAAAATATCACAATTTTTTTTCAAAATATCAAAAAAGGCATTTCTTAAATTTAATTTTTTTTTCATCATGGGCTCTAAGGGCTAACTCAGATGCATCATAAAAAAACGCAGTTTATAATTTAATTTAAGTCGTATCTGTTTTTATCAACTTATTCGTTTTACTTAATTATTTCGTTACAATATGCAGAATTTAACTGATTTTTAATATTAACTTTACCAAGCATACAGACATTTAAATAGTTTGTTTTTATGTAGGTACCTTTGATTTTTTATGTGTTTATTTTTTCCCAGATACGGACAAGATCATCTGTTCCTTTTCGGGACCAAGTTTCCTCGCCCCTCCAAATAAAACACACAAAACAAAATAGTCTTTGAGATACATCACACCCGCATTCCCAAATATTTTTTGCATACCCTATTTTTATTAAATTTCCGCTAACGCACTTTTTGTCCGCCCTGAATTTTCTATTTTTAAATCGGCTAACGGTCGCCCGATTCCCTTCACTTCCAACTTTTGTTCTAACGATAACGTTGACAGTGGATTTTCCTTTAAAAAGCTAATTGTATTCATAACTTTTAAATTTATATTGTTTAAAAATACCACGAAAGAACAGTCAAACACCGTTGTCACCGACGCGCCGAATTCCCACCGCCGCGCCGCATCGAAATCCAACCAACTAAATAACACGCAGCACGCGAGTCTTACTGCTGACTGGGACAGTATTAGACACTTAAGGCCATGTCTGAAGAAATTATGTAAACGTATCTTTTGACATCTACGCATGCGCAGTTAACATTTTGGTTGCGTTACGTGATACGCTCGACGTAAGGATACGGCTTTTTACGTACACCCAAAAACGCGGTATTATTGACCCGATACAAGCCGACCAAACCCGACAATCTGTAAGAAAATCAGGAAAAAGAAGAAACGAAAAAAAAGCCTGTGGATAATCTATGCAGATTATTTTTTCTAAATCTAAATAGATTTTTACATTCCAAATGGAAAAGGTCCAAATTAAAATTACCATAAAGCACACCTCTGTTTCCTAAGTTATCCTCATTATGTAGAATATGCAAAATTAGAGCTTCGTCCACATCATCATCATTTTCGTCGTCCACTAATACAATTAAATCCAAAACAGCCTCCATATTTTCCCAAGAAAAATAATTAATAATTTTACTAGCGACTAAAATATCTAAAGTCTAAACCAGATCGTGAAAACATGTGAGGTTAGATAAACTAACAAATACGACAGAGGCTCTCGCGTTCTCGCTGTAGCCCTAACTGTATTTTAGGGCGCCAGAACTACGTAAACCTATCGGATTTACGTCGCGTTGATACGTTTATGTATAGGTGCTGCCTTAAGTGTCTATTATCTGGGCTCATAAGGAGTTTGCCACGACGTAATGCCACGTCATATTATTCAATGCCATTTATTATGTTTTTTATTTATCTAATCCATGATGGCCGCATAGTTATAGAGCTCAATCCGCCAAGCGCGATAACTACGTTACCGATTGCGCATAATCGCTTCGCTCAATAGAAATTTGTGACCTGTGTTCTACATTTAAATATATTTTCCTTATTGCTTTAAAAATAATAATATAAAATATCACTGCGTGACGGTCACCTAACATCGATCTTCGAAAAATTCTTCCAAAAAGTTGGAAATGCCAAGAGTTACGTGAATTAATGCTCCATTCTGCTAGAAGTAAGTAGCCTTTTAGCATCCCTTCATCAGTCAATGAAATTTTCTAAAATTAGCATGCATATGCAGGTCATATTTCAAGATTGTATTCCAGGTTCAATAGAATATATTTACTTACTGGCTGAAATGCCGATTCTGGGTTTTTGGGTGTTCAATAACAATTTACTTTACTTCTACTTTTTGTGCAGTGCAAATTTTAGATCTTTTACAGCCTACTTCCTGTTTCTCTAAACATAACCACAGATGTGGTCAAAACTTGACTGCGACTATATGTGGAAATTCTGTTTGAAAATCCTGAACGGCGTCCCAGGTTAAATAAACCAACTCACCATCGACCATTTCTAAATTAACTTTTGATTATAAAAGCTATATATAATAGTATATATAATGTTCTTAAAAATAAATTCTATTTTTCATTCACCTTTACCTTTTACCTGGGGTACCTTTCAAGAATAATTTAAAACATGCGGGATCGTTGCGATAACAATAAACTTTGAGGACGTGTCTTTTTTTGATTCTACGATATTTTAAACAATAATTACCTAAGTAGGCACTTCACTGCGACATATATGACAGTGGCAGACAATATTTATGCACAATCAAAATTGCCTGATTAGTAATTTAAGACCAGCCCGCCCACTTTGATTGTAAAAAAATCATTTAGTCAATGTTGCCTGGTTAAATAAGTGTTATTGTTTAAAGTCTGGTGAAAAAAAAATTTATTATTAACAAAAAAGTGAAAAATGGTACAAACAAATTAAATATACAAATTAATATATAAATAAAAAACTATACACATAATTTTTTTTAAATAATAAAGTTTTGCTAATTCAATTCTTAAAATTGTATGTTCTTTTAATAGGGCGTTGAAACCGTATTTGATATAATGGAACTTGAAGATGAAGATAGATCGAAACTTCTGGGCCTTAACGATGCACAGATGGCAGATGTGGCCAGATTTTGTAATAGATATCCTAACATTGAGCTGACCTACGAAGTTCTGGACAAAGATCAAATTCATTCCGGTTCTTCTGTTCACGTGGCGGTACAGTTGGAACGTGAAGACGAGGTTAACGGACCTGTAATTGCTCCCTTTTTCCCACAGGTAACATTTGTTATATATTCATATTTTAGACCCCCGTTACTTTAATCCCCTACGACGGGATGGCTTTCGCCCTTGAAATATTAAATTTAAAGGGATGTCCAGTGATACCTTATTTTAAAGGGAATTTCCAACGATCTCATTGGTTAGTCATACCGTATCCTTGCTACCGCGACCTCGCTAGTTGCAATAAAGTAACCCACAACCACATACCATAATCCAAACGCTAGATCGTAGACTCGCGTCTACAGGGTGGCCCATTTGTCTGACAAAGTAATATACCGTCTCTACTGTTAAAGATATCAAAAAAAAGTTTCTATAAAAGTTGTAAGGTATAAAAAACTATATGTTCTAAAATTATTTTTAAGCATACAGGATGGTCCAGAAAAGTAAGTCAATAAAAAGATACATTTTTTAAAATGGAACACCCTATATTTTTTTGCATTTTTTGTTTCCTTACAAAATTATCCTTATGATACCATATTTACTTTTTTAATTTTTTGCAACGTTGCCAAACAAAATGCAAAATTCTTAAAATTTTGGGAAAAATAGGATAGGAAATAATTACCTGTATTTCTCAATAAGAGTATCGAAAATTTCTTGTAAGCTTTTAAGCTTAGAGATAGAAAAACTGTCTTAAATCTTCAAGTACCAAAAATTTTGTACAGGGTATTTTCTGTTGACATCCAAATAAACAAGATTTTAAAATACAATAACTCTGTTTTTCCAAATGAAACACCCTATATTTATTAGGCTCATCTAATAGATATTGTAAGTATCTTTTATAGTCATACCTATACCTAAATTTACTAGTTTTGACAATATTTCGATTTTTATTTAAATTTTGGTAAAAAAACTATAGTTTTTATTTTTTTAGTAAGCCATGACCAGCAAAGTCAAAACAAATGTAATTGAATATAATGTCATATTAAAATAAATTGATAATCATAGTTAGTTATTATTTATATAATTAAATAAAATTTATTTTTTATTACGCAACTTGATATTGAAAATAAGTTCACAAACATTATAAATATAACTCTTCTATAGTTTAGTAAAAAATAATTTTTCCTACGACCACCTACGAAAATGAGAAAAAAAGCACGGTTAACTTGGCTCGAAAGCGCCGAATATCACACGCGTGTTGAAAGAAAATATTTCAACTCTAGAGTGGAAATACAAGGCACACTATTTAATTTAGGCATATGATGCCAATTTGACAGACCACACCTATTTATTAAAAAGAACAAATGTTAGAAAGCAGTTTAGTTTATTTATCACGTATTTGTCGAGTAATTCAGAATTAGAGTGTGAAAATACGCCATCTGAAATTATTAAAAAGTTAAAAATATATTGGAAAATTTATTACCAGTAAAAACAAGCCCCGCTGAAGAAAATATCATATATTAAACTTAAGCAGAAAATGTTTATGGGTCGCCATAGCCTAGAGACTAGAGCCATGACCTACGAATCGAAAGATGGCAGGTTCAAATCTCATCAGGAGCACTTGACTTTTTTTATGAAAACATTAAATAATTTATAGAACTATTTTAAATTGAAATCTTCCTTGTTGGGTGAATTTTTTAAATTTATTTTTTATGCATCTTTCCTTGATTAAATAAAAAAAAATCATTCAAAAAGGAAGATTTCAATTAAAAATAATTTTATAATTTATTTAATGTTTTTATAAAAAAAAGTCAAGTACTCCTGATGGAATTTAAACCTGTGACCTTTCGATCTATTAAATTGGCATCATATGTTTAAATTAAATAGTGTGCCTTGTATTTCCACTCTAGGGTTGAAATATTTTTTTTCAGCTCTAGAGTTGAAATATTTTTTTCACAAATCAAAGGCTTCTTTAATAATCATATTCTTTGTGGTCGTAGGAACAATAGTGTACATTACTCGTGTGAAAGTGATTATTCTAAAACTCGGAGAATTTCCGCACTCGGCTGACGCCTCGTGCTAAATATCTCCTCGTTTGAAATGTATCACTTTCATCACTTGTTATGTAATATACTATTTCCATCCTTAAATGGGGTTTGCGGCAAAAAAACAACTTTATTTAAAAAAATAAAGAAAAAAAAACTAAGAATAATAGTCCAAACCGCACCCTTCTATCGCAAATAATAACGGATATATACCGGGTGTTTCAGGAGGTACGCTCGCCCCTATAACTTTTTTGTTGTTTAAATTACAGATTTAAAATTTTGTATGTTTATATGTGATATTCTTTTGCATTTGATGACATAGCGGATGCCATTTTATCACTTCCGGTTTAACCGGAAATGATCTCAACCTTAGATTTTTAAATGGAACACCCTGTATATTTTTGGCTATATCGATTTAGAACACCATTCCAAATTCAACGACACCCCATACGTTACTTTTTAATACTTTAAATTATTTTTAATTTTATTTTTATTTTTTCGTCTAGATTGCTATGAACTCTTTAAAATTGTTTACCTCTAAACCAAAATCTTGATAAAAATGCAATTTTCAAGTTTTATTGTGTTTTAAATTTTTACATACTTTTTAACTTTTTAAAAAGGCTTTTTCCAAGAGAACTCAATTTTTCCAAATGGAAACATATTGGCTCACCTGGGCAAAAAGATAGAGCACTTTTTTTTCAATAATTTTATATCACACATCCTAATGTCAAGTTAAAAGAGCAGCGATAATTTATAAAAAATTACATTTTATGACAAAAAAATACAACACGAAGCGAAAACGGCTTTGCATTTATCTAGGTACCCATGACGCCATAATGCTCATAAACAAATAAACATAATTACAAATTAAATATTATCATTGAAACAATAAAAACAGTCTAGTTAGTCCAGTTGCTTAAAATGCCTTCCTTGTTCTTCATGACAAGCGCGAATGTTTTGAATTGTTTTTCTTACAACATTTCGTAAATTTTCCCGTGTAATTCTATTAATGGCAGCTCTTACGCAATTTTCCAACTCTTCTCTATTGGTAGGTGGAGTGTTGTAAACCTCATTTTTTATTGTGCCCCACGCGAAAAAATCCAACGGGGTAATATCCGGCGACCTGATAAATAAAATCATTAGTTATTTAGGTCCCTATTAAGGTATAATTATTTATTACATACCTAGGAGGCCATCTAATAGGGCCAGTAGTATCAATCCAATTTTCTCCAAATATGTTGTTTAGATACTCTTGGACTGCGCGAGCATTATGTGCTGGCGCACCATCTTGCTGGAAGATAATGTTAACCCTGTTTTCTAGCGGCAACTCATCCAAAAATTGCTCAATTTCATCCCTGAGGAAATGAAGATATCTTTCACCAGTTAAGTGCCCATAAAAAAAAATTGGGCCTACTATTCTATCTCCAATAATTCCAAGCCAACAGTTAAAACCAAACCTTGCCTGAAAATGATCTTCCTCCATTAGGTGTAGATTATCTTGAGCCCAATACCTTTTATTATTTCTATTAAACATTCCTAGGTTAGTAAATCTACTTTCGTCTGAATACAAAATATTACATGGAAATGTCGGATCTTCATAATTTTTGTCTAGAAACCAATTGCAATGCTCCAATCTTCTGGCAAAATCATGCTGATGGATTTGATATTTAAATGAGTGATACTTGTATTTATGTAAAATTCTCCAGGCCGACGAGATAGTTGTCGCGCATTCTAAAGCAATTTCTCTAAGCGATGCTGTTTTGTATACCTCAACATATGCCAACACATCAATTTCCTTGTCTTCGCTAATAATAATTTGTTCTTCTTCGAGTTCGGGCTCATTCCTCAGCTTCTGAATTAGCCTGGGAAAGTAATATCTCGAAGGGTGTCGTCATCGGGAAACCTCTCAGCATACACCCTGGCTGCTTGAGTACTGTTTTGCAAACATTCGCCATAAATTAGTACCTGTCGCTGTATCGCCTAACCCAATTTTCCCCTTGCCGAGTATACGGGTCGATATTAATTTTATTATAGCCCCTTATCAGATCATCTGCCCCTGAGGTATGAGAATCCCCACCCCGAGAATGTAAAGAGGGCGTCAGTGATCGCCCTATGGCGACCCGTACACTAGGGCCATCGATTTTTGAAAGCTGACGGAAACTAACTTCAGAGTCAGTCGCTATACTCGCGCCGCTTAGGCTGCGGTCAGCCATAATTTTAAAACTGTATTTTATTTGTCCAGGGATGCCAGGCAAATCGTTTATTTGCCGTAGATTAAACTAACAACGGCAACAGCGCTGTTGTCGGTTTGTTAGGAGTAGTCCCACCACCTTTTTCCCCACTGACGGAATTGTCAGCAGTCCACTCAGGCGCAAAGAGAAAAAATGGCTTTTTCAAAAAAAAAAAAATTTTAAGGGATGAATTTAAATTATTTAATTAATTTAAAATTTTTTGAAATTAAAATACGACTGTATTTGAGACTAGGGCGAGACCGCGAGACCTAGTGCTTCCTCAAATAAGCGTGGTTTAAATAAACTTGTCGTTGACTCGGGCACGTTCAACTAACCTACAAACACAATGCAAATGTTTGTGGTGAACAAGGAGGGCTAATTTTTATTTAAGTTCTAAATTTACTTAGGGGTTTGTCCTGTCTTTTGTCACTAAAATTATTTAACGCCTTAAATAACCTGTATTTACAACATAACTTCCCTAACTTATGGAATACAATACAAATGTCACCAATACAGGGATTATCAAAATCGAGATTTATAAATATGTCAATTAAGTACTTAAGATATTACATTCGCGCACAGAAAAATAATCTTAATTATGCGAATTTCTTATTTCTTAATACACAAACTATATCGCTAAACTTAAATATCGCGCAATTTACATGAACTAAAAAATTCCGGTGAAGATGTACTCTTGATACCGGAAGAAAATTTTTAAAACTAGATGTAGTTTATAAGAAGGGCGTTTTCTATAGATAGGTTTATTTTATACTACTTTCACCCGCCGTCGCTCTCAGTGCAGAGTCAACGTGGCTTCCGTAGTTTTCGAAATATTGCTATTCTGTTACACACACCTTTTTTACCTAACTTTTTTCCAACGTTGTAAAGTTATACGAGCGTAGGTGTGATAAACTAGCATGACACGCGCCCGATAATCTATTTACTTCTTCGAAACGATGTGTTCGTTTTTTCTTGTTTCTTTGTTTCACTTCACAAATAACGCACTTTTGTGAAGACTAGCGACTTTCTTTATTGATCCTAGGGATTCTCGACAGCCTACTAGAGATCATGAAGTAGTGCCCAAAGAAAACCAATAAAAAAACCCACGCAACTTAAATAAATTAGAAAGCTGAAAAATATATAGGTGATATTTTGCAAAGCTAACCAATTTAAATAATTACGTTGTCGAACGCGGGGGCTTCAGGGTACGCACTGAAGGTTCTTCAGCTGATTGACTGGATCATCAGCTTCCTGTTGTTTCAAAGTTCCTGGTTCCCAGTTTTTTGCAGCAGTTATTATCGGTGTTGTAATTGACGTTTTCGTGGCCAAAACACCGCCGTGAGCTCTCTCTCTGCTGCTCGAGACCAACTGCCGTTTTTGGTCGTTGCTGGCACAAGAGTCTGTGGACCAGACGGATAGGTGCACCGAAAGAAGCCGAACGCCGCGGTGTCAATCTAGGTTATGTGCGTTTACATGTCGTCCGAAACAATAATAAGATGTAGGCGTATTTACAAGTTTACATGTCGTTTTAAAACGATATTAGGTAATAAATAAATTATATTAAATTACGTTATATTTATGAATATTTCCGGCTTTTTATGTAATTGGCAAAAATCTTAAGTTCAGAATTCGACGGTGTTAGGACAGTTTTTAGCTATTTTTATTGTTTATTATTATGGTAGTAATACAAATTTAAGTAATTAAAAAAGTAAATCAAATGAAAATCATTTTTCGTATTAAAAAAGTAAAGACAAATCAAATAATAGTATAGGGATAACATACCTATAACGGTTGGTTGCCCATTAGAAGTTGAACTCATTTCTTTCTTCCATTGTTGCACCTAATGTTAGGCTTTTAGACATTTGTCAAGTTGGTATATAAGTATTACATGACTTTTTATACAATAAACTTTTCAAGCAATAAAAAATCAATAAATATCTGGGCACATTCTGCCGTTAATAATAATTTAGTAATTCCGTAGGTACGGTGGTAAACTTTAATTATTTTACAAATATGTAATAGATTTCTTGACAAAACGGTGAAGCTAAATGCCAATTTTTTACAAACACAAACGTATAAAATTAACAAAAGTGTAATAGATTTCTCGATGGAATGGTGAACTTGATAATATTTATTTAGAAATACATACTTAGGTAGATACCATACAATGACATTTGAAATAAGAAAAAAAAGTTAAAAGTTTGACACTAAACTTTGGACACCCTGTACAATTCGTATTAATCAAACTTGGTTAATGAGACTGTTCGACCTTATTTATTAAATACAAATTGTATAATTTTATTAACGAGGCATTATTTTCATTTTTTATTAATTTTTAAAACCAGTGGTGCAAAACTGATTTTTCTTTGTTTTTATTTTTTTTTGTATATAATACTGAACCGATTTCATTAAAATTTGAAGGCAACTATAAAAGGCATCCATATATCAGAATATTCAGGGCGGAATATTTAACTGGAATAAATTCAGTAATAGAAAGCCGCTTTATTTGCGGAGAAAATACGGAAATACGGGTGCCTTTATTTTTAGTTTGGTACACTTTTCTCGTCCCGTTATGAAATTTACCCCTTCTGGGGGGTAGAAACCGCCCCTAACTTTTTTTTCTCAAACGTATTGCGGTAGCTCGTTGGAAAGGGCATAAAAAAAGGAAAACGACCCACTATTTACTTTTGCATTTCGATAATCTAGACGCATTTTTTTTTATTGTAAAAATTGTTGGAAATGTTAGGGGGGTTTCTACCCCCAGAAGAGGGGTAAATTTTATGACGGGACGAAAAAAGTTTAACAAACTAAAAATAAAGGCACCCGTATTTCCGTATTTTCTCCGCAAATAAAGATACTTTCTAATACTGAATTTATTCCAGTTAAAAATTCCACCCTGTATCTGTGGCTTGGTACAAGAAGTGCATATTATATGTCACTATTTTGCGTTTTTGAGATAAATATGCCAAAGTACTAATAAAAAATGTAAATTTTATGAGGGTAAAATGTCTAAACCCCATTTTACAAAAACAAAAAAAATGCTTATGTCATTTATTAACTATTTAAAAGTTTAAACTTTTAAAGCGAATATTATCAATTTCACAAAAACTGACATATGCACACACAGATACATAATATATAGCATGTAATTTAAAAAATAGATCCTTATGACGTCACGCTTTTTTGGAACACCCTGTATAAACAAAAATATTTTCCTGAAATGCGCCATAGGATACAGGTCTAGTCCGCAAAATGCCAAAATAATAACTTAATTTTTAAGTGAGCTAGGGAAGACGGGAGGTGATGAGATACACGACCCTGTAGAATAAACTTTCATTCAAAAATGATAGACTGATATAGACATTATTCTAAATATTTCCCATTTAAAAAATGTGTATAAGTGGCTTTTAATCCTCCCTTGTATACTCGTACATAATTCAAAATATATATTATAATGTACCTTATAGTCCTAGATTGTCTCGCACAGGTCACAGGTCACACAATGAATACTAAGTACGCGTTTATCGTTTATCAAACGTGCCTGGTAAAACACATGAATTTCGCGCCAATAAGTTATGTCAAACGGTTTTCTTTCGATTCGATCGATCGGCATCGGGCACCGGAGTTCGGCTTCTTTCGGTGCACCTATCCGTCTGGTCCACAGACTCTTGTGTTGCTGGCACATGCTTCTCGGCGCGCAAATATCTTGGCCAATCGAATTATTTGTTGCTTCGTTGTCATGGTGAGGGGCGGGGCTAATTCTGAATTCCTTCTTAGTTAGGCCACCCGTCAAGCAACAGCCAAGCGTCGCGACGCTTTGAAGACGTCAGGCTCTAACAATGCTATAAATTTTATGCTTGTAATTGTCTTATTACTTGACCGATTTTTCTCGGAAAAGTGTTGATATTACGACATACCATATCGATTTTTTGTTTCTGTTATAGGTTTCCATTTTAATATTTTATTACAAAATTACATAATACATAAAATAGCAAGCTACTGTTGTCATGTCAAACTAATTTCAATGATGGCGGATTTTAACTTTGTAATTATGTTCATTTGTTTATGAGCATTATGGTGTTGTATTTTTTGTCATAAAATGTTATTTTTTATAAATTATCGCTGCTCTTTTAACTTGACATTAGGATGTGTGATATAGAATTGTTGGAAAAAAAGTGCTCTATCTTTTTGCCCGAGTGAGCCAATATGTTTCCACTTGGAAAAATTGAGTTCTCTTGGAAAAAGCCTTTTTAAAAAGTTAAAAAGTGTGTAAAAAATAAACACAATAAAACTTGAAAATTGCATTTTTATTAAGATTTTGGTTTAGAAGTAAACAATTTTAAAGAGTTCATAGCAATCTAGACGAAAAAATAAAAATAAAATTAAAAATAATTTAAAGTATCAAAAAGTAACGTATGGGGTGTCGTTGAATTTGGAATGGTGTTCTAAATCGATATAGCCAAAAATATACAGGGTGTTCCATTTAAAAATCTAAGGTTGAGATCATTTCCGGTTAAACCGGAAGTGATAAAATGGCATCCGCTATGTCATCAAATGCAAAAGAATATCACATATAAACATACAAAATTTTAAATCTGTAATTTAAACAACAAAAAAGTTATAGGGGCGAGCGTACCTCCTGAAACACCCGGTATATGCCTCTTCAAACATGTCATATTTCAGCGCGTGACGGCACAAAAGCTTTTCCGCTGCATAAATCAGTATAGTGCATGGAATTTACGTAAGTTTTAGCGCTTAGTATTCGTCGTGTTGTTCACTGTCAAAAATCTCTTTCATTGGCGTATTTAGGGGAGGGCTGCCGGGCTGAAGCCCCTCCGAGCCTAGGAGCTCGGGTCTAAAAGTCTAAGTGCAACCTAATTCTTCGTCTCACGCTTGGACTCTTAAATTAAATTAAATTTTCTTCTGACATTAGTGACAGTGAATCTGAAGTGCTGGAAAATATTGAGAAACAGGGCAATTCTGAAAATGATCAAATTGAGGAGAAGGAAGAATTTCAGCTACTACTAGGACATTTTCAGGTTATACTAGCTCAGATTACCGCCTTATTGACACTTAAAGTTTTGTTTTGTTTGCAATTTTCCCATTACGCAAACGCACTCTTTTTCAGTTGACGTTAGTCTTAGATTTTTTGTACTAAAACTTAATTTTTGACACACACCCCCTTTAAGGCCCATTTTTATAAAATCAATTTAAACCGAGGTCCAGTTTATATTATAAATTGTCAGAAATGATCGTTTTATAATACGAGATTGACACAAAGTTTCAGTTAAGAGTGATTTACTTGATCATAACTCATACCAAGTTATGACCAGGTTGATCACTCTTAACTCGAACTTTGCTTTCAATCCCACATTAAAAAAATACTATTTTTGACATTTCTTCGGTTTAAACTGGACCTCAGTTGGAATCGAATTTATAATATTAAGCCTTAATCAAAATATAACCAATAACCTTGTTTTTTGTAACACTCGCCTCCTCCAGAAAACTCCGTCAAATCAAAATAAAATACCCAATAAGTGTCAAATCAATAATGATTGTTGCGATAAGGAATATCTCTTATCTTGCCCGGTTCTAATTGTGTTATGTTCTTAAGGGTTTAAATTCCAACCAAAGAAAATTATCATTAATATATTAGTTTAAGAAGACTTAAAGTTTCTTCCCATTTAACTTACAAGTTCCAAGTATGAACTATCTCTTCAACTTAAAAATTAACATTGCTGGAACTGCCAGAGGACTTTGTTTTAAAAAAGTAGTTAAAATTTTTTATAACATTCATAGATATTATTTTTCTTTATTTCAGAAACGTGAGGAAGGTTGGTGGGTGGTTATCGGGGATCCCAAGACAAACTCGCTGTTATCAATTAAGAGGTTGACTTTGCAACAAAAGGCAAGAGTCAAGTTGGACTTTGTCGCACCCAGTCCTGGCCACCATGGTTATACGTTGTATTTTATGAGTGACGCTTATTTAGGATGTGACCAAGAATACAAATTTTCCATTGATGTGGGTGACTTTGAGTCCAGTGCAAGTGATTCAGATTAAATCAACACATTTTTTGTATTTACAATAGGCTGGAGGTAGGCTGATATGAACTGAATTTTGAGTTGGTGAATTTTTAGGGCTTTGACACTTGAAACAGTTCGCCAAAACTTCTAGAATAAGATAATTAAAAGATAAAAATAATAATTTATAGAAAATACTTATAATATTCATCTGTATATTTCCATTGAGAAATAGGTCTTTTTAATAAACATTGTCAATCGATTTAAAATATATTTTATAGGCCAAAAACGTTTTCTCTTAACAACGACGTAAACAAGAAAATAATGTGAATAACAAGAGCGGATTTAGGGGGGGGGGGGGGGGGTGTAATAATTCCGAATATTACAAGATGTCTTTATCCTTGATATTGATGTGACATCCTTTCCGATATACAGGGTGATTCCTAAGTTGATACTTCTTTTTTAGCTGTGTATAGAAGGCATTAAAATAAACAAAATTTTCGAATACCTTTTTTCAAAAAACTCAAAAATAAGGTACTTACATTCATTTATTACACTATGGATCAAATACGGTTCTGCCTAACTTGCCCGTTGAATAACATTAAGAACACTTTTGGGTGTAGGATAACCTCGCAAGGGAAGCGTTCTGCGTATAATCTCGAAGCAGCAGCCGCACTTTGACGACACTCGCCGTAAATTAGCACCATATCTACTACTAGTTCATTGTTTTCAAATTTTACCATTTTCACGTGTCACCAATTTAAAATAACTTGCTTCAGAAAAACACACCGCAGCGGATTGACAAATAACTGAACACCGACCAGTAAACTGCATGACTAATAAGATAAACAACATAAAGTATAGCAGGCTACGTTTTGATGACCAGACCCGCACTTAGATTTTTTACTTCTGTATCTCGCCTATTTTTAAATTTTTTGAAAAAAGTTGTTTATTTTAATGCCTTCTATACACAGCTAACAAAGAAGTATCAACTGAGGAATTACCCTGTACTCTATCTGTATGCAATTAAGAGTTCCATTGTAGGATGTACATTATACAGCCTAATCTTAGTACGATGAAAAAACGGCTGTACAATGTGCATACTATAGTAGTCAGCGACTTGTCTAGTTATTTATAATAATACAAAATCATATAACAAAATATATTTATTTAAAACGGAGTTCATTTTTATCACAATCTATATTTTGAATCTAATTCCCCTGGAAATTTTTTGAAGTAACTATTTACTATATCCTCAGTTACTTCTTTTAAGGTATCTGGTTTCCATTTCGGAGTGGTGTTATCAACAAGTAAAGCTCTAACACCTAAAAATGAAGTACCATGATGCTGTGTACTATATGTTACGACCCACACTCGAATTATTAATAACGACCGGTTATTATCAGTTTAGGATTGACGTTGGCCCAAATCCAAATAAATAGTCAAATAGAAAATAAACTATGGCTGTGTACGTGTACACGTTGAGTAGGATTGAAGAAAAGAGAATTTGTATTACTTGTAAATACTTATTTTATTAATATTGTAGCAGAACGCTTTCGGCTTTCGCCATTATCAGAGCTATCTGAAAGCGAAAATTGAAATTTTTTTTATGACGGTAGGTTAAATAATAGAAATTTTTGAAATGAATTTGTGGAATTCAAAGAATTTAAAACATTCTTGTTGATTTAAAATATCTAACATTTGGTTTTTAATACTCACTCGTCAATAATAATTACACAATGATATCCTCATTTAGGTAAGATGGCATTTCGTCCACTTAGTATTTTAAGACAATATTAAAATGGTAATAAAGACAATACGAAAACAAAACAAAAAACATCCTTGATTAAAAAAAAAACATGCAGACAGTGGTAAAAGCAACAAACAAGTGAAACGAAGAAATCAAAAATTCTAGATGAGGTTACAGAATTAAAAATCTATCCTTTAATTTTAATATGAAAAGAAGGATATAATGAGTTTTAAGGTGCTTATTCTGAATAACGAATGCATATCTTTCACGTGTTTTGGCGGGATTTTTTGAATTCAAACTGCGTTTCGTGGAAAGAGTGAACTGATTTATGAAGAAGAGAACGAAAATAAAAATATAAGGAAGAAATCACGACATGATGCAAAATGTTAAATTTAAAATCCCATTCCCCCTGTGCATCGTGTCGTGATTTCTTCTACTTCCCTCAAATTTTTATTTTCGTTCTCTTCTTCATAAATCAGTTTACTCTTTCCACGAAACGCAGAAAAGATACGTAGTACGTAAGGAAAGATACGTTTTACAACATTTTTTTTTTAAAGACCTCAGGAATAGCTACTTGAAATATTGTAGATTACTTAGGAAGCACAACATTCTGTAACTGCTTGGATTTAAGCAGATTTTTGATTTTTTTTACAAGTTAATAGTTAAAGTCTCTTCGGCCCACTTGGAGCCATCATTTTCTAATCTTACAATGATTTCTTCCACCGTAGGAGCCGAAAAGCAATGATTTATTTTTTCCATGTCCAACGAAAAATCGGTTGTATCTTCTTTCTGGAATTTAGTGAGGGTAGTTTTAATATCATTTTCATTTGAGCACTGGAGTAGTGCTTCTTCTATACTCGGAAGGTTTGAACTGTCAGTGTAATGTGTTGCAAGACCTGAGGATTCATATAGTCTATAATTTTTAAGTGCATCAATTATATTTTTGCATACAGGGTATCCTAAAAGATATGGTCAATAGTCAGGGATTAAGGAGATTGGGCCGAAATAAGCTTAGAACTTTATATAAAATGTTCTCCTTTATCCTCTCTTTACCGAACTACAACCCCCTGAAGGAGGGACTTAAGATGATTTTCATTAAATATTTTCAAAAGTATCAAAGATGAAAATATGAAATTTGGTAAACTTCAATATAGTATCGTAAAAATATTCGCCATGTAAAAAATAGGGTCAAAAGGAGGAGTAAAAATAGACCTACATATATATATTCTAAATAAACTATTGGAATTTTTTAAATTATATTTCCGTCGACCGTGTATTTACATCCGATATTAACGTTCCCAAAATCATTCATTAATTACCCCTATTAATGCATGATTTTCTGTTAATGCACGATTTCCCAAAATCATTCATTAATGACCCCTATTAATGCATGATTTTCTGTAAATGCACGATTTTGGTAATTAAAATTAAAGGCAGCCATGCAAACAAATCAACAAAATAATAAAACGTCAATCCAAAACGTCGTCCGCTGTCATTAGTATTTGTAGAATTGTGAAATCTGAATTGTAAAATAAAAGTTGTTAACTGTTTTTCTTCACTTTAGTAAAAAATACGGTCGACGAAAAAACATTGTAACCAACTCTTACATTAAAATGCGATTAATGATCTAGAACATTAACGCGTGAGCGTAGCGAACGCGTTAAAATATTTCGATCATTAATCGCCATTATTAATGTACTTGTTGGTTAAATTACTATTAATGTTGTCTTCTAATGCAAGGTAATTTTTAAATAAATTTATTTCGAAAACTGTACACATTAAATGTAGTTAAGGTCTATTCTTACTCCACTCCCCCTCTTTTTGACCCTACTTTTTACATAACAACATTTTCACGATCATAGATAGACGCAGTATATACATATACCAAAATTTCCAGATTTCATGACTTTATTTTTGATAGTTTCGAAAATATTTAGTAAAAACCATCTTCAGAGTTCCCCTTTCATGGAACTGTAGCTCAGTAATGCAAGGACAACCTTTTATATACAGTTTTACCCAATCGATCTAATTCTTAATTATTGTATCGACCATACCTTTTAGGACACTCAGTATATAATATTTATGCATATGATGCGCTTCTTATAAATATTTTAAATAAGAGGATATAGAGTAGTTATCTGTACATGGAAAAGAGATCAATGAAGTTTAAAAAGGTATTTTAATTTTCAAAAAAAAACCTAATAATATATGTTTTTAAAATTTATTTTAACAACGGGGTTGATCCGATTTTCAGGACGAACCTTATTGTGGGAAAATATTGCAATAAATCTAACCTAACATTTAAAAAAAAATCACTGTTAATGTAAACTTGGATTATAAATATAAATTATTTACTTAGGAGATTTTTTCCAAGTGTCCCGTCCGTTCGCGTGGAATGGCGGAGAGACAACCGTCATCAGCTTTGTCAACAAGAGTATAAACTCTTATGATTAATAAAGCATAATTTGAATTTGAATTACATGAGTTTAATTACTTAATTTAAGCCAAAATTGATTCAACCGATGCCACAAAGGGTTAGTCCAAAAAATATAATCCTGCAGGGTGGTCTTTATTTGATTAATCACTATACCTTTGTTTTTGAATAATCAGTTTTTTTTTCAAAAATGAAAGAGGACAATGAAAAAATAAATTGTAGAACATTCTGGCACGGTTATCTGTGAGTCTGGCAATGATGCAAACATAAATGATATTTTTGAAGAACTTGCATCAAATATTATTTTAATTACCTGCTTTTAAAATATCAGCTCCCATTAATCTAGCTCCAGTCAGTCCAAGATACCATCCTAACCTTCCACTTAGTCTAGACAAAATGTAAGAGCTACCAGCATCAGGAATTAATCCGATTTGAGTTTCTGGCGTGGCCAATAGTGTTCGTTCTGTTGCTATTGTGTAACGACATAAGGCTGCCAACGCCACAGAGCCCCCCATAACTATTCCATCACCAAATGATATGGAGGGAATGGTCAATGAGTGAATAATACCGTTATTCTTGTACGCACCTCTAAATAGGTCATACTGTAGATTGTCACCTATAGAAGCTGCTTTTGCTATTGCTTTGATATTTCCACCAGCGCTAAATGCCTTGTTACCATTGCCTGTGTCAAAAGGCACAAAATTAAAATATAACCTAAGAAATATTTCCAATGTGACAAAACTATGTGGAGTATGTGGATTTAATACTCTTTATTTTAGATTTATTGTGATTGAAATCAAACCTAACTTGAAAATAATAAAAAAAAAACATTTTAAATGCATCCTTCAATTTTTACATCAAAGCGTTAAGACGAGTGCCGCCGGAACACCTGCAGGCAGATACAAAAAAACACCGCAAAACAAACCTTTATTTTTGGGAATCAGAATCGGTGCATAGTAGTGATGTGCGACTTGGATAAAGTATCGGATGCTGAGGGATAATAATTTGTTACATGTGTCTATATTTTGGATACTAAACGATTCATGGAAAAATAACAAATATAATAATTAAATTTAAATGGTGACGTATTACGAGTAGCGACATCTATGGTCTATTTCTTATCGATTGCGAACGATGACAAAAAAAAATTGAATAAAAATTCACCTAATTGATTAAATCATGGACCAATACATAAATGCATAGCCAACTTATTAAAGGTCTTTTTTTTTAAATCACAGAAGAAGAATAAGATATTTCCGTTTGATTGATTTCTAACAAATATATGCTAATTATAAAACTTTTAGCAATTAAAAATAACTTTTAGCTCTATTACGAAACAAACAATCTATTAACTGTACATAAAATCGGTTAATTTCACGTTTTTCTGCAACATAAAATAGTAAACCTATGCCTACTTTGTGTTGAAGCAAAAAGGATGACCGATTTATCGACAAAATATAGAAGGCCATGCCAAACGCCAAACATTGTGACATAACCTAAAAATTCATCCTAAAGGCCGCTTTACAGATTGCAATTTTTCTTTCACGCAAGTTATCTTGCACTTCTTGCAGCAATAAATATTTCACTTCGTTTTACTGCGTGCAATGACTTGCCAAGATCGTAGGTGTAATGTTAACTTCTAGTTGCATTAACAGGATGGTGGTATGTATCATATTGTACAATGTATGATCTTAATTTAAAATAAATTTATATTGTATTTGTAAATCCGACCATGACTTATGACTCGTGAAATATTGAAATCCGGTCTTAAGCCATAACTATTGGAGATATCATAAATATGATAATAAACTTTTTTGTTCAGATTTAAATGCTCAGACACTTTTTTTAAGTGTTTTTGTTTTGAAGCTACAGATCAAAAAACATTTCTAAGACATTTTCCCTCCCTTATGCCAGGGTTGAATAAAAAAGAATGATAAATAGTATTTTCGACCAAAAAAGCAACTTTCTAACTAAAATTCCTTTTTAAGCTTGTCATTTAGTGCACTACAAGTAATATTTCGTTTCTGTCGTTGGTAAATCCTTGTTTGAATACTGTGAATGTGGTCGAATTAGACAAGGACTTGGAACAATCAATGACTGATATAATTTCCCGACTATTTAAAAAAATCAAAGTTGATGATGGTTTTTAAAAAACGAAACGTCGGATTAAAAATTTAATTACACCAACTTATAAAAGAGAAAAAATGAAAATGAGAATGTAAACTTTATTTTAACATATCTCCTTAAACAGAGTCAGAAAAAAATAATAACAAAATCGCGAAAATTAGGTCTTGGCCAAATATCTTCGAAATTTGAAAACAAAATGTTGCAGATTTTAGTGGGGCGCATCTTTTTTCTAATTTAACCACCTCTGTATCTTATTGTATGGTTTACGAGATCCATGTAGAGTGTATCCTTATCTGGGACATCTTGTATATTGCGACGCCTGTAGAGTCGAAACAACAGAATATGGACAAAAATATAACTAATATTTTTTGTAGAAAATTTATTTTTTAATTTTAATAACTACGCATTTTCCTCAAACAGTAATAAATATTACGATATTGGGAAAATTGGAGAAGAATCAAGTTTTAGGCCATTTTTTAAACATTAAATCCGGGCCTGGGTGTAAAATTAATATGTATTTTCCAAGTAAAAGAAAAAAGATTTAAAGAAAGAAAATTTATTTTAGCATGTCCGGAATTGCTCTGCAGGCTAGAGGTGGAAAACAATCGATAGTGTACTGATTAATTTATATTACTTGTTTAAACAAGTTTTGGTGTACTCTTCTTTCTCCCTATTACCTTACCCAAGACCTCGTCAAAATTTTATGAAAATTCACTTTGTTTATAGATACCACTTACCTTTGATTATAACAAGTGTCTTTTTCTCCTTTTCCCATTTAATCAAAGTGGGACTGATTTCTTCACCATGGACATACTTAAAGAGTTCATGGCTTCAGGAT
The DNA here is from genome assembly GCA_935413205.1 of Polydrusus cervinus. Lineage (NCBI taxonomy): Eukaryota > Metazoa > Arthropoda > Insecta > Coleoptera > Curculionidae > Polydrusus > Polydrusus cervinus. The sequence goes on along the minus strand of OW284513.1, from coordinate 43,786,259 downwards.
GGTTTAAAATAATTATTCCTTTATCTTCAATATTTTTTATAATTACATCATTCTCTTCTGTACACATTTTTCGAGACATGTTCATTAGTGCATGGGAAAACCTCTGATAGGCCTTCCGTTGAAAAATACATTTTGTCAACTTAAAAGTAGGAATTACAATAAATGATCAATAAAAGACCAATACATATATAATATAGATATAATGCTTACCATTACGACTTAGAACTTTAATTTAAACTAAAACTAATGTGTAATTTTTTATTTATCAAAAAAAAACGTAATACAATAAAGACTGAAATCACTAAAACTCTCGATGGCCTTCTAGAATTTAACGACCAGTGGGTAAGAATCTAATAGCGATTTCGGTTTACAGATCTCGGGCACTCTGAGAGCGCTCTGTGACGTCATATATCTGTCATAGCCATATAGTGAGATATCTCGATTTCGATAATCGAACACGCAAATCTTGGGGAGAGCACTCTCAGAGTGCCCGAGATCTGTAAACCGAAATCACTATAAGATGTTTCACTCACTCTTCTTACCTCGAGAAGGCTATGCTTCGAACAAACAATCAAAATAAAGTTTTAGCACATGCCGACCCGTTACTAACAAACCGTATTTTCTTCTGTGACGGTTTCTTAAAACGTGCTCCACACAGAACACGAACAAAGAGAAAAGTTATTAACGTGTTAAATGATAGATGCCGCTGTGACTTTTAGGGCGATGCTAACACCAAGAAGCGGAGTGGGATGAACTAATTAGGGCGGAAGGGGGGTAGGGGAAGCCACCATATGTTTTTATTTTTTGAAGGTTAAATTAATATTTTGAAATTTAAAATTTGTAATAAATTTTTTTTTATTAATTACGTTTTTATTACTAATAAATACAATTTGCACTGCACGATTCGTAATAACAACGTATTTTTATAAAAAATTATTTAAAACAAATTTTAAATGTCAAAATATAATTAACCTCGATAACAAATATTATATATATTATTTTTAGGAAAACAATCAATAATACAACGTTTTTATTGCACAAAATCATTAAATTTATATAAAATAGTCTTTAAGGAACGCCTTTGAAGTATTCCTTAATCTCTACAAAAGCAGAGGCCAAGGAACCCTGCGTCAAAGTGTTCTCAAGATACTACATACCACCCTCGACAAACACCCACAGCATAAATAAATTTATTAACAAAATAAATAACTGAGATCACACATCTATGGTACACAAATAAGTTTAGGGTCATAATAATTATTAAAGTTCAGAATTTAGAGAATGATAGGTCGAGATCCAGTACCAGTGAAGATCAATAAATCAGGTGGAGGTCAGTATCCGTGAGGGGCATCTTCAAGTTCAGGTCTAAATCCAGTGGCGGTTGGTTAACATCACGTTCATCAACATTCTGAAGGATTTATCATGAAACAAGAGAACAGCGACAGAGTCTAATATTGGCAAATTATTTCTCTTACCACTAGTTAACACATCAGGTACAAAGTCAAAAAAGGGGCAAAGAAAGAAGAATTTATGTAACTTTTAAGATTTTATTGTTTATTTTGCTTTTACAAAAACTTTTGTATATTTAAGTGACGAACTTATATAGACTACCTTGGTTATTTTGTTCACTTAAATTCTTGTGAATCCTTAAATAGACAGTCAGCTTGATAATATCAATAGTTATATAATGTTGCTGGCAAAAATTGGGTAATGTACTACCTATCCCTAATATGTTTAATAACATCGAGCCTTTTTTTTAACCTCGATAAGAAGCTGACTGAACAATAAGAAATTTGATATATTATGAGTTATGTGAATAGACAAGCTGAGCGAGTATCAAGATTCCTAGAATGCAGAGCTTGCAAAGAGATAACACCGAACTTATATATTGTCATTTTTAACATTGTAAATTCATTCTTTGCTTCTCATTTGTAAACATAAGTTGCTGCTTATAAAAATAAAAGTTTTTAAAAACAAAATCGGTTGTTTAAAAGACTTAACTGGCGCAGTCGGAACGGATTGGGGTAGTTTTCGAGCAATTTCTCGTCATCGTGACGGTTGTGCGTAAAACGTGGGTTTCAACCCTTAGACTCCTAAAGAACCTGTGATTGTGACTGTTTTGTGCACCAAAAAGTGGTTGAGTCCAGCTGAGGTCAACGCAGAAGTCCAAAATCACCCCCGTAAGCAGTACAGGATTATCACCGAGAGTAAAGAATCACCCGAAGGAAGAAAAGGCTTACAACCCGTTGGGTAAGTGTCCAAGTATCCCTTCTTTCCTTTCATCATCCCCGGTTAGGCTGGTGAAAATAGTTTTAAGTGTCAAATATTTTTAGTTTTCAAAGATTTTCAAAAAAAATTAATTTTAAGAAAAGTACATTTCTCTGATGAAGAAAGTACTTCTATTTTAGAAAAAGTTACTTTCAGAATTATTTTATGAGTGAATTAGACATTGACGACATATTAAGTCAATTCTTTCAAAGTTTAAACCTAAACAGTGAAAAAGATCTAAAAAGTAATAAAATGGACCCTCAAGCTCAAGCAGCTCAGGCTCAAGCTCAAGCCCAAGCTCAAGCAGCTCAGGCTCAAGCTGCTGCTCAAGCACAAGCTTTAATACAAGCGCCAAATATTAATTATACATTGCTTAAAATGTTTATCGATACGATATTTCCCTATAATGGTGACCCAAATACATTGACAAGTTTTCTATCAGCTGGTGATTTCCTTATTACAACCTACGGTAACGGAAATGATCCGATTATAAATGCATTTGTACTAAGAGCGATTAGAATGAAACTAATCGATCGCGCGCAAATACTTGTAGGTTGTAGAATGGAACTTCAAACATGGGATCAAATTAAAACTGCATTATATGATTGTTTTGGTGATAAACGAAACTTGGAATGCTTAGAACAAGATTTGTTTATGGCCACCCCTTTAAGAAATGAACATCCTCTAGATTTCGCGAAAAGATTACAAGTTCTTAGAAGTAATCTTGCCCAAAAAATTAATTCGTTCGCCGCCAATCAAATGGACCAGGCGACCAAATTAATTTATTTACGCCAATACGATCAAGTTTCATTGAGGACGTTTATTCGTGGTTTACCTGGGCCCTTACAAAGTATTATTAGACTTAAAAATCCTGATTGTTTAGAGTCGGCAATGACTCAAATTAACGAAGAAGAAAATTTTCAGTACTCTCAAAATCTTTTTAAGGCTCCAATTCCACCCAAAATCATGCCTATAAGACCAAACTTATTACCTATAAAACCAAATTTCCCAGTATATGGTCATAATAATAATAATTATAATCATAACCAAATAATAAGACCGAATTTCATGCAACCAAGACATTTTAATAACTATCAGAACTATAATAACAATATGCAAAACACACACATGATGCATAATAGGCCGGCGCAGCCACATCAAAATATGCCTATGCAAAATTTCTCTCAAAATAACTCTTTCCCAAGAGCACCTATTAATGTACAACCCCATTTTGTTAACAGAAATTACCCAACAAATAGGCAAGTTTTTGGTCCACCCAAAAATGTTTTTAAGCCTACTGGTCAAGTACCTACCAACAAGCCAGAACCAATGTCGGTTAGATCGCGTTATACGATGCCTAACGAACGTAATAATCAAAATCAATCTAATTTCTTTAAACAAAGCGGTCCGAGAAATTTTGTTTCGCAAGAACTATACCAAATTGACGAAAATCAAAATGATAATTTACAACAAATCACAACAGCATCTGGTGCAGCCAGCGATGCCAAAGAAATCTCTGAAAACACCGGAAACATAAAAAACGAAAATTTTGAATTTCTTGAACATCAAAATCAGGAATTTTCAAATCAATATGACGATTACAACCAATATAATCAATATAACCAATATACTGACGATATTGAATATCCCGAAAATTACCAAAATAATGACCAATACGAAAATTTTACGATACCGAGCCGATCAAATTTTGGAACTTAACATCTGATATGAACACCGAAATAAATAACAGTTTACCCTATATTCAAATTAAAAATCCCCCTTTAAAACTTTTAGTTGATACAGGTTGCTATCATTCAATTATTAAACCTGACATAGCAGAACAATATTTCGCAGAAAAAATTTATCACTGTCCTACGGTAATAAAAACCGGTGTAGGAACAAAAGAGATATTATTTAAAGCAGATATCCCTGCCTTTCCTGAATTTAAAGTAAACACCGATGTATCTTTCATACTTTTTAATTTTCATGAATATTTCGACGGTATCATAGGGCTAAACGAATTAAGAAGATTTAATTTTTCTATTGATTTATTTAATAAACAATTAGTAAACAAAAATATGACAATACCAATTTTATACCGAGAACCAGATAAGGAAACTTATAGCATATCAGTTAACGCCCACGAAGTTTTAACTACAAACGTGCCCGTATCACAAAATAATGTAGATGTAATTTTACCTGAATGTGTTATCAACGATTTATATATTCCCGAGACTTTAACTGTCGCTAAGAACGGTTTTGCACAGACAGAAATTTATAACTACACTGAGAAAAATATAACAATTCATTTTTCCGAACCGTTGAATGTTTGGTCATTTCCAGATTCCCATAAGGAAAATTTCGATTTCTTACATATAGAAAATATTTTACAACAAACAAATAAAACTACAAACAGACAGACAGACATTTCAAAATTAATTCGTTGTGAACATTTAAATGCTGAAGAAAAAACCGCGTTAATAAAACTCTGTAAAGAATATACAGATATTTTCCACCGTGAAAATGACCAACTTACCTTTACCAATAAAATTAAACACGTCATAAGGACGACCGACGAAATCCCCGTGCATACAAAATCATATAGGTACCCATTTATTCATAAGGAGGAGGTACAAAGACAGATTAATAAAATGCTCGACGAAGGAATTATTAGGCACAGCCAAAGTCCTTGGAGCAGCCCAATATGGGTAGTTTCGAAAAAACCAGACGCTAGCGGAAAGAAAAAGTGGAGAATAGTCTGCGATTTTCGCTGCGTAAACGCAAAAACAATCGATGACAGATATCCATTACCGAATATCAATGACATCTTGGATAAGCTAGGCCGTTGTACCTACTTTTCAACCATAGACCTCTCATCAGGGTTTCACCAGATTGAGATGGACCCTAATTCGATCGAAAAAACAGGTTTCAATGTTGAGAATGGGCACTACGAGTTTCTGCGCATGCCATTCGGACTGAAGTGCGCACCGGCGACGTTTCAACGCGTAATGGATAATATTCTGCGTGATTTACAAGGAAAAATATGCCTGGTGTATATGGACGATATTATAATCTTCTCGACTAGCCTAGAAGAGCATATTAAACATCTACAATTAGTTTTTGAAAAACTAAGAGAAGCTCAGTTAAAAATACAACTAGACAAATCGGAATTTCTTAGAATTGAAGTAGAATTTCTGGGACATTTGATCACAAAAGATGGTATAAAACCGAATCCTCGAAAAATCGCTGCAATACAAAAATTTCCATTGCCAAAAACTGCAAAAGATATAAAATCATTTTTGGGCTTACTAGGATACTATAGAAGGTTTATAAAAGAATTTGCAAAATTAACAAAGCCATTTACAAAATGCCTAAAGAAAGGAGCCACTATCGAACACACGGCCGAATTTTTAGAAACATTCGAAACATGTAAAAATATATTATGTAATGACCCAATTCTACAATACCCGGATTTCGAAAAACCATTTATATTAACAACTGATGCATCAAATATTTCATTGGGAGCGGTCCTTAGTCAAGGCAAAATTGGTAATGATCTCCCAATAGCTTACGCATCGCGGACATTAAACCCCGCAGAAATAAACTACTCAACAATTGAAAAAGAACTCTTAGCCATTGTTTGGGCTACCAAATATTTTAGACCCTATCTTTTCGGACGTAAATTTATTATTGTAACAGATCATAAACCATTGCAATATTTATTTAACATGAAAGAACCAAACTCACGACTGGTTAGATGGAGATTAAAATTAGAAGAGTTTGATTATGAAATACGATATAAAAAAGGAAAACAAAATACCAATGCCGATGCACTATCAAGAATAGAAATAAATATGATGGAAAATGAGTCACTCTTAGGAAATCCTGGAGATATAAATGACGATATCAATCAGTACATCCATACAGAAGAAAATCAAGACGTCAGTTTAGAACAACTAGAACAAATTACTGAAATATTTAACCCAGAAAAAACAAATGAAAACCCTCCAAAAATAAATATAATATCCGATATACAAATAAGACCAGAGAGAGAAGTATCTGATAACGAAACAGTACACTCAGCAGTAGAAGACCCTATTTTAAACATACCAATAACCGAAAATTGCTTAAATACGTATGCCAACCAAATTATTTTTCATCAAAAAACAGAAGGACATTATCATGTAATAAGAAGTAACCCATTTATAACAAAAACTAGATACACTGTATTTTTAACACAAAATTATAAAAATGAAATAATAAAATTTTTCAAAGAATATTTAAACCCGACTAAATACTACTGTATGTTCATCAAAAACGCAGAAATTAATCTACCTAAAGAAATAAGCGTCTTATTACCAAAAATATTTAGGAACCATGCATACAAACTGACTCTGTCGAAAATTTATTTAAACGATGTCACAGAAGAAAATAGACAAAAGAAATTAATAACCTACCACCATAACAAAACATGTCACCGTGGTATTAACGAAGGGTTAATGGCGTTGAAAAAACTTTATTATTGGCCTAACATGAAGAATGACCTAACCCAATACATAAACAATTGCGACACGTGTCAACAAGCTAAATACGACAGACATCCACCTAGGATTAAATTCGCACTTACACCCACGCCTTCACAACCTTTAGATTCTATTCATATAGATACTTTTCAAATTTGTAATGTAAAATTCCTGACAATCATTGACGTATTTTCGAGATACGCTCAAGCTTATCCTCTAGAACCCGCTTGCACAGCAATCGTAGTTTTAGACAATCTCGCGACCTTTATAAGTCATCATGGCCTACCTCAACAGATAACATGTGACAACGGTACAGAATTTAAGACATCCTTAATGTTAGATTTTTGTAAATTACATAACATTCAATTCATTTTACGACCCCTGGTAACTCAAATAGTAATAGTCCAGTAGAAAGACTACATTCCACCCTTATCGAACTATTTAGAATTTTAAAAATTAAAGACCCAAATGCAAATACCAAGCAATTAATGCACTATGCAATAATTGGATATAACTCTTCAATGCATAACGTAACTAAACAGAGACCATTCGACGTCATAAATGGACGCGTAAACGCATTAGACCCATTTGACCTTACGGATGAAATAATTTTAAATAAGTACGTCTCTGACAGACGAGACAGATTAAAAATAATATACCAACAAATTTACGAAACATCCCTAAGTACAAAATTCAAACAAAATCAAAAACAAAATGAAAAACGCGAAGACGCACCCGAATTACAACCCGGTAAGAAAATATACGTCACAAACAAAACAGCATTGCGCAGTAAAGATAAACCGCGAAGAACACCCGCTATAGTCGATCAAGACATAGGAAATAAAATAATAACTAAGAAAAAGAAAATAATTCATAAATCTCAAATTCAAAGACCTAAAGCTTTTTCTTCTTCACAGGACAATGAAACAGCATCTGCTACGCCTTCTTGCAGCTACGCTGTTGATAACGTCAGCGACGACGAAACAAGACATTGACATTATCCCAATAAAAACACCCCTACTTCCATTTAACCTCGGAAATGCTAGGGTTATTGAAAGTAAACACACATTTTTACATTATATAGAAATGGCACCGTTAATTAATCAATTTACAAGCATAGAACGCGCTTATACGATTTTAGAAAAATCGCTTATTTTTACTCCTACGCATATTTCAGAAAACCCGCATTACGTTAACTCAAATAATTTGCTTAATCATGCTACTTACCTTATCTCGCAAGCAAGAATAAAATTAAATAATATTAAACCGCACACTCGTTCAAAACGTGGATTATTGAACATAGGCGGAAAAATATCAAAATGGCTTTTTGGTACCCTTGATTCAGATGACGGCGAAAAATATGAAAATGCAATTAATCAACTACGTCATGATCAAAGTTCTTATAGAAAAGAAATGAGTTTACAAATCTCATTAACAAAACAGCTGATCGACAACTACAATACCACCATAACTCTCTTAGATAAAAACCAAAAAATGATAAAACACCACATAGACGCTTTCGAAAATAGTATAAATAAAACTATGACAGATTTAACTATTTTTGTCAAAATTCAAAACACCCTATTTCAAGTTATTTTGAATTGTCAAAGTTTTATTACATTTTTAGATAATTTAGAAGACGCCATTATGTTCGCTAAACTAAACACGCTACATAGTGCAGTAATTTCAGCATCAGAGTTAGAACAAATAATTTTTAATTTGTCCACCCTATATGGTGACGATAAAATATTAATTTTCAAAAATTTAAACAACTATTATCAAATAGCAGGGTTACAAATTAACTTTGTAAAAGATAAAATTATTTTCGCTATCCATTTACCAATTTTTACAAAAGAATCCTTTGAAATTTTCCATCTTTTTCCTATACCTGTTAACCAAACAATTATCGTCCCTAATTTACCTTACCTAATATTGGGCACTGACCTACTTCAATATCAAGATGAAGCCTGTCCAATGGTAGAAGAACTCTCCATTTGTCAAAATCAATTAAGAGCACAAACCAATGATTGCGTAACAGCCCTGATCAAGAGAGCCGAAAATCAAAATTGTCCTATTACAAAAGCCGCAGTCTCAACCCCAATACTGCATGCAATTACCAATAAATACGTCCTGGCCCTACCAAATGGTGAAAAGCTAAAAGTGCAAAAACTATGTAACGACAAGGAAATTATTTTCATTGAGGAACCAAGTATTATTAATATTCCCCCAAATTGTGGTATAACAACCCAAAATACCCAATTTTGGAACAAAGAAGAAATCGTAAAAGGCAATCCCTTGTCACTACCTCAGATCAAATTCGACAACTTCAAATCAACTGAAGCCAACGTGAAACCAATTCAGCTGCACTCGATCGACCTGGAAAAAATCAAAATTCTTCAAGCACAGGCAAAAGCACTGAACATTCCTGAAGCCGATCCTGGAGTCCACCCCGTAGCCTGGAGTCTCTCTACGTCATTGGCAATTTTACTAATTATTATTGCAATATTGTTTATAGCCTGGAAAATGTATATGAAGCGTCTAGCCAACCTAAGACCACGTCCGACGCCAAGGACTCAAGACGTCCCTATCCCAATGGAAGTGGATCCCGAAAACAACCCTTCAACCCCGTTGTTTCCGTCTTCGGTGGGAGGAGTTATGTGAATAGACAAGCTGAGCGAGTATCAAGATTCCTAGAATGCAGAGCTTGCAAAGAGATAACACCGAACTTATATATTGTCATTTTTAACATTGTAAATTCATTCTTTGCTTCTCATTTGTAAACATAAGTTGCTGCTTATAAAAATAAAAGTTTTTAAAAACAAAATCGGTTGTTTAAAAGACTTAACTTATGAAAATAGATGTTTTTTAAATCGGCCAGTGAACAAATAGATACATATCACGATACTTGAATTATTTCTTGCAGAGAAAGTAGTAAAAGTAAAGTAAAAATTTGAACAAATTGTTTTGAAATTTAGGGTCGTTGACCTTAACGATAGAAAATAATTGAAACTGTTTTCAGATTATTTTTCTTAAATATAATAATATAACTTCTTACCCAGACATGCAATAAGACTTTCTTTTGCATTTTCAAAGCACGATCTTGAGATATTTTTTTAAAAAACCCAAAATAATTTCTTAACAAGCCATGTCATATAAAATAACAAAACCAAACACAAGACACAAGGAAAAAGGTGGTTAAGAAGTGGAGCAACGTGATTGGTTGCTATTCAAATATGTATTTTGATTTGAGCCAATCTCTTTCATATCCCAAAAACGGCAGACATCTTTTGAAGTGGCAGACAAGTGACATTGACATAACTGACTGATGCGATATTCCGCATCCAAGTTTCATACCCCTGGTGCTACAACGAAGACAACCAAGGTTCTTAAGATCTATCTAAGAACCTTGGAAGACAACCACTTACGTAGACATGCCGTTCACTACCCTCAAAAGAAGTTTCAGAGGGTAGTGTGCCGCTCGTGATTGGCATGCCAATTCAATAAGGGGGATACCATGCACTATCGATAATTTACCACTCTACACCCAACGAAAATTGAATAAAATTTGGCATAACATAGTGGAATTTATTGTCCGTTAAATATAAAGAAAATAAGCTTAGCGGCAAGCGGACAGAGTAGTGCGTCTATCTTTTGCATTACAAGTACACAGGGACGCCAAAGGTAATGGAATCCCTGGGGCACAGGTAGACAATGACAGGCTGTTTCGTTCTTGTTAGAACTCATCAGAAAGCCATAACCCGTAAGCGACCCCCAGTACAGCGAGCCTGTTCTTTCAAGGCGTTTTTAAGAAATAAAAACACGATGAAAACCCAGTAAGGCCATCAGAAGGAACCAACTCAATGCAAAAGATAGCCGGCTATCTTTTGCATTGAGTTGAATGAAAACTAGGACAAAAAAAATTTAATTTGAGCTCTTGGTCTATAAGAATTTGACTTTGTCATCTTGGCAGATTGTCAAAATTGGTAAGTATTTTATGGTTTAGTAATCAAGAGTGTCAGTATAAAAGTCTAACCTTTAAATTTTACACTATCCTTATAGGCCAGGAGATTTAAGTTTGTTGTCCTAGTTTTCATTAAACGCGATGGTACATTATTTTAAACAACATATTAAAGGGTAATCTGAAGAAATATACTATATTGACTGACCTGTGTGACTGGTTATAATGACGTAATGCATTTATTTAATACACCACATTTTGAGCCGTGAAGCTCAGATTTCGGGGAATCACAATCTAACTGCGTCAGCGAAAGGTTTTGGTACACTGATAAAAAGAACTTTGAATCATATAGATTTGCATTGGCGTACCTTTCTAATTTTGGACTTAAATTTATTAAAATTTTCCAATTAAAGTAACTTTTCTGCTCATCATTTACTACCGTAAACATTGGCGTCGTACGATCATGGTGACAAAATCCCTCTAAACGCTATTTCAAACGTGATTTTCTCGGAATCCACTTAAACAATTTTGTAAAAACCTGTTTCATATTCAGCGGCAAATATAATTATTTCCAGCGAATCGAGAATCCTGTTTTAGGTGTCAGCCAGTGCGGGGATTTTACGGCCTTAAAAATCGATTAGCGGGATTTTGTTGGTTTGTTAAATGTCACCAATGAACATTATACTGTGCTTTGTCACGTTATCGTACCGTTGGCAACACTGCGCAAATTAGACTTTGTTTCTGCATGCATTAGATTGTTGCACTGCTGAACTGTAGAGGACGGTGATCAATGATGCGTAGAGTGACTATATAACAGGTAAAAACAGCAAACCGAAAAGTCAGAATAATCCGAGGTATCCCAAGAAATAAACACTTACACACACAATTATTTCATACACATTAATTATAATCACCATTACATCCAAATATATAGGTACCTCCGAATGTCACAAATTATTACAATATTTATGAGTGCCAATGCTGAGGCAACAAAACTTTGTTTGGTGCTTAGACAAGGGAAGATAGGTTTGGTGGGTAACAAACCCGAACAGAAATATAACAGCCTATACGTCAGATGTGATTATCCAAAGTCAGGTGATTAACATTAAATAAATAAATAAAATAAATAAATGAGGTCTTTATTTCCATTGTAATTATAATACATTTAATAATACTAAAGTGTAGGTACCTAATGGAAAATGCCGAATGTCAGATAGGAGTGTAAAAACCTGGAGGCAATACACTCCCCCTGTTCTTTACCTTAAGCATATACAATAGACAGGCTATGGCAAGAAAAAAAAATAGAAGAACTATAATATAGGGAAAAAAACAGTTACTTGTTAAGGCTCTACCACGCGCAAATTTAGAGGATGAAAAACACCGTTTCGCTACTGCAGGATTCTGCAAAGGCTATTTGAGATATTTGTCGGGACAATTTAAAATTTAATAAAGAAATGTTTGTATTTCTAAGGTACAAAGCCCTTTTTTGAAAAAAATAAGAATATGTATAAGAAAATGCCCACTAAAGGTGCGTATTTTTAGGCACTTTTCCAAGGTTAATATCGTAGCTAAGAATTTTTTTTTCAAAAAAATAGCCATGTACCTTAGAACTTCCATGTCTTATCTTTAAGACTTCAAAAATTGAGACAAAACAATGTCGTAATAAGTCCGTTATCTTGCAGCGCGCAACTCATGTTTTAGGTAAATTTTGTTGTCATGTTATAGAAGTTGCCTATATACAGCTGAATTTATTCTCGGCTGACGTGAAACAATTTACATCCAGAGAGAATAATGATACACTGAAAAAAATTATAGGTAGTCGAACAAGAAGTAATTTCGGGGGTAAATTTGGGCTAAATTTTATGTTCTTCTTTTTGGATTGTCAATGCCAATAACAGAATATCTAAGCGTCAATTTTAAAAATACGTAACTAGTAGTTGTGCTATATACTCTGGGTTGCCATAAATGTTTCGGCTTAGACCGAGATGGTTTATAATGCGCCGGAAGGCAAAATGTTCAAGGCGCTTTCACCATTTTGTCAAAACGGGTGTTTGGGCTTTCAAAATTTTTTATTCATGTTAGGTAAGGATAAGAATTGAACGAAATGCAGTGGATTTGTTGATGTATTGCAATCAAAAATGGGCTATATTGAATTTTTTTTGTTTCGTTTTTTATCGAAATAAGCCATTGTCTTGATAGTAAACAAAATATACTAAGATAAATAGCTTATTGGTATTAGAGGCCCAAACTGGGTCACCGGAAACTTATGACAAATCCCAGGATGTATGGTAACCCTGGTATATTAACTCTTAGATCTAAAATTAAAGTTTAATTTGTCTTGGTAAAGGGTGATAGGTGCAATAAAATAAAGCCATTTATGAAGGTTCTTAGTGAGTAAGGACACCAACTGTTGCATAATGAATCTATTTCTATTCGATTGTTTTTATATTTTATGCTTATTATACAGGCTTTATATATTGTTTATATAGTCTGTCTAAACCTGTTAAAATATGAATTCATCTTAAAGGTGAAATGTGTTTATTATTTTATCCATGGTTTAACGATTTAAAAGTAGTTGTCAGGCACGAATTTGGCGTTGGTCACATGATATTTATCTGTCCATGTTATTGGCTCGCAGCTACAATTTGGTGCAGCGAGACTACTGTATAGTGACAATGCTTCTAAGAAGCTAGGTAGGTATTAAATAAAAATTGGACAGTATGCCACGCAGAGTAATAAAATACAATTTTTTGTTAGGCATGGGCGTCCATAGAGAGGGCTGTTGCCCCCGTCTCTTGACCAAGGGGGACCGGGGGGGGGGGGGGGGGGTAGATATACTTTTTACTAACAGGGGGAGCGGGGGGGGGGGGGGGGAAGGTAGATATACTTTTTTACTAACTTTTGTTCGGGGGAGTTTATGAAACGACTGCGACATTTTTTTTTGTAGGAATCACTTTTGATAGAAGTTCTTGAAAACGCAAAGTTTTGTTTTTTTTGTAGCCACTTTTGAACAGTGGAGAAAGTGTAGAAAAGGCTGCGAAGTATTTTATTTTATAGAAGTCACTTTTGAGAACTTACACGTTTTTTTGGCTACCCCCCTATCACTTTATGTTTATGAAAAACATTAATACCGTGATTTTGTATCGGATTGGCGCGACGATACGGTACTACCTCCTGTTGTTTCTGTGTTACTAAAAAAAAGTCTAGGTACCTACTTTTTCCTCTTTTGAGGGTGCAGCGCAACTAATCGTCAAAAACATACCACTTAAAAAAAAAATAATTATAATGGCACGGAATGCGACGGACAAAATACTGCGCGAGTTAGTAACCACAGTCAACAAATCCTGGAACCAGCGGGACTTATCTTTTGTTTTTTAAATAAACACGGTGAAAAATTTGTAATATAAGAAAATTTTGATTGAAAAACTATTGACCTTACGAAGTATTTGATAACCAATGCTGAAAACCTTTAGTTTCAGGGTAGGCCTGTGCCTCCCAATTTTGAAAATTTGACAGTATATGCTAATGCTGATGGGGGCGATCGGGCTAAAATATTTTTATAATGGTGGCACTTCCCGTTATACCGGAAGTAAGTGTCAACTTGCTTATTTTAAATAGAATACTCTATATATTACTACATTTTTGCATTCTACGCAAGAATTTAGGCATATCTTGTATACCATGTCCTATACCTATGTCTAAGCGTTTTAGATATTTTTAATAGATTTTTTATAATATTTTAATAACTATTAATACAGGGTGTTTAAACAATACGATTAAAAATTAAATTGAAAAACTGCAAAAAGACTAGTTTTTCAAATGGAAATACACAAATTTTATAATTATTCCTTATTTAACATTAAAAATAAGGGTAAGTTTGTATATCCCAAAAAATTTTAGTTTTAGAAACATTGCCAATTTAATATTTTTATATGGCGATTTTGCTGCAGATTTTAAGTTTAGTTACTTTTAGTTGGCTATAACGGCGTTGAAAAACAATCAAATGCGAGAAAAATTTATGAAGCTGTCACTTACCATTTAAACATCATTAATTATCATGTCTGTGCGCTTAAATTGTACAAACGAAGATTATTTAAATTTATTTATTATTTATGGAGAATGTGTTAAAGTTATATTAAGAGATGGGACACATTTGCCAATCGATATCTTCAAAACAGAAGCCATCACAATGTGCTTATTAATAATATTCAAATGGTAAAATTAGATTTTGCTGGTTTTCAACGCCGTCATAGACAACTAAGAGTCACTGAACTAAAAATCTGCAGCAAAATTGCCATATAAAAATATTAAATTAGCAATATTTCGAAAACTAAACATTTTTGGAATATACAAACTTACCCTTTTTAATGCTTAACTAAAAGTAATTATAAAATTTAGACTTTTTGCAGTTTTTTCAATCTTATTGTTTAAACACCCTGAATTAATAGTTATCCAAATATTATAAAAAATCTAATAAAGCAGGTCCTTTATAACAAGGAATCCCGCATAAATTAAATAAATATAAGGCTTCTTTATGGAAAAAATTGATAATTATTTTAAGGCTTGCAAACGTCATTCTTAACAGAAAAATTCAAATATGTCAAAAACACTTAGATATTTATAGGTATAGGTATACAGGGTGGGGACTTTAACTGGAATAAATTCCATTTTATTAAACCTGCTGAAGTTGCGCCTACAAAATTTAGTATGTGGGAATTTTGAAGCATGCGGAATTGGATTATGAAGTCGGCGCAGTTGCCAGATTTCTCAGCTTTGCGCTACACGTAGTAATTTTGTTATTTTAAATGAAATGCACTATTTATTTTTATTGCAGTGAATTGGTAGTGTCAAATTTAGTAAGATCTCAAAATTACAAAATTCTATCTTCACTAGTTTCTGAGCTATGGCAACACTGTAGTTCCCTTAAAAAGTACCGGGACGCTTGTCTACCTCCATAGTTACTAAGTTATTGACAAGCTTCAAGAAAAGTTCTTGTCTTTTCAAAATGGCCAATTTAATTTAAACTTTAAAATAGAAATTCTCATGATACTTTTTAATGGAACTGCAGTGTTGCCAGAGCTCAGCAATTAGTGAAGATAGAATTTTGTAAATTTGGCATCTTATTAAATTGGACACGCCCAATGCACTGCAATAAAAATAAATTGGGCATTCCATTTAAAATATTAAAATTACTACGTGTAGCGCGAAGCTGAGAAATCTGGCAACTGCGCCGACATTATAATTCAATTCCGCATGCTTCAAAACCCCACATACCAAATTTTGTAGGCGTAACTTCAGCAGTTTTAATAATATCGAATTTATTCCAATTAAAGTCCCCACCCTGTACAAAATCTGCCTAGAATCTTACGTAGAATGCAAAAATGTAATAATATATAGGATGTTCTATTTAAAATAAACATGCTGATACTAGGGTTGCCAACCCTCCCGATTTAGTCGGGAGGCTCCCGCTTTTTACTAAACCTCCCGCCGCCCACGCACTTAAACAAAACTCCCGCTTTTCCGATAACACGACGGACGCCTAATAACTGTACAGCTGCCTTAGAGAGGGGCAACCTTTTTTTTAGAAAGCACGTTTGATGAGAGGAGGAAGAAATATAAAAGGCACGCCACAGCGTAAGGTCAACGGGGTATCGACTTTTTGTTTAGAAATCATCAATCAATAATTATTTTAAGCACCTCAAAAAAAACTTGTCCTCCAGGCACTGTCCACCTCCCGCTTTTCAATTTTTAAAACATGACTACCCTAGCCGACACTAACTTTCGGTATAACCGGAAGTACCACCATTATGAAATTTTTTTAGTCCGGTCGTCCCCATCAGCATTACCACGATGGCAAATTTTGAAAATTTTCCTATGTATAGTTTTCCATATATAGTTCGAAGGGGTTCCCGGTGGAACACGAACACCCTGTTTCTTCAAACTTTCTGCTCTACCTAACTTTATTTTTTGTAAATATTCTATAGCTTTAATAATAAAATAAGACAAAATTTAAAAGATATATCCGTATAACGATTAGATACATTATTTTAACTAATACAATAACAAGAAAAATACTTATTTTCCTCAAAACAAATTTCTCATCTTCGAAATAAAATCAACCGAAACTCATTAGCATAAGAAAGAACCTGCCGCCTCGTCTCGTGGTTTCAGTGTGTGTCGATGTTTACGGAATATTTTTCACCACGTCATAAGCTCGCTAGTATGCCCACTTCGGGTGAGACTCTCTTGCAAATAAATTTCTTGCTGCACAAAGTTCCGCCTTAAGGAGCAAATAACCGTGGGGCATGAATAAAATTAATATTATAATTATTGAATAAAGATTATATGGGGATAAACCATTAAAGTTCAGATAAACTAGTATTTTTCCGTACAAGTGGCAAATTTAAAAAAATTATTGTTGACTTAATAAAAGCTTTTCGGTTCTGTGAGAGGGAGGTGTTAGACGATCCCTAAATCTAATATTTAAGGCATGAACATCTGACCTAAATTTAATTTTTTTGCTTAAATACGAAGGGGATTTAGTTAGAACTATTCGATGAAACAGACAAGCTGCATGCAGTAAACGCCTATTACCCATGTTCAATCAGCCAAGATTTATTAGTTTATGCGAAATATGATTTCTACGACAAATACCAAATATTAGACGAAGACATGAATTTTGTAATACCTGAATGCGGCGTTTATCGGACGAGTCTATTGAAAAACCATAGACACTATCGCAAAAATTAAACCTTGACAAAACCAATGCTTCACACAAGATAACCCTTAGCTTTTGAGTTAAATAGTTTCTAGAATTGAAAATCATCTTTAAATTAAAATAAGCCTTTCTAATACAGTTGCTCACGTGAGCTCTATATTTTAGAGTGGAATCTATTATAAGACCGAGGTTCCTACAACTGTCAAGTATGGGCAATTCATCATTGTTGATTTTTAGTTTAATCGATGGCAAAAGAACCTCTCGAATCCTTGCAGGACCAAAGACCATGACAGAGCTTTTTTTGAATTAATAGATAATGAGTGATCAGAAGCTTCTGAGACCAACCTGGATAGATCATCGTTTATATCCTGCAGAGATGTGTCCGTATCACGAGGATCGAAAATAAGGTAAACCTGCGTGTCATCAGCATATAGATGTACCTTACAATGTCTTACTTGATTTATAAGTTGTGAGGTATATATAGAGAATAAGAGGGGTCCCAGGATCGAGCCTTGGGGAACACCACAAGAAATAGGAAGCGACCCCGATTGAATACCAGCAACAAGAACAGACTGACTTCTTGCGTCCAAAAAGCTTTGCAGTAATTTTAAACCTTCATTACCGATACCAATAAATTTCAATATGGAACAAAGAAGCTGGTGACTTATGGTGTCAAAGGCTTTAGAAAAGTCAATCAAAGTCAGCACGGCAAGATGCCCCTGATCTACACCCCTAATATGTCATCGGTGACCTTCAAGAGTGCAGTTTCACAACTATGTCCCGGTCTGAAGCCCGATTGGAATTCAGGTAAAATAGAAAACCTTTTTACGTGCTCACGCAACTGTGACTCCATAACCCTCTCCAGAATTTTGGATAGTGTAGGAAGTACACTGACCGGTCTCAGATCCTTGAAGTCTTTAGGATTTGGAATTTTTGGCAATGGTGTAACTATTGCATGCTTCCAACAGTCCGGGAACTCGCCCCTTTCCAAACTACAATTTACTATATGAGTTATAAAAGATATTATATATGGACATGCCAACAACAACAGGCTAATATTTAACCCATCATCGCCTGTAGCTTTAGATTTTATGGAATTAAGTATTTTTTCTACCTCGTTGTAATTTACCAATTGAAATTTAAATATATCTACCCCAGGTTTGAGATTATTTTCATACCAAGCTATCTTGACTGGATTAGGATTTAGTTTAGTAATTCCATTTATGTAATAATTATTGATTTGATCAGGATTTGCGAGAAGAGGAGGAATATCAATATTTTTTTTCTTAAGGCGGAACTTTGTGCAGCAAGAAATATATTTGCAAGAGAGTCTCACCCGAAGTGGGCATACTAGCGAGCTTATGACGTGGTGAAAAATATTCCGTAAACATCGACACACACTGAAAGCACGATGCAAGGCGGTAGGTTCTTTATTATGCTAATGAGTTTTGGTTGATTTTATTTCGGAGACCAGAAATTTGTTTTGTGGGAAATAAGTATTTTACTTGTTATTGTATTCTAAGTTAAAATAATGCATCTAATCGTTATACGGATTCTTATTTTATTAATATGTACAAAAAATAAAATTAAGGAGAGCAAAAAATTTTGGAAAATAAAATCTGTTAATTTTATAAATTCCTTGGAAAAGCTTATTATAATGATTTTAATGATTTAAAAAAGGTAATAAAACTTCTGAAATCGTATTCTAATTTTTAATATAGGTACCAAGATACATGTCTGTTAATCTTATTATTACCTACCGACTAAAGTGTTAATTAATTAATAGTAGGTATAAGAACACCTGCATATATGCCAGTGGCGGCGTCAGGGGGGAAGAAGGCACAGGCATACCCTTAAATTAAAGTTGCCCATCCAAATTAAGTTTAGGTACTTAGGTAGTTTATACATAACACAATGTACAAACTGTTTTATTGTGAATTTTTCAGCATTGGTGTTGAAATATTTTGTAAGGTCAATAGTTTTTGAATTAAAATTCTCTCATATGAATAATTTTTCACCATGCTTATTTATTAAACAAGAGAACAAACGAAGTACCTAGACCTTTTTTTTAGAAACACAGTACCGTATCGTCGCACCTATACGAGAATGGAATAAAATAATTGAATTTCAGCGCCAATCCGATACAGAATATACATGTGATAATAGAATAGATGCAATGGTCTCATCGGTTTTACCGCTTACTATTGCTAAATAATAATAATAATAATAATAATAATAATAATAATAATAATAATAATAATAATAATAATAATAATAATATTAATAATAATAATAAAAAATCATGTTATTCTCTGGAGCTAACGCAAAGATAATGCGACACGAGTAGAACCGGTAGATATTGTATATCGCATCACACGGAAAGCGTCAGCAAACAGTACCAATCGACGAAAAGTCGTGTACCTACTTTTTAAGCTCAAAGGTTTAACTTTTCGTCTAGAAAAGCGATAAAAATATATCTACAGTAAAAACTAAACAATAGCTAGATACCAGGATCTTATATGCCTACCTCAAAAAAATCGGATCCATTTACATTTTTCTAGCACCTCCACGCCACTGATATCTGCTACCTAAGTACTTAGCCTATTTTTGTGAAAGAAGGTTTTTATTTTGGTAATTGGAGTATAATTGAATATAAAAACTAAGAACTACATAGATTTTTATTCATTTGTGATTTGAACTGTTCGTTGTGAATCTATTGTGAAGTTGTATCTACAGTGTGTTTCTATTTTATATTATCAATATGCCGCAAAAGTATACTAGCACAAATCGTACTCCGTGTGGCCGTCGACGAAGTATTCAACAAAAACTTAAATTACTCAGGTGAGTACTTGCAATCATTTTAGAAATAATTGCAAAGTTGTATAATTTTTATTATCATATATAATATAACAAGTGCATTGAAAATTATCGGTAATTTTAGGAAAATATGCTTGAATACAATTTGGAGCCAAAAAAAGCATGAGTGCACGTAGTGCACGAATGCTTTTGCTTGCTCCAAATTGCATGACGGCATATTTGGCTAAAATTACCGGTAAATTATCAATGCCCGCGTTATATTTGTAAGGGAATTTCATGGACTGATGTTGCTTTTTGTTTGTTATGACTGACAAAAAGAAAATATGTCAAAAAATTATCACGATAATTTTTTGCAACAATAGAATAACCATGGTAACACAAAATAAAATTATGGTATTTAATTGTTAAAATATGAAATTTGACAGGTGAATGAAATTCTCAAGATTATTGATTTTGCTCCTTTTCATATGCTGTAGAAATAAAATAGAACATAACGTGCATAACCGTTTCATACGCTCAGTTTTAAAAAAGTACAAGTAAAGCCGTACAGAAAGTTTAAAATTGTTAGTAAGTGACATTTTGTTAGTTGTTTTTGTCATGTTACGTTGTAACGTTGTTTTATGACCTACAATATTTCGGGAGTATTCGAATTTTTTTTAGGCCCTAGGCCAAGAATTATCCTAATTATTTTAAAAAAGCATCCGTTTTGGACACAACTACTGACATCAGCCCTATGATGCTTATGTACGCTGTTTGTTTTCTATTACAAAAAGAGGTAATTGATATCTCGATTAAACTCCTAGGATAGGTATTATCCAAAAATGTATCAAGAGATCCTAAAGCATAAAAACAACGTTTTTACAAAAACATAAACCTTTCATAGCTATCTTTTTTAAATTTTAATAACGCAATTATCTTAACTTTTTCTTACTCTTTGTAATTTGAGTATAATATGTAACGAATATATTTATTTTCTTATTTATTTTTTATGAAAAAAAAAATTAGTTTATTTGAAAAAAAAACACAGTGTAAACAAGCTGCTGTCACTAGTTGTGTTCAGACCAGCTGTTCTTTCAAATTAGATAATTCTTGCCCTAGGATATAAAACAAAAAAAAACGAAATTATCCTGAAATATTGATTTGTGATGTTGTTTTCCAAACTACACACCTAAAAGTGTTAAAAAAAATTTGTCGAACATTATGATGAGTTATGAGACATTTCCATTGATACCAGCCAGTCAACCGATTTCCAGAATCCCTTTTCTATATACTAAGTAGTTTTTTGGTAAATTCAGTTTCTTCTAAATTAAAATACTGGGATTTATCTCTACGTTTTATAAAGTGTGAACAGTGCTGTTATAATAAGCTTAAATACTAAAGAGGGATATAAATTATTTTTATATAAGGGTCGAGAAACTTACTCACAATTTTCAACAATTTGTTTAAACAAATAATACAGCTGAAAAAGAATCAAATGCTTGTTTTAGAAATATATTAATATTGGTGTAAATTTATGCTCCCCATTTGGTGATAAACAGAATTCTCCTGTAAAAAATACTGGTTTTATCTTACCTAATATTTCTTTAGGCAACGCAAAAAACTGACAACTCAGGACACCGCCACCCCAAGTAAAAAAGTTGTCAGTATTTCTAATTTTGCCATGGATTTACCTACTTCGGAAGTTGCAGGACCATCTCATGATAGGGTTGAGAGCAGTAGAGATATGAAAAAACTAAACTTGATAGATTATGACAGTGATGATAGTAATTCCAAATCGATTAGTCCAGAACAAGTTTCTAGTTCACAACCCGAAACAGAAATTTCAACCGAATATTCTGAAAAGGTATCCCAAAGATGTCAGACCATATGTGATATTTCCGGAAGAAGAATAATTGATATTAATTTCTTCTTTAACGAAGTAACTAATTTTAAACATTTGGGCATTTTTGGTTGCGAGAGTACAAGTTTAAAAATAACAAAAGAAATATCTGTTGGATTGCAAAGCACGTTTGTAATTAAATGTTCCATATGCCACGAAGAAAAAAGAATATGTACAGAGAACCCTGACACTGCAGACTTAAACAAATTAATCGTTTTGGGTATGATTTCAACCGGCGGAGGCTACAGCCAAATGCAAGAAATTTTCAGCTACTGCGATATACCGATTATGTCAAATTATACGTTTTTGAAAATTCAAAGTGAAATAGCTGATGCAATTCATGCAACCGCTTGGGAAGAAATAAAGAAAGCTGGCGAAGAAGAGAAAGCAATTGCCATCGAAAAGGGAAAAGTTGATCCTGATGGTATTCCATATATAACCGTTATCGCAGATGGCGCATGGAGTAAACGATCATATAAAGTTAACTATAATGCACTTTCTGGAGTGGTAAGTTATACATATTCTTTTAAGTTTCGTTTAATGGTGATGGTTTTATATAATTTAAAAACTAGACCAATAATTGTAGTCCAACCTATCATAAAGCATGTAAAAGGTAAACAACATTAACGTTCTGGTGGAAGGTAAATTATAAATAACATTTTTATTTTAGGCAATAATTGTTGGACAAGAGACAAAGAAAATCCTATTCCTGGGAGTTAAAAATAAATACTGTTGCATATGTACAAGAGCACAGAGCAAGAATATTGCCGCAAAAGACCACATTTGCTACAAAAACTGGGACAAAGCATCAACAGCTATGGAATCCGAAATTATTGTACAAGGATTTTTACAAAGTAACGAACTGCACGGAATAAAATACGGTTATTTGGTTGGAGATGGAGATAGCAGTGTGACAAAAAAGTTGGCAGAGGCAAGACCATACCAGAATAGATCAGTTCAGAAAATTGAATGTAGAAATCATTTGCTAAGAAATTTATGTACACGCCTTCGAGAGTTAGCCCAAAAAAGAACCAGTTCGAAGAACAAAGTAGTTTCTATAAAGGAAAGAAACATGCTTTCTAATAATGTTAAAAGAATAAGATATGGAATTGTAGCAGCAGTCAATTACTACATTGAAAAAGAGGATCTAAGCTACGCTCAAAAAATTATTCATTTAAAGCGTGATATTACAAATACTTCTAGTCACGTCTTTGGAGATCATTCAAAATGTGCTAACTACTTTTGCCAGGGACCAAAAGAAAATGAGATAGATTTTACCAATATTATGAGAAGTTCAGGCTTATTTTCAGATATTTTAGTAATCATTGAGAGAATAGTTAGAAATTCCGAAAGTTTATTATTAAACATGGATAATAACGCTGCTGAACTTTATAATGCCTTATTAGCCAAAACAGTTGGTGGCAAAAGAATTAACTTTTCTTTAAGAAGATCCTACGAAATGCGTTGCGAGAAAGCTGCAATTTCGTACAATGTTGGAGCTGAGTCATCTCGACTTATTCAAAAGAAACTTTGTGGTCGAAGTCCAGGAAATATACATACAAAATTTATTAAAGAAAAAAAACACAAACGGAGTTGGACTAAATGCCGTAGACAATTATTTCCACAAACTCACAAAAAAAAACACGAAGATGCTCCTCCCGACGAGGATTACGGCTTACCAGCCATAGATATGGACGAGGATGAGTACAAACTGCAACAATCTTTCTTCATAACTTCCATTACGGTAGATAAAGAAACTGCACATAAATTAGAACGTGATACAGTCGGACAAGCAGACACACTGTTATGGATGGAAGAACGTGGAAAAAGACTAACAGCAAGTAATTTTGGAAAAATTTGTAAATTACGTAAAAGTACACATTGTGCAAACACGGTAAAAGCCATCTTATATAGCAGTTTTACCAGCAACAGTGCTACAAATTGGGGCAAAGAGCATGAAAAAATCGCTATAACCCAGTTTGAACGAACCACCGACCTAATAGTTGAGGACTGTGGACTTTTTGTCAGCACAAAGCAATGCTACCTTGGGGCATCTCCAGATGGTCTAATTGGACAAAATGGAATTATAGAAGTTAAGTGCCCCAGATCCTGTAGTACCAAAACTCCTCGTCAAGGCATCGAGACTAAAACAATAAAATTTGCTACAATTGAAAATGGAAATTTTACATTAAAACGAAATCACCACTATTACTATCAGGTACAGGGACAGTTACAAATAACGTCAAGGCAGTACTGTTATTTTATTGTATGGACACCTCTACAACTAGAGTATGAAAAGGTAATGAAAACCACTTTTAAAATAGTTATTTTCTAGGAAACGATGTGTTTATAAATATTATGTCTCTATCTCAAAAACAGAACAAAAACTTTTTTTTTAAATACATAGATACTCAGGAATAATATAGCCAGAAAGGTAAAACCAACAAATTTTCAAATTTTTACAAACCGTGTAAAGTTTTCCTCACAGTGCAATTATTTTCTATTGGAAAATATGAGATTCTTATTCCAGAAGTATTAAATGGGGATAAAACTAGTTTATCCTATTTAGCCTTCAAAGATAAAAAAAATACTCTTCTCAATATTTTCTTTAAAAATTTAATGGCTGGGCATAACTTCATCAATTTACGAAACAAAAAGTAAATAAGAACACTTTTTAAAATATTTAATACATTCATTTCATATAATATTTGATCGTATAAGTATCTATGATTTACAAATTTTATGAAATAATAATTAATGTAATTTTAACAATAATAATTTTGTTTCAGATATACAGAGATGACCAATTTTGGCAAGAAAAGATGGAACAGCAGTTAAAAACTTTTTTTTTAGTTGCCTTCTTCCCGAAATGATAAATCCTCAATACCCCAACAAGAGAAAAATTAAAGACTTAAGATCGCAATTTTTAAATATTTCTGGTAGCTAATAATATAGTTATTGTAGTATTTTTTATTTTAATAAGTATTTTTAATTTGTACCATGAAAGGACCAACTTTATTGCCTACCTGTATTTTTAATAAAAATTTACAATATTATGAATGTTTTTATTTAGGGTATACTACCTAATAATAAAACCTACCAACATAGGCACACATAGAGTGGAAGGGGGGTAGCCAAAAAAAGCGTGTAAGTTCTTAAAAGTGACTTAAATAAAATATGTAGCAGCCTTTTCAACACTTCCTCCACCGTTCAAAAGTGGCTACAAAAGAAAACAAAACGTTCGTTTTCAAGAACTTCTATCAAAAGTGATTCCTACAAAAAAAATGCCGCATTCGTTTCATAAACTCACCCTAACAAAAAGTAAAAACCTTATCTACGCCCTTGGTCAAGAGACGGGGGCCACTGCCGCCCTCTCTATGGGCGCCCAAGCCTAACAAAATATTGTATTTTATTACTCTGCCTGGCATACTGTCCAATTTTTATTTAGTACTTAGCTTCTTAGAAGCATTGTCACTATACAGGAGTCAGGCTGCACCAAATTATAGCTGCCAGCCAACAAGATGGACAGAGAAATCTCATGTGACCAACGCCAAATTCGTGCCTGAATACTACTTTTAAATCGGTAAACCATGGATAAAATAATAAACACATTTCACCTTTAAGATGAATTCATATTTTAACAGGTTCAGACAGAAGCTCACTACATAAGCAATATATAGATCCCGTATAATAAGCATAAAATATAAAAACAATCGAATATGCAACAGTTGGTTACTCACTAAGAAACGAAACAAAAAATTCAATATAGCCCATTTTTGATTGCAACAAATCGACCGGATTTCGTTCAATTCTTATCCTTACCTAACATGAATAAGAAATTTTGAAAGCCCAAACACCAGTTTTGACAAAATGGTGAACGCGCCTTGAACATTTTGCCCTGCGGCGCATTATAAACCATCCCGGTCTAAGCCGAAAAATGTATGGTAACCCGAAGTTAATAGCACAACTACTAGTTACGTCTTTTTAATATTAACGCTTAGATATTCTGTTATTGGCACAGACAATACAAAAAGGAAAACATAAAATTTAGCCCAAAATTACCCCCGAAATAACTTCTTGTTCGACCACCTATAATTTTTTTCAGTGTATCATTATTCTCTCTGGATGTAAATTGTTTCACGTCAGCCTAGAATAAATTCTGCTGTATATAGGCAACTTCTATAACATGACAACAAAATTTACCTAAAACATGAGTTGCGCGCTGCAAGATAACGGACTTATTACGACATTGTTTTGTCTCAATTTTTGAATTCTTAAAGATAAGACATGGAAGTTCTAAGGTACATGGCTATTTTTTTGAAAAAAAAATTCTTAGCTACGATATTAACCTTGGAAAAGTGCCTAAAATACGCACCTTTAGTGGGCATTTTCTTATACATATTCTTATTTTTTTCAAAAAAGGGCTTTGTACCTTAGAAATACAAACATTCCTTTATTAAATTTTAAATTGTCCCGACAAATATTTCAAATAGCCTTTGCAGAATCCTGCAGTAGCGAAACGGTGTTTTTCATCCTCTAAATTTGCGCGTGGTAGAGCCTTAATATTAAGTAATTTAAGGTCATCCCAAATTTTGTTTATACCAACAGTGTTTATCCTTTGCAAGAAATATGCTTTTTTTTCCTTAGCGATTTGTAGTAGTTATAATGAGCAGGGTTTTTTGTCTTGCGCCATTTTGAATAGGCTTTATTCCTTAAGGCTCTACCCACGCGCAAATTTAGAGGATGAAAAACACCGTTTCGCTACTGCAGGATTCTGCAAAGGCTATTTGAAATATTTGTCGGGACAATTTAAAATTTAATAAAGGAATGTTTGTATTTCTAAGGTACAAAGCCCTTTTTTGAAAAAAATAAGAATATGTATAAGAAAATGCCCACTAAAGGTGCGTATTTTTAGGCACTTTTCCAAGGTTAATATCGTAGCTAAGAATTTTTTTTTCAAAAAAATAGCCATGTACCTTAGAACTTCCATGTCTTATCTTTAAGACTTCAAAAATTGAGACAAAACAATGTCGTAATAAGTCCGTTATCTTGCAGCGCGCAACTCATGTTTTAGGTAAATTTTGTTGTAATGTTATAGAAGTTGCCTATATACAGCTGAATTTATTCTCGGCTGACGTGAAACAATTTACATCCAGAGAGAATAATGATACACTGAAAAAAATTATAGGTGGTCGAACAAGAAGTAATTTCGGGGGTAATTTTGGGCTAAATTTTATGTTTTCCTTTTTGGATTGTCTGTGACAATAACAGAATATCTAAGCGTTAATATTAAAAAGACGTAACTAGTAGTTGTGCTATTAACTCCGGGTTACCATACATTTTTCGGCTTAGACCGGGATGGTTTATAATGCGCTGCAGGGAAAAATGTTCAAGGCGCGTTCACCATTTTGTCAAAACTGGTGTTTGGGCTTTCAAAATTTCTTATTCATGTTAGGTAAGGATAAGAATTGAACGAAATCCAGTCGATTTGTTGCAATCAAAAATGGGCTATATTGAATTTTTTGTATCGTTTTTTATCGAAATGGGTTATTCTCTTGATAGTGAACAAAATATACTAAGGTAAATAGCTTATCGGTATTAGAGGCCCAAACTGGGTCACCGCGAACTTACGACAAATCCCAGGATGTATGGTAACCCTGGTATATTAACTCTTAGATCTAAAATTAAAATTTAATTTGTCTTGGTAAAGGGTAATAGGTGCAATAAAATAAAGCCATTTATGAAGGTTCTTAGTAAGTAAAGAAACCAACTGTTGCATAATGAATCTATTTCTATTCGATTGTTTTATATTTTATGCTTATTATACAGGCTCTATATATTGTTTATATAGTGAGCTTCTGTCTAAACCTGTTAAAATATAAATTCATTTTAAAGGTGAAATGTGTTTATTATTTTATCCATGGTTTAACGATTTAAAAGTAGTTGTCAGGCACGAATTTGGCGTTGGTCACATGACATTTATCTGTTCATGTTATTGGCTCGCAGCTACAATTTGGTGCAGCGAGACTACTGTATAGTGACAATGCTTCTAAGAAGCTAGGTAGGTAATAAATAAAAATTGGACAGTATGCCACGCAGAGTAATAAAATACAATTTTTTGTTAGGCATGGGCGTCCATAAAGAGAGGGCAGTTGCCCCTGTCTCTTGACTGGGGGGGGGGGGGGGGGGGGGGTAAATATACTTTTTACTAACTTTTGTTAGGGGGAGTTTATGAAACGACTGCGACATTTTTTTTTGTAGGAATCACTTTTGATAGAAGTTCTTGAAAACGCAAAGTTTTGTTTCTTTTGTAGCCACTTTTGAACGGTAGAGAAAGTGTAGAAAAGGCTGCGAAGTATTTTATTTTATAGAATTAACTTTTGAGAACTTACACGTTTTTTTGGCTACCCCCCTATCACTTTATGTTTATAAGAAACATTAATACCGTGATTTTGTATCGGATTGGCGCGACGATACGGTACTACCTCCTGTTGTTTCTGTGTTACTAAAAAAAAAATCTAGGTACTTACTTTTTTTTCTTTTGAAGGTGCAGCGCAACTAATCGTCAAAAACATACCACTTTTAAAAAAAATTAATTATAATGGCACGGAACGCGACGGACAAAATACTGCGCGAGTTAGTAACCACAGTCAACAAATCCTGGAACCAGCGGGACTTATCTTTTGTTTTATAAATAAACATGGTGAAAAATTTGTAATATAAGAAAATTTTGATTGAAAAACTATTGACCTTACGAAGTATTTGATAACCAATGCTGAAAACCTTTAGTTTCAGGGTAGGCCTGTGCCTCCCAATTTTGAAAATATGACAGTATATGCTAGTACTGATGGGGGCGATCGGGCTAAAATATATTTATAATGGTGGCACTTCCCGTTATACCGGAAGTAAGTGTCAACTTGCTTATTTTAAATAGAATACTCTATATATTACTACATTTTTGCATTCTACGCAAGAATTTAGGCATATCTTGTATACCATGTCCTATACCTATGTCTAAGCGTTTTAGATATTTTTAATAGATTTTTTATAATATTTTGATAACTATTAATACAGGGTGTTTAAACAATACGATTAAAAATTAAATTGAAAAACTGCAAAAAGACTAGATTTTCAAATGGAAATACACAAATTTTATAATTATTTCTTATTTAGCATTAAAAATAAGGGTAAGTTTGTATATTCCAAAAAATTTTAGTTTTAGAAACATTGCCAACTTAATATTTTTATATGGCGATTTTGCTGCAGATTTTAAGTTTAGTTACTTTTAGTTGGCTATAACGGCGTTGAAAGACAATCAAATGCGAGAAAAATTTATGAAGCTGTCACTTACCATTAAAACATCATTAATTGTCATGCCTGTGCGCTTAAATTGTACATACAAACGAAGATTATTTAAATTTATTTATTATTTATGGAGAATGTGTTAAAGTTATATCAAGAACATGGGACACATTTGCCAATCGATATCCGCAAAACAGAAGCCATCACAATGTGCTTAATAATAATGTTCAACATTTTTGGGATATACAAAGTTACCCTTTTTTAATGCTAAACTAAAAGTAATTATAAAATTTGGGTGTTTCCCTTTGAAAATTTAGACTTTTTGCAGTTTTTTCAATCTTATTGTTTAAACACCCTGAATTAATAGTTATCAAAATATTATAAAAATCTAATAAAGCAGGTCCTTTATAACAAGGAATCCCGCTTAAATTAAATAAATATAAGGCTTCTTTATAGAAAAAATTGATAATTATTTTAAGGCTTGCAAACGTTATTCTTAACAGAAAAATTCAAATATGTCAAAAACGCTTAGATATTTATAGGTATAGGCATACAGGGTAGGGACTTTAACTGGAATAAATTCGATATTATTAAACCTGCTGAAGTTGCGCCTACAAAATTTGGTATGTGGGGGTTTTAGAGCATGCGGAATTGGACTATGATGTCGGCGCAGTTGCCAGATTTCTCAGCTTTGCGCTACACGTAGTAATTTTGTTATTTTAAATAGAATGCCCTATTTATTTTTATTGCAGTGAATTGGTAGTGTCAAATTTATTAAGATCTCAAATTTACAAAATTCTATCTTCACTAGTTTCTGAGCTATGGCAACACTGAAGTTCCCTTAAAAAGTACCGGGACGCTTGTCTACCTCCATAGTTACTAAGTTATTGACAAGATTCAAGAAAAGTTCTTTTTTTTTCAAAATGGCCTATTTAACTTAAACTTTAAAAATAGAAATTCTCATGGTACTTTTTAATGGAATTACAGTATTGCCATAGCTCAGCATAGTGAAGATAGAATGTTGTTAATTTGGCATCTTATTAAATTGGACACGCCCAATGCACTGCAATAAAAATAAATAGGGCATTCCATTTAAAATATTAAAATTACTACGTGTAGCGCAAAGCTGAGAAATCTGGCAACTGCGCCGACATTATAATTCAATTCCGCATGCTTCAAAACCATACATACATACTAAATTTTGTAGGCGTAACTTCAGCAGTTTTAATAATATCGAATTTATTCCAATTAAAGTCCCCACCCTGTACAAAATCTGCCTAGAATCTTACGTAGAATGCAAAAATGTAATAATATATAGGATGTTCTATTTAAAATAAACACGCTGACACTAGGGTTGCCAACCCTCCCGATTTAGCCGGGAGGCTCCCGCTTTTTTACTTAACCTCCCGCCTCTCACGTACTTAAACAAAACTCCCGCTTTTCCAATAACACGACGGACGCCTAATAACTGTACAGCTGCCTTAGAGAGGGGCGACCTTTTTTTTTTAGAAAGCACGTTTGATGATAGGAGGAAGAAATATAGAAGAAAAATAGGCACGCCACAGCGTAAGGTCAACGGGGTATCGACCTTTTTTTTTTAGAAATCATCAATATAATTATTTTAAGCACCTCAAAAAAAACTTGTCCTCCAGGCACTATCCACTTCCCGCTTTTCAATTTTTAAAATCTGGCTACCCTAGCTGACACTAACTTCCGGTGTAACCGGAAGTACCACCATTATGAAATTTTTTTAGTCCGGTCGTCCCCATCAGCATTGCCACGATGGCAAATTTTGAAAATTTTCCTATGTATAGTTTTCTATATATAGTTCGAAGCGGTTCCCGGTGGAACACGAACACCCTGTTTGCAGGTGCTTTTATACCTATTATTAATTAACTCTTCAAACTTTCTGCTCTACCTAATTTTATTTTTTGTAAATATTCTATAGCTTTAATAATAAAATAAGACAAAATTTAAAAGATATATCCGTATAACGATTAGGTACATTATTTTAAGGCGGAACTTTGTGCAGCAAGAAATTTATTTGCAAGAGAGTCTCACCCGAAGTGGGCATACTAGCGAGCTTATGACGTGGTGAAAAATATTCCGTAAACATCGACACACACTGAAACCACGAGTCGAGGCGGCAGGTTCTTTCTTATGCTAATGAGTTTCGGTTGATTTTATTTCGAAGATGAGAAATTTGTTTTGAGGAAAATAAGTATTTTACTTGTTATTGTATTAGTTAAAATAATGTATCTAATCGTTATACGGATATATCTTTTAAATTTTGTCTTATTTTATTATTAAAGCTATAGAATATTTTTATATGTATTGTTTAAACACCCTGTATATAGTTATTAAAATAAATCTATTAAAAATATCTAAAACGCTTAGACATAGGTATAGGACATGGTATACAAGATATGCCTAAATTCTTGCGTAGAATGCAAAAATGTATTAATATATAGAGTATTCTATTTAAAATAAGCAAGTTGACACTTACTTCCAGTATAACGGGAAGTGCCAACATTATAAAAATATTTTAGTCCGATCGCCCCCATCAGCATTAGCATATACTGTCAAATTTTCAAAATTAGGAGGCACAGGCCTACCCTGAAACTAAAGGTTTTCAGCATTGGTTATCAAATACTTCGTAAGGTCAATAGTTTTTCAATCAAAATTTTCTTATATTACAAATTTTTCACCGTGTTTATTTAAAAAACAAAAGATAAGTCCCGCTGGTTCCAGGATTTGTTGACTGTGGTTACTAACTCGCGCAGTATTTTGCCCGTCGCGTTCCGTGCCCTTATAATTATTTTTTTTAAAGTGGTATGTTTTTGACGATTAGTTGCGCTGCACCCTCAAAAGAGGAAAAAGTAAGTACCTAGACTTTTTTTTAGTAACACAGAAACAACAGGAGGTAGTACTGTATCGTCGCGCCAATCCGATACAAAATCACGGTATTAATGTTTTTTATAAACATAAAGTGATAGGGGGGTAGCCAAAAAGACGTGTAAGTTCTCAAAAGTGACTTCTATAAAATAAAATACTTCATAGCCTTTTCTACACTTTCTCCACCGTTCAAAAGTGGCTACAAAAAAAACAAAACTTTGCGTTTTCAAGAACTTCTATCAAAAGTGATTCCTACAAAAAAAAATGTCGCAGTCGTTTCATAAACTCCCCCTAACAAAAGTTAGTAAAAAAATATATCTACCGCCCCCCCCCCTCCCCATGTTAGTAAAAAGTATATCATCTACACCCCCCCCCCCCCCCCCCGCTCCCCCTTGGTCAAGAGACGGGGGCAACAGCCCTCTCTATGGACGCCCATGCCTAACAAAAAATTGTATTTTATTACTCTGCGTGGCATACTGTCCAATTTTTATTTAATACCTACCTAGCTTCTTAGAAGCATTGTCACTATACAGTAGTCTCGCTGCACCAAATTGTAGCTGCGAGCCAATAACATGGACAGATAAATATCATGTGACCAACGCCAAATTCGTGCTTGACAACTACTTTTAAATCGTTAAACCATGGATAAAATAATAAACACATTTCACCTTTAAGATGAATTCATATTTTAACAGGTTTAGACAGAAGCTCACTATATAAACAATATATAGAGGCTGTATAATAAGCATACAATATAAAAACAATCGATTAGAAATAGATTCATTATGCAACAGTTGGTTTCCTTACTCACTAAGAACCTTCATAAATGGCTTTATTTTATTGCACCTATCACCCTTTACCAAGACAAATTAAACTTTAATTTTAGATCTAAGAACTAATATACCAGGATTACCATACATCCTGGGATTTGTTATAAGTTCCCGGTGACCCAGTTTGAGCCTCTAATACCAATAAGCTATTTACCTTAGTATATTTTGTTCACTATCAAGACAATGGCCCATTTCGATAAAAAACGAAACAAAAAAAATTCAATATAGCCCATTTTTGATTGCAATACATCAACAAATCCACTGCATTTTGTTCAATTCTTATCCTTACCTAACATGAATAAGAAATTTTGAAAGCCCAAACACCCGTTTTGACAAAATGGTGAAAGCGCCTTAAACATTTTGCCTTCCGGCGCATTATAAACCATCTCGGTCTAAGCCGAAACATTTATGGCAACCCAGAGTATATAGCACAACTACTAGTTGCGTCTTTTTAAAATTGACGCTTAGATATTCTGTTATTGGCATTGACAATCCAAAAAGAAGAACATAAAATTTAGCCCAAAATTATCCCCGAAATTACTTCTTGTTCGACCACCTATAGTTTTTTTCAGTGTACCATTATTCTCTCTGGATGTAAATTGTTTCACGTCAGCCGAGAATAAATTCAGCTGTATATAGGCAACTTCTATATCATTACAACAAAATTTACCTAAAACATGAGTTGCGCGCTGCAAGATAACGGACTTATTACGACATTGTTTTGTCTCAATTTTTGAAGTCTTAAAGATAAGACATGGAAGTTCTAAGGTACATGGCTATTTTTTTGAAAAAAAATTCTTAGCTACGATATTAACCTTGGAAAAGTGCCTTAAAATACGCACCTTTAGTGGGCATTTTCTTATACATATTCTTATTTTTTTCAAAAAAAGGGCTTTGTACCTTAGAAATACAAACATTCCTTTATTAAATTTTAAATTGCCCCGACAAATATATCAAATAGCCTTTGCAGAATCCTGCAGTAGCGAAACGGTGTTTTTCATTCTCTAAATTTGCGCGTGGTAGAGCCTTAACCAAGAATACAATAACAAGTACTTATTTTCCACAAAACAAATTTCTAGTCTCCGAAATAAAATCAACCAAAACTCATTAGCATAATAAAGAACCTACCGCCTTGCATCGTGGTTTCAGTGTGTGTCGATGTTTACGGAATATTTTTCACCACGTCATAAGCTCGCTAGTATGCCCACTTCGGGTAAAACTCTCTTGCAAATAAATTTCTTGCTGCACAAAGTTCCGCCTTAAAGACATAAGGAAACGTATATTATCTGTTAACCATGGGGCATATTTCTTAGTAATACGAATTTTTTTTTAAAGGAGCGTGAATATCAAACAGGTGCAAAAGGGTGTTGTTTAAGATCTCAATTTTTTCTGTAATATGTTCATGCCGAAAGATGTTGTCGAGGGAGGCGGCACGCAGGTTTGCAGTAAAAGCATCGACATCGAAGTTTCTAAAATCCCTAATAATCTTAAAATTTGGCAATTTTTGAGGAAGAGTCAGATTCAGGGTACACTTAGTTAGGTCATGATCGGATAAATTGTGCACAGGCAGGACCTGAACATCATCAATTATTTCAGAATCACTAGTCAAAATCAAATCAATCAATGTTGCTCTTGTAGGTGTAATACGTGTTGGGGCGTTCACAATTTGGGACATATTGAAGGATTATTCAATTGTATTAATAAACTGAGATGCATAGGATTGACTTGGTTTTAATAAATCAATATTAAAGTCGCCTAAGCACAAGCAGCCGTCACACGATGCCAATATTGCCGAAATATCAGCCTCAAAAATATCTAGAAAGTTTTTTATATTGAAGTCAGGGGGGCGATACACCGCGCCAACAGAGAATATTTCATTTTTTATTTTAAGTTTTATCCATAGTTGTTCAATATTTTTGCTAACAGAAATTATGTTATAAGTAAATGAATTTTTTATATAAATGATAACTCCACTTCCCCGCCCAACAACCCGATCTTTTCTAATATATTATAATTCTGTCAATTAGCTGACTTTCGACCATTGAGGTAGAATAAACAAGGAGGCGCTATTACCATTTAATTTCGTCTGCGAAAAACGATACCAGGGGGCGGGGCAAAGGATCAAGCTAATATGGCCGATTCATAAGGGCCTGATTAAATTTATTTTGAACAATTCTAAAAAATGCTGAAATTGCAGTTAGTCCTAAAACGTCCGAAACTGCTTTCACTTAATTTTAGATGTATTGTTTTCACATTTTTTTGTTGTTGTTTAATAATTTAAATCAAATTGCAACTGACAAACCATAGAAAACAATTAGCACCCAAAGATTATAAATACGGACCTGCCATTTATTTATACTAACCTATGAAACGTAATTTTCGCCGTTTTCTTCTTATCCACCGCATTTCTGCTGGAACAACTTCGCACGGCACAAGAAATAATTAATATCTATCACACAGTTTTACACAAAAATTGAAAACATTCTCGTAAAATCTAAAACTACCTCGATTATGATTGATCGAACAGCTGACTATATGAATGACAGAAAGATCAAGCTTTAAAGGGCGCAGGTAGGGTCACTTTTAGTCACGTGATGTCGCCTCCTTGTTTATTCTATCTCGATGCTTTCGACCAATCCCATCCCATAAAAAGGTATACGATGTGACGACGCTCTCTCTTAAAGATGCGTTCTCAGAGCTACGTTCTGTCGCCAGCGACATCATCTCGACCAATCAGGATCGTTCGTCTTAACACCCCCCCCCCCCCAACGTGTCGTTCGGTCGGTTAGTTGAATTACTTCAACTGAGTTCAACTTCACTTCGTTTATGTGTGGCGACAACTGTCGGCGTGACACTCATTGAAGAAGTGGGGATACTCGCCTGCGACAACCGTAGCTCTGAGAACGCGGCTTTTAGCTGTCAATTTTATGCCCATCCCATGGGGATCTGGTCTCAACCTGATGGCTCCTCAGAACGGACTTAAAAGAACTAGAATATGGTATTTTGGGACGTGTAATTGCACTTAAAATCACAAAATGGGTGTCTTGTTTACTTTGAGCCTTAAAAAATACTGGGCGTATAAATGGTTATCAGTAGGTATTTATTTAGAACTCACTTTTGAGAGTATAGGAAAGTTTTTACAGCCGGGATACCCCCGCTCCTTTTTTTGGCCGGATTTTATCGCTTTCCTGTTGTCGTTGCTCTTCTCGGCTTATGCATTGTCATGATAAAAATTTTATTGGTTTATTTGAAATGACCTAACTTTTAGAAGGTCACCTCTCCGTCTACGTTAGTTAATTAATTGGTTTAAATATTATATAGTGTAACCTGAGAAAACAAATAATTAAATAAATTTGGAGTCAGAGTCCGTTCAAATTTATAATTTCTCGTTACAGTCATATCGCTATACCAATCAGGGCCAGACCGTGACCTTTGGGGGCCCTGGACTAACGATATCTGGGGGCCCCACGAAATTATATAAATTAGGCATTTTCCTAAAAAACATTTTATGTGGGAAAAAAATATTTTTCTGCACACTGCTCACGTACTGAACTATCAGTGTTTTCGACAGTCAAAATGCAAAATCGGTAGAAAACGATGTTCAAAATACTAGGTGTAATTAACTTTTCATGTAATTTGCACCTTCAAACCACGAAATCTTGACATAACTTAAAACTAAATCTTCGCTCCGAACAAAAATGACTTCTACAAGAAAAACCTTGTCTAAAAAAACCGTCTCCTATCCACCTGAAACTTTTGGAAAAACTTCCAAAGTATTTTTGAAAATTTAAAATTAATTAATATTTTATATTTGCCTTTAAAAAAATTACATTAACACATTGTAAGAGAATGCTAATAGTGGAACAGTACAGGGTGCTACAAATTCGCGTGGGTGCATGGGGATTTCGAAAACGGTAAGAGATACGAAGATGGTTAAATTGAGGCAAAGTTGCGTATTTTGGGGCTTAATAATGTGGTGAAAGAAAATAATATTCCAAATACCTTCGGAGATATCCGAAAAAAACCGAAATTTTCAGTTTTGGTTTTTAATTTTTTGCGCCTTTATTTTTGACTTGGAAAAAAAAACAAGAAACACTTTTTCATAGCCGTTTTTATGATCTACAACATGGCCTTTTTAATTTTTAAATGCGACTTTTCGTTCTTTGGATATCAAGTAAATTTTTTTAAATACGGTTTTAGGGACTTATAGGCTTTAGAAACCTAATACAATATAATTCTCTATTCACAAATGTTAAGAAAAAACGTTGATGCATATCTTTCGAAAGCTATAATAACCGGCCTGTCTAACTTTTAAATGTTCATTTAAAGGTAGGTACTAGGAACAAAAGACCCTTAAGCAACTTGATTTTAAAGCTGCTATATAATATAGAGGGTGTTCTATTGTAAAAAATACAACTTTACTATGGACATTAATAATTTTGATAGGTACTTATATGTCATATATAGTCGTCAGTTTTATCTTGTAAATATGTACCGGAGGATTCCATCCATTACTTATTGTCTATCATAACAACAAGGAATTAAGCTATTTTTATTAAATTTTTGTTGGGATATTCAGTCATTTTGCGGCAACCTGTTTATATTCTGTTTGTCTCAAAATTTTGCCTCTCAAGGGATTATTTAAAAAAAAAATTGTGAAAATGACAATACTTCGTTTACGCATAACAAAGTTTTGATCATCAGCTGTTGCAATTTTTATTTCGTTTCTTGAAATAGGATCGATTTTAATTTTATTGAATTGCATATATCCTAGAAGTGGAAACGGACATAATAATAGGAATAATATACAAAATGATATAGTAAAATGTATTATATATTTATTTAGAAAATAGATAGAGTATCGCAATCTACGTACGTAAAAGATCTAAATTGTCTCGTACTTTTTTAAAGTAAGTATTCACAATATCATCAGTAACTTCTTTTAAAGTAGCGGGGTTCCATTTCGGACTGGTTTTATCGACAAGCAAAGCTCTAACACCTAAAAGTAACATCATCATAAAAATAATCCGCTAACTTGTATGAATCAAACAATATAAGTTTTAAGAAATGTTCTGTGACTTTTTGTTATAGAAGTTACAGCTAAGGGCGTAGACATTTGTTTTTGGGTGACAATTTTGGGTTAATTGAAAAGTAAACAACTTTTCAATATATCCATCAAAGTTTCGCTCCTTCTATATAAAGTGATTAAGTACTAATATACAAATATAGCCTTCAGATCGCCCTTACTTTGACACAGGCACAACCTACATAATTGGTTCTTTAAGGGACTATTCGATTCTTAAAAGATACACATCAGGACAATAATCTATTTAAAATTAAAAATTTATAGTAGTTTTTCTTACTAACTCTATACAATTACAGAAACGGTTTCATCCTTAGTTGTGCCGTTTTAACTATATGTATACCTACTTATGTGTCAATTTTCAAAAAAAAAATATATTCAATTATGAAAATTAAAATGTAATCAATCCGTTCCATTTTCAGTTTATTGGGTAGGGTGTCTCTTGGTCCACTAAGTACAATATGTGTAAGAGTTTCCTTTGTGTCTTTTTTACGCAGGGTGATGGATAAAATATCAAGCTGTGTCAATTTTCCAAAAATGGTGATATTACTCTTTACCCTTACGCTGCTATGAAACCCACTCTTTCCCTCATTTTCGAGGATGAATAATATAAAAAGTATTAATTACAGCTTCGTGTTAGATACTTACTGTTTTCATTACAGCGCAGTAGTGTTTTGTGTCAATTAAAAAACAAATCCAAAAATCTTTATACTGTCAATTATGGTGCTAGGAAGCGTTGGTATAACGATTTTTTTATTTTAATTGACACGAACGGCACTGAGCTGCATTGGGTACAATAATAGGTGCCTAACATGAAGCTGTAATCAACACTCTTTCGTATTCTCCATCCTCGAGAACCAGGAGACAGTGGGTTTAAATAATATACAGGGTGTCCATAACTTATGGGCCGTAGAGTAACTGGAGATACTAGACATCAAACTAAGCCAATTATGTCATATAATTTTTTTTTGATAATTAAAATATTAATTTAATTATATGTACTATGTTTTTTATGCTTTGGGATGTTTGTTTAAAGGGATATATCTCGAAAACCGTTAAAGATATTAAGATCAATCAAGTACACTTTTTTGACTCAGAAAATGCCCTTCTTTAAGAAACTATAATTAAAAAACACCTAATATCACAGAGGTAAGAAAAAAATCATAGATTTATAAAGCCCAGTGTATGCAACTAGCGCCCTCTAGTTTGAAACTTAAAAATGTCCACAAATTCTTATTTATTGCTCATAAAAACATAATATTGCCAACTTTCAATTCGGTTCATTAAACCGTTTTAAAATTATGGGTTTTATTTTCGAGAATAAACTTTTACTTTCAACACCCTGTATTTATCTAGAACGAGTAACAATCCGAAAAAACTTATATGACATAATCGGCTTAGTTTGATGTCTAGTATCCCCAGTTACTCTACGGCCCATCAGTTATGGGACACCCTGTATAACCATTTTTGGATTTTTTTTTAATTGACACGTAATAAGGCACTGCGCTGTAGTGGATACAGTAAGTATCTAATATAAAGCTGTAAACAACAAAATAATAAAATTCAATTGTCATATATATAGCTTCGTATTTTAAAAATATCAATGTTAAAATCAGCAGATCTTACACAGGTTGATATTTTAACCATTACCCTGTGTAAAAAAAGATAAAGTGAAGTCACATCACATCTGCATATTGTACTTATAGTAGTCCGAGAGCCAGCCTACCCAATAATCTGAAAGTTGAAATTGATTGAATTTTGATGAGAATATGGGTCTTATTTGACACCCCGTATATTGTATTTTTTAACTTTTTAAATTATGTTTTGTTACTACATCAATATATTAAAATACTTTTTCTGTTTAATATCTCTTTCATTGCAGTTTAAAGTTTAAAATATTTCCTTACTACGACAACTATTACTCTTCTTGCCACTAACCTTCCTTAAAATCACCAAAATCCACACAATTCACAACTATTCCAAACTCTAACTCCAAGCATTCTAGTAAACTCAAATTTTTAGCAAGCTCCAATTCCTTATAAGAAACTTTCAAACTAGTGGGCGACATTTTATTTAACAGAGTTAAAGTCTCTTCGGCCCACTTGGAGCCATCCTTTTCCAATCTAACAATAATTTCTTCCACTGTAGGTGCCGAAAAACAATGATTTATTTTCTCCATGTACGGTTCTAGTGAGAATTCCGTTTTATCTCCTTTATGGAATTTAGTGGGAATAGTTTTAATATCGTTTTCATTGGAGCACTGGAGTAGTGCTTCTTCTATACTAGGAAGGTTTGAACTATCAGTGTAATGTGTTGCAAGACCTGAGAATTAAAATAAGGCATATAAAAAAATGTCGAGTATTTTCCACTCTCCACTTCATTCTTAACATTAACTCAAAAACGACTATAGTCCATTTTAAAAAGGTGTAGAGTAATAAAATAGGAAATTCCGTCCAGTTCGGCTCAATTTCGATGTCGGCCATAGGCGTAAGTAAATTTTGTGCATTAAATTAATTACGATAACTAACCAAAAATTTTAAAGAATTAGGTCAACGGGTATTAAGATAAAATAGTATTATTTGTAATATTAAAATTTTAAGTAATTGCGTAATTCCGTAATTCAATTCGAGAGATTACCACGAGGATATATGAATTCGAATGTTTTTGAGCACTATTTTGGTGAAATGATAAAATATCTTTCAGTTGATTCAGTTATGGATAACGCAAGCTATTATTCACGACGCACAGAGAAGACTCCAACTTCATCTTGGAGAAAACAAGAAATTATATCGACTGGGTTACCACCAAAAGTATTGAATTTGAAGATAGTTTGATAAAAAAGAAACTATCTATAGAAAATTTACACAAACATCGTTTTATGAAATATGCCGTGAAATATATATGTAAACATAGTTTAACTGTGCTTAACACCGCCATATCTTTGCGAACTAAATCCTATAGAACTTATATGGGCGCAAGTGAAAGGATTTGTAACAAGACACAACACGACATTCAAAATGAAAGACGTTAAGCTACTGTTTGATCAAGCCATTAAGGAAGTGACACCAGAGAACTGACAAAAAGCAGTTCATCATGTCATTAAAGAAGAGGAGAAAATGTGGGATCTTAACCATTTGATCGATCGGGCCGTCGACCCATTAATTATAACGTCAAGAGGAGATGACAGTTCCTCAGATGACGAAGAATATTATGTTTTTAATAATTTAATTTCTTTTAAAAAACGAATTGTTTCAGCCTTTACTTGATGAAATTCCATAATAGTATTATGAAATAAAACACTTGTGGTTTGTAATTTTCACTCGTATAATGTCAACATGACACGTGTTTCGCTGTCACACTGATGAAGCTGCTGTGACAGCGAAACACGTGTCATGTTGACATTATACGAGTGAAAATTACAAACCACGAGTGTTTTATTTCATAATAATTTAATTTCTGTATAATGTATTTTTTGAATTTTGTATTTTTTCTATAATGTTTAATAAAAAATAAGTTTACATAATGCACGCCTTTGTCACACCAGTATTTGTGAATGGATAACAATAGGCAAAATCCATAACTTGACCCAAACCCGGGTGGTACTACCTGCATCGATGAAACTAAAGAATTTTGCAATAAAATCAATGCCAAATTATGGAAGTGGCTTAAATATTCGTTAGGTCACTCTGTAGTCCCATTGCATGCCTAACGAGCTTTTATTACTCTACACCTTTCTGAAATAGACTATAAAATATTTATTTCAAGAACTTTTATGTTATTGACAAACGCCAAGATAAATATTTCAAAAATAACTAGGCGCTCGGCTATAACAAAATATCAACAATAAAAATCTTCACTTCGGAGATATCTAGAATTTATCAACAATAAAATTTAAAACTATTTTATTAATTATTTAAAGTACTTATTAATTGGGTATAGGATTGTTAATGTCAATTGCCATAAATAAAAAAGTTATTGACCACTTTGAATGCCGCCTTATTGACCAGTTGTAAATGAAATAACTTTAAAAAATACCACAAAAATATTAGTGCGTCTAAAGTTTCATCTCCCAGTTTTGAACGTATTTTTTTATATAAAAACCCTGCAGAAGAGAAACATCTCTCAGTTTCCACGTTTGTGGGTTAAATGGTTATATGCATAAAAAAATCGGTATTTATTCCGGGATTACCAGGTCTAATTCCGGTATTTTCGAGACAGGTTTTCCTTCCGGGACTCCGAGATCCCGGGATTGACATCTCTAATGCATACACACTAATTTTAAAATCGCATTTTTTTTAAAACCTTGCATTGAATTATCCCTAATTTAATATTGTAATTACCGGCTTTAAAATTATCAGCTCCCTTCACTCTGGCTCCAGTTAATCCTATATACCATCCTGACCTTCCACGTAGCCTAGTCAAAATGTACGAGCTACTGGCGTCAGGAATCAATCCAATTTGATTTTCTGGAGTGGCAAATAGTGTTCGTTCAGTTGCTATTGTGTAACGACTTAAGACTGCCATCCCTATAGCACCACCCATAAGTATTCCATCACCAAATGCTATGCAAGGAATTGTCAATGAGCCAACTAGGCTGTTATTCTTGTAGGTAGCTTTGAAAAGATCGTTTTGTGATTTATCACCTGTCTCAGCTGCCTTTGCGATTGCTTTAATATTTCCCCCAGCGCTAAATGCCTTATTACCATTACCTATAACAAAAATATGCTAAATGAAACTTGTCACTAAATTTTAAGAGAGCAAGAAAAGTTTCAACTTTTAATTCTTGAATTATTTACTGAAAAATTAATTAAACAAAATACGCTGTCTAGTAAAAACACGCGAAGCCTCTTACCTACGTCACAACAAATCTAAGGAATCAGCAGCCGGAGACGGCTATTTATCCGACGCGCTCCTATACAGAGTGTTCCGCTCTCATCGCAGGATTCTAATAGCATCTAAACTACTCAACTTTTCAATATTTCTTAAAAACATAGTTATTAGAGCAGGGCAGTAGATCTACACATTAAAATTATTCTAAATTATACAGAGAGTCCCAAATAGTCAGGGCATATTCATCCAAAACCAGTGGCGTAGCCAGAAAATATGCTCGGGAGGGGGGGGGGGGCTCAGTGGGACATTGTTTTTTTCTGGAGAAAGGGACAGTCGGGACTACATGTATTTTATGATATTGTATCTAGTGAAGAAGGCGGAAAAGCGCGGCAGGCGAAAAATTTTCGGGGCCACGCCCGAAGTTCGTTTAAAATTCACCTAACTCATCAAATTTTGAAAATTAAATTATTACCTCTCCTCTTCTGCATTGTTTGATTAAATTTGTTTTTGTAAATGTTTTTTTTTTGATATTCCTAGCTGGCTCTTTATTTAAAAAAAAAAACATTTTTTATATTTGTGAAAAATATGAATATTACATGGTGTCAATTCAAAATTTTAACATAGGACGTAATATGTATGACTCTAACCAGCGTTTTACGGTCTCTTTTTTTCATGATTAAAAATAAAGTAAATATCGCTTACCACGCCAAAATTGATGACTTTTTCAGAACACGTGTATTTTAGGAGCGTAGACCTAAGAACAGTGTTTGGTGCAAATGCTTAGGTTTTGAAATACTCCTTCTTAGGTGTCGTTTTGTATATTCATAATAAAGCATTCTCGTTTCTTCCCGCATTATTTTTTTATTATAAATTATCAAACTTCTTCCATAAAAAATGTCTCAATTAAAATTTTGACTTTAATTTTTCTCTTTAAAAATAAATACCTACTAATTGTTTTTATTGTAAACATATTTTATTGCATGGGTTATATTTTTGTTGATTTAAAATAGCTCTAAAAAAGGGAAAATGGAACAGACAAGTATATAATAGAAAAATACTATAAAATATTCTTTTTACTCGTTTATTTCCTTTGCATCATAAATCAATCTAAAACGATATGCGTCCGAAACCTTAACCTCTATAAAACAGGACTTTTAAAAAGAAAAGTTTAATAACTAAACGTTTCCTACTGGTAATCTAAGCCAAGAATAAATTATTTAAAGATTTAAATTAAGAGTACAACGTGAGACGAAAAATTAGGTCGCAATTAGACTTTTAGACACGAGCTTCAAGGATCGGTGGGGGGGGGGATGATAATCACTTAGCCATCTTAGTTTTTCATTGTTTAGTTATTAAACTTTTTTTTTAAATTTAATATGTTAAACCGATAGTTGGACTCTTTCGATGAAAAATAAAGAGCTAAGATAGGGAGGTGAAAACCATTTTTCTCTAAAATAGACCACTTGAATGCTACAGCCTGTCAAAGTATAAAAATGCCATATCTCAAAAACAATAAAATTTAGACCTATGACATTTTATATAAGATATACGTGGACTTTTATAGGAAATTAGAATATATAGGGTGTTCCATTAAAAAAAAGTATGTTTGATATGCCCTGACTATTTGGGATACCTTGTATAATTTAAAATAATCTTACAACTCTCAACTCAAAGTTTAGTAGTTTAGCTATGGAATCCTGTGTTGAGAGCGGGCCATGATCTCTTGAGTCTGCTGTCCTATTTCTAACCTGTTCTTTTTAAGTTATCC
Organism: Polydrusus cervinus; assembly: GCA_935413205.1. Classification (NCBI taxonomy): domain Eukaryota; kingdom Metazoa; phylum Arthropoda; class Insecta; order Coleoptera; family Curculionidae; genus Polydrusus; species Polydrusus cervinus. The sequence goes on along the minus strand of OW284513.1, from coordinate 43,741,388 downwards.
ACATAAAGATACCATATAATTGGTAACACGACTAGGATGACAATAACGTCCACTCTTCTCATATCATCTCATGTTTAAACTTTTTAGGTTTCTTATAAAATTTTAGACCTATTTTTTATGACGTCATATGTCTAAACTCAATCGCTTTTAAAATAAGAGGCATCAACATTTAATTTTTAGTCTGGCATGGCCATGCCAAAATCGAAAACAATTCTATTTTTTGAATAAAGAATACTCGGGTAACCCTATATATTTTAAAAACTATTGACTTTAGACTTTATGCGACATACTATATGAAATATGTTTAGCATATTGTGAGAAATCTAAAAATCTGAGGAAAAATGAGGTACCTACCTATTAGACAATTTAAAAAAAAACAGTCCAGAGTTGTTCAGTCTTCCTAAAACGCATACGAGGGTTTCCCAAAAAACTTGAAACATTCAAAAAATAAAATAAAATCGACGTGTCCGAGCGTTTTCTGCTCAAATGTTTCGTTTACCTGGAATATCCATTATTTTAAACTTTATCATATAGCATCCTGTATATTGACAGCTTCAATTATTTTTCAATATTTCTGTAGAATTCATTAGAATAAAAGTTTCTTCAATCAATGATCTAGACCTGTAGACGCCAGATGTCATGCATATTTTAACTTATTGGAGCCAGGCTCAGATCTGGGTGCGAAGGGGGGCGAAGGCAGTGTCGTTAGCCTTACCAAATGTGTGTTTCTTTTACTGTGAGCCTTGAAAATTGTAGGTCGGAATTTTTTTTAGAAGTCACTTTTGAAAGTAAAAAGATTTTTAGAGCCGGGATACGCTCTTTTTTTTAGAAGTCACTCTTTTTTGTCGCCCCCCCCCCCCCTCAGCAAAACATTAGAGCATTAGTACAAGCTATACCTTGTTGAAACTTGAAATACCTACTTTTGATTATAACGAGAGTCTTTTTCTCTTTTTCCCATTTAACTAGAGTTGGAGTGATCTTGTTCAACATAGATACAGTTAAAGAGTTCATGGCCTCAGGACGGTTTAAAATAATTATTCCCTTATCTCCAATATTGTGTATAATTACATCATTCTCTTCAGTGGACATTTTTCGAGACATATTTATTAGTGTGAATGAGAACTTCTGGTTGGCCCTCCATTTTAATATACATTTTGTCAGCTGAAAAAGTCAGAATTACAATATAACAATAAAAAAAGATAAATTTTAATATTACGGTAAACTGGAATGACTTTGGCCACTGTGTATTCTTATTGGGGTATAAGGCCATGGATGGTGCGATGGTCACAGAAAAATAATTTTGCTATAAAAAAATATTATAATGTATTATTTCTGAACTAAACTTTTATGGTCATGGTATTGTGGCTCTACTCCAATGAGCCATTTATATTTTCAGAAAACTGGGGAGACTGATGCTGGGGTGGATAAATCTATAATTTTAAAAGTTAAAAAGGTCTTTGTTGTATGACAAGTGTATTCTATAGTGTCTGTTTGGCTTTGTCAAATGACGTTTCTTGAACGGCAGTAGAGTTTTGCACCTGCATTGTCTTTATTCTTTTGAATCACAACGTTTCAACTAAGTATTTCCAGTCATCTGAATACGCCTTTGGTGATTGTATTTCGCACTGCGCATATCTGCCCTACAAAGGTAAAAGCGTCTAATCGCAAAATTCTCCATTTTCGTATTTTCATATAAATGAAATATTTACATTCAGCTCCACATTTTAGTAAAAAAATGATGTTTGTAGCTCATATAAATTGAGAGTTACAGATGCAACAAAACGGTTTATTGTTATGATTTTTCTAGTCATGCAAAGGCAAAAGGGTCTAATGAGCATATTTTGTAAAATATTGCAAAGGCAAAACAGTCTAATGTACTTTAGATCACCATAACTGGAATAAAAACAAAGGCAAAAACGGCTAATGTATATTAGATCGTTTTGCCTTTGTAAGGGTCATATATTTATATATAATCTATTGTATATTAGACTGTTTTGCCTAAGTTTATTCAAAAAAATGTTCATTAGCCGCTTTTACCTTTGCAAGGGCATGAAAGAAAATGTAGTTAAAAATATCTAACAGACAACAATAAACTCATTTCTTATTGTACGTTCGACGTCCTCACACCTACTACCTAACCGGCGGTAAATCATTTGACATTATTAAGTGGTTGTTATTAAGTAGTGCACAGGAGAAAAGAGAAGTATTGGAATACTAACATGCTTAATTCTAGAGCAAAGAAGATTGCCCTGATGGGGAAAAAGGTGTTTATGGATAATAATAGCATCGTAAGTAGATTTATTTAGAGAAGAAGGAAACAATTTTAAACATGTTAGTTTCCAGAATGACTGAGACTAGAAGACCATTTTGGAATAATCTTCCTGAAAATAATAATGCAGCAGATATTTTAAATGAAGGCGTTTAAAAACAATATATTTTATTTTTTGTTGTTGCTTACTCTTTTATGTGTTTTCTGTATTATTTTGATTTTATTTTATTTTCATAAAGGTATTTTTCATTTATTTGTATCTTTTATTGCCTACCCATCTGATTCTTTACTACAAAATATAATGTTAAAAACAGCTAAAGTACATTAGAGGGCATGTACACTTGCATTGCTGAGTAATAATATTCACTAGTACAAAGGCAAAACAATCTAATATACATTAGACTCTTTTGCCTTTGTATGATATGTTAGTATGAACATTAAAAATCATAGGCAAAACAATTTATGCGTCATAAAGAAGGTTAAAACATAACACTGGTTGATATAAAATTAATACCAGGTTGCTGTAATAGACTGCAATGAAATGCAATACATTTAAAATTTAAAAAATGTTCCTATTTTATTTGGCAAACAAAAATGATATAATGTCGATTTTCTCAGCTTTACACTTTTACGATTAGACGCTTTTACCTTTGTAGGGCAGATATCTAATCTTATAATTGCGGCATTCACTTCGTCTCATCAACAACTATTATACTCGCAAAATTAACTGAATACTATTTAATGCTCAGTGTACTATTATATTATGGCGGGCCAAAGTGATCTAGCATATAGCATGAAAGTACAAATTTATCAAATATATTAATTGCATTAAAAAATGCACTTTTCATACATATATAGCCAAAAACATATAGTATATAGCCAAAAACATATAGTTTAAAACAATAAAAGAAAAAAAGAATTAATGTTATAATAAACATATCCTTAATTTAGTTATTTTTCATAAACTTAAAATTACTCGATGAAATATTTTTAACAATGTTTAGATATTGTCGAAAATATGAGCTCATAAAGTGGCCAAAATCACTCCTTTTTACGTTATATTATTTAGGTAAGTAATATATACTTACCATCGCTAATTTCTACTTTGACTTGTTAACTTTACTTGAACTTTTTGGACAGACTATCAAACAAAACCTAAATTATACATAAATTATATTTATGTTTTTACAGCAAGCGATAACTATACTGATAAGAGATACGATTTATGGTTTTGTATGCATACTCGTATTTCCATACATATGACATAAACTCACTTAGCACTTAAGGTATGTATAATAATATTAAGTATAAAGTCTCTTTTTAATTAATTTATTTAAGTGTTTCGCTATTCGCTAGATAAAACGTAAATATTACAAATTACAACCAAAAACGCAACGAAATACAGACAAATATTAAGTTTAGAAGCCAACGACCTAACCGCTTTCTTTCCACAAAATAATTGGTTGCCTTGGGTTTCTCTCGAGTAAAGACTATGCACAGACCATAGCAAAACGTGTGTATTTCGAGATCAGGGATGCCACTAATTTTGTTATTGTACCAAAAATAAACATTCGAACTAACAGTACAGTTTTGTGGAAGTAGTACAGTCCAGTACAGGATGATATCAATCCTTCGTTATTCTCGCATTAAGTCTCGTTTCTAATGAGAATTTACATCAGTTTGGTATCAATCCGTGAAATCTGTAGGTCGTAGGTACATGATCGTCCGGTTATACTGTCATTCTCTTATTAAGACTGTTCAATCGGACTAACAGTGTTAGTCCGATTGATCGTGTAGGATCCGCAATTAGGGATGCCAGAAAGTCCTTCAAGAATAAAAGGCGTGGAAACAGTTTTTTCTTTAATGAATACGAGGACACAGAGGCGAATCGAACTCGCATGTCAAGTGATTCGACCTGGCATGAATTATCATGCATTATTTTATGATTTTAATAGCACGTTGGAAAATATTGTGTGCTAAAAGCGATTTATAAATTTTACATTTTGGATTCTATATGTAGGTATACAGTTTTTGTTTATGAATGCATACCGGAGTTTGTATGAAAAATCAGTTCATGAAGGTGAATCTCATTCCGCGTAGGCCTTTGAAAGGTCTAAATATATCTCCTGAGCCTAAGCTACCTATATAGTAAAGTAAGTAAACATTGTTTTACGTAGAGTTTCTATAAGTAAATCCATTTTTACGCACAACTCTGCGTAAATAATAAAAACGCACAACTGTGCCTTATGATGCATGAAACACACACAACTGTACGTTTTGATGCCTAATATAACAATCAAGTTAGCCTTGAACCACTCAAATCGTGACATTTATATATCCTGCGTTTTAAATATTTGATAGCGACATTATTTAGGATTTGAAGTTCAAATCGATCTTTAATTTATTAGTAAGAATCGTAGAAATAGTACGCATTGCGTGTTGTAAAGCTATTATGCACTCATGTAATTACCAATTTTTCCGTTGGTGCGTAATATGTTTTTTACCACACTTAATACGTAAGATACAATTATCCATGCAAAAAAGCATGGCTAAATTTTATTTTTCGGCACTGTAGGTTAAACTAAAAGATTTCGATTAACACAACAATTTTGAGAAACAGCTATAGCTAAGTAGCTATTTATTCTGTGGTTAAGGGAATTCTCATTTTAAAAAAAGGTGCAATTTTTGTGGATTACCTACCATAATTCCATTTTAAATTTTTTTTTAATTTAAAATCTCAGTGTACGTTTCTAGACATTCATGCGAGTAATGAATTTATAAATTATTACAACAACTCTATTCAACTAAAACAGGTCCACACGTCAGTGTAGACAAATTTATATATAGTTAGAAAAGCGTGGAGGGCTAGAAATGACATACAAACACTAATAAACAATAGTATAAATATATTTGTTTAAAATAAGATAAAATAAAAAGTATCTATCTATCACAATTTATGTTTTAATTCTTGTTCTTCTGGGAGCTTCTTAAAATAACTATTTACAATATCATCAGTAACTTCTTTTAAAGTAGCTGGCTTCCATTGTGGATTTTGTGTCTTATCAATAAGTAAAGCTCTGACACCTAAAACCAAAACAAAATATCACTTGTAAACTTTTTTAAATCCCAAATAACGCACCTATTCTTCGGCTTTGTTTAGTCTAATTAATGAAAGTTGATAAATGATTGGAATTACAGTTTACTTAGGAAACTTTTTATTTTCGGCTTAATCAACGACTATATCTCAAATGCAAACACCTATACCGAAAATTCAAGAATATGTTCAGTTATGTAGCACCAAGGGGAGAGGGGTTAAAACCCCCACCAGGGCCTGTACAGTAAAGACCTCACCCCACCTTCGGCATTTCTAATTTTATTATTTGAACTACAAGCCATAATAATGAATGGCCCAAATTTCCATAACTCAAATTTTATAAATCTAATATGACTGGAAATTAATTTCTCAAAAGTCACCTTGTGCACACGCTTACTCAAATTGCATGTATCAAACATTGACTCATTTTCCGACAGGTAAAAACAAATTAACAGATCAGACAAAAGCATGTGAGATTTATTCGTTTTGTTTACTGCTATCAATTCCCTAAACTGCCAGCATCTTATTACCATAAAATTGTATAAATTAAACAGAAATTAAATAAGCAAGATGCCCAATATATAATTTTTATCCTTAATGTGTAAAGTATTGAGGGTTTTACCGTATTAGGAATGTGTTATGTTACGTTACACTATATTAAGTTATGACTAGGTAAAACACTTTTAACTCGAACGTGGCTGTCAATCTCCCAGTATAAAACGACTATTTTTGACAATCTATGATTTAAACCTCGGTTTAAATTGACCTAATAAAATTAGCGCTAAACATTTAAAACCACATCGTATTCCACCGTAAACCACCTTGTTTATCTGCTTTAATTTAGAATTTCACATTTGACCCAATTCTAAAAATGTGCTTAGGGATACGAACTTACCTTCTCTAAAATCATGATTATCTACGCAGTTTACAGCCATTCTATACTCCATCTGCAAACATTCTAGTAAATTCAGGTTTTTGCCAATTTCCAATTCTTTGTGAGCAATTTTTAAACTTGTCGGGGACATTTTACATAAAAGTTTAATAGTATCCTCAGCCCATTTCGAGCCATCTCTTTCCAATCTAACAATAATTTCTTCCACTGTAGGTGCCGAAAAGCAATGATTTATTTTTTCCATGTACGGCGCTAGTGAGAATTCAGTTTTGTCTTCTTTCTGGAATTTCTTTAGGGTATTCTTGATGTCGTTATCATTAGAACACTTGAGAAGTGCTTCTTCTATGCTAGACAAGTTTGAACTATCAGTATAGTGTGTTGCGATACCTGAAAATACAAGTGTTTTTAGAAAACCGAATTCAGTTAATTTTTTTTACTTATTTTTTAACTGCAAATATCTGATATTTAGACCCCAAGCTGCCGCATGTCGCCTGGGCGACTCAGGTTCGATTTTTACTTACTATACTTATTGATGTCTGTTTCAACGTTGGAGACAATGATGTTTCTTGAATTCACCTGAAGACGACTGGCGATACTCAGTTGAAACGTTGTGATGTAAAACAAATAAAGACAATGCAAGTCCAAAACTCTTCTATCATTCCATTGTACTTATGTTGGGTACTTACTGTACCAATTCAGCGTACAAATCGAACCTGGTTTGGCACTCTCTATGAAAAATTGCGTTAGCACACATTCGCTATTGCTATTTCTCTTATAGAGTGCCTGTCCTGGGTCGCCGCGGCAGCTTCATCACTAAGCTGTCACACCGTTATAGTTTACTCTGACCCAAGTTGTAACCAAGCCACTAATAATATTCAATTTTCAATGCTTTGTATTTTAGAAATATCAATTTTAAAATCAAAAGATTTACACTGCTTGATATTTTAGCCATAACCCTGTATAAAAAGACAATGTAAAATTAAACACATTGTACAGTAAGCATGTTGTCCAAGAGAGAACTGAATATGAGAGCTTGAAATGCAATTCCTTTTTTCCTATTCCATAATGAATGGACGCAGTGTAGAAATATTTAACTAATCCATTTAAAACATACAATTCTTTTATCTTTGAGCCTAATTTGTTGTGTCTATTGCCAGGTCTAATTTTTAAATACTAAGCGCTGTATATTTTAATTAACGCTATAAAAAACAAAAGAAAGGTACTCTTTTTAATAAGACTTTCGGTAAACCGGTCACTGTAGAGGGTATTATGAATTTAAGCATTATATTTAAATGGGCGACTCCTTGGGTGTTCAAGTATTTCTACTTTTTTTAAGCGATCGTCAAAAAAATTGACGGCCCCTAAATAGGATCGAAATTCCCGCATACCTATGAGAAAAAGCGTGGTTTTTCGAGTGAAAGAGACGAAAAACAATATTCATGTTCATCCTAACATATGGTACGTGAACCGAACTTCTCCAGTAGCGGCGTCAAAAAGCAAATGGTGGATTTACTGGTGTATTATAGCAAAACGACATGTGAAAGTATTTTTCTGCATTGTGTTTTCAAATCAAGATTTAAAGGTGTAAAATGCGTCAATTCCATAATACCCTGTACATTATTGCCCCTATTTTGACTAATTAATTACCTGCATTCAGCATATCAACTCCCTTCAACCTTATTCCAGTTAGGGCGAGATACCATCCTAACCTTCCACTTAATTTCGGCAAGAAATACGAGCCACCCACATCAGGAAACAGTCCGATTTGAGTTTCTGGCATGGCAAACAGGGTTCTTTCCGTTGCTATTCTGTAACGACCATGAACTGAAAGTCCAACGCCTCCACCCATAACTATGCCATCAATAAATGCTATGTAGGGGATCTTGTAGCAGCCAATAAGACCATTATTTTTATATTCTTGTTTAAAGAATTCGTAACCTAATTTGTCACCTTTAAAAGCTGCCTCTGCTATTGCTTTTACATCTCCACCAGCACAAAATGCTTTTTCTCCGCTACCTTAATAAAAAAAATAGAGATAAAAATAAAATAAAATTAAAACGTCTACTCAATACCAATTGTAAATATTTAGGAATAAACAGTAGTCGATAAGTCATCATGAACAAACTGCATTTACACTACATCGTGCATACTATACCTGCATCTGGCGATGGCAATAAAATTTCTTTTTTTGTAAGTATACAAAATATTGTAAAAACGAATTTCACGAGAATTAAGGGGCGCGGCGACAGTGGAGATTTTGAAAATAATATCGGGGCATCGTTAGTAATTTTAATGGAAAATAAGAATGTAACGTGAATAGCCGTAATATTTCTATTTTAACGTTCTGCATGGCGGATGATATAAGTTAAACCTATATAATTGAAACTTTAAAATAAAATTTCTATTTTTTTTTGAAAAAAAATAAGGTATTATCCGTCAAACTAGAAGTTCTTGTGAACCCCTTAGTAAAACTATTGTATTAATTTTTCAATTAGACAAGCCAGGAAACGATGCCGCGTTCGACGCTGGTATGGAACGCTCTTAAGTAGGTATACTTTATATTTTAACAGTGGAAGTTTTCCCGAAATCTGGAAATTCTCAAACTTGATTCCAATTTTTAAATCAGGCGACAGAAGTGACATTGAAAATTAACGAGGGATTTCCTTATTATCTATTATACCAAAAGTATTTGAGGCAATAGTAAGTGATGAACTTTTTAACACCTATAAACACTACATCATATCTGAACAACATGGGTTTTATAAAGGCCGCTCAACATCAACCAACTTAGCCAGGTATCACGATTTTTTAGTGTCATCAGTGGAGGCAGGAAAACAGGTCGATGTTATCTACACCGATTGGTCAAGGGCCTTCGATAGTGTTTGTCACCAGCTGCTCATAAGAAAGCTTTCCAATATGGGTGTCTGCGGAACATATCTCCAGTGGATAGAATCCTACCTTACTTCAAGAACTCAACGTGTCACTGTGTGCGGATCAATTTCTGAAGAAATGACAGTAACGTCAGGTGTTCCACAAGGTTCACACATCGGTCCCATTTTATTCATCCTTTTCATAAATGATGTTATACAATGCTTCGAGGCATCTCACTGTCTTATATATGCGGATGATCTTAAATTTTACTCCATTGTCTCACCAGGGCACAATTATTTGCAAAGGGACCTTGACGGTTTTGTCGACTGGTGCGATAAAAACTATCTTAAGCTTAACGTAAAGAAGTGCAAAGTTTTAAGATTCTTTAAATGTACTAACCCGCAGAGTGATATCTACAGTATTAATGGCGTTAATTTGGAAGTTGTATCGCAATTTAATGATCTTGGAGTAATTTTTGATAGTGATTTATCATTTAATGTACATATAGACAACATCATCCTCAAAAGTTTTAGGCTGCTGGGTTTCATAAAACGACACACAAAGCATATTTTTGACATCAAGGCGCTGACAGCCCTCTACAACTGTTTGGTGCGCAGTATTTTGGAATATTGTTCTGTAATATGGAGCCCACATTATCAATGTCACATTAACAGACTGGAGAGGGTGCAGAATAAGTTTACAAAATATCTGCTTTTTAAATTGCACTTTCCATATCAAGGCGTTCCTTATGAAACTAGACTCCTCCTATGTGGCCTACAATCACTTAAACATCGGAGAAATAAAGCACTTTTGGTCTTTTTATACAAAGTACTTAATAGCCAGATAAACTGCGAGTGGTTACTTCAGTCAATTTCATTCCGTGTCCCAGTCCGGAGAACCAGGCAGCTCCAGTTATTTTTTGAACAGACACACAGAACAAATTATGGTCGAAGTGCTTTCATCAACAGGATGTTAAGTAACTACAATAGACATTATCCAAACTGTGATATTTTTAGAATTGGTCTTGTGGCATTGAAGAGACAGTGATCTGTTTTATGGTGTATAGTTATATATGTTGTTATTTTAGATACCATTTAGAATCTATGATTCTGTAGTGTACTCTTATTGTAAATAAATAAATAAATAAAATATTTATACATGAACAGATTGAGAAACAACAAGGTTAGCTCTTAAACTTCTTCATGTAAATTAATTAAATTAATAAAGAAGGGTTGTTTTCTCATTCGGTTTATTATGAAATTTGGTTGAGGGATAAATCTATGTATTTGTGGTAAAAGGAACGTAGTCTGAAAAATAAAATAAAAAAAACTAGGTCTGTATTTAAAAAAAGGTTGATGATGATGACTCAGTTAGGTATACTTGATAAATGACATTAAAAAAACAATTTACTTAAAGAACTTTTTCTAAAATTCAAATCTTTTGAGTTATTAAGAAAATTAATTGTAGATGTTTTGTTTTGTCAAAAACATTATCACATTGTTTATTTTTCTAAATAGTCGGGAAGTTATACTTTAATATTTTTAAATTCCCCTTCTCTATAATCCAACGATGTATCACACATAGTAATACGTTTCGAATTTAAAAGCCCATCATCAATAAGATATACTTAACTACAATAAAACAACTCCTCAAAAACATAAAAGTTTTACTTCATGAAATTAGATAAAAGTTCATTTGCACTAAACGATTTCATTAACCTAATCTGTCATTTGGCAAGTATTTATAATTTATTTAAACCAGTGCCTATCACAGCCTACTATATAGTTGAGACAGATGAAAATCAGATTAGGTTAAGGAGATTGAAGATAAAATAGTTTCAAATAAGATGAATTAGCACTTATTCTTATTGATGTTGGATTTTAAGTAGGTAAGTATATGCGAAACGTATTATTAATACTAGTTGTGATATGTCATTGAATTAAAAAAAAATTTAAAAACAATACCTACCTACAATAAAATTTTCCAACATATAAAAAATCAAAGTTAAAGATGGTTTTGAAAAATGAAACGTCGGATTAAAAATCTAATTACACCACCTTATAGAGGAGAAAAAATGGTAACAAGAAAAAAAACTTTATTTTAACATATCTCTTCAAATAGAGTTAGAAAAAAACTAAAAACGAAATCGCGAAAATTCGGTTTTGCCTAAATATCCTCGGAAGGATTAGGAATTTTTTAAATTTTTGAAATGTTGCTAAATTTAGTAGTGCGCAACTTTTTTCTAATATAACCATTTTTGTATCTTTGTATGAGATCCCTGTAGAGTGCATCTTTATCTGGGACACCTTTCTATAGATGTAAGTACTAGATACAGATATATAATCATTAATTAGTCCACTTATAAGGCTTGGTTTTTAAATTATAAAATATTTTAGTAAACTGATAAGATAAATCCGTTGAATTATTGTGTTAATGTGTATTTGATAAGTAAATACAACAATTTTATTTATCAGAACAAGTCAGTTTCTTAGGTTGATTCGTATTATAACATAATAAAGATGTTTTTGCAGAATATAGAGTATTTTTGAAAGAGTATCTGCATCTGCCCCGGTGACAGGAGTGAGCTATATGAAATATTTGAGTCCACGACAACATGGTTTGTGTTTCTTATTAACAGAAGTTAGCTTTGTGTAGGTGCGACAGGCTCTAAACTCTTTTAAAAATAAACCTTGTAAGAATGTTTATTACATAAATGTTCCGAAGCTCAAACAGCTGAAATATCAGTCAATCCTAAGCCTATTACTCTTAGATCCGGTTGTACAATTACAACTTAGGCTTAGTTCAGCGTTGAACCAAGCTCAAACTACAACCAACAAGTATGTAAAGGTCGGTAAAGGTGTTCTCAAAATGAAGTTTGAGCTTGGTTTAATGCTGAACTAAACTTAAGTTGTAATTGTACAACCCTTGATGTGTCAAAAATGACAGTTGTGGGCAAATACTGCTTTGTATTGTGTGCCCATAAATATGACATTGCTGGTGGCATTTAACAAGTAACACAATGCTTTTTGCCCACATTCGCCATAATAAATCAAGTGGTTTGGATTCCTTAATAAAATAATTTGCCTTAGGACAAAAAAAATTTATGATTGATAACATTGGTAATATTTTTACTTATAAACGCTACCCTAACATAGTAGTATAAATATATAAAAAAGGTCTAGACACTAGCTTGAACCTTTGGTACGCAATCATACTTTCTTGAGGGATACAAACTATTATGCAAATCAAAATAAACATTATTTGCTTACCTTTTACTATAACTAGTGTCTTTTCCGTTTGCCATTTAACAAGAGTGGGATAGATTTTATTAACCATAGACAGATTTAATGAGTTCAAGGCTTTGGGACGGTTCAAGATAATAATTCCCTTATTTCCAACATTTTTTACGATTACGTCGGTTTCTTCTGTGGACATTTTTCGAGATTTACTTGGTTGTGGAACTGTTCGCGCTAATTTTTGGGACACCCACCCTGGAATAATCCTTCTCGTCAGCTATAAAAAGATGAGAAGACATAATAAAAATTCATATAAATATCAACAAACTATAACTACTACCTACCATGACGAACTAGCCATTAACAATATTTGAATTTCTAATTTCTTAGGTCGTAGTGGGTCAAAAAGTGTAAGGTTAAGTGAAATTTTAAATCAGACAGATCATCATCATCTTTTCCGTTACCACTACCACAATTGATCTTAAGTTGATCTACTGATTGATAGATGGCTAACTTGAAGAGTCGGTGATATAGGGACTCGATACTTGAAACCCTCTTAATTAAAAAGTGTACTTTTATAAAAGTAAATTAGGCAAAATGGTATTTTTGAAAAATAATTCACAAATTACGTAGGTTATTCAAGGGCGAATTTACGGGGGACGGGGAATTACCCTCTAATTAAATTTTGTCTTTTTAATACGCGGTTAAGCTTGGGTTATGCGTTATATATTATAGGTATACTTTACCTCTGTCGGTTTTTAAAATATATTTTGGTACACATATCTTTTGTACGCTCACTACGCCAAAATTGAGGATTTTTTTAGGAAATATATGTACCTATTTTGGGACATTTAAGATAAAGGCCTTTTTGTCGGAAACGCTTCTTGCACTGCAGCGTAGGGTATTATTGGGCGCCCCCGTTTTGCCATTAAAACTGTGTTGCCAGAGGGTATCAAGAAAGTGTACAAAGCACAAACATAAAATGTACCAGATTTTGAACTTTTGTACAGCCATCAAAAATTACTTTTATTATTACGCATTAATTAAAAGGGACTTTACCCAAATAAAAACTTGAAGAATTTTGACAGTCCCCCGAATTATATGATTCGGAGTTGCGCCATATTTTGTCAAAGAAAATTTCCAAGTTACAGTTCCGTCAGATACCGCCGTGATCTGCTAAATTTTTGATATTTGCCATCAATATATAGATGGCGATAGGGGGATGAAATATTAAAAACTTTACTGCAAAACTGCCTCTTTCTGTGAGTTTTAGCTATTAAAAAATAGGGGGCGGCACGAGGATAAAAATGGTGTAAATGTACTTTTTTGTACAGATGCGTTCGAAATGTACCAGATTCGTACAATTGTACCAGCTCTGGCAACGCTGCATTAAACCCCCCCCACCCCCCCCATAAGTTTTATGCAATGATAATTTATTATGTTTCAATGATAATATAAGGAAAATAAATTATAGTTGCTATATAAAAACAATTTAGTCTGGAAGAAAATAGTTTTAAAATATTATATAAATAATCAAAAAAGAGTTTAAAAAACTTCTCAAATAAATTTGGCATACACAGAAGCCGACATAGAGATCACAGAACAAATCGAGCTTTGCTCCTCTCACGTGCTAGACTAAAGTTCGTACAATAATTACTGGCTGGATGCACGTCACAGTTTATGACGTAATTTTTCATCATCATCGTTAATTAAATCGTAAATTTTTGCAATTCTGTCAATATCATATTTCCACATGTCCAAAATATTGATCAGATTAAGATAGAATAATAGAATATAATTTAATAGTTTTTGCAAGAATTTAAAAAAATGCACTTAACGCTTTTTGAAAGTCGGCTCCTTAATTTTTCTTCGTTCTAAAATGTAACTTTGGTAAAACAAGATAAAGCGGTAATTCCTTGTCTAAGGTCACTATTGTGTCGGCGCCGGCGGCGTCGTACAGAAAGGCAGGTTTTCCTCCACGCGGTTACGTCGCTTTACGCTGGCGATTACGACCCAGTAGTGGCGTAGTGGAGACTGATTCGCCAAGACATGTATACAGATTTTTGAAGTTCGGTAGTATAGCGATTGGCTAATTTCTAAGCGAACAACATGTTCATAGATAGACCATTATGTACTTGACAAAGCAGTGGTCGTTACTGGGCCGTGGTCGCCCCATGCCCCATCAGTGACTAGCGACCTTGGAGGAAAACCTATGTAGGTACCTTATTTACCCCTATAGTTTGCTTTCTCAGTGCATAGGTGTGCATTATAAAATAATAAATGGAATTTAAGAGAAACTAAAATTTGTAATAAAATACACTAAATAAACGAAGTTTGGATGATTGGATGAATTTTAAAGGTAATAAAACCGCGGCAGTGGCTCAAAGGATAGTTACTGGCATTTGACCGTGGCGGTCCGAATTCGGTCCTCGGTCCTTGGAGTAGGCATCGCACAATAAAAAAAAGTATGTCCGTATACTAGCTGAGTATAGTAGAATGCAGGGAAGAGTGTAAAATGTATCATCTTCCAACGCACTCCATTCACGCCGGTAAAACCGGGCCGAATAATGTCAGATATATCTCGTGGGATGCGGAATAAAAGTACACACTTTCCAATCGGTAGGCAAAACCAAGGGTTATTGATAGCCCTTGGGGGTGTCGCATGACTGAGGATCGTGGTTCGGAACCCACGTTATGCTGTGGGTCCCTTTGCGAATGGCTCTGGCAGCGAATGAAGAGGAAAAAATTGAAACAAACAACAAAGTGAATAAATATTAAGCTATATTATCCATGAGAAGAAAATGACTACGGAAATTCATTGATTAAATTATTTTGTGGAAAAGTCGCTCTTTTTTTTTTTTTTTGAAACTATTCATTTATTAACAACAAATTTACAACTTTTTTACATTTTAACAAACCCCTTAATCAGTGTTTGGTAACACTGGTAACAAGGATATCTAAATTTAATAGTCCACGGTGAACAACTTTTAATAACTATATAATAATTAACATTGATAACAAAAAAGCGTTAATCTTTTGGTTATAATGCACATCCTTCATACAATTTTTGTTTTAATAACCTGTTGAACATTATATCTGAATTAACCGCTCTAATATTTTCAGGCAGTCCATTATAAACCTTTGCCGCTTGTTGGATAGGATTATATAGCCCTTTATTGGTTCTTATTGAATCGGGATACCTATATGTTACTACAAGATCTAGTACAATGATTGTGTATATCATCATGTATATAAGTATGTCTGAGTTTGATTTTTGCTTTTTTTTTATTACCTTATAAATAAATTTAGCCTGCTCTAACTCCTGTATTTTTTTAAATTTCAAGATACCCAGCTCTCTGTATAGAGCCTCCGTGTGTGTAAGTCTGTTATACCTAAAAAGGGTTTTTAAGACTTTATTTTGTAGCACTTGCATTTTTTCAAATTCAACCAGACCACAGGTGCCCCACACAGGAATCAGCTATCTAAAGCAAGACAGAAAGTAAGCATTGTATATACTGATAATCTATAAAAACCCACCGCTAGGTGCCTTATTTGCATGTTTAAAGATTCAAAGTTTGCATGGGCAATATTCTAGGTAGGTACTCCAGGTTTTTTTTTATTCTTAATTTTATCGCGTTAAAACCATTTTGTCTTTTCAAGCGTCTATATGTAAGAACCTCTATCTGTAGTACTTACCTTCAATGCTCTTTCTGTTAAAGATTCTGCACGCATTTTATACGAACTGATATTAAAACAAAAATGTAAATTGTGATATGTGTCATTTAAATTAATGTTTGGTTAATTTTAGGGAGTTATTGCAAAAATGGTAATTATCTGTTAACGAATAGGTAATATACCAGATTTGATGATTTTTCAAAAACTATGTATTTTAAGGCGTAAATTACGAATCTGAAAACGATTTTTTTGGAAACGCTTAGTTTTTAAAATATTTCTTTATATAAAGTGATCATTGCCTTAACTGTAACCAAAAAGAGAGATAAAATCTTTCCTTTCGATGCCAGTTGTTGATAAAAAAATTTCTAAAAAAATATCACCGCACAGTCAAAATTTTCACCTTTCATCAAAAGTCGTTTTCTTAATTTAAGAAATCATTCATTTCGAGGCCAATCATCGAAAAGTATATTTTTCCAAAAAACGACAAATGTTGAAGGTTATATTTTAGTTAATAAGAGCCCATATACAGGATGTTGCATCTCTTAGCCGGACATAGGATATCCCATGAAACTTTGGTACCTACCGAATATTGCTCCCTTCCATTAATTGTAGAGAGAAATCTTATTATTAAAGTGCGCTAAAACAGTCGTCACCTGGGGGGGGGGGGGGGGGGGGCGACAATAATAAACAGTGTAATTTATTTTAACAATTTTACTACTAAAACCTAAAAATACAATGGCATTTAGTCTGATAAACTATTTCGATAATGAAAGAAAAAGTGGAAATTCGCAAACCAATATGCAGGAAACCGTAATGAAAACACTGGGAATTAGTTTAAGGAGTATGCAGAATAATGTGCATGAAAAAAAAGCATAATATCATACCCAAGAATACTAAAAAATGTAAACGAAAAACACCGTTTATAATTATAGCCTAAAAACTCTTATCGTCACTTATAAAATCTGAAAAGTCCTCGTCGTCTTCGATTGGAGCAATTATCATTGGCGCTACTTCGACATCTATATAGTACTTGTTCTCGATCCCACCAATCCCTTATTAATATTTCTGTATGTTCCACCGATTTCTTCCAGTAGGTACTCTTGTGTAATATGATCTAACGAATCTTGCCAAACTATTTGTACTTGGTCGGATTTAAGACCATCACCTACATGTTTTTCATAATAAGACTTTGCACCAGCCCATATTAATTCTATTGCGTTAAACTGGCAATGATATGGTGGCAGTCGTAGAACCTCATGACCATATTCACGCAGTATTTCATCTACCGCGTATATTTTGGGTTTTTTAAGAGACTTTGCTATTGATAGGAGTTCCGATTTAAGCATATTTGGTAAAGGATTTTGGTTGTGTTTTCCAGCCACTCATAAATATCACTTTTCCTCCAAGATGAAGTAGGTTGTTTATTTAAAATTCTTGAATGATATGATGCATTATTTATTACAATTAAAGACGAAGCATCCAAATTTGGTATCAATTGAACTTTTAACCATTTTTCAAACATTTCGCAATTCATATTATCAGCACTTTTGATGTTGAAGAAAAAATTAAACTCGCACCTGCAACATATCCTGTTGCAGAAGCGGCATGCAAAATAATAAAACGCTTTCCCGTACCGCACCCCTTTTTCCTTTTAACACTTTTTACAGACTCATCTTGCCAAGATTTTGAACCACTTCCATTCGAAAATATCCACGTTTCGTCTAAAAATAGCACTTTTCTAAATTTCGATTTGTAATTGTCCGTATATTTTTTTAAAAACTGAACACGCTGACTCACTATCTGTGGCTACTTACATAAAAATCTTCGTTTACAGTCTTTTTTATAGCGAAAACATAAATTTTTTAATAATTTTGATAACGCTCAAGTCCAATTTCCACAACACCCCGAATTTTTAATGTTATTTGTAAAACTGGAAGAGTTACAGTTTTTGATTTGTATAAATCGTAAATCACATTTCGAATTCCAATTTTAATATTTTCGCTTACATCCTCAGTCTTTGGCTTTCTTCGTTTACACTTTTTAGTATTCTTGGGTATTATGGTATGTTTTGTTTCATGCACAATTTTCTGCACAGTCTTTAAACTAATTCCCAGTGCTTTGGCTAATGTTTCCTAAATATTGGTATGGCGAATTTCCACTTTTTCTTTCATTTTTGAAATAGTTTATCAGATTAAGTACCATTTTTTTTGATTGGGGATGCAAGGGGAGAGGGGGGACATCGATGACAGATGAAAATTTTTACCGTGCATTCACCAATTTTTCACGAATATATGTTTTAGTTTGGTGTTATCATAGTGGTAACGATTTTAAATCCAGACGATGCGATGGCGAGATGAGAAAGAAGCGCACCAGACGAAATTTTTTAACCAAAATGACCAGAAATGTTTCCACATTTTCTTCCTTAATTTTGGTAGTTACATTTTTTCTTTCCTTTGTTAAATTATTGTTCTCCTGAAGATGAATATACATCCGAAACCAGTAAACGAGAATCTAACATCTACCTAATTGTCTTAAATATATTAATGGAGGAAGACTTAAAGTTTCCTATTTATTTAGAAATTAAGACAATTGGTAAAAAAAATTATATCATTTTTTATATCTATGCGATAATGCCATTCCTATGCGTGATCACGATCACCGATTAAGAGCGGTTCTTTTTGGTTAATTCGGAGGAAGTGGTTCGTGCCGACGAAATTTGCCAGGGTCACATTCAGTATTCAGCATCACGTGCATCGTTGTATGTTCGTTATTTATTCACTTGTTATGCTAAATTATGGAGCCTATCAGAAACCAAAGCTTCTTAAATAAATATTATACATATATCAGCAAAAAGTTTGCAATATATAATTTATAATACTCTATACGCAGAGAAGTTCTTTCGAACCGCGACAGTGGCTCAGAGGTGAGGTAATGGCATTCGACCGTGGCGGTCCGGGTTCGATCCCCAGAGTGGGCATACGCATAATAAAAAAAGTAGGTCCGAAATTTAGTAGGTCTAAGAATGCAGGAAAATAGTGTAAAATGTATCATCTCCCAACCTACTCCATTCACGTCGGTAACCAGGCCGGATGAGATCTGACATCTCGTAGGGTGTGGTAGAAGGTATACACACTCCCCAATGGGTAGGTCAGGCAATGACAAGAGACCAAGGGTTAATAGCCCTTGAGAGGTGTCGCCTGACTGAGGATCGTGGTTCGGAACCCACGTTAAGCTGTAGGTCCCCTTGGGAATGGCCCTGTCAGCGAACAAAGAGGAAAAAATTACACAACAAAAGTAATAAAATATTAATTTATGTTTAACTTCTAATTGATTGAAATAATTCAATATTATGTTTAAAAACACACGGCGGCAACGACTCCATGAGGGAGCCGGGTCTTATGTCCCCTCAAACTGGGACCGCTACTGATGCGGTATTGCCTGTTTAAAATAATAAATGTTCTTATTAATTTGCATTATTTTTTTGTGATACATTTTGAATATTCTATTTTACATTAAAATGTTTAACCTTTTTGTTATAGTTGCTACTATTTTATTATTGAAATTTAAATACTTGTTTTTGAAGATACTTTTAAAGGTTTATTGTCTTTAAATTAGCAAATTATCTTATCAAACCTGAATATTTTAAATTCAGGTAAAATAAGGTGAGACGAAGGTTAAAAGTTTATTAAGTTGGGCACCAGAAGAGAAAAATAAATAATTTTGGAGTCATATGATAGTATATTTTCCTCAACCTCATATGTTAATTTTTGATATCTAAACTACTTAACTTTTTAATATTATTCAAAAACAGAGTTATAAGGAGGATTAGATCTACAATTTAAAAATATTTTTAATTATACAGGGTGTCTCAAATAGTAAGGACATAAACATGTTTTTTTTTAGATGGAACCCCCTATATTATTATATTCTTTTCTAGTTCCCTATCAAAATTCATGTATATTTTGTAAAACATGTCATATGTTTACATTCAATTGTTTTTCAGATAATGACGTTCAAAATATGGGATTTTCAGACTTTGACAGACTGTAGCATTGCAACGGCGCATATTAGAGAAAAATGGTTTTATCTCCTTATCTTATGTTTGGTTGCACAAAGACTTTTTAACCAGAATTAACTTACTAGTAGCAAGTTTGACTGTGACATGATGACATGGCTTTATGTACTCACAATCAAAGGTGCCTGATTAGTAAATTAAAAATAAAGGTAACCGGGCCAGTATGATTGTGAGAAAATTATTTCAATGTCATGTATGTCACAGTCAAACTTGCTGGTTAGTTAATTATTTTAAAAATTCTTTGTGCAACCCGACATTAGTGTTTTATTTTCTATCCATAAAGACCAGCTTCCAGTTTAAAATATTAAACTAAAAAACCGGTTTTAATTTTTAAATAAAGAATAAAAAACTAAAATAGAGAGGTGAAAACCATTTTCCTCCAGGATGCGCCGGTCAAACTCCAAAAATTTCATATACTTTAAACGTCATCAATATCTCAAAAAAAAATAACTTAGACACATGACGTTTTACATAAAATGTGCCTGGAATTTAATGGGGAATTAGAAAAGAATATAATATATATAGGGCATTCTATTAAAAAAAGCATGTTTAATATTTCCTGACAATTTGGGACACCCTGTATTATTTAAAATAATTTTAAATTGTAAACCTAATGCCTTCTCCTAACTGGAATCCTGGGTTGAGAGCGGGCCACCCTGTATATTTTATGTTTTTGAATGCATTTCCTAAATTGAATGATTTTTATAAGAATACAATAAACTTACTCTATTTATCTCTTTACAGAAATAAAATTATCCCAATTTATTTTCTCATTATGCCAATATTCAGTGCTCACGGGGAAAAACACCTTTTGTCCCTCAGTTTTTAGGGCTCAGGATGGATGGAAACAACCCATTAAAATATTTTTGGGCTAGCTCAACGTTCCAAAATTTGACCAACAAATTTAATGTTATGTCTGTAATAGAAATTTTTGGAATAAAAAAAAATACTCAATAAAAAATAGTTCTACCTTAATACTTTGCCAACCCCATGACATGGGCACCAACGGGCGACGCCGTCGCAGACAGGGACGGCGCCCGCAATTTTCCATCGATTTGCCGCATCGGGTCGCGTCGGCGCCGCGACGCTGTAACGGCCGGGCGTCCGCTCAGTTGCGCTTTAACGTCCGGACGCACGTAGTAGCGCTGCAGCCAATTCACGAACAAACGAATTCGCGATAGTGAAATTTTGTTGCGTCAAAGTAGTGAATTTTTTTTAAATTGAAGCAAAAATTCGTTAAAAATAGACCCGTTTTCTGTGGAAAAAATGGAGATTTATTTTATTTAATAGTCCTTCAATGTAAGTACTAACGGTTTTTTTTAAGCTTGGAAAAGAGACATTGAGGTCAAGGAGAAATGGGGCTTTTCATTATAATATTGACTTGTCCGTCATCTTAAAAAGCTTCGAAAAAAACTTTGTGTGCAATGTTTTTTTTTATTTTAACTTAAAATAAAATATTGGGGTACCGCCTGAGCTTCGCATTTTTTCTATTTTGGTGACATTCTATTTAACGATTTGCTTGATTGTCATGGACACAAGTAAGAGAGTTTAAAAAATAAATAAATAAATTTTTGGCACATTTTCTATTGAACCATAACCACGATGTTGCGCGAGATACATCAATAGTGTCGTCCTTGGAGTAGCTAGTGTAACTTTTAACTGCAACAGTCTTTCCTGTTAAAAAGTCAATATTAAGGTGTTTTTGCAAATGACATTGCACTGAATAACGATGCACGAGATACTTAAAAGATAATCCCTTGAACAATGGCAAAATTAAGAAACGGTTTCCAATTTTTTAAATCCAAACATTTCCGAAATCATCAAACGCAATTATTGTAAGACTTCAAGAGTAGACACTTTTCTTTTCAAAACAGCAAGCGTTATTTTTTTTGATTTACCTAGGGAGAAGTTAGGTCATCACTGTCATCAGATCTGATGAGGCTAAAGCTTTATTTATAGAATGAAAAGACGTATATTTTTTTAGTTTGTCCTTTCCTCGCAAAGAAAAGTATTTGTAATCATAAAATAATTTTTTTTCGAGATTTTATCAGATACCGACGTTTTAAAAAAGCATGTTGCCGTTTCCGTCGGTCTGTGTGTTGGCTTGAAAGCTCAAAAACTACTAGACGGGAATGATTAATTTGCTATACACAGGGTACGTATCATAGAAATAGAAAAGATTAATTCCATTTATTCTTAATTTATATTAAGTTTATTTTGCAAATAGCTTAATTCTTTAGGTACTTTGAACAAGCCCATGGAGAAGGTAGTCAATTTAGGTGATATGTGAAGATATGAAGTTTTCTGAAATAAACGGGAGTACCTACCTAAGAAATATTGGGGAGTATTTCTCAACCTTCCGAAATATTTTTGGGCTAGCTTAACGTTTAAAGGTGTACTAAGAGATTTTTAGATTTTGCTTTAAATAATTTTTTTCTACCTACCCCCGAAAAAAAATCAGGTCAACTGGACTAGACCCTCATGTCTACATGTTTTTAAGGTTGCTGAATCCGATTCCGACCTCCGTTTCACCGCATCAGGTCAGTTAGGGCGTGAAACCACCCTTACAGGGGGTAAATACTTATTTATTTGTTTACAAACTCTACAGTAAATCCAATTACAGAGTAGAATAGTTAACAGAGAGTAGAAAAAACTAAAATATGTACTTCATTTAACACTTTCCTAAGCCTAACTTTACTAATATGAAACAAACCACATTGATTTTGTATACTAATATGATTATATAGCTTGCACATTTGCGTAATGGGTGAATTCCTATAGTAATTTGTACGGACGTTATTATCAACATACAATGTCAGAGGATTTCTTGTTCTTTAAGACGGTACATAAAAATGTAAATAAGATAATATAGGCTAGTGTCATCAACTAAGTTATTTACTAGCTTGTTCAAAAAAAAAACAGAAGCTACTTATTTTCCTTCGATTCTCTAAGCTCTTGAGATTGTACGCTTTCATAACATCCATTTTGGGTATATGCATCTGATATACTCCAGTGTCTTTATAATATATAAGTAATATATCTTAAAAAATTATTTTGAACCTTTTCTATGGCATATTTATGGTTCTTATAGTACCTATGAATATGAATTTGAATAAAAAACGGGTTTCATTCCCTGAAAGAGGAATTGCACCCTCAGTAGACCTAATGTGGTGAAACGGAGGTGGGATTTGGACCCAACTACTTTGAAAATATATGGACATGGGAATCTAGTCCAGTGAACATGAATTTTCTTCTTTCCAGTCTCACAAAAATTTTCGGGCAATTTTTAGGGGTACCGGCCTTTTTCCGACACTATATATGATTATAAATTCATATTTGTATACGTATAAAGAAGCCCCTCCTCCGTCATTATTCTAAGAAATATCCTTCGAAAAATCTAGTTTCACTCACGAAAGGGTGGTTTCACCCCCAATAATAGACCTGATGGGGCAAAAAAGGAGGTCGGATTGAGATTCAGTGATCTTGAATATATGGCGTGTCCAGTGGACATAACTTTTTTTTCGTGGTTGATTTTTAGAACCGATTTTTTTTATGCTTAATTTTTTTTTGTTTCCAAATATTTTAAATAGTCGACTTTTGAAAGTTTGATTGAATTCGGGATCGGATCCGAATAGAAATCAATTAACTATAACAAGACTTTTAAATTCATTACCTTAAAGATTTTCACTTGAATAAGTCTGGTTTCATGTTTTTAAACTGCTCTTGTCTATTTAAGCTATCGAAACAAAGATAACAATATAATTGCCAGTTGCTTGCATGTATATATAGCAAATAAAAGAATTGTGCTGTTAATAGGATGATCGAACAACAGGCACGGCCAGTGAGTATTTTTACAGGTGGGGCAAATTTTGAGGGCAACTAGTATCTAACATAACAAGCGAAATGTAGTGACTTTTTAAATTTAGACTCAGACAGATACACAGATATTGAGGAGTGTAAGAAAGTAATATTCATTAAAAAAAATAATTTGAAATACTTTTCACGTTAAATGATGGGGCGTGGATTGTAGGTAACGAAGATGGTAAAAGAGTTGTAGGCAGTGTTTCCAATCCTGAATTATAGGTAGATCTACCAAGTTTATTTATTGATTCCCGATGAATTAAACAATAAACATGATACTATATGAAATACAATTATCGTGTTTTTGGCAGGCGATAGGGGGGTGCGTCGCCATGCGGCCTCATGGAGAAGCCGTAAGTGAGTGTTTTGATAGCTATAAATAATAGTTAATTTTTTATATTTTGCTTTCAAAACAAATTGTTAGATTTCTCTATTGCAACTCATAATTATTTTGTCTTCACTAAAACTAGGTTCTGGAAATTTTGTAAACAACTAAATATAAATTTAAAGCCAAACCTGTGGGAATTCGCGATTTTCCGAGGACTAAAAATAAGCCCAAATCTAAATACTTTAGTAGGCAATTCTTTTAAAAAATATATTCACAGTAATAATTGTGATTGTGAATCTATATTTTTGTTTTACAAACAACTAGACGTGTGCTGGCTGAATTTAAATCTAGTAACTAGTTTCCTGCATTCAGTGCCAACATATTTATAACTTCTAGTGACTCTATATACCCACTTATAATGCAAAAACAACTAAACACTTTATATACCCTCAAATTGTATATTTTTAGAACAAACAGTATTGATCAAATACCGAGTGCCACAAAAGTCAGACACAGTCATTAACCTCACAAACGATTTGTAAGATCAAAATTAGATCTATAGCATATTGCATTGACTAGCTGACCATTTAAAGAAATTGTAAGTATTAGTGTGTATTTGCATTGCTTTGTAGATTTCTATCACACTTCTAACATGTTTGTGATTATTAAAATTTGCTAAAAATAAAGTAAAATGTATCTCTGAATATTCAGTTATTTGTCAATTTTCTTCATCCGTTCAATATATACAGGGTGTTTCATTGAGGTTTCTCGGAAACAACTGGATAAAGAGACTCACGAAAAATCATAAGTGCTCATGAAAAATCCTGGAAATAATTTTTAAGTTCCACATTTAACCGTAAGGGGGCACAATTTAAAATTAAACATTAAAGTTTTAAATTTCTTCGAAAATCCTACATTAGTATACATTTCGTAACATTATTAGAAAGCTTTGATACTCCATCATTTTGGTCTAAGGCTCATTGGCGTACCGACTTTGATGAGAGTGGGGGAAGTGGCGTGTGTGGCAATCACCAGACACTTAAGTGTCATTTAAATTGCTGTAACTTCTAAACGATTTATCAGATTTTAGTAAACTTAAGCTTATTTGGAAGAGAAAGGTAAGTACTTTAAACTGTCGTATTCATTAGTACACGATAGTTTTTAATAAAAATGTTAAGAGGCCAACTTGTAATAATACCAGTTTTTTTAAATTTTATCCCAAAAACCTTAATCATATGGTATAATTAGGACATTATAATCGGCAAGTAGATTAAATTTGCAAGAAAAAACGCGAAAACCGTAGTTTGATATCTTCGTTCGAGTTATTTGTAATAATAACGGTTTTTTTGATTTCATGTTTTTGGGCCACTGGAATAATAAGTGACAAACCTACATAATCATAAAGGTTAAAAATATTTTTTATCGTGGAATGCTTGACCACGGAACTATGAAAACAATCACTTCTTTAATTAAAGTGTTAAAAATTATTCTTTTGGCAATAACTCTGAAATGAAAGAAGATGTTGAACTGCTGTCTACACATTTATTCTTGTAAATCTAATCTACTTTTCGATTATAAAGTTATAGTTATCCGTATGAGTTAAGTTTTCGGAATAAAATACGACAATTAAAAGTATTTATATCTGACGCTTCCAAACAAGCTTAAGTTTACTAAAAATCTAAATGGCACAGTGGCGTTCATACAATATAGGCAAAAAAGCATTGCCTACCCTGGGAACAATAAAACAAACTCCAACCAAAATTATTTCTTTATATTTAAATTTTTATCCGTGTAATATCCGGCAATATTTCTGTGTATGAAGAGGACCAGGACCGAAAAGTTAAACGTATAACATTGAAGATCATTTCTACGAACGCATTCGTTGCCAATTAATCGTAAACTAGATCGCTGTATAAGCATCCCGTAAGAGAATTTGAAAAGAAATGATTTTACATTACAGTAACCGCTTATGGGAAAGCACTGTTTTTATACGAGTAGAAGCGAGCGAGAGTCGGTAGGCAGTAAGGTAGAAAGAGAACAAATACACGTGACTCGCAAGCTAAGCCTCCGTCAGCCATCCGCCCGCGCCCGCCTTGGTAAAATGCATTGGTGCCAATCTTCCAATTTTGTCATAGTTTCAAAAAATACTACACGTTCTCGATATAAAACATGTCCTTTATAGTTCAATAATTAGCTTAGTTAAGATCTTAATTTGTACCGTAAAATGAGGGGAAGTTGACCGATTTGCAACTTTAGAAGGAGTTATCTTTGTGTCAAATTGGAAAAAATGGGTATTGATGTGGGCTTTATTAAAGGCCTTGAAGTATATTATTAATACTT
Organism: Polydrusus cervinus; assembly: GCA_935413205.1. Classification (NCBI taxonomy): domain Eukaryota; kingdom Metazoa; phylum Arthropoda; class Insecta; order Coleoptera; family Curculionidae; genus Polydrusus; species Polydrusus cervinus. Next base: position 43,714,747 of record OW284513.1, on the reverse strand, counting down.
ACATTAATTAACCACAGTTTTTAGCTTTTGAGGTAAAAATTAAAAAAAAAACTATATGGTCAACTTCGCCCCGCACAGGGGTGAACTTGACCGACTATTGAATTTTCATGATAAATAGCTCGCATTACAGCGAGGGGCATAGTTGACCACCGCAATAGTCGTGAAAATATACTGTTAAATATTTGCATTTATTTTTTTTTCCAACTAACACAAACTAGGTACAAACAAGTAAATAATAAAACAAATTAACATATAACTATTGAACACTTGAAAATAATAAAGCAAAAACTTCATTGAAGACTGTAAATATCGAACAAAAATGCATGTCTACATTATATTGAATGGAGACAAGTCATTTTCAAAAGAAAGTTCGCCCCTTTTGCCTATCTGAGGTTAATTTAAAACCTTTTTAATGTCCGATATAGGCACTTCGTCAACGTCTTCTTTTTCGGACCACACAAATATGCTTTAATATTTTTTGGCCTCTATATTAGCACTTAATGTCCCTTCTACTACCTCAGATAAATATAACTCTAAGACTCTAAGGTCTCCTGAGTGTACTGTTTAAGCCGTTTGGAGCCATCTTTTCATTGGTACACTTTCGGCATATTATTTTGTTAAGCACTATTATTAATTACTATAACCATACGCCATACAAAATAATATAACCTTATGGGTCCAAAAACATTACTATCAATTTGGACTATCGCGAATAGACGGAATGGATGCAAAACGCGACGAGCTTGCTGCATTTTGAGTTTTAAGTTGTCGTTTTAACTAGTCGGTTAATTTCACCCACGCGGTCAACTACACATCAAATTTAAAAAAATTATGCGTAGTTTTGGACATTTTCTCTTTACTCAAAAAAAAAACTCAATTTCTTTACATTTTCTTTGCATATACATATTGAGAGAGGATACTTATGTAATAGAATAGAAATAATATACGGGAACGAGTTAGCTATTACTTGACAGATCAAAGTTTGACCACCTTGTTTTTATGGCTTAATTCAGTGAAATAAGGAGTATAGGTATAGTTTTTCACGGTATTTATATCCGAAAAAACTTATTCCCGATTATTTTATTTAGTGTACTAGGTTATTGATAGGATTTTTTTTAAAATCTTTAAAAAAATTAGGGACGAACTTATAACCGAAAATATATTTTTTTTGTAATTTTGGTCAAGTTGACCCCACCGGTCAACTTCCCCCCGTTTTACTGTAACGTTAAATAAGAAGTACTTTTATGATGATTTAAGATAATTTTTGCTAATAAGTATGTTAAATTATAATTTACATAATAATTGACTTGGGGTTCAATCAAGTGGATGTTAGATTTAAAATCTGAATATAAAACGAATGTGGAAGAAATTTATTTATAATAATATTACATATACCTAAGTTTTGCTATTAACGTCGCGCGTCGCCGTCCGTAGTCGAAAAAAAAATGGAGAAGTGGACATGTCCACGTACATGTAATTGAGGTAATGGCGATGTCAACTGTGTTGAAAATTTTTAAAGTCAATTGTTTGGAAATTAAATGTTTGCCTACCCTGTTTAAACGGCTTTGCACGTCACTGAAATGGCAACACTGTCAATAGCTTCCCCCACTCTTATCAATATCGGTACGCCAATGAGCCTTAGACCATAATGATGCAGAATTGTCAAAGTTCGCTAATGATGTTACTTACCAAAGGTATATCTTCAGGGGCGGACTGGAATCATTTGACCCCGGTGGCTACATAGCCTCTATGGCCCCAACCCTCATTATTTTTGCTATGATGGCCATTTCATCAGCTAGCGGATTTTATAACGAATAAATATTAACGTATACAGAAATAATTTTAAAGCTTATTTGAAATCTAGGTAGCATAAACAAAGTTCAAAATAAGTTAATATAATAAAGAGGTAGTAATAGAGTATCTACGGTAAAGGGCAGTAATGAACAAAATGGAAGAATATGTCTTTATTTATGGAAAACATTTAAAATTATAAAATTGAAAAATATTTCAAAGTTAAATAAATAGAAAAGACAAAACAATGCCCAACAAAAATAAACGTAACTCAATGAACAAAATTAAAATCTCAATAAGGGTGATAGATGTTTCGATTCTGATGCAACATCATCAATTATTTTATAAATAATAAATCCCACAAAGTCCCGGTCTCAAAAATTCTTTTATATATAAGTACAAATTATTTATACTTAAATCAGGTCTCTTGGAGAAAATGAACAGCTTTTTCGAATTTAATCAATTATTTTATTGTAATCAAAATCGAAATCTCTTTCCAGGTTTAACAAAATAAACGATTCTAACAGCTCTTTTCTTCTTATTAGTTTCAGCGTAGAAAATGAACGTTCACAAGATACCTTGGTGCAAGAGAGTATTATTATTAAGCTTCTGCTTATGTTATTATTATGCATGGGAATAATATTAATTTTTGTACATCTTTTTCTTAGTTTTAACGCCACCCGGCCGGTCATCACCACCGGGGCCAGAAGGCCTTTGGGGCCAATTGGTCCAAACATTTTAACAACAATTTTTTTTTTCAAAAAATGTTAAAACTAAGAAAAAGATGTACAAAAATTAACATTATTCTCCATCCATGCATAATAATAACATAAGCAGGAGCTTAATAATACTCTCTTGCACCCGCTCCAGTCCGCCACTGTATATCTTAATGTGGAAATTTTCGGAGAGATTTAGAATTTTAATATGTAATTTTCAATTGTGCAATCTTGCGACGAAATGCGGAACCTAAACAACGATTTTTTGCCCCTGAGTTTCTATGCCCAGTAGTTTTCGAGATATGGCTTAATGAGACACCCTGTATACCTAATTATTAAAATAAAAAAATACATTTTAAAAGTGAGTATTTTAAGATATGATGATTTGAACTAATTAACCTTTTATGATATAATACAAAGTTTGGATTTTAAAAAATTATGTCTGTTTAAAGGTTGGAGACAATGACGTTTCTTGAACGGCAGTAGAGTTTTGGACTTGCATTGTCTTTATTTGTTTAATTGGAGATGCTTACCAGTTGAAACGTAGTGATTATAAACAAATAAAGACAATGCAAGTCCAAAACTCTACTGTGTTACTATTCGTGCATATAAATAATCTATTATACAGTGTTATCGCAGATCGCTAATTAAGTCCGCCTTCTAAGGGATTTTTTTTTTATTATTAAATTTAAGAACATTTTGACTGTGTGGACAGTTTTTGCTTTAAAATAAATGAAAAATGTCACAAAGTAAAGTTTTTAAAAAATTGGCTTCACTTGTCAAATTTAATATATTTTAACATTTTTTTAAAAAGTCAGGTTATTTTCCAAAATTTTAAAAAATTTTGAAAAAAAATTGTGTACCGGCACAAAATATAGATATAAGCGATTGCGTAGCTATATATTCTCTGGTATGGGCTTATAGCTACTAATTGTACGTATCAAATAAATATATGTTCTTGTAATATTTGAAAAAATATGTTAACATCATACATTGATATAAATTTAAGTAAACATACTTTTGATATTGTCATTAATTAAGATGACAAATTTAAATTAATTCAAAGAAATTACAAATTTTAATTAATTCCCAAATTTTGTTATTGTTTGTGTATGTTTATAATAAAAATTTTATTTTTTATACATTGGCGCATGAAGAAAAACTTTTAGGCGAGAAAATTTTTGTCAGACGACCGGCTGCCGGACGAGAGCCTAGTAGACTGTTGTAGGAGCTAAAAGAATTTAAAAACTTATTTAAAAGTTATACTGCAGGCTTTTCGCGAGCTTTCTCGCACACAGAAAAAACGTTTCTCAACTAAAGATTTCCTACGATTTTAAAAATATTTCTTTAAATTAAGTAACAATTTTTTTAAAGTAAAGTAGTTTTATTAAGACAAAAATTTTTAAACTTTTATTTTAAAGAAAAAAATGTCTAAAAGTATTTCATAAAATCTAAGAAAGGTATTTAATTCTAAAATAATAAGTTCTTAATTCAATTCATTCGTTATCTTACGATATGATATAGATAGAACCATTAATATCTAATTTAAACCATCGTTATCTTATAATTGGTAAAAACAAGGTTTCATGTTCTAGAGATTAGAAACTTGGTTGCAAGTACATTACAACCTTAAATTAATTCCACATTGTTCAGTTTTTAAGAAATATTGGGAATTATCTCTGTAAGTAAAAGATGGTACTGGTATGAGATGGCAATAAAGGTTATACAGGGTGATTCCTAAGTTGATACTTCTTTTTGAGCTGTGTATAGAAGGCATTGAAATAAACAACATTTTTAAATACTTACCATTTTTCAAAAAAATTAAACATAGGCGAGATACAGAAGTAAAAAATCTAAGTGCGGGCCTAGTCATCAAAACACAGCCTGCTATACTTTATGTTGTTTGTCTTATCTCTTAGTCATGCAATTTACGGGTCGGTGGTGAGTTATTTGGCAATACGCTGCGGTGTGTTTTCCGAAGCAAGTTAATTTTCAATTGGTGACACGTGAAACTGGTAAAATTTTAAAACAATGAACTAGTAGATAGGGTGCTAATTTACGGTGAGTGTCATCAAAATGCGACTGCTGCTTCGAGATTATGCGCACAGCACTTTCCCTTGCGGCCTCATCCTACACCCAGAAGTTTTCTTAATATTATTCAACGGGCAAGTTAGGCAGAACCGTATTTGATCCATAGTGTAATAAAAGAATGTAGGTAGGTACCTTATTTTTTAAATTTTTGGAGAAAAGGTATTTGAAAATGTTGTTTATTTTAATGCCTTCTATACACAGCTAAAACCGAAGTATCAACTTAGGAATCACCCCAAGAAGGTTAATATATTAATTTTTAATATAAATGTTTTGGGTTTATAAGATATCAACATCTACTTACCCTCTAATGATAAGAGCAATAGAGTTCTAAATAGGTCTGCAGGTAGTAGATAAAATTCTACCAGCAGAAAGTCTTGCACTTCTAGTAGTTCTATGCAATTTGAACAGTATTTTGATATGTTGATTAGGATTTTAGTATTTTAGACTAAAGCTGCGGGTTATTTAACTTAGTACATAAAGGCTATATGCGCTAATGCGGGTGTGCACTCTTACGCGGTTTTCTTTTGGCTTCCAGGGTAGTGTGCCTGGTGGTTCTAGTTAGGTTGCTTTTTTCTGGAATCTGTGGGCTGAGCGGAGTGTCGCTGTTTTTAATGACTGGTTGACTGCTTTTCTATAGGTTGATGCTTAGTAATTTTCTTAAGGTTGGATTATTATGGATTGCGTCGCTTATGAAATTTAGTTTTTCTTTAATTTGATTGTTATCCATTGTCAGGAGAGTGGCGATGATGTTACTTTGCAGTGGCTCTGGATTTTCTTTGTCTTGTTTTGAATTTTTCTTTTCATTGTTGTTGGAAGCTGCTTTGGCATCCATATGTTGTTCAGCTTAGTACTCCTCGAACTTCATTGTTCAAGAATTCTTTCATCTGGAGAACGTCATCTTTGTGGAATGATCTTCCTGAGGTCGTGTTTCCCAATGAATACAATCTTCAACGTTTCAAGACTAACGTTAATCGCTTTTTTCGCACTCGCACCGCTCCCAGAGCGCCTTAAAGGATTTTTCCTACAGTGCAGGTGTTTTATCATAAAAAAAAAAAAAATATGAAAGGTTTTCTTGTGAGGCCCTTGGTTTGATGTTTTTATTTGGATTTTTCTGGCATCCTGAATAGTTTGCTGGGTGTTGTCCTCCGCAATTAGTACATTTTGGAGGGGTGTCCATTGTTTTTGTACATTGGATGTAGTGGTGGTCCCCCGCACATCTATGACATTTGGGGGCTTCTTGGCAACAAGATTGTGAATGTCCGTATTTCTGACATCTATGACACTGATTTATGTAGTGGCTTCTTTGGCGTTGCGTCTCTACTTGGATTTGCAGGTATAGTAGTTCGGTGATATTGAAGATGTGTTTGTCCTGTTTTGGTAGTAGGACTTTGATCAGCGGACATGGTTTTCTGTATTTTCCTACTTTGATACGATAAATTTCTTGCGGGTGGAATCCTTGTGCTGTTAGTTCGTCTTTGACTTCCTCTATCGGGATATTCATATCGATTCCTCTGATGACTACGTTGAGGAGTTTTTGATCAGGTAGCAGGTATGTATGGTAGTGGATTTTGCCCTCAGTAAGGAGCTTGGTGATGTTTCTATGCGTCTCTGGGTCTTTTGGTGTGAATGAAATTCCAGCTTGTACTGTTTTTACGTCGCTGAAATCGAGGCTCATTTGTCGTAGTGTTTCTGCTATCTCTTTCCATCGATTGGTTGTGTGGATGACGATTGGAACTGTATCTGGGTTTTTGTGTTGCTTTTGGTTCCTGTTTTGCGGACGGGTTGTGGTTTCTGGATCGTCTGCCAGGAGTGGTTCTGATTGTATGTTTTCTAACTCTTCGCCCATTTCTATAAATTTTTCTTGGAATAATCGATCGCTGTTTACTTGTTCTTGCATACGGTTTGCTTGTTCTTGGATTCGGGCGGCGAATAGGCTTAATTGTTCAGCTTGGGTTTGGATTTGTTTTTGCATCTCTGAATTTTGGGTTTGCATGCTTTCGAAGGCTTCTTGCAGGAGAACATATCTTCGTTCGGCGGCTGCTAATTGGCTTAGAAGGTTGCTATTTTGGCTTTTGAGTTCCTGAAGCTTGTTGGCTTCGGGTTTGGTAATTTTCGGCATTTTTGCGGTCGGTGAAGCTGTGTTTTTTACTGCATTACTGTTAATATGCAGACTACTGCTGATTTTGGCGAGCCGCCTGTGAGCGGCCAGCGGAATCTTGCTCTTGACTTGGATTTTTAGCTTCTATACTTTCACTACTGATACTAAACTGAACATTGATTTTCACTACTGGAGAACTAGACTGAACTGAACGCTTCGACTGACTCGACTCCTGGCTGACTGGCTAAGGACTCTATTGTCACTAGAGTATAAAGAATTTATATCAGTATCCATGGACGGATCGAAGCCTACTACTTTGGGGGGGGGGGGGGGACGGGGGGGACTGCAGTTTCGTAGTACTACGAAATTATCAAACTGAGTGAATACCGTTGAAAAGTCTAGAGAGAACTGATAGCTGCATTCTGAAATAAACTAAATTAGGTACCTACATAGAAATAGGAAAATAATCCTAGTTCCGAAAAGCAGCATAGTTGAAAGAATAATAATACATTTATTCTTTTAACTGGGGACCCCGCGGTCTATTTTAAGCCAACTGCTGCCTCCTTATCTAAAGACGCCGACTATTTTTGCGGGTTGTTTAAACCAAAAAACAACTAGAGCTAAAGCTGACGCTAGGCCGACTTTGTGCGTGTCGCCCGCCCGTAGGATAAAATAACGTTTTTATATATAATAATGTAGTGATTAATAATTTGCATATGAAATATTATATTTTGCCAGTTGCTTTCTGACAAACACAGACAAAAGAAATACCCGTATGGAATTCTTTTTTGTCTATGTTTCTGAAACCAAGTGGCATAACTTTGGGTCCGGCCCTGTCAGTATCTTGAGATTCTAAGTTACCGTTCATAAAGGCAACATTTCCATATCTTTATATTAAATAACGATTTCTTTAAAATTAGAACCAGAAATGTAACTTTAGGTACAATTAATTACATTAAAAACAATAAACCAGTTCTTTATTTTTACAGAATCTCTATACATAAATTATTCTTAATTAGTATCACAAATTAAGATGATAGTTCTTAAAACTATGTTAAAACTTGAAATTATCAAAAAAAAATTAAATAATAATTATTAATAGGTTCCAATTTTCAATTAAGAAATTATGTTTTAATTTCTAATTATTTTAAATAACCGCGTAAAATCTGACACGATTCGATATATCGATATTTAAAAATAAAATATCGATATTTTATTTTATTTTTTAAATGATTAAAAAAAAATTATTTTCTAAAAAAGTTTCGTACTCTAATCTATCTGAAACATATTGTTTCAAAAAAAATATTGTTGGTAATGTAGTAAGTGTTTTTACTTTTTTTTAACGACATAATTATTTTGTTACTTTTTACGTAACTTTTTTTTGCTCAAAACCCTCTCCGTTACTCGTCAGACGCTTATGTTATTGTAGGCCGAGTTTTGGTGATCAATTGGTCAAGACCCAATTGATAAGCGACCTTTTGAAGATAATGTCGCAGTTAAAATATACATTAGTTTACTTTTGTAACGTTTATAAAAACAAGCCATTTATTATTTATTTTATTGAATTTTAACAAACGGTAGATACCTACTTCTTTTGTGGTAAGTTTTATATATTATGTATTTTCAAAACCATTATTATGGACGCAAAATATATTTCACACGACGCTATAATAGAGGAAAGTATTTAATGATAAAGACAATTAAGCCTATTGGAAAATAAAAATACTTTCTTATTCAACTCTTACCGAAATTTTGTAAGAAGTAATAGGACAATAGGAATGATTAAAAACCATTGACGTCGCTAGGATTTTTTGCCCCAATAGCAAAATAACGTAGGGGCCCTTCTACCTTATATAAAATATCTTTAATAAAGAAGACGTACATTATTCCCTATCCCCCAGGTTTTTTTTGTTATTCTATCGTGACGGAACAACCCAACATAAGTTTTGCAAATGTTCTTTCTTTTAAAATACTATTGACACCAAGCATAAACAATAAAGCAGGTCATTGTCACGTGTGTCACAAAATTATTTTTCTACTCCCACATGGAAATTTGCTGTTTTCTTTACACTTAAGTGGCGGGTAAAGTAGGCTATTCCAGTTAACTGTGCGGCAAAATTTCATATCCATCCTAGTTAGGTTATGAAACTGACTGATGTTGTAAATTCGTTTTCTGACAGTTGAGAGAAGTTAGGTTAACAATATGCTTTAAAAATATGCAAATCTGTCAGATGAAATTTGTTCTTTTTAAATTGAAATCAAAACATTTATCCCAGAGTCTATGTATACACAATATTTCACTAAAGAGTACACGAAATGGTGCAAATATTGAAGGTATAATAACAAAATTAATACCAAAATATATTTCTACCAAATCATTGTAATTATCTAAAAATATCTTTAATTTCATTCATTTCTAAACAATTACTACAAGCTTTGCATAAAATGTACTATATATCTACCAAATGAACGTTTTCTTACTAACCTTGGTTACTTTTTCCATATAAATGATATATTATTATAAATATTTGTGCACGGGGATATTTTCCGATATATTTTGAACGGGGATCCAATCCCAATTGATCTTAAAACTTTTATTATTCGCAACAAACATAGAAAATTAACTGGTAATTGTTCCCTAAATGGTGGAACATAAAGATAACCCGATAATTATAGGATTTCTAGAAAAAAAATCCATTTTTTACTAAAATTTTTAAGGTTATGTTAGTTCTACTTACAGTAATGCCACCTCTTTCCACGTTAACAGTGTTGTTAGCTTGTAAATTGGCGATTATTTTGAAAAATTTGACCATGGAGAACGTTCAAACGCACAAAATCCATTTTTAACTGTTTAAAACGAATTCTACAGCTATTTTGTTGTACTTTCGGAGTTATATTTTTTATGCAAGCAGAAATAAACCCGACAAAACTATTTTTCGTCTGTGCATTTCAGTAAAACAATAATTATTAATCAAAATACCTGGTTGAGAAAATAAATTGTTCGTTTTTATTAATACAAATATCTCTTTTTGTCTGTTATTCAGCAAAAAGCCGAATGATGAGATAGATTATATTCAAAAATGAGTTTAAATATAAAAACTTACCCAAATCAATAAATATGTTACAGTGTAATTTGGTTCATGGGTTTGCCATCAAAATTAATCTTTGTTCAATTGTTTTTTATTACCGTTCTCACGACAACAAAGAGTGGGGGAAGCTATTGAAAGTGTAATCATTTAATTTGCTGTAACTTTTAAACGACTTATTCGATTTTAGTAAACTTAAGCTTGTTTGGAACAGAAAGGTAAGTATGATTTGAGTTTTCGGGATAAAATCAAAAATACTGTTACTATCAGAAATTACGCTTTCTAGCTATTTTATTAGGAATTACTGTATACTAATGCATAGGTGTGACAATTCAAAGACCTCTCTCTTCCAAACAAGCTTAAGTTTATTAAAATCGGATAAGTCGTTTAAAAGTTACAGCGAATTAAACTATTACACTTTCAATAGCTTCCCACTCTTATCCACGCCAATGAGGCTTAAACCAAAATGATGCAGAATTGTCTAAGCTTTCTAATGATGTTACCAAAGGTATACCTTAATATGGGAATTTTCGGAGAAATTTAGAATTTCAATATTTAATTTTCAATTGTGCCCTCTTGCGGAACTTAAAAATTATTTCCAGGATTTTCTCCTAGCCACTTACGAATTTTTCTATGCCCAGTAGTTTCCGAGATATGGCCGGTGGCCATCCATAATGGGACACCGGGTATATATAAAGGGTTAGGATTTCGAATGTTAAAAAGTTAATTTGTCTGGTTAAGATACAATATTAATTTTTCTTCTTTTTTTCAGTTGTAAAATCACGCTGAGTATCAGTGACCACCTCAATGCCGTTGCGTCATCAGCAGCGGCGCTAAGACGGAGAGCGCCGATCTCCGATGACCGTGTGGGTGTCTGAATGACGCCCGAGGACGCGAGGGGCGGCATCGGCCCGTCCTCGCCCGCCCTCAATTGCACTGTAGCTGCCGTCAATGCTACCCTTCTTAGACTCAATGAAACTCTTGGAAATGGTATTCCAGCCACCGAAAAATGCTTACAAGTTCGGAAATATTGGTGCTTTTTGCTTTCTTCAATTTGTACCTTTCTTGCTGGATTATGTATTGTTCTGGTAAGTTAATCAGATAAGTACCTAATAATAAACAATCACAGTTATTAGAAAGGCAAAAACAGTTCTAAGATGTCACTAATGCTAAGTAACTGATAGCTGGTCCTAACAGAAGTGGCAACTCGTGGACATTGAGTTTAAATATGGGAGGATGCAGGGCCGTAGCTATAGGCGTTAACCACGATGAGAGGTTTAGTAGGAGAGGATCTCGAAAGGAATGTTAGGGGGTAATAAAAAGGCGCCACAGGCGAAACATTTTCGGAAGTATGCCCAAATTTCGTAAAAGCTTCAATCAACTACCTTAAAATTTCTTAAATTAAGTTAGAATAAATTTGGTTGTTTCAATATTTTTTTTAACTGCTTTCTTAATATACTGCCTGTGCCACGTCCAAATATGTTTTTTATATACAGGGTGATTCCTAAGTTGATACTATTCTTTTAGCTGTGTATAGAAGGCATTAAAATAAACAACAATATTTTCAAATACTTTTTTTCAAAAAACTTCAAAATAGGTAGTAGGTAGATAAAAGTAAAAAAAGTGTGGGCCTGGTAATCAAAACGTAGCCTGCTATACTTTATGTTGTTTGTTTTATCTCCTATTAGTCATGCAATTTACGGTGGTCAGTTATTTGGCAATACGCTGCGGCTGCGGTGTGTTTTTCTGAAGCAAGTTAATTTTAAATTGGTGACACGTGAAAATTGTAAAATTTGAGAACAATGAATTAGTAGATATGGTACTAATTTACGACGAGTGTCGTCACAGTGTGGCTGTTGCTTTGAGATTATATGTAGAACGCTTTCTTTTGCGGGCTCATCCTACACCCAGACGTTTTCTTAATGTTATTCAACGGGCAAGTTAGGCAGAACCGTATTTGATCCATAGTGTAATAAATGAATATAAGTACCTTATTTTTGAGTTAAAAAAAAGGTATTTGAAAATGTTGCTTATTTTATTGCCTTCTATATACACAGCTAAAAAAGAAGTGTCAGCTTAGGAATCACCTTGTATATTTTTATTATAAACTTTCTATTAAAGTCCCCAGATTTACACTTTGTAGTCTGCAGGAAGTTAAATTTGCATTTGGTACCGTTTGAACACTTTGTAACTATGGCGCCAACATCTTGGATGCTGGCGCTCAGTATTCGTGTTGGCGTGGGACTCGTCCAAAGTGCTATAATTGGAATAATATTTGAAGTTTAGGGTGATCTAATCAATGGTATGATGCAATCTTTTTGAACATCTGAGATAACCATTCCTTATTAGTTTCTACCTTTTACGCGTTTCAATTTTTTCATATTAATAAAAAATTTAAATATTAGATCATTTTGAATATTGCAGTATGCAACCGCACAATAATTACTGCTTTCTTATTATTTATTTTTATATTTGATCTGCAATAATCAAGATGGTTTTAAAATTTATTATTTATGCAGATGTTTTTATGAGGAACATACGTCGATATTTAATAAAACTAATTTTGTATTAAGATTACATCAAATATCAAGTTTACACAAATGCAGTAAAAAATACAGGTCCGTATTTAAAAAAATGAATCTGACGATGGCATCTGAAAGATAAAACGTTGGACACGAAAATCTAAAAAAACTGCTTTATAAAAGATGAAAAGTGGCAATGAAAATGTGAAATGTATTTTACATTATCCGTTTAAATAAAGCCAGAAAAATTAACAACCAAAACGGCACCGGTGATTTCCGTTTTCTTCTACGAATATATTCGTAAGTACTTGGAATTTTCCTAATTTCTTCATCGCTATGAATTGGGCAACTTTGACCCAATTTAACCTTTGTTGTATCTCTTACCTTTTATAATAAGATCTCAATGGTGAACATCGAATTTTTAACACCCTGTATGCATGTGCGTTGCGTTGGTGTGTCGTTATTATAAACACAAAATCCTGAGATTCTGTACGTGGAAGCACGATCCTATAATTTTTTTTACATCATGCAAATATCTTATTAATGAGTAATTAATTAATACCCGTGTCACTATAACTTGGCGAATGCGAATAAACTAACAATATCAATAATGCAACTACATCATTAGGAATGATTCAGTTACTAATAATAATATAGTATTTAATAATCTTGATTTTTGCGGTAAGAAAATTTGCGAAAATTACAAGAAGCAATGGCTTCACTGTATGCTTTTAAAATGATTTTGCAGAGCTGTGCAGTCATTGCCTCGAAAGTGCCTAAAAAGTGCTTCAAGCCCAATAGTACTTCGAGCACGGTGCATGCAAGCCTTTTTAAAATACTGTGCTCGGTTATTGGTGATTTAAGCCCTTTATAAAAAGTGCTTGGTAATTGAATTTCGTATTTTAAGCCATTTAAAGTGCTTACAAGCACTCAAAATCACGCATAATTACTTTCCTTGGTAATTACAAGCACTTAGAATTTCCAAAGTGCTTAATGCTAGCAATTACTTTTCCAAAGAACTTGTTGCTTGAAGCACTTTTTTCGCATGCTTTGCTCAACTCTCCCAACGGACACTGTTTAAAAATAATCAATAAAATGATTGATGAGGGTAAAATAAAAAATGTAAAATGGTGGGTGCAGGCAGGATCAAAAGGAATAGATTTTATTTTATAAGTAGTTTTTTGTATTCTTTTTAATAACAATTTTAGTAGTCATCTATTATATAAATACCACGCAATATTGGTAATATATTCTGGAATAAAATTTTTGGACTATTGATTACGAATCTGAAAACATTTTCGGCTGAAAGCTTAGTAGTCGAGATATTTCTTTTTAAAGTGCTGCTTTTTTTAGACCTCTTTTATGCGTTTCAGCCGCCATCGATGCATAAACACGTCAATGGCGGCGCAGGATTTTTGTGCTGAGCACTAGATACCCAATGACTTCTAAAAAAAATCCTTCTATAACACCACTCCTTTCTCGTCAAACATTTCATAGCCAGATCCCCCTTCCCCCACGGAAATTCCATTACAAAACCGAAGTCCAAGTGGGTACCCATGTTTTTAGGATAGGCCAGTGCCCACCCGGTCCCTTCTTGCGCCGCCGCTGAAACACGTACATATAGAACAATGTATTTAAAAAACGCCGCATTTTTTATTGCCGCGCGACAGGCGACCAAAAATGCTCGCAATAAAGAGGCCTTAGGGAGTATGTCGGCAATACAGAATTTTCTAATTTTCCTTTTTAATTGCAATTAGGCACTATTTTTATGGTACACAATACTAAATTAAAACTTCTTCTGAGTGAAAAAAAATCAATTTGTTTATTCATTGAAATTCAAATATTTGTGTTAAAGACACTCTAAGTATTAATTAGGAGGCTGATCTTTTATTTGTTTTTAGTTTGTCATAGTCTACTATGTATATGCAAGATCGTTTTTTAGTGTTGAAAGAACCAAAAGTTATATTTTGGTTAAAAAGAGATTTAAAAAAAAAATAAGGGAAAAAAGTACCAAACTATATAGAAAATTATCCGTTGTAAAACTTTCTAAATCCCTATATCATAAATCAGTATTTAAATGCTAATAAATAACCTCTCTACGAACAGGGACTTTATAAAGAAATTATCAAAAATTAAGCATTTGGGCTAACAATCGTTTTCAGTTTCGTAAGTCCTCAAAATATATTATATCGGAAAAAATCATTAATTTTGGTAAGGTGTTCGTATGACTAGTCAAAATAAATTAAGTTAGAGCAATGAGAATTCACTGAAAACGCGCGTAAATTTTCGTAAGCTGGCATTTGATTAACTCGCATCGCTTCAAATACACATTTTTTTGGGTTACCTTATTGCCCACGAAATAAAATTATTAAACGAGAATATACACACTAACGAAGTAAAATAAAACCAAATTATTCTTTAAAATACCGTTAAGCATTAACATAATATGATTATATTATTGAAGAATTTACGTCAAAGACAAATTAGCTATTTGTCCGGCGCACGAGACTAGCAGTATGACGTCTTAAGAGAATAAAAGCCATAAATATCGTGTTATTTTATGGACGTCCATAGGGGAAAGCTAATGAGGTATTTGCCCTACCTAGTCTGCACACTTTTTATTTACTAAAAGTTATTTTTCACTTTCACTGGGGCTTGGTAATACCTATAATTGTTTTGGCGTGAAAAAAACAGTTAGTCGTTTTTTTAGAAGTCATATCGGGAAGGTGGGGAGAACGCCACGGACCTGTTTTTTAGAAGTCACTTGGGAAAGGCGGAGAAGTACACCAGGAACCCTTTTTTTAGAAATTACTTGGGAAAGGCGGGGAGGATTCGGTATACCAGGAACTTTTTTGTATTACAAGTCATTTTAGACCAGAAACTTTTTCTCCTCTATGAATAACGTTCTTCGGACGCCCCTGTATCATTTTCCAGTCAAGTAAGTTATTATAAGTAGCACGACTGCTTAAAACTCGATATTTATGGATTTTATTTCCCTTTCTCCTCGGACGACATAGAGCTGGCCTTGTGCGGCGAACTATACTAACGTACGAAACAATATTCGCTTAGAGGCAAGTGCCGCCTCTTCGCACCTTTCACACTATCACATATAGAAAGTCATCGTTGCCATAGCAAAAAAACTATCACGCAATCTCTTCCTCTATAGGTCGATACAAATGAGGATACTGTGGCTAGGTTCGCATAGAAAAACTATAATTTTTCCTTGTGATTGTCTCTAAGACTAAGTACCGTTTAAGATCGAGTTGCCTTACATTACCTTGTAGCACGATACACTATCATCGGTATGCCTTTGTGCATAAATGACGCCACGTTCGAGAGTCCACCGGGTTTAAACCGACTTTACACAACAGCCACAGAACGAATAAAAATAATTACAATTGCCCGGCAACGGGTGTGACGGAATGATCGAGCAATGCTAAATTTCGACTTGCAAATCGACATATCGTTATAGGTGTATCGTAATCTTGGTATTAGCATTATTAGACCATTAAACTACTAGAGGGGGCACGAATAATAATTATAAATGCAATAAGACAATTATATTATTCAAGTTTAAAATATCCTCTGCCAGCAGTAAGGAGGCGCTGCGGAAAGTATTTAATAATTTCTTAATAATTGGACAAAAGAAAAAATATTTTGAAATACTTACTTAATACTTTCAAATCAAATTTTAAACACTTGATTACAATAGCCAAATGTTCTAGAATCAAAATTTTTGACCCTGTCAACAAATAATTTAAAATATTCACACGTACAGATGTGAGAATCTTTGCCAATTTTTTAGTTGTAGACTGCACCTTGATAGATTATTGTAAATAGATATAATTACCAAGGTACCAGTAAAATAGTTAATAATTATTGTTACTGTTTGTTATACTATATTATGATGCTATTGATTTATTCTTCATTGATGATAAATTGATGCGCTATGCATACCTAATAATTAAATTATTTCGATAATCATTGCTTAATATATCCGTTAAATAAAATATTTTTCTGAAATGAATGAGTATTACTCTTGGTACTTATTAATTGAGATGGTCATATTATCTAAACAAAATGTTATACGGTAAATACATAATACAAATTTAATGTTGTCATTCATTTATTAAAAAAAAAATTTAAAACCAGAAATTAGGTATTTCAATATGGAAGCAACAACGCAAAAACATCTTTTTTTGAAATTAATCCAGAATGACACCTTTCTCGGCGCAGTTGTAGGTCCGAAATATCCTATTCTAGTTCCGATTTCTTTCTCTATATTCAAGTTAACTCAGTAGTTAACTTCGTTTAATACGTTTACAATGATATAACCGTAGTTTCTTAATATCGACCCAATCGTTTCTAATATCCTACCACCGGCACTGGCTCACTATTCTTTTCTCTCCGACAGCGGAATAACCCGAAACGCAGCACACGGTATTGCTTGATGTTATTTGTGACGGGATCTCTAGAGAGTTGAGACTTGAAACCTTACAATTATATAGTTTTTAACTTGTTCAAAATTTAATCGATGGATTATAAGGAACTCTAGGTATAATTTTTTTTACATAAAATTGTTCTCTTCAATACTTTTTGTAACCACTGATATGTGTATTTCGTAGTATAAGCACATTTCTGGACTTTAATGCTTGTTTTTTTACATTGTCATAAAAAAATTAATTGCTTTTACACCAAGCTACATAATTTGATATTTTTTAACATGTTTATTACAGGTTTGTAGTTCGGAGAAAACATCACGGACTTTAATGCGGTTCGACGTGTTTCAAGAATTGTTTTTCGCAATTTAATATTGTAGTACGCCTAGAATATAACCAACACGTTTCAATGGTCTAACGGGTGGGAAAGGAAAATCATACAAAAATTAAACTTTTCAAAAAAGTGACATTTTGTTAATAATAATGAAGAAATTTAGTTAATTTATAATTAAAATTAGCTTATGAGAATTTAAAATTATTAATTGAGTTTTTTAATGATGTTTTTCCATAAATAGAGGGTGTATGTAGCCAAAATACGTTTAAACTATCATGCGTTACAATATATCATGAAATAAAGAAGTTACCAGTGATTAAAGGATTAAATATGTATCGGTAGGGATATTAATCCCGAAAGATTTTCTTAAACACTGTCCTAACATGGACGAAACAACCTGTCATTGTCTACCTGTGCCCAGGGAACCCGTTACCTTTTGCGTCCCTGCTGTGTACTTTAATGTAAATGCACTACTTTGTCCGCCTGCCGCTAAAACTAGAAACATAAATGTTCAATAGTCAGAGGAATACAGATTCCGTTCCTGGAATGTAATATTGAGGTCCGGTATCTACCTTTAATTTCAGACATCTTGCTATTTTAGTATATTTAAGGAGTGCGGAAGAAGATACACACTCCCCAATCGGTAGGTCATGTAATGGCAAGAAACCAAGGGTTGATAGCCCTTGGGGGGTGTCGCATGACCGAGTATCGTGGTTCGGAGCCCACGTTAAGTTGAGGGTCCTCTCGGGAATGGCCCTGGCAGCGAGCGAAGAGGAAAAAAGCCGAAAAACTCAAGCAAGTTCCTCGAAAAAATGTAATCTTACGATGCGGCTTCGTTGGCGGACCCGGTATAAATTTATTAATTTGTATTATCATCTGTAAAATACAAAAATAAAGGCGGTTTAGGATAAGGATAAAGCAGTATAAGTATAGTATTGCAACAAATATTTTATCTTAATTTACTAGTCATATACTTAGTAATAAATATAATCAAACAGTAGGTATGCAAACTAATCACGAAACATGCTGATGTAGAAGTCAAAAATTATTTTAAAAAAATATCAAAAAACCGGCTTTTAATATACGAGAGTTGTTTTTGCACTATTATAAATGTTGTAAGGATGTCCACAGTATATAAGTGAACCTCGATGATAGCAGCAATGGATTGCCATTTGTTTTAAGTTCTATCACGACAAAGAAATATGTTAAGTGGAAGCGCAAAGTTTATCGATGAACCAATAAAAATTTGTTTAAGTGTTTTCCATATGACCACCTAAACAATTAGGCAATATTCTGGATAATCAGAGAGAAGCAAAAAATACAATCCAGCAAAAAAATGTGGGGGATGAAATACATAAACATATGCTCGCTGGCATATCTAGTCCGGTATTGTTTAATAGTCGTTTTGTGTTTGGAAAACTATTTTGGTGAAGTTTAATTTCAACCAGTTGCTGTGATTTATAAAAATTCCTAAAGATGCCTGGCAGTGGCGTGCAAAGCCGTTCAAACAGGGTAGGCAAACATTTAATTTCCAAACAATTGACTTTAAAAATTTTCAACACATTTGCTATCGCCATTACCTCAATTACATGTACGTGGACATGTCCACTTCTCCATTTTTTTTTCGATAACCGACGGCGACGCGTGACGTTAATAGCAAAAGTAAACACAGGGCGAAAACACTTATATGTATTATTATTATAAATAAATTTCATTCATATTCGTTTTATATTCAGATTTTAAATCTAGCATCCACTTGATTGAACCCCAAGTCAATTATTATGTAAATTATAATTTAACATACTTATTAGCAAAAATTATCTTAAATCATCATAAAAGTACTTCTTATTTTACGTTACAGTAAAACGGGGGGAATTTGACCGGTGGGGTCAACTTGACCAAAATTACAAAAAGAAAGATATTTTCGGTTATAAGTTCGTCCCTAATTTTTTTAAAGATTTAAAAAAAAATCCTATCAATAACCTAGTACACTAAATAAAATATTCTGGAATAGGTTTTTTCGGATATTATTACCGTGAAAAACTATACCTATACTCCTTATTTCACTGTATTAAGCCATGAAAACAAGGTGGTCAAACTTTGATCTGTCAAGTGATAGCTATCTCATTTCTGTATATTATTTCTATTCTATTACATAAGTATCCTCTCTCAATATGTATATGTAAAGAAAATTTTAAAAAATTTAATTTTTTTTTGAGTAAAAAGAAAATATCCAAAACTACGCATATTTTTTTAAAATTTGAGGTGTAGTTGACCGTGTGAAATTAATCGACAACTTAAAACTCAAAATGCATTAAGCTCGTCGCGATTTGCATCCATTCAGTCTATTCGCGATAGTCCAAATTGATAGTAATGTTTTTGGACCCATTAGGTTATATTATTTTGTATGGCGTATGGTTATAGTAATTAATAATAGTGCTTAGCAAAATAATATGCCGAAAGTGTACCAATGAAAAGATGGCTCCAAGCGGCTTACACAGTACACTCAGGAGACCTTAGAGTCTTAGAGTTATGTTTATCTGAGGTAGTAGAAGGGACATTAAGTGCTAATATAGCTGCCAAAAAATAATAAAGCATATTTGTGTGGTCCGAAAAAGAAGACGTTGACGAAGTGCCTATATCGGACATTAAAAAGGTTTTAAGTTAACCTCAGATAGGCAAAAGGGGCGAACTTTCTTTTGAAAATGACTTGTCCCCATTCAATATAATATAGACATGCATTTTTGTTCGATATTTACAGTCTTCAATGAAGTTTTTGCCTAATTATTTTGTGTTCAATAGTTATGTTAATTTGTTTTATTATTAACTTGTTTGTACCTAGTTTGTGTTAGAAAAAAAAAAAATAAATGCAAATATTTAACAGTATATTTTCACGACTATTGCGGTGGTCAAATATGCCCCTCGCTGTAATGCGAGCTATTTATCATGGAAATTCAATAGTCGGTCAAGTTCACCCCTGTGCGGGGCGAAGTTGACCATATAGGTTTATTAAAAATTTTTTGCTTAAAGGCTAAAAACTGTGGTTAATTAATAATTGTATAATAATATAAAAAAAAGTATTAATAATATACTTCAAGGCCTATAATATAGCCCACATCAATAACCAGTTTTTCCAATTTTACACAAAGATAACTCCTTCTAAAGTTGCAAATCGGTCAACTTCCCCCCGTTTTACGGTACAAATTAAGATCTTAACTAAGCTAATTATTGAACTATAAAGGACATGTTTTATATCGAGAACGTGTAGTATTTTTTGAAACTATGACAAAATTGGAAAATTGGCACCAATGCATTTTACCAAGGCGGGCTCGGGCGGATGGCTGACGGAGGCTTAGCTTGCGAGTCACGTGTATTTGTTCTCTTTCTACCTTACTGACTACCGGCTCTCGCTCGCTTCTACTCGTATAAAAGCAGTGCTTTTGCTTTTCCATAAGCGGTTACTGTAATGTAAAATCATTGCTTTTCAAATTCTCTTACGGGATGCTTATACAGCGATCTAGTTTACGATTAATTGGCAACGAATGCGTTCGTAGAAATGATCTTCCATGTTGTACGTTTAACTTTTCGGTTCTGGTCCTCTACATACACAGAAATATTGCCGGATATTACACGGATAAAAACTTAAATATAAAGAAATAATTTTGGTTGGAGTTTGTTTTATTGCTCCCAGGGTAGGCAATGTTTTTTTGCCTATATTGTATGAACGCCACTGATGCCTGGTAATAAGTTGTGTCAAAATTTTTTCTCAGTATCTATATCGTTCCGTCAAATGGTCTATTTTATTTATACCCTCCGCAACATCAAAAGTGTCGACGTATTTCGTCGCTTCTCTTTGGTTGTTCTGATCGGGCGGAAGTGTCGATGCTCGTTTCTAGAGTCGAAACCAAGTTTCGTAATATTCATTTTAAGTGGATATGATCGTGCTAAAATTTATCGTGTTAAATTGTAGTTGTTTTTGAATTACAAAAAAACTAAGAATATTATTGATATTCTATTACACCAATGGTATGTGGGTATGGAAAAGTTATTTTCATGCAGAAAAAAATATTAGAAAAAGATATAAGTAAGTCTATTAAAACCTTAAAAATAATTACTAAATTCATTGTATTATTTTAGTAGGTAATTATTATTTTTAAATAAAAATGGACAGGATTCGGGCCAAGAGAACTTAATGCTTTTTATTAATGTACTAAATATAACAGTGTGGCCGGCTCTTAACGCTACTACTACTTAACAAAAACAGAATTATGAGGAGGCATTAGATCTACAATTTAAAATTATTTTAAACTATGCAGGGTGTCTTAAATTGTCAGCGCATAACCAACATACTTTTTTTTTTAAATTGAACACCCTCTAATTATTTTCTAATTCCCTATAAAATCACGTATATTTTATATAAAATTGCATGGCTAAATTCAGTAGTTTTTGAGATATTGACGTTTAAAATATGGCATTATTGGTCTTTGACAGGCTGTAGCATTGAAATGGCGCATCTTAGAAAAAAATTGTTTTCACCTCCCGTCTTAGTTTGTTATTCTCCATCTAAAAGTTACAACTTCCGATTTAAAATGTTAAACCATTAAACCATTTTTTTTGGTTTAACATGGTAAACCGGAAGTTGGTCTCCCTGAATAGAAAATAAAAACTAAGATAGAAAGGAGAAACCCATTTTTCTCTAGGACGCGCCGTTGCAATGCTACAGCCTGTCAAAGTCTGAAAATGCCATATTTTAAACATCAATATCTCAAAAAGTATTTAATTTACATAATATATGACATTCAATACACAATATACGTGAAATCTTATACGGAATTAAAAAATAAAATAATGTATAGGGTGTCCCAAAAAAAGAAGTATGTTGGATATGCCCTGACTATTTAAAGAAATAGGGTTGTAGCGGCTGTGTGCACTTTTTGAAGTGGAAGGGAAAACAATCTTTTGTATTCAAGTGCATTAAATTTATTTAAAAAATATGCAGAGCGCTTTCGGCTTATTGGGCCATCATCAGTGCTTCCTTAGTCAGGGGGCAGTACTTTACAATACTCCGAGGGAAGAGCATCCCTACACGGACAACGATTAAAAAATGCTGGAATTCTGAGTAGAATAGGGCAACCCTGTATGTGTTATTTATAGTGATATACCGTAATTTCAAGGGCGCATTCCTGAACCGAATTCAAGTAGAAAAGTTCATATAAACATGTGTCCTGAAAAGTCTAATTTTCAAGATTGTCAAAATTAAAAATAAAATTGTTTTTTATTAATCTTGCCGATTTTGTGTGTGGAAATTTGGCACTGTTGTTCATTCTAATAAGACGGCTAAGTTAGCACTAACTAAAAGATAATTGTAAATATTATGATTATGATAACAATGAAGTGGTTTTCGAAAACAAATAAGATACGAAAATATATCAAGAGACAAAAAAGTTGTATTTTTCGCTGCTTAATTCGAAAAAAATAGATTAATAAAAAAATTTAAAAGTCACTAGCGTACATTTTCTTTGTCAATATTATTTGTGAGACTGCACTTAGAGACGCCACTGGAACTCATAATTGTCTTTTAGTTAGTGCCAACTTAGCGTCTTATTACAATGAACAACAGTGCCAAATTTCAACAAAATCGGTAAAAGACGCTTTGAGATATTTTAAAAAACTTTGACACACTGTATCTTGATAACCAGACTTTTTGGATAAGAATTAAAAATATTGGCCGGATACGCTAAAACCATCTCATAATTTATTAAAATAACGTTAGGCTATATTAAAATTATGCGGGATCAGGCTCTTATTACTTCCATAAATGAATCTATGAGTTCTTTGAAGAATTCCTATTTTTCATCAAACTAACTTAATTTTATTTTTTTAGGTATGGCGGTTACTTACATTTCTGTGCTGCCGCAAAGAAGCCGAATATGGCCCGAACGATCCGAAGCAAAAGGAACAAAAGGCCGCCCGACAAGGGAAGCAAGAGTTCGAGGGCACATTCATGACCGAGGCGAAAGATTGGGCAGGCGAACTGATTTCTGGGCAGACCACCACAGGTCGTATCCTGGTAAGTAAATTAACTATGTGCTTGTTAAGTTTTTAAAGGGTTTACCATGTTTTAAATAGACACCGCCACAGTGGCGGCACCACAATTTTGTTGAGGGGACGGGGGCGACAAAAAAAATTACTTCTAAAAAAAGCATATCCCGGCTCTAAAAAATCTTCCTACTCTCAAAAGTGACTTCCAAATAAAATTCTGACCCTATACACGCCCTAAAATGTTCAAGGATTAAGGTAAAAAACACCCATTTTGTAAGGCTCAGGGGGGACTGCTCCCCCCCTCCTCCCTGGATCTGCGCCTGCACCGCCATCAATTGGGGAGCTCGCTGCCAAACCGGCTAAATCCACGTGGGGCAAAATTTAAGTTTATCGGACTCATAATCTCGAAGTACATTTCAGACGATGAGTGCAGTTGTTCAAAATCGGTTGAATTTAGGTTAAAATATCGTTTTAAAACCTACCTCTTATAGCAAAACCGGCCAAATCCACTAATTTACATCAAACACAGAATTGAAAGACCTACAAATGGAAATATTGCTTTATTTTAAAACTATTGTAGTTATACCAAATAATTTGGTAAGTAATAAATTGGTGATTTAAGTATAATAAAAAGTGTCTGTTTAAAGGTTGGAGACAATGACGTTTCTTGAACGGCAGTAGAGTTTTGGACTTGCATTGTCTTTATTTGTTTAGAATCACTACGTTTCAACTGGTAAGTATCTCCAGTCGTCTTCAGGTGAATACTGAATAAGTACGGTAACTACAGCTCTATTTATACTAGGCAGGTGCTGTGACTCATGACTAGTGGGCGGAGTCATGCGTGTTGCTAGGTGATGACGCATAACTATACGCATGACTAATAATAAAAAGGTTTTAGCCCTAATTTTTTTATAAATAGACAGTTATGTTTATCAAAAATAAATATAATTGAAATCTGCGGTAGAGTAATAATAAACTAAGCTTTTTATCAGTGTAGTGCGTGGATGGCGAACCTTTTTACATTTACGTGCCATTTTTCCCAAAGACAGCTCAAAAGCAGATGACAACTATCCTCTTTTATTGCAATATTGATTATTTTAAGTGAAAATTTTAATTAAAAAAACACAGACAACTAGGTGTTTACGGCTTTAAAAAAAAAAGGGTAAATGTCACTATTTACAATAAAATAAATAATGATCAAGAAGAACCCAATTGCTGTCATTATGCATCCGAAACGTAACCTTTACAAAATGGCACTTAAGGAAAAAATGTTTTAAAATCTTAGCGTTTTCGAGAAAAACGGGGTTCAGATTCGTTCAGATCTACGCCCCAAAATATATCATTTCTAAAAAAATATTAAATTTGTCGTAATAAGCGTAAATTAGATATATTATATTTATCACATACATTCCTTAATTAATGCCGTGCCCAAATTATATTTTTGCGTGCCATTGCTGGCACGGGTGCCATTGGTTCGTCATTCCTGGTGTAGTGTAACAAGCGTACATTTTTGAAAGCTTAGCTGATTTTTATTTCACTCAAAATATTAATATGGGTTGTTTTTGTTTCACCAGTGATCAAACTGATTATCAAGCAATTTTTGGTCATTGGCAGGAATACATCAAATTAATGAAAAAATAGGTTTTTCTACTGTGCGAAACTTCGATAAAAATAGATACGATTTATACTGAA
Organism: Polydrusus cervinus; assembly: GCA_935413205.1. Lineage (NCBI taxonomy): Eukaryota > Metazoa > Arthropoda > Insecta > Coleoptera > Curculionidae > Polydrusus > Polydrusus cervinus. The sequence goes on along the minus strand of OW284513.1, from coordinate 43,689,936 downwards.
ACGATCATTTTTCGAAAATAATTTATAAAAATAGATTGGTAATTGGTCAGGGCATATTACCAAAATATTATGTAAATATTTTTTATGGCTTTATAATATATTTAATTATTGTATAAAAATTTTGGTTCACCGACCTTATAGTTTTTCAATATTTAGTAAAAATAGAATTAATTCAGGTAGTATAAACTCAAACAGTATAAACACAATAAAGAAAGTAATGAAAATATCAACAGTATGTATGTCCAAACTAGCGTGATATATGAGAATATAAAATATGGCTAAGGACTAAATTTAATGAGAATGCCGTGGATTAAAGAATTGTACAGGGTGTCCCAAATTCGATGCTCATACCTCGAAAACTATAAGAGATACAGCATCGGTCAAATGGTGGCAAAGTTGTGGAATTTTGTGTCCAGTAACATCGTTAAAAATTTTGGCATTCTTTTTTACTTTTTGAAATATTCGAAAAAAACAAAAAACTTAAGTTTTTTTTTTTTAACTTATCTGACTTATTTTAAGCGCTACAGAAAAACAAATACAACGTTTTTAAAGCTAATTTTTTATCTTACTATTACCGTGCTTTTAGAATTTCGGTACATCGTATCGTTTTTGTGGAATTAATATTAACTTAAATTTTTACTTTTAATTATATCTTTTTCGTTTTATTTTTTGAAAGCTCTGTAAGCAACAGATTTAATCATGTATTACACTTAATAACTTTCAGACGTTGTCATGTCATCTTTACATGATCAGAAATTTGATAATTACATACTATTAAAAAAATACTCCTCTGGTATCAGTTACTTAACAATTTTTACCAAATGCAACATGCAAATGAATGCGGTATTTAACAGTAAATAGAATGAATTAACTAAATAATATATGGTAGAAATAAAAGTCGGTCTAAACCACAATATCTTTAATGAAAATTTCTTTTAGGGGTAATTTACATAGGTGAGAGAGAACATGTTTCGACCTTAGTGAAGGTCATCATCAGGTCTAAATAAAGAAGTTATGTAGGAAAGCTAATACATTGGCACAAAAATGATTGTATAGAAATTATGGTATAAAAATCAGGGTAGTGGTTTCTACAACATAATGTCATTAGACATAGTCTAAAAATAAAAATTTATGAGTATATGGGGGTTAGGCAGAATGAGTGATGGAAACCCTTTTTTCACCTTTGGTTGGGTAAGAAAGTAGAAGATGGTTCAAAAAAGCAATTTTTTTAAAAATAATTTCAAAAATCAAAATCTTAAGTTTTTAAAGGTCATAACTTATGACTTGTAGGTATGTGGTATTTTAAAAAAGTTTTTGGTATAAAATACTTTAGAAAAACAAGCTACCACCTGGTCAAACTATGAACAAATATTTACTGACGGATCTGTTCTAGATAAAAAAACTGGCTGTGCCTTCTACCACAAAAACATCCAGTTATACAAACAATTTAAATTGCCAGACGGCACATCTATTTTTTCAGCGGAACTCTGGGCTATCCTAGAATCACTTAAATACTGCGTAGATTATGAGGGAAACAACAAGTTTGTTATATTCTCTGACAGTAAAAGTTCATTGATAAAAATTCAGAATTGTTTGAATATTGCACCTACTAATTATCTTGTTAGTGATATAGCCAATATATATAACCTAAATAAAGATATAAATTTTGTCTGGGTCAAAGCACATATAGGCATTACCGAAAATGAATTAGTCGACAAAGCAGCTAAAGAAGCTACGAGCCGTGGTTCAGCTACAGACTTTAAAATACCTTACACAGATATAGTTAGTCAAGCAAAACTAAGAATGACACATAGATGGCAGGTGCAATATTCAAATTCAGAAAAAGGGCTTGCCTATAAAAATAATTTTCCTAATTTAGGTAGGAGAACATGGTTCTATAGGGAATCAAATAAAAAATTTGTTAGGACAATTTCACGCATGAAAAGTTTTCATGCCTTATATCCTAAACACATGAAGCGAATTGGTTTAACCAATGACGACAATTGTGAATGTGGTAAAACGGGAGATCTAGAGCATTATATTTTAGAGTGTACAAGATTTATAAATTATAGAGATAAATTCTTTAGAAATATATTAACTTTAGTAGATCTTCCATTCAATCTGAACTATATACTTTCGCTAAACAATGTAAATGTCTATAGAATGTTATACCAATTTGTAATTGAAACCCAAATAAAATTTTAGGAAAAGCAATATTGTAATAAACTCTTTAGTATTTAAGTATAGGTGATAAAAAAAAATGAAAAAAAAAAAAAATTAAATTAAAAAAAAAAAGGAAAAAAAGAGGGAAACAAAGAAAAGAAAGATAAGAGAAAAAAGAATGAAAAGAGAAAAAAAAAATGAAAAAAAAAATTAATAAAAGAAGTATAAAAAAAAGTAATAAAATACAAATTAGGTAAGTTATTTCTTGTAAAATGCCATATTTCGAAAAATTGGAAAATAAAGAGAGAAGCTGGCCATTTGGTTTCAACCAGAGCCATAAAACAAACACACACACATAAAATACTTAATTGGAATAAAAAGTTAATAGGGGTGGAGGAGAAGCAATCATCTTGGAGTTAATTACAGAACAATAAATAACTCCAAAATTATTGCTTCTCCTCCACCCCTTTTTTTACTTTTCATTCAAATTAAGTATTTTATACCAAAAACTTTTTTAAAATACCACATACCTACAAGTCATAAGTTATGACCTTTAAAAACTTAAGATTTTGATTTTTGAAATTATTTTTAAAAAAATTGCTTTTTTGAACCATCTTCTACTTTCTTACCCAACCAAAGGTGAACAAAAGAGTTTCCATCACTCATTCTGTCTAACCCCCATATACTCTTAAAAATTTTATTTTTATTTTTAGACTATATCTGATGACATTATGTTGTAGAAACCTCTACCCTGATTTTTGTACCATAATTTCAATACCATCATTTTTGTTCCACTGTATTAGCTTTCCTACGTAACTTCTCTATTTAGAGCTGATGATGACCTTCACTAAGGTCGAAACATGTTCTCTCTCACCTATGTAAATTACCCCTAAAAGAAATGTTCATTAAATATATTGTGATTTAGACCGGCTTTTATTTCTACCATATAATTATTAACCACTGTGAGTATGGACTACTTCTTGAATCTTAAATAATCTATGTATATTTAATTATATCTTTTTTAACCAAATTTTATTACTTGGATTACCAATGCGTAGATTAAAGTTCTATCCAACTATTAACCAAAAATTACATATTTCATTGTAGTTTTTGATAATAATATATCTACAGCAGATAACTAGAAAACAAACAAAAATTTTAAATACAAAAATTAGTTAAATCCAGCCACATAAGCAACATTAATAAAAAACTTTAATTTAAGATTTAATATAAGTTAAAAGGCATAAAATAAATCTAAACAAACCAAAGGTGACTATGACGGAAACATTTGATTGTTTGGCTTAATTATGTTGACAGATGTAGTGAGTAGTCACCTTTTTATATCCAACGGGCGATATTTAAATTACGGAGGCTTACTCAAGAAGGCATTCAAGAGAAGGGACTCTTGTTAGAACACCTACTATAAAGAAGTTTGTTACCTTTTGTTTTTGCTCTTTTCTCTTTTAATTTGTTTTCAACATAATATATTACTGACATCCTGCGGTATGCAATTACACCTTAAATCAGGGGTTCCCAAACTTAATTTGTCTACTGCCCACTTTGAGAATAAATTATTTTTTAGCACCCCCATTTTTTCACCTATTTAAAAACCACTATAACAGGGGTTCCCAAAATTATTTTGTCCACTGTTCACTTTGAGAATAAATTATTTTTTAACACCCCCATTTTTGGTCTCTTACCGCCCCCCTTTAGGCTTGCAGCGCCCACAAGGGGGCGTTATCGTCCACTTTGGGAAAGGCTGCCTTAAATAAATGCCAGGGCCAGGACTCTAAACTAAACCTGTAACAATAAACATTTTTAAATATTTTATGGTGAGAAAATAAATATATAAAGTTTAAAGCCGACACTATGGGAATCAGTAATGGTAGCGTAGTCAGAGCTGGTTCTTGGGAGATATAACAACATAAAACCAATTTATTATTAAACCACAAGACTCAAAGAAATTTAAAATACATTTTGTAAACACCGCCTAGGTCATTGGAAAATGCTATTTATCATGGTCTATGGGGGGATATATCCCTCCTTGGCTACGTCACTAGTAGCAATGGGCGATTTTCTGAGATCTATTTATGAGATATTCCATTTATTTTGACGTAAGAAAGTTTGCCAGTTATTTAATAGAGATTTAATTTTATAAATAATAGCATATGCAAAAGCCAGACCTAGTTAAATCAATAATGTGTGGAGTTTCGAGGTAATTATTTATTTAGGCACTGCTAATAATGCTGTGTAAAATCGAAGAAGTCTTAAATATAAGATATTTTAGATTATTTTGTTTGGCAACCGTCTGGTAATATTTTTATGAATATAAAATGTGCGCCAGGATTTTTGGGATAGGCGTGCACAAGTGAGCCCGATGATTTTAGGGTGGGCACTACCCAAATCAAAAATGACTTCTAAAAAAAAAAGTTGCCGCCTCCCCCACGCTCTATAAACGACATAAGCGGGGTAAACAAAACTCCCCTCTTGTCCAAACTGACGGTGTAAAAATCTAAAAAAAAAGGTTATCATCGTTCTCTTTATATTACATCCTTCTCTAATACCACCCCTTTCTCATCAAAAGTTTCATAGTCAAATCCCTCTTCCCCACGGAAATTCCATTACACAACCGAATCCCACAATTTTGGGTGGATACCCATGTTTTTAGGGTTGGCCAATGCCCACCCTAGCCCTCCCTGGCGCCGCCGCTGGGTATTCAGCTCAGCAGCGGCGCCAGATGTAGTGAGTGTATACCTTTTTATGTCCAATGGGCGATATTTAAATTACTGAGGCTTACTCAAGAAGGCATTCAAGAGAAGAGACACTTGTTAGAACACCTACTATAAGGAAGTTTGTTACTTTTTGTTTTTGGTCTTTTCTCTTTTAATTTGCTTTCTACATAATATATTACTGATATCCTGCGGTATGCAATTACACCTTAAATAAATGCCAGGGCCACGACTCTAAACTAAACATGTAACAATAAACATTTTTGGATGTTTATCTCATCAGCGGCGCCAGGGGGGGCAGGGTGGGCTCCTGCCCACCCTACAAACATAGGTACCCACTCTAGTGCTTACCCAAAATTGAGGGATTCGGTCTTGTAATGGAATTTCCGTGGGGATGGGGGATTTAATTATGAAATTTTTATAGAGAAGGGGGTGGTATTATAGAAAGATGTAATAAGAGATAAAGAGAAAGATGATGACCTTTTTTTACCCCGCTTATGGCGTTATCGAGCGTGAGGGAGGCGTTGACCTTTTTTTTTTAAAGTCAATATATTATCGATCACACTTGGGACCACCCAACCCAAAAATCCTGGCGTCGCCACTAATTCATCTAGAATTCTCCAAAATTAATGATGATACCGTATTCACAGTAAATGATTACCAGTTCTTTATACGCCATTGAAACGAATTATTATTTTTTTTTTAATTATGGCATTTGGCTAATTAGCCATAGAGCCAGTAGAAACGAATTAAATCGTAGAATTATGATCAAAACCAAGTCTAATTTCATGAATATTATAATAGATTTGCCCAATGTCCCGATGTACGCGGGTTCCTAAAGGCCTTTTTACATTGGATGCAATTGCAAGAAAAATGGCCTGGAAGCATGCGCTTCGACGACGTTTTAATCAGCTGATGCACGTTTTCCCATTTAAAACCTGCTTAGCTGTTTAAAACGTCGACAAAGCGCATGCTTTCAGGCAATTTTTTCTTTCAATTGCACCCAATGTAAAAAGGCCTTATAAAAGTTGTTTAAAAGTTTAAATCAAAAATTCAAGTGTAACGTTTTCATTTGGGTTATATTACCAGTTTTTTAAAAAAATATAAAAACTTCCCCGAAAGTAGGAATGACTTTCGTGCTAAAAAAGGTCAATTATTCTAAAAGTTTTAGTATAGCGTGACAGTTCGAAATAGATTATATCGAAGTCAAATAAAATAAATGGCATTGGTAATATAATCGATAAAATAATTTAAATATTTATTTAGATATACCTGCCTTTAAAATTTGGTCTATGGAAAATGATATGATAATATAAAATAATAATTATAGTCTAATTGTAAAACGCTGAACCATGTAGGTACCGTACTCGTTATTTTTTATTAATGGGTGATTCTCCAGAAACAGGCAAAAGAAAGGTTATAATAGGTTCGAAATGAATAAAATAGTATAATTACATATTGTATAGTGCGTATACTTCAAAAGTTATCCTACTATTATTTTTAACAAATATTCTCAAAAATCATTACCATGGACTATCATACTACACGTTAATGAACATAAAATAATATTTTTCAATAAGAAATATTTAGAAGAGGTTATTTTGTTTTTACAAAACTTTAAGATAACAATCAATATTCTGATATTACATTATTTTAATCTGTTCCGATAATTCTAAAATTCTAAATTTAAATTGTGGCACACCATAGATCATTACTTCCATGGACCTCATTGATTTTACTTCTAAAAAGAAAATCAGTAACGTAACCTGTTTTTATTTGGATTGAGGGAAGAACGTTAGCTTAGTTGTCGGTAAACAGCCAGGCAAAGAAGGTATGTAGCTTGTATTTTTTAGTGCAAGAGGTATTACAGGTGTGTATTTTTTAATGCATCAACTCCATGGACAAAGAATCATTAATTTTTTCAATCTTTTTAACATTTTTCATATAAGTGGCTTAATTGGAGGTACTGAAACTTGTGACAAAAAACCGTCATTACTTAAACTATATTCAGGTAAAAAGTAGCAAAATGTAACATTTCGTCGTTACCATAAACGTCAACGTACTGGTATATCTCTTATGAATAAAAAGTCAAAAAGGCCCTAACGATCTCGGTCCATAATAGGGTTTTGTTTCAATATGTATGTCAACATAGCATATCAAAAAATATTATGTTCTACAGTAAACATAATTTCCAAAAATTTTTGGAATGTTGCCTACTTCTGTAGAATCACCCTAATGCAACGTTTAGCAGACAAACGTCATGTTTGCCGTAGTTTAGGTAGGACGAACTAAACTTTGCCCAATATACAGGGTACTTCATTAAGGTTGGCCACCGCCATATCTCGTAAACTACTATACATAGAAACTCAAGGAAAAAAAATCGTAAACGGCTATGAAAAAAATTCTGGAAATACTTTTTAAGTTCGGCATTTTGCCACAAGAGGGCACAATTGTGAAATAATTATTAAAATTCTAAATTTCTACAAAAATTACCGCATTAAGGTATACCTCTGGTAACATCATTAGAAATCTCAAGCAAGTCTGTATCATTTTGATGATAAGAGTTAGGCAGCTATTAAAATATGATCATTTTAATAATTGCCACATCTTACTGGTGTGTCCCACCAAGTGCTGCCTTAAGTAGCTTCGAGATCCCTTTCTTTTCGTCGGGTCCTAGCTCTACTGATGAGTCATGATATGACGAAACGCGTCTAGAGATGGATCTGGCGAAATGAAAAGGAAAATCTTCTTCTTCACTCATTGTTTTCGGTTAATAAACCGATGTGAGTTAGCGCTGCCTAGCGGGACTCCTGTAATTGTGACGACTGTCTTTACAGGCGATTTCCTCTTAACATTTACTTATTTCTATAAGTTTGTTAGATGTGCTGGTATGCTCAAGAGTGTTTAACAACGACACAGATGGCGCTCCGTGCCACATCTTACTGGTGTGTCCCACCAAGTGCTGCCTTAAGTAGCTTCGAGATCCCTTTCTTTTCGTCGGATCCTAGCTCTACTACTTATTTTAATAATTGCTATAACTTCTAGACGCCTTATCCGATTTTAGTAAACTTAAGCTTGATTGGAAGAGAAAGGTAAGAACTTTTAATTGTCGTATCCATTGGTACACGATAGTTAGTAACAAATAATAACATTTTTTTTTTTGATGAAAACTCAAATCATACTGGATAATTATGACATCATAATCGGAAAGTAAATTAAATTTGCAAGAAAAAATGTAAAGACCGCAGTTGAATATCTTATTTCGTATCACAGTTATACCAAAACAATAATTTTGGCATTTTAATTGACGAAGTGATTGTTTTCATAGTCATAGGTCATGCAGAAAGAATATTAATAATTACTAACTTGCAAGTTTGACTGTGACATACATGACATAAGCAGAAATAATTTTCTCACAATCATACTGGTCCGGTTACCTTAATTTTTAATTTACAAATCAGGCACATTGGATTGTGTCAGTTGTTTCATAGTCAACCTTACTGCTTCGTTAATTCTTGTTAAAAATCTTTGTGCAACCCAACATAAATCAACAATTTTGGTTTACAAAAAGCAGCTATTCTAAAAACGATGTTTTCTTTATTGTACACCTTTTTGATATTTGGCAACGTTGGCGGTGGCGACATCCATCTCGCTCACTCTTTTTACATTGAGAGGGTCATAGTTTTCTTCGTTGGCCTCTGGCTTATTTTAGAGGTACTCGCCTTACATTTTAGACGGCCAATTAAAAAAAAATATTTCTCTAGGACATCCAAGAAGTCCACCATTTTAATAATGCATCAATTCCATAACACCCGTTCATATAAACTTTTCTGACGGTTCACACTTTACAATATTAGCACACAGGAACACCCTGTATAGTTATGACAACATGTTGACTACTGTTCTTGGAACTACTAAATCCATAATACATTATCCAGAAAGCATAATAAAATCCATATATTCAGCGAATTTAATTTAGCAATTAAAGAAAGTATATTAAACTGATGTAAATATTAAATTTTACTGACAAATGGTAGCAATTTTATACCACGATAATAAAATTTTACGAGTCCATTTTGGTTTATGGACTTACCAGTTTGCTGTTTATGTTACAAATAAAAAAAAACTTTCGATCAGACTGTTTGATATTTTACTGGATAACAGGGGGTTTGCAATAAACATGCTCTTTAGTTTAGATTATTATATTAAAATGTTATAGCAAAAAATGTATTTTTATAAAATTGTTGGTAAACCGATCGTGCTAAAATTTGTTAAATTGCGGTTCTTGTTGGCCCGAATTATAAGAAACTGAGCAAATTGGTTAGTTTTTTCTTCATAAATGGAAATGTGGTATCAGAGTCAGAAAGTTATTTTCTTGAAAAAAAAATCGAAGAAAAACATGTAGGTAAGCCAGGGAAAACCCTAAAAATAATAACTAAAATTCAGTACCTATTGTAATAAATATAGAAAACAATTTTTTCCACTCCCACCAGCGGCGGCGCCAGGGGGGGGGGTGCATGGTGGGCACTGGCCCACCCTAGAAACATGAGTGCCCACCCTGGTGCCCCCCCAAAATTGATGGGTTGGTTTTGTAGTGGAATTTTTCTCGGGGGAAGAGGGACTTGGCTATGACAGTTTTAATGAGTGGTTTTATGGTATTAAAACGATGACCTTTTTTTTTTAGACGTCATTCAGAACAAGAGAGAAGTTTTGTCTGTCGCTGTTTATCGCGTTCTAGAGCGGCGGGAGGCCTTTTTTTTTTTAAGTCATTTTTCATTTGGGTAGTGCCCACTCAAAAATCATCGGGCCCATTTGTGCCCTCCCATCCAAAAAATCCTGGCGCCCACTTGGAAATGTGCTATTTTCTTTACACTAAAGTTATTGGAAAAGTGGGCTATTCCGGTTAACTGAACGGATATGATTTCATATCTATCCTAGTTAGGATATGAAACTGACCAATCACAGTGATCATACAAAGAAATGTAATATAGCGTAATTTGGTTTATGAATTTGCCAACCAAATGAATATTTGTTCAATTGTTTTTAATTATCTTTTTTACAAGTTCACGGTCAACTAAAAAGACAAGTTTTGATGCCTATATATTTAAAAAATTATTTTTAATTTTTAGTATGAAGCTCGTAAGTTGAGTCATAGAAAAAATATACTGTTCAACTCGAGTGGATTGTCTATATCGCACTCGGAACTTTGAATTTTAATTTACTTCCTCGTGAAATATGGACATCATATCCACTCTTGTTGTACTAACTATTATTATTTTATTAAAATTGACTTTCTGACACCGTGTATGGCATAATTAGCCAAAACTAGGTCGTCTCAATTTTATGAACAAAATAAATTGAAAATAAACAAAACACATTTTCAAATTGTTGGTTTTGAAGTTATATGCATGACAATGACAATAGGATTCCATAACTCTATAATATAATTTTAATATTTTTGCAACAGCGCTTATTAAGAACTACCTGGAAGCTTCATTTTAAGGCTAAAAAATAAATAAAAATAGTGACGTGACGTTTTGACGAAATCTTTCGTTTGTGATGGGAAACGATTTAAAAATAAATATTACATTTTTTTTAAAGAGCGGTTTATCCCTTAATCTTATATTTACGCAAAATCACTTTGAATATATCTATCTTTCTCACACTCGGCCTCTCGCAGAATAATAGACAAAAAGCGATATATTTATTAATAAAAATGAACAAATTATTTATCTCAACCATACCTAGTTTGTTTAAAATGTTCTGCTAAAGTGAACAGAAGAAAAAAAGGTTTGTTCAGAGTTTCTTCCACTTGTGTAAGAATTATAACTCCGAAACTACAACAAAAAAGCTGTAAAATTCGTTTTAAACAGGTAAAAACGGCTTCTGTGCATTAATATAAACTTTTAACGTTCACTATGGTAAAGTTATTCAAAATAATCGCCAATTTACAAACTAGCAACACTATTAACGTGGAAAGAGAAGTGTCATTACTGTAAAAATAACATAACCCTAAAACATTTAGTAAAAAATGAAGTTAATTTTTTTCTAGAAATTTCGTCTGTTTTATCTGGTTTTATGTTCGCTCATCTTCATGTTCCACCATTGAAGAAAGATTTTTCAGTTATTTTTCTATATCTGTTGTGTAAAATAAAAGTTTGAATGACAATTGGGGTTGGATCCCCGTTCAAAATATCGAACAAAAAAGAAAATATTGCGGCCAACTAATATTTGTATTACAAAAAACCAACCAAGATGAGTTAAAAACGTTCATTTTGTAGGTATTTGTCTAGAAATGAGTGGTAAACTGAAGATTTTTGAAATACGAAAGTGCATCTGTGCACAAATATTTTGGTTCGGTCAGAAAATAATCGTTTGGTAGAAATATATTTTGGTAATAATTTTCAATTTTTATACCGTTTCTTGCACTCTTTAGAAAAAAAAAATTGTGTATGCATAGACCCTGGAATAAATGTTTTGATTTAAATTAAAAAAGAACAAATTTTATCTGAGAGATTAACATATTTTTGAAGTATATTCTTAACCTCACTTCTGTCAAGTGTCAGAAAACGACTCGTAAAATTTACAACGTGCAAATTTAGTTTCTTTGTAATTGACTACCGTGATTGGTTAGTTTAATATCCTAACTAGGATGGATATGAAATCATATCCGTTCAGTTAACCGGAATAGCCCACTTTTCCAATCACTTTAATGTAAAGAAAACAGCTAATTTTCATGTGGGGGTAGAAAACAAGTATATATAATAATATACATTTTAAATTGTCTTACTTGCATTAACTATTTAAGCCTCCAAACATGTTGTTGTTGGTTCATAAATCTATATTATAAAGGTATACGCATTATATGCACTATGCGGTTAAATGCTATTAATACTAATGGGGTTATTATCGCCATGCAACAAACACGCATTGAAACTTTATGCATTGTTACTATTAAAATCGACATTACTTGCCAAACAGTTTTATTCCCTAGAGTTGCGCACCCAGAAAATCTGTCTGTGGGACTTTTCAAAAGCGTTCGATACTCTTGACCACCGATTATTACTAGGGATTCTTCATTATATCGGTATCAGTGATCATGCTGTTGAATTTTTTAAGAGTTTTTTTGAGGGTCGAAGACAATGTGTTAAGCTCTGTGCTGAGATTTCCAGCGAACTAGCTATAACTACTGGTGTCCCCCAGGGATCTATTATTAGCCCCCTATTGTATGCCATATATACCTCGTGCCTGCCAGAGGCTATTAAAAAATGTAAAAAACATTTCTATGCAGACGATACACAGTTATATTTATCCTTTAGAAAGGAGGACGCTGTTGGAGGTTGTCAAGCTATTTGTCAGGATCTTGAAAATATCCAAAAAGTTTCCTTAGAACACTCCTTACACCTTAACCCAAAAAAATGCTGTGTAATGATCTTCGGTAAGAAAAATGACGTCGATAATGTAAAAGACTCACTTGATATAAGGATAGGCGACTCGGTATTACCTCTTAGAGACAATGTAAGAAATTTGGGAGTGGTTTTTGATGGTGCCTTGCGTTTTGAACAGCACATTACGCAGTGTGTCCAGAGGGCTATGTTAGATTAAAACTTGTCTATAGTAATCGCCATGAACTATCAACAAAACTCAAAATTTTACTTTGTGACTCACTTGTACTCTCCATATTTAACCATGGAGATGTAGTTTACGGAAACTGTTTAACATCCAATCAAAAACAAAGAATCCAAAAGGTTCAAAACTCTTGTTTACGTCTTATCTATGGAATCCGGCGACGAGATAGAATATCCCATAAGCTAATTGATGCAAAGTGGCTGAATATGGAGGGAAGGAGAAAGTTACACGAGGCCTGTTTTTATCATAAAATTTTATCCAATCAGAGTCCCCCATATTTATATGCCAAAGTGGTTTTTAGATCTCATATACATGACATAAATATTCGAGCTCGGGGTATGATAACCCCACCCCTGCATAAATATACTATGTTTGAACGATCCTTTACTTTTAATATTGCAAAGTTATATAACTCGCTGCCCGACTACTTTAAAACTCTTACTCCAGAAAAATTTAGAAAAAATATCTCTAAATACCTCTTTGCTAAGCAAGCTATAGGATAGGAAAAAATATGATATGTTTCTTTTTATTTTAATGTTTTTATCTTTTTTATTTTTGAAATACTAGCGTACTACTCTTGGACGTTTTATTTTCATTGTTATTATATTGTTGATTCTAAGGTTAAGTCGATCAGGGTGGATAATATCTGTAAGTGTTATCCACATCTGGACTTCGCCTTTTCTGTTGCTGTAACTCTTATTTTGATATAATTGTAATACTATTACTTAATACAGAAATAAAGACATCATTATTATTATTATTATTATTATTATTATTATTATTATTATTATTATTATTATTATTATTATTATTATTATTATTATTATTATTATTATTATTATTATTATAAATCCATCATAGAGAACTAAAGATCTCTAGGAGTTGGGGTACGAATAGCAAAGAAAAAATCAGCGGGGCAAACTAATTTTAAAAAAAGTAGTAAATTAACATATATGTCGGGCGATACAAAAAGTTGCATCCCCCCCCCTTTATTTTTTCCGTAATTCTTGAAACATTTTAGGAGTTAATAAGTGACTTATAGTAAATTTCGCGTATTTTTTTAACCCTTTGACATTTCTGTTGTCAAATGCGTTGACCAACATGTGATTTAAAAATTCCTTAATTTCGAAAACGGCTTTTTCTCACGAATATATTATATGCATGAGGGATGGATATATAACTTACTCTATATTTACATCTACAGGATAAAGATACACACTGAACACTCCAATCTGTGCGCTTCAATTAGTTAAAGCCCTTCAAGAGATTATTGTTATAGAACCCGACATCGGTGCCGTTAGTATGTGTATCTCTTTCTAACGTTTTTGCCATTGCATATCTCTTTCCGTACTTCATTAATCCGCGTGTCTTCTCTGTGTTCTTTCAATATCACAGGGCCGGCATCCATTCGTCCACCCGTTGAATAATAAGTGCAGTATTGTTGTTGTATTTGGTATTTTTAGAGACTATTTTGCTGTAATTTTGTGCGTAGACTTTCTGGTTATAAACTGTTGGACTGTGGGTATCTATGATGTGTTTTTTTTTATAAAAAAAGAAAGTAAACGTTGGAAAACGATTCAATAAGTAGAACGGTGAGAAAATCAATACACTCGTTGTATTGTGAAAAAGAAAAATGTGTGGGTTTAAGGCTTAGCGCACTATAATCTCTTATAGTCTCTTAAAGTCTCTCTTAAACCTACATATTTTTCGTTTTCACTATACAACGTGTGTATTGATTTTCTCACCGTCCTACTCATTGAACCGTTTTCCATCGAACCTACAATTTTGATGCTCCGTCAAGGTAATATCTACTAGATTTTTCTTCTTTTTTATTTATTCTCCTGAAGATGAATGCTTCTGCGTTCGAAACATGTAGAGAAGTTTCTTAAATATTTCTTTAATATAACAATAGAGAAAAACTTATCTTATTTCTTATCTTCTATAACTAGAAATATTAGAAAAAAAGTTAATAATATCCCGTATAAAGACATTAAAAGACGGTATTGACGGTCAGCTTCCCACTTGCAAGCTTTTTCCCCTTTAATATTTGTATTTTCCGAAATAAAATGGCAGATATTTACAATAATAGCGAAATCGTTGAAGCCAATTAAGCTTTTAAAGCAAACCGGAATTTTGATCCGGTTTTAGCGCACGCTACGTCCGTCCAACAAAACAGTCATTAATTATTTTGTAAGCTGAGCCTAACACGAGCGTGTGACGTATAATAAAAGGGTATACCGTGTGTCTAAAGCCAGAATTGATGACTGATGACTGAATAAGCCACTATTTTTCATTTTGCGTGTATTTGCATATACCGGGAAAAAAGTGGAGCAAAAGTCAATGATTAAAAAAAAATAAAGGAAGGAGTCCTTCAAAAATCCCCTAGAAACCGGGATGATATGTCTATGTATATGGCCAACCAATTTCCGGTCAATAAGTGAAGATAGTTTTTAAATTATTACACATTTATTGATTTCATAATGCCTAATAGCATCAAGTATTCCTTGGACCTTCTTTTTGCTGATGACTTCAAAATCTTTAAACAAATTATCTCATTACAAGATTCTTACGAATTACAGCAAGACTTAGACTCAATTTCTGAATGGTTTAGAGAGAACGGGATGCCTCTTAATGGCGAGACATGTGCTATTATAGCTTACGCTAGAAAACTAAATCACATAAATAATCGGTATTTTATTGATAATTCAGAGTTGACTCGGAGACACGAGTGCAAGGATTTGGAAGTCTATCTGCAGTCAGACCTAAAATTTCATACTCACTATAACACTATTGTCAATAAGGCCTATAGGCTGCTTGGTTTTGTTATTAGAAATAAGTACAAAGTTTTTTAGGAAGGAATAAAAATTCTATTGTTAGACTGTATAATGCCTTGGTAAGGCCTCAGGTAGAGTATGCATGTATAATTTGGGCGCCTCAAGCCAAGACAAATATAGATCTCATTGAAAGAGTACCGAAACGATTCTTGCGCTATTTATACGTCAGAAAAAATCATAAATATTCATATATATCCATCATATAGAAGTATGCTCGATTCCTTTAAATTTGTAACTTTAGAACGTAGAAGGTCAATGCAGGCTGTATTATTTATTTTCTATATTATTATTAATCTCAAGTACAAAGATCTAAGTTTGGTAAATGGTATGCATATATCAGTACCCAAAATTAATCTATAAGTTAGAAATAAGAGATTGTTCTATAGAAGTAAAATGGATTGTTCACCATTAAACCATATGTTAAAGTAATGTGACCTTTTAATAGACAATTGTGATATAGATTTATTTAAGACAAGTATTACTAAAATTAAGTATTTTTTCCATACGTAAAGATTATTTTTAAAATATTAAAGAATTGAGTACATTCCGAAAATTCTCAGGAACTTCTTTTTACCCTAGTTCTTAGTTGTAAGCCCTCTTACTTGTTACTACTGCCAAATGAGTTTGTAAGAGAAATTAATAAATAAATAAATATTAATAATAAGTCAATGAGCTTTTTTCATTAAATTTTAATTAATTAATACATTTTAAATCTATCGTATACTAAAATTTCTACGGTTTCAGTTTTTAATTCAAATTCTTCTATTATTTACTAAGACAATAAGTACACAAAATACACTCACAACAAACCGACAAATGGGCAACCCTGAGGCGAAACTATGTTTAAAAAAAGTGATCGATTTCTAGCGACATCGCTTTTGATAGTTATATGATAATATTTGTACCATGTTCAAATGTCGCTAAAATACTGTTGTCGACTTTCTGTCAAAAATCGGTAGGGATTTTATACTTATTGTTATATTGGTGGAACCACATTTTTTTTGGTTATAACGTAAAATACTTTAAAAATTTAGTTTTAAAAAAAAATTTTGAGTTCGCTTGAGCTACTTTTTAACATTTCTTTTATTTTGTAAACATTAAACTGTGTACGATCACGAAATGATATTAAGATTTGCAGAAAAATGCCCAGTTCGCATCATTCGCCTTCTTGGTTTATGACCTTCATATTTTCTTTTCCCTCCTCTTCCCTCAGTAATATTTGATTAATAATATTAACGTGCAACATTATTCTCGTTCTTAAACTTTCGCTGCAGAAGAGGTTTACAATTCGTAAATAAATTTTATTTATTGTGGTACAAATAAACGTTTTAAAAATTGAGTTAGAGGTTAAACCACAGGAAAGCGATATGTTCAAATTATATCTCTATCTTCATCGCACTGACACAACATCATCTCCTCCAAATTTCTAAATTGACCGTATGTACTGGTAAATTCCGTCTTTTATGATTAGAATTATTTTGCATGCAGAATCTTGACTCATCTGTTAATAAAGCAAAACATCGTTCCAAATTTTCAAACTCAATCCTTTCATTGGCCTAAGTACGCCTAAGGCGTTGATGATTCTCAGGAATCTCCATATACCTCAGCGGCCTATAAGATTTAATTCCCAGTTCTTTGAGTAGGTTTCTTACTGTCTGAAAACTCTTCTTCCTGTTGCATGTTACATGTTATAACCCTTGTTGAATCTTTGTTCTTCTCTATCATTAGTAGCTCTTACAGATCCGCTACCGTGTCTTCTGCTAGCACTTTCAATCTCCCCATGGCCCATTAGTAACAAAAAACGACACTTTCCTTAAAATTGCCCAAGTTCCTCGCATAGAAAGTCTTGGACCCTTTTAGTTCGTAAAGTTTGAATTAAGGGCATCCGCCCAATATTTATTTTTATTATTTCTAAATTCTTCAACAATGTTACTAGTTCTATGCAAAATTATATCTATATACAGGGTGGCCCGCTCTCAATGCAGGATTTTATGCCATCTAAACTAGTCAACATTTTAATATTTTTCAAAACAGTGTTATAAGGAGGAAATATAATATGTATTATTTAAAATTATTCAGGGTGTCCTAAATAGTCAGGGCATACTGAACGCCTATATAGTATATTATTTTCTATTTCCCTATAAAATTCTACGTATATTTTGAATAACATGTCATGGCTAAATTCAATTGTTTTTGAGATATTGACGTTTAAAATATGTAACTTTCAGACTTTGACAGGCTTTAGCATTGGAACCTTTGAGAAAAATGGACTTTACCTCCCTATCTTTTTTGTATTCTCTATCTTAAAGTTATAACTTCCGGTGGATTATTCTACATCACAATAACTCTGTTTTACTGATCAAGAGGCCAGAAAAAACATTAAATTGTATATTTTCGGCTCTCGTTTAAAAATTTACTTATCCAGAGATTTTTAGAAAGTATAAACGAACTTCTTGACTTTATAAAGTACCTATTGGTATGGAATAAATTAGGTTTTATAAAATTAACACTAACTACTTTTTTGTGCTTTCTTCAGCCATGTGTATTTCACAAAGTAGGAGTACATGTCTTCTTATTCCTTTTTTTTCCGAGGGCCCGTCCGTGCGCCGGATGCACTTAGGCCAGGTTTGGCCCATTGTGCTCACCCTGTTTGGTTGTTACACCCACTCTGTGATCCCAGTTCCTTGCACTAGTTTGTGTAGGTCAACTGGGGAGAGGGTAAGGATGTGCTCTGGTTCCAGTTTTGGTTGCCCGAGTATTTGTGGCCTCTTCCTATCTAGTGACTCGCAATGGCAAACTATGTGCTGTACAGTTTCTATGTCTTGTCCGCATTATCTGCAGTCAAGTTCTCCATTGTACAGTTGCATAGTTCTTGACAGCCATGTGTCCTGTCAGAATTCTTGTAATGGTGTGAGGCAGCTGTTTTGTAAGTCTTGGGTCTGGATCCCCAATGAAGCATTGGAACCGTAGAGAAAAATTGATTTTACCTCCCTATCATATTTTTTTATTCGTTATCTTAAAGTTATAGCTTCTCGTTTAACATAGCCCGCGTGTCCCTCAACTTAAAAAAATGGATTATTCTACACCACAATAACTCTTTTTTACTGATCGAAAGGCCAGAAAAAATATAAAAATGTATATTTTCGGCTCTCGTGTAAAAATTTACTTATCCAGAGAATCACACATATTTAATATTTTTTTGCCGGTGGACACGTTCCCAAACATAAGGCCGAGTTAGCAGGTGTGGATATTTCGACAAAAATGTTTTTTTTCTTCTTTAATAAAAATTATTTTTCAATGGTCCCTTTTATACCTGTTTAAAATACACTTTTGCCTATACTGGTGTGTGGTAGTGACAAAAAATGTATTGTTTCTGGTATTATAGAAAGTATAAACGAGCTTTTGGACTTTATAAAGTCTTGGTATGGAATAAATTAGGTTTTATAAAGTTAACACTCGAAAAAGCTTTTATTTAATACTTTTGTTATATTGTTCTTTTCTGCCATGTGTATTTCACAAAGTTAAAGTACAATGACATGTCTTCTTATTCCTTATTCAGATCTTTAATTTTTTGGAAAAAATTCTAATAATATATTTTAAGGCAACTTAGTTCACGGTGTCAAAAGTCTAGTATCATTAGTTTTCCAAGTGTCATTGGCAAAACAAAAAAATGAAGTCATTATTTTTGTCGTAACATTTTTAAAATTTTATGGATGGGGGAAGCACAAATTTGTCCTGAAAGTTGTCGAGAAAGAGAGGTTTGTTGTTGCACTTTGTAGCTAATATAATATTATAAACTTTGCATAAATAAAACAAATTAATAATTAAACTAGGATGTTTACGTTACTCGCGGCTCCAGCGTCACCTAAAAATACATATTTATAATTAGACACATCGAGTACTTGTTTTATAATTAAACACTTTTAAAAGGTGGCTATATTTAACGGCGGAGACAAACTGCACAACAATAGTCTGCCAATGCCACCGGTAAAGTTCGCATCATATGGGATATTTCTTTATTAATGAATTTAAGCGAATCCTGCAAGGGCCTGTCGACATATTAAGCACCGGTTTCCGCAGATCACCGAAGTTAAGCCGTGTCGAGCGCGGTTAGTACTTGGGCGGGTGACCGCTTGGGAACACGGCGTGCTCTTGCCTCAGGGAAGAGTGTAAAATGAATCGACGCCTAGCCATCCTATTCACGCCGGATGAGATCGGATATCTCGTAGGATAAAGGTGCCGTTTCACACTCCCCAGTCGGTAGATCACATTTTGTGGTCGATGACCGGTTCAAGATGACCTACGTAGTCGGCGAACCGTAAAAAAAAAAGCGAATCCTACCGCGTTAAAATTTGCCCTATAAAATAGCTGCTTGTTTTGATCTGAATTACAAAAAAACTAAGGAAGATATTGAATTTCGGTTTCACCAAAGGAAAGGTGGTATCTATGTGCGTATGAAAAAATTATTTTCATGCAAAAAAGGGTTCTAGGAAAACCATTAAAATTATTTTATAATTTCATTATTTTCTGTTAACAATATTTAAAGTTACTTATTTGTTTTTAATGAAAATTACTTTCTTATACTCCTCAATATCTGTAGAGTCCAAATTAAAGAGTATTTAAAATCCATTAATAAACATGGCCAGAATTCGGGTCAAGACAACGCAATGTTTTTAATATATACAGGAAGTCCCATAACTTATGGGCTGTAGAGTAACTGGAGATACTAGACATCAAATTAAGTCAATTATATCATATAAGTTTTTTTTTTTGATAATTAAAATATTAATTTAATTATGTGTACTATGTTTTTTTATGATTTGGGATGTTTAAAGGGAAATATCTCGAAAACCGTTAAAGATATTAAGATCAATCAAGTACACCTTTTTGACTCAAAAAATGCAAAATGCCCTTCTTTAAGAAACTTTAATTGAAAAACACCTAATATCACAGGTAAGAAAAAAAATCATAGCCCAGTGTATGCAATTAGCGCCCTCTAGTATGAAACTTAAAAATTTCTACAAATTTTTATTTCTTGCTCATAAGAACATAATATTGCCAACTTTTAATTCGATTCATTAAACCGTTTTAAAATTATGGCTTATTTTCGAGAATAAACTTTTACTTTCAACACCCTGTATCTCTAGAACGAGTAACAATCCGAAAAAACTTATATGACTTAATCGGCTTAGTTTGATGTCTATGAGACACCCTGTATAAATATGATTTCGCATGGTTCTGGTAACTATGCGGAGAAGAATTTAAAATATTTAAAGTAAAAGTAATTTTAAAAATAATACTACAAAATGCCATGGGTAAGTTTTTAATCTGTTGAATTTGACATATTTTCAAAAAGTTTATTATTAAGATAAATTAAGTGATAACCCAAAATTTTGAAAAATAGTAAATAAAAAAGTTGCTTATCTCTCACTATTTTTTGCACTTTTCCTAACCTGTTGTTTTTTGGCCGGTTTGATTTTAACCATACCTTTATAATAGTTTTTTACATTACTAGTTCGGTATTAGATTCATTGCAGTAACGAGTCGTAGATCGAGTCGTGGTAATCACACGAGTGCTGTAATGAACCTTACCGTACGTGTCATATACAACATTTTATCTAAGACCCATAGGTGCTGTCATCAACATTAGGCATTGATTTTACTTTTAATATTTATATTAAATGAGCATTATTTTGAATAAATAAATTCTAAAAATTGATGTTTTTTTCATAAAAATGAGTTATGTAATGAGTTTATTACATTACTAGTGGTGTAATGCGCTGATTACGTCACTAGTTCGATAATACAACTTATTACGTAACTTAAACAGGCTAAAATGGGTTACGTTATATGCTCATTATAGTATGGGTGTTTTATAAAACATAAATGCAAGATATTTATTGCTTACATGGATATTTTTTTATCTAAAAATATTTTAAAACGACATTTGCTTAAAAAAATAATAAACGCGTTAATAAAAATAAGTCATTTTCTTAGAAATATGTCTAAAAAAATTTTTTTTCTCGATTATTGAAAATTTACCAGATTAATTTTTCACCCTGCGATTAGCAAGTTTTAAGCATCTTTAAAACAAAAAATACCAGGGCATTATTAATTGAAAGAAAGAAGCATATAAATGTGTCTTTTAAAACAAAAAAAATTCTTGTGGAAAGCTTTATTAGATAGTTAGATATTAGAGTGGATATATCAAAATGCAAAATAATAAAAAAAAAGCAAATTTCCACTTATTTTTTAAAATACAGAAATTCGTGACCACACAATAATGTCATTATATGCTAACACTGATTTAACAGTTCTAACACTTAATTTTTATTTATTTACTTAGGCTCTAGACTACTTAACATTAACCAACCGATGAAAGTTTTATTTATTTTAATGATAGTCTATTAGTTGTAGAATTATGTGTAAAAAATCCTCGAAACACTATTTGGCACAGTTCCTAAATCCTAATTAATATCGTGAAAGCCATTCGTATAATAGAACCGTTATGAAGTTAATTGTTTTCACAATTTGTTAAAAAAATGTATGGAAAAAAATTCCAGTATGTTATCCAATAATAAACAAGGACTTGTTAGGGTTAGGAGTTCCACACGTAACTGCATACTTAAACACTAAACTTTAGCGACAGGTTTGCGCAAGTACCTATACTTGATCGTAGGTATTCTATAATAGAATTCATCATATGTTTTTATATGCTAAAAAATGTTCAATCACATGAAAAAATGACATGTTATGCCTAATATTACGCCTTAAATATAAATATTAAAGTTCGCCGTACAACGTCACGTAGTATGAATAGCCCGCTCCCGCAGTATATATTGTAGAACGTTTTGACGTCACAACCGCAAACTGTAATGACTTCTAAGAAAGCATGAAAAATAAATTTTCAAACCACGTTTCGAACTCTTTTGTTCTCGTCAGTACAGGGTCGGTGTTCATACCATACCAAGTGAAAGTTTTAAAACCTAATGCATATAATATCAACCTTCTTCGGTCGTATATATACATACGTTAGCGCCATCTCTTGGTAGTCCCATGCAATCTATCTGAGTAAAAACTTTCACTTGGTATGGTATGAACACCTACCCTGTACTGACGAGAACAAAAGAGTTCGAAACCGGTCTGCAGGTGGTGACATCCTACCAATGTAAAGTTTTCATTTCTTGGTAGAACCATGCAATCAGATTTGTATTTTATTATCTAACAGTGTTAGACAAAATACAACCTTATAGTATAAGGCACTTTCAGGTGGTTTGAAAATTTATTTCTCATGCTTTCTTAAATGTTTGCTTCCACCTGACTAGTAAGAAAATAATTTTTTGTGAACTGTGAGGCCTTTGATATTAGCTTACGCTTAAGAGTATTATCTTTCAAATTTAATTTTCATACAAATTCTCTACTGGGAGGCATTGGAGCATATTATTTAGATTTGAACAAGTAATATGACCCTGTTTGGATTTTTGATCTGTATACAGCGTGATCAGTTAAGGGTACGGAGCCGCCATATCTCGAAAACGACTGGGCATAGAAATTCAGGAAAAAAAATGATAACCAAAGTGGTCATAAGAAAGTCCTGGAAATAATTTTTAAGTTCCGCATTTTGCCGCAAGAGGGCGTAAATTTTAAAATTTTACATATCTCCGAAAATTCCACATTAAGGTATATTTTTGATAATTTACCTCACATATATAGAACCAATCAGAACGCAAATTTTCATAGCAACCACCTTGGTAACGTGGTCTTATCAAATTATTATTTCTAGTATATCAAAAATCATAATTCAGAAGTTAGCGAATATCAAAATATGGGCGTCTGATAAGTCAATCAGCGTGTTTTTCTTGGTTGAGAAAAACTGGCCTAGAAACCGGTAGTAAACCATAAATAAATATTTTGTGTTTTATGGTAAAAACATACATTTACACGCATTATTGCGTGCCTTCAATAAACATAAAATACTTATAAATTTAGTCTAGCCAACTCTATTAACATGAATTTTTTTTAATTATACAGCGATAAAAACCTTATGATAACAGTGAGTTCAATATAAGTTTAGGTTAATCTATTGCTTAGAGAAATAATACATACATAAATGTAGTTTTGCTCATAAGCTATAAGCATGTTTGCAAAATGGCTTGGTATTATTTTTAAGGTAAAGAGCAGGATGATTTATATACAGAATGACCTTCCACGCCTATCAAAACTAACTACTGACCCAAACAAAACTTTCCTCCCAATCAAAAGCGACTTCTAAAACAAAAAACCGTCATTATCCAAAGCTTCTCCTCCGGTCGTAATCCCCCCTTTCCTCCGCCGCAATGGACATTTTTCAGGGAGAGGCAAGCTCTTCCAAACGTACTACACTGCCGATTCTCTAGGAAATCATCTACATACTCGATTATGATACTTAAGTTCGCGGACCCCCTCCGGATGCCCTTGTTTGTTATTAATGTTTTAATACATTACCTATATTATTAACCGTAGCTATTATTAGTGGTTTTATAGGTAGTACAAATTATCGCAACATGTAATAGAATTTTCCTATATTTTATAGTAGATTATATAGTAGGTAGGCTCATTTTCTTAGAAAGGCATGAAAATTAATATGCGCACAAACTTAGGTAATTAAACAAAATACCAATATATTTTAATATAACCAATTAAATAAAGTGCCAAATTAAATAATATCTACTACATAATAATATATTATTAATTTGAATAAGCAGTCCATACTTGAAGTGAAGTGGCAAGTTAAATGGGGAGAAATAAAACCTATATCATTATTATGTCAAATCACAACTTCATAGTGTTTTTTCTTCATAAGATTCGAAATAATAATCTAATATGCTTCAATGATATTTATTATATAGAAAATAAATTAGTTACTACAAAACTAAAAATATAAATATAAAATAAAGTACAGAATTTAGTGTCCGTATAAGTAAATAGAAAGAAAGAAAGTTTTTTTTTTAGCGGCAGGTGGACAAAGTATCTATCAACTATCAAACTATCTTTTGCATTAAAGTACACAGGGACGCCAAAGGTAATGGGGTTCCTGGGGCACAGGTAGACAATTACAGGCTGTTTCGTTCTTGTTAGAACTCATCAGAAAGCCATAACCCGTAAGCAACACCCAGTACAGCGAGAATATTTTTCCAATACATTTTTAAGAATCAAAAATGTGATGAACCTAGTAAACGCCATCAGTGGGAATCAACTCAATCCAAAAGATAGCCATCAAAGTATAGGAAACGTTATTACGCATCACTATACCTTTCTACAGGTTTGTAGACTCAGATATAGATCGCGCTGCCGTAGCCCACTGGGTGCTGATTATAAAAATAAAGTAGAGAATTTAGTGTCTGTATAAGTAAATAGAAAGAAAGTTTTGTTAACGGCAGGCGGACAAAGTCGTGCATCTATCTTTTGCATTAAAGCAGAAACAGCCTGTTATTGTCTACCTGTGACCCAGGGAATCCATTACATTTGGCGTCCCTGTGTACTTTTATGCAAAAGATAGAAGCATTACTTTGTCCGCCTGCCGCTAAAAAAACTTTCTTTGTATAAATATAAAATATAAACATAAAATCATAAAGAAATTAGAATTAAAAAAAATATATTGCATACAAAGAAGCCGACATATATCAAAGAACAAATCGAGCTTTTCGTCTCTTGCCTCTTAGACTAGTAAGTGGCAAAATGCTTGTCGGGCCCCTTGATCCGTTCGCCTTTCTTTGTGTGGCTATTTTTATTTGATAATATTTTTTAATTAATAAGATACATAATGTTGGATACATTTCTTTCAAAGTTGCATTATTATTCTTAAATGGATCTAAATCCAACTAAAAACTCTCCCTAAAATAATTATTTTATAAAATATAAACATCATATTGTTCCAGAAGCTATAAATAAGCCGCCACCGCCATCGAGGTGTGTGATTGAATGAATACCAGCAAGTGTATGTCGGCTATAGCTTCTTTATAGTTCTCGCAAATGAGTGATATTAATATAAAAACGTGTGCCGCAACATGTTAAGATTAATTACGGTTGATTTTTGTTCTACAAACAGTAATAAATAAATTTGTCGATCGGCTAAAAAAGTTTAGAAGCATCTCAGTTTCGTAAATGAAGTATTTTATCTTAAACTATTTAAATATGTATAGTGTCGCTCAAGCCGAGCGCGGGCCCCTCTCTGAAAGCGAGGCCCATTGGGAAAATATACCCTGTAACAGATTGGCTGATGATAAAGCTGCAGAGTTAGTCAAAATAGTATTATGTTTGCGTTCTGTTTGGGGGGAGGGGATCATGACCCCCTATGACCTCTTGCCCTCTCTGCCCCTCCCTGGATTCGCGCTTGTTCTCATGGTATGTCTATGTCCCAATTTTAAGAAATTCAGCCGAGGACTAAAAATGTACTTTTTAATGTACAGGGATATGCTCTAAAGGGGTGGTTACATATTCTTAAAACTTTTTATAAAACAGTAAATTGAAAAATTTAAAAGCCGAATTTAACATTAAACAATTTGCCCTGCAGCAAAATGCTTAATCGCAAGAAATGTAGGTTAATTAAAATCAATACCCAGAAAACCTGACCTATAAAGATCGTGCCAGTCCCAGTTAAGGCCCAGAGTCATTAACAAGAAGTGTTAATGAAGGATAATTACAGATAGCACTGTTTATTATTATTAACAACCTGATAAAACTAATATTACTATATACTTATTAAAGTGGCCCATAGTGTAGTCACAAAAATTAAATTTAAAAATTTTTAAACCTCCAACCCTTGCTTTATTTTCCTTTTGGTATAGGAATTTATTGAGAGATAACTGGAGTAATTCACAGTGATTCATTTAACTGTAACCTGTACCCCAAAGGGGTTTAATATTTTGAAAATTTAAAAAAATATGGATATTTAAAAAAATAAATTTATCAACTTTTATGGTATGGGGTAAGTATAAATAAATTTGATGATTATTTGATAATATTGGTTTTGAACAAGATGGAATTCTATAAATAATATTATATCTGTCAAACCTTTATAAGTTTATTTAATTATCTCTATTCTCATATTCGATCACCTAAGATTTGCGAACGATATTGTGATAATTGCTCATACAGACACAGCAGAAGCAGATTAGTGAGGAATTATCATCTCCTTCTTTCGAATGACCAAAACTCCCCAAATCCGTGTTAATTTTCCCTAATTGCTTTAATAATGCTGTCCTGTTATTGACCCTTTATTCTTTATTGCCTTTACTAGCAATAGAAATATGTTTAAATTTTTTTATTACATAATGTCCGATTTACGCCTGTTGTGTTTTTAAAAAACAATTTTTTATCTATAACAATTCTTAAAAATATTTTTTTAAATAATTTATTACACAACAGAAACAACATTTTAATTGGTATGTAAAATATAAAGTTAATAGGAAAATTAGCAGTAGAATATATTATACATAAAAAAAATATTTAAATAGTTAATAGAATAAAATATCTAAAAACGAAGGATGTACATCTCAAGTTTAAGGTCATTTATAACATAAAAGCGGAATCTAAATATATCATAGTCTAAAAAGTAGTAATTATAATTACATAATAATCGAGAGATAAAAGAATTTTGTTCATAGTTAGTCCTATGAGTTCTCTTATAATAGAATAGTTTCTGCGCGGTGTCCCTTATTGAAAGCAAAAATAGTACAAACGCAAACACAGCGTCACAGAAAATTGTCCATAAATATTAGCAAAGATTTTCTGAGTTGGTATTCTAAGCTTTGCATACCACAAAAGAGAAGTCTCGTCTCGTATGGGACAGTTTGATACGGAAACCTCAGCTTAAACAGAAGATACTTTGCGAAGTTATTCTGAACACGTTACAGTCTTTTAATGTGACATTGATAATTGGGACTCCATATGACGGAACAGTTCTAGGCCATTATAGAGCGCCATGTGTGCCCTTGTGTCGTAAATTTATTTCGCTTTATGAAACCAAGAAGCCTTAAATTTTTCAAGACGACGTTGTCCATATGCAGGTTGAACGTAAAATCTTGATCGAAGATGACGATGACGCCGAAATCGTTAAAGTTTTAGACAATATCCAATTTAGTGTGCTCCACCTCGTAGGTTTGGTTAATCGTAAAATTGCCTTTGTAAAAGCGAATAACCAAACACTTGCTCACATTGAGTTGTAAAAGGTTGACTCTGCTAAGCAACCAATCTGTCCAAATCTGATTGCAAATTATTATCGTTAGAAATTATGGAGTTAAACTTCAAGTCATCAGCGTATACTAGACACATACATTAAAGATAGTTATGCCGTCGTTTATAAATAGTAAAAATTGGATAGGACCGATATGTGATATCTGAGCCTTGAAGTAGACCTGAAGCGACCAGATACTCATTGGAAACTGATCCGCATACAGTAACACGTTAGCGGCGATGAGTTAGATAAGAGCTGATCCACTTAAGATAAGTACCATCAATTCCATTATCAGACAGCTTCCTTAAGAGCAGTGAATGACAGACACTGTCGAAAGCCTTTGATCGGTCGATACCAATGACGTTAACGTGATTACCGGCTTCAACAAAAGAAACCAAGAACTTATGATAGACTGATAGGTTAGTCGCAGTTAAACGACCACTGAAAAAACCGTGCTGCTGAGTGATGATGTAATTTTTGTAAGTTGAGAACGTTTTATCGGTAATAATGGACTTAAATAGCTTTGGAATGGAGAAAATTAGAGATATTCTACGATAATTCCCTACAGTGGCGTAGCCAGAAAATATGCTCGGGGGGGGGGGACGACTCGGTGGGCGTAAGTAAGACACTTTTTTTCTGGAGAAAGGGACAGTCGGGACTGCATGTATTTCATGATACTGTACCTAACTAATAAAGAAAGCGGAAAAGCGCCGCAGGCGAAAAATTTTCGGAGCCACGCCCAAAGTTCATTTAAAATTCACCTAACTACTATCAAATTTCGAAAATTAAATTATTACCTTTCCCCCTCTGCATGGTTGGATTAAATTTGTTTTTGTAAATGTTTTTTTTTGATATTCCCAGCTGCCTCTTTATTTAAAAAATATACATTTTTATATTTGTGAAAAATATAAATATTGGTGTCAATCTAAAATTTTAACATAAGACGTATGTATGACTCTAACCAGCGTTTTTGGGCTCGGTTTTTTATGATTAAAAATAAAGTAAATATCGCTCACCACGCCAAAATTAATGAATTTTTCAGAAATCATGTATTTTGATGCAAATGCTTAGGTTTTGAAATACTCCTTCTTATGTATATTCCTATGTATACTCCTTCTTTTGTATATTCATAGTAAAGCATTCTCGTTTCTTCCCGCACTATTTTTTTCATTATAAATTATTACACTGCTTCCATAAAAAATGTTTCAATTAAAATTTTTACTTTAATTTTTCTCTTTAAAAATAAATACTTAATTATTTTTTGTTTTTGTTGTAAAAATATTTTTTTGCATTGGGTTATATTTTTGTTGATTTAAAATAGCTCTAAAAAAGGGAAAATGGAATAGACAAGTATATAATAGCAAAATACTATAAAATATTATTGTTTTTACTCGTTTTCCTTTAAAACTGCATCATAAATCAATAACTAAAACGATATGCGTCTGAAACCTTAATTTCTATATAAAGCAGAACTTTTAGAAGGAAAAGTTTAAAAACTAAACGTTTCCTACGAGACCTTTGTAATCTAAGCCAAAAATACATTATTAAAATATTTAAATTAAGAGTCCAAGCGTGAGATGAAAAATTAGGTTACAATTAGCTCCGAGCTCCTAGACTCGGGGGGGGGGGGGGGGGGTTGGCTGCAGCCCGGCAGCCCCCCCTCCTTAAATACGCCACTGATTCCCTATTTATACTATCAGCACAATAAATATGTAAATCTAGTACATGTTGATAGAGGATAAACATTTAACCCATAAAAACATCTATTAAAGAAGAAACAGAATGTCTGATTCTCAAAAAACCGTAGATTGTATTAGTTAACATAAGATGAAGCGAAGAATTTAGGCGTTATTGTGGACTATAAACTTAAGTTCTCGAAACATGTTACTGCTATAACTAAACGAGCATTCTGCAATTTAAAGCTGATTTATTCAAATCGCCATCTACTTAATAAAAAGTGCCGAATCACACTTTGTGAAATGTTAGTACTATCGCACCTTAATTACGGAGATGTAGTGTATGGCCCAAACTTACTTAATGTAGATGCACGCAAACTGCAGCTCGTTCAGAATTCCTGCGTTAGACTTGTGTGCGGTTTGAAAAGAAGGGACCATGTTACTTTTTCGATCAAAGATATAGGATGGCTGAATATGGAGAAGAGGAGACTTCTACACTGTTTAGTATTGTATCATAAAATCATTACCATTCAAAAACCTGCTTATCTGTTTAAAACACTAAAATTCAGAACCTCTGTTCATAATTTAAATGTCAGGTATCGGAATCTTCTAACTCCCCACAATATAAAACCACCCAATTCCGAGGATCTTTTTCTTATAACGTCACCAAGCAATATAACAAACTTTCTGAATCTTTGAAGTCTTTAAATTTGGCCAACTTTAAATGCAAACTAAAACAAGTGCTACTGGAGTAAATTCTCTGTCATGTCATAAATTAGAATTTAAGGTAATATTCAATTTTGTTACATATTTTATGTTTTTTTTTTTATTTATTTATGTACTAGAAATTTTGGTTTTTTGTTAAGATTTATTTAAAATATTTTATTTAGTAAAATATATATTTTTTTTGTTAGTATAATTTAGTTAATAAGTATTGCTGGGTTGAGTGTAAAAGCGCTGCTCACTGTCTCGACAGATGAGTGCGAACTCTGCCCTTGTTGGAAAATGTATGTGTTGTTGTAATTGCAATGATTAATTGTATTTTACTAATTTTTTCAACAATAAAAACAATTATTATTATTATTATTATTATTATTATTATTATTATTATTATTATGTTTTCAGTGTTCTGTTTCTCAGCTTTTTGTTGGTAAGGCTGGTGTTATTTACAGTACAGAGAAGAAATTCATCTTAACCTGTACTGTTTAGAAACTTCCGTACTATATGGCAAGTTTTGAGGATGACGCTTTTCTGAATAAGTTGGTATAAATAACCTGAAAGGCCCAGTTTTTCCAAGTTGGGCTTGAAATTTTTCGTCATAGCTCCCTCCACCGATATTATAATCGGAATTATGTCGATTTTATCTAGCTTCCATATATTTTTAATCTCTATAGCCAAATTCGAGTACTTGGTCTTCTTCTCCGATTCGGTTTTAGAGAGGTTGTGTGTTAGTGGGTAACCTATATCGATTATGAAAGCTTTCTTGGTGGTTTTTTCGATAAGAAGAATATCCGGTCGTTTGTGGTCTACTGTTCTATCCGTTATTATTGGCCTGTCCCAGTATAAGAGATATTCAGGGGATTCAAGGACTGGCTCGGGTGAGTATTGGTAGTATGGTGGGAGGTTTTCCCTTAGCCCTAGTTTATGGGCCAGTTCCTTGTGGATGATCTTAGCCACCTGATTATGTCTCCCCAGGTAAGCGTTGGGGGCCATAGCACCACACCCCGCCGTGATATGTTCTATCGTTTCTCCGGGGCAATTGCATTTTCTGCACACATCTTCCACATTTCTTTTCAAAATGACTTTTTCATAGTTTCGAGTTCGAATGACACGGTCTTGGATAGAGATTATAAAACCTTCTGTTTTAGCGTGAAGCTGCCTTTTCTCTAACCAATTCAGTGACATTTCTCTATCTATGAGTGGATTTTGGAGTGCAGTAGGGTATTTGCCGTGTAGGGCTTTTTCTTGCCAAGTTACAAGCTGTTGACTTGGCGGCGCGCGGATGATGTTAGGTAATCCGTTTTGCTTTAAGTTAAGGGCTGTATATCCAGCATCTGCTGCTACCACTTTTTTAAGAATTTCCCCATTCGATTCTTGGAAGTATTTTCTCATAGAGGTCTCTTGCGACTTGCACAAGTTATATATATTAATGAGACCTCTTCCTCCCTCCTTTCGTTTTAGGTAGATTCTTTCAAGTGCAGAGCGTGGGTGGTG
This sequence comes from Polydrusus cervinus, assembly GCA_935413205.1. Classification (NCBI taxonomy): domain Eukaryota; kingdom Metazoa; phylum Arthropoda; class Insecta; order Coleoptera; family Curculionidae; genus Polydrusus; species Polydrusus cervinus. The sequence continues at coordinate 43,658,477 of OW284513.1, read as the reverse complement.
GAATCTGAATTTTGTTAGCAGCCTGCGCGTAAGCCTATCTAGTTCGTGCAAATCCGTGTCTGAATACTTAAGGATTCCGAAAGAGTAGGTAAGTATTGGTATTGCCCAGGTGTTGATGGCAGTAGTAAGGTTACCAGCATTCAGGTGAGTATTAAAAAGCTTTGTTAGTCTGCTTTTGTATTTGTTTTTAAACTCCCTTTTTAGGCTTGTGTGGTTTATTTGTTGGTTTTGGGAGATGCCTAAGTATTTATATGTTTTGTCCTCATCTAATATATCTATGCCTTCAAGCAGTCCACGATTTTGTTCAGTCTTTCCGCGTACGACATTCAAGATTGCGCACTTGTCTAAGCCAAACGACATTTTGATGTCATCGCTAAATGTCTTGGTTATTTGAATTAGGGACTGTAGGTGGGTTTTGCTTTCAGCGTAGAGTTTGATATCGTCCATAAATAGAAGGTGGTTTATTCTAAAATTCTCAGTTAAGTTGGGACGATATCCGTAGGATGTTGATTTTAGTAGTGAGGACAGTGGGTTCATGGCCAAAATGAACCAGAGGGGGCTTAAGGAGTCGCCTTGAAATATACCTTTTGATATATTTATATTGCCAAGCTTCTCTTGTCCAATATGGAGATTGGTATTCCATTGCTCCATTAGGGTGCCTAACATGTTGCGTATTAGGGGGTGTACTTTGTATATTTGCAATATCTTCTTTAGCCAGTCGTGAGGAACAGAATCGAATGCTTTACTATAATCTATGTAGCACATATTTAGATTTCGCCTTTTAACTTCTGCCTGTTTTATAATAACGGCATCGATTGTAAGCTGTTCCTTACAACCCAAAGCTTTCCTAATACAGCCCTTTTGCTCATCAGCTACCAGGTTGTTGTTTATGCAGTGTGTGTATATTTTTGAATACATGACTGATGTTAAAAGTTTATACACCACTGACAGACAGGTGATCGGTCTGTAATTTTTTGGGTCGTTTACCTGCCCTTTTTTAAATAAAAGGAAGGTATTGCCACTGGCAAGATGAGCTGGGAAGTGCTCGGGGTTTAGGAGAGCCTTGCTAAAGCAGTTTGCGATAACAGGGTGTAGGGTGGTGAAAGTTTTGAGCCAGAAATTATGAATTTGGTCAGGTCCCGGTGATTTCCAGTTAGCCAAGTTCTTAGTGGCATCCCTTATATCACTGGATGTTACTTGCGGCTCAGGCATTTCTTGCAAAGTTTCAGCCTCGGCTTCAACTTTTTCGAGCCAGCTTGCTTTTTCGTCGAAATGGGACGCGTCGGACCAAATATTACTCCAAAATGCATTAAATTGGTCTTTATTTATGTCATTAGTTGGAGTAACGTCGTTTTCTTCTTGGCTCAATGTCCTATAGAAGGTTTTTTGGTTACTGGTGAACTGTTGGTTTTGAACCTTCCTCTTTGTGGCTTTGTTGTATCGTCTTAGACGAGCTCCTTTAGCCTTAGATTTTTGTCTTGTATTGTCTCTTACGATTGTTAGCAACCGTTTTACATCGGGACTGTCTAAAGGAATGCTCTCTGCTTTCAGTATATCTTTAACCTTTTTAGCAACCTTGCTGCTAGAGTTTCCATTTAGATGTTCTCCAATTATATCACTTTGTGCTCGTAACTGGCTGATTTGTTTTTCAAGTCTCATTTTCCAAGCGGGCACCGCTTGTTTCTTGGTTGTTTTCTTATCAGTTCTGAGATATAATGCCTGACCATTGAGTTCAATTACAGTTACTGCTGCTGCATATACCCCACTGTGTAATATCTCGAGGTCCTCAGTTCTATTTAAGGACGTCCCTGCTGCTAGGTTTACTTTTGCTAGTATTTCGTGGGTTCCTTTCTTAAATCTTAGCTTAGGGATACTCGGTCTCAAGGTCGGGTCACTATTTTCAAATAAGGACAAATTTTCCAAATATTTTTGGTTCGTATTGTCCGTATCAGCCTGTATAGTTTGATCTTGTTTATGTATTACTTCCTGCCGTGCTGTTAGTTCTTCCACATGTTGAAGGTTGTGCAACGTTCTGCCAACTTCACGCCGTATTTGATCTATTTCAGCTTGGGGTAGCAGGTGGTTAGCATATATAGCTCTTTGACGGCTCGCTACATTTTGTTCGGTCATTTTTAATTCCGGGTGTAGTCTGGTTATTTCTCGGTGGAGTTTTATTCTCCAGCCAGGGCGGGGGTTATCTTCACAGTCGTTAATCAAGAGGAATGCTTTGATAAAGCTTCTATTCATGTCTCGACTCCACTTGATTCGACCGGTTTCTGTTCTTCTGGGTAGACCAGCGGCAGTTCTATCGACTCCAGGGTCGGGCTGCAAGCTAGTCTCCATTACGATGTTTTCCTCGCCGGTGTTATGTTCACTAATAGTTCGGTTGTCGGCAAGGGCTTGTCCTAGCATCCTGCCGTTAGTTACATTAGTACTAATCGAATTAGTGCCTCCCCCAGAATCCGTGAGGCTGACTGCTTGCGCAGCGTGGGATTGCAAACTTTCGTTTCCACCCACCTGGGGTATATCTTCTTCTAAATTCGATATCATATTTGTTAAAGTCCAAATTTACTCATTTCGTCAGAAATGGTTTGCATTTATACCTTCTGCCAGGTTACTGATACAGCCGCCCTTAACATAGGGAACAGACGCTGTTGAGAAACCGCCCCTAACATGGAGTCAGCCGTTTCTTCACTACATCAGTTCCTACGCCTACCTGCGGTAGCCGGTGACCAATGTAGGCCCCTTTAAGGCAAGGACCACCAACCTTTTAGCCGCCTTTTACGGCAGACAGGTTCTACCCTGGGCCTAGATTCGTAAACCGGAACCCAGACGGCTTTTATTATTATTATTATTATTATTATTATTATTATTATTATTATTATTATTATTATTATTATTATTATTATTATTATTATTATTATTATTATTATTATTATTATTATTATTATTATTATAATATAGGTTTTATAATGATAGATAAAAAAAATTCCTAATTTCTGTAAATTTTGCTACAAAAAATGCTCTTTTCTTCCGTTTCACCATCTTATCGATCGGAAATCGTTAGCACAACGTGATGAATAAAGAATTAATTTGGCGATAATAAATTCGACCCCTTTACAAACCCACCCTTTCCAGCATCATATTTTCTTGGGAGCATTATCCGCATCTCTGTAAATTGTACTTGATCGGATCATTGGGAAAATTATCAACAATCGACTTTTGGAAAATATTCCGGTATAGTGGCTCAACCACCATAGGTATTATAATTAAAAAATAGGGGGAGTTGTTTGAAAAATAACCCCCCCCCCCTGGTAATGCTACTTTAAATACACTTGAACCCCAAGATCCAGCTCGGTATTGAAAACCAATACTTTTTAGATAAATCATAAAAAGAAAATAATCCTCTCTACAGACTTAAGACAATGTTGATTACTCGCAAATCTGCCAATAAATTGAAATCTACGAGCAATAAAAAGGACCATTATGGGAATAATGTCCAAAATAAAAAGAATCAGAAAAGAAACAGAGTGACGAATGCCCCCTGCCCCCTTATCTACTTATTGATTATTAGTGCCCCCCCCCCCCCCTATCGTTGTACCTGGTATAATACATATTGGATATATTAGATGGAGATCGTTTTTCGAAATAATTTCGGGAAGAGAATCTCTTTTTTTAAGTCATTTTGTACTAGAAACTTTCTTTATGCCCCCCCCCCTCCTTTCCCCAGGGATAACGTTCTATGGACGCCCTTGTTGTTTCCTTTTAATCAATGTTAAACGTCAACAAAAGTAAGGTTTTAGTATGACGTATAATCATTGTGTGACAAAAACATAAAAAAATACCAGGAAACTAAGCTGATTTGATGCATTCTGTGTTATAATATCATCAAGCCTGTCAATGCACACAAAATTAATCGTAATATTATTATAAAACGTTCTGTATATCAAAGCTATTATCACAGAAACCCAATCTAGAAACCCAGATTAGATTTGGTTGAAGGGCAGTTGGGAGCCGATATTGTGGCAATCGGGATTTAAATTGAGGTGGAGTAGCTTTGTCTTGCGTGGAAATGGGAAATGTAATGTCCTCGAAAAGGGAAAATAGGTTGAATTAAGGGCACACGCGTTCAGAAATGACTAAAACTTTAACCGTGAAAATTAGGCGAAATTGGTAACCACAAGTATTGTGAAGAAAAGTCTGAGATTTTTATCATTCGAGTATTTTTACTTTGCTTAGAAATAGAAACTCGATATCGAGCGTAGGGGTCGGTTAAGAGATCCAAAATACTTTTTTTTTATTTGAACATAGACGAAGTTAAAGGGGTACTTGGAAAGGAGAAGTTATTGAGGCCGGCTTAGAAATTACTTCCAAACGAAAACTTTAGCACCCCCATATGTGATGTGACCTAACTACGATGACCATCAATATGAATAATATTAATTCACCACAATTAGGCTAATACTATATATTGTCGGTTTGAAGTACTCGTAAGTGCAATGTGTTTCTCTTTTCTTTATTAATAATCCTAATAAAAAATAAAAATTTAATTCCGACGACGTTCTATTGGCGACCTACCATATTTTGGTTGGCGTCGCGGAAATGTTAATTTCCCCTTCAGACTCACTTTAAATCAATTAAAATAATATAAACGATACTTTCTGTCAACATTACATTGATGATTGTTGTTATATATATTTTATAACTACTAAATTAATAACAAGGAACAAATAAACTTGAAAGCAACTAAGAACAGAGTCTTAATTCAGAAGGATATTCGTCATTCAGACACCTCATCTATACCTCCTTGCCTGAGAACCAGGTTATCCTATATCCATTTTCTAAAATTTGACAGTAGAGCATTTTTAAAATTTACCAGCTTTTATTGGGTACATCTTAATTTATTTTATTTTCTAAAAGTGGTATTTAGTTAGGTTTGAGGGTTTATAAAAAGTGGGTAATGCAAAAATATACTAAAAATTTTGACTAAATCCTATTGGCTGGCGAGGACATAGACTAAAATGGTCCGAATATGAAAAACTTTATATGAACATAGTATAAGTTCGAATCTTTGTAAGTAGTGAACCGATTGGCGCATAGTGACATGGAATAGTTTGGTCGATGTAGCTTTGGACATAGAATACTTTGATGATAAAATCTCAATTTGAAAAAAAGGACATAGAATAACCTGGTTCTCAGGCGATGACCTATAAATACTAATTTTAAGTAAAAAGAAAAACAATTCTAAAGTAGTAGAGTCTAGGTCCGTATAAGTAAAATAGAAAGAAAGTTTTAGCGGCAGGCGAACAAAGTAGTGCATCGATCTTTTGCATTAAAGTACACATGGACAACAAAGATAATGGGTTTCCCGGGGGACAGGTAGATAATGACAGGCTGTTTCGTCGTTATTAGGACTAATCAGAAAGCATATTCCAATTGGGGGAATTGTATACAGGTTATGGCTTTCTGATGAGTCCTAATAAGGACGAAACAGCCTGTCATTGTCTACCTGTGCCCCAGAAAAACAATGATGTTTATCTCCTAGCGCCTAGGAAACTAAAGTACATAAATATATCGATTTACAGAGTAGACGAGTAGTTACGATTAAAAAAATAATACATATTGAAGAAGTACAGTACTCCCAGTGGTTCTTTACTCATGCGTCATTGTTCAACGTTTAAGCGACATCTTGAACTCCCCTTCTCAATTAGCTTAACCGCGTATTAAAAAGACAATATTTAATCATAGGCTGGCAAGGCCAACTTCGTATTGCGCGAAATAACCTTATATTTTACAAGAACTGGCATTTGACAGCACTGCTTGCTCTCTATTTTTGCAAAATCCAAATTAAGTTCGCGCAAACATGAAGTAGGCCTTGCCAGCCTCTGATTAAATTTTGTCTTTTTAATACGCGGTTAAGCTAACCGAAAACGATTTTTCTTTATGTAACCCGCTGTTAGGCCACATTTTAGTTAATTAAATCGCTACAAGAATTGCTACAATAAGTTCATAGATCACTTTATAGCAGTCAGTGTTAAGGGTGTTATATTTTTTCTTCACGCTGTATTTAAATTACGTCATACTAAGCGAAAACTCTAATTTTACCTCAGCAGTTAATGAACATCATTATTCACCTACGCTAGTCATCAACTAACATAGGCTTAAATTAATTAAACAAGGTGTCGCCCTAATTAAAAACATTTCCATAGCAAACGCCTAATGATGGATTTTCTTGAAGTTATAAATGGCCATGTTTCTTTAAGAAAACAACGCCGAACGCCGCTAACGCCTCTGATAACATTATATAATTAAAATTTTTGATGCATGGGTTGATGATAATGTTGCATCGACTCATGATCAGCAGAAGGCCGTAGCTGAAATTGTTACACAAAACAGGCGGCCGCAACATGCTATATGGGTTGCGAGATATTGAAGACCCCGTCTCTTCGCCAGTTAATGACGGTGATATGTATAAGCAGGTATAAGTAATGATAGGGGCCCGCCACTGAGAAGGGTCAGGGGTCTCGAGCTGGGAAATTCGGCCCTATATCCTGTATGCATATCTAAAAAATTAAAAGTTGGCCGGGTTGTGCATAAGAATTCCGGCTTGGCGAGGTTATACTTACGTTATTGCTTTTAGTATTATAAAATATTTTTACTTTTTAAAATTGGTCAGTGTTTTTTAGTATTATACATATTATTTCCTACTTAATGAATCTCAACAAGTATGTACTTTGAACCGTAGTAGGATTTTGGATTAGCATTGTCTTTATTTGTTTTGAATCACACCGTTTCAACCGGTAAGTATATCCAGTGGTCTTCAGGTTAATTTTCACTTGAATACGACTGGAGATACTTACCAGCTGAAACGATGTGATTTAAAACAAATAAAAATATTGCAACTATAACTCTACTGCTGTTTATGAAACGTAATTGTCTCCAACCTTCAAATAAGTATATACCTACTTTATTTCGTTATTTTAACAAAACCATTTATTTCCGATCCCGGTGCCCATCCATAATCGGGCAGCGTGTTTACTAACTCTACTCATCACCCATGGTACTTTTTATTTCATCCATACTATAGAAAAATATTTTAGGTTGTACTGTGCTATAGTTGAACCCTTTGATGTCATAACAAATTCCTGAGCGAATTTTATCCTGCGACCACGCTCCAATTTTTTAAACATTTAATTCACCTTATTAGATAGGTACCTATAGTCTATTTATTTCCAACAGGCACAAAATTGAAACATATGCATGTGGACACTCGTCTGAACAGTTTAATATGTTTCAATTTTGGGCCAGTTGTAGTCATAATTATTAGTCTTATAACAGGCACCGAAAAGACTCGCGTCTATTTCCCAACCTATTGCAGGCCCATTGTGCGCGCATGGCAGTCGAATAACTTGATGGCGGGATATTTAAAATATATTAGACATGGGTTTTATTATGTTTTGGTGATTTTTAAAGCCACGGTGTGTGTCATAGTGGAGATTCTAGTCCCAATTAAGTTTCTTTTACAAGAATATTTTTGTTATTCGCAGTTTACCAGTTTGTTAATTTATGGGCCATAATTATAAAATAGAGGGGAAGGCTATTACTCATTAATCAGTAAGTTTTGTCGTCGAGGCTGTAAAGCACCTGCAAAGTAACCTTACCCCCACTTTTTTAAATTGTAGAACAATTTATTTGTGCACAGACTGTAGGATGAATTAGTTGTATGTAGTACAAAAATATATTTACTTCATTGAAGAAGACAATATAGAGGTTATTATGGTGGTCCATATTTCTACATTATTTTCTTCAATGGAGCAAATATATTTTTGCTCTACATACAATTCATCTCACAGTCTGTGCATACATAAATGTATTAACAGTTAAAAAATTGGAGGTTAGGTTTTTACTCTACAGGGGCTTTACGGCCTCAAAAAATAACAAAATTTATTGATTAGCCTGCCCCTCCATTTTAATTATGGCCCATAACTTAACAAACCTTGCAAAAAAATTTAATAGAGACTAGAACCTAAACTATGACTCACACCGTGACGTAATAAAACATTAAAAAATAATTAAACCCATTTCTACATATATAATTTAAACATCCCGCCATCAGGTTATTCGACTGACATGCGCACAGTGTGCCTGCAATAGGTTGGGAAATAGACGCAAGTTTGAAAAGTACTTATTGTCTTCGTTATTTATGTTACTTAACGCAAAAATACATAGTTCAATTTAGTTGAACCAACCAAATTGAACCTTGTATTTTACGATTCAATGAAAGTGTTTAACGAAAATAACCGTTGAAAGTAGTTTTGGTTTAACACTTGCATCAAATCGTAAAATACACTGTTTAATTTGGTTAAATCATTTTTTTCATCCAAATTAAACTGTGTATTTTTGCCCTTATACAAGGAAAGGAAATGTTGCTTAATTAGTAATCAATATTTTTTTTGTTTTAGGTTGTGCTGGTGTTTATTCTAAGTATTGCCTCACTTGTTATTTACTTCATAGATGCCTCCTAGTAAGTATTACATTTTTCCTACATTTTAATTAGTAAATTTAAAACTAATTCCCTCTTAAGTACATTACTTTTGATTAAAAAACACCCTCTAGATTGTAGTTGTGGGTTTTCGGAAAATTGTATTGGATTGGAAATAATCAAGAATAATTATTTTATCTCTTTTATATCATACATACGTATTTAGGAAAATGGCTAGCTTATTTCCAAATTTCAAGTACGTATTTTCAACTTATTAATTTTTCGAAAACCTTCGGTATGTTTATTCCTCCTTGTTATTTTTTACTTTGCACCATCTTTCTAGTAGTTGTTGTGCTAACCTTTTTTCTAAAAGTTTTTGTAAATAAACCTTTTTTTTTATTTTTAGTTACCATGCTGGGTAAATATTTTTTGTTACTAATTCTTGGACGTACAGATAAGTATTTTGTCAAAAGAACTGGGACAAAATTAAATTAACCACTGTAATATTTTCACTAATTTTTATCAGTGTAAGATGTCCTGTTTTGTATTTTTTTTTGATTAGTGGGGACACAAAACGTTAGAAAGTAGACAAAAACAATGACGAACTGATTTTTTGAGGATATTTTTTGACCCACAAAAGTTCCAAAATATCCAATGCTCTATTAATGAGATTCTTACTTTTAAAGATGAGTTTAAATTTAGAGAATTTTTGAGAAGGAATTGTAGTTGATCTAGTTATCCGATATATTAAAAACTCTATCTTGTATATATATTTGAAATTTAGAATTTTCAAAAAAACCCATTAAAAATATGGAAAAGCAGTTATAACTCTCCAAGCTTCAAAAAATAATTATGTATATATTTTTAAGAATAATTAATAAAACTCAACTGTGAAATTATGTTGTGTGCTACGCTCAGACAAACTAAAATTAGAAAGGCGACTTCTAGAAAAAAGTAAGAATCCCCAAACCAAAGTTTAGATAAATAGCACATAAAAAAGCATGATTTACTGGCACTGAACAATACAGGGTGCTACAGATTCGTGTGCGTTTTGGGGCTTATTAATTTGGTGAAAAAAAATTCTAGCTATTCCGAATGCTTTCGGAGATATCCGAAAAAACCGAAATTTTCATTATTGATTTTTAATTCTTTTGCGCTTTCACTTTTGACTTAAAAATAAAAAATACTTTTTTTATAGCCGATTTTTATATTATTCAAGATGGCGTTATTATTATTGAAATTCGACGTTTCGTTCTTTAGTTACCAACCTCAAGTTAATTTTTGTAAATACGGACCTGGAATTTTAAATACAGTTTTGGGGATTTCTAAGCTTTAGAAATTTAATGCAATGTTCAAGTTTTTAAAATTTTAACGTTTTTTCATCTAATAACACATTTTTCAAATTAACTTAATCATTTCATTAGGGCCCTGAACATTTAAAGCCAAACTAAAAAAACAAATGATTTCTGATTCCATTTTGACTTAAAGAGGCCTGATATTTGATATTTTGTAAGAAAACAGACCCAAAATCTCGACCTCAAATATTTTTCTGTCTATTTATTTTTGTTATATGTTTCGCCTAAGACTGGCATCATCAGATCTTTTATACTATAAAAACAAATTTAAATTGTTTTTGAAACAAACATAAGCGCATCACAGTAACTAGACTAACACTCCAGTCACCTTTTCTTTACTCGAAGGCATTATTATTTTTTTTTCTCTTTTACAGTATTTCGGTGTAGGTCTAAGGCAAAAACCATAGGATTTAAGATGTACGTTATAATAATAAAATAAACAAAATACTAATAAAAAATAGAATTACTTCTCATACCTTAAAAACTTGCTTACTTCCTAGGGTATTGTGACGGTTAATCTTATTGAAAAAATAAAACGGCCTAAACACCATAACTTCCTGTAATGTAATTTTAATATTTAAGTAATCCTAAAAATAGTTGCCAGGGCCGTAATAGTAAAAAAGGGTAATTTAAAATGTTAGTGATGTGTTATTTGATGAGTAAACGTTAAAATTTTAAAAATCTTAAATAGTATTAAATTTCTAAAACTTAGAAGTTATTAAAACTGTTTTAAAAACTCCAGGTCTGTATTTAAAAGAAATGAATTGAGGTTGGTATCTAAAGAACGAAACGTCCAATTTGAAAAATTAATAATGCCATCTTGTAGAACCTAAAGAACGGCTATGAGAAAGTGTTTTTGTTTTTTTTCCTAAGTCAAAAATGAAGGCGCAAAAAAATCAAAACCAAAAGTAAAAATAACGCTTTTTTTTCGGATATCTCCGAAGGTATTCGGAATATTTACAATTTTCTTTCACCAAATTATTAAGCCCCAAAATACGCAGCTTTGCCTCAATTTAACCATCTTCGTATCTCTTACCGTTTTCGAGATCCCCTTGTACGCACACGAATTTGTAGCATACTGTATATTGAATATACATAAAGGTTAAAAATTAATTTATGAACATACACACCTTTTTAACATAAAAAACTTACTATTAGACGGTTACACACTGGAAAAATATTATTTTTATATACCGGGCAATTTAAAATTAGCGGCTAGTATAATATAAATAAGTTTAGAACTCTTGATACGATGGACAACATACCGACAATACCGACTGACACCAGAAAGCTGCCATTCTTAAGCAGAAATTAAAAAAATTCAGTTAGTTTGTAAATTGCCATTTTTCGGTCAAATCAACCCTTCAAACTCATTTCCGATATTACCGAAAGTAAGGTGAACTTTTAAATATTAAATTGAAACCATTTTTATTTGATGAATTCTATACAAAATTCTCTTTCGAATATAAATTACCAAAATTATTTTTAATATTAAAAAGTTATCCTAAATAGTGAGGATTACTTACAAAAGAATTTAGAATCTTTGGAAATTCCACTCTTCATTTACAGTCACGTGTAATAAGAGATTATTTATGTACAATTTTGAAGCAGATGGAAGCTACAAAGCTCCAATACACAATAAATATATATATACGTTTTTTATTTCTGTGCTGGAATTTTTATAAAAATTTTTTAAATATGAAAAGACTATTATACGTATAGCTATCATGGGATTTTTTGGAACTGCTAGTATGTGACTTCAGGGACCAATTACAAAAACACTATATTGCATAATAATCAGCTCTGTGCTGTTTTAGTCTACAAAAACCTATTTTTAGAATTTGTTTCCATTGTAATTTTAAAGCTACCCACAACGTCAAAAAGAGCTTTAAATTATGTTGGCTTTATTTGTTTTCATTAACTAATTCACTAAAAACTAACAATAATAAAATAAAACATAACCAAAACAAATTTATTCAAGTAAAATTAGCTTTATAGTAATGACGCATAAACAATACACACCGTTTTAAAAGAATATTTAAAACAAAATAAACATAAACACATTTTAGTAATAATTGTCCTTAAAATAAATGTGAATCATAATTTATTAAGTTGTACCCACCGTAATAAGTCTTAAAATTGTTTTTTTCCATTCAATTTACTTGTATGTATCTATCAATTACTTTGTCTTAAATAAACACATGCACACACTGTTTTGCAAGAATGGCAATACTAGGAACTTGTCTATATGAACTGATAATACAGTGAAAATCATAACGAAAATATGTCGACGGGGCCAAAGAGAAATGTATAATATGCAATTATATATTATAGTTCAGTTCAGTAAAAATGATGCACAACTTTATGCAAATTATGCTATAAAAAATATTTTTACTGTAAAAGATTTTCACTGTATTCTTGAAAACGCTGATGGAAATAACCCCAATAAATTTGTTTCTTTTTCAGCGAGGGTGTGGAACATTGCGAGGAGTGGAGCAAAAACATCACTCAACAAATTGACCTTGCCTTCAACATATTTTTTATGGTATATTTTTTTATAAGAGTAAGTATTAAAATAAAAATGTATCATAATTATTATAAATTATAATGTATACATAAGTGCAGAAAAAAAGTCTACAGTTTCTTAAGGTACTTTTAGTATAATTGATTTGTACCGTACAAAATGCAAAAGTTAATAACGTAAAGCCGACGAACGTAGTTTAGATAGGTATGAAGTATGATACATGTTTTATATGTAATTGGAATTTTACGTAGAATCCAGATTTTAAAAAAATATACCAGACGTTTCATTTAAAATAAAAATGTTTTAAGTGTATTTCCGGGTAAACTGAAAACGATAGTTAGATGCGTTAGTACTCAAAATCTACATCTAAAGCAACCAAACTACTTCTCAAAGTTTTATATAGGCATATTATTTTTTAATAAAATGGAAGCTGTGCAGTAATCTCATGTTTTTGAACGGCAGTAGAGTTTTGGACTTGCGTTGTCTTTATTTGTTTTGAATCACTACGTTTCAACTGATAAGCATCTCCGGTCGTCTTCAGGTGAATACTTAATAAGTATAAAATGTAGTTATGTTGGCGTCTGTAAATAATTTTTAAATTGAAAAATGCTTTTGCCGGCGTACAGATACGATTAAAATTGAAAAAGTTTTATGCCTCCGCTGGGATTCAAACGTCGGATCTTAATATTCACTGGTAGTGAATGAGTTCCCTTTCCTCTTATAACACCCTCACCGGTCTGTGAATCACAGGCAATTCCAGACTATTACTACTAACATAAAATTAAATAAGTTATATGGCCGAAGTTGGTGAGAGAATATCAGGTCCTCCGTAGCCCAATTGGCAGCGCGCTTGAGGTCTAATCGAGAGAGATTCTGGGTTCGATTTCCAGCAGAGGCATAAAACTTTTTCAATTATAATCGTGTGAGAGTTTAACTCATGAGTCATCGGGGATGAGTAGGTATTACTCTTCCAGTTATGCGTCATACACCTAGCTATATAAATAGAACACCTAAGAGTTACATGCATGACTCCGTCCACTAGTCATGCGTCACTGCACCTACCTAGTACAAATAGAGCTGTAGTTACCATACTTATTAAGTATTCACCTGAAGACGACTGGAGATGCTAACCAGTTTAAACGTAGTGATTCAAAACAAATAAAGACAATGCAAGTCCAAAACTTTACTGCCGTTCAAGAAACGTTATTGTCTCCAGCCTTTAAAGAGACACTAATCTCATGTTTATTCGGCTTAATATAAGAATGGGAAAAGAGTAGTTTGCCGGCCCCGCATGGAATGAACAGTGTGTCTAAATGAGTTAATTACTAGTGGTTAATGTAAATTGCGCCTTATATAATTGCAATATTTTGCCATATTTAAAAAAGGTGTTCATATATCTCAAAGTTTGATTTAAAAAAATATTTAAATGGGGAGAAATAATACTTTAAGTCAACCTATACTAGGATATATTTCAAGGAAAAATATTTATTTCACTCTACAAGTTTCGAACGTATAAAACGTTCATCTTCAGGAGAATTGTAATCTATATTGAAAAAGTTATTTGGAAATTGTCAGTGATATCCACATAGACCTTTTGAGGAAATTAATTGAATAAAGAAAAGTGTTGAAGAACTTCCATAGAAGTAGGGGAGAAAAACATACTGCCAAGTTATATAGATGATAGACGTTATCCCATTCATCTATATAACTTGGTAGTATGTTTTTCTCTCCTACTTCTATGGAAGTTTTTTAACACTTTTCTTTATCCAATTCATTTTCTCAAAAGCTCTATGAGGATGTCACCGACAATTTCCTATTAACTTTTTTCAATATAAATTACAATTCCCCTGAAGATGAACGTTTATACGTTAGAAACATGTAGAGTGAAATAAATAATTTTCCTTTAAATATATCTTAGTGAAGGTTGACTGAGTGTTATTTCTCCCCATTTAACTTGCAACTTCAATTCAAGTATGGACTACTTCCTCAAACTAAAAAAATATTTGTTTCTGTTTCAGTTTATAGCGGCTAGTGATAAGTTATGGTTCATGCTAGAGATGTATTCATTTGTAGATTATTTTACGATACCCCCGTCCTTTGTTTCAATATACTTGGACCGAACTTGGATAGGTAAGTTTTTTCTTTGAAAAATAAATTTCTTAACACTGGCGTCGCCAGGGGGAAGGCAGGGTGGGCCCGGCCTACACCTTTATACCTAAATAGAATCAAATGGGGAGAAATATTAGTCTATACGTTTATACGTTTGAAACATGTAGAACAAAGTAAAGATTTCTTGTTGAATATATCTTAGTGAAGGTTGACTTAGAGTATTATTTCTCCCCATTTAACTTGCCACTTCACTTCAAGTATGGATCACTTTTTCAAATTAAAGCGTGCGAAACAAATATAGCATTATTATTTACATTTCCATCTTCTGTATAAAAACTCCAGCATAAAATGCCACCCCTTTGTGAAAAGCTATCAAACAAAGTAACGATTTTTTAATTTATAATTCTGTTGTAATATCTGTTGCTAGATTCTTTTTACAGGAGACGGAAATATAAATAGAAATGTCGGAAATCCGGCGTACAACCTTTGAATTCTCTACGAACGAGGACATTTATACATACCGCCAACAAGAGATATGTAATAATGCTATAATATGTATGACGGTTACTTTACTAGAATCAACTTTGCATCAAGTATGACATTTTCATTGGTGCATTTATGATTTTTTCGAAAAAAAGTATGTTTAAAAAACTATTACATAAGTAGAAAACGACCCTATATGAAAGATATATCTTACATTTAAATGTTTTTATTGAGGTTTGGTTAAAATCCGAAGAGTTACAGATCAGAAAAAAAAATCAAATTCATCAGAAATGTTTTTTGATATTTGGCCTGTAGGTAGAAAATTAAAAAATGTGCTTTTCCTTTTAAATATTGTGGGAAAAATCTAATTTTTTCCATTTTTTTGAAAGTACGTAAAATTTTACAGTTAAAGCAGATATTTTTAAAAGTTTTTATTTATGGCATTTGGAACTACCATTAAAGCAGAAACGGTCAACAAAGTCGATATTTTCTTAAATTCGTTAATAAAAAAATTCCCATATTATGCCGAATTTACCGGCGCACTGTACAGGGTGTCCCTAATCCGATGCTTATCATAGGTGTCTTGGAAACTATAGAAGATACAGCATCGGTCAAATGTTGGTCAAAGTTGCGGAATTTTAAGCTTATATTGCAGAAAAAAATTTAATATTTTTTTATCTTTTTGAAATATTCGTAAAAAAATAAAATTTTCAGTTCTTGTTTTTTAAATTTCTCTGACTGATTTTAACCGCTACCGAAAAACAAATACAATATTGTAATATAATTTTTTTTAGCGTTAAACTACCGTGTTTTTAGAATTTCCGTATAATGTTTCATTTTTGTGGAACTGTTATCAACTTTAATTTTTTAAATATGGACCTGCATTTGTTATTTTATTTTTTGAGACCCCTATAAGCCCCTAATTCAATCATGTATAACGCATAATAATTTTTAGATGTTTTGATGTTTTCTTTACATCATCAGGAATTTGATAATTACTCTTAAATAAATACGATTTTGGTGTAAGTTACTTAACTTAGGATTAATTAAAAATGCATTCGAGAGGAAGGACATCTGTTTGAACACCCAATATAAAAAGTTGTTTTCACATTTTTTTTTCTTTTTGTTCTTTTTTGGTCTTTTCTCTTTTAATTTGTTTCCAACATAATATATTACTCATATCCGACTGTATGCAAATATACCATAAATAAATGCCAGAGCCGCATTTATTTAAGAGTAATCAAATTCCTGATGATGTGAACATAACATCAAAACGCTTAAAGCGATTTCAAAAAATAAATTAAAAATGTAGGTCAGTATTTAAAAAATTAAAGTTGATTACAGTTCCACAAAAACGAAACATTGTACCGAAATTCTAAAAACATAGTAATATAAAACTAAAAAATTTGCGTTAACAATGTTGTATTTATTTGTTTTCGTAGCGGTTAAAATCAGATAAATTAAAAAAACAAAAACTCGAAAATTTATTTTTATTCGAATATTTCGAAAATGAAAACTAATCTCTTATAGTCTCCGAGATACCTATGATAAGCATCGAATTTGTGACATCTTATACCGGGTGTCCCATTATATATGGCCACCGGCCGTATCTCGTAAACTAGAAATTCAGGAAAAAAAATGATAACCAAAGTGGCCATGAGAAAGTCCTGGAAATAATGTTTAAGGTTCGCATTTTGCCGCAAGAGGGCGTAATTAAAAAGTAAATTTTAAAATTTTACATATCTGCGAAAATTCCACATTAAGGTATATCTTTGGTAACACCATTAAAAAACTTGGACAATTATGCATCATTTTGGTCTTATGCTCATTTTGGTACCAACTTTAATAAGAGGGGGGGAAGCTGTTGAAAGTGTAATCAGTTAAATCGCTGTAACTTATAAACGACTAATCCGATTTTAGCAAACTAAAGACTGTTTGAAAGAGAAATGTATGCACTTTCACCAATCGTATTTAGTTGCCCATAATAGTTCTCCAAAAAAATGCTAGAGGGCGCAATTAGTAATAATAAAACATTTTTTGATTTTACTCCGAAAAAATAAATCATACGGTATAATTATGATACCATAATCGAAAAGAAGATGAAATTTGCTAGAAAAAATATTAAAACCACAGCTCGATATCTCCGTTCGTTTCAGCGTTATCGCTCTACTATTTATTATTATTATTATTATTATTATTAACGTTGATAATGAAAAATTTTGTTTTATAAAAATTGTTGGAAATGACCTCCTTCACTTAATAGGCAAGCTTCGGCCCGTCTAATTTAATTTAATTATTTTAATTAAGAACGGTGCGCCTGAGCAGAAAGACGCAAAAGACCATTTTTATGCAGAATTGACCAGGCTAATCAGAAATAACATCCACATGGAAAAATATCAGTGGCGTATCACTTTTTTTCTAAAAAATATATAACCGCTTCTTCATTTAAAGTTTTAAAAATTATTCTATTGGCGATAACGCTAAAACGAAGATATCAAGCTGCGGATTTAATATTTTTTCTAGCAAATTTCATCTACTTTTCGATTATGATATCATAATTATACCATATGATTTATTTTTTCGGAGTAAAATCAAAAAATGTGTTATTATTACAAATTGCGCCCTCTAGCATTTTTTTTGAGAACTATTATGGACAACTAAATACGAATGGTGAAAGTGCATACAATTCTCTTCCAAACAGTTTTTAGTTTGCTAAAATCGGATAAGTCGTTTATAAGTTACAGCGATTTAACTGATTACACTTTCAACAGCTTCCCCCCCCCCCTCTTAATAAAGTTGGTACGCCAATGAGCATAAGACCAAAATGATGCATCATTGTCCAAGCTTTTTAATTATCTTAATGTGGAATTTTCGGAGATATGTAAAATTTTTAAAATTTTCTTGTCAATTACGCCCTCTTGCGGCAAAATGTGGAACTTAAAAAGTATTTCCAGGATTTTCTCATGGCTACTTTAACTATCATTTTTTCCCCCAAGTTTCTATGCCCAGTAGTTTCCGAGATACGGGTATACACCCGGTATAAGCAGAATAACAATTTCAATATTTTACTTGATGGATATAAAACCTTATAACTTAAACTTTTACATCCTTTAATTACTGATATATTTTTGTTAAACAATACCATACAAATTTCAAAATGTATTTTTTTTAGGTCTCCGGTTTCTTCGTGCGCTACGTCTTATGACTGTACCAGATATTTTACAATACCTCAATATTTTAAAGACTTCTAGTTCCATACGCCTTGCTCAGCTAGTTTCAATATTTATATCTGTATGGCTTACTGCTGCTGGAATCATTCATTTGGTAAGTATATGTTTATTAACATTTTCTCATTTTATACCTTTAAGGGTTCATAAATGGTATTGGATATTTTCAACCAGCGCCTATTCGAGTATAATAATATGATTTATTTAAAAACGAATAAGGGTAGATATACTACCTGAGAAGCAACAAGCAATGTGGTGTAGCAGAAATCATCATATTTACACGGCTCTTCTTACCTAAGCAACATTCAGCAGCTGCGCCAAGATTAAAGAATCTCATTTTGCACGTTAAGGAGATTATCATCAGAAGATTGTTCTGCAGTTATATGTCACGAGCATGAAAAAGTTGTAGAAATAGAAAACAAGATATTGGGTTTTTAAGATATTTTGGGCAAGGCTTAAAGAAAGCGAATTCATTATAGTCTTCAAACTACTCCAGCAGGATGAACAGACATTTCATAATTCCTATATTATAATGTTACTGAAAAACTTGTTGACGGACAATAAATACGTCAACTCAAGCAGCGACTTTTTTCTCTTCATCTAGCTGGAGACGTCTAAAGAGTGTATGGATTTCGTCCTCTTCCAACCTTGCTCCAAATATCTCATTTCAACCAATCCCATATTTTCGCTTTCTTTTTCTTCTAGTTTCTTTATGTTCGTGAAATATAACATAAAATATATTTTAATTAATAAAAATCCTAAATAACTAACTACTTATATTATTATACTATTTTTGATACGACACATGCGCAATAATCAATATAGATTTGTACTTAGTCATTCGAGGTTCATTAAAATATCTTCATAAGTAATCTGTTATTATTCATCAGTCGTCAGTTATTTACATCCACAAACTAAAATTGTTTAAGCTTAACCTTAGTAAAACACATTCTAATCTACAAGATGCAAAACCGCAGAATGTCTGTCACCACACATTTTAAATAAAAAATAACAGTTCCCTTAATATAAATAATGATTTTGAGTAATCTTGGTGATGAAATAATGATATCCAATCTATGTCAAAGTCGATATTAGGTGATCATATTTTTATAAATAGCTGTTGGCCTTTTCTAAAAGAAAACATTCTTAGTATTATTTTTTATTTTATTTGTTGGGAAGTCTCACATCTCTAGATGATTATTAATATTTTTTACTTTTGAGTACCTAGCCATTAATAAATACCAATTAACCAATAATTAGTAGTGTATTATTAAAAAAATCTTTTAAGATTTTAAGTTAAAACAAAAATAACTTAACAATTTTTATTTGTTTTACTGTTACCTAACTTTATTATTGTTACGTAACTTTATTGACACTTATCTGAAAAGGGGGAAAACGATCGTAATAAGTAAGTTATAAAGTTCTGATCGAAATGTGAAAAGTTTTTCTATTACCTTGCAAAAATTGTAAAAGTTATAATAAAATTGTAGTTGCGTTATTTCTTACGAAACTTTTGTTTTATTAAATGTAAATGGGTTATTGATTTCTAGTCCAACATTTTCTTTTAATGAAAATAGGGAATAGAAGAAACAGTATAAATTATTAGATGAATCTACCATGATCAATAATTAAAATTTTAGTACAATTTATTAAATTATGATAGGCTGTTCTTATATTTCTGTAATTAATAGGGATATGATAACCAGTTCTTTTATAAATTTTACGAAATAATGTATACAAATATTTTTGAAAAATGGAAAAACATTTCAATTAAGATTTTGTATGTGCACACAAATTTTTTTTTGACCCCTGTACAAGGTGAAACATAACCCAACATTATTTTTTTAAATAGGAAGATACCACCTATGATACCTTTTTGGAAAGCTCTTTTAGCGAGAAAATTAAATATATAAACAACTTTCCAAAAAATGGTTAAATAAAGTAATTATTGTTAAATTCAGGGAAACTGAAGGTTCTATATTTTACCAATATTATCAAAATTAATTTTTTTTTTGATGGAACATTTTGTAGACATATTTTTAAATACTTAGCTTTATTTAAGCTTTTTATGAATATATAATTATTTATTATGTGTACTTTATTATCTTAAGATACCCACTTTGAATTTTACGAAATTATTCCCTTCTGCGTCATAAATTAACCCAATTTGAGCAAGTTTCGCTTTAAATTTACATGATTTCAGCTAGCGGCACCCAATATTAACCTAATTTCAGCTAGTTGCGCCCCAAATTAACTCAATTTCAGCCAGCTGTGCTCTAAATTGATCCAATTTCAGCTAGAGATTGGCACTATCTTTGATTTTGCAATAGAATTACTAAAATTTCATTTTAAAATGGAGCGTCTCCAATGTAAAATCTTAGCGTTTACGCTTTTGCAGTTCTTTCAAATGCGTAACAAATTCATTAACTTTTGCATTTAGTCACTAAAATATGCCTAAAGGCATTACTGCACCAAGCTTAGCCAAATGCAAATTAAAACTACAAATGGGATGACTAGAAAAACATACCCTTAGTAAGTATTTCTTAATTTATTTCAGCTTGAAAATTCTGGTGATCCTTTGGACTTTAAAAACCCCCACCCCTTGCCTTATTGGACCTGCGTTTATTTTCTAATTGTCACTATGTCTACAGTAGGGTATGGTGACGTATTTTGTCATACTGTTTTGGGACGAACATTTCTGGTATTCTTTTTACTCGTCGGATTGGTAAGTTTATTTTTTTTGTACTTAAAGTTTTGGCTACCTTTAAATATATGAAGCGGGAGCTGTTATGTTGCCATATTTTGAGCTTGAAGCTTTTGTCTTTCTAGTATCTATTTTAATTTTTTATAAAAATTTACTTAGTATTTACAGGGTATACTAAATATAGAATGGTTTATCTCTTTAAATTATAACTAAATTATATTTCTATTGTCAATATTAATAAACATTTTTATATTAATATAGGTTATAGTGTCAGATTCTTTCGGTTCAATGTGCTGTGTGCAGTGGATACTTTTTATTACTTTCGATGCTTCCACAGCTTAAAATATAAAAAATTAAAGAAAAGAAATTAAAAAAATATATTCCATTGGACAAAAAAACATATATTTTTTTAAAGGGGATCGGGGCCGATTTCTTTAAAAATTCATTATTTTTACTAGTCGTTTAATTTTGTTCGTTTTTTCTCTAAAATATAACTTTTTACTTTACTTTGTAAAATAAAAAATATATCATATTAGGAGGTAAAAAATTATAAAATTTTGAACCACTACTTTGAAAACATTAATTGCCAATTTTTAGCAATACAAAAAAATTTAATATTTCTTGTATTCTGTCACATGGTATTTTTAATGATTATAAAAAAAAGAAATAATGAACACATCAATGCTATTAAGGGCTTGAGTGTTATGCCCATTGAGCTCTTATTATAAAGATTTTCAAAGATTGGACACGGGACAGTTATTTATTGTACACAAAATATGTTTCAAATCACACTAAAGCTGTAATATAATGATACAGACTAAACCTTTTCAGGAAAAGCATTATTCTAAAAGAATTTTTCAAATAATTAATTTTAATAGTTAATTTTATATAAAAGTATAAAATTTGATTTAAAAAAGAATTGAACTTGTAAGCATAAGTCACAAAATAATTATGATTGTATTATATAGCGCAGCAACAATAAATTATAGTTACAACAATATTTTGTCTTCGCCCTATACATTAAACGATCTGTCAAAGAACCCCCAACTAAAATTACTTTGCACCGGAAGTATTTGAACATAATTTTTTTAGAAAAAAAAAATGTGTTATTATAGATACCTCAAATCTTATATTAAACCATTAGAAAAACCATTTATTTTAAAAAATTAAGTAGTAAATAAGATAATTTTTTCCGAATAGAAAAGAAGCATTTTTAAAAATTTGATAATATAATTTATTTCATATACTACCTTGTAAATACATACCAGAAGGGATAGATGAAAAGTTCTGTACCAAATTTCACAGGTCCCTTCTGCGCATGCGTTGGCAGTGCGCAGGCGTGTGTCATCTGGCATACGTCATTTGCTCAAATAGCTAAAACATCACTGTTTAAAACCCGTAAACAGCTCTGTTTTAGCTGCGTAAACTGTTAGAGCTGCTTCAGCAGATAACGTATGCCAGATGACACATGACTGCGCACTGCCGGCGCACGCGCAGGAAGACCTGTGGAATTGGCACAGAACTCTCCATCTATCCCTACTCATAACATCAATTCTATTATTATCATCAAACTTTTGCCTCTAATTTTATGATTGATATTACGAAGCAACTTTATAAAATCAGCAATCAAATATTGGCAAATAGTAGGAACCGCTTAAGATAACGCATTTCTCAATTTATAATTTATTTATAATTAAGAGTTAATTATCAAAATTTGGGAGCATTTTTAAGCCCAATACCATAATCCCATTCGAAGGCGATGGGAAATGCTGCGAGTTCGATCGATTTTAAAATAGGCTTTTTCGTGACCTACAGAATGATAATTCTGAGCAAAAGAAAATAGCCGGATTGATTAATCAAGTGTAGATCGTAAGCATTGTCGTTGCTCTTTCTATGGAGCCAATAAAATTAGAATAATAATTACTTATAATTTATTCTATTTTTATTATAAATATTTTTTATAATTCTACGAGTTTGATAAAAAAATCAGGTATTGGGATGTTTTATAAATAATTTTAATTAGTTTAGTGTTAAGGATAGATGCTCTTAAAACTACAATAAAAATGTCGTTACCACTAAACATGCGGTAAATTCTAAAAACAGAAATTTTAAAAGTAACATATTTTTTTTTGATTATAAGAAAATATTTTTGGATTATTATTAAACTCTTTATGATTTAATTTTTAGTTTAGTCACCAGAAAAATAAATAATTCTTAGTTTTACACAATCGTGCTGCCTGCTCTCAAAAATAAATGTTGATTAAAACATGGATTCAAATAAACATAAAGTACATCACCCCTTGAATTATTATATAATTTATATATTATATTAAATTTTATTTTTTTTAATTAAAAAAATTGATTTAGGCAAAGGGTGTCAATTCTTCGATGTTCTTTAGTGAATATCTATTATTAAGGACTCAATTCTCGCTATTTTTTTAATTAATCTGTAGAGTAAAATTTTTAATTATCGATTCCGGCCGAATTTTAATTGCTTTTTAAGATTCAAAAAAAGTTAAAACGAGATTTTATGGAATTACTTTTTTTCTGGAGACTTTTCTAATAATTTACTATAACTTTCTTCCACTACCACTTCCTTCTAACAACTTTACTACCTCTCATCCACTCTACTTCCATAATATTTCCCTATTTTTTAACGTTTGTGTCTCGTTTACTCTTGTTGTATCCCTTAGAAGAATATAGTAGCAATCAGATTTAACACTAAAAATTGTTGGGACAAGTGAACGTGGCTCTTGGAATAAACATAGTTGAGATTGCATTATATTCTTTGTAGTTAGTTGTCTTGTATTTTTTTTGTGCATGCCGTCTAAACTTTCCTGCACTGCTCTGTAGCTTTAGATGCTTTTTGTAGAATTTTGCTTAACAAGCTTTAACACTATTTGACAGAACATAATATAGAATTATATAAAATACATTCTATACTGGGTGACCTACAAAAACGGCTAGCCTTTATAACTTTTTTGATATTAGAAGTACAAAAATTAAATTTTGGGATTATGTTTAAGTCAAATCTACATTGGACTTTCTGTATATATTTGGTTATTCTGAGCTGAACCATTATGTATCTTTTAATGTTAATATTTTTAATTAGAAATTTAATTTTGCAGTAAGAGTGCTATGAATTTTTAAAAATTGTTGATTTTCGTTGTGATTTAAAAAAAAACTTTTTATAGGTAAATTTTAAAAAAAATGCAAATTAAGTTTAAACAAAACAAGGTTTTTTGCAATTTGAATACCAAACCCTAGCAAATATGTTAACCTTTTTTTCTACTCCTATATTGGTAAACATTGTTTTAAATACAGTTCACTCTATAAGTAAATCCATTCTCAACTGAGCGTTATGACGCATAAAAATACACAACTCTGTATTTATGATGCCTAGTATAATAATCAAGTTAGCTTTGAACCACTCAAATCGTGACGTTTATCTTGCGTTTAAAATATTTGACGGTGACATTGTCATTTTTGAGATTTGAAGTTCAAATGGATACTTTATAACTATGAACCAATCTTTAATTTATTAGTAAAAGTCGTAGAAAGAGTATAGTACGTATTTTGTGTGCAAGAGTACAAACAGCCCGCAGTTCCGTTATAATGGAACTTAAATCGGCCAATTAGAGGTGCTTATGTAAGGCGCGTGGGCGGGGTCTTGTTTGAAATCGCAGGGCGAGTTGCTTCTCTAACCCAAATTAAAAAATAATAAAATGATAATATTTGTGCAGTTTTATTTTATTTATAATTTTTTAACATTTTTACTCCAATAATTATAAAGAGAGTACACAAACATATTGAAGGGGCTTCTGAAATAGTTTTTATGGATTCACCTGGAACTGTGGACAAGGAATACATTACGAATATTTGTCTTGCTAACGTATAGTGAGTGTGGAGGTTTACCTTTGGAGCTCATAATTATAACTTCTGAGTGTGAAGATGCTATCAAATGTGGATTTCAGATTTAAAAGGAACTTCTTTGAGAATCCATTTTTGGAGGGCATAAAGAGGGTCCATGGTCCAAAAGTAGTAGTAGTCATTTTTAACAAATCTCGCTTTTATGTATAAAAACGGTCGATTATTTCTTTAAAAAAAGCCGCGACCACACCAAAAATATGTTAGCGAACATTTACACAAATTTGCAAATGATTTTTAAAAACTTTGAGACTTTTTGCTAGCTATCTTTCTTTAAGAAATAATCTACCATTTCCGCCACCTGAATAGAGAGCGCTACATATATTTAAATAACGCGCCAAATAAACTCCTCCCTTAGGCCCGACGTAAAGTACCTCTAATTGGCAGGTTTAAGCTCCATAACGGAACTGCGGGCTGTTTGTACTCTTGCATTGCGTGTTGTAAAGCAATGACGTGCTCATGTAAGTACCGCAATTTTTCTATTTGTGCGTAATATGCTTTTTAACACACTTAATACGTAATATACTATTATACAACTCTTCTTTTAATAAGAATGTTAACTAACGAAATATATGTCTTAAACAAACAAAATTCTCAAATTTTATTTTTCCACTAAATTCAAAAAAGTTATTACATTCCTTGTAATTTTATTACAAACACTAATATATATTTAAAATTAACTTGGGCTACATTCATGGTAAAATGGACTTTAATCTATGCGGAAAATAATTAGAATTGCTTCACGATTTTTAATTAGCTTCCTGCCACATGCTTTTTTGGGTCTTTTTCAAATGAATACAAAGAAAAACAATGGTATCATCACATCGAATTTAGTATTTTTTATACTCTTTGGATAATGATCTGAAAGGTTCGAACACGTGTTGGGAAATTGATTAAAAATTGTGAAACATAACAATCAGTTATTTTTATTTTCCGCATAATCAATATTTTTAGTTAAAAATTCTTAAATTCTGAAGAAGAGGTTAGATGCAGATCAAAAAATTATATTTCATAAAATTCATTCGTGATATTTTATTGCAGTACTATTTCTGAAATTATTTTGTTGCAAATGTACTGTACAGGGTGAGTCAACGATAGAGTTCGCCTTTATTTAAGAATTAGATAAAAAATTGAAATAAGAAAGTCGTAAGACCATTGTGGGCACATTTTAAAATTATGATGGATTATACATGGTGGCCCAAACAAACGTGGTGAATATGTGCTTAAAGGTCCTGAAGACCTGAACACAACCCGTTTACTCCAATATAATTTTAAAATGTACACCTCAATAATCTCTACACTTTTGCATTTCGAATTTTTATCTAATTCTTAAGATAAAAGAGAAAATTAATTTTACTCTATCGTTGACTTATCCTATACCTACACGATATTTTTATCAATATTCCAGAAAGTTTGTTATTGCCGATAAACTTAGGAATTTAAATTTATTTTTTAAAACGATCTAGATTGGGATCTTTGTATTATTTATCATTACATCCAATTTGTTTCCTTTGTTTGGGTGATATAGAACCTTAAAGTTAGTACCTAAGTTAAAGGTATGATTTGATAAACTTGATCGACTTTTGCCGATATCATGCAATCTCTTTTTTTGAAGATCGGCACAAATGAGAATGCGATTGCTATTGCTAGATTAATTATTACTGATTTAAAAAAAAATACTGGAAATAACTAGACATTGCACTGATGATAAAAAAAACTTCTTATAAATACTATATAATACCTACTAGACGCTTTGACTTTTAAAAATTTTTATTCCGTCATATCTTTTATGGTTTAGGATGTCCCTGTAGAAAGCATTCTTATGTGAGACACAGTGAGTGTATATGTTAGTTTGCATGGATATGGAAAACTAGTTATGATTGAAGTTCTACTGATCAGGACTGATCAGAGTTTTACATTAAAAATAGGATACTACAGTTTTATATTTTTGACAAAATTTCTGCTGTTCTGTGTTTGGTCTGCAGCCTAATCTGGTTCTTTCTTTTTAACTATAAATACAAGTAAAATCCATCCATAATAACGCATTTGGGAATGGTTTTTCAGGCTATTTTTGCTAGTAGCATTCCCGAAATCATAGATCTAGTAGGTACAAGGTCCAAGTACTGCGGCGAGTACAAGAGAGAACACGGAAAGAGGTACTGAAAAAATAAAAGGAAATCTGGTTATTTCAGTTTAGTAAAATGGCTGTTTTATTAGAGCTTTAAACACTTTAGAAAAATAATTAGTGCATGTTATAACCAGATTTTCTTAAATAATAACGTTGGTAACTTTTAAATGTATTATACTCTATTACTATAAAGAAATGTGTAAACCTTGTACTGTCGCCGATATTTAAATGCATGCGCGTTAAAAAATACTAACTATTTCCTCTTTCTTACACACAGCCAGCCCGCACAGTATTAGTTTTTATTTGGTAACTTAAACACGTTAATTAAAAAATTTGCTTTCCAAATACTACCTGATAATTTTATACAATATGTCATATTATCAAGTCAGAGAATCTCTATTGTGTGTATTAAAACACAAGTTTTAGAAAAAGTCAGATTGATGCACATTTTCACTTAGAAACGTTTAGTTATATTTTCTTTATAAAGAAAGATTACTAAAGTAAGTTGATACTAGAAGTAATTAACATAAACAAAATTATTAAATAACTTTTTTCAAAAATAGGTGACTTACATTACGTTTTTGCAAGAAACATTTACTACCATTCTATCTAACTTAAATAATATAACTTTAACACAACGTTCTACACGATGTAATCACTGTATTGCAACGGGACTAAACTAACTCACTTCTAATCTTTTTATAAATTTATTTGATTAATCTAAATAACAATTAAAAGCTCTTTAATTACAATCAGTGTGAAATTCTGCTATTATTTATTAAATAGAAGTGTGCTGAAAATCAGGAATATTTTTAGTTTAAAACCTTTTTAAATCCATTGTTTAATAAGAGCTGGAGAATAACTTATTAATGTAATCATTAGAAATGCTTGCCAGGAAACTTAAGAAAAATTAATACATGTTTTGATAAAAGAAAATATTGATGTATATAAACATAAAAATTTCAGGTAGTAACAATAAATTTGAAGATAAAGTAAAAGTAAAAATACGACATGCACAATAAAAATTAGCACTGTTTCTTGGCGTTGCACTAACACTGGAATTTGAAAAATGTAAAATGTAGTTTTTAATAACTCCTTAGAGTAGAATAATAACAGCACTTTAGATAATATTTTAATGACATTTTTTACTTCTCGTTTTGTGAGCCCATATCGATTCCTTCATTTCCCAAATCACTAACATCGAAAATTCCTCTCACACATTCACATACACGGTATTTTAAAATTACCCAAAGCATAAATATAATTGTTTTTGTTCTCCTGCCAGAGGCTGTAAGTAAAATTTACAGGTAGCTTGTTTGATTATCTGCAGACAAGTGTTAAAAATTACATTTATTAAATCAAATAAAGATTTTTCTTTTATTTCGTCATATCCGTCCCAAGACGCGTTTTGTCATATCATGGCTCATCAGTAGGCCTAGGATCCGACGAAAGCAAGGAATAGCTCAAAACTGCTTATGAAGTATTTGGTGGTGGAACACACCAGCAAGATGTTGTACGGAGCGACATCTGTGTCGTTGAGCATACTAGCACCTCTAGTAAACTATAGAAATAAATAGGAAGAAATAATACTCAAAGTCAACCTTCACTAAGATATATTTTATAAGAAAAAATTTACTTGGTTCTATATGTTTTGAACGTAGAAACGGTCGTCTTCGGGAGAAGTATAATTAAGGTAGGGGAAGACGGGGATCATTCGGCACCTAAGAGGATATTTTGAAATGGAGCAATTAATAACGTCTTAATATTTTTTTATTACATCGTATGACTAAATATAAAACTTTCTTTGACATTTTATGACGCTCAATTGTGGAAAAAAGTGTCGTAAATGTAAAAAAATCATCATTTGTATTTTGTTGATTTTTGGCCGAATGATCCCCTACTTGGTTTACATTCGTCCACCAGAGGGGGATGATTCGTCTACCCAGAAAAACACTAACAAAACTTGAAATATTTATTTAAGAATCATATTTTGCTATTGAACAACTTAACTGCCAAAGTTATAATAAAAAGTAAAATACGACGAGGTTCTTGCAGTACCAGTTTTTGTCGGAGTGATTAGCTTTGCTACGATATCATCATTTGCCACATCTGAGAGGTCATCAATTATTGGAAAATAAATCGTATTGGAACGTCCTTTTCTCCTGAGGAACTTGATTCTCTTAATAGTATCGCTACCGTACAAAATTTGGCCAATGAAGTGGATAATCGAACTTTTTACCTTGAAGCGCACTAACACAAAATCATTTTTAGCTACTTAATTCGTCATTTAGATCTTCCCCTGAATCATCATGAAGCGAAAGATCACCACTGTCATCTGATGACTCGGAAAAGTGTGTGACCGACTTCTTGATTTTTTAAGGTTGACGTTTATCCTTGACTGTTTTCCAGAATAAGTTCCTTGTTGCTTCTTAATTTCCTTCTTTATTTCTTTTTCTGTTTCAATTTCCTCTAATAGGTTTTTCTCTGACGTATCAGTGTAAATTTTAGAACCACCTAACTTCCTGTTACCCTTTCTTTTTCTCTCGCCTGCTTTAGGATATGGTCTTATATTTACAGGAGTAATTTTCAACTTTTTGGGGACTTTTATGTTAATACCACTACATGACGGTGTATTAATGATTTCTAATGGGTTTAGAACATCCTTGCAATCACCTTCCTTATCTGCAATCTCCACCGTTCCCATATTATTCTGATTTTTTTTCCAATGGTAGTTTGAAGATTGGAAACAATTGGCCGCCCGGCCGAATGTTCCCCTGACCACATGGACGAATGTTTCCCTCGCGTGCCATTAACAAAAACCTAAAATAAATCAAGGTCCGAAATAGTTTTAAGTTAGAATGAACACGTGCAATAATAGCTCAAATATTTATACTTACGGTATATAACTTGATGTTTTCCTTTATGTCATGTATACACAAAATATCAACACAAATACGGCTATTAAAAAACTCTATTGGAAACGGTGATTTTACAATTTATTTATTTTTAATTTTCACCACAACAAACACGTGTAGTAACTACAACGGATTGATACAAAATCGCTTATTTCAAATGTATTTCCTGAATTTGCGCGCGAATTTTTACCCATACGGAAAATATTCACAGTGGCTGAATGTTCTCTACGGCCGAATGATCCCCGTCTTCCCCTACATGTCCCAATTAAGGCCAGTGCCTATTCTGAGGATACGCCTAGCATGACGTCAAAAGTGTATTGATATTTTAAATGGTTCAGGAATACATGACATATCACATGATTTGTAGTTTCAAAGTCCTACACATGATGACGCTAGAACCAGATGCGGAATTCCGCGAAATAACTCTTAACCGATTTAAAATTCACAATTTTTCCCTGAAAAACTAATTATTTTAAACAGTCTATGATACAAAGAATTAGTAAAAGATGTACAGAAAACAGTGTAAGCAAGTAGAGACCCAATTATTTAGATACTCTTTAGAAATAACTTTTTCTGTGTTTGATGTTATATGTTCATAATAAGGACACAAGCAAAAATTATGAAATGCCCACACCTGACAAAAATATTAAATTATTAAAAAAATAAATATTTTCAATAGATGAACATCCATATTATTTTCCTATTAAGGTTCTGTGCATTTAAAAACAATATAGAGAATGAAATTCAGTAATTTATTTCTCACATTTGGTATATGGCCTTATTAGGTCGTTCTAATAAGGCCATTTGACATTTTTTTCCCCAAAAATACCAAGTACCGAAGAATACCACTTAGTTACGAATCTCTGAAATCACTCTTATTTAGCCAAACTTTGTGTATGCAAACTTTTATAAATTATTGTTACGTAGTTACTAGGATACAGTCAGTTAAAGCTTAATTGGTACATGTACCTTGTTTTGAGGAAGTTAAATATTTCAATCCTCTCAAGCTCTATGAGGGTGTCACGCACAATTTCCTTTACTATAATTATACTTCTCCTAAATATGAACGTTTCTACGTTCGAAATATGTAGAACCAAGTAAATTTTTTCTTTTCTCTCTTATAAAATATATCTTAGTGAAGGTTGACTTTGAGTATTATTTCTCCCTATTGAACTTGCCACTTCACTTCAGGTATGGACTACTTCTTCAAATTATAGAAAAAAGTAAAATGTTAAGAGAAAATCGCCTGTAAAGACATTCGTCACAATTACACAAGTCCCGCTTGTAGCGCTGACCCGTAGGAATCGATTTAAAGTTACTGAGTTTTCGATCACTTCTTAAATTAAAATCTTTTTAATTTGTAACGTTTTGGTTTATTTTAAAATAATCTTCAGAACTTATGTTGATTGTTCGTAAGTACTACACTATTTTGGCTTTAAAAACTAACATATTTTTAATTAAATGTTAAAAACCTGTTAGTTTTTATAGTCAAAATAGTGTAGTAGTTATGAACAATCATCATAAATTCTAAAGATGGTTGTAAAATAAACAGAAACGTTAACAAATTAAAAGTATATTACGGATAATCAAACAAACTACCAATAAACACGCAAAACAGTCGCAGTTTCTATTCTTAAAAGTAACTATTGTTTAACTTTTGCCAGTCAAATATTGCTAAAATTATTGATAGGTATTTAAGCAAATCTAGTAGGGAGTACTGGTATCATTCGTCAGGACACGCCTGGCTTCCATATAGCTGTTAAATAAGAAGATGAGAGAAATGAATCCTTATCTAATGGAAATATTTTATAAATTATATTTATGCAACAGAACAAAGCACACATTTAAAAACTAAATTTTAAATAAATAACTAACAACTAGAGTAGCAAAAATATATTATTAAAATTGGGGAGCCTGATTGGGGATAATGTGGGTTCTCTGGTAGGCTGTATTTGCCAGCTGGATTCCGGAGATCACAGAGTTAGCGGCCAATAGATCGAAATATGGTGGAAAATACAGCAAAGATATCAGGCGCAGGTATTCAATGCAGTCACAGACCAGGCCTGGCACAGTAGTATAAGGAGGATTTTAATTATAGGATACACCTAGAATCGGTAAACAATTAGGATCAAACGTCGGTAAATTAAATTTGATCAACTACTGTGCGTTAATAAATGCCTAAAGTTTTTTTATTTTGATCAGGATTGAATTTTTGATTTACAGTGGATATTCTGCAGATTGTTAAAGTGTTTTTACCTTTGGACTTGTAAATAATTATTGTTTTAAATAGATTTCATGAATGGAAAATTATTATAAATGAATGAGAAATTTTTATAAATGCGTGTACATACTGAAAATGTGAAATTCATTATTTTTATTTCTTTAATAATTTAAATACATTTCTGGGAAATGATATAACTTATATGAGTACACTGATTCTCTGTGACGCAAATCTTGCAAACGAATGAAAAATTGACACCATTATTCAAAAAATTGTCTTCTTTGGGGTCGTATTCTATAATTAAAATTCTTTTTTAACTGGAATGAAGCTCTAATGATTTTAATTGAGTTTTAATGACATTCTGTAGTGTTTCGCTATTAATCAAAATTTTAATATTTAAGCTCCACTTTGTTTCTATCGAGATATACAGTGTGGTCATTTAAGTGTGCAACATATGGGAAATTTTTTTATTACCGATTTCTCAGAAAATTTTATTCTTGATAAAAGTTGGTGCATCTTCGATAATAATATTGGGTGTACTTGGAATGGATGCAAGTCAAACGGGGTAGGGCACAGAATATAAAACTTCTACAAGAATACAATACCACTATTTCAGAAAATTCAGCAAAATGTTATTAAGAAAAGGTGTTTAGAATTAAAAGTTATGGATAGGTTTGAAAACATGACCTCCTAAAATAAAAAATAGAAAAATTTTTTGAAAATATTAATTATTTCCCAAAAATTTTTTTTTATATTCACCCTAAAGACCTTCATAAATTACACAAAATCAAATCAATTTCACATATCTTTGTTCAAATTCAAGCAAATTTGTAAAATTAACTTAGCTTTTTAATTTATTAAGGAATCACAAACTTCATATTTGTTTGCAAGGACATTAAACACAACTTTAAAATACCCTAAAAATTATTTTTAACAAGATAAAACATTAGTAATGATAATTTTCAAATTAAAAAACTCTCATTTAAATTACAAATTATTTATTTTAAATGTTTATTATAAAATTGTACAAAATAATCGACAAACATGAAATCCTACTAAAATAATCGCAGATACCTATGAAAAAAAACAAATAAGGGTTGAAAGTAAACATTATGACAGTTTGGTGGCATTATTCATTCTTAAATAATAATTATTGTTGTTAGTTGATCTCAAATGCCTCCTCCAGTACAGTTAACGTTAGCCGAAAAGGCAGAATTAGTGCTAATATGTGGGGAGAACTATAAAACAGTGCGTAAAGCAGAAGATATATTCAATGAACGACATCCAGATAAACAACTCCACTATTCAACCATAAGCAGAATTTTAAACAATTTTAAACAGACAGGGTGTTTAGAGTATAAATATAAAAATGAACGTACCAAAACTGTATGTACTGAAGAAAATCAATTAGAAGTACTTCAAGCAGTTGTTGAAAACCCTAAAACATCCACCCAAGAGCTGCATGCTTTTCCGGGTATAAAAAACCTCTATTAAGAAGATTCCTAAAAAACAAAAATATCACGCCTATAAGCCAATGTTTATTTGCACGTTTCAAAGACTAAACTATGACTTGCGGTATGATTTCTGCATGTGGATTCAAGGAGAAATAGAAGATCAACGTGATTTTTATAGACACATACTTTTTGGGGATGAATACACGTTTACTACAAATGGCGTTGTTTCTTACCAAAATTGTAGGTGGTGGTCGGACGAAAATCCAAATTTTGTCATTGACAACAAACACCAGTATTACCAAAACACAAACGTTTGGTGCGGTATTATTAACGACAAATTAATAGGGGCGTTCTTTTTTCGCCAAAACCTAACTGGTGATACCTATTTACATTTTTTGGAAAACGAACTAACAGATTTTTTGAATAATATGAGTATACAAAAACGACGTAAATTATGGTTTGTACATGATGGTTATCCGGCTCATTCTGCTAGAATTGTTTCTGAATGGTTAAATGGAGAATTTGGTGATAAATGGTTAGGACGAAATACCGATCCACGGTGGCCTCCTCGTTCGCCAGATCTCTCCCCACTAGATTTTTTTATGGGGATATTTAAAGCAAAAAGTTTACAAGGATCGACCCTTTAATAATGTTGGGGAGCTTGAAATTTCGATACGATTTTATAGCAGAAATTGTCCAGCAGGTGTATTGCGATCCACGCTTAGTGAATTTTATGATCGGACAATTAAATGCATTGAACATGAAGGTGGACATACGGAGACGCGTCGATAATTTTTTTAAACATACATAATTTAATTTTTTTCTGCATATCAAATATTTTCTGTTTAATTTTTTAAAATTTGTTTATTGTTAAGTTATAATAAAAATAAGTCGATAAAAATTAACAAGATCATTGGCACCATATTCAAATCCGTTTAGGAACATTGTATTTCTTGACTTTGCAGACATAATGCATATTGTTTTGTTAATAATGCCACACAATGCCATTATGTTAGTAGGATTTTATGTTTGTTGATTATTTTGTACAATTTTCTAATAAACATTTAAAATAAATATTTGGTAATTTAAATGAGAGTTTTTTAATTTGAAAATTATTATTTTATCATTTATCATTTATCATTTTATCTTGTTAAAAATAATTTTTGTGTTTAATGTCCTTGTAACAAATATGAAGTTTGTGATTCCTTAATAAATTAAAAAGCTAAGTTAATTTTATAAATATGCTTGAATTTGAAAAAAGATATGTGAAATCGATTTGATTTTCTTTAATTTATGAAGGTCTTTAGGGTGAATATAAAAAAAAAATTTTTGGGACATAATTAATATTTTCAAAAAAATCTTGTTTTTTATTTTAGGAGGTCACGTTTTCAAACCTATCCATAACTTTTAATTTTAAACACCTTTTCTTAATAACATTTTGCTGAGTTTTCTGACATAGGGGTACTTTATTCTTGTAGAAGTTTTATATATTTTGCCCTACCCTGTACACCGTTTGACTTGCATCCATTCCAAGTACACCTAATATGATTATCGAAGATGCACCAACTTTTATCAAGAATACAATTTTCTGAGAAATCGGTAATAAAAAAATTTCCCATATGTTGCACATTTAAATGACCACACTGTATTTTTACTGTAGCTTCACAATCTGTACCTAAGTACATTAAAAATTGGTTAGCGATTAGCAGCATAAAGGTTAATTTTACGTGTTATCATAGTAACTTAGACCTATGAACCCATTTCATAAAGTAAGTTCTATTAGCTGATAAGAGTGAAGTTTAGTAACGCATTCGCTTGATCAATATTGCGTTAATTTTCCCTTTTATCACAAAACTCGGCCAAATACCCATATTTGAAGCATAATTACCTACAACTTAAACAAGTTTGAATTTATAAAGTAATAAAATCAGAAAAAGAAAAATGGACCAAGTTCACAAATTTTTGTTTTTTGCTTTTATTAATTCATTAATCAAAATTTCTTTAGTTAAAAACTGTAGGTAATTGTACTGTACTCAAGGACGGGTATATGGCCCCTTTCTAAATAAACTAAAAAGGATAAGAAATATTGATCAAAAAATGAACTGGCGAATGCATGACTAGACTGCACTCTCAAAGAATAACTTAAAATAAAGGACGCCATGATTAATTAAAGGTGGTGGAGCGGAACGGAATATTATTTTAAATACCTCTAAATTGTAATATCGCTAGTCGATTTTTCAGGCGCTAAAATCTCAGCACTGACTGACTAATAAAATCGGATTATCGATTCGCGATTTTCGAAAAAATCACATTTGAAATGTCGTTTAGCGGGATTTTGTTGGCAAAATGTCGCTATTTATTATTGAATTGCTTTTACTCTATACTTTTTAACAAGAGCACTGAGCCGAGCAGGCATTTGGCGCCACTTTGAATTATATGGTAAAACATTGAAATTTGGGTCATACAAAAATATACTGTACAAATAGAGTGGATTGTCCATATTATGCACTTTTATTGTACAAATTACTATTTTTTGAGGTATTTTTGAGTTCCAGTTTACTAACCGACTATTAAAAGTACAATTCTTCAAGGTTAATCTTTCCATTTCATCTTAAGTATTTTTACGTATACAGGGGGTTGCAAAATCGGTGCTCACCCTTTGTATCTCGTAAACAATACAGCAAATGATGGCAAAGTTGCTCAATTGGTATGTCGTGGAAAAATTTAAAATTCTTAACAATTCTTACAAACATTTTTTTTTTCTAATTTGAACATAATATTTGCTGTATCAGTTTCCATTTAAAAGTCCCAATGGTGAGCGTCGAATTTGTAACACCCAGAATATAAAATTTTTTAGACGATTTAAAAATTCTCTCCTTAATTTTATTTCAAAAAATCATAGCCTCTTTTATTGTTGTGGATTTCTTTCAGCGACATTTTAAACTTTATTTTTTAAATTAATTTTTTATCAAAAGAAAAATATATTCTTATTTTAAAATTACCTTTGTAACAATGCTGAATACGATCAGATTAAATTGAATTAAAACTGTGTGGATTTTGTTGCTGCGAATTTACCTAAAATACAGGGTGTTCCACCGAGAACCGCCTCGATCCATATAGGTATAGAAAACTATACATAGGAAAATTTTAAAAATTTGACAGTATACTAGTGTTGATAGGGACAACCCGGCTAAAATATTTTCAATATGGTGTCACTTCCGGTTAAAATAAGCAAGTTGACACCAACTTCCGGTTATACTGGAACTTGCGAAGTTGCTTATTTTAAATGGAACACCCTATATAATATTACATTTTTATATTCTACGTAAGTTTTTAGGCAGATTTCGTATAACATGTCCTATACCTAAGTCTAAGATTTTTTAACATGCTAGTTTTTATGTTAAATATGACGTTTGCAAGCCTTATTATTATCAATTTTTCTTATAAAGAAACCTTAATTATTCAATTTAAGTGGGATTCCTTGTTGAAAACCTGCTTTAATAGATTATTTATAATATTTTAGTAACTTTTAATACAGAGTATTCATATAATAAGATTAAAAATAAAAGTGAAAAAACTGCAAAAAATCTAGATTTTCAAATAATATGGAAACTCCAAAATTTTATAATTATTTTTCATTTAGCATTAAAAGTAAGGGTAAGTTTGTGTAAGGTTATCTATTTTGAAAATCTTTAGTTTTCCACATATTGCCAATTTAATATTTTTATATAGTGATTTTACTGCGTATTTTAAGTTCAGTTGTTCCTAGTTGGTCAAATGCTAA
Organism: Polydrusus cervinus; assembly: GCA_935413205.1. NCBI lineage: Eukaryota > Metazoa > Arthropoda > Insecta > Coleoptera > Curculionidae > Polydrusus > Polydrusus cervinus. The sequence continues at coordinate 43,621,164 of OW284513.1, read as the reverse complement.
AGAAATCTAAAAAACTGTCACTTGCCATTTGATAATTATAAATAATTATGCCGGGGCGCTTGAATTGTACAAATCGTCATAGTCAACTAGAAGTAACTGAACTTAAAATCCGCAGGAAAATCCCTATATATTAAATTGACAATATTTGGAAAACTAAAAGTTTTTTGCAGGGAAAATCTTACACAAACTTACCCTTATTTTAATGCTAAACAAGAAATAAATATACAATTTTAAGTTTCTATTGGAGAATCAAGACTTTTTGCAGCCTTTTCTATTACATTGTTAATCTTATTGTTTGAACACTATTAATAGTTATCAAAATATTATTACCATTAATAGTTATCAAAATATTATAAAAAAATCTATTATAGCAGTTCCTTTTCAACAAGGAATCCCACTTAAATTAAATAATTATAGGGCTTCTTTATACAAAAAAATTGATAATTATTTTAAGGCTTGCACGCGTCATTTTTGACATAAAAACTTAAATTTGGCAAAAACGCTTAGATTAAGGTATAGGACATGATATACAAAATCTGACTAAAATCTTACGTAAAATCTAAAAATGTAATAACATGTGTTAATATGATATTGCATTTAAAATAAACAAGTTGACACATACTTCCGGTATAACCGGAAGTGCAACCATATTGAAAATAGTTTAGCCGGTTTTCCCCCATAAACAGTAACATACTGTCAAATTTCCAAAATGTTTCTATGTATAGTTTTCCATATACAGGGTGATTCCTACGTTGACATTTCTTTTTTAGCTGTGTATAGAAGGCATTACAATAAACAACATTTTCAAATACCTTTTTTCAAAAAACTTAAAAATAGGCGAGATACAGAAGTAAAAAATTTAAGTGCGGGCCTGGTCATCAAATCGTAGCCTGCTATACTTTATGTTGTTTGTCTTATTAGTCATGCAATTTACGGGTCTTCGGTCAGTTATTTGGCAATCCGCTGCGTTTTTTTTTCTGAAGCAAGTTAATTTTAAATTGGTGAAACGTGAAAATGGTAAAATTTGAAAACAATAAACTAGTAGATATGGCGCTTATTTACGGTGAGTGTCGTCAAAGTGCGGCTGCTGCTTCGAGTTAGGCAGGACCGTATTTGATCCTTAATGTAATAAATGAATGTAAAAGTACCTTATTTTTGAGTTTTTTGAAAAAGGTATTTAAAAATGTTGTTTATTTTAATGCCTTCTATACATAGCTAAAAAAGAAGTATCAACTTAGGAATCATCCTGTATAGATCGAGGCGGTTCCCGGTGGGACCCTCTGAATAAAAAGTTCCTGATAATATAAGTAAAAGATATTCAGAGAGAATAAAAAGTAGTAATTTTTCTATAGTTTTCTTTATTCCTATAAGTTGAGCTTAAATATTCTAGGCACTTTTAATATTAACTGCTTTAAATTAATTTTAACATTGTAAATTCGCAATAGCCTAGTTAATGGCATGCTTATTACAGTAGAGTGCCTAGTTTTTAGATAAAAGTATTTAATTGGAACGAAACAAAAATATTAACTCCAGTGTAATATGGGTGGTGGAATCACAAGAGTAATATTTTTGAAAAGTTGGCATTTACCTTTACTTTAGGTTCGAATATTTTGGCATGCTGTGCTAGGCTAGCTGTCGAAATTTACATTTTTTTCATTTTGTATGCTTTTTCGATACTTGTCAATACCCACTATTGTTTTAAAAAACGTAATTTTTTACCAGAAACCTTTAATTCAATGGCATTATAGCATACAGAATGGGGTACTAGTGATCCAGTTATTTATTAGTTTAGCTACTTTTTATTTATCCCAATTTATGATTTTTAAAAGAATAGTATTAAAAAAACTTAAGGTTTGGACCACTAAGCATCGACTGCCTCCTAGATCTTATAGCTAGACCAAGTAGGTAGTGATTAGAAGCACTTTAATGCCTGCACAGCCTTTCTGAGCCACGCACGGGTCTAAATTTAATCAAGAGAAAAGCAGATAACGAAAATATTCCAGTTTATCGAAAAAAAGGTCTCAAAAATAAATTTCATAATCGTTTAAACGTATTACAACAAAATAAACGTTAGTTTTCCGATATTATAAAGGCATTAAATCGTTAAATATAACCTTTTCACATCATGTATGTTTAGAGGAAGTGAATAATAAATTAAGTTTATATTTGAAATTTGAAATAAAAGCATTTTATTCCTGATGTCAATGCAGAGAGTCATTAATTTAAGTTTTTTGATTCTGGTCATTACAATACAGCTCCTTGAATAAGGTTGGTCTGAATACTTTGTCTCATCCGTTATGATGGTATGTTCATGTTTGATTCACCTTATTAATGGTAACATTTGCACGGTACCTTTTACTAACCTTGGCCAAGGGTGTCATAAATTCAAGGGTGACCATTGAGATCTCGGAAAGTATAAGATATACATACGAACAAATTTAAATTGTGGAAGAATTGTGAGTAAATTTTGTGCTCAACAAAAGCTATTTCGAAATCTGAAATAAAATATCCAGGTCCGTATTTAAAAAAATATAATTGATAATGGACACAAAACATTAATTTTAAAAATCGATTAGATCCAATTGTAAAGAAAAAAAAAATAAAACAAATTTTTCAAATTTCGCTTCTTTTCCAGACATCTCCAGAAGTACTAGGTAATTCTTTAATGTATAAAAATCATTTTGTTTGAGCACCATATTGTTCAACTTTGTCATAGTTTAAACTTGTTCGTATCTCTTATGATTCCCGAGATCTCAATGTCATCCTTGAATTTGGGATACCCAATACAGCGACCACCAAAAAGTGTGCAACATATGGATTTTTTTTTAAATTTAATAAATGTAAATTATTTTAAAAAAGTTCTGCATATCTTGAAACCAAAATAATACTCAATAAATCCGGTCTTATAATAATATAAGGAAAAGTTAAAAGTTCCGAAATGCCTTAAAAGTAAAGTACGCTTATTTTTGATTTTGAAAAAAAAAGGTATTAAAAAAGGGTTGTTAACCGTAAATATTATGACAGAGCAGCAAATGTGACATTAAAAATAATGTTGTACAGCGTATTTTATTTTTGGAGGAATCACAAGTATTTTATCTAACTGAAGTTTTGTAATACATTTTAATTTAATAAACTAATATATTATTATTTTTTATATTATTAATATTAAAATTATCTTTTGTCTAAAATAGGCAAAAATTGATTTGAAATTAAAACAACTCTATTTAATACAATGGTTTTCTAAAGTAAAAAATGACGTTATTTTACTTTTAAGTAGTTTTACCGGATTTGATTGGTATAATTTGGTTTGTAGATATGTGGAACTTTTTCGAAATAAAATTTTTTAAATACTATTTATTTTTTCTTATACTGCATTTTTTTTGGCAGTCACTGAAATAAAATAAAAAAATTAAAACATACCGGTTCATTTTAGAAATGTGATTTTTGAATTATTTAGCAAATGAAACTAACTTTATCTGAACTGTATGTTATACAGCCAATACTAATGTCAATATACATAAATACTTTTAATTAACTAACCAACAACTTTCACAATGGCAGAAATACTTTACTCACAATCACAGTGGCCTTAATTTACTAATCAGGCAACTTCGATTATGAGTTAATAATGTCATTTATGTCACAGTTAACGTTGCTGGTTAGATAATTATTATTAGAAATTTGTGTATAACTCAACATAAGAGATTCAAATAGTTCATTCAATGTTTAATTTTAAGTAGATTTAAGTACATTAAGGGCCGTTTTGATTAAATTTAATTTTGACTTTTAATCATTTCTATTTAAAATGTTTAAGTGTTATAATATATTAATAATTATTGCATATACCATTAAAAACATTAAATATGACGTGGCCGTACAATAGATTAAAGTTTTTTCAGCAGACAAAAATTGGTAAAAAAGGTGTTTTTATAGATATGAAAAAGTATTTTGCCTTTTAGTTTATGGTAAAATATGGAATAGATTCCAATGCATTAACCTCTGAGGCTCCCCAATTACTGGTCCTATGTTTTGTAATTTCATTTTTGTTTCTACCATCGTCCTCATCCTACTATGATCCTATTCTTCCAATATCCAAAAAATATCGCTTATAACAAATTTTTTTAAGGAATTATGTGGTTACGTCTTATTTTTATTTTATCCATGACAGCTGTTTACTTCTTGCAATAATTAAAAAAAAATCCCTGTCGCACGCAATGTGATTCTTCGGTAAATTTTTTACGGTATCCATTGTAATTATGTTATTTTAATATCTATCCTTTATATATATATGATTATTAATAAAGTCGTTCAATGCAAAAACTATATATTTTTGTATATACAGGGTGGGAAACTAAATTCGCTAAAAGTTTAGGAAAAAATATTTTTAAAACATGGGAGAACACGTCGATTGAGATTTTGAATGAGCTACTTTTTGGCATCAAACAATTTTTTTTTATCCCCTGTATAAGGTGAAACATAACCCAACTTAATTTTTTCAAATGGGAAGATACCACTTATGATACCTGTTTGGAAACTTCTTATGAATAGAAAAATTTACTATATATTGTTTTTAATTTATTTTCATTGAACTTTCGTTAAAACAAATTCACTAGAATGTTGGAATAAAATATGAAAATATGTTTTGTGGGCTTCATACTCATAAATTTGTTATTTCAATCCTCTTAAGGAGGTAAAACATAAAGAATAAAAGTAAATTAAAATTTAAAACAATAGGATATTCAATTTTCTCACTAAAAGAGCTTTCCAAAAAAGATTTCATAAGTGGTATTTTCCCATTTAAAAAAAATCAGTTAGGTTATGTTTCATCTTATACAGTGGGTCAAAAAAAATTTTTCTTGGTGCCTAATTGTAGTACATACAAAATCTCAATCAACCCGTTTTTCCATTTTTCGAAAATATTTTTTCGTTAACTTCTAGCGAATGTGTTCCAGTTAAAGTCCCCACCCTGTATATGTATTATTAATTAGGTATACTAGTCAATTGTATCTAGATTTAATAAAACTATTTTTCCGAAAATAATTTATTGCAAGAAGTTATGCCTTTGTGAAATGCCAAAAATTATGCAAAAATGTTTATTTGTCTGGCTATAGGCGATTTTCGCCAGTTGTATCCCAGAAATCATTGACTTGATCGGGACTAGACCAAAATATGGCGGCACCCTGAAGAATGAACGTGGCCGAAGGTGAGAAATTCTAGAATTTGTTTTGCATTTGGACCTATTTCGTTTACGGTCCTTAGAAATGGTTAGAACCAACATACGTAAACCAATGCGTTATGCGATAGTCTATATATGTGGATAATTTTATCTTAAACAAGCGACTAAGCAGTGCCTAAAATGTTATTTATTTAATAAATTTTGTTATATTTGTTATAAAATTATTTATAATATCCTTAAATAAGAATTATTTTAATGGCTCATGAAAGAACATTTTATGAGATTAAGCTGATAAACAAAGGCAGTAAAGTATTTAACTTGTACGCTTGTGCTATAGTTATTGCCACGGCCTTATAGTCAGTAGCGTCTCATAATTGGTTCATTATTGAGCCAAAAAAAATCACTTTATAAAAAATCACTGCTAAGTCCTTTATAAAAAATGGGACAAGTAATAATGTATCTAACATTAGCCTTTTCCTGTTTTTATTAAAAACTAGTAATTAATGTTTCTCGATGTGTGCTGATGTCGTAGAAGGTCTAAGTGCTCAAAAGCTATATTTCCTGCACGCTTTTTGTCTTCCTTAATTGTTACTGTTTTTGTATTTTTGTGTAAGTGTGTTTTTAATTTTATTCTCTTATTATACAAATAGGTTTTCATACTTAGGTAGAATGCTCAGGCATATACTTAAAAAATAATTATTAAGTTTGATTAAAACAAATAATTTTTAAAAACTGATAATACGGAAGAACTTTTTTTAAATTTTACTAGATATTATTTTATTATTAAAGCAGTTCATCTTTTTTTGCTAATCCAGTAGAAATATACCGTTGTTTCTGTGTTAGTTAGTGGTTTGCATGAACATGACATGATGTGGCGTTATAAAATAAAAAAATAGATTAAGGTTTAAATTAATTTTCTTATTGGAATTTATAAAGTGCGTGGCCAGGCTGTGGTTAGGTGTTTCCACTTTTAGATGTGTATATAAAATTCATTACAGACATAGAATAATTCAGTTTAACAATTATTGTATATTTTCATTATTGCACAAGGAAAATTACATTTTTTTAATGACTTATTTTTCTAGTTGCATGTATTTTCTAATTTTAACTAAAAAATTTTTCAATTTAAAAATTTACCAACTGTTAGAAAATAAATAAAATTTGCATTTTGTAATTTATTTTTTTACATATAGGCACATAGTAGTGTGTGGACACATTACGTACGAGTCAGTATCACATTTTTTAAAGGACTTCCTTCATGAAGATAGAGAAGATGTCGACGTGGAGGTGGTGTTTCTTCACAGGTATACATTTTTGTTTTGATTTTGTGTTAATTATAAAATTATTTCATAGAATTTAATATGACGTTTTAGTAGTAATTTTAAAAATTGACTATATCGGCACAGCGATATTTCGTTTCATATTTAAAAGATTTATTCCCTAATTAAACAAATCTGGAAATTTTTTTTAATGTTTTTAAATTTAAGCTTCCAGTGAACTGTTTACAAAATCATAATTGGATTGATTAGTTTTTTCTAGCCCATTAGTCAAAGCTCAAAATCAGTCATTATGTATGTAAAGTTCGCGTAGCAATTAAAAATGTTGGAGCTGTTGTCATTTCTTGCAATTTTTTCGAATTAAAATAAAATGCTAGGGTCTTTTCCGAGGAGACCTATAGATTAACGTGGGTTTCGAACCACGATCTTCAGTAATGCGATACTTCCCCCCCCCCCTAGAAATAACCCTCGGTTTCTTACGCCATTGGATGACCTCCCGATTGGGAAGTGTGTACCTTCTTCCGCACCCCACGAGATATTCGTTCTCATTCGGCCTGGTTACCGGCGCGAATGGGGTGGGTTGGGAGATAATACATTTTACACTCTTCCCTGCATTCTTAAACCTACTAAAATTCGGACATACTTTTTTTATTGTGCGTATGCCCACTCCGAGGATCAAACTCGGAACGCCACGGTCGAATAATGACTCAACGCTGAGGCACCGCCGCAGTTTTGTTGGGGCTGCTTTTATTCGCAAAGTACAGAAGGTAAATAAAAAGAAAGTAAGCTTGTAGATAACAAATTTGTATTCCTTTAATAATATGTTAATATATACCAGTTTTTCGCGGGAGGTGGGTGGCTCGGCCTTATAATTGGGTGGGCACATGGGGGGGGGGGGGGGCACTTAGTTTTAGGATGGGCTTGTGCCCTACCTGCACCGCCTGGTACCGTTATTGCTGAAGAAAACTATTTAAAGTTCAGATTTTAATTCAAATTTAAGTGAGGAAAGGCGGCATATTAAATAGATAGTTTCTACTAACAACTTTATATTTTGTGACTTAAAATCTTTTACAACAGAATATCTTTTATTTTTATGGTGTTGATGACCTTTTTCATCAGAATATCTTTTATTTTTACGACGTTAATAAGCTTTTACATCAGGATATCTATTATTTTTATAAAGTAAATAAGCTTTTTCATCAGGATATCTTTTATTTTTACGATGTTGAATTAGCTTTTACATTGGGATATCTTTTATTTTTATGACGTCAATGAGCATTTTCATCAGAATATCTTTAATTTTTGCGACGTTAATGAGCTTTTACATCAGAATATCTTTTATTTTTATGACGTCAATGAGCGTTTTCATCAGAATATCTTTTATTTTTACGACGTTAATGAGCCTTTACATTGTGCTACAAGGATAAAATGGTTTGTCTAAAGTATGAAGTTTGTAAACTAAAAGTGTTAATGTAACTTTTTGTTACCTGTACTTTTTAGAAAAGAACCTGACTTGGAATTGGAGGGGTTACTAAAACGGCACTACACTACAGTGGAGTTTTTTCAGGGTACCATGATGAACGCGGTTGACCTTGAAAGAGTCAAGGTACCGGCGGGGGAATCAATATGCTTCTCTTATTTAAATTGCACATTGCCTCATTTTTGTTTTTAAGTTTATTGTCAAGGGCCTTTAAGTCAAAAAACGATTTCTAATAAAGAATGATATTTTAGTATTTCTGTTATAGGTTTAAATTTATGGAGACAAAACGTAATAAAATGTATTTTACATTTTTTAAATATAAATACAATAATCCTTTATTCGTACAGAACGTTCTTTATTCGAAAGATTCAAAGTAACTATCCATTTACCAAAATTTACATTTTATTGGTAAAATACTCGTAGTTAACACAGTTAATGTTGTGCAACTTTAAGGAGTTATACAAAGACAGTTGTTTTACTGTTCAAAGTGGCCAAACTTCTCCAAAATAAACTTAAAGTCTACACCAAGAATTTTGTGGCATAGACTTTGAATTTCTATTCGAAAACTTCTCAAGCTTTAAATTTTTTTTAATGCAGGTTCATAATTTTGTTGCATCCAAAAATATTTCACAAAGTACTACAACGATTAACTACTTGATCAAGGCACAATCACAGACGAAATGCAGTTAAGGCATTTTGTTAATACGTGTTCTTTCAAGCTGTTTTAATCGCAGTATAATGTCTAGATACTTTTTGGCAAATCTTCGGTTATTTATAATAATAAATTATTGGAGGACAAAACATCAGTTAGATCACTTGTATCAGAAATGTAAATGATAGTCAACATCCCAGAAATGTTCTACGAGATTGAGATCCGGGCTATATGAGAGCCATTTCAATCTTGATAGTTTAACCTCATCCAGATATTCGCTTACTACATGTGCAATGTGAGGTCTAGCATTATCATGCATCAATTTTAATTGGTACCTAATTAAAAAAGCACATGGAACAACCACTTCTTGGAGAATTCTTTCAATTTTACTATGGACGTTTAGAACTCCATTTTTACCAAATACAAAGCAACTTTATATCTAAATTTTAATTTTGATTAATTAAATATAATGGTTTTTGTGTTTGTCAATAACATGTTTTAAGATTATTTTATTAAATTGTGCACCTTTAATGGTGTTTCTTTGTTTAATGCATATTAACTGTGCAAATATTTTAGGATATTTTTATTTGCTTTTGCACATTGTTGGTGCAACTATTTTAGATTAAGTTTATTTAGCTATTTATATAATTAATTACTTAAACAATCAAACAAAATGTCACTAATAATTTAAGTGCTTTTAACATACCATTGCACATACAGGGATTTAGTTCCCTAGGTGCAAACCCAAAACTCGCTATAGACAATTATTTACACTGTTAGATTTTATTTATATATACACGATTTGTTATAATTTATAACCAAGTATGTAATATATATATTTCTATTTCTATTTCTATTTTACGAGAAATGAGATAATATGATATCCAAAAACCAAAATGTTTACTACATTTACATTGTAGAAAATATTTTTCACGAGGGTATAATAAAAAAATATAATATGTATTTATAAGTTGGTTAACTAATCGTGAAAATCAAATTAAAGATAAAAAATTAGAGATCATAAAACTTAGCCAAATTTTGAGTTCTTGTCAGGGAATTATATTATATTATTATAGAAGAAATAGTCTAAATTGCTTTACATAAAAACAATGAACTTGTAGCTAATCCACACGAAAACCTATCTGTGTACACATTGTATTATCTTATATGCTATCAATAAAATTAACGGTATAAATTGGAGGTCATTTTTATGCTTAAAGGCCCTTGACTCCTACATAATATTGAGTAGTTGCTGCATGGTATATCTCAGGAATTCCAAGTTATTAGACTTTTTTTATTCCAAAAGAACCCTTAGTGCCTATTTTATGTTTCGATATTTTATTTTTGTATCTTTGGGAATGTATAGGAAGCCACCCGATCTTGAACTGGAGGGTCTCTTCAAGAGGCACTTTACGACCGTAGAATTCTTCCAAGGTACCATTATGAATCCAATAGACTTACAAAGAGTCAAGGTAAGTTTACAATGACATTACACCTGTACTTGTTGTATAGTCTATTTTTCAAATCATATTATTACAAATAAAAATTGTAGTATTTTATTCCTACTTATTACTGCTGTTGTGCCGAAATAATAGATGAAGAACTGATTATATTTTTACTGAGATTATTTCAGCAAGCTTCATATTTTGTCGAGATCATCTCATTTACAAGTTGTAAGCAGAAAGTCATGTCTGGTTACCTGGCTCCAAAAACATATAAATTTGTATTCTTCTGCATATTATTTAAAGCTGTTTGGCACTTTAAGAGTCCTTTGCCATTAATTTTTTTTATTACTATAAATCATTTTTGTATACTATATCAAAAAACCAGCCTTGCTGCTACCTAAATCTTTTTTAATCTTATGTTTTAAAAGTTTCTGCTTTCTTTATTATTTCTAAAACGGTAATAGTTTTTTATTATTGGTATATATTTTTAATAGATTCTAATTCAGGATGTAATTGGATAAATTATGTGAAAATTAAAAAAAATTTCGGCCTCTGACTCTAGGGAAGCTGGCCTCAGGTAGCTAGTTATCCATTTTTATTTTTGACTTGTAAATTAAAAGATTTTAACAAATTTTGAAGCTTGTTACAATGGCTTAAGTAAAAATGTCTCCAGCTTTTTCCTATTAACCTTGTTTAAAAAATTAGCATTCAAAGTAAGCTAGATTTACAGATTGGGCATTCTGATATTAATATACAGGGTAATTTCTAAGTTGATACTTTTTTTAACAGGGTAGGAAAGTTATTAAAATAAGCGACATTTTTAATAAACTTTTTTCAAATACCTAATCTAAAAATAAGCAAGAACCAAGCTCTCACATAATTATAAAAACCATAATTCAGTTCTATATGTTGCTGATAAATTCTATGACGTTTATTTTTTTTTTTCTTGTAAATCATGCAGTGTACCGGTCAGTTCGTTGTGAACTAGTCGCATAGTGTTTATATTGTGGGGTATATAACAGAAATTAACAAGTGATTACATCCCTAGATTTTTGATATAGCGTGATATTCGTAACTTAAGGAAGTAAAGCTATATTATGAATGCATTTTTTCCTCAACAATCGTTCCCCACGCTAATATTAAAAGCAGCACTATTACAAACAATTTTTTTTAAAGAACAATAGATTAGTAAAGTTTCCAAGTTGAACTTTAGTATTTTCTTTATCTATAACCAAACTGGCACCCATAGAAATAGTAAATGTTGTTAAGCACGAAATATGTTTACTAAATTGTTACATATTTTTTACTGTGAAGGTTCAAACATAACAGGGTGTCGATGTTAGGTAATACATCTTGCAATATTTATTAAATACTTTAATGGAGGGAGTTTGTTGAGAGCGGTCAAATAAAATACGGAAACCAATTAGCTTCAATGCCGACGTTTCGACGTTTATAACATCTTCCTCAGGGTATGAAAACGACAGGCTTCTCTGGTCAATGTTAAATTCAAAATCAGGAAAATATAAATAAATATTTTTTAAAAGGGTTTCTCTTGTTCATTTAAATTTATTCAAAATCAGGAAAATAAAGATAAGCATTTTTTTGAATGATTTCTTTAGTTTGACGACTGTTGTCAACTGAACAATGGAACAACAATATTAAAAACAAGAGAAACCCTTTTAAAAAATGTTTATTTATATTTTCCTGATTTTGAATTTAATATTGACCAGGGAAGCCTGTCGTTTTCGTGCTCTGAGGATGACGTTATAAATGTCGAAACGTCGGCATTGAAGCTAATTGGTTTTCGTGTTTTATTTGACTCCTATCAACAAACTCCCTCCATTAAATTACCAAATTGGGTTACAAACTTATCACTGTATTTATTAAATACGTTTGATAAGTTATAAGATATGAAGAAGCATTTACGTCTATAAAGTTATCGAAATATTAATGGGTTCTAAAGAATTTTAAAATATGGTAAATCATTCAAAATTATATTTTTTTAAAATAATTGTTTAAAGTCAAAATTTTAAGAAAAGTGAATTAATAATACTGCTTTTTTTTTTGTTTAAATATATTTTTATGTAACTATGTAGGTTTAATTGATATTTTAACAGTATCAGATACATAAAAACTATTATAAATATGTTTGGAAAAATAGACTATGAACACTGAGCAACTTCCACTAATTTCACATTATAAAACTAACATCGATTAACCAAAAATTAAAATTATTACATTTAAATAATACTAAATATGAATTAGCACAACAACTAAGTAGTTTTTAAACAGATAAAATTTGTTTTTTAAAGAATATTTTATAATTTAAAATGTCCAAAACACATTTATTGTAAACTCTGCACTCTGCAAGTCTGCACCCAATTCAAAATTACTGTTAGTGATTTATCGCTATCATATAGAGAGCAGCAGGTTGTACGAAGTTGGAGGAAATAATTACAGTGTATTTTTGAAATTCTAACATAGCAGAATATTTATTTTCCTGAATTTTTTCCTCTGACTTCGTACAAGCGGCTCTCTATATGAAAGCGATAATTCACTGATAGTAATTTTGGACCTGGAGTACAGTTTTATTTAGACTTGGATTTATGCAATTTCGTACACGTTTATTAGTAAGGTTTTCGTGGAAATAAAAGGTAACGACCTTTACATGAAAATAACTCATTAATAAAAATTTAGCAGCAGAAAAGAAAGAATTTGTAAATTAAATGATTAAATTAGATCACACATAAAATGCACCATTGTGCTAAAATATAATTTTATATTTGAAAAATTCGAAAATAAACCCGTACATGTATGCTATACGCATAATCTAAAACTCGATGACGGAACGTAAAAATTGGGCATTTTTTCAAAAATTAAAAAAAAATTTTAACAGAGATAAATTTTATAAATTAATATTATACTTTAACCATTTAATTTTAAAAGTTTTTTTCTCCTGTTTTGTTAATAATAATATTAATAATTTTATTTTGTCACACGTTAAAATTAAATTTCTAATTTTTTATGGGTATGACATCTGCAGAAGGCAATAATACCTTTTGGCCTATTATATTATACAGGGTCCTGCAATAGTGCGTCAGGCTTCCATAGCTCCTATACGAATTAAGTTAGAAATTTCATTTATATGCTGACTTAAACTATATCATAGGGTGCATTTTAGGAAAATATTTTCTCATACACAGGGTGTCCCAAAAAAGTGTGACAACCAAATTTTTTATTTTTTTAAATGGAGCACCCAGTATTTTTGTGCATATTTAGTTTCGTATTACTGTCCTTTATAATATTCCAAAATTTCATTTAATTTGCTCTGGTAGTTGAAGAGTAATAAATTAAAAACTGAAAAAGTTTTGCAGTCCTAGAAAAAAAATCAATAAAACAATCTAATAACGTTTTTGAAACCATAGCATTAGGTGAGATTTATGACCAGGGGTCTAGAAATACTATAAATCTAGTAGTGTTTATTTATGTTATACAGGGTGTTCATAATAAGATTTCAAAAACGACACATTTTAAAATATTTTTCTCGAGATTTTTAAATGGAACACCCTGTATATTATTTGGCTATTTGATGTAGATTTCTAAAGCCATTTTTTTTGTAATACAAGCATGTAAGTTATTTTGAGCCGTTTCCGAAATAATTGCAAATTTCATAAATTATGTTGTTTAAATGGACTATTTATTATTAAAATTAAGCATAGGCGACTAGAATAATCATTGTAAACTACAGTAAATGCTCAAAATGCCTTCCATTTTGATCTGTACACACATCAACACGTTCTTGAAAAGATCTGTTCACATTCCGTAACATCTCAGGTGAAATACTAGCAAACGCGTCGCTTATTCTTTGCTGCATATTAATTGCAGTTGTTGGAACATCTTCATAAACAATTTGCTTTTCGTGTCCCCATAAAAAAAAGTCAAGTTTTGTTAGATCCGGCGATCTAGCTGGCCAGACGGTAGGTCCGTTTCTACCAATCCACTGGTTGCAAAAAGTAACATCTAAATGAATTCTTACCTACATCAAGTGCAAAATGTGCCGGAGCACCATCCTGCTGAAACCACATCCTATTCCTAGTATATTAAGGAACGTCTGCCAATAAACCTGGTAAATCATTTTGTAGGAAGTTTAAATACATGGGCCCATTAAGATGACCTTCAAAGAAATGCGGACCTATCGAAATATCACCAATGATTCCACCCCACATATTTAATGACCACCGGTGCTGTCGATCAACTTGTCTCATAACTTGCGGATTTTCTGTGGCGTAATAATGAAAGTTATGCCTATTTACACAACCGGTGTTATGAAAGGTTGCTTCGTCGGTAAATAAAACATAGTTAAAACACATAGGATTCTCTTGTATTTTAATTTTTGCCCAGGCACAAAATTGTGATCGATTTTGAAAATCTCTATCACTAAGCGCTTGATGTAATTGAATGTGATAGTCATGGAATCGATGCTTTTCTTAAATCCGTTGTACAGATCGTTCACTTATACCTGTGGCTTTGCTGATTTTATCTTGGCTTACATGTGGATCTTTTTTTACCGTTAATAACACCGCAAATTCATTTTCCTCATTGGTAGCAGTCTTTGTTCTTTCTTCTTTTGTGTACACAACATTTCCCGTTTCAACAAATCTTAATAGTAATTTTTTGAAACTTTTTTCTTCCGGATGTCTTCTTTCTGGATAACGTGACGCATAAATTCTACTTGCTAACAAACAATTTTTTTCGCTCTCACCAAGTACAAAGATCATATCAACTTACTCATCTTTAATAAAGTTTATTTTAATATCTTATAACTTATTCGCCCTCAATAACAACTTTTGAAAATTGACTTAAGAACTTGTCAAACTATAATAAATAAATGATTGTTTATTTTATTTCAAAGCCTACCGTGGTTTTTAGGCATAACCCTTACTATAGGGAACCATTTTGCTAGTATTTCACCTGCGATGTTACGGAATGTGAACAGATCTTTTCAAGAACGTGTTGATGTGTGTACAGATCAAAATGGAAGGAATTTTGAACATTTACTGTAGTTTACAATGATTATTTTAGTCGCCTATGCTTAATTTTAATAATAAATAATCCATTTAAACGACATAATTTATTAAATTTATTTAAAATTATTTCGGAAACGGCTAGAAATAACTTACATGCTTGTATAATAAAAAAAATGGGTTTAGAATTCTACATCAAATAGCCAAATAATATACAGGGTATTCCATTTAAAAAACTCGAGAAAAAATATTTTAAAATGTGTCGTTTTTGAAATCTTATTATGAACACCCTGTATAACATAAATAAACACTACTAGATGTATAGTATTTCTAGACCCCTGGTCATAAATCTCACCTAATGCTATGGTTTAAAAAACGGTATTAGATTGTTTTATTGATTTTTTTTTCTAGGACTGCAAAACTTTTTTTTTTCAGTTTTTAATTTATTACTCTTAAACTACCAGAGCAAATTAAATACAATTTTGGAATATTATAACGGACAGTAATACGAAACTAAATATGCATAAAAATACTGGGTGTTCCATTAAAAAAAATAAAAAAATTTGTTGTCACACTTTTTTGGGACACCCTGTATATGAGGAAATATTTTCCCGAAATGCACCGTATGATAAGTTTAAGTCAGCATATGAATGAAATTCCTAACTTAATTCGTATAGGAGCTATGGCAGCCTGACGCACTATTGCAAAACCCTGTATACACACTCTGTTTTCGCAATATCTATCCGTTACAGTCCAAAGAAAAATAATTTTTGCCAACCTGATAACAAAACCCATTGTTCATTGCGATTGATTTAATTATTATTTGGACATTCTAAATTAAACATATTTTAAAAAGGTTAAAAACTAGTTAAAAAATAGCAAAAGGACAAGGGCCAAGTTTCGGTAAGTTGGCGCCTCAGCAAGCAAAGTTATTTTGACTAGCCTTTTTATTCTCTTAGGGCCGATACTTTCATGTTCGGTTAACTAATTTAACAGCATGGTAAAATTATTTCGCCTTTGAATAATAATATGCTGTATAATATTTTAACAAACTGTTAAACAAGTAGACCAAGAGGCGGCCGTCCCAAAACTAATTTCGTTTCTGAAATGATTACTGTCTTACTGATGAACCATAATATGACGAAACGCGTCCAAGGATGGATTTGACGGAATAAAAGAAGTCTTTTTGTCTGAATTTGTAATCTATACTAGAATCCAATTTAATGACTGTTGATGACACACTACTTTTCTGGTTACACTTTTTTACAGAAAAAACAGTTTGGCCAGAGCTGGACATTTAATCAAATAATACAAGAATTTTACCACAACAATAAAGTTGCCATTGCCATTACCCACCAATCTTAAGAGCAAACAGTAGTGGATAAGTCATCACGAACAAATACTGCATTTCCACCACAGCGTGTATACCCTACGTCTGGCAATGGCAATACAATTTCTTTTTGTACGATATAAACAGATTTAAACAATAAAATGTAATCCTAACTGGATGGAAGCCTCATGTTGGTTTACTTTTACTCGTAAACCAACATGAGGCTTCCATCCAGTTAGGATTACATTTTAATAAATTTTTTAATAGTCATCTTCCTCACACTTACATCCATTTCTCCATATTTTCTCAAATAGCCAACAATTTTCTTTTGCTTAAATGATTATTCCCATTCACTTCAGGTTCATCTTTCGACAGTTTTTTCACACAAAGATGTCAAACTTTTCATTCTACCTTTAAATTTTTTATTGTGCCTTAAGCCTCAAACCCACATATTTTTCTTTCTCACAATGCAACATTTTTACATCGAACCTACAATTGTGTTGCTCAATTAGGGTGATATCTACTGGTTTGTTTTCTTTTATTTATTCCCCTGAAGATGAATGCTTCTGCGTTCGGAACATGTAGAGAAGTTGCTTAAAATATTTCTATAATATAATAGTGGAGGAAGATTTTGTGTTCTTATTTCTTACCTTCTAAATTTCCACTCTACTTTAAGTAGGGACTATTTCTTCAAGATCAATATATTAGTTTGCCTTGTAATATATGGGTATTTATTACACGTTCACCATACCAAAATTAATGATTTTATAAGGAATGATGGATTTTTGGCTAAGTTTACGAAGCAGTTTTGTCGGATAGGATTCGTTTTTAAAATTTTCCTGATCTCGGAAACCAATTCTACTATACGCAAGAAGAATTATTAAATACAAATATAGGTCTAATAACTAATAACCTTGTTTTTTTTTGAAGTCAGTCACGATCTAAATCTAAAAGATTTACAGCACTTAGGTCACAATTAACTCATTGTGCCATCTTCCAGAAAATAGATACCCACACATAATATACAATATAAAGTCCGTACAATTACTGGCTGGATGCCCGTCACAGCTTCTGACGTAATTTTTAATTCGAGTCATGTAGTTGATTAAATCGTATAACTTTTCAATTCTGTCAGAATTTAAATAAACTTCAAAATAAGCATTTATTCTTTTGCTAAATAATAAAACATACTTATTTTCAGAATATGTTCCAATTTATCATTTTTCGCTTTTGGATTAGTTATAACCCATAAAATTAAAGTTGGTCGAAATGACAACGTTTATAAAAATGAATTTTATATCAATTGACAGGACCCTTTAACTAATAACAGAGACACAGGAGTGATTATGTATTTGCGAGTTGTGACGTGCATCCATCCAGTAATTTAATAAACTTATACTTCGTTGTATAAGTTGCATCCATTCAGAATTAGTCCAGTTCAGTTTTTTGATGGTCGCCTCTCAGCCTATAAATAAACCAACATGAACATACCGGCTTTTAATAGGTTAAATTATGCTTGCATGCTAATAGAATATTTCACTAGAACTGTTATAAAGAAACACTTTAAACGCACATATTCCGACCTTTACCATCTCCACGTGTGTTTAAAACTGTTTTAGAATTACCTTTTAGGTGAATGTTAGAATTTTTAGCATGCGATAAAATCATTTAACTTTTTGTTATCTTGTTAACTTGTTATATTCGATTTTAATTACTTAGATTTATTAAGAGGTTACTATTTAGTTTTTTGATATTTTATGATAAACATTTTAGTAAACTTTAATTTGATAAAAGAAGAAATTATTTCCGGAAAATCATCAATGACCTTTAAATGACCTTTAGCTGGTATTTCTATATTTTCGCTAATAATAACCATCCTTTAAAGTGCATCTATCTTATTTTAAAACTAAACTTTAAATTCAAATTTTTATTTGAAAATAGAATATACTTTTACATAAAAATAAAAATATTTAACAGCGTTTTTAAAAAAGATCGGAAATCCTACCTTGTAGTATTCTGGAAAATCCAAGATTAAGTGTCATTAAAAGGTTATAAGTATAAGCGCTTACATAGTAGTATGTGAAACCACATGCTTACAGAAACTTATTTAATTTTTTTCTTTCGGTTCTTGGAAGTTCTTGATTTTTAATAATTAATGTTGGTTTAAATTAAGTAATTAAATAAAATCATACCTTAGCGGTTGTCAGTATCATCCAAAATATGTTCCTTTGGCAAAATATTGTCTTTTTGGATGAGGTCGGAGTAAAAGTATGCGATTGTAATGTTAAAAACGCTCTCATTAAAGGGGTTACAAGTATCTAACCCCTGTTATTGTGCTATGTTTTTAAAGTGTCAGTGTTTTTTTATTTTGTGAGTCTGCAATTTTGATATTTTAAAAATCACTGAATATAATTTCACATTCATAGTTTTCAACAGCACATTTTCTGCAATTGTACAGTATTTGTCAGAAAATTGACTAACTTTTCTATTTTAAATGGAACATCCTGTATGTTTTTAAAGAATTAAACAGTGCCTTAAAAGGCAATTTTAATCAAAAGCTGCTTTATAGATGTTTAAAATAATTGCTATTGTTGGCTAGGCAATGGTCAAGTCTGTCTCTAGATTCCTGCGAAACGTCAAAAGTGTTCCATCGAATTTCAATTATTTCATTTGATGATTTTAAATCCCTAATTACAAATTCGTTTTTGTCAACCTTATTTTTTAAATCTCAACTCAAATAAAAGTCTAAAGGGATAAGGTCTGAGGATCTGGCAGGCCACTCAATTTCGCCTTTCCTTTCTATCCACCGGATTGGAAACATTTGAATCTATTTATCACCTAACAATGCCTATTTGATTATAAATGTGTTTCCTCTTCTGTCTAATTTAAATAAGACTTAATATTTTTTAAATCTATTACTTTGACATTGATTACAAATCCGTTTTTGTCAACGTTAGTTTTTAAATCCACCCACAAATAAAAATTCACAGGGGTAAGGTCTGGGGATCTGGCAGACCACTTAATTTCGCTTTTACTTCATATCCTATCAACTGATTGGGAAGCATTTGGTTCTATTTCTCACCTAACAATGCCTATCTGATTCCAAATGTGTTTCCTCTTTTGTCTAATTAAAATAAGACTTAATATTTCATAAATCCAATATATTGAAATCAATTTTAAATCCTTAATTACAACAAATTACAAATCCGTTTTTTGTCAACCCTATTTTTTAAATCGTCCCAAAAATAAAAATCCAAAGGGGTAAGTTCTGGAGATCTGACGGGCCACTCAATTTCGCTTTTACTTCCTATCCTATCTACTGATTTGGAAGCATTTGGCACCTAACAATGCTTATCTGATTCCAAATGTGTTTCCTTTTCTGTCTAAATAAAATAAGACTTAATGTTTCATAAATCTATTATTTTGATATTGATTTCAAATCTTTGATTATAACAAATTAGACATCCGTTTTTGTCAACCTTATTTTTTAAATCATCCCACAACTAAAAGTTCAAAGGGGTCAGGTCTGGAGATCTGGTATTCCAGCTGATTCCTCTAATTAAACTAAGATTTAATGTTTCATGTTCAATCTATTATTTTTACGAATAAATCCATGAAACTTTATATTGTTGAACTTGTCTTTTACGAAATTTTAAATTATATAGGATTTAAAATAAAAAATATTTTCTGACTAACCCTATACAATTAGGGAAAAGGTTTCGTCAGTAATAAGTGAGCTAATTTTCAAAAAAACATATTCAGTAGTTTTTAAAATGTTTGCAATATTCCACTTTTTGCCACCCGGTATAATAAGCTTCCAAGATTACCTTTTTATATGTTTCAGATTTACGCCTGTTGTACTTGAATTATAAATATTTTAAACAACTAACTATAGACTGATATTTTGTAAGAAAAAAAGACACCAAAATTGTTTATGGTCTGTTTAATTTTGCCGTGACATGTTTCGCCTTAAACTGGCATCATCAGACCTAAACAAGTGAGGACTTCAAAAAATAATTTAAAGAAAGAATTTTTTAAATTTTATTTTTTACAGACCGATTTTTAAAAATAAGTTAATTATGCAAAAAATATCAGGTTTGGAAACCTATTAGAAATAAAATCAAAATTTTTAAAAAATTGCTTTATACTTCAATATGAAAATTACATCCTAAATAGCATTTAGACTTCTGACCAACGTCGATAACTGACACCGGAACGACTATGTGGGGATTCGTGTTGCATCAAAATGGACAAATCTTATAGACGTCGATAATTTACTGTTGAAATGTACCTTTTTTAAATAAATTTTATATGGTGTACATAAAACATAACTTCATTTGTTGTTTATCTGTAGAAAGAAAACAAAAACCAGAAATTAAAATGTCGAACAGTTTGCTTGGGGAAGGATGTAGGTATAAGTAACATAAAATAAAATGTTAAAGTTTCTCGATAATGAAATTTGTTTGCGAAAATCATTTTATATAAGTATATTTTTTTATGAATGGCGCGAGAAAAAATCATTTTGGTTCATTTTCTAACTTCATCTGAATAAAGCGTTAAAAAAACAAAGTTTTATTTATATTGTCACACGTTTTTATGTTCGAAATTCCAAAAATAAAAATACTTTTATTTAATGACGTGGGAGATGCTTCACACCTTGTCAACGTGAAAATGGCGAAGTTAGCGAATGCATAAAAAATTATCCAACTCCGATTAACCTCAGATTGTGATGCAACCAATTTAGCACTTTTTCTAAAAAAGTATGGCGGTAGGCTCTTTTTTCTTTATTTTGGGACATGCTTATTGCTTGTCGGCCTACTTGCTTACAATAAAGAACTTAAACATTCACAAAACAATCCTTCAACTTTCTAAAAAATAATGATATTTTCGACAATTTTGTCTTTTTGTTTTAACTGGCCGCAACTGACGAAAAATGAAGTGACATTTTTTGTACTAAATCTGGCAGGTAGAAATGGCGACGTCTAAGCGTGGTTCACAATTTTCAGAAAATTACACTTATAAATCAAATAAAAAAAAGGTCCGACCATAAAATAACTATAAGCGCTCTGACCACTATACGACGTCTGTTTAGAGAACGAAATGTGTTCATTTTACGTCAATTTAAGGTCCATAACTGTTTATTAAAAGAAAATACTAAAAAATACGTCATTATAGATTCCAAGTTGGTCGTTGGTCAGAAAAAGGTTAATTGGGATATTTTCGTTTATTTTTGAAAACTTGAATAACAAAGGTTAAAAACATGGAAACCTTTTTCTATTTTTTAGATAATTTTTCCAAATAATTTGTACTATACTATAAAACCTATTTTGTGTACAAATAATTATGCCATAGCCAGTAGTCCAAAATATTAATACTAACAGCACAACAGGTAGTAAAACAGACCCTATAAAGTTTATTTTTTATTTTCTTTAAGTTAATATTTCTACATTTTAAAAATTTCATTTTATCTTAATCATAATTTTTTATTTAGCAAAAACTCAAAAACAAATATTTTTAGGTACATGAAGCAGACGCGTGCCTAGTGCTGGCTAACAAATATTGTCAGGATCCAGATGCTGAAGATGCTGCAAATATTATGAGGGTTATATCCATTAAGAATTATAGTGATGATATTAGGGTTATTATTCAATTAATGCAATACCATAATAAGGTAAGTTAGTCTTAAATACTTAAATGTATAAGCTAATATGACAAGGAACAGTCATTGAAATCGCACCAAAAATATAACAATTGTTGCTAACGATAGAAAAAGTTTTTAAAAAATAAAACCTTCAAACATGCTTTTAAAATAATATTTATATTAAAGCATTACAATATATTCTCAGCAGAGCTCGGCAGTAATTGCCTTAAAATTGCTTTAAGCACAATAGTGCTTCGAGCACAGTCATTGCAAGCACTTTTAAAATATAGTGCCCTTTATAAAAAGTGTTTGGTAATTGATTTTCGCATTTTAAGCTATTTAAAGTACTTGTAACCACTCAAAATTACTTTCCTTGGTAATTGGAAGTACTTAGAATTTCCAAAGTATTTGGTGCCTGATGCTGGTAATTACTTTTCCAACGGGCTTAGTGCTTTGCCTAGCTCTGGTACTCAGTAATAACACTTAACTAACTAATTTTTTAAGCTAATTGCTTAAGCATTGTCAGTTAAAATTAACTAAAACTATTTCTTCAATACTATCATACTTTTTAGTTAGGCTTATTTAATTTTTTGTCAAAAAAGTTTTTATTTTCTACTTGTTATAATTTGAACTTCTATTCTATCGTACCCGTATTTTTTTTGGCAACTAGTACAGTAAGCTACTTGCTCAATATTTTTATACAAAATATTATTTAAACACTCTATGCCCCCATCCCTTTAAGTTCTTTGGACATATATTCAATACATTTTTCTCACTTCAGTAATTGTATTTATTTTATTATTAAAATAGACTCATAAAAAATACATGATCGATTCAACAAAAATAATTTTTAAAAGCTATTAATTTAATTTGCAATGTTACTGTATGTCTTTATGTTTGTCAGGGTCAAGTCTTGCAAGCTGATCTAGAACCACTTCCTTTTATCCAACGGAATTTTATATGGTGATTCAGTTCCGATGAGAATTAATTTTTATGATAAAAAAAAAATGGAACAAGCCCGAACTTAAACCGGAACAAACCCAAACCCCTTCCTCTTATCCTACGAAGTTGAAATTTTACATTGTGATTCAGTTCGGATGACAATGCATTCTTATGATAGGAAAAAATTCGAACAAACCCAAGCAAAAACCCGAACCCTTTCCTCTTATCCTACGAAGTTGAAATTTTACATTGTGATTGAGTCCATTGACAATGCATTTTTATGATAAAAAAACTCGAATAAATCCGAACAAACGCGAACCCCTTCCTCTTGTCGTAGTTGAAATTTTATATGGTCATTCAGTTCAGATGATTATGTATTTTTATGAAAAAAAAACGAACAAATCTCAAAGAAAACTAAAAAAAAAAATGGACTAATATTAACGAAAAACCTAAAGAAAAGCTTTTATTTGTATGCGCTTAAAACAAGAAAATAAACTTTGAAATAAATCAAACCCATCTTTTTGTTATATTATAGAATTTCTAATATAGTAGCTTGCCACGAGAATAAATTTTGACACAGGTAATTATTTTAAAATTAAATCATTAAAAATAGATAGATTTAGTCTCGCGACAAGCTTTTTATCATAAATTTATATAATGTAACAAAAAAAAAGGTTTGATTTACTTCAAAGTTTATTTTCCTCTTTTTAGCGCATTCAAATAAACGCTTTTTTAAGTTGTTTTTTAATAATTTTTTTATATGATTATATTTATTCAGGAATTCATAAATCAATAAAAATTTTAGGCTTATCTACTCAACATTCCATCGTGGGACTGGAAGCAAGGCGACGATGTCATATGTCTCGCTGAATTAAAATTAGGATTTATAGCGCAGTCTTGCCTGGCACCTGGATTTTCAACTATGATGGCAAATTTGTTTGCTATGCGATCGTTTAAGACTGTAAGTATTTGCTAAAGACTACTTCCTTACATAGAATATTTTATCTAGTTGATTAATGTAAATTAAATTTCTGAAAAAGTTAAAAATTTTACATCAATTTTAGACGAAAGTATTAACAACCAGTTGTTGACTTTCACATTCACACATAACCAACCAGACGACTTTAAATACATAAACGAATAAATAAATAAAGATAGAGCTATTTACCAACGACGCGAAGATCAAACAAGTTAGACAAATAACTTAATTTATAAACGTACTTCAGTGTTTATAGGGGACATTCTATCGTATGAAATATGAACATTTACTAGTAAAATGAAAACTCTGACACTAAATCAGGTAGTTTACAGACTCGTCTTAAATAAGCCATAAATAACCATAAATATATACTGAGTGGATTATGGAAAATGTGAATGTACAAAAGCGCCGCAGACGAAAATTTTTGGGGCTATGCCCAAGTTCCGATAAAGAATCACCGATTTATTTTATTGTTTTAACCTTTACATCATTCTATAAGTCTTGGGGGGAGGGGGGTGTGGTACCTATGTCAGTGCGTATATTTACTTAACAGCGAGTGACATATTTAGAATTTTGTTTCAGGGACGACGAATCCTGAGTAGTACAATACAACCAAAAAATTGCGCGGTCTTATTATCAAAACTTATTATAATCGATATCACTCTATGTTTTTCGTATAACTGCACATGAGCCTATTATGATTCCCCTTAAATAATTCTGGGAGTATTATTTGTATAGTAAAGACGATTCAAACGTAATTTAAAGAGTAATAACAATATAAAGTCCGCTTTATGAATAGATAGCTTTGTCTTTTTTATTGTTCTTCTTGTAATATGAATAAATCAAGCGGATTTTAATAATTGTAAGAAAATCATTGCATCCAATGTCATTTTATGATACAGTAATGTGGTGACACAAAGATTTTATAATAAATTACCCACTCGGCTCTGACATAAATGCAATTGGCGGAAATGATTTTCTCACAATCAGAGTTGCCTGGTGAGATTAATTGTTAATTTACTAATCCGGCAACATTGTAATTGTAAGTAAATAACGTCTGCCAGTGACATCTATGTCACAGACAAAGTTGCCTGGTTGGTTAATGAGTTCTTAAATTAGTTAATTTTTAAGTAAACATTTTCTGCTATAATATGAGTACATTCATTATTTATGGTAAAATATTTGTAGATAATTTAAACATCCAGTCTATTTGGTGTAAAAATTTTACAATTCTTGTAGTGTTTTATTTTGAACAGATCAACAGCAGAATTATTATTAAGGCCCTAAATGGTTTTTAATTTCGAAAGGTCGTGGTTGAACAAATAGTTAAATAAGTATAGGCATAAAATACCTTTATATAATTCCTGAATTAACTTAAGTTTGGGCTACTTTTATTTTTGATCGAGCGGCGACAGCATCAAACCTTTTTTTTAAATCCTATTTATGTGTCATTCTGGCACCTGGCAAGCCGCTTTAGAGCGGGCCGTTTCTAGTACTACAACGGTTTATTAGGCACTTCTGCCAAGGCGAGGTAAGATAGATCAAGATATTATTTTACAAAATTTTCAATAAATAACAGATTTATTTTATTACGCGCACCTTTTCGCCTAATGCAAAACTATATAAACTATTTTTTCAACCACTTATAAGCTATTTTTTCTTATTAACATCAAATTATATTTCAAACCTAAAAATGATTGGTTCCAGTCGCCGGGAATGCAAGTATGGACCAATGATTACTTGCGTGGCACTGGCATGGAAATGTACACAGAGACACTAAGCCCGTCATTTATTGGCATACCTTTCGCACGCGCGGCAGAGTAAGTCTAACCATGGCTCTGTCTTTGAAAGAGCCGAGACTTTGCACCCTCTATTATATTATACTGTGCGTTCCTGCTGAACCCGTCGTTTTTGTTGTTTGTCCTATACATAGATAATTATGCCCATCAAGACAAAATAATATTACAGTTTACTGATTTCTTAAACGGAAACTATTTAAATATAAAAGTTGGGTTTATGGGTCTTTAACATCATTTTATCCTATAAGACAAATCTGAATGCACTTGCGCCACCTATACTTCTATGACCATATAACAATTATTCATCCTCCATGCTTGTAACTTTTATCCGCCGTATATAGTCTATTTCAGAAAGGTGTTGAGTAATAAAAGCTCATTAGGTATGCGAAGGGACTACAGAGTGACCCAACGAATATTTATCTTTATTATTATATAATTTATCATTGATTTCATTGCCAAATTCTTTATTTTCATCATGTGCAAGTAGTACCACCCGGATTTGAGTCAATTTATGAGTTTTGTCTAGTGTTATCCATTCACAAATACTAAAAATGGTGTGACAATGACAAAGGCGTTCATTGTGTACATATTATAAGGTACACTTATTTTTTATTAAACCTTCTCCTCTTAACGTTATAATTAACAGGTCGACGGTCTGATCCATCAGGTGGTCAGGATCCCACATTTCCTCCTTTTATTTAATGACATGATGGACTGCTTTCCGCCAGTTCTCTGGTATCACTTCCCTTAATGGCTTGATCAAACAATAGCTTAACGTCGTTCATTTTGAATGTCCTGTTGTGTCGTGCTGCAAATCCTTTTACTTGCGCCCATATAAGTTCTATAGGACTTAGTTCGGAATGATATGGCGGTGTGCGTAGCAGAGTTACACTATGCTTTTTAGATATATCTTCCAAGGCATATTTCATACAACGATGTTTGTTTAAATTTGCTATAGCTAATAGTGCCTTCAGTATCAAATTATCCTCAAATTTAATACTTTTGGCGGTTAACCAGTCGATAATTTCTTGTTTTCTCCAAGAAGAAGTTTGAGTCTTCTCTGTGCGTCGTGAATGATAGCTTGCGTTATCTATATCTACTACTGAATCAGCTGGAACATATTTTATCATTTACCCAAAATAGTCTTTAAAAACATTAGAATTTATGTCCTCGTGGTAATCTTCCCAATTGAATTACGCAATTACTTAAAATTTTAATATTACAACTAATAATATTTTATCTTAATATAAGTTAACCTAATTCTCTTAAAGTGTTGGCACAGAATATATAGCTGTAGCTATATATTCTGTGGTGTTGGTAAATTATCATAAATAATTTAATGCACAAAATTTACATGCGCCTATGGCCGACGCCGAAATTGAGCCGAACTGGATAGAATTTCCTATTTTCCTTTCTGAAATAGACTATAGTATGGATTTAGCTCCGCCCGACTTCAATAAAAAATTAATTTTTAATGTTTTTAGTTATATAATTTCACGTCCGGTGGCTTTGTCTTCTGCATTGGAGTTGATTCCTACAGATGGCGATACTGTCTTTTTTATCATTTATTTACTGCTTAAATAAATCTTGAACACATTTTCGCTGTTTCTGTGGTTGCTTACGGGTTTCCTTAAGAAGAACACAAAAGCTGTCATTGTTTATCTGTATCCAGAAAACCCATTATTTTTGAGTCCCAGTGTATTTTAATGCAAAAGACAGATGCCCCACTTTGTCCGCTTGCCGCTAACTTTTCATTCTATAAAAAATTAATTTCAGGTGTGATAGATTTTTTAAGGGTCATTTTTAATTTTTCAAAAAAATTAAATGTATGTGCATTTGGAATAGCTTAAAGGTCCTCTTAAACCTAAGTTTAAATCTAGGTTTGAACTGAAAAATAATTCTAAAATTGTTTAAATGAGAGATATGGTCGATTTATAATCTAGAAAGGTTCAAGAGTAATTAACCTGGGCATAATTTGTTATGCTACATTATATTAAGTTATGACCAGGTAAATCACTTTTACTCGAACTTTGTTTTCAATTTCACATTGTAAAATGACCATTTTTGACATTTCTTTTATTTAAACTGGACTTTGGCGGAAGAGCCAGTATACTTAGGCCTATAAGGCCCATTGTATCCCCTCTCGTCTGGGTAATGTCCGCCAGACGGCCCCCAATTTTTTGTTATCAAATATAAGGTTATGAATTGTTGAAAAGGACATAAAAAAGGGAATATAATCCATTATTTACTTTTGGAGTTTAGTAATGTAGACGCAATTCGTTTTATTGGAAAAATTGTTGGAAATGTTGTCCATTTTTTTCTTCCATAATTTAAAGTAAAAATTCATTCTTGACATTATGTACAATATTCGGGGTTATTTGGCGAATTTCATATACAGGGTGTGTCAGTAAGGTGTCTGTCTTAGATAGCACCTAAACTATCAAAGATAGGGAAAAAAGTGTAATAAAAAAGTTAAAGGGTTTTTTAGGATACATAATCTAAAAATATTTTCTAATCTACAGGGTGGTCCCAAAAAGTGGTACTGAATAATAAAAAAGAAAATTAAATGGGACACCCAGTATAATTTTCTAGAATGTGATTCAATGA
The DNA here is from genome assembly GCA_935413205.1 of Polydrusus cervinus. Lineage (NCBI taxonomy): Eukaryota > Metazoa > Arthropoda > Insecta > Coleoptera > Curculionidae > Polydrusus > Polydrusus cervinus. The sequence goes on along the minus strand of OW284513.1, from coordinate 43,592,812 downwards.
AATAAGAACTTTGCAACCCTATTAAAACTTTTGAAGTAAAATGCAACGTTGCCAAGTAATTAATTTTTTTCCGAAATTTTAGTAATTTTATGGGTATCGTTAAAAAATCATACCAACCTGTGGATTAACCCTAGGCAAATATAAATTACGTTGTAAGTACTTTAAGGTACGATATATTGATTTATAATAATGTTTTTTAAGTCTCTTATACAGAGCGTTGATTACAAGTTGGACAACACGATAGTTTTAAAAATGCTTTAAGTTTCAATTTTTTTAAATGGGACCCCCTTAATTTTTTTAGGCAAAAGAATTTATCTTTCGAAAACCTAACTTTTTTGTTAAAACATGTCATATATCTAAATATCATAGTTTTTAAAATATTTTAGGATTTGTCTTAAATCAGGGTAAAAAAGGAAAGTTCTAATTAAACAATTTAGTCAAGATTGCTTTGGAACAAAAAATAAATAATTTTCTTTGTCACAGCTGTCATTGCAAAATTATTTCGCCAACATTTTGTGCTTTATTACTATTTAAAGTTTAGTTTTCTGAACTAACTTTATCGGAATAGAAAAATATGAGTTATGTATAAAGTTAGTTCAGGAAACTAAAATTTAAACAGTAATAAAGCACAAAATGTTGGCGAAATAATTTTGCAATGACAGCTGTGACAAAGAAAATTATTTATATTTTGTTTCAAAGCATCTTGATTAAATTGTTTAATTTAAATACTTTAAATACAACGTTCTGTATATTTTTGAACTGTAGAAAAATGCAGCCAATTAATGTGTATGTTTAAATCGAGGTTTGAATACTTTAATCAAAATATATTTAGTATTTTAACACAAACTTTGAAAGGACAGGATAACGTTTTACTATTTTATCTCGGCTTCAACAATACATATCAAGGAATGACCAGGGCCAGACAGACGGCTTCTATAAGTTAATGTCCACAATATTTTATTATGATTAACCTAGGATCCAGACTATATAGTACTGTTAACAAGATTAAAAAAGGGCAATAAATTTCTCTATCCGCTCTCCCACATAGAAATAGAAATAGAAATATATATATTACATACTTGGTTATAAATTATGACAAATTGTGTATATATAAATAAAATCTAACATTGTAAATAATTGTCTATAGGGAGTTTTGGGTTTGCACCTAGGGAACTAAATCCCTGTATGTGCAATGGTATCTTAAAAGCACTTAAATTATCAGTAACATTTTGTTTAATTGTTTTAGTAATTAATTATATAAATAGCTAAATAAACTTAATCTAAAATAGTTGCACCAACAATGTGCAAAAGCAAATAAAAATATCCTAAAATTATTTGCACAGCTAATATGAATTAAACAAAGAAACCATTATAAACTTATCTCTAGACTAAAACTTTTAAACAGATATCCGTCGGAAAAAGAGAATAGGTTTTTAGAATAAGGCAATGAATTTATGATTGTCTGTATATATAAATGTTCTGCAACGCTTCCTGAATTTTTTAATATTGTTGATATTTTTAATTTCTATAGGTAATATGTTATATATCTTAGGAGCCAGATAACTGAAGAAACGTAAATTGATTGTAGTGTTACTATGTGGTATTCTTAGATGCTTGTTAGTTTTGCTTCGCGTAATATGTAAATGATTGATATGGTTTTTGAGTTCAGGTTTTTTATGAATGAATATTGAGGCTGATAATATATAAAGGGATCGGACATTTAAAATTTCTGCATTGTAAAGTAAGTGGGTTGCGTAGCACTTGTTTTTTTTATTAATTATTTTCAGTATGTAATTTTGAACAACATTTAATGGTTTTAGCGAATTTTTGTACAGGCCACCCCACGCAATTATGCCATAATTAATTAGGGATTCTACTAATGCTTTATATATGGAGAGTAACAATTTTTTTCCAAAAATTTCTCTTAAGGTATAAAATTTGTAAATTAATTTCCTTATATTTTTTGTTAGGTTTAAGACATGCATGTGCCACTTAAGGTGTTTATCAATAGTAACCCCTAAATATTTTGTGGTTTCTACTTCACAAATAACATCATTTAAGTTATTAACTTCTATTTCACTAAAATTAGGACGATTAGATAAGGTTAAAGAAAAAGCTATATAGTTGGTTTTTGATGTATTTAGTGTCAACTTGAAAAAATCTAGCCAGTGTTTTATTATCTTAATTCCCTGTATAGCATTTATTTTTACCTCATCCCATGTTGTACCTTTAAAAATGACCGCTGTGTCATCTGCATACGATATTATTGTGCCATTATTGATATTTATTTTTATTAATGAATTTATATAAGCTATAAACAGAATTGGTCCTAGTACGGTTCCTTGGGGTATACCAATTTTTATAATCAGAGGATCACTTTGGGTATTCGCTATTTTCACTACTTGTTGTCGATCTTTTAGGTAGCTCTCTAAGACATTTAATACGACGCCCCTAACTCCATAATTGCGTAAGGTATCTAGGAGCAAGTGATGCGGTACTGTATCAAACGCTTTTGCTAGGTCGAGGAATACAGCAATGCATTTTTCGTTATTGTCTAAATGTTTTGTTACCTGACTAGTTAATTCATATATAGCGTTTTCAGTGCTAGATCCATTCATAAATCCGTATTGATTTTTTGAAAGAATATTACTGTTTTCGAAAAAATTAGTTAGTCTATCTTTAACGCACTTTTCAAATATTTTGGCAAAATTATTTATGACACTAATGGGTCGGTAGTTACCAATATTGGTTTTATCACCTGATTTATGAATAGGAGCAACAATTGTCATTTTAAATCTGTTTGGGACTTTACCTGTTTTAAAAATTAAGTTTATGATGTGAATAAGGGGTTTTATTATATATTTATGGCAAGATTTTATTATTTTGGTGTTGATCCCATCTGGCCCAGGAGCACAGGTATTTTTTAGCGAGTTAATATGTTTGATAATTTCATTTTCATTAACAGGTTTTAAGAACATTGATGATATATTGTTATTGATTGTTTTTGGCTCGATGTTAGCGGGGTTAATTTGTTGATGCATTTGAATGCCCACATTAATAAAGTAATCGTTACAGAAATTTGCCATATCTTTATCATTAGAAAAGGTCATGTTGTTGTTTTTAATTTCAAATTTTTCATTTGTTTTGGTTATTTTTTGATCAGTTGCATCTGATATTATTTTATAAATCTTTTTAATATTTTGAGTATTATTGTCTATTTGTACTTTATAGTAGTTATATTTACATTTTTCAATAATTTTATTAAGGTTATTTCGGTATTCTTTATAGATAGTATTGTCAGCGTTGTTGAAATTTAGAAGAAGGCGCTTTTTTAGCTGATCCCTATGTTTGATAGCATTAATAATACCGTTTGTTATCCATGGTTTAATTTTATTATATTGTCGTGTTTTAACTATATATTTAGTTGTAGATTCATTTAAGATATTAAAAATTATCTCGTAGAATTTTTGGCATGCAGTTTCAGCATCGTTTGATTCCAAAACAGTTTGCCAATCTTGATTTTGAGTTAGGCTTTTAATTTTTTCATAGTCAGATTTTAAATTTGTATAAGTTGTATATTTTGAAGTTGTTTGTGATTTAACATATTCCTTAGTGATGTTAAGCATTATAGGATAATGGTCGGTGATAGCGGAATCAAGAATAAATGATGCGACTTTAACGGAGTTAATTTTTAATTTTTTTCTAACGAAGATATGATCTAAGCATGATGCTGCTTCTTTTGTTACTCGCGTTGGACTATTAATGGCGGGGAAAAACCCAAGATGTCCTAGTATAGATATATATGCATTGGTAGTGTTTTCGAGGTGATTAGCGATGTTTATATTTATATCTCCTATAATAATATCAATTTGATTTGCTGGACTATCTACAAAATACGTTTCTAAGTCTTCTAAAAATGACTGGACATGCGTGGAGGGAGGTCTGTACAAACAATGTATGCCAAAACTTATGTTTTCCAGTTCAAAAATAATTTTTGTAATACTTACCTTTGATCTTAGAAGTTTTTGAGTAGTGAGTCTAGCATTTATATCATTTTTTATAAAAATAATAACTCCATCATTTTTGTTAAGACAGGAATTGTCACTGAACATTTTATATCCAGGTATACTATAATCTCCATTATTCTGCCAACATTCACTTAAGATAATTACATTGCAAAATTTAATTTTGTATGCCTCTAAAAATGTAATAAATTCATTAAAATTTTTCCTTACACTTCGTATGTTTAAATGAAGAATATTAAGCAATTTATTATTTAGAATAATTTTATGTTGTATTAAGTTACTGTCAATTGTCTCTTGTTGAATTACAGGTTGTACCAATTCCAGATCGTTAATTATTTCAATTTCTTGGCTTTTACTGTTCATATCCATAGTCTATCGTACTTTTTAATATTTTTAGAAGGTATTGGTAGGAGGGACATTCAGGGTCGTTAACTTCGTGTTCGGTACTGTAATTTAAATTATACTTTGAATTTGCATTTACACAATTATTGCACTTTTTTTCAGTTTTTGGGCAGTCATTTATATTGTGGTCAGCTGCACAGTATGCACAGACAATGTTAACAGTGCATGAGTTGTTTTTGTGGTAGTGTTCTTGACAGTTGAAACATCTTTGTATGCTGAGGTCTTCGTATATTGGACACCTTTCCCAGCCTATGTAAACTTTTTTAATGTTCATCAAAATGTGAAATATTCTGGGGGTACATTCTCCAAATATAACTGAGGTATTTTTATTTTTTTGTTTTTTAATAAAATTAATCTTAATGTCGTCGTTTTCGGTGATAAATTCATTTTGCTCTTTAATACATTGTTCGACTTCTTCCTTGCTCAGATTACCCTCATATTCTGTTATTTTAAATCGCGGTAACTTCAATTTAGTAATTTGTGGTTCGTATTCTTCTGATAATTGTGTTTCCACTTCTTTCTTTAATTTTTCTATATCATTTTTGCTGTTACATTTGATTATTATCCCTCCATTTTTTGTACTCCGGGTATTTTTTATTCCCAACTTAATTTGGTCCAGTTTTATTTGATTTTTTAAGTCATTCAAAGTTTTCTCTGAGTTTTGTTTTTTCTTTGGTTTAATTACTAACTTTGGTATATTGATAGGGTTTTCTGATGTTGTTGCGGCCTGCGTGGTTACTTGGCTGTATGTTGCGATAGGCGCGATTGGCTTTTTTTCTAATTCTTCGATTTTGTTTTTTAATAGTTGTATAATTTCATCTTTGTCTTTGATTGTGTTTTGTAGCAGTTGATGGGTGTCAAATTGGATGCAGCGATCGCAGTGAAATTTTAGTGTACGTTCTTCTGATTGTAAAACTTTTATTTCCGATGGATTTAATTGCGCACATGCTTTGCAGTATCCTTTTTTACAAATGTCACAAGAAAATATGTCTTTTTGTTTGTTTTTTTTGCTTTTACAAATAGCACATTCCATTATGATTTGTTGTTATATATCAGACTTTATATGCCATAATTGCCATGTTTTTGGGTTTTTTTATTACACTTTTCACTGTTTACTTATTTCGCAGTTGGTACACAGATGTTAGGGTAAACCCTTGAAGGATTAGGGTTTACTTTATAACCTTTGTCCGTTCCAGCACCGACTGGTACGATCTTTACTCTACGAGAGTCGAAACACTACTTATTATTTATTAATTTATTTATTATTATTAATTAGAACTTTCTTTTTTTACGCTGATTTAAGACGAATCCAAAAATATTTCAAAAACTATGATATTAAGATATATGACATGTTTAACAAAAAAGTAAGGTTTTCGAAAGATAAATTCTTTTGTCAAAAAAAATTAGGGGGGTCCCATTTAAAAAAATTGAAATAAAGCATTTTTAAAACTATCGAGTTGTCCAACTTGTAATGAACGCTTTGTATAAGAGACTTAAAAAATATTATTATAAATCAATATACAACGTAAATTATATTTTCCTAGGGTTAATCCACAGGTTGCTTTGATTTTTTCACGATACGCTTAAAATTACTAAAATTTCGGAAAAAAATTAATTACTTGGCAACGTTGCATTTCACTTCAAAAATTTTAATAGGATGGCCAAGTCCTTATTCCATTGAATCATATTCTAGAAAATTATACTGGGTGTCCCATTTAATTTTCTTTTTTATTATTCAGTACCACTTTTTAGGACCACCCTGTAGATTAGAAAATATTTTTAGATTATGTATCCTAAAAAACCCTTTAACTTTTGTGTTAAACTTTTTTCCCTATCTTTGATAGTTTAGGTGCTATCTAAGACAGACACCTTACTGACACACCCTGTATAACTGTGGTTACTAAAAATTTACAGCACAGAAATCTAGCTGGTTCAATTTTTTTGTTCAATACTGAATTTATTCTAGTAAAAAATTCCACCCTATATGTACTTTATGCATTACGTTCAACTGTGTGTGTGTATTAAGTTCCTTTTAATTTCAATTTTCACTGACTTTACAAAGTTTATAAAAAATAATACAACCCAAAATTTTTTTTCAAGAATTCGTAAACTGTAATATTAAGTCAAATCCTGTGATATTGTCTATACTAACATCACAAATTGTAGTAGTTTATTTGTAAATAGTTCAAACAAATTTCAGGTCAAGTACTGTACTGTCGATAATTTTCGTTAAAAATAATCAACAAACACGAAAACATTGACGTTGTGTTTTGTCTAAGCTCAAAGGTGCTTATTACCATCGGTTATGATTATGATTATTTTTAGCAAGCTTTTGTGGTACATCTGCTGTTGATGTTTTTATTTTTTGTAGTTACATTTATTGGTTATAAAAATCCATATTCCAAACTGGTATTGAGCCAAAACTCGTAGATTAACAAAACATCGTTATGATGATTGGTAATAATATGATAACTCACAACAGGGTTGTCTGATGTTTTTAGTTTATATAATTTTTTACATAGGCAGCAGTCAGAATATGTATTAAAAATGATTTTTTATAGGTGTTCAAAAAAAAAATATAGCCAGATCATTACACTTAAATAGATTTGTATATGTATATATAGTATACAGGGTGTTAACAATTCGATACTCCACCACTTGAGATCCCCGAAAAGATAAAAAAATATAGTGAATGTTAAATTGGAGCACAGTTTGGAGGCGTCTAACAAGTCGTTGCCAAATTTGGGAAATTGCGAATACTTCCGAAGATATTCGAAAATATCCGAAAATTCTTATTTCTGTTTTTATTTTTACCTGGCCTTTATTAATTTTATTTTGTCTTTCGTGTATCTGCCATCATCAGTATGTTTTTTCTAAATACGGACCTCTAATTTTCTTTGCAGTTTCATAGACCAAGTGTCTAATAAACTAGAAAATATGTTCGGGGGGGGGGGGGGGGGGTCTCAGTGGGCGTAACTAGGACATTTTTTTCTGAAGGGAGGGGCAGTCGATAGTACATGGATTTTATGATTTTGTACTTAGCTAGGAAGACAAGAAAGCGCGACTGGCGAAAAAATCTCGGGGTCACGCCCAAAGTTAATAAAAAATAATTACTAAATTGATGGTATTAACACTTAAAATCAAATCTTCTCTCATTTAGTTTCTCAATTTTTACAATCTATACAGAATACTACAAATTTGTTTGCATAATAGGGTTGTGTATTTTGAGAAAAAAAATATTTTGGTGAAGAAAATTTTAAATATTCCAAATAACTTCAGAGATAACCGAAAAAAAAACAAAATCCTCAGTTTTGTTTTTTTGCGCTTTTATTTTTGACTTGAAAAAATACTTTAGCCGTTTTTTATGTTTTACAAGATGGCGTTATTAGTTTTAAAATTTGGCGATTCGTTATTTAGATACCAACCTGAAGTCATTTTTTTGAAATACGGACCTTGAACTAAAAAAACAGTTTTTGGGACTTCTAAGCGTTAGAAATTTAACACAATTAAAAAGTGTTTGAAGTTTTAAAGGTTTGTCATCTAATAACACATTTTTTCAAATTGTCTCCTTATCATTACGGTCCTGAACATTTATACCGAAACTAAAAAAAATTTTGTGATTTGAGGAACTAGTCCATTTTTACTCACAAGAAACTTAATATTTTGTAAGAAAAAGGACTTAAGTCTCAGTCTCAAATATTTTTTTTCCTTTTATTTTTGTTAAATGTTTCGCCTGAAACTGGCATCGTCAGACCTTATAAACAGTTTAAAAAATTTAAAATTGGTATTGAAACAAACATAAGCATGTCACAGCAATAGTATAGAAAGGATAATTTAAAATACTGATGATGTGTTATTTTATGACAAAACGTTAAAATTTTTAAACCCTTTAAATTTAATTAAATTTAGAAGTCCCCAAAACTGTAATTAAAATTTCGGGTCCGTATTTAAAAAAATTAACTTAAGGTTCGTATCTAAAGAACGAAACGTCGAATTTGAAAATTTGAAAATTTTGGTTTTTTCGGATAGCTTCAAAGTTGATCAGAATATTTACAATTTTCTTTTGCCAAATTATTAAGCTCCGAGATACGGAACTTTGTCTTAATTTAATCATCTCTGTATCTCTTACCATTTTTGTAATCACATTGTACCAACACGAATGTGCAGCACCCTGTAGATCTAACTATTTATGAAACAATCACAAAAAGCACACTTATCTCACAAAGATGCCAAGATCAAGTTGTCAACAATGATATTTGAAAGTGATATTTTAATATTTCTATGATGTCATTTCCATCGTAGGCGTAGCAATATGGCAAATTCCTTCCTTTTAAGTCTTTTTATTCCAAACGTCATTAGTCATATGAACCAAAAGACAAAAATTTCAGCTAAAAAATAAAATAAATTGTTCTTATATACCAAGTTAAACTTAAATTAAAATCATTTTTAAACATGTTTGACTCCTGTTGCAAAAAAAATTAAATGGTTTAAAACACAAAATTGGAGACAAGATGGTTTTTTCAGTCTCCCGATACTCAAGTATGGCAGAACGATTACCTTCAAGGAACGGGTTGCGAGATGTACACTGAGACTTTGTCCTCCTCATTCACGGGCATGTCGTTCACCCAGGCCAGCGAGTAAGGCTACCAATCACTTAACACAACCGTTCACAATATTATAAAAACACTTTACTACAAGAAAATTGTACAAAAATATTGATTCGTAATGCATTGATTGATTAGCGAAAGTGATTTTTTTAATCTAAATTGTTTGATTATCTTTCCTGATGAAGTTGGCTTGGTCTTTATGCGACGACGACCCTCAACTTTGCAAATAGTTTAGTTTTAAATATCTCGCAAATCGATGATGAAATACGAGAACAAGAGCAATTCGTACCTTTTATTAAAACCTTATTTTAAGACCATTTTTTTAAATACAATCCATTTTTGAGCGCATAGCAAATAATGAAACATTTAATAAAGGCAATGATATTCTTTAATCAGATATTGCGCGGGCTGCGAGATAGACATGCTTGGTTTACAAATTACAACGTTATTACATAAAGTAACTTTTTTCAACAATTTTACATTCTGCTGATCACACACATAAAATGTTAAACAAGATTGCAGTTTGACAATTAATTGTATCGTCTAGATTTTACAAAATAATTTGTTGAAAACTACTTTTGGAAAATTTTAAACCCATCAAATTGGTAAAAAGTGGTTTATTTTACTAAAAAAACAAACCTCTAGCTAGAGAATATAAATAATAATATAAGTGATGTCATGTATTTACAAGGTATATACAGGGTGGCCGCTCTTAAAGCAGGATTCCATAACATCTAAACTACTAAACTTTTTAATAATTTTTAAAAACAGAGTTATAAGGGGACATTAGGTCTAAAACATAAAATTATTTTAAATTATACAGGGTGTCCCAATTAGTCATGGCATATCCAAAATACTTTTTTTTAAATGAAACACCATAATATAATATACCATTCTTTAATTCTCTATAAAATGCCATGTATTCTTTTGTCGCAGCTTGAACGATTTGCAAGATATTTAAAGAAGAAAAATTTACATTGTCGCATATACTTTTATATTGCCCCAAAAACTGAAAAGAAAAGAATAACTCAAACAATTTAAAAGAAAATAAATCAACTTAGGCAAGTAATCGAAAACGAATAATTTTTTGTACTATAAATTTACATCAAAAATAACGAAGGGTAATAAAAAAACGATGGTTACTTCTATTGTATATTTGGGTAAAAAACATTATAATAAATAGCAGTATAAAAAAATATATTATAATATACAGGATGTAACTGTTTCTACTTATTTAATTTTAATTTTAAATTGAATAGTTTATATAAACATTAATCCTAAAAGGTTTTTTTTTTGTTTTTATTAAAAGTCTCAAAAACACATTTAATTTTTGACAGATTATTGTGACATAGAAACACATATTATGTCCTGAATAATTTTTAAACCAGTGGCTTAGGTACGGCAAAAAGTGGTTGGAAATATTTATTTTATTTATATGACAGAAATATTCAACAATAAAAGATTAAAACAATGGCAAATATTTTAAAATTTGAAGGATTCTGTTATGCTATATTAAATTTAAAATCAGAACTATCGTTTTTTTAAACCCTACGTTTAACAAGAAAAATTACACTAACATATAAATTATCCCAATTAGAAAACTAACCTTCATTAACAATTAACACATTATTGTAAATTGTATTTTACTAACATAAATGTAGTTCCTTAGACATCTTGCTGCCTGCTAAAAACTAGAATAGTTGTGTTTTAACCATAGTTTATCTTTTAAATGTAATAATTATTGCCAAAAAGAAATAGATATTTTATATTAACACTCTATAATTACAGTGTTCTATATGTCTTGTGGTTAGGTCTAATAATGTCCACGTAAGGGCGAAATGATATAACATTATTTTGACGGCAACTTTGTTTTTCATAAACTAATCAGGACTACTTCGTTAAAATGAAAAAAAAAAGTATGTAAAATCATACAAGAATTCATGTTTCTATTAAAGTCTACGGACTAAGTAAAACGTAAACATTTAATGTTGGTTTCTAACAAAATTTTAAACAATAAATAACTAACCCGCAAATGTTTAACTTTGTCATAAATTACATTGGCAGACATTTATTTACAATAAAAGTTTCCCAATGAATAAATCTAGAATTTGACTGTGTCATTCTGATTGTAAGAAACTCATTTATGCCTACGTTATTTATGTCACAGTCAAAGTTGTCAGGCTACTTAATTGTTGTTTAAAATCTTTGTGTATCCTGACTAAAAGAGAGGAAATTTTCAATCTGAAGTCTCATTGATTAAGTTCAACACCTACCATTTTGCTATTAAATTGAGGAACGGATGTGCGTGAAAGTTGTCCACATACGCAATAAAAGCTGACTCTAACGAGGGAGTCCCTTTAGAAAAAAAATTAAGTTGAAACGTATTTTAAATTGTTTATGCCATAAATATCACTCTAGAAATTTCTTTATTTTAAATATTTCTAGGTTTTTTAAAAAGTTTTTAAAGTTGCTTACTCTAGTAAGGATAATACCTATTACAAATAAAGGGGCTAGGGGGACAAGGAAAGAACAATTCATTAATAATTTCACAACTAAAAACAGTATAATTATACTGTACCTGGTGACACAAGAAAGTGCTACCTACCCAATGTTTTCCGTTGCAGGAGTTAATAAGGGTGTAAATTGTAATTTTTCGGACAATTCAAACCATCAAAATCACTTCCGGTTTAAACTTTTAAATTTAAAATGAAACCCGCTATTTTTATTCTATAGAAAATTCTCTTTACAATTACATATCACCCATTATTAATTGTTTTAAAAAATGTCGCTTGAATTAAGATTCCTGTTCTTAAATGTCATTTCGTAATACAACGTAAGTGGTAGGAAGTAGGCCATGGAAACGTTAAAATGATTCATTTTAAACTACTTTATTATATGAAATCAAATTGGCGAGAAAAACGTATCCATCGTTTATTTACAACCTGCTTTAAAAAAAAATAATCTTCGTATTGTTGTAATAAAATTTTTTATTTAATTTTCTTTCCAACGGCGTATAACAAGTTAATAATAATTATTAAATTAATTATTTTTAACGGATACACTGTTCTCGAACAAGTGGATTTCGTATTATAAATAAAACATTTTAACGTTTCTATATGACATACTTTTTACCACTGACCTCATTTAAAAAAAAACATTTAAGGAAACAAAGGAAAATTGATCTATAGACTGCCATTTTTAAAACAATTGATAAGGTGTGATATGTCATTGAAAAAAGAAATTTCTATAGAATTTAAGCAATGATTTAATATGGCGGGTAACAATTTTACAAGTTAAAAGTTGGCTTCATTTTTGGTTTGTGATTTTAAAGGTTTGAATTGGCCAAAAAAGGCAAATATTTAACTCGTAGTATGATTAAATCTTTACTGTAAGGATTGCGAAAATATGTGTTTTTTCGTGTGTTATCCGGAATCTCATTTTTATTAGCTTGCCGTAAGCTTCTTGATAATAACTTGGCTTTATTTAGTTTCTGTTATCCCAGACAGCTTATGCATGTTTGTGGCTTTTGTAATTTTGCTGGTTTTTGCTGTTTCTGTTGTAGAATTCTTATATTTTGCGATGTAAATGACCCCTCACAAAGCCTATGGGAAATGGGTTTCGGCTAATTTTTCTGAATTTTTAATATTTTTTAGATCTTGATATCCTGATTAAAAGTATACATGGTCGTCATCCAATCCTATGACTAGTTTTTGAGTTATGGCTTTTTAAAGTTGGCAACTTCGTACTTTAAGATTTTCTGCAATGTCTAAAGTTTTCGCTTGTTTCTTAAAAATAATCAACTTTTTAATTTTTCTTTATTGATGGAAAATGAAGCCCTGAGTTTTCTATCACTTATATAAAAATAAAATATGTGCAAAATGTTAAATAATTTGTAGACGGAATTAATAATATTTAAGAATTTAGCTATACAGGGCGATTCAGTCATAATACACAAGTGAAAACTTTTAAAAATAGGAAAATAAAAAAAGTTTTTCTACCATATGACAAAATATTATTGTTAAATTATAATATTTTTTTTTTGGTGTTTTTAGCTTTGCTTTAGATGCATTTAAACTACTTTCGGGTTCTAACAAATTATCATTTTTTTCCATTCGTAAAATAAAAAATTTCATTTTTTTCCGTTTTTAAAATAAAAAATTATTAAATATTTATATATAAAATATATATTCTTTTAGAAAAAAAGTCAGTGTGACTGAAATTTACAGTAAATAAAAAAATATATTCATAAAATTAAAACCAAAAATAATTACTTTCTTAGGATTCTAAAGTAGTTTAAATGCATTTTGTATAAGAGCTACGGTAAAATTTCTACCAAAAATAGTATTTTGTTATTTGATAAAAACACTTTTTGAATTTTCTTATTTTTAAAAGTTTTCACTAAAATAAATTTTCATAACTGGCTAACCCTGCAAATCTACGACTGTATATTATTGTAAAAAAAAATGTTTATAACATAGGAATTAAAGTCGTTTATTACGTTGTCAAGTGAATTTTAATCTTTTCTTGGGAAATAAAATACCACGCAATATACTCTACAAGTCTACATCAACCTATGCCTTTTTATTTTTCTATATAGTTAGATAGATATAAAAGATATTAAAATATGACCAATATCTAGCCGTTTGTTTTCGAAATTCAAATAATGGGTAATAATTTTTTTTTTGGATATTCATATTTTTTGAAAATTATTAATAATTTTTCCCGCCTATAAATGATTCAAAATCATATATAAATATTTCATTTACATATTATGTGAAAGAAATCTTAATGCCTAATTTTCCACCAAAAAAATAAAAAAGTTAATAGTTTGGAAACAAGTCAAAACTTCAGACAACGCAGAAAACCTTTAATTAAGAAGTTGTTAACTTTAAAAAGCCCTAACTCAAAAACTAGTAATAGGATTGGATTACGGCCGTGTACATTTTTAATCAGGACGTCAAGATCTACAAAATACTTAAAATTCAGGAAAATTAACCGAAAGCCATTTCCCATAAGCTTTGTGAGGGATCCTTTGCCATTTTTATGTTTATATCCGCAATTATTTTATAATTACTTTACGTAAAAAACTGTAACATCTATATAACATCCACGGCAACAATGGTAAATTTAGAAGCAAAAGGGTTATAGGATTATTAAGAGTAAGTCAGCAATAAAATGCAATTAAGATTGTTTTATAGGGTTTCTGTTATTGATAACGGGACTTGTAAAATTATTCACAGCTTCTTGAATTCCAAACCGGTCTGATTAGGACAATTTAAGGGTTTAAAAAGTGAAGCAAATGATGTTATTTTTTAATTTCAAAAGAAGATAGTAAATTTAATATACAGGGTGTCCCCAAATTAGGTGGCAATATTTTAAGGCGATAAAGTACATCCAAAAATAGAACTAAAATCCTCTATTAATATACCTTCAAAAACGCTTCGTTATGGGGCTAGAGCCCCCCGAATGGAAGCTATAAGCGTTTTTTTCACAATATCTCAGAAACTGATTGAAGTATCAAAACAAAATTTGATACATGTTTTACCCTTGACAAGACGCAATAAACGGTTTGTTTAGCTTAGGTGTATTTCTTCCAGTGGCGTCCCACTGGGTAGGTAGTGAGGAGAATATTGCCCTAACTTTTTTATTTGTAGGATTTTTTAATGCCAGGTGCAATTTTTAAAAGCACTAAAGTCTTCTATTGAAAAAAGATACTCTTGCTTTATTTCGGTAGGATTCACCATTTTTCAGTAAAATCGATTTAAAAATTTTCGGTTTTTTACAAGCCGGTGAAAAGGCTAAGGTGTTTTTTGCATATCTCAGCAACCACTTGATATTTAAACATGAAATTTATTAGAAGTTCTACTAGCGACAAGGCATATCTATTAAAGAATGTAACATTAAAATATTTTTCCAGTGGTGTCGCACGGATTGGAGTTTAAAGTAAATATTACTATTTTTTTTTTATTTGAGGGGCTTTTCTTTTATACCATTTTCAAATTTTCCGTGCCTCAGAAAACATAACACGCAGGTCTAGATTTTGCATCCAACAAAATGGAAATCATTTCGAATATTTGCTTAAAAATTAGTTTCCCGTGTGGTTTTACAATTAAATTTGATTTGCAATTTGTTATTCTTTATTGTTTTATTTTAAGTCTCTTATACAAATAAATATTTAAAAAACAAGGTCTAAAAATCTGTTGAAAACCTTATATTCTGTTAAATTACAATAATGGAAGGTTTTATTAACAAAATATTTAAAAATTTTAAAAAATTACATTAAAAAAATGAAAGCCCCTCAAATTAAAAAAAAAATTTAATATTTACTTTAGGCACCACCCCGTGCGACGCCACTGGAAAAATATTTTAATGTTACATCCTTTAATAAATATGCCTTGTCGCTAGTAGAACTTTTAATAAATTTGATGTTTTAATATCAAGTGTTTGCTGAGATATGCAAAAAAACACCTTAGCTTGTAAAAAACCGAAAATTTTTAAATCGATTTTACTGAAAAATGGTGAATCCTACTGAAATGAAGCAAGAGTATCTTTTTTCAATAGAAGACTTTAGTGCTTTTAAAAATTGCACCTGGCGTTAAAAAATCCTACAAATAAAAAAGTTAGGGCAATATTCTCCTCACTACCTACCCAGTGGGACGCCACTGGAAGAAATACACCTAAGCTAAACAAACCGTTTATTGCGTCTTGTCATGGGTAAAACATGTATCAAATTTTGTTTTGATACTTCAATCAGTTTCTGAGATATTGTGAAAAAACCGCTTATCATAGCTTCCACTCGGGGGGCTCTAGCCCCATAACGAAGCGTTTTTGAAGGTATATTAATAAAGGATTTTAGTCCTATTTTTGGATGTACTTTATCCCCTTAAAATATTGTCACCTAATTTCGGGACACCCTGTATACTCGTTTTAAAGAATGAACCTATCGGGGTGGTACCGATTAGAATGCATGTCAGCTTCCTCTATTAAGATGTGCAGTTCTGCTTAAGTAGGGGTAGCAAAACGATGCTTGGATATGGGCGTTACAGAAATTCCATAGTCAGACCTAAAGAAAATTACCTATTTAGCATTTTAGTTGGGAAAATTAGATTATGTACACATATTCTTGACATGTATTTGTATCCAATCTGATTATTTTTTTTTTTAAACAGGTTGTGCTTTACCAAATTAAAGTTGCTGCTTCTTGCCATCGAAGTAAAGGGCGTGGAGGGAGCAGATACTAAAATATCAATCAACCCCCGGGGAGCGAAGATCGTCGCGAACACGCAAGGTTTTTTTATAGCTCAATCAGCTGATGAAGTGAAAAGGTAAGAATGTAATTTTAAACCCACAATTTCCAGTGATGAAATTTTAAAGGAACTAAGAGAGAGGAACTTAGAGTTTATAGGTTTTCAACCTCAACTCTTCTTTGTAATAATAATAATAAATAATAATAAAAAATGATTATTCAGTTTTATTTAATCGATTTTAAAATAGAATTGACTAATACGATAATAATTTACCGCAATGAAAACGTTTGCGAAGAAATGTGGATTGTATAAATGATATAAATAAAACAAAGCAAGTAAATTTAGCTTTGATTCCCAAGATGCAGGTTTTACAAGTCTTGGATAGGGCTAGCCTAACTATGTATTTTTCTTCTAAACATGTCTGCATTCATTTGAAATTTAGACAAATACAATGGCCCCAATTCTTACTGTACTAATATAGTGATGTGTGTGTATATGCATAACTGCTTGAGATGCAATTTTTGATATCGCCGTGGCGCGCTCCATCTCATACAAGCAAGCAGTTACTCTAAAACTACATATTAACATTTTATCCTTCACCACTTATTCTCCTTGCAATGAGAACCGAGAGAAAGTGACAGCGGCCGTTAATTTTTGTGGAGTGGCAGCATCTCGCGACAAAAACGGTTCTCAGGTTATACAGTCTCAGCTCGCGCCATTCGCGATATTTTTGTCGGAGAACTTCGACGCGGCAGCACGGTATCGCTGGATAATGTTCCTGGGGTGATACTATGTTCAAAAAAGAAAGCTGTCCATCTCTACCGACATCGGTATTCGTACCATGTTCAAGTGTCGATACAAAACTCGGGTGTCATCAAATAAGTAGGAGTTTTATACTTTTTTTTTTAGCAGTTAAAAAAATTTTAATTACGTATGAGTTGCTTTTAACATTTTTTATATATTGTAATCATGAGGCTAAGAGACTCTGTACCTTAGATTAGCTGTGTACCGACCATCACGAGATGATATCGGGGTTGGCAGAAAAACAGCTAGTTCGCATTATTCACCTTTCTCCCTTGTTGGTTTATGGCCTTAATAATTTGTTTTCTCTTCTCCTTCCTTAATAATATTTGATTATAAATATTAATGGGCAAGGTTATTCTCGTTTTTTAACTTTTGCAGAAGAGGTTTACGATTCATAAACAAATTTTACTTATTGTGAAAATGTTGAAAAAAGTTAGGTTAGAGGTTAAGCAAGTGAGTGATCGATTCATATCGCAGTCACATAAACGACTTGAAATCGACACCTCGGGTGTTGTCGATAGAAATCGACATAGGTGGCGCTTAAAATATTGCTTAGAAGCAAGTATTTTTATGAACATAGTGCCTTCAGCGATAAATTTGAATCAACATTGCCCTGGAAGATAAACTTGCACCCCTTGAGTGGACGACCTCTGTCGCTTGTCTCTTAGCGGCTTGTTGTCGATAGGGTCGCCTTCTAGCCACTTATTTACCACAGTGGATGATCGGCCAATCTGCAATACGTCGATCCATGGTTTGTTCTACCTCCATCAACTAAACATTTGAGTATTTAGCAATAGAAACTTTTTCTTCGAGTAATTTATGTGTTTTAACAAATTGAATTGAGAAAATATTTTCTGGGGTAGTTGACGATATATACAAACAATATTTAAAATTATTTTACCCAAATTATATAATGATAATTAAGTATTAATTTAAAAGTATGTAGAGAACAAATTGGCTTATCTTCGATCTTCAGAATAAATATTTTCGGAGGTAGCATAAAATGAATTTGAGAAATGGATACAATACAAAACAATAATTTGAGTTAGTTAAGTCAGCTTTATATTATTAAATACATACAGTATTGGAGATAACATAAAAAAATTTTGAAAAATGAATGTAACACAAAATAAAACTTTCAGATATTTTTTTTATTATATAGGTAATTTTAGTTTGTTAAACTATTTAACTCGATTTTTGGGTTGAAAGCCATAAAAATCCATATAGTATTTAGCATAAAAATAATGCAATTTTCTTATCTTTGGATATTTTAGGAACTAGCTTCCTTAAAGGAGCAACTGGAAATATATTTTTCTGTTGTTTTTTTTTAATTGGCCAATTTTTCCTCTCCACTGCATTTAAAGAACAGATTTGAAAATCATTTTTAAAGGAGGTTCTGTATTTAACTTCAAAAATATTATCTTTATCATATTTAATATTTTTATTTTTCGTGTAAGGATACGGAACCAGATTATACCTTAGTTGGGTTAATTTAGGTGTATAATTGCGGTAATTTGCGCTATTCATTTGTAGGATATGATAATTCAGTTTACCTTCCGATAGTTTTAGAAGAGCGCGTACCAGCGAAAGGGTGCTGTGTATCTCTATAAGAATCTTATATGCTTTTCTATAACACTGTATGCAGAATCGATTTATTGTAGTGTACCTACTGTAACCTAGCTCAGAAAATGTTTGCTCTATTGTCTTTCAGTTACTCTTCGAGTTAGGAAAAGTTTAAAGAGTGAACGACATTATTGAGTTTTTATTTTGAGGGACAACTATCCGACCAAAGTATTATTTTTATTATTCCCTTAATATCTTGTAACATCTCGGATAAGATTAGTAGTATTCGCTGCTTTTCGTTGGTTAAAATGGAGATAGCACAATGATGGCATTTTTGTAACTCCAATAATATAACCTAAAAATGTCACTGAGAGGCACTTAGCACAAAACAATATTTTAACTTTAAAACACGCCAAGGAGATACACCATTGTAATTTACTTAATAATAAAAAATAGTCTACTTATCTTAGTGGAGATAGAACAAATGAACTTTAATAATAAAGAATATATAAAAACCTCAATTTGTGAAAAAAGTGGAGATAGAAGAAACCAATTCTGGACCGACGAGTAGTCATCTAAAAACCCATGCCTATATTTTTAAAGTAGCGCTAATGATTAAGCGTTCATAAAGACAGAACCTAATAACATTCTTAATTCCAGAATAAAATATTACATGTTCTCTTAGCGTCTTCGTAAGTTAAAAATAAGCTTTCAATGGCACACAAGCAAATCTGTAGCTAGAAAATAAAGCTTTAAAAAAAGTTTTCCTGTTTAAATACATATATATTTCAGGGCTTGGTTTTACTGCAAAGCATGCCACGACGAGATAAAAGACGAAACGCTTATAAAGAAGTGTAAATGCAAAAATTGTAAGTATATTTTCTATATTTTCCATTTAACTACTTTCGCAGTTCGACAAACCTTGCTAAGATAATTATTATAACATTAAAATATTTTTCAACCAAATTTTATCACGTTTTCAATATACACATACATTTTGTACATATTACTCTTATCTTTCAGATACCCCACTATACTACTGCTCTACTTTCTTTACTGTACTCTGTCTCATTTTACATTTTGATATAATCGTATGTATGTGTTTTCTTTTCCGTTTACAAGAGTACAAACAAAAGTTTATTATTTATTTATTTCTAATAAATTTGTGCGACCAACCAATAATTTAAACTAATATATTTTGGCAATATCTTGGTCTATACAATTTAAGGTAAATAAAAATATCTACGGTTGCAAGGTCAGAAGCCAAAGATAGTTTTAAATATACATTTTGAGGTTCCTATTTTAAACCAGCACTATTTAGGCAAAATATAAGGAATTTTAAATGGTTTTTTATTAAGGTCATCTTTTATTTTTGTTAATCAGTATATTATTTTATACTGTGTCAGCCAAAAATTCGGCATCAATTGGGATTTTTTTTATTGGCCAAATATTACTTTAGCCCGAATTTTTGCGGGTTCAAGAATCAAAAACATAAAAATAAAAAAAAATCGAAAACTACTGTTATTTACAAGAATTAAATAAAATTTTATTAGAATAAAGATTTTCCAATTTTATACCACTCTGATAACTTTGAGCTTATACAGGATGAGTCAACAATAGAGTAAAGTATATTTTCGCTTTTATCTTAAGAATTAGATAAAATTCGAAATACAAAAGTTGTAGAGACCATTGAGGTGCACATTTTAAAATTAAGCTGGAGTATCCGGTGTGGCTTAAAAAACGTGACGAACGTAACTTAGTTTTTTTTAAACGGAGCACATATTGTAATATTTTCTGATTTCCGACAAAATTCTACGCTTATTTCGTAAATGTTAGATTTCTAAAAAATGTCATTTAACTCGACCCACGTGACTCTGTTTACATGCGACATTTTTATTCTAAAATAAGCAAGGACTTTTGCCAAAGCGAAATACTACTTAAACTGGCATATATAAAAAATCTCATTTGATACAGAGATCGTCTGGTTTTTTTTTCATAAAATTCTAATTAGCCTCTGATCACGTTAACTGTTTTTATTTGGGTGCATGCCATTACTTACTAATAAACATTTTTGAAAACATCTAGGGTTTTATTTTTAACACTTGGTTAGTTTAGATTACATGAATTTGTACCAAGGTGTATTATATACCAATATAGTAACAGATGGCAAGTAATTTTATGTGGTAACTTTAATAAATAAGAGGACTAAAAGCAAACTTTTTGTCGAAATTATTTTGGCAATATACTATTTAATGGTATGCAATTATTTTGATGAGTGACTCCTTCATTTATCATTTTAAATTGAAAGATGTGTATAAGCGTTAAAGGTTAGATCTAGTGATGTATTTGTCAATTTATTTCTTAAACAATATTTCGTATCTTTTTTACATTATACAATAAGCGGTTAAATTCCCACCTTTGAGTAGCAATTAAATAAAGTTATAATTTAAAGAAATTTTGGTTAATCAGGTAATAAAAGAAATAAATGAAACTTTTTGAAATTTATTCATATTTCCTTTAGTGCTTTTATTACTTATAAATTTAAACTTTAAATTGTAAATGCTGCAAATATGGAAATTTAGATAGAAGGAAAAATAACGAAATATTCATCAAAAAAACAAAATGGCAAATGCGCAACTAGCCCTAACTCTTAATCAAAAACCTCTTGGTTTTTAATATACTTTTTTTGGTTTTTGTCAAATATTTGGAAAACCGTTCGAGATGTAAAACCAAATTTTGGTGTACAGGGTTATCCAAATTAAGTGTTTACCATTGGTAATTTTGTTATTATTAAAGATACAAAATTGGTTAAATTAGCAAACTAGTAATATTTCTACAGCTCTTCAAGATGCAAAAATAAAAAATACAATTGAGCTTTGTGTTTTTGAGGTTATAGGAAAAATACCATTTTTCTAAATGGAAACCCCTGTATATTATATTTTTATATGTTAAAACTTTAAATTTTAGATAAAAAGCTTATTATAAATTTTACCTAGGATGAAAACTAAAGAAGTAATAAAGCCCAGTGTGAAGCAATAAAGATAAATTTACAAACTTTATTTTACACAATATGAACTTATAACATCCATTAATATTAAGAAGCTGTAATATCGACGTTATTTTGGACTTTAGAAGACAGGTCATTTAGGGCTATTTGTTTAAAATTGAAAGTTTTAACAGATACAAATATAATATACCTATAGGGTCAAATTAACATTTTTTAAATTTACCTCTAACCTCAAAAATACGTTGCTGTATCTCTAAGAGCTGTAAAATTAGTTTTCTAATTTAAACAATGTTGTATCTTTAATAATACAAAGCTACCAATGGTAAGCACTTAATTTGGATAACCCTGTATATACTATTATAACATAAAAATGCATATTCTCTGCTAAAAGAAAAAATTTCCAAAATCATTGGCTTTGGTATTTGTATTTGCAAATCATTTTTGCGAACCCTACGTCACTGGCTTCAGAAAAAGTTATTTTTTACGAAATATTTGTTATATAGCATAATAGTTAATACCAAAATTTAATGTAATATCTCACACAGTTTTAAGATTTTTGTTAAAAGCCGAAAAAAGTTTAGCAAACATCAAAATTGAGTGTTTAGGAATAAATCTTTATATTTTTCTTTTCGACTTAAAATCAATTAAGAAATCATCCATTAAATTAAAAACATACTACTGAGTAACACCCTGTATACCTATCTATCCAAAACCAACATGTTTTTAAATTGTTAGACCGACGCGACGCCATAAGAATGTTAATAGATGGCAGGTACCTTGAAGTATTATATTTTAAAAGTTTATCAAATTCTTAAAGATTTTTATACCTTACTCAAATTTGATATATTCTCTCATTTTTTGAGATATAATCGGTGAAATTGTCAATTTATTTATGGTTCGTTTAAGAAAAATATCGAAAAATAAATAAAACCGTATTAAGGATTTGTAATGATTTATTAAAAATCAGTGTTAAGATACTAATTAGCCGTTTTGTGCAAGAGATCGTTAGCAGGTACATTTTTAAACTGGTTTAATAAATTATTACTTTAAATATAATAACTTTCCAATTACTGATGACAAAACAAAAACAGTATTAATAAACAGTGACCGTCAAGATCGCCGGACATTATCCCACTGGATTATTTCCTTCGGGCATATACCTCATGGAAGACTTATATTTTGCGCTCATCCAGAAAAATCATTTTAAACGGTACAACCCGAAATTTGTTAAGAAACTCCGTATCTATGAGAGCCTAGGAGAGGCAGTTCGAAAAAGTTCTTTAATTTATCAGATTTGTTGTTTTTGAAGTAATCATTCCAGACGAAACGTCTAATTAAAGTTTTAAAAGTGAATTATAACTTTCCGTTATAAACAAGGTTTTATTTATTTCGATATTTTTTTACATACTATAAAAAATTTAATAAATTTGCTATTCTACCTATTATATCGTAAAAAAGAGAGAATATATCAAATTTAGACATAGAATAAAAATCTCTTGGAATTTAACGAATTTGAATACTGTAAGTAACAGTGTAGTTTTATTTCGATTTGACTTCATTTACTTACTTACTAACTTACTTTACACGAATTTGATGATAAGTATCATATCGCCGAAGCTTGGAGAACCTAATACATACATACAATTGACAATCAATCAACAAATTCGTTATATATTTTATCTATCGCATTATACGTTTAAAAACTTGCAAATGCGGATATTGTGTCTTCTGTTTTAATAACAATATATTTAAGTCATTCGGAAGTAGTAAATTTCATTTATTAACTATTTAGTCTGATTAATAAGTTTCCTTTAGTGAAAGTTGCCAGAATTTTAGGTGAAGGGGGTAGAAAATGCAATTTTTGGTGTTTTAAAAATAGTGAACAAGAAAAACTGGACTCAAAAAATTTTAGTTAAGCTTAGTGTTTAAATAACTTTGATCATAGCCATATTTTCAGTAAATTAAATCTTGGTTTAGCTTTAGAGTTGCTACGCAAGGTAATATCCTTGTTTTTTTTTTTGTAAATTTGCAAGTATCGTTTTAAGATCATCTCTTAGAAATAAGATATCGATGAATCAAAAAAGATAATAAAGTGAAAAGCTAAAAAACAGGGCTCTATAAAACAATATCCCAGTCCCTTATTTTTCCACAAGGGACTGGACCCCCGGTTATACCTTGTGTGATAACAAAAATATGAGTATTTTAGGCCAAGCAAATGCAGAACATGTATGTTTAATTTACTGAAAATTTCATCCAAATTAATATATGATTTAATTATTTATTGAACACCAACACTAACTAGTATTTTGGGTATCTTCTCGAAACTGTATTGGAGTACCTACAAATTTACCACAAATTAGTTCAAACGGGCGTCTTTGCAATAAATTTAATAAATATCAGCATCAAAACTGAATATGAATCCAGTCTTTATTTTGATGTAATACATGTGATACAACTTTTTATTGTTGCCTTTATTTACATCAGCGGGTTGAATAAAGAAATATCGTTCTCA
This sequence comes from Polydrusus cervinus, assembly GCA_935413205.1. Classification (NCBI taxonomy): domain Eukaryota; kingdom Metazoa; phylum Arthropoda; class Insecta; order Coleoptera; family Curculionidae; genus Polydrusus; species Polydrusus cervinus. The sequence goes on along the minus strand of OW284513.1, from coordinate 43,568,645 downwards.
GTTTGGGTAATCGCTTAATAACGATTCAACTTAATCAGAGGCTGGCAGGCCAACTACGTGTTTTCGCGAAATCGCCTAAAACTTTGCAGGACGTTGTAGAATATTAAGCGATTTCACGCAAATATGACGTTAGCTTTGCTAGCCTGCAGTGAAATTTTTTTGACTTTTTCTCAGACCTTCATAGAAATTATAGGACGAAATAAACTAATTCCATTAATTGTGGAACAGTTAACAAATTCCTTGAACTTCAAAGAAAAGGCTGTCTCCTGTATCACAAAGTACAATATGTATGACTGTACTTTATGGCTTTTTTATACGGGGCGATGGCTAAAATATCAAGCTGTGTAAAATCTGTTGATTTTAAAATTGATGTTTCTTAACTCCGAAGCTATTAAAATTGAATTTTAATAGTGTATTGGTTACCTCCTTTTGTTAGGTAATTACTGTACCAATTAAAACGCAGTGCCGTTCGTGTCTATTTGAAAAAAAATCAAATTCCCAAACTTGTGATATTTCCAATTACGCTGCCACGAAACCTACTCTTCCCTTCTTTTTGTACAGCTTAAGTACAGCTTTGAGTGAGGTAAGTACTGTTCCCATAACAGCGCAGTATCAAGTTCGTGTCAATTAAAAAAACCCAAAGTCCAAAAATCTTTATACGCTAATGAAGCGTAATTGGCAATATAACGATTTTGGAAATTTATTTTTTTAAGTAACTCGAGCGGTACTGCGCTGTAATGAGTACAATAGTTAGCTAACAAAAAGCTGTAATCCACACATTTTGATATTCTCCATAGTCGAAAACCAGGGGATAGTGGGTTTAAAGAATATAACGATTTTTGGAATTTAATTCTCTTTTAATTGACAAGAACGGCACTGCACTGCTCTGTATTGGGTACAGTAAATACCTAACGTTAAATTGTAATCAAAACAATGATACAATTTATTTTTCATACCTTCCTATTGTAGCAACATCAATTGAACAGATTTGACACAGCTTGATGTGTTTAGTTATCATCCTATATAAAAAATACATGAAGTGAAGTCACACACATTGTACTTAGTGGTCCAAGAGACAGCCTATACAATAAACCGAAAATGGAACGGTTTAATTGCATTTTGACAAAAATATGGGCTATTGAAATTGAAGTAATTTTTTAACTATTCCATAATTAATGAACACAGTTACATAAATAGAAAAAACATTCAGAATCGTTTTTCATTCTTACCAGTAAATATAGTCCAACAATTTTTAGTGTTTTATATTCTTCTGGAAGTTATGCATAAATATTACCTTTTTACTCGTAAACTGTTTGTACTCTTGTAAATCATTTTTTAGCTTTAAACGTCAACTTTTCAACTCGATTTAAAATTACATTTCTGATGACTTTTAGTGGCACATCACCGTAACTGGTCCCATGATCTAGGTAATTGATGATCTATATATTGACTCTAGATCGGTCTAGATCTTGCCTGTGGATCAGCTCCATTTTGTTTATTGTTACCGATTTATTATACCCTTAATTAGAAAATATACCCCAAATAAAATAGAATAGATTATTATTTTCATGGTTAATTTGACAAATTTTTAGGATTGTTTACATTTTTTATTATCTTCTCCCCAGATATACTAGAATACAGGTGAACCGCTAAAAAAAATATTGGTCATATTTAAAGCCCTAGTTTTATTAAGCATATTAATAAAAACATATTTAAACAAGGATACTTTAATTTTCAAAATGAAAATCTTTGAAGAATAAGCTATTGATACTTTAGGACACTATTTTCAATATCTGTAGACGATTGTGAGAAATAATTTATTCCCTTTAAAATTCAATTTTTTAAACTGAATTTTTATCAAAGTTTTTCAAGAAACGTCCATCTATTACCACGATTTAATTTCAAAGATTAATAAAAATACACAGAGCAAAGTTAGGGGCCAGAGGACAAAGTGGTGCTATATTTTTTGAATTAGAGTATACAGGGACGCCAAAATAATGGGTTCCCTATTTTATTTTATTTTTTTCTTACGAGGCCCGTCCGTGCGCCGGATGCACTTAAGCCAGGCTTGGCCCATTATGCTTACCCTGTTTGGTTGTTGCACCCACTCCGTAAGGATATCCTTTGGTTCCAGTTTTGGTTGTCCGAGTATTTGTTGCCTCTTCCGATCTAGTGACTCGCAATGGCACACTATGTGCTGTACAGTCTCTCTGTCTTGTCCGCATAATTTGCAGTCAAGGTCTTCATTGTTCAGTTACATTCTGTGCAGATGGTTCTTGACAGCCATGTGTTCTGTCAGAATTCCTGTAATGGTTCTCAGCTGGTTCCTGTTCATTTGAAGCAGCTGTTTCGTAAGTCTTGGGTCTGGATCCCCAATGAAGCTTTTGCTGTGGTCTAATCCCTGTCTGTGGCTCCGGTGTTCATTTCTTATCCATCTCTCCATCTTATCCATCCTCGTGCTGTGCACCTTGGTACTCCGAGTGGCGGTTCTAGACCTTTTCGGAGCCTTTTCTTGCAAGTTTATCGGCTTTTTTGTTTCCTGTAATACCTTTGTGGCCTGGTACCCACTGCAGTATTACTATGTTTAACTTTGCTAGGGCCTCCAGTTCCTCCTGACATTCCCATGCCAGTCTTGAGCTTAACTTGTTGCATATTAGCGATCTAAGGGTTGCTTGACTGTCAGAATATATATGGATACGCTTATTGAGGTAAACCCTCCTATTTTTTTATTATTACGTTTGCATTGTTTTATTATTACGGACCCTAAACTTCTACTGCTTTATTGATTATACGGCTTGTAAACGGATAATGTCGTATCCTAGTCAGTACTTCGGCGTGATCTATTTCTGAAACTGCGAATTGCAGATAGATGTATAAATGTCCAACATGGATTTAGAGGAAAAAAGTCTACCAACAGCGCAATACTTGACTGTCTAGACTTTGTGTACGATTCACTTAATGCCAAACTTCACACACTTGGCCTCTTTTATGATTTAAGCCGAGCATTTGATCTATTGGATCATTCCATTCTCCTGGAAAAACTTTACAAAGTAGGAATTCGTGGCAATTCACATGACTGGGCTAGCTCTTATCTGTCGAATCGAACACAAACTGTAATGATTGAAGGTAACAAATCCACCACTCTTTTAACCAGTCGCGGTGTCCCGCAAGGGTCCATCTTATCCCCAACACTGTTCCTAATCTTCATAAATGACCTTGTAACCTCTTGCCCGACCCCAAATAAGACCATTATCTATGCAGACGACACTAATTTCATCATAGCGCAGGAAAATTCACAAAACCTTATCAACAAAGGAAATATTGCATCGGAGGAATTTCTCTCCTGGTGTGAAAACAACTGTCTCAAACTAAATGTCAGCAAGACACAATGTGTAAAGTTCGTACCCAAAAACTTAACAACAGATTCCAATCCACTTTTGAAAATACGGGGAAAGTCAATACAGGTCACAGACAGCATGAGGTTTCTGGGAGTCATAGTGGACACTAAACTTACTTGGGAAAAACACATCAGTTCAATATGCAGTAAACTTAGCAGCACATGCTACCTTGTAAGAATGCTTAGAGACACAGTAACACCCAATATACTAAGAACTCTCTACTTTGGGCTTGTTCAATCTGTCCTCCAATACGGACTCATTTTCTGGGGATCATCAGCCTACTTAAACAGAGCTTTTGTTGTCCAGAAGAAAATCTTAAGATGTATGAACTATGCCCATCCTCGAGACAGTTGTAAACCTCTTTTTAAAAAAAACGAATTCTACCCCTGCCCAGTCTGTACATCTTTAATCTGATAATGTACATAAAAGAAAATGAACACCAATTTTTGAAAAATAAAGACATACACCCTTACTCCACCCGGACTAGTTCCCATATGCATCAGCCTTTTTCAAGGTTGTAGGTTGGACAGAACTCGCCAATATATATGGGGATTAAGCTCTACAATAAAATACGGGTTACCTCGGAAGATACCCGCTCATTTAGAGGGGTGGTCCACAACTATTTAATAGATAATTGTTTTTACTCCGTTGATGAATTTATGAATGCTACTACAATAACTTAATACATTTCGCGAATTCTGAAGCAGGTTATCTGAGTTGAACTTGCAAAGATCTTTGAATTTTGTGAGGTGAGTCTTTCTTTTCTTTTCTTTTATCCTTTTACATTACCGTACACCGTTGTTTGTATCGCCGTTATTAATTATTCGTTTAAATTGTTTTTTTAAATAGGTTTTACTAATTTTGACTGTTATTTCATATATTATATACTATATTTTTGTACTGTACTGTAATTTATTACAAATTAATTTTATAATTGTAAAATGACTAGTGGGATAAACTGGGGGTTGATACTATTTGCATTGACCTCTTGTTTTGGACACGAAATAAATGATTTTTGATTTTGAATAGTGAACTGCAAAATGTCGTACCCTATACTGTGGCCCACCGTGTCTTGGTTGTTTTTAGTTCTATATTTTACGTCCGGTGGCTTTGTCTTCTGCATTGGAGTTGATTCCTACAGATGGCGATACTGTTGTCTTCATCACTTATTTATTTTTTATGTGAATCTTGAAAATCCAGTTTCGTTGTTTCTGGAGTTGCTTGCGAATTTTGGCTTTCTGAACGGCTGTTATTGTCTACCTGTGCCCCAGGGAACCCATATTTTGGAGTCCCTGTATACTGTAATGCAAAAGATACAGCACCACTTTGTCCTCTTGCCACTAACTTTCCTTTCTGTGTTATTATTAGGGACATTAAACTTCTACTAATTAACAAAAATTTAATTTTCAGAAAAAAAAAATTACGCGAACCCTTTAAAATGTTTTTAAAGATGCTCTCAGGTGTGATTTGTGAGTGAGTGCCATCAAAAGTATTAATAATTCTTCTAAACAAATTAATAATTATAATTAGGGTAAAAATACAAGATATTCTTTTCAACTCTGTGTCATAGTGTCATCTCTATAAGTAGATCTAATGAAAGTGTTTATGCGATACTACATGAATTACCCCATTTGACATTTAAGACCGATATCGTTTTAAAAATCCTTTGAATAGTAAAAATATATCGCTTAAATATGACCCAATATTTTTTGCAACAATACAACCAATTTTATTTCAAAAATATTTTTGTTTTATTTATAGAACTTTGGTATTTCAAAGTAACGGTAAAAATCTTAATATCTTTTTTTACTTCTAAAAAGCCCGATTTAAAAAAAAAAAAGCATACTACATAAAATAATTTACAAAATAAAGTCTAAAATATAGGTATCTCTAGATATATACAGGGTGCCTCAGGTAAAAATGCACTCTACCGGGATCTCGTACACAATAGAAGATACAGTTCAATTAGAAGAAAGTTGCGACCTACTTAATTCTGTGCTTTTATTTGCAATAAACTTTTGATATATCTCTTCAAGTAGAGGCAGAAAGAAATAAGAACGAAATCGTGAAAATTCGGTTTTGCCCAAATATCTTCGAAAGAATTATTTAAATTTGAAAACACAACGTTGCGGAGTTTAGTAGGGCGCAACTTTCTTCTAATTTAACCATGTCTGTATCTTCTATTGATTACGAGGTCCCTGTAGAGTGCTTTCTTATCTGAGACACCCGGTATAATTGTTTTTGCCATTTGTGATATTGATTTAGTTATTAAATTTTAAAATATCATTTGTAAACATGACAAACATAGGTACCGAGAGGAATTTTATTTTTTAAATTAAACCAGAAGTAATAGTCGTTTTCGAAAAAATCGGTGATGGCTGAGACCAAAAATTATATTTTTATTTCTTCTACAATGATGTTTAACAATTTTGATTTCAATTATGAAAGTTCTCAATATGAATTTCAAAACTAAAGTATAGTTTAATTTTTATGCAGTCCTAAAAATGAGTAAATTGCTTAGTTTTATTTGGGGGTACTTTGCTACATTGAAATTTACTGTTACCTTATGCATTTAAATACCACATATTTATACTTCTATTCACTTTTTAGTACTGCCTTTAATAAAACGTTGTGTAGTTATTTTTACCATTAATCTGTTAATTTTGATCTCAGATATATTGTAGATTTTTCACAAATTGCACAATTTTTATCCTGATATTTTAATGAATCGACATTTTTTATTATCTTTCTAGGCTGCGATATCGCTGAAACATTTTGCCTGTGTAACGGAATGTATATTGACACACATTCTGTACCCTTTTGCACATTAAATGCATGGCTAGGTTATATTTTTCATTTGAAACTTTTTTCGGTCACTTAAGTTATATCTTTCTAATATTTAAAAAAATGTCTTTTATTGTTTGTTGTATAAACGGCAATGATTTAATTACCTTTTGCGTTAAAATTATGCCAGGAATTAAAACTGATGCTTACAGTTTTATAAAACTAAAAAACAACATAAACTTTACTAAAAGTAAGTAGACTATTAATAACCTCGAATTTACTATTGAATACACCTATGCAAATATAATTAATAAACAAATTGTTTTGGAAAATTAGCTATGGCTGTGTACACGTTGAGTAGAACGGAAGATGTATTACGTGTAAATGATTCTTGTTGCGTTTATAGATAATCACAGGGTTTTTCTGGTTAAGGCTACAAAATTTATTGTTACCGTAATTGCGTAAAAAGTACAGTACTTTATTTTTTAATGATAGACAAAAATTATAAGGAAAAGTTGTTGGATATTAATAATATAGACCAAATACGAATTTTTTTTTTATTAAGAACAAACAGTAGTTTATGACTCATCACGAATAAATCGTGCATATCCATGACATCGCGCGTGTTGTACCTGCGTCGATCGATGGCAATAAAACTTCTTTTTTCTTTAATAGTGATAATGAATAGCCGCAACATTTCTATTTTTACTTTCTGCATGGTGGATGATATAGTTCGAAGCTATATAATAGAAACTTTAAAATTTTGTGAAAAACAAAAGGTATCATCGGCCAAACTAGAAGATCTTGTGGTTAGTAAAATGTTTGTGTTAAATTTTCAATTAGACAAGCCAGGAAGCGATGCAGCGTTTCAAGCTGGTATGGAGACTATACTAGTAAATTTTTTATAGATGCAACGCATACATTTACTTATTTTAGCGGACAAGAAAGTCATGGACCGTCAAAGTCGAGTTTTTTTCACCAATTTTCCGTTGGAATTTTTAAAATCGGATTAGGCAGGATGAAAAAGCCAGAAATTTGCAACCAAAAAATAATTGGGGCCATTAAAGCTAATAAAGAAATTTCAATGTGAAACACAAAAATAAAATATTGATTTCTCGTAGTTTTTCCATACTTTACCTCAGAAAGGTTTCAAAATACATTTTCTTATCAGTTCGAGGTACGAAATATCTAAAAAAAGGTTGAAGTTAACTTGTTTCGAATATAAGTATTATTTTAACACCCAAGAAATGTGTCAATTCCGTAACACCCTATATGTATTTTTACACGTTTTCTAAATTTTTTTATAAACCGAAAAAAGGTTTAGAAAACCATGCATTCTAGGATAAACATTTATATGAAATTTTTAACCTAAAGTTGATCAAAGGAATCATCCGTTAAAATAGTTTTAAACCATTATGTAACACCCTGTATTTTGAGAAAATGCTTTTGTAACACTCTGTTGAAGTGAAATATTTTAATAGTATTTTACGTTACAAGGCCGGTAGGTGACTTATTACAGTACGAGTCTGGAATATAAACAAGTGCTGTAATAATACCTAACGGACGTGTATCGTATGATATTATATTTCATCCTGTCTTTATAATCCTTTTAAAAAAAAATAAACAAATAGGTCATATTACCTTTTAAGTGACAACTTGTCAAAGATCGAAAGTAACCAGTCATTGTTTCTAAAATCATACCATTGTTGCTAGGGGCAACCCATTACAGTATCCGATACTGTAATGTTCCATTTACCGGCCGCAAATGAGTACAGGGTAAGTAAATTTACTGGACAGGATGAAATAAACAATTTATAATGTGGTGTTAATTTTTTGTTACTTAACTCGGTAAAGATAGATACTGATATTGCATAGCTACAAAATGAACTACTGGTGTCCCACCTGAAAAAAAAAGTGGGAAAAAAAATTTAATATATTATACCTAACCCAGATATTGGCAATCTTAGTAAATTTCTAATTTGCAACAACTTTTCCTTATAAAATTTTGCTCTTTATTTAAAAATAAAGTATTTTACTAGATATTATCGCGCGATTTTCTCCCGTTCTATAATAAGCCCTACATAAAAATTCCAAATTTTAGGCAAACAATAACTTTTTTTAAGAATAAACGAAATCTTTCCATTTGTATCTTGCACAATTTTTTTGGACGCAATGTATTTTATAAATGTTTTTAAACTCTCGAGTATTTAGTGATATTTTGGATTAAATAAAACAAAACAAAAATATTAATTATTAATTTTCATCATGTTTTAATTCTTTGGCATAAAGGTTACCACAAACATAACCAATGTGGGGGCATAATTATGTTCTCACTACAGACTGTTTTGCATTCGGTTATCGGGAATTTTTGATTTTTTTTCTACAAGCAAAGCCAATTAACTGTTACGTACTTGTTATATTTTTTTTTGTTTATTTATTTCCTTTCTTTTTTTCTATACTAACATTATTTTAAAATTTTGAGTCGATGATTATTTTTTAGCAATAATATAAATATCTAAATATATAAAACACGTGACGAAAAGTATCTTTAATAATACAAAATAGGTTTACTTACTTTGACTTAAGGTAAAATAAATTATAGAATATAAAATTGATAATAAAACAGTAAGATAAACCCATTTTTATTATATTTTAAACGTTAACACAATATTTTTTTATTTTATGTATGACCAAAAATCAAAGAGATAAACAGTTTTTGTATTTTTGTTTATTTTTGTACGTTTTTATTTATCTTCTCCTTGGAGATAGATTTTTTTGGTTTTTGAATTTTTTACAGATGTCGGAATGATCATGATGCAAACGGGTATGGTCAAACAAGGCCTTAACTACCAAAGATACCTTGATGGTAGGCCAATGTTTATTACCTTGCTTGGTGCTTTTTATCGGTGTACTATTTTTTCTTGTTATTGTTACGATAATAAAAATTTTTAAGGATACTATGTTATAACCAACACCTGTAGCATACTAATTGTACTTCATTATAACTGAAAAAGTACTTTTTTTAAGTAAACCTGCTTTTGAAACTTTATTTTTAATAAAGTCAAGAATATGCAAATACTGCTGCTAAAATTAACCTTAATAATATTTAAGATATACAATCGATACCGGTGTTTGACATTATTAACGGTTAATGGCATTGGCAAAATTCTTCTTCATGTATAAGGTTTATATATACGATGTATGCCTGTTGTACTGCAATTATAATTATTTTTAAACTCAGATAATATACAGGTAAGGTGACGGGCAAAAAAGAGAACGTAATACACTAGCTATAAATTGCCTAAGAGCGTTTTCTCACGGCACCATATATCGCGCGCGACAAATGGTCGCAATATTGATTTTACACCAATTTATGTGTTTTCTAATGAGCCATTTTTACACACAAGCTATATTAGAGAACACATAATTTGGTGTAAAGCAATATTGCGACCATTTATCGCGCGCGATATATGGTGCCGTGTGAAAACGCTCTATACAGAAAACAAATTGTAATGCTGAACTGGCTGCTTATCGACGGCTGCTTATCCGCCATCTGCGAGATGCTGGCAGAACCGGAAAGCAAGGCGCAGTAGGTTTTCTTTTTATTTAAATAGCTGGTATATTACGTCCTCTTTTTTTCCGTTAGGTCTGTATATTATTTACACATAAAATATGTTTTATACAGTTAAACTAAATGAAAAAGCCGGAAAATGAAATTTAAGTTTAAATAGTTATTTTTAGTTTTCTTAAAATGATACAATTTTAAAAAAATTAAAACAATAGTTTTTGGACTTTAATTTTTTAATTAATGTAAAAGTTATTTAAAAAATACTTCTATAAAAGTATTTTTTAATTCTAGACTAAGCTCTCTTTAACATCTAGCCTTGATATTTTAATGTGAAATTGAATTTTAAATTTATTTTTAAAATATTTTTGAATGCTTAAAAATTTTTATGAAAATTGAAATTACTTTTTAAACTTCATTTTCATTTCTCGTCTTCGCCAATGAATTTTTCAAATTATCTACAGTGTTATATGAAACCTATTTTATATACAAACAACCTGCTCTCGATATCCAATCTACTCAAATAGTTTTAATAAGAAGTGCATAACAGGTATAAATCTGATACATGTAAAAAGTAGACGAGGTTATTAAGTAATTTTTTTGCAAATTTTACTTATTAACAATTTTCCAAGCAAAAATGGTCAAATAAAAAAAGGAAAACTTCGGTATAAATCTACTTCACAATTTAATAAAATTAACTAAAGCTAAAATATAGCCTTAATATTTTTAAAAGCAGATTTATCTGGAAAAATAGCTAAATAATGGTCGATATAAAATTCACTGAAGGCACCGCCTAAAATTGCTTGCCAAATAATTAGACAAAATTAGTTACTGCTGAATTTTGCTATTGACGTCGTATTGGCTTATAAATAAGTATTTTAAATAGTTAATATTTAAACTTAATTGGAGAAATAACCTAGAAAAATTCACTATAAAATACCAGGTAGATTATTTTCAACTCCAAATACTGCTATTTCCAGCATATTATACAGGATCCTGTACCTCACCTTCCGTCTTCAATAGCTCACTTATAATTTATGTTGGGATTTTGATATTTTGCGGACTATACCTGTAGGTACCATAGGGCGCATTTCAGAAAAATATTATTGTTTATACAGGGTGTTCCAAAGAACTGTGACGTCGTAAGAATCTATTTTTTAGGTTACATGCCATAAATATTCTTACTTAAAGAAATCGGTTCAGTATTATTGGCGAAAAAAAAAACTAAGGAAAATTAGTTTTGCGCCACTGGTTTTAAAAATTAATAAAAAAATTAAAATAATGCCTTGTTATTAAAATTATACAAAGGTACTTAAGAAATAAGTTCGAACAGTTTCTTTAGCCAAGTTTGATTAATACGAATTGTACAGAGTGTCCAAAATTTAATGTCAAACTTTGCATATTTAAATGCCATTTATTTTTCTTATTTCAAATTGGAACCCCTGTATATTATTATGTCATTCGATGCAGAATTAAAAATTAAACATTTGTCCCAATTACAACCCTATCGCAATTTCGAACGCATCAAAACTTATTTGCAGAAAATTCATTTTATCAACTATTCCAATAGTCATTATTATGAATAAATATCAAAGGTGTCTTTGAAAAAACATTTATTAGTATTAACGTTTGCTAAAATGAAAAAAAAACCTTTTTGCATGTTCCTAATATGAACATCATATCTAAGAGCTCTTCTTAGTTGTATTCCAGTACAAAATATAATATAGCTTGATTAATTCATAATAAACTAACAATATTTGAAACTATATAAAAGTCAAAATGGGCTTTTGCCGTTTTAATATACTTTAATGTCAATAAATTGTTTAGCATTGTTTGATAAAATAAGTTTTCTGCAAATAAGTCTTGATGCGTTAGAAATTGCGATAGGGTTGTAATTGAAACAAATGCTTGATTTTTAATTCTGCATCGCATGACATAATAATATACAAGGGTTTCAATTTGAAATAAGAAAAATAAATTGATTTAAAGTTTGCAAAGTTTAACACTTAACTTTGGACACCCTATACAATTCGTATCAATCAAACTTGGTTAACGAAACTGTTAGATCTTATTTATTAAGTACCTTGTATAGTTTTAGTAACGAGGCATTATTTTTATTTTTTACTGATTTTTAAAACCAGGGGTGCAAAAGTGATTTTTCTTAGTTTTGTTTTTTTTCGCGTATAATACTGAACCGATTTTATTAAAATTTTAGTTGCATGAAGGCAACTATAAGAGGCATCCAAATAAGTAAGAATATATATAACATATAATATAAAAAAATTAATTCTTATGACGTCACACTTTTTTTGAATATCCTGTATAAACAAAAATATTTTCCTAAAATGCGCCCTAGGATGCAGATAAAGTCTGCAAAATATCAAAATCTTAACTTAATTATTAAGTAAGCTATAGAAGACGAGAGGCGAGGTGCAGGACCCTGTATATCCAATTTCTGGGACCTTATTGTGCTACATTGTTTTAACAGAAAGTCCAGTCCCTCTAAATAGCTACTTAATTCATCGTAGATCTTAAAACTTTTATTATTTATTTTATTTTTATGTATGTGTTACCCCTCCCTCCCCCTCATTGCATTAACACATATATCCTAACCAATTGTGTAATTAACAAATAATTTCTCTCTGGTTCGTTGTCTACAGTGGCGACATTTAGGAAAGGCGTCCGAGCCATCCAATTGGTTGGCCGAGCAAGTACGTATCTTTTACCCTTTTATTCGTATTTTCATAAAATTAGTATACCGCCTTACAATAATTTAAAAACAAGTGGCAGTATATTTATTTTATAAAATCAATCACTATACTTCACAATAATACACCAAAATGTTATTAATATATAAAAATATCAGTATTTTTTCACTCCACACCACTCAATGTGTGTAAAATTGTGTATATAAAAACTTAGTTTTTGACGATTGAAAAAGCATAATTGAATAGGTACTGTTTTGCAAAAGTTTTAATAAAACTCGACAGGGTAGTAAGTATTTTTTATATCTATGTTTTGACTAGGTGCTCCAACTACTCGATTAAGCGTTTAAAAAAATTGGGGCGGAAACACCATACTTATTAAATAAAGCAGTCTACTTTAGATAAAAAGTTTTGTCACTTAGTGTAACCAAGTTTAATATACACTTTCCACCAATACAAGAGCAATTAAAACCCAATAAATTAGCTCATAACTTCGAAACTAAAGTGACTACTAATTCGGCGACTTTGCTAACAATTATTAAATCGATGCAAGAAGTTCGTTTCAAACATTGTAAACAAAACTTACAGAACTGCAAAGCATATGACTCACATCTGTTTTATTACATCACAATTTTTGACATCATGACTCGCATATTTTAATGGAAATTTTGACGATTTTGAAAATGCTTTTTCAATCATTAATAGCATTATTTTATTTATATATTATTTCTTATTGTAATTTGTGCTCAACTATCTATGTTTATGTCTAAAGCACTTTTTTATAAATATATTCTTCTGTGGTAATTTTATTATACTATAAAAAAAAATACAGTCCAAAATTATCGAATAATGGTTCTACTCTTTCCTTCTCTCTCTCTCTGTCTCTCTCTCTCTCTCTTTAGATATAAAAAATGTGTGCATAAAAGTTATGTCAAAAATGCCATGCCGCATGACAGTTATTAAAAATTAAAGGGGGTGTGCGTCAAAAAAAAACTTTATTTAAAAAAATAAAGAAAAAAAAACTAAGAATAATAGTCCAAACCGCACCCTTCTATCGCAAATAATAACGAAGATATGCCTCTTCAAAGATGTCATATTTCAGCGCGTGACCTCACAAAAGCTTGGCCGCTGCATAAATCAGTATAGTGCAAGGAATTTGCGTAAGTTTTAACACTTAGTATTCGTCGGGTTGTTAACCTCCATGTTGTTCACTGTCAAAAATCTCTTTCATTGGCGTATTTAGCGAGCCTCGGAGCTCGGGTCTAAAAGTGTAATTGCAACCTAATTCTTCGTCTCACGCTTGGACTCCTAATTTTCTTCTGACATTAGTGACAGTAAATCTGAAGTACTGGAAAATATTGAGAAACAGGGCAATTCTGAAAATGATCAAATTTAGAAAGAATTTTAGATACTACTAGGAAATTTTCAGTTTATACTAGCGCAGATTACCGCCTTATTGACACTTTTAAAGTTTTGTGATGTTTGCAATTTTCCCCTTTACGCAAACGTACTCTTTTTCAGTCGGCATTACTACGCAGTCCGAGCATTTACACCAATTTACTTTATTTTTTACTTATTGGTATGTTGACTGCTCGATTTTCTTCTTCCATTCGTTTAAGCTCATTTTTACTAAACTTCAAAACCAAAACCCATTACACAAATACTAGTACTCCTTAATAATAAATAAAACTTTCCACAATACATTGGGCACAGACTGGAACAAATCGGCACGAAATAAAGAACGTATGTATTGCCAAGTGCGCGAAAGCAATGTACAGAGCGCCGCTAGCCGAGGCTTTTGTGACGTCACGCAATCGACGCGTACGGTCGATTGGTTAGTCGTAGAATGACAAGGTTTGAATCGTTATTCTTAGATTTTTTTGTACTAAAACTTTAATTTTTGGCGCACACACCAGAAAACTTAAGGGCATTAAAGAAGCAGTATAAGAAATCTAAAATTAAAACATTAATAATGTAACTTCAATACATTTTCAAATAAGAAAGCCAAATCTTTTATCAAAACTTTGATTCATATAATTTTTGAAAAATTTATTTTAACCAAATACCCTATTACCGCAAACTAAAAAAGTTGCAGTGAATGGTCATAAGTCGCACTTAAATAGATTCCAGTTTTCCTAATACAATAATATTGACATTTTATCTTCAGTGTTATCTTCAATTCTGTTCTTCCTTGTTTGTAAGTTACCCTAGACTAAAATAATTACTGTAGGCTTTTGTTTTAAAAGCTGCTTGTATTAAAAATATATATAAGTTTATCATAAAATTAATTAATAATATCGGTTAAGGATAATGCCAGTTTATACACGGGACCTTAAAGACTTACTATAAATAATTGTTTTTATATCACGAGGATACAGATACAGATACAGGGTCAGACAGGGGTATATTTTTAAGCTTCCCTGTATTTTTATTAAAATAAATATAATCTTATTTAATAATTACATTTAAAAAGCGATTTAAAACAAAGGAACTGTGGCGTAAAGTTGTTGATTTTTTAATGAAACACCCTATATATTATTTATTTCCATAAAAAGTCTTTCTTTCCCAATTCCAAAAATATATAATTTGTTTATGATTATTATTATTATGCCTTGGAAACTGAAATGTTCAATATGGCCCCCATAACATTATCATATTACTATTTACATAGTTTCGTTTTCCATCACCTCCGAGATGTTATTTTAATGCATCTCCATTACGAAGATTTTACCAGAATTTATTGATTAATAAATTAACCTAGAATTAAAACTTAACTTTTTTAAAATTTGATCGATCATATCTTAACAACGGCTTGAGTCAATATTGACAAATTATATATTGTTTGAATCAGGAAACGATCTTTTATAAAAATGAAAAATATACAGGGTATTTCATTGAGAAAACAACAACTTCACATGTCAGTTTCATTGTTTCAAGCCAACATTGCCTGCCTTTGAATTGGCAATTTTGGATCCTACAGTCAAACTTCCTTCTAAAACACTGGCGGGATTCAGAAGGTCGGTGTCCTCATTTCTCAAACAAAAAGCCTATTATAGCTTGACTGAATTTTACAATAATGTTTATTTAAATAAATAATAATGATTAGGGTCTGTCAACTGTGATGTAACTTATTTCATTTCAAGCGAGTGTTTTTATAATCGGTTTAAATTTAATTTTTTTGTTCTATAATTGTAATTATTCTTCGTACTGTTTTTGCTTTGTGATGCTGTATAAACTACTCTATTTGTTGTTTGTTTTATTTATAGTTTTGCTCTTAGTTATTACCTGTACTTTTGGCTAGGCTTTGTCAACAAATACTTTATATATAGACAATAAAGTACGATTTGAATTTGACACATAATAAAGATGGCAATATTGGTTTAAGTAAAAATACAGAAAAACTTAAAAAATAGGCCCCTGTTCAGTCCTGGTTGAATGGCCCTATACACAAAATATGATTCATACTCCACTACAGATAATTGGAAACTGGATACTGGGAAAGCCAGAATATTACAATGAATTTTAAAAATTAAACTAATTTTTACATAAATCTATGCAATTTACAAATTTCCGCCTTGTTCAATAAATTATCCAAATTATCAGTAGTTTAATATGAAATATTTTCCGTGCAAATAACTACCCTATATTCAATTTTAAATCATTATAATAAAAATATAAACCTAAATCTAATACACGTAAAAATACAGCTAATTAATACCCTTAAGTATTTTTAATAACGCCTTTGAAGGTCGAATTGAAAAAAAAACTTTACTATTTAGTTACTCAAGCAAACCTTTAAGTAACTAAATTGTAAACATTTTTCTTTAATTCGACTATCAAAGCAAACTTTTAATTAACGATTCAATGCACAACTAAAAATACTTGCAATGTAATATTTAATTTATTTATTGGGAAATGTATAAGGATGATTGCCCATGGAAGTAAAAAAACTATAAAAACCCAAAATATATTATAGAATCTGTTAAGGATTTTAAAAAACAATCATTAGGCAGCCTTTATTTATTCAAACAGTTTGTCCATAATTAATTTAAAAAAAAAATTCTGTTAAAGCTGTAGAACCATTTTCCCTTATATTTTAGATCCCCGTATACACTCAAACTCCCCAAATACTTTTAATTTACATTATAAATGTTTTAGATTCAGTGTGTTAAATTAACAATTAGTGGTGTGTAGATCGTGACTTAAATTTCTTTTGTGTATGAAAATCTTATTGATTGATTATAATTAGGTAGCATAGTTCGTGTCTGAGATAACGGTATCTGTCAGTAATTCATTACATAGGCTTCCTTTTACAAATTACGGTGTCATTACGTTTATTATTTGAAACACTCTATGCAGAAACTGTGTAACTGTGAATGATAAGAAGACCGACAGAGGTAGAAGTCATCGATTTTAATAAACTTTTAGAACAGCCATATTAAAAAGCGATTTTTTAAAGAAATTTTGAGTCCCTTATGTGAATATCAGCAGCTAAAAAATAAATATCGCTTGTTCTACTTGTATGCTAACTTTTTTTTTTATTAGTGATGACCAGTTCTGTTGGTTACATGCAAAGTTAGATTGTTGGATACGGTTCATATTTTTTAGAACTTAATTATTAATAGCGTCGACTATTAAATTGGCTTAAACTGAAGTTGAGACGAAATAGGGTAAATTTGGGTAAACAGTACCGTCGGCCACATCGTACCATAGTGATATTTTAAAAAAGGCGGTAAAATTTAGTCATTAAATTTTTTTTAGTCATACACATATACAAATTGTTGTACTACGCCATAAACGCATCATTCATTTTTCTTAGTTCTCTGTGGGCGTCGAGAAGATTGCAATAGTTGTTTCTAAACAACTAATCTGCTGTAATTTTGAGGCCTGCATTGTTAAGATTGTGTGCTTTCTGAGAACATTATTAAGTTTATGCTATCTAATAATCATAAAATATTGCTTTTTTTAGTCTGTTTTTTATGTTTTAAGTAAATTTTAAGTTGCGTTTTTATATTAAGAAATTTTATTATTTTGACACCTAGCTATATTTTACTCGACTTTAGCTCCACTGTCGTTTATTTAAATAAAATTTAACTAACATGAGTGGCACTTTGAAATTTGCGAGAAATTTTTATTGTAGGATATGATATGAGAGTTTGATTAAAAATTGTAACAAATGGGTTCACGAATAAGAATATTAATAATAACACAAACAATAAAAGCAAATATAACATTTTATTGCGTTTTCTTCTCCAATTTAAAGATTAAGTTTAATATTTAGCGGTTATAAAATGCTTTCTGAAGATTTTTCGTTTTATTTGGTAAATTATTTCTTCTAAATGATCCAAATTACCCAACATTAGTTTTTATGACTGGTACGATTTATTTACCTGATGGTACGATTTGGATAAATAGGTTAATTTAATCTCCATTTTCTTTTCCAAAATTTCCATAAATTAACTATTTATTTGATATTTCGCTGAACTGCATAAATCGATGCAAAAATATATGAAGCAACGTAAAAAAAACATCGTTTTCCTATAAAATATATTTTTTAAATATCTTATTCATGTTTTTGTGAACCCGGTACGATATACCCAATTTTACCCTATATTCCTTTCATTACTATTATTTACGTTATAGCAGAAAAAAACAAAACCCCTTATTATCAGCATTTTTCCTTGAAGTTTAATTACCAATACAGAAAGTTAAAAAAATGTTCATCTTGCCCTGTTTTTTTAAACCTTAACTAAACTCCACTTTTTAAAAAAATATTTTTGAAAATAATTAGTTTTACTAGACGTTTAAATTAACATTGTAAAAGGAAATCTACAAAATTCAATTGGTGCATCCTTCATTAAATTCATATTCTTATCTCAATTTAAAGTATTGTTCTAAAGCTTTCATAATCCGCGCTAAGATTAAGATTCATAAAATATTGAGAATGCGACTAATTTCATTTTAAGGTGCTTAAATGAAATATTATTGTGTTAAAAATTACAAAAGTATTTAAATACAAAGTACATGAGTTTTTATGTGCAAAAGAAGACTTTGAAATGTTTCTTTTAAATATTCTTAATCTATCTTTAACAGATTTTGGACCCATTAAACCTGCTACAAAAAGGGGTTTACAGAATTTTTTGACATTTATACAACATGTTTAGGATTTGGTATTTTGCTTACTGACCAATCATCTCTTATTTATTTTAAATAATAGTCGTTATACAGGGTGATTCCTAAGTTAATATTTCTTTTTTAGCTGCGTATAGAAAAAAATAAACAACATTTCAAATACCTTTTTTCAAAAAACCCAAAAATAAAGTACTTACATTCATTTATTACACTACAAATCAAAAACGGTTCTGCCTAACTTGCCCGTTGAATAACATTAGGAAAACTTCTGGGTGTAGAAAAAACACATCCGCACTTTTACGACACTCACAATAAATAAGCACCATAATTACTTCATTGTTCTCAAATTTTACCATTTTCACCAATTTATTAAAAGAAAACCACACCGCGCCGCGAATTGACAAAATTAATAACTGACGACCGATCCGTAAAATGCAAAACTCACATACAAAAAACGGAGAAAAACAATATAAAGGACTACGTTTTGATTACCAGGCCCGCACTTAGATTTTTTACTTCTGTAACTTGGCTATTTTTAAGTTTTTTGAAAAAAGGTATTTGAAAAAGTTGTTTATTTTAATGCCTTCTATACATAGCTAAAAAAGAAGTATCAACTTAGGAATCACCCTGTATAGTGTATAAACTTTCGATTATATTCATATTATTTCAAAATATTTTTCTAATTAGATTTAAAAGTGCCTATGACACATATAATAATTTAGGTCTAAAAAAAATTCCTTAAATTTAAAGCAGTGGTAAAAGGTTTTTCGGGAGGACAAATGTACCACAAAGTATAAGATACGAAAAAAAGTAATTCAAATTTAGGTTTGATAATAAATAGGATTTACGTTACGAAAAATGTAATTATTTATACAGGGAGCACAAAAAAAGCGATAACGTTATTTCGCGTAAAAAACATACATTCGCTACAAAAATATCATTCGCTACAAAAAAAAAACAAATATCAAATATATTTTAAATTAAACCCAAAGCCGACTTACAAGATTTCATTAAAGTATTAAAAGTAGCTAGTTTCATCGAATTACTTTTAGAAACTCTCAACTGTTTACTTACACCTATCAATGTCTTTTTTATCTATGTTTTCGTTGATGTCAAAAGGAATTTCTGATTTTTTCCTGGGATATTCAACAAGCAGCATGGGTATTCTGCCTTTAGTACTAATATTATTTGGTATGGATCGGCATACAAGATTTATTTTAAACGGTCCCATAGAAAATTATCGGCCAACGTTAGGTCAGGGCTCCTTGGGGGTAGTGACGGGGGTATAACGTTCTATTGCAGATGTTATTAATGAACTATAGGCCCATAATGTCATTAGCCTTAGCCTCATAATTCGGGTTTTATTTCTTGAGAATAGTACCTGATATGCTGGCATGCCAAAGTTCCATTAGTAGAAAATGCCCATTCATCAGAAAACATAATAAATATATAAAAATTGGTATTTTCCGTTAACATTTAGTCTCCCATCCATAAACAAAAATCTAGTTCATTTCGCATTATATCCCTCTATAAATGTCTGGTTAAAGTACAGTTTGAACGGAAATAACTTATTTTCTTGTTAGATCTTCTGAATATAACTTTTACAACTTCTAATTGATTAGCCATAGCCGTTTCTTTAAGGAGCTGAACAACTAAAACTTTTGCAGCATTGCTTTGGTCACATTTCATTATCTTCTTCTCCTTCATCTTCTTTTGCTACTTCTTCTTCTTTTTAATCTTCTTCTTATTATTATTATTTGTATTCTTCTATTTTTTTTTCCTTTCATTCTTCAGTTCTTTTAAACTTCTTCATTGCGTTGCAGATTGTCACTTTCTTTATTGGCATATCTACAAATTTCTTGGTAAATGTTAAGTAGATAATATTTTCCTGAGAAGGATTTGGATTAAATAATTGCTTCATTTAATAGGCGTTGACAAAAGTTTTATTTGTAGTATCAATATTGTTAATGTGCAGGAACTAGTAGGTACTCTGTATAGGTAGATAAAATTAAATAGTTGGGTATTTCTAAAAGTAATGTGATTAAACTTGTTTATTTTTTAATGAAAACTTGTATGTGTAAAGTAATTTAAAAACTATATCACCATGACGTAACACATTTTTGAGTCACCCTGTATAATCAAAAATTCTGCTAAAACGCGTCCTACAATACAGGTAAAGTCTGCAAAATATCAAGATCCTTACTGAATTAAAAATTTTGTTATAAAAGACGATAGTGAGATGCAGGTTCCTGTATTCATGCATATCATTATTGAACTAAAATTAAGATACTTTATATTGAGAATTTAGGGATTACAACGATAAAAAAAAACTCATAAATATTATTATTTTATTTTACAATACATACAAGGCTAACTAAATCAAGTTTATATACAGGGTGTCCGATAACTTATGGGCCGTAGAGTAACTGGAGATACAAACTAAGCCGATTATGTCATATAAGTTTTTTCGAATTGTTATTCGTTCTAGAGATACAGAGTGTTGAAAGTAAAAGTTTATTCTCGAAAATAAGCCATAATTTTAAAACGGTTTAATGAATCGAATTGAAAGTTGGAAATGTTATGTTTTTATGAGCAAGAAATAAGAATTTTTAGAAATTTTTTAGTTTGAAACTGGAGGGCGCTAGTTGCATACACTTGGCTTCATAAATCTATAATTGTTTTTCTTACCTGTGATATTAGGTCTTTTTCAATTATAGTTTCTTAAAGAAGGGCATTTTCTGAGTCAAAAAGTGTACTTGATTGATCTTAATATCTTTAACGGGTTTCGAGATATTTCCCTTCAAACATCCCAAAGCATAAAAAAACATAGTACATAATTAAATTATTATTTTAATTATCAAAAAAAAAACTTATACTAGCTACTAGACATTAAACTAAGCCGATTAAGTCATATACGTTTTTTCGGATTTTTACTTGTTCTAGAGATACAGGGTGTATATAATTTATGTATTATTAATTTAATTATGTACTATGTTTTTTATGCTTTGGGATGTTTAAAGGGAAATATCTCGAAACCCGTTAAAGATATTAAGATCAATCAAGTACACCTTTTTGACTCAGAAAATGCCCTTCTTTAAGAAACTATAATTGAAAAACACCTAATATCACAGGTAAGAAAAAATATCATAGATTTATGAAGCCCAGTGTATGCAACTAGCGCCCTCTAGTTTCAAACTTAAAAATTTCTACAAATTCTTATTTCTTGCTCATTAAAACATAACATTGCCAACTTTCAATTCGATTCATTAAACCGTTTTAAAATTATGGCTTATTTTCGAGAATAAACTTTTACTTTCAACACCCTGTATCTCTAGAACGAGTAACAATCCGAAAAAACTTATATGACTTAATCGACTTAGTTTGATGTCTAGTATCTCCAGTTACTCTACGGACCATAAGTTAGCGGACACCCTGTATAGCTTACATACATATTCGTTATCATTCGCGCTATGTCACTCATTTACAAATCTTACAAGTTTCCCTGTTCCAATCACATCACAGGTGAACTGGACGTCGCTCTTCAGAGTAAGTTAAGAATTTATAATCACAATAACGATTTGAGACCTTATTATGACTCCTAATCTATCACCCAGTCCTAGCATGTCGTTTACTAAGTTTGTATTTAATTGCTGAAGAAAAATGTGTGATCTAGCTTTAAAAAATATTTTTAAGATAATTCTAAAGTGGGTCAGTTTTTACTCCTCGCTGTTTTAAATTCACATATTTCTGGATAGACAACGTTTATGCTAAAATGGAGAAATAAAACCTTTACATAAGAAATCTGTATTTTTGGTGGTTGGGTGGTACAGTGACCGGCAAAAAGTTGGACCCATATTGGAAACTTTTTTTATTATTGAAATTATTGTAAAAAAACTTTGTATGTTGATAGCCTCTGCATGATTGGTAACCTAAAAAATTGTTTTGACATTAGTCACGTGACTGCTCGTTTGTCTGAAAATTGAAAAGTATATATTTTGTCGTGAAAATCTGGTATTAGAGTACCAGATATTGAAAAAAGTTATTTGAAAAAAGTGTTTAGATTTTAATTTTTTGCTCGTGTGCAAAGTATAAAGCAAAAATTAAAAATATATATATTATTTTTTAATTTAAAAAAATATCAAATGTTACTTTCATACTTTTATCAATTTAATGAAAATGTGTTAAATGATCAAAAACCAATATTCAAACATTTTAATCAGACTATTTTTTTATATTGAAAAAATATTATTTGTTAAAATTCAAAATTTTGCTTTTTATCATGTAACTGGGTGCGTCCAGGCCCTGTATCTAGCAACCATATTTACCAATTATCGGTATCTCTGGAACAATATACTTACGAAAGGTAGTTCTTTTTAATTTTGAAGAAGATTTAACGTATCTCCTAGAATTGTTCCTACCAAATTAAAAATTAGAAAATAGAACTAGAATTATTGGTAGAAGCAATTTTAGGTGACACGTTAAAACTTGTTCAAAATTAAAAAGAACTGACTTTCCTAAGCATATTGTTCCAGAAATACCTATAATTGGTAAATATGGTTGCTAGATACAGGGCCTGGACCTAAATTTTGATTTTTAGCAAATAACATTTTTTCAAGATAAAAAAAATGCCTGATTAAAATGTTTGAATATTGGTTTTTGATCATTCAACACATTTTCATTAAATTGATGGAAGTATGAAACATTTGATATTTTTCAAATTTAAAAAAAAAATATTTTTTTTTGATTTTTTGTTTTAAACTATGCACACAAGCATAAAATTAAAATCTAAACGCTTTTTTCAAATAAATTTTTTCAATATCTTGTACCCTAATACCAGATTTTCACTACAAAATATATACTTTTCAATTTTCCAGACAAACAAGTAGTCACGTGACTAATGTCATAACAATTTTTCAGGTTACCAATCATGCAAAGGCTATCAGCATAAAAAGTTTTTTTACAATTTCAATAATAAAAAAGTTTCCCATATGGGTCCAACTTTTTGCCGGTCAGTGTATAATCATAATAAACTGTTATGCATTAGAACACATTTAACTCTGACCTTAAATTAATGGGCAAAAAACGGATCTTGTAGAAAAGTCAAAAATCTTACAAAAATTAGCTGGAATTTGAAAGGGAAATATTTTACTTTCATTTATAACACACTAGCCTAGGTATGGCAAACTTTTATACGCTTACGTGCCATTTTTCTTAAAAAATAGTTTAATATGGTCATGATGTGCCAACAAACATTCTTGACTTGACTTGACAACGCGAGCATCAAACAAATACCTAAATAATAAATAACGCGTATACTACCCCAAAATTGATGA
This sequence comes from Polydrusus cervinus, assembly GCA_935413205.1. Lineage (NCBI taxonomy): Eukaryota > Metazoa > Arthropoda > Insecta > Coleoptera > Curculionidae > Polydrusus > Polydrusus cervinus. Next base: position 43,544,728 of record OW284513.1, on the reverse strand, counting down.
TTTTAGGAAGGAAATATTTTGTGGCGAAGATTACCAATCTGAAAATTATTTTTCTCGGAAACGCGTAATTTTTAAAATACTTTTGCTTCTTATTTTATTTACTTTATTAAAGTGCCGTTATGCCGAGGTTAGGTTTCTGCCGCATACCTTCGACTCTGTTGTAATACAATTTTAAAGGAATAACAAGTCAATATATTTTATAGAGACTGGATGCTAAAACCATTTCCGTCTTTCCTTAGTGACTTCTAAAAAAAAGATACCAGGCGTGTTGATACCTCTTCGCCTTCTAATGTGACTTGTAAAAAAGGGTTTAAAGGTATTTTCCTCTTTCGGGCGTCCCGTTTCGTGCGCTCCAAAAATTATACCTGAAAATGGCCTGTTTCGGGCGTTGAGCTACGACAATTGCTAACCTTTTCCTGTTTCGTGCGCTAATGTATTAATGGCATTTTATTACCTAGGATCATCACCAGTGCTGTAAATCTTAATTAATTTATGGTTGGTATGACAATACAAATATAACAATATAAATATTTTTGTGGATTACGGATTATAATGCAAAGGTAGGTAGGTAAAATTTACTATAAATTGTTCTGAGCATATTCAAAAAAATATTCTTTAACGTACTGCGACTTATGCAATATGGACCTTCAAGTTGTGACGTCAAAGCGAGGAAAGCAAGTTATTCTTTATTCCGGCTATAGATTTAATTTAAAATCAACGAATAAAAACAACACCATTAGATGGATATGTGCCAACCGAACCTGTCCCGGAGCCATCATCACAGATAACGCGCCAGCAAGTGTAATTCAAAGCAAGCAGCACACCTGTGTTCCTGATGTTGCTAAGAATGAAGTAGAACTCTGCATCCAAAAAGCAAAGAAGAGGGCCCGAGAGGAACTCACGCCAGTACCACAGATATATCGCCAGGAGTTGGTAACTGCGAGGAATATGGGACTGGATTTCGTCACGCAGATTCCAGAACTTACATCAATTAAAACATCGCTCTACAGAGAAAGGCATAACTCACTGGGAGTCAAATTCTTACCCAAAAGCCGAGAACAAGTTATTATTCCAGAATCAATAAAGGAGAACCTTATAGTGGACGATGGCAACGAAGAAAGGATTCTAGCGTTCGGATACAAACTGGACAGTCTTCTCGCCGGCAATACCACATTTTTCCTGGATGGCACGTTTAAAAGTTGTTGTCCGCTTTTCGACCAACTATACACACTGCATGTAGATATCGGAAGCACCGAAGAGAGGACATGTATAGTTCCCGCCATATATGCTTTGTTACCCAACAGAAAGAAATCCACTTACAAAAGATTGTTTTCCTGTCTAAAAAAGCAACTTAAAAGTTTTCATCCATATAAGATACACATCGATTTTGAAGCCGCTGCGATAAGTGCCGTCAAAGAAGAATTTGTTACGGCTGATGTAAAGGGTTGTAATTTTCATTTCAACCAAGCCTTATGGAGAAAAGTGCAACAGTTAGGAATGACACAGGCTTACAGAGACAATAAAGAAATCAGAGACCATGTGAAGATGGTTGCTGCATTGGCACATGTGCCAATCGAATATGTTTCGGAGGGATGGCTCTCTATTATGGAATCTACACCACAAGACGAAGCACTAACCGAATTTTATGACTACTTTGTTGACAGTTGGATGGACAAGGAAGAAATATGGGTTTGCAGTGGAGAACGGCATCGCACTACCAATTCCGTAGAAGGCTGGCACAACCGCTTTAACAAAAAAATTGGAAAATCGCACCCGAATATATACGAACTGTTGAAAGGCCTACAAGAGGAAATGTTGTTCTACGACACCATATATGAAAGAAATAACGTACATATGCAGGTTCCTAAACGAGCCAAGAAGTACAGTGAACGAGACCATAGGTTAGAAACGATTATTGCAGACCTCACAGCAGGAAGAGCCACTATTTCACAAACCCTTAGAAAATTAGTTTATATAGTAAATTTTGTTTAATGTAATGACTGTAGTTGTCAATATACCATTTTTAAATAACATTTTGTGTCTTTAACAAACCCTTAGAAAATTAGTTTATATAGTAAATTTTGTTTAATGTAATGACTGTAGTTGTCAATATACCATTTTTAAATAACATTTTGTGTCTTTATTTAATTGTGAAAACGAGCAGAATAAGTAACGCCCGAAACAGGAATTTTGTAGGGTTATATTTTATTAGAATATTCTCTACCTGGGGTGCCAGCACGAAACAGGAACTTTTTGGGTTTACGCACGAAACAGGACGCCCGAAACGCCCCTAAACCGTAAAAAAGAGAAAAAAAGTCCCTGGCGTTCTCTACACCGTGACTTCTAAATAAAAAAAAACAACTTACTATTTTTAAGATCTTCATATCATAACATCAACAATTATATGTTCCAGGCTAGGGAAGGAAGAGAAGGGGGCAAGTACCAAAGAACGATAACTTTTAGTAGATAAAAAACCAAAAAAAATTCTGGGGCTAGGAGGGACTAAAGTGCCCCCCCCCCCCCCCTTTGGGCGGTGACAGTTCAAAAGCAAACGACAACTAGCCTCTTTTAAAACTAGAATATTGATTATTATTGTAAGTAAAAATTTTAATTAATAAACACAAAAAATGAGATTATTTCGGTTTTTTTAATAAAGAAGGTTATAAATGACTATATACAATAAAATAAAATAGTTATCAGCGCCAAATTGCTGCTATTATGCATCCGAAACGTAATCTCTATAAAATGGCAATTTAAAAAGAAATATTTTAAAAATTAAGCATTTTCGAGAAAAACGGGATTCAAATTCGTAATCTACGCCCCAAAATACATTATTTCTGAAAAAATATTAATTGCGTCATAGTGGTTGCCACACAAATTTCTTAATTAATGCCGTGCTCAAATCAATTTGTCGCGTGCCATTGGTTCGCCATCCCTGCACTAGCCTTTTAACTATGTTCTCGCAATATGACTTTCTAGTTTAAAATATGTTTAAGATAAGAAATCAAATAAAGGTAATATTACTAATAATTTTTAAAACATGATACACAGATATATTTAAAGAATACATTAAGATAAGAAACTAATAGTAATAATTGTAACATGCATTTTTCTTCATGCTTCACCCCACCAATGATTATTGTGATCCGAAAACACCTTCTAAATAATAATCATGTTCATCAAATCATGTTCTTGCCGAGTATAGGTCACCTATTTCCTGATTAAGGTTACACAAAAAGGAGATATTTTCAAGTACCTACATATTATTGAACCTCCATGTTTAATAATTAATATTACCTTTTGAGTGCAATAACAGCTGTCGTGGAGAAAAACGAATGGGTAGTATTTTCAAAAACGATTATGGAAAAATTTCCCGTAATTTATAAACAATAATTTTGGTTTGTTCTTCTATTTCACGGTTTTATAGACTCGAATTCACCTTACCACGAGAATGTCGGGTTTTTAATAATAATTACTCTAACATTATTACAAATTTTATAAAAGAACTCGAGATCAACTTATTAACCGTATCTTATAATAATACAAACTCGAAATAACTTAAGTCGAACGCCGTCTTCTCGCGTCTATAAAACAGCCAACATTCTTGAGTCGATAAACCTAGGCATTAGTAGAATCAGTTGACCTATATCGCTTTAACTCTAGGGGTTACTATACAAACATATTTTAATTTTCTATGCAAGAAAACAACAGAAAACGTTGAATGAATTTTTCTAAAATTAGTCTACGTGACTTGCTATTTTTGTATAATAAACTCACCTAATACTCAGAAAGGGAAGAATGCCATAAACTTTTTTTTATTCAAAGCTTTGTTCAACGTCCGCTTCAGTATCCTGCAGCAAAGAATGGCCACATGTGCAATTTAATTACATTTTTTTTTATTTCGTTAAAAGGCAATGAGAATTAGACATGATCAACCCAGACTCCAATTTCGTGTTTTCCGGATGGTGTTATAAAATATGTGTACCGAATTTAAGAATCCCCCACACCGACGCAAAATAAGCGGTACGACAAAGAAACTCTATTTTTTACTTCTTTAAGGAAAATAAATAAAAAACATCAGTTTTCTTTCTTAAAATAATTTGAAAAAAAGAAAACTTATTGGGGATCCCTTTAATTGTTTGAAAATTCGACCACAAATACAATTGCAGTAGAGATTCTTTACGAGATCTTTATTTTCATTCATCTACGAATAGTTTCAAGATCTATTTTTTATGTTTTAAATATTATAATCAATATGATTAAATTATTTTACATATTATTTTTATTTGTGTTAAAAAAAAAATATTTTAATTTTTCTTTTATCAGAATACAGAATTAATTGTAGTTTATCAGTTTGTTTCGATTTCTTGCTGTGTGAAGTATAAAAAAGATACTTGTAAACACAGGCACAATAAAAATTAAGCTATTTTTAATCCATATATAGTGGGTTGTACAAAGATTTTTAAAAATAATTAACTAATCAGCAACTTTGACTGTGAAATAAATGAAATTGGCAAGTAATATTTACTTAAAATTAAAGTTGCCTGATTGATAAATTAAAAATTAGGGTAACCGAGTCGCTGTGATTGTGAGAAAAATATTTCTGCCAATGTTATGTATGTCACCGTCAAAGTTGCTGGTTAGTTTATTATTGTTAAAAATCGTTGTGCAACTCGACAACATTCTTCCTCTGGGGTTTTGACAATAATACATAATTTACTACTATTGTTAGTTTCTTTAAAAAAACTATCATTGTATTTGTTTTTCTCGGATAACTTTTAATATTGAGAAATGTTAATAATTAAATTGTTTTTTTTTTAATCTAGAAAGTGGCCGGAAAGCCAATAAAAAAATAAGTACTTTATGTGGGAACAGACAGGAAAACTAAAACAATTAAATATTATCTTGTTAAAAAACAATTATACCATGTATGATACAATAGCATAAAATTCTATGGTATTTAAGCACTGTATTAAAAAAAGAAACAATAAAAATATTTTTGGTTAAAAATACTAATGAAACTTATAATAATAACCAAATAACAAAACGAATGTTGCTCTGGAATTCATACATTATTCTAATAATTTTTGAAGGGTTTGATTCTGTCAGTTTTTGTTTTAGGTCTGGTTTTAATGATATTTTTTCGGTGACTTTTATTTCAACGCTTTTACCGAAAATTAATTTTATTTAGATTGGCTAGTGATTAAAATAATTTTAGGTATACTCTCAAATAATTAAACGTTAAATTTTGGTTAATACGGTGTGTTTTGTCTGTTATGTACCAATTGCACCACCTTATTTTACACGACTAGTAAAAATGTCAGACTGATACATCATAAGGAACCTTATTTTTAAAGTTTTATTTTTGCATGCCTTAAAATCAATTCTCTCTTACACTTAAAGCACCACTTTCTCTCTTACTCTTTCTATGCCTGTTGAATGTTTAATTTAAATAAGGTCCAATATTATTTTTTTTAACTAAATGGTAGGTCAGTCTACAAGCACAAACATAAAGTTTAACCGTAAAACCTAACACACACGATGCAGTGTCTTGTCAAAAGTACAGCTGCAGTAAAATAAATCTATCTAATTTATAGTTCAGGTAACAGGACCTTTAACTGTAAATAAAATATTTTGTGTCGGCAGGTAATTGATGCGGTATGGAGGACGTGTAACTTAACGAAAAGTCACATGACATAACTATTATATTTAATGCAATACAATAAATAACTATTATTTTAACTTGAACAAATAGTCCATACTTGAAGTGGAGTGGAAATCTAAACGGAAAGAACTAAGAAACTCTAACAGCGGATTACATAAAAAATATAGTTCTCGATTAGTTTAACCGCGTATTAAAAACACAAAATTTAATTAGAGGCTGGAAGGGCCAACTTGATATTTTGCCAACTTTTACAAAATCTAAGGCAATTTTGTGCAAACACGGAGTAGGCCTTACCAGCCTCTGATTAAATTTTGTTTTTTTAATAGACGGTTAAGCTACGATTTTTATTTATCCAATCCGCTCTGTTAGTCTTCTTCCACTGATAGATTTTAAAAAATTGGTTAGATGTTAGAATCACTACATGTTTCGAATATATCAACATTCATCTTTAGAAAAAAAAATTCAATAAAGGGAAGAAGAGGTGAATAAAGTTTTAATGTAGCTTTAGACCTATGGTTAAAAAAGTTTGTGTAAGAAGTTTTTATAAAGATTTTTTTTGTTTTGGAAGAAACATACTACCAAAAATAAAGGAGAGAATGTAGAAAGTTTATCACAAAAAGTTTTCTTCTTTACTTTTATGTGCATCCAACTAATTTCATCGCTTAACTAATTTAATATGTCAATACTTTTATTATGTACCCTTCAATTGTTAGTGCTCTTTGACGTGCACCTGTGTGTGCTGTCCAGCATTTCATCTCTGGACTAAATTCGATTGGCATATCAAATCAAGCCTACTATAGGCATTTCTAACGCTCTATTTTTACCTTCCTTTTCTTAATACTGGATGATTCTTCCAAAACAAGAAAAAAATATCTTCATATAATTTTAACACAATCTAACCCTACCATTGGTCTAGAACCCTGTTAGGACCTTATTTACACTTTTCTTTATTCAAATTATTCTCCTGAAATTAAATGTTTATACATTCGAAGCATGTAGAGATTCTAAAATCTAACCAATTTTTTAAATATATCCCTGGGGGAAGACTTACAGCGGGTTGCACAAAAAAAATAGTTCTCGATTAGCTTAACCGCGTATTAAAAAGACAAAATTTAATCAGAGGTGGGCAAGGCCAACTTCTTTTTGGGCGAACTTGCCTTTTATTATGGAAGAACTGGGATCTGACAGCTGTCAACGCTTGTATAATATAATGCAGTTTCCCGCAAACACGACGTAGGCCGTGCCAGCCTCTAATTAAATTGTATCTTTTTATTATTCCGTTAAGTTAACTGAGAACGATTTTTCTTTGTGTAAACCGTTGTTTGAGTTTCTTATTTCTTTCCATTTAACTATTATTTTTGTCAGTTGGTAAGCATTACTTTTTTGCGTCTGTTTTAAACGTTTTCGTTGTATTGAAACACAAGAGCAACAGACTTGTGTTTTTCTATATGTGCAGTGGTTTTAATAAATTTCTGTTAAATTTAAGAGGTTACTTCCTATAATCGAAAATAAAACTTCATGCAACTTGAATGCTATGCAAAATTGTATTGGACCTGTAACAAGTTGCCTTATTTTTATATTGTATTTAAATTTTACATAAGACAAAAGAAAATAGCGTATGTAAAGCTATAAACTCATGTCGAGAGTCGCAACAAAATGTTGATTATAATTGCTTGTTTTTAAATAAATGCCACGTTTCCACTAAAGTGGAGTGTCGCAATACAGCAAATTTTAATTTTTTCAAGAACATTAGCTGGCATTAGTACTGCTGCGTGCCGGTGGTTCTTGCTTAGGTGGAAATCGACCTTTAGAATCTAATTAAAATGTATTTACTTAAATAGTTCTTTATAGCAGACCGTTAGAGGTTTTGCTCATGTATTACTTGTCTTATGTAAGACATTTAAATGCACAACAATAATAAAGCTATGTCAAATGCATGATTTGCATCGTTCAGCACGATATTTGTGTTTGTATATATCAATGGTTGCTTGTTTTGCATGAGGGTTGTTTACTTGGAAAATGTTAGCATTAAAAATATAAATATTGTAAGTTATTTCAGTTAGAACTATATAGGTTGTAAGGCTAGATTTTTAGGGAAGTAGATAAATACAATATTACCTTATACAATAATAATAAAAGGACACATGGGTCCAGTAAATTGGAATATTGTGTTTATAGTTTTAGTTTACAAAAATAGATAAATATTACCCTGGGCGTATAAGAAGTTTACTGGTGTCTGTAGGTACAAATTTGAATTTAAACATATTTTATATTATTTGTTCTTTGATAGAAAATGATAAACAAGTTATGTTTACTTTTATGCAAAGTAACGTTTTTGTATTATTTATCCTTTCTGTAATCAAAATAAATTTTTTCCTATTGAGAATTATAATTATTTTACAAGAAAAAGTTTTTATTATGAGTAACATCTTAACATATTTAAATTTTATCTTTCTGTCATATTTATCGAATTTAAAGAAAATTAAAATGTCAATTTCACAGTTTTAGAAGCTGCTATTTTATTGTGCTTTAAATTTAATTATAGAAGTATATCCAAGGAATCGGTTTATACAGCATAATAACCTTTTAAGGTGTCATGTAAAAGATAACAACCCAGGTAATATTTTTTAGTCTAGACACGTAGTAATAGTTAGGTAATCATATAGTTGAATGCGAGACTGGTTTATGGTTTACAGATGACCATCACCCTCCTCCTACTTTCACACCACCAGAGTTGCCCAAGAAGGTTCATGTTAGAGGTACTTTTCAAAATTCCTTTTTAAATCACACACACCGTATGACGTATGAGCGTTCTATGTCCTAATGCAATTGCACTGAAATATACCAAGTTTATTTTTATGCTCAGTAATATTTAGACCGAAAGGGAAACAATAAACATGCTCGTATTTTCTTTTGTGGGACACAAAGTTAAATTTCAAGTGTTTGCGATTGAGATTGATTAATAAAGTTAAAATTTTTGATGGAGTTAATTAGCTACCCTAAGCGGTGTTAATAATTAACACCACATGTTGCAGTTAACAAATTTACTCCAAAGCAGTGTGAACACCCCTTTTCTCGGACAGCAGAGTTATTTTTCACAGACGAGAAATTGAAAATGAAAATGAACATGAACATAACACCAATGGTGTTGCCACATTTGTTTCCTTTACTTACCTTTCCGTAGGTCTGTGTTAACAAAAGTAATTATATAAGATACTATTTTTCTTGTATCTCTAAAATTATAATTAGAGAAAAATCAATTTTACGTGTGCAACTATGAAAGTATTAAAAAAAATAAATAAATACAGTAAGGGATTTTTTATTGCAGCTAAAACCAAGTAGAATTCAAGAAGGTGACATATACAGGGTGATTCCTAAGCTGTTACTTCTTTTAAAGCTGTGTATAGAAGACATTAAAATAAACATTTTCAATTCATTACATTCATTTATTACACTACGGATCAAATACGGTCCTGCCTAATTTAAACATAAGCTCGAAGCAGCAGCCCCACTTTGACGACACACGATGTAACGTAGCACCATAGCTACTAGTTTATTATTTTCAAATGTTACTATTTTTACGTTTCACCACTTTAAAATTAACTTGCTTCAGAAAAACACACCGCAGCGGATTGCCAAATAACTGACCACCGACCAGTAAATTGCATGACTAATAAGAGATAAGACAAACAACAAAAAATATTGCAGGCTACGTTTTGATGACCACGCCCGCACTTAGATTTTTTACTTCTGTATCTCGCCTATTTTTACATTTTTTGAAAAGAAGTATCAACTTAGAAATCACCCAGTATATACACCAGTTAAGTTAGAAAACACAAATTCGCACCATATCACGATTAAACTATATTTAAACGGTATGAGTAGTCAACGTCGCCCAATATGGGTGAAGCGTCTTTTTTTTTACCACCGAGCGGTGTTAATGTTACTCTTTCTGAAAGTATATATAACAACTTCTCTTGATGTGTGTTATTTTAACACCAATTTAGTTTGTATCGAAATAGACCACGTCAGCTGTTAGTTTGGTATAAAAAAAGGCCGCGATGTCTTTCCGCAGACTATTCTCTGAACTGACGTAGAAAACTAGAAGAAATCACGGGTTTGTGATAAAATAACTCAACTGGGTTCTAAGCTCTGTAAGAGAAAATATTTTTATTTGTGGCTTATTAATTTTTAATTTAGGTTCTTTTATTATTTATATTTATAAAAATCAATTCAAGCAGTTGATGTGTTAAAATTTCTTTCTTATTTGTCATAACATAATGTGATATTGGCATTCTTAAACAATATTACTGAGTGTAAATATAAATTTATTTTAATTCTACAAAAAATATACAATTACTTTTGTTTGGCGTATCATTTATCCCTCATCAATGTTTTAAGTTTATTATAGATTTTTTTTTTCATTTTTTCTTTATATTAATTTATTCATAAAATTCAAACTGCTTCTTGAGAAACTCTGCCAATATCATCTATTCCTTGCCTAGTTTGTCCTCATACCTAATGAGAAAATTCCACATAAATAAAAACATTTTAAAATTTTAACAGTATTTTTTAAAACAAATATATTATTATTTTTAATAAGAATATGATAAACCTGTAGATTTAGATATCTATTTGAAGAACCTACTATTTTTTATGTTTTTATTTTTGTCGGTGTTTTACTGGGATATAATACGAATATAACGATTTTTGAATAGCTTAGATTATGTAGATATAGGTAGGCATAGGTTTTTATCAATAAAAATTTCGTTTTGTAAAAAGTATCATGAAATTCTTTTAAGGTATATATGATTTCGAAGAATAGTTACATTTAAGACTTTAAAAAGGGATAAGTAAAAGGTAGCATCCGTAATAATTAAGTCAATTCATTAGCTATCGGACTGTATGTACTAACTGTCTTTTGCATTAAAGTGCGCAGCGCTCCAAACAAAATGGACTTCCAGGAGTCACTGTTTTATGGCAGTTCGATGAGTCCAACTAAAAACGAAACGGCCGTCATTGTCTAACCTGGCCCCAGGGAGTCCATTTTGTTTGGGCCAGTTTAGACAATGACGACCGTTTTGTTTTTATTTGGAATCACCGAACTGCCATAAACCAGTTGCTTCAGGGAGTCCATTTTGCTTGGAGCGCTGCGTATTTTAATGCAACATATAGTACACATAGTCCGATAGCCAATGAATTATCTCAGATTTTATAAAGGAATAAGTAAAAGTCTAGTTTAAACCTAACATTATAAGTTATTGAATTGAAAATATTAGTACAAGGAATATGTCAGAGATTCAGGTCAATAAGTTTGTATTTTAATTCACAGAATTTACTTTCTAATAAAGTATGTATAAACAGAAGATTTAAATTTAAGTCTAAAGAAATATTAGATACTAAGTTTTTTTAAAATCAGGAGTGAGATATTTTTTTTTGTTTATATTTTTCACGTTTTTGAATTTTAAAATATTTGTAGGCTTTTAGTATTTATAGTCATTAGATCTGTAGGTTATCTAAAGGTTTAAATGTAGGTAGTAACCACATAATATATATTTTTGATTAGAAATATCAACTAAAAAAAAATATTTAAATTATATACTTATAAACAATTTTCTATTTTCAGGTGACATGAATCGTCATGACGATCTGCTTAGTAAGTTTTTTGCAGTAAATACTTCCTTTAATGTATAGATAGTTATGTTTTGTCTATTAGTTAGATATTCCAATTAAAATTGATTAATATAACACTATACCATGCATCTTATGTACAAAAGGGTATCTTAACCTTGTCATCTGTTAATTAATCAACCTGTTTCTTCACTGTAAGGTTTAATATACACCTCCTCATGTACTTACTTGTAAGCTAAAAGTGATCTATAGGTTACTTTTTGTAGTAGATAGGTATAACAATTTTCTTGCACTAATTTCCCGTAATACTAATTTATAAATCCAAAAAATGGTTCAGTGTATTTGGTTTTCTGAAAACAAAACACTTCGACTGATCTATGGATTGTATAAGTAAAAATAGTACCGCGCGCTGCTTTTCAGTTATTAAGGTGACTGAACAAAACAGTAAAAACCTTCCAATTTAAATAAATGAGGTCAGTTAAAATATTTGGTATCTGTAAAATATAATGTACTTAACCACTTTTTAGATTTACACCATATAATAATAACATAACTGTGACTTACTTTATACTATGTAGTTGACCTTATTAGTTTCAGTTTGGTAAAAGCCGCTGAAGACACTGTAAATTTGTGTAGTAAAATTACCTAAATGTTGTAGTAAGAATTAAGGAACAATTTAGGACAGATGAGGATAAGAGAGACGTTTTGTTACACGGGTTTGTTTAAGTACCCGCACTGTACCTAGCTCTTTACCATTTTTTAAGACCGCGAGCCGCCACTGGTCGGAACATGTGTCAAGAAACTGATTAAAAATGATGAGATATAACAAGCAGTTATTTTTATTTCTCGCATAATGGAAATTTAATTGCTTCCAGAATGTATTTTATAACTCAAGTTATGTTAATTGTATAACAAACAAATGTTTATTGACAATAAATTTGAAGGGCTTGATTTCCTGAATTCAGCCAAATCTTCTTAAAGAAAATGAAATGAAATTTTAAGAAATATACATCTAAGCTTTTTTTCCAGTGGCACAAAGAAATCAAAATCATAGAAACAGCACCTTACCGACAGTTAATATGGTGAACTCCATTAAGCAAGTCAACAAAGTTAAACCGAACATCACACGAAATGCCACGGAAAATTTAACATCTCCCAATTATAATTCCCGGTAAGTTTTTCTTTAAAAGGTACTTGGTTATCCATTATGTATAATACAGGGTGAGTCAACGATAGAGTAAAGTTCATTGTCTCCTTTATTTTAAGAATTAGATAAAAATTCGAAATACAAAAGTTGTAGAGACCATTGGGCACATTTAAAAATTATGCTGGAGTATACGTGGTGGCCCAAGAAAACGTGGCGAATATAACTTTTTTTTAATGGAACACCATATATATTGTCTTATTTTCTATTTCCCACAAAATTCTTTGCTTATTTTTTAACTTTCATCTGTCTAAATTCGATAGTTTTTCAGATATTGACATTTAATATATGGCATTTTCAGACTTTGATAGGTTATAACATTAGAACGGTTCATCTTAGAAAAAAATGATTTTCACCTTAGATTTTTAATCTCTATCCAAAGAGACTAACTTACGATTTAACGTACTAAACCAAAAAACCGGTTTCACCCTGGGTTTTACAACATGTTAACCCGGAAGTTGTAACTTTTAGATAGAGAACTTTTGTTCTCTGTTAATTTTTTAATTAAGATAGGAAGGTGAAACCTTGTTTCTCTAAGATGAACCGTTCCAATGTTACAGTCTGTCAAAGTATGAAAATGCCATATTTTAAACGTCAATATCACAGAAACTAATAAATTTAGACATATAACATTTTATACAAAATAAGCGTGGAATTTAGTGGGGAATTAGAAAATAATACAATATATAGGGCATTCCCTTTAAAAAAATTTAAGTTGTTTGTTATATTTGCCACGTTTTTTTGGGCCACGCCGTATATTCCAGTATAGTTTCAAAATGTGCACCTTAATGATCTATACAAATTTTCTATTTTGAATTTTTATCTAATTCTTAAAATAAAGGAGAAAATAAACTTTACTCTATCGTTAACTCACCTTGTACAGATTTAGGGATTAGAGCAAACTCAATTTTACACAATAGAGTATGAAGTTTATAAGTTTATTTTCTAATTTCATGCACAAAGAGTTACTATCACAAAAATATATACTTAACTGTTGAAAGCTTTGGCATATTTTTTCCAATTTTAGAGAATTTATAGTTTGACTTTCACATTATTTCCGTAAACGGCTTACGTATTAATATGCTGTTCTTCAAAACAAAAATTATTTTTTAAGACACTGTTAATTTAACCATTAATGACGGAATAGTTAAAAAAGTACTTGATTTTCAAAAGCCAATATTTTCGTCAAAATTCAATTAATCCGTTCTATTTTCAGTTTATTGAGTAGGCTGCCTCTTGGACCACTAAGCACTATATGTGTGAATTCACTTTATGTCTTTTTTATACAGGGTGATGGCTAAAATATCAAGTTGTGTAAAATCTGCTGATTTTAAAAATGTTTCTAGAATACGAAGCTATGAAAATTGAATTTTATTATTGTGTTCGTTACAGCTTTATATTAGGCACTTACTATATCCACTACAGCGCAGTGCCGTTCGTATAAATTAAAAAAAAAAATTAAATTCCAAAAATCCGTATGGTATTTAAACCCACTTTTTCCCGAATTTCGAGGATGGAGAATACAAAAAACTAATGATTACAGCCTTATATTAGGTAGGTCAATTAAAATCTAAAAATCGTATATATTGGCAATTACGCCTCCTACCAGCATCATAACTGGAAATAGATAGATTTTGGAATGTAGTTTTTTTAACTGGACCCAAACGCAACTGCACTGTAATCTGAGCACAGGGCTGTAATTAACACTTTTTTATATTTTCCATTTTGAGAAATAAGGGTGGGTTTCATAGCAGCATTCATAGCTTCATATTTTACAAACATCAATTTTAAAATCAGCAGATTCTATACAAATTGATATTTTGATTATCACCCTGTATGAAAAAGATATAAAGTGAAGTCACACACATTGTACTTAGTCGTCCAAGAAACAGCCTACCCAATAAACTGAAAATAGAACGGCTTGACTGAATTTTGAAATTAAAATAATTTTTTAACTGTTCCATAATGAATGGACGCAGTGTATTATAGACAATAGACATGCTTTAAGAAAATTGTGTATAAATATTTAAAAAATTTCATACCCTGTTACATTTTGTTTGATGATACAGATGATTTAGTAACAGAATTATTTGTTTTTCAGATTTAACTATAAAATTTACCATATTTAAATAAAAGTTTTCATCGCGCATTACAAACATATTTTTACCCCGAATTTTGAAACAAAATGATTAATAGTTAAAATATTAAACAATTATTATAACAACTATTTTTGCCATTTTGTCCTAAAAATACCAAAATTTCTTGGATTAGGTTAAGTTGTGCATTTAACAGAAGAAAGTATTTAAAGTGATACAGGCAATATCTCAAAAACGGTTTAAAGTATTTTCATTTACATTTTGGCTAGGTAATAGGGAGATGGGGGAACATAACTAAATATATTTTTGATTTTAACCTCCTTTCTTCATTTTGAAAAGTGGGAGAAGCTTTGGAAATTTAAATAAGATGATTTACTTGTATTTATAAAATTTGAATTTGCACAAAAACAACATAAGTGTACAAATATGTATGATTATAAAAACTTTATATTTGTTTATTATTGTTTTCGGTTCAACACATAAAAAAATTCTTTGAAAAAAATTGTACGCAGTCTCGTCCGAGTCTAAACTTGATGGGATAAAGTCGATTTTTACTCATTTTTTGGTACACCCTATATAAAAATGTAATAACTAAAAAATGTTTAAAATATAATTATGGACACTAATGCTAAAATAAATGACCTTAATTAATAAATTTTTTTAATATCCTCAAATATTTCGTCATTGTAGGATTTTTATGTAGATTCTAATTTTATAAACAAGAGATAATCATCCTGTTAAAAATTTTAAAGTTACTCCTTAAGTGTGAGGTCTAGTGATGCATTCGCCATTTCGTTTTTTGATCATTACTTCGTTAATTTTTCCTTTTATACAAAAATCGACCAAAAACCGACATTTTAAGCATAATTAATTACCTACAACTTAAAGTTAAACAAGTTTGAATTTATAAAGAGGGCAAGGGCTTGTCGACATATTAAGCACCGGTTCCCGCAGATCACGGTGTCGAGTGCGGTTAGTACTTGGGCGGGTGACCGCTTGGGAACACGGCGTGCTCTTGCCTCTGGGAAGAGTGTAAAATGAATCGACACCTAGCCATCCTATTCACGCTGGACAGGCCGGATGAGATCGGATATCTCGTAGGATGAAGGTGCCGTTTCACACTCCCCAGTCGGTAGATCACATTTGTGGTCGATGACCGGTTCAAGATGGCCTACGTAGTCGGCGAACCGTAAAAAAAAAAGACTTTATAAAGTAATAAGAGCAGAAAAAGGAAAATAGACAAATTTCTTAAATTTTCGTTTTTTGCTTTTATTAATTCATTAATCAAAATTTCTTTAGTTCAAAACTAGGTAATTGCTACTCCAGGACGTCTATTTCACCGCTTTTTAAATAAAGCGAAATGGCGCATCACTCACTCTTAAAAGAGACAGATGGGGTAAATATCAATAACATATGTCCTTTCATCTTTCTATATCTCATTAAAATAACATGAACAATTTTAGATCGTTTCCAAGACACCGTGAAATCCTTTAAAAAATGTCCCCATAGGACCTAATAAAATTTCATATTTACTTGTACATAATTTTTAAATTAATTTTTTAATTTATTCAGCGACCGTGCTTTTAAACTGCAAAAGAGCCTTGAATCATATAGATAGATGATATGCCTATTTATATTTAAAAACTATAAATGTGTATTCTATTTATAGATTCTTTTATAGGTAAATTTTAAAAGTTATTTAATTCACTAAATAGTTCTATCCAGTTAGATTTGTAGACCTTACAATAAATACAAAAATAACTGCATTCTCAAAAAGTACATTTTTATTTTTAATAGGGCTGGTTTAGAGACAATTTGAAATTATCACCCAACAGTATTATAAGTAAAATTAAACCAAATATAATATTATTGTTCATGAGCTGCACAAAACATAATTTTTTTAATAATTAAAAAAAACATTTTGTTGAGTACCTACACCGTAATATCTCAAATAAATTGTTTTCAAAATATTGGTATTTTAAAAATAACATTTATCACATTTTAATAAAGAGTTACGTTCTAAGCAACTTAACGTAAGATCAAACTAAATCATCTTTAAAATAGGTAAGTCTTGAAAATAGCTTCTCTATTACTCCTTATCTAGTGACAATCATTGTTTTTTTTAATTTTGTTTCATAACAAAAAATCTATTACGATAAAGTTTTTAGAATCGTAATAAATCTAATATGTGTTGTTATTTTAATGATCGGCTATGTGGTAATTATTTTAGATTCAATTCGTTTCAATAAATTTAGTAAAAACTCTTAGTTTAAACACTATTAGTTTAAACCAAATACTATATAATTACAAGAAAAATTACGTAAATAACAAAAAATTTATGTTACATTAAAGTTAAAGCTAGTTTTCCTTAAAATGTAAGGTTATAAAATATACAGGGTGCTACACATTCGTGTGAATACAAGAGGATCTCGAAAACGGCAAGAGATACGAATATGGTTAAATTGAGGCAAAGTTGCATATTTTGGGGCTTAATAATTTGGTAAAGAAAAATTTTAAATATTCCGAATACTTTGGGAGATATCCGCACAAAGAATTCTTAGTTTTGATTTTAAATTTTTTGCGTCTTCATTCTTGACTTGGGAAAAAATAAAAAACACTTTCATAGCTGTTTTTATGTTCTATAAGATGGCATTATTATTTTTAAAATTCGACGTTTCGTTCTTTGGATACCCATCCTAAAAATTGCCAGGGCCGTAATATTAAAGAAACGATAATTTAAAATACTAATGATGTGTTATTTGATGACAAACCTTTATATTGTGTTAAATGTCTAAAGCTTAGAAGTCCCTAAAACTGTTTTTAAAATTCCAGGCTCGTATTTAACAAAATTGACTTGAGGTTGGTATGTAAACAACGAAACGTCAAAAACTATTAACGTCATCGACCATGAGAAAGTGTTTTTTGTTTTTTCCTCAAATCAAAAATAAGGGCGCAAAAAATTAAAAACCAAAACTAAAAATTTCGATTTTTTTCGGATATTTACTATTTTATTTCATCAAATTATTAAGCCTTAAAATAAGCAACTTTGACTCGATTTAACCATCTTCGTATCGCTTACCGTTTTCGAGATCCCCTTGTACGCACAAGAATTTGCCACACCCTGTATATAATTTTACTTTAAAATACTAGATTTGATTTAAAAAAAAGGAAAATATGTGGTAGATATAACAAAAATACAGTGTGTCGTTAAGAGACAGTATTTTATATGATCTGCCAGTATTCTGATTTTCTGACGATATTTTTAAATTTTATATTTAATCTTTGGTTAAAATTATGAATATTAATTTGAAATTTTGTATTCAGACACGATTATAATTTATAAACAATATTTTCTATAAAAAAATAATGATACTTGTTTTTTTCTCGTCAGTACATGGACACCTACCCTGTACTGATGAGAGCAAAAGAGTTCGAAACCGGTCTGCAGGTGGTGACATCCTACCAATGTAAAGTTTTTATTTCTTGGTAGAACTATGCAATCTGATTTGTATTTTATTATCTAACTATGTTGTGTTAGAAGAAAAACAACCTTATAGTATAAGGCACTTTCAGGTGATTTGAAATTTAATTTTCATGCTTTCTTAAAATGTTTGCTACCACCTGACAAGTAAAAATAATTCTGTGTTTTTACAAATTGTATTTTTGTAATATTTTCCCTAACAAGCTTTCTTTCTAAAAATTAGGCTTATTGAAATATTATTCGCAACTTCAAGTTTCTTACAAAAATTGGAAATAATTTTAAATTTTCATATTCGATTTTTCAAATAAATTATTTTAATATTCTATAATGATAAAAATGAAACACAAATGCGAAAAAAATAATTAACCTTTAAAGCATTCGTATAAAATAATACATTTTGGTTGAATTTTAGCTTATATAAGGTGAATAGTCACTTCATATTTTGAAACAATTTAAAAAATAGTATTTAAATGTGGTAAATTTATAAATTTTTAAATACAGAGCTGCATAGTAATTAATTAATTTAAGATTAAGGAAATTGAAACTAACACTGAGACCTTATTACTACATTAAGCAAACCAGTCAAATTTTTAAGCCTTTCCACTGATAAAGCTTATTTATTATTAAGGATTCGTAAGAAACCAGATAAAGTGTATGTTTGAAGGTTGGAGACAATCACGTTTCTTGAACGGCAGTAGAGTTTTGGACTTGCATTGTCTTTATTTGTTTTGAATCATAACGTTTCAACTGGTAAGTATCTCCAGTCCTCAGTTACCGTACTTATTCAGTATTCACCTGAAGACGACTGGAGATACTTACCAGTTGAAACGTATTGATTCTAAACAAATAAAGACAATGCAAGTCCAAAACTCTAATGCCGTTAAAACCAGATATAGTTTTATAGAATTATTTATCTTTTATCTAATAACAAGTTAAAAGCTCCTCTTGATACTGAATAGCCCTAGTCTATCATAGTTATTATAAATTAAAGGCCTGCAAAATAAATTATTTCCATTTCGACCCTTCAAAAATATTTTTGCAAAACATTTATGTAGGTAAATAGAATTTTTTAGTCATTGTCAATACAATTTTTTTAAATACCTGATATGAATAAGCAGAAAGGAAACCTTTTACTCTCACTTTGTGAAAAGGATGTTCCAGAAAAAAAAACAAAAGCACTAAAATATTTTACATTAATAAAAGCTTTTTCGAAACTTACAAAACCAAATTTTTTACATATGAAACTTGACAACGTCTAATAGTTTATTTATATTTTCTAAAAGCAATAAATGTTACTAAAATACATAAGTATTGGCAAAAGTATGTTATAGACAGGTAATATCAATTCTATAGGTTCAATTTTCTAACGTTTGTACACTGTCGTAAATTTAAAAAAATTATTTCCAAAATTAAAAAATAATTTACCAACTGAGTTTTTGTAAAATGTTTATGTAAATAAATGAAATCAGTGTATAATCCTAATATAAACAACAAGAGGTTTATATTTTACAACACGAATCTCTCTCACAATTTTCCTTAAATTTTTTTTATTTTAACTAAATGTTCTACTATTCTCAAATATTTTTAAAACAAAATTTTTCGAAAAACTTACGAGAAATTTATCCGGTAAAATTGTGCTCTGACATAAGAAATACATATTATAGACCTTTTTATGGAAAATATTCTAACCTACATTTATAATGACTGTGATTATCGCTTAACCAATTTCACAGTATTTAAACTTGAGCAACCTTCAAAAAGAACATGATATCGATGATGACTCTTTTAATGGTGGTTATCACTAATGTGTGCAATCGATTCGATTTTAAAAAATATGTAGATGTATTCATTTATAAAAATAAATAAAAATTTGACTGGATTTAACTATACTTAATTTGGCTAACATACAAGATGTGGTGTGCTATCAGCAGTGTGCTGTTTTCAGACCGCCGGATCAAGAAACTACGACTTACGCCGGCTATCATCTTGCCTATGAAGTCAAAAAACTCATGTACGCTTTAGCCAATACTAACACTGTTTATTATTGTTGCAGCTTGACTAGTTAATTTTAGTTCTGTTGTTGTTCCCATATGAATATACGCTAATATTATTCCTTTATTTGAAAAAAATAGGTAAATTATTAACCCTAGTAGAGTTTGGCACAGGAAGGTGGGATATCTATCCTTGACCGAAAATGTTTATTTAAAGCTTTAATCCTCCAATAAAAATTGGAGTGGTCTATTTTTCTCTTCCTGACACCCAGGATGATTCGGCTTCTTCTTGACACCCATCAGTCATATACTTCCTAAGCCGGCTATGTCTTATCAGAATGTAGATTTGCGACGTCTTCCATTTAGAAGCTACTCCAATTTGACTTGTTACCCCCAGCAATAAAGTAGTTAGCCTATATCGGCATTCTAAAGTTTGTCGCCTTTATTCCATAGAACATTTCGACGAACATCAGCTCTAACAATACCATGCACCCTCTGATGTCCAGAAGTTTAGGTACCCAGTTGAGCAGATGTCAGTTCTCTAGTCTCAGCATTCTCTCGCGTCATACATTTCTATCTGAAAAATGGATATCCCATCCCACCTTCTTTCTCGTAACCATTAAATATGCAAATATGTACGGCTAGCAAGAAGTGGATAATTATACTGTTTTAACCAATAACCAAAAATGAGAGATAATATCAAAACGATGATGTGTAAAACTAGTTTAGCTGTAGCATTTTTATAATGTGTACGAAGTACAACAGAACACTAGAATACAAAAAAATTATATGGTAAACCCAGCGGCAAAAAAAAACACCTAGATAATGAACGAATAAACCACTATTAATAAAGATATGAATGGAAATAGAACAGATCAGTGTAGTTTTTCGAGGATTACAAAGTACGTCTTTTATAGCCATCTGTTTTTTAATAAAGCCGAGCAAACAAAACCGTGTCATTTTACTTAGGGGTGTTACAAACTTGCTCGATTAGAAATTTATGAATGATAAGGCTACCAAAAACACATAGGATGAATTAATAAAAAATCATGTTGTAGTTAATAAATATTAAATTACTAATTATGTAGCTAAATATTTTCATATATAAAAAAAATGGTGTCAAAGGTATAGCGTATATCGTTTTGTGGAATAGCATATATTTAAATGTTAATCTGGTAGTTATTTGTGCCATTTAGCATTTACTTTCTATTTGTTTGTAAGTTATTATGTGTTTATTTAAATATCTTGTTATATAGTTAACAGCATATAGGCACGCATATCTTCTAATATTTAATGGTTAGATATATTTTTTATTAATTTTCGTTATTTCTTCAAAATAAATATAATTTCCATTAAGGCATGAACGTTTTTTATAATTTGAAAACCTTGCACTTTTTTATAAAATTCTGCACCATGCACCGCTGTTGTGGAAAGTCTCACTTTTTGTTTTATTTCCCTTTTTCAAGTTTTTCTCTATAGACGTTAAGAACAATAGGATAACCAAATATTTGTCTCATAAGTCGTTATACCAAAATAAGTCAACTTTGGGCGTCTCTTTTAGGCAGAATTCAAATTTTAATCATAATAATATCTTTAAAATTCAGTTATTAGCTTCATTCTAACTAGCTTCAGAAACAGTCATTAGCTTAAAAGCATTCTAACCAGAGTATTTAACTTATAATAAATAAATAACGATTAGTTTTCTGTTCCATTTAAAATACAAACTTGTTTGAAACTATTACAATGCTTTCCGGATTATCTTCTTACAATTTATAAGGCACATGTTATTGTGTAATTTCGGTATTTTTATTGCAAATCTGTAATTATTTAAAATGTATAAAAGTTTATTACTTTTTTAATTGTAAATGATAACTGACGAAGAGTATAATGAAGTGAGTGATATATCGTTCATGAAAAGTAGTGATGCCGATGATTTAGAATGACTTCTTATTATTCTATTAGTCCAACAGCGTAGCCAACATTCTGCTTTGGAGAGAATGGACCCAAAAGGGTCAGAGAATCGACTAACTAGCGCTTCAAGAAAATCGGCGAAGGAAAAAATGTGTTGATTGCCACGCCCAAAATAAAACTTTTTTTGACAATCAAAAACAATGTAAAAATAAAACAAAACCATTATTATTATTTGACTTTTTACGGTGTGACGTGTATTTTGGTGATGATTTCTTCACTGTTCTACTCCTTGAACCTTTTTCTTATCTAACAATTTAATCTTGAGTCTCCGTTAAGATAATATCTACCCTTCTCTTCCTAATTTAATTTGTTCTTCTGAAGATGAATGCTTCTGCATTCGAAACATGTAGAGAATTTCTTTTTTAAAACAAATTTTTCATTAATATAACAGTGGAGGAAGACTTTGAGTTCTTATTTTTTTCCTTCTAAATATCCACTCCACTTAAAGTATGGACAATTTCTTCAAATTTATAAAACTATTTAATTTTCTAATTGTTTTGCATTATACCTTTATCGAGTAACACTGTTAAAGTCGTTAGCAATTCAGCTGTAGTAAAAATATTTTTTCTGAGAAGTATCTTCAAACGCATTTAATAACGTATCAGTGAATTAGTTGTGTCAGATACAGTGTTTAGTATTGCAGATATTTATTTTTCTAAGATTTTATAATGATATAGTTCATTAACTTATCATTTCAAACATGTTTGTGATATAAAGTTGTTGGAATGAATCTATTAACGATCAAAAATTTTAAACCAGTGCATGATTATCGGTAAAAGACTTAAATAGCGCTGCCATAATTTAACATATTACTAATAACAGCTACAGTAAACCTTTGCGCTGTTACCAAATTACGATGTAAGACTCAATATAAAAAGTGTTACTTTCCTTTTCAAACTATTCTACTTCGTTTTTTATTTCTTTATCCATTACATCTCAGATTTTTTCTAAAAGTCTAACTTCTCCTTAGAATTTCCCCCTATTCAATATCAGGAAAATAAAACTATTATTTTCTACCTCGGTTGTGACTTTTATTTTAGTAGTTTGCTTTTTGGCTGTGTATGCTTTTGTTTTTAACTCTGCTACCTGCTGATAGGTCAGCCACATTTTTCAGACTATCCAATTTTCCATATCTTGGCCACACGGCAGGCATGTCAAGAACATTGTCATAATTTTTGAATAGAATGAGTGTCTTAAATTTTCCAATATGTGTGCATGTAAATGCAAGATTACCATTTTTGTCAAAAGTCGTTAGTCTAGTTATGTAAAACATGTGCAAACAGGCAATAGTACTCGTATATGCTAGGAATAGACATTGTAGTGTTTTATAACTTTTTAGCTCTGAGTCATGTTCTGATTTTAACCGAATTTTTAATACTTTGTGATTTACAGGGAGCAAGTCAATGCCACTGCTAATGCCCATTTTAAAGCTTATTATTGTCGCTCAATCGTCTGTCTATCAGTATGTCAAATTTCCTATGCTAAAGCATATGTAACATATTGGGGTAAAATAAATATAGGACATCCTAACTCACTCCATAGTCCATAGCTGACATGTACAAAATTGTGGAAGGGGCTGAGGTAATCACGAGGGTGCCAGTAGAGGAATCAATGTCACTCCTGCAGTATAAGTCCTATTAGATTAACATGAGGCCAAAATATTACAAAAAGTGACACATTTTAGGGCGCTGCTTTAAATAGGGTGGTTTCAAACAGTAGGGTTTACATCAGCGGGGAATTCAATCAGGGTCGATTAAAATAGAACTAGTCTCGGACGTCTTGTTGTGTATTCAATAAATGCGTAACGAATAAAAGCGAAGTGGTTCGGTAACCTCGACAAGGGATTCAAATCTTGGATTTTTTTTCACGTTTTAGTTTTACTTTATTTTTTTGAAGCTTACTGTACACTTAACTAATGATTAAATAATGTGGATCTATCATACAAAAATAAATTTATTGAAATAAAAATTGCAAAACGATTTTAGCATTTTCTTTAAAGGTACATGACTCAGGGCAGAAAATAACTATGTTTGATTGAAAATACTTTTAGGCCTACCAGTAGAAGTAGTGGTGGCGCTAACCAAAATAATAACGGAGTAGCGTTGCCAGTAGGTTTGGCTGATGACCAGGCGAAAGATTTTGACTTTGAAAAGACTGAAATGAAATACGATAGCACGGGTATGTTTCACTGGGGCCCAGCTAGAAATCTGGAAGAGTGTATTTTGGTAAGTATTGTATTCTTGCAAATTTATGTAAAATATGAACTGTATTTTTAAGTAAGATCAAAATTATCTTTTAGTTTTAAGGTTTTACATACTTTTTTTACATGCTGCTCTTTTATAGCCCTTTAACTCCTTGAAGCTCCAATAAGTATGGCTTCGCTGGCAGAGCCCGATGAATTCAAAGTTCATTACTTTATTAAAATATACAGTTTCCGTGAAAAGTTTGCACTATATTGAAAGTATTTGTTTTTTAAAAGTTGGAATTAGGTTCGGTATGACCCAGGGGAAAAAAAGTTTAATATTTTTGACTTGTGACGTACTTTACGCCAGTCAAATACTAAGTATTTGAATATTTTAAACTGGCGAAAGTGTAATTTTTTAGATATACATAAAAGTTATAGGAAACTATTAATTTCCATCATATTTTAAGTTTAAAAACCAAATTTTCGTTAAATTTTTTTTTTATTTTAAAATTATAATTTTTTTTTTAGTTTTTGTATCAGATTATTTAAAATACTTATTTTAGGTCACACTAATGACTAACATTTATTTGTCAAATAACCCGATTTTATAACAAATAAATATTTTTTCCAAAAATTTTAAGACGCTTTTTTAAAAAGTTTTAATTTGTTTACCGCAATTTTTTTTACAAAAACTATGTACCAGATAAAACCTGTCATGCATTAAAAAAGTAGATTTTTTAAAAATTTGTCTGTGAAACAATATAGACAGATATTAAATAATTATTTATTTATTTTCAAAAAATAAAAATTTAAATTTTTAAACATTTAGATTTAGATTCAAAATACCGGGTGATTTACTACGAGCTTGCATTAGAACTTTTGAGGAAACTACTAAAAATATTTTTTTGAAAATCTGTCACTTCCGGTTATACCGGAAGTAGCTTCAACTTTCATTCTTTAAATACAATCTAGCATTATTTAATATATTTTTTTTTGCATTAAATTATAATTACATTTTATGGAACACGGTTTTTACCTAAGTCTACTAATTTCTGGATATCTGCGATACTCGCCACAATGACCTACCTAACATATCACGTCACCGTACAGCCCTTTACGAACGTTGCTTTTCTTATGTGATTCCCAAATTATTTAATTCGGAAATTTGAGTCAAGTTTACAAATATCAGTTATTTGTCTTTTAAAAATAAGTTTAAACTATATTTGGTTAGTAAATATTAAAAGTTTGATATTTTAAATAAAATGCCGGCAATACCTGTTTTTTTGATGCCTGAGTAAGAAATCTTTAGTTAGTTCATTATATTATTATAATAATAATAATTATACTCATATCATATTATAATACTACTACTAACTACTAATTCTTTCTTTTTTCTCTCTTTTAAGTATTGATTATGTAAATATATATTTTTGTATTGTATATGCTCGGTTAAGTAAACAGCAATGCTGCTCTTCGCTGAGTTAAAAAAATAAAGACGTTTCTGTCTATCTATCTATCTATCTATTATTTCGTAAATGCATAGCGATGAAATAATCCGTATATATTTTTACCTTAGCTTCTGGACTAAAACTAAAAATTGTTGTTATTGTATAGTTAAAGAATCAACAAATCTCAGAAAATAATTAAACCTGACATAACATATACAGGGAGGTCACAATTAAGGGTTTATTGTAAAAACTTTAAACACCACTTTTCCTGCAATCACAAAGCATTACCAAAAATCCGTTAATTTGTATTTTGTAGGTAAATAGCTACTGCGTTAAATAAAATCGTATACACTAAACTAAAAACAAAAAATAGACAATGCCCACTTACATAAAATATTTTGACTTCCAAATATTCAGAGACAGAGCCGACCTCTCTTTGCCCAGATACCTGACACGGGATATCTAGCCTATTTTCCTCTACTTAATTTTTTATATTTGTCATAAAAAACCTAATAGTCCTCAGAAAAAAAAACTATACAAATGTGTGTACGTATAGTATGCTTTACTCCACCCAGCACCCCAATACCCTCCACAGGTCACGAAAAAGTGTTTTTTGACATAAATAATTTTACTATATATAGTGTCATTAAAAAGTGCTATGGCCGTAGAACGATGTACTTTATAGACAAAGCCAGAATTCTTTGTCTACTTAAACATCTTAAAAATGCATTTCAACACAGGTATTGAAAAATGTTTTCAACATGCGAGTACTATAAAGCACTTTCTAGTCCAGTTAATCATGCTTTTTTTCTCATTTTCATAGGTGGTCATAGAAAAAATAAAAGTATTCTTATATTTGATAATTTTAATTAAAATTTTTGTTTTCATCTCCCTTTAATCTATTGTCTCAATCTCCTAAACAAAATTATGTTTGTAATTTCGAGTCGCATTATAGGTATTTATAATAAAAACTACAAAAAAGACAAAGTTTTTAATTTATTTTTGTATAAACAAAACTCAGTGAATAAAAAAATAAATTATATTATTTTTAATTTCTTGTAGTTTTATTTCTTTTATTTATTAGTCTAGTTCAAAAAAACCCTTAATATTTATTGACAAACAAAAGAAGTTTAAATCAATTTAATTGTAAAATAAAATACCCTGCAGATTATTTTTTTTTTGCAAAATAGGAAAGCACATACGACAATATTTATAATAATGAATGATTTTTTTTCCTTTAGGATCGAAATCAAGCAGCTATGACGGTGTTAAACGGCCACGTAGTCGTTTGTCTTTTTGCCGATCCGGATTCACCCTTAATAGGACTTAGAAATTTAGTAATGCCCTTAAGGGCGAGCAATTTCCACTATCACGAATTAAAACACGTCGTCATAGTCGGATCGGTAGACTACATTAGAAGAGAGTGGAAAATGTTGCAGAACTTACCTAAAATTTCTGTTCTAAATGTAAGTACCTTAAGGCCTTCTTAAAATTACATATAAATAAAGAGTCTCCTGCAATGACAAGTATTTTAAATGATGCACCCTCGATCAAAAAGTACGAGATGATGATAACTCATATTTTTTAAAGCTGCTGTATTAAAAACATTAGTATTAAATATAGGGTGATTTTTAAGTTCTACTTCTTTTTTTAATGTATTTAGAAGAGGAAAATAAACAAAATTTTCAAAAAAAAATTTTAAAAAACTTGAAAATAAAAATCATAATGTAGTTTTTTAAAAAGTTTTCAATTCGGGCTCCTGCCTAAGTTAAATATATTTTTAATACCGCATTCTGCACGGCGTACACAGGCAAATTTCGGCTATACCGTGGGTAAATATATTATTAAAACATGCTTTTAAGTGTAAGAAATTTCTATAACGACCATCGGATCCAAACTCTACTACCTTACTACTCCCCAAATGTTTCTGCTGAAAGTAGGTCAGTTTGATAACTCAGACCATCTACCACCGCCATCACTAGCTGCATATCTATCGCCAAGCTCTTTGGCCGGCTACGAAACACTATCGACCGGTTACACGTATATAGTTTATTTCATAAAGGTGTAGAGTAATAAAATGAGAAATTCCGTCAAGTTCGGCTCAATTTTTTCTGTGTAGGCCATAGGCGTAAGTAAATGTTGTGCATTAAATTATTTATGATAACTAAGCAAAGAAAGAAAAGGAGATAATTTGATAATGGTATCACTTGCACTTGATGAAACAAAATAATTTTGTACTGAAATCAGTGCCAAATTATGAAAGTGGCTTAAATATTCTTTCGCTTACTCTGTAGTCCTTTTGCATACCTTATGAGCTTGTAGTACTCTACACCTTTCTGTAAGAGACTATACATATTAAATGTTTGACGCTGGCACGCCGTATATAATATTGACTCATCTCCAACATGAGGGCCGAAAGCTATACTGGCTCTTATGGCTAGAAATAAGAAATAGGAGCCGCCAATGAAGTACATACGACGAAACTATTAAGCAACTTATTAGTCCTAATAAAATAAATATTGTTTTCAAAAGACGACAATTTTTAGGGTTCTCCCTTAAGTAGAGCTGATCTTCGTGCTGTGAACGTAAACCTATGTGATATGTGCTGCATTCTATCAGCCAAAGTGCCAAGCAACGACGATCCTACGTTAGCTGACAAAGAGGCTATTTTGGCTTCTCTTAACATTAAGGCAATGACGTTCGATGACACGATAGGGGTATTAAGTCAAAATAATGAAAACACTGAAAATGGAACGCCAGTTGGAAGCCCCATTATACTGCAAAGGCGAGGATCTGTTTACGGAGCTAATGTTCCAATGATTACAGGTAATTATTGCTGATTTTTTAAGAAGCAGTTTAATTCTCAATCATAAAAAAATAATTGTAACTTTTCTTTATACCTAGCGTAGATATTACGATAATCTTTTTTTAGAACTAGTAAATGATAGCAACGTACAGTTTTTGGATCAAGACGACGATGATGACCCAGATACAGAACTATACTTAACGCAACCTTTTGCGTGTGGTACCGCCTTTGCAGTTAGTGTATTAGATTCTCTCATGTCTACGGTAAGTGGTGAAAATAATTATTGAGTTTAAACTGCAAAATATTTTTTTAAAACTGGCCAGAAAATCAATAATTTCGGGACTATTTATAAGTCAGAAAATGTCATTCTACATATGAAAACATAATTCAAGTTTATTCGTAATTTTCAATTTATATGACCCACA
Organism: Polydrusus cervinus; assembly: GCA_935413205.1. NCBI lineage: Eukaryota > Metazoa > Arthropoda > Insecta > Coleoptera > Curculionidae > Polydrusus > Polydrusus cervinus. The sequence continues at coordinate 43,515,825 of OW284513.1, read as the reverse complement.
ATTTTTTACATTTAGGTTATTACACAAGGTCGCTGATTACATACAATAAGAGTATGTCTATTTTACTGGTTGAATAAAATGTAAATTCTATGTGTTATCATTGCTTGTTATTTAGTGCATTATACACATGAAAATAAGTCTCATTTATTAGTCATGTACAATTATTTTTATATTGTGATTCATCGTTACTTGTAATTTAAGTCATTACATGGGAAAACATGATTTCCATTTTCTTCGTCGTGTACAATTTATTTTCTGATGATTCACCGTTACTTGTAATTTAATTCATTACATAGGAAAACATGATTCATTTTATTCGCCGTATAACAATTATTTTTCTATGGCCCATCATATATATTTAGTTTACTAGATACAAAAATATAGTAACAAAAGTATTTTTATAGTTCCGTGTAATAAAGTCTGGTAATAATAGATAATTTACCTTTTTTGGCGTAAACGACATTATAACATGCCCGGTTTAGTTGTACACTAAAAAATTGTATTTGCAAATAAATAATTTTTCCTTTTATTTGTTTCAGACATACTTCAACCAAAATGCCTTAACACTAATTCGTTCACTAATTACTGGGGGAGCAACGCCCGAACTGGAACTGATTCTTGCAGAAGGAGCAGGTCTAAGAGGGGGATACAGGTAATCAATGTAAATTGCTTATAAGTAATAGAATAGTATATTAAAGTATAAGTGGATATTAAGGTCTTTAAAACACGTGCGATTTTGCAAGCACGACGGCGTAGGGGGGGTCAATGGTTTGAGAAAGAAAATGTTTTTGAAAATCCACAGTAAAAAAACAATCTGAAAGCATATCTGGCTTATAAAAATAATTGACAATTATTGTTTAAATGTCATGTGCAACTTATTTAGATCTTCAAAGGCACTTTCTGCCTCAACCCACCGAAAAACCTGCCATAGTATACAGGGTGATTATTTTCGTAATAATTATAAAATTTTAGGGGTTAATAAGTGTATAAATTATCATTTTTCGGCAACCCTTTGCACCTCACGTTGAACTGAAAGTGAAGTCAACTTTTAAATTATAAATAGAAACCCGCCATTTTTATTCAATGCTTCAATTCTTAAGCAAACTCTATTTTCTCTAACACATTATCATTTGTATAATAAAATAGTTTTGGACTTGCATTGTCCTTATTTGCCTTTCAATCACAACGCCTTAACTGGCAAGTATATCCAGTCGTTTTCAAGTGAATACACATCATTCATTTTTTAAATGGTCGTCTATAGCTAAATCAATTGTCCTTTGTTTCCCAAAATGTCCATAACTTTGTTAAAACAAGGTAAGTGGTAAATAGTGTACCATGGAAACGTTAAAATGGTTCATTTCAACCTACTTTATAGTATGTAATCAACATGCTTAAGGAAAATATATCCTTTAAGGTTATTTTATTTACAACCTGCTTTAAAAAAAATAAAGCAAATTTCTAGGCTTTTTCAATTCTTATCTTGGCAGCACTCAAAGAGGAAATATATAATTTTATATTCAACATTTCACCGGTACTCAATACTTGAATACTGTACATCACCTGCCTTTTATTTCTTTTAGTCTAATTGTAATCAATAGGGTATTGTTCTGACCGAAAAGCTGTTCCACAAAACTATAATCTTTTAACATATTTCTTGAGCAGCTTCTGGAACAGCTATACACCAACTTAAATATACCAGGAAATGGGCGCTAATTTGTTTCCTTCTTTTTCTAGTACTCCAGAAAGTTTATCCAACAGAGACAGATGTCGCGTGGGTCAAATATCACTCTACGATGGCCCATTAGCTCAATTCGGTGAAACAGGGAAATATGGTGATCTGTTCGTCGCAGCACTGAAGCAGTTCGGCATGCTCTGTATTGGCTTGTATCGATTTAGAGATACTAGTTCATCGTGTGACGCAAGCAGTAAAAGATATGTTATAACAAATCCTCCGGATGATTTTCAATTGCTGCCGACGGATCAGGTAAAAATATTTTATTACCACATACTAACTATAGTAACTCAATTTTTAAAAAAATGCTAGTTGGACGGTAAACATTTTTATAAAGTTGTAATCAAAGTCAAATATGATATATTAAAATAATATATTATAACAAAACCTGCTGCCTCCAGCAACCCCAACAATGACGGCCCTTCGGACGATCGCCCGACAGCCCGGCTCTGCAAACGATGGCAATTATAATAACACACCATTATATCAGAAGGAAAGAAATAAGAAAACAAATTTTTCGCCACTGTTATATTATTGAAATATTTTTAATTTAAAAAGAAGCATCTTCAGGAGAATAAATGAAAAAAGAAGAAACTAGTGGATATCACCTAAACGGAGCATTAAAATTGTAGGTTAGATGAAAAAAGGTTCAATGAGAGACAGAACGGTGAGAAAATCAATACGCATGTTACATTGCGAGAAAGAAAACTATGTGGGTTTGAGGCTTAAGGCACTATAAGAATTTAAATGTAGAATGAAAGATTTAACAACTGTGTGTGAGAAGAACTGTGATATGAAATTAAAATAAATGGAAACGTGAAGAATCATTTAAGAAAAGAGAATTGTGGGCTAGTAGTTTCAGAAACTATGGAAAAAGAGGTGAATGTAAGTGTAAGGAAAAAATTAAGTGGTAGTTCTAGTTATGAAGTTGAATCAGATGGAAACCAATCCATGTTACGTGCGTATTGATTTTCTCACCGTTCCACTCATTGAATCATTTTTCATCTAACCTACAATTTTAATGCTTCGTTAAGGTGATACCCACTAGTTTCTTCTTCTTTGATTAATTCTCCTGAAGATGAATGCTTCTGCATTCGAAACATGTAGAGTATGTTTTTAAATCAAAAATATTTCATTAATATAACAGTGGAGGAAGACTTTGTGTTCTTATTTCTTTCCTTCTGAATTTCCACTCCACTTTAAGTATGGACTATTTCTTCAAGTTGACATCATTATACATTTTTAGGTATTCGTGTTGATGCAGTTCGACCCAGGATTAGAATACAAACAAGTTAGAGGAGGACGGACGGGCACGGGTCAAGGCAGCGGAACAGGAGGAGGTGGAACAAATAAAGACGAGAACTCTTGACTGTTGCTGTGTAGCGCCCTCACCGACGGACCATATTCCTATATTTAAAAGTAACGTGGTCCAATAGAAAACGTACCCACCATTCCAATTATGTTAGATGTTTCCTTATTTTAGGTTATGAATAATAATCCCTTACAAATTATTTTCACTTCAGTTATTCAGCGGTGCTAATTTTTGTGGACCTCTATAAACTGTATCAAACGGAAATTCGTATATTATAGCAATAAAATATATTTTTAATAAAACAAATACATTGTATATTAATCACTATCATAACAGCTGAAAATAACTGAAAATATACATTAGGTTTTGCACATCTCGTCAGTGTTTTTATTTAATTAATCTCACAAAAAAGTATCAATCAATAGGGCTCTATCACATTGTGACAGGAAAACTAAATAGGTACGTAATAATTGATTTATTTATTATATTAATCCAATTCCTTTATTTATAAGTTCGTAAGGTTGACATGTACTGGGCCTGTTCAATCAGCATAGATGAAATAACAATTTAGTCGTATGGCATACCTAGGATGCCCACTACAAAATAAATTTAGGGTTGATAATATTTTTATGCCATACCAGTACATTATTGTTTTTATATCTTAGATACCATCTACATAATGGATTATTTTATGCCCGTGCGGGCATAAAGTACACATTATGGCCCGCGCGGGCATTAAGACGTAAAAAACAGTTTTCGATGAACTTATTCTTTATTAACAAAATAGAAATTTACGTTTATATATTATATTTATTATTATATATAAAAAATTAAAATATATAAATTTACGCTTATATATTATATTTATTCTTTAAAACGAACTGGTATGACATAAAAGTTTGTATGTACCACGGGTACTTATAGATATATACCCTCGTGCGACTTACGAACCCTCGGGCCAGAGGCCCTCGGCTTTGTAACAATGTCACCCTCAGGGCATAATCATCTACTTAGTACCCTTGATACATAAATAACTATTACATAATCTGACAACAATGTTGTCGACCTTAATTTTTACCTGTAGATATTAATCCTACAATACAGTGAAAGTGCCGTATACGTTACTACTTATCTACGTTGATTAAACATCTATCTTACATGTCAATCGAACAAACTAACAAATAGAGTTCTTGTATTAATCATTCGTTTTTTTTTCATTTTCCATTAAATTACACATTCAGATTAATTTCAGCATGGTAATTAACATTTTTATTACTAAATATGTTAGAAGTCCACATAAATCATCCATGCCCGTTTACTAAAACTACTCTTTAACAATTTAACAATTTAACCCCTAAGTTTATTAACCCTCAATTGCGATTAAGTCCTTACGTGATTGAAAGTGGTTTAATTAATACCAGGACTAAGGCTTATTTTTTCTAACAAAATAAATTAAAATCAACGTTAGTAAGTATGAATAAAATTATGGAAATTGAATGACGTTTTTGATTCATTTTTCTTAGGTATAATAAATATTTAATAAGCTCTAAATAAAATTTAAGGCCATATTAATTTTATTGGCTTGTTTTTTTTTTGTTTTTGATTCTCCAATATTAAAAAATTTCTTTTTTTTAAGTTTTCAATGTTATATGCGATGCGCCATTATTTGTTTTAATTTCAAGCCAAAATGTCCATAAGATATATTTTTAAATTGTAATTAGGTATGTTGCACAACCTTATGTTGTGGTTTTCTTTGTAGCTGTTTTTGTTGTCTCAACTTCATACAAATTATAAAAAGCAACAAATCGATCAGATGTGTTAAAATGTTCCTTACACAAACCCAATTAACACGTAATAACTTAATCGGATTGTATTATTTTGACGACTTTTTTGGTTGGCATCTATGTATGCAGAAGTAAATAAAAGTAACAATGTTCTCAAAAAATACGCCGTTTAAATGTAGCCTATTCCGTTTCTGCTTAGAGATTCATTATTTTTTTACTTCGCATTGAAATGCACACTGAAAAACTCGCTTGATATACCTGTATATCGTTTTTATTAAGCATCACTAAGTCACGTAAAGGCTAAAAGTAGCTGGTCAATCTGATTCAATTAAAGGTAAAACTCCTCAATAAGATCTGGTGCACCAGGAACAAGCTTCCTGTAAAATATTTAATACTAGACCAGAACAAATTATTATTTTCAATATTACTAACGGCTGCTGTTGTCTAATGTAATTAGTAGGTTACAAACATTAGTTAAAAAGTATCTCTTTACCTACTCTTGATTAAATTATTTGCTTTTTACGTAGCGATAACACCTCCCTACTTCGACTTGACTTCGCTGACCATACACCTAGAATCACGTGTCGATCCCGTCCCCGTATTTTTTTCATTATTGTTTACATGGAAGTTCGCTAGCATATATGACCGCTTCCATTATTAAATGATATTTATGTAGAAACTTTAGAATTTTCAGCGTTTGTGATCTGGTATTTTTCTTCGTCCTATTATGGATTTAAGAAATACGATACATATGTATTGTTCTTAGATTACCTAAGACTTTTACCGTAGGTGGTCTTTTTGATGCAAAATAAAAATTATAATTTACAATGTCCTGCAATTAGTCGTTGTACATCCGTAGTGCCTATACCTACGGGATACACACGCAGGATGGTTCAACAATCCGCAAAATTAAATAACTCTTTCCACATGAAAACCGAAGAAAACGTTGTTTATTATTTAATAACACGTCCTATATTTTACAGCCTTTTTAAATTCTTAATGCCATGTATGTTTAATCTTGGTCACCCAGTACACATGTATTTCGATATCATTTTTAATATAATAATATATGGTAATGGTACTACGGAAACCCAATGTACTATTGCAGTTAAGTGTAGGTTTTAATTTTACCCTTAAATTACTAACATTTATTTTTTGTGGGGTTACTAACATACTAAAAAAATGCGGAAGGCGCTACACTAACACAGTCTAACAAGAATTAAATTACTTAGGGTATGTAGATATTACTGTATATTTACACAAAATGAATCGATAAGATGTGTATATAGTTTTATATAAAAGCCGTTAAAATTGTTATCATTTTATTATTCAAGTTGTGTCAATATTCAAGAATTCATAGAAATTGTATAAACATAATATAAGTTAAAGGACCTACATAGGATTCTTGCTTCGGAAAAAACCAAACTCAGCTATATTTTTCTGAAGACAGAGCCTTATACTTTAACTTATATTATAAAATAACACATATTTTGGGTCTAATTAAAATAACATTGTATACGTGTGACAATTGTGATCTTTTAACAGCTTTTACTAAATATTGGGCATACCTATAGAATCATAAAATTAGAAAAGGAGGTAAACGAAACGATGGCGCTACGGTATATAAACGCCTAAATTTTGGCTATAAACCAATTTCAGCATATTCAAATTTAGACTAAAATTATGTATAGAAGACTTACCAAATTAAAAAAATAAAATAAATAATTTTGTAAAATCGGTTTGACCAGAAGAGTGTTTGGTATCGCTATACAGTGTTGTCTTCTATTTACTTGTAAACAGAAAATCATGGATTAATATACAGGGTGATTCCTAAGTTGATACTTCTTTTTTAGCTGTGTATAGAAGGCATTAAAATAAACAACTCAAATACCGTTTTTCAAAAAACTCAAAAATAAAGTACGTACATTCATTTATTACCCTACGAATCAAATACGGTTCTGCCTAACTTGCCCGTTGAATAACATTAAGAAACTTCTGGGTGTAGGATAAGCCCGCAAGGAAAAGCATTTTGCGTATAATCTCGAAGCAACATCCGCACTTTTACGACACTCACAGTAAATTAGCACCATATCTATTAGTTCATTGTTTTCAAATTTTACTTATTTCACGTATCACCAATTTAAAATGAACTTGTTTCAGAAAAACACACTACAGCGGATTGCTCAACACCACCCGTAAATTGAATGACTAATAAGAGATAAGAAAAACAACATACACTATAGCGGGCTATGTTTTGGTGACCAGGCCCGCACTTAGATTTTTTAGTCCTCTATCTCGCCTATTTTTAAGTTTTTAAAAAAAAAAATTATAATGAATACAGATTTACTTAAACTTTTAACAAATCGCTAATAATCGCTAGCATTTTAAGATGGTGCCTGTTTAAAGGTTGGAGACAATGACGTTTCTTGAACGGCAGTAGAGTTTTGGACTTGCATTGTCTTTATTTCTTTAGAATCACTACGTTTCAACTGGTAAGCATCTCCAGTCGTCTTCAGGTGAATACTATACAGTACTACTAGACTGGAGATGCTTACCAGTTGAAATTTAGTGATTCTAAATAAATTTTAAGATAGCTCTATGACCTCGGATGCATCAGCTCGGCGTTCGGTATTTGAAAAATCGAGCACTCTGCGTTAGCTCGTACCGCCTCACCTGAGAATACCAAGTTAACAGAACAAACTGAGCAAATTGATATTATGACAGTATATCTAACCTAAAAAATAAAAAATCAAGCGTCTTATCTTTTTCGTCTCGTCAAAAGAATTTCAAAAATATAATATAACCTAGCTTCGCCTTGCATTCAGTGGCGGCTCGCGGTCTTAAAAAATGATGAAGAGCTAGGTGTATAGTGCGGGTACTTAAACAAACATTGACTAAAAACCCGTGTAACAAAACGTCTCTCTTATCCTCATCTGTCCAACGACTGAATGGCGTTCCCAACAAATTACAAACTATGTCATTAATTGGGTTCATTTTTAAAACACACAACTAAGTAGGTACGTACACTACTGAATTAACTGAAAAATAAAAACAAAACTTTTTAATCACACAGTAAATCACGTAAAAACAATATCTATAACCGTAAGTTTCGCGATGCCTCCAAATAAAAGCTTAAGGTTAGGCGAACCAATGCTAAAACAATGGTGCATACGACTGATCCATTTTTAAATTGCCCTTCATCACCATATGCAAATTGTTACATGCCGTTTGCGTGACTGACGTCACGTAACGATAGCAACGGTGAATATCAAAGCCATGTTACGCGTTGGGTCTTCACTTGCTTTGAGCTGGTCGCTAGGGCGCGCCAAAATGCACGAGTGTTTATAATTATTGTCCATCGGAGTTAACCTTGGCTCTCTATTATGCATATTAACAAATTAATATTATTAATTCGGAAATAACTATTTTTTAAGGGCTAAAATGGTAGCTGTATTGGTACATTATTATTTAATATTGTCTAAAAGTTTCCTCCTGGTTTTAGTTTATTTTTACATTTTACATTTACATCACCTGACGACCCGTCACTGCTTGTATTTAGTTGAATCTTAAACAATAAGGTGGTTTTCACTTTTTGAATAAAAAAGTGAGGTTAATTTTAATTTAAAAATGTCAGATTGAACTTTGAATCTCGACCAACTTTAACACGGGTTCAGTAAATGCTGCGCGCTTGTTTAGCTTGGTTATCGCACATCTGCATCTGCTCGATTTTTTTAAAAGCGAACGCGTCAGTAATTGTAGGTCCCATACTCTCCTCGATTTAAAAGGAGTGAGTGAGACAGAATTTATTTCGGTACTTTAACGAATATTTTTACCCTACTGCAAAAGCTACGATATCAGTTTTTAAATTATTAAATTATTTACTGATAAAATACGTTCTCTGATAAAAACGCGCCAAAATCGTACACTCACGTCACCACAAACCAGCCAGTCGATAGCGGCCGATAACGTCCTGCTCGATGCGCTCAGACCTCGAGTCTTATTGCTTTCTGTTTCTAAGTTGTTCTTTTTATGTAAATTATCAAAACATTTGCTTCCGCTGAGTATTACTTATTTCATAAAAGATTTTTTTTGGGATATATTTTCACTATAAACTCTGTTCGGTATAGAAGAGCTCATTTAAGTCGAAACGTGTCATTATCTATAACTGCGCTTAAATTGTTTCCTGCAGAATAAAAAATGTATTGGGTATAGTTATTTTAAAATAAAGGTTATTTTAATTGGATCCATCATGTGGTCATTCTTTTTATCTAGTTATTTCAAATAAAAATAACTTTAAGACGCTATAAAATTTTGTAAATTTGCTACTGGTGCCATGTTTATATAGATATAAAATTACAAAATATATTAGCTTTTGTATAGGGATGTAAATGTTGTAGATACAATAATTTTAAGTAGGAATATTTAAATTTTGTTGGTGATCAGAAAATGTAATATTTTTATTTATTTTGGTATCAGCGGGTTATTTCTAGCAATGTAAAATTTATTTGGTTCTATATGGTTTTAAATAGGGCTAATTTTGCTTTCATTAATTTTTCTATTAGAAAAATTGACATAGTGTAATATTTCGGAGAAAAACATTCTTTATTTTTAAATTTTTGATTTTTGACACGTACAAAAAATCTTGTTACGTCGAATTTCAGACGTACAAAGTAGAAATGTTAACCCGAGTAGGAACATATCAATGTAACAAACTGACCAACACAGAATGTCTTGTTTTAAATTATAGCCTTCTCGATTTAAAAGGAGTAAGTGAGACAGAATTCCTGGCCCTTTCATTTCGGCACTTTGGCGGATCTAGGTGCGGGGACGTCTTGGAGGCAAGTGGCGACCTCACTTTCGGAGGCAACCACAGGTTTTACTAAATAATTTCAGGTTAGCTGTGTTTGCCAAATCATCCAGAACGGTAACATGTTTGTTTATTAATCAATAATATTCAATAGAATAATTCTTTACAAATCAAAAAATTCCAACTAAACCATACTGACGCCATCAGATCGTGAAAGATGTGGTTGTAATTTTTCTCGTGCTGTTCTGTGTTGTTGGAAACTAAGTTGGCAAAAAAAGACCCAAGAGGAAACATTTTGGAGGCTTCGGAAAATGGAAAAACCAGTCATCATTAGTCTACGTGGTTCAATGAAATAATATAAATTATCGAAAAGAGCAACATATTTCTAAAAACAATATATTTTTGTTAAGTTACGGTTGTTTTGAATAAAAACCCGTATTATTATTTATCAAAAATCGTAACTTGGTAAACATTTACTGTTATTTTGGTTTGCTTGTAGGTTATACAGTTAGTGTGCGTGTATCTGTAGTAGGCGAATAGCAGAAGGTTGTGCTGTCCCGTGGTAAAAGCCACATTTTTTATTGCGTTATGAACAGGCTTGTATTGTCTCTCACTCACTCCTACTTAAATTCTAAAAGGTCATATTTCAAACCCAGCCCTGGCAGTTACTATAAACTTGTACCAAAGGAAAATGTTTAAAATAAGCGTTTCAAATTTTTACATTTTTTATAGAAAAAAATTAAATGCATGTACGGGATTAATACAAATCTAAATACGTTTTCTGATTACTTGCTAGGAAAGGATAGAAAGATTAGGAGAGATAAAACCATCTGTATATGTACGGAAACTTAAAAAAAATTATCTGAACGGTAATTTTGTATTTTTACTAACTGAATACCGAGCACAGGTGGTCCTCGTGAACGTAGGAGAAAACTCTATGCCTTAGTTAAAAAAAGAAAAACAGCCGTGTTTACGAAAATTCGATTTATTAAAATATTCCTAAATAATTTTAAAAACTTATTCCTCTAAAGTTTAATAACCGTTAAAAATAACAGAGTAAATTAGAAAGATCTAGGATCATTAAATTTTTATCTCTATTTTAACCAAGCTGTCTGTTATCTTAAGGTGGCTTTACACGGCGTGTAACTTCACGTGCCATATGCCATGAGAATGATACGATGAAAAATGTCGGTCGTTTCAAACCCGTATCTACCGTCAGATCGGATCCCCACGGGCCTAAAATTAACGGCGTAACCGTGACAGCATACCTCTTTTATGATACGTGATTAGTCGAAAGTCAGCCGATTGACAGAATCAATGTCAATCACTTGACTTTTAATCAATCACATCCGACTTACGCAGTCATATTTACGCCCAGACGCGTCGTTCCACAAGCCGTGTAAACGGCCCCTAAAAGATGTACACACTCTGGAAATCATCAGCGAAAACCTGCACTAACCTTGCCTTAAGGATTTTACAATTAGACCTGAATAGTTAAAATGGTGTCATCAGACGATTCTCTTGCTATATTCGGGTTTTTATTGGCAATAAAGTGTGTTAATAGAAATATGAATCAATCAATCAATCAAAAAATTTATTTATGAATGTACATAACAATAATTTCACAAGTCAAAGTAAAAATACATATACATATAAGCATAATTATTAGTCATTTTTTTCCCCACTAAAGGAATCTCACTTAATAAAATATTGTTTTTTTTTTAAAAAAGAACATTATTCAAACATATATTTAAAATAACAGATTTACATTTCAATTAAACGCACCCAACTAAAGGAAATCAAGACCAACAATTTGAGGTCGAGGAGGCACATCTCTCAGTTAAATCAGATCGCTAAAATCATTAAGGAAATATTCCTCCTGACTATAAAAAGCTTTATTTTTAAGGTATCGTTTAATTTTTACTTCAAATACTTTTATGTCGGCATTTCTGATATCTATAGGCAGTATATTTAAAAACTTTATAAATGGTTCGTCCCATCCCTGGCCCTTGCAGTCCTACTATAGTTTATGGCTAGGTAATTTCTTCCCCGGGTGTTATATGTATAAAAATCGCCATTAAGAGCATAAGCAAGCAAAATAAAGAATGGCTACATTTTTTCAGAATTGAGGGTAGCGCCAAAACTACAACGATCTGAGGATGAATAAAGACCGATAAAACTGCGGCGTTCTCACACATACACTCCGGTAACCCTTAAGGACAGCCCTGGGAAGTTTTTCCTTCGATGATTTCTAAATGTGTGTAGGTACCTTAAGGAGGGTATTGTGATGCGTGCTCATTCTACCGCTGATCGGTCGAACACTCATATTTTCCGACGATGTCAGCAGCTTCGTCCGACCAGGTCGGCGATTAGCTCGATGGCACAATCAGCACGCACCACAACATGTACGTAGTTGACATTTATTTTTATAGTAAAGCCTTTTAGTTTTTACAATTTTTTTTAAAGGCACAATTTATTATTTTGTATGGATCTTAACAAAATAGGAGTTTATAAAAGAATAAAGAAATGTTGGGAAAAAAATTAATATTAAAGTTTATGTATTTAATGTTAAAAAAAAGGTTCATTGTTAGGTGCGCACTGAATTAAGCTGTTATAAAAGCTTTAATATAAAGCGGTTTCTGTTAAGTTTTTGAAAATCTGAAGAAGTTTTTATACGCTAATATTTTATACGCTATATAAATACAGGATGTCTTAAGGAGACCATGCATCCACAAGCGTTAATGAATATTGTGTACAGTTTATACCACAAGACTGCCTAAAGGTGGTAGCCAGCGCCGGATAACCAATCCCGGGGTGAGTTAAAGTGGGCGTGGAATGTAAATTGTAAAGCTGAAAAACAATAATAGCCTTTTTACCTAATTGATTCTTGAATCTTCTTGGCTCTCTAAGCTGCTTTTTTCTATTTAAGTTATCAAAACAAAGATAACCAGATAGATTGTCAAACGACAAATAAAAGAAATGCGAGATTAATAGGATGACGTATATGTCTTTTCATCTTATTTTTAACCTTTCTGCTTTCACGGCGGGTTTTTAATTGTTTCTAAAAAAAGGTTTGTGACAATCTAGAAAGACTTTTATTACTGAAATATATTTTCAATAGGTTCTAATTCAGAATGTTAGTGTGAATATGATAATTTAATTATAGTGAAAATGCCTATTGTGGTCGCATTTCTCTCTATTCTTAAAACCTAAAGTAAAATAGTAGTGTTCCCCAGATTATTCGCGTTTTTTCAAAGAACGAATTACATTGGCAAAATTACCAAATAAGACGGTAGTAACTGTCACATAGCAACCGAAATTGAAAGTACACAGATATTTGAAATCTTTTACCACGCGTTTTATCCTTTCATTTTACTTTTTCGTTCGCTTACTAGAAATTGCTAAAAAAAACTGAGAATTCCTATAGAATCCTAAATAAATGTAACTTTGTTTATTCCAAGTGGTGTATTGGGTGGTAACCATAAGACATCATGTATGCTACACTTGTATTCTGAGGAATTGTAAGATATGTAAAGCTAAAGATCATTAATTTAACCAATAAATTGTGATATTGTAAATAAAATTAAATATTATTAAGATGTTGGTTAGGTTTTTATTGTACATAAATATAGATTTTATTTCTTAGCAATATTGACTGTGAAAAAGTTTGTTATATCTACACCAAAATTGTTTTTATATATTTTGTTAAAATATTTTAAGGATTTTTATTAAAATTTATTTATAAGTTTCGGTAAGGTAGCAATAGAAACATATTTAATCCATATATGTTTGTTGTAACAATTACTAAATGTTTCTTACACCTCTCTTTTGAACTAGAATTAGTTATTTAAATTTAAGTTAAATTTTATTTTAAAATACTCAATGTTTCCTATTTTTGCAACTCTTCACGTGAGTGTCTTGGCATAAAGATATTCTAAATTCACTTAAACATTTTGTAGCGTTACTGTTGATTGAATTTTATAAAATTATAATAATTTTGAAATTGTGTTTTATTTTTAAATGCTCTTGAGGAACGTTGACGAAGAACGAGAATGCATTTTAGATTGGTTGATATTGGTGCTAATCAAATAATGGCACACCATGGGCACAATTAGTTCTTAGTTGTAAAATTCGCTAATAGACTGTATAAATTTCACCACCGTTATGTCGCCATCCTATATTTTGTTATAATACACCGCCTGACAACACTACAATTATACAGGGTGTCCCACCGGGAACCGCTTCGATCTATATATGGAAAACTATACATAGGAAAATTTTGAAAATTTGACAGTATGTTAATGCTGATAGGGGTGACCGGGCTGAAATATTTTCATAATGGTGGCACTTCCGGTTATACCGGAAGTAAGTGTCAATTTGCTTATTTTAAATGGAACAACCTATATATTATTACATTTTTGCATTACATATGATTTTGTATACCATGTCCTATACATATATCTAAGCGTTTTTGACATATTTGAATTTTTCTGTCAAAAATGACGTTTGAAAGCCTAAAAATGATTATCAATTTTTTTTTATACAGAAGCCTTATTTATTTAATGTAAGTGGGAGTCCTTGTTATAAAGGACCTGCTTTAATAGATTTTTTATAATATTTTGATAACTATTAATACAGGGTGTTTAAAAAATAAGATTAAAAATGAAATTGAAAAAACTGCAAAAAGTCTAGATTTTCAACTGGAAACATCCAAATTTTATAATTATTTCTTATTTAGCATTAAAAATAAGGGTAAGTTTGTGTAAGGTTGTATATCCCAAAAATTTTTAGTTTTCGAAATATTGCCAATTTAGTATTTTTATATGGCCATTTTGCGGCAGATTTTAAGTTCAGTTAGTCTTAGTTGGCTATGACGGCGTTGAAAAACAATCAAATGCACATTGTGATGGCTTCTGTTTTTGCGGATATCGAACGGCAAATGTGTCACATGTTCTTGATATAACTTTATCACATTCTCCATAGATAATAAATAAGTTTTAATAATCTTCGTTCGTATAATTTAAGCACCCAGGCATGATTATTAATAATGTTCAAATAAGTAAGTGATGACAGCTTCATAGATTTTTTAGCATTTGATTGTTTTTGAACGCCGTCATAGCCAACTAAGAGTAACTAAACTTAAAATCTGCAGCAAAATTACTAAATTGGCAATATTTCGAAAACTAAAAATTTTTGGGATATACAACCTTACACAAACTTACCCTTATTTTTAATGCTAAATAAGAAATAATTATAAAATTTGGATGTTTCTAGTTGAAAATCTAGACTTTTTGCAGTTTTTTCAATTTCATTTTTAATCTTATTTTTTAAACACCCTGTATTAATAGTTATCAAAATATTATAAAAAATCTATTAAAGCAGGTCCTTTATAACAAGGAATCCCACTTACATTAAATAAATAAGGCTTCTGTATAAAAAAAAATTGATAATCATTTTTAGGCTTTCAAACGTCATTTTTGACATAAAAATTCAAATATGTCAAAAACTCTTAGATATAGGTTTAGGACATGGTATACAAAATCTGCCTAGAATCTTGCGTAGAATGTAAAAATGTAATAATAACCCCCACCAGCATTAGCATACTGTCAAATTTTCAAAGAATAGTTTTCCATATACAGATCGAAGCGGTTCCCGGTGGAACACCCTGTATAAATATTAGAACCCTTAAGGCCCGTTGTACAATTACGGCTTAAGCTTAATTTAGTGTTGAATCAAGCTTTAAATTCATGTTAAAGTTGTACAAATGAAGTTTAAACTTGGTTTACCGCTGAACTAAGGTTAAGCCACAACTGTACAACCGGATTTAAGTCTCTCAGTTTAGCTGTAACATCAAGATAATAAATAGTAAAACACCAATAAACAAAAATAATTTAATTATATTTTGTACATACCGTTTTAAAAAATACCCCACATTTTCGTCACAGTACATCACCTGTTACTAAGGGGAATAAGATCAAATAACTTCATTAAGTCGCTTTTTAAACTGATTTGATCTCCCTTGGCACTCAGGTCCTTTTTGAAATTCATTGAGCCAAACATACTCTTACTCGAGGCTTGTCTAGGAGTAGCTGATATTGAACGAAAGTTATTCGCTATGGGCGGCAGTGTTAAAATCTTAGGATTTTTTCTGGATGGTTTGCGAATTTGTGTTTTTAAAGACGTGGCAGTAATAAAAGGAAGAGAAGTATAATCTGGTGATACATTTCCTGAGAGATCTTTCGATGTCTGCCTAATAAGTAATGGTTGCGAGTTTTGCTTCTTTGGTAACATATCTGGATTTCTAAAAGAAGATATTTTAAGGTACTTTTCTATTTCTAAACTTCTAGGTTTCCGCGGTAGTGTGTGGTAATTTCTGTTCGTATTTAAAAAGTTCTGTGCTTGTTCTTCTGTCCGTCTTTTATTGGCTAACATATTATTGGTCCGTGAATAAACGCTATTGCTTCTGTTACTAGTGCTGCTATTGTGCGATGTTTGATTAGCCACAGTCAAAGTATCATCATCAGATTCCGAACTGGCCTCTGAGTTTTCTGTGGAATTGGTTGGAGTTTTCTCAGTTAATATGCTAAAATTAGAAACAGAAAAACATAACAAAAAAAAAAGTACAAAAGGGATTCAATTTTAAAGTTTGTTTTTTTTTATTGAAGAGGGGTTATTTTAAAAAATGGGATGGGGTTATTTATTTTAGGATTATTGAAACTGTATTCTCCTAATTAATTTTGATAGACAAAACAGGAAAATTTTCCAAACTATCCACGTAACAGGATCGTGGGAGGTGGATGCGCGATATTTATTAGAAATAGTCATACCTTCAAAACTATGGAAATTGAATTTGCAATAATACATGTTAAAGGAACAAATTTCTATCTAGGGACAATCCTAACAATAAGTCAGCCACCAACGTCAAAAGAGTCAAAAATCTTCTTGAAGGGGATATGGAAAAATATTAACTGTCAAACATTTTGAGGGTACCAAGATATATCAAGAAGTGTGTACTTCTGTAATGGATACGTGCCAACACGAGATTCAAAAACTCTCATAGATGACATTATAACCAACTTACAATAATCAATTTCCATTGCTATAATCCTATAATGGGAAATTTGTCCAATTTTTTTTTCTGCTTTACTTAATTACTTTATAAATTCAAACTTGTTTAAATTTAAATTGTAAGGTTTTATGTTTTAAATGTCGGTATTTGGCCGATTTTTGAATAGAAGAAAAAATTAAGGAAATATTGATCAAAAAACGAATGGCGAATGCGTCACTACACCTCACTCTTAAGAATCACTAGTATCACTATAAACCAGATGTGTGTCTTTCGCATTGCGTTTACAACTAAGTTTTGTTTATAAACTATACATTAAAGTTGTAAATGGTGATAAACCTGGTTAATATACACTGTTAAAATTAGTAAAAAAAGTCACGTCAATATTATCATTATCAATATAACTAATTATATTCCTACTTCCAGCCACTACTTCAATAATTTAATTAATTAATAATTGTGGACCTGTGAAACTTACCATAAACTTGGAAAAAAATGCTTCCATTCTGCTATTTCATCCTCGTCATGTGGCGCAGGAACATCCCCTATACCTTGAAAAGCTTTATCAAGTTTTTCAAGCTCTACTTGTACTTTTCTGGTTATTTCAAGCTCATAATCTTCACTCCAACTTAACGAGCTACCTGAACTAAGGCCACTTAATTTAGTGCTAAGATCTAATATCCCTAAAAATCATTTAATTTTTTTTTAATATCCAATAGAACACAATGTAACCAATATATTGGCGGAGATCCGCCATTTTAGAAAACATTCTTAAATTAAAATGATACCTCATTTCAAAGATTTTTTTAAATTTAATTTAACCATGCAAATTCAATATTACAAAATGTGTCTGTTTGAAGGTTGGAAACAATGATGTTTCTTGAATGATAGAATAGTTTTGGACTTGCATTGTCTTTAATTTGTTTTACATCACAACGTTTCAACTGGTAAGTATCTCCAGTCGTCTTCAGGTGAATACTAAATAAGTAAAGTAACTACAGCTCTATTTATACTAGCTAGATGTACTGGAGCATGACTGAGATGGGCGCAGTCATGCGTTTAATTCTTGTGCGGTATTTTAAGTTTACATCTATTTAACAAAGGTTTCCAGATATTTCTTATATCTAGTGAGGGCTTACTAGCCCCAGTTGAAACGTTGTGATGTAAAACAAATTAAAGACAATGCAAGTCCAAAACTATTCTATCATTCATTACAAAATGTGTTGTTTAAAAATGGAAAAAAATGCAAAAAACATATTATTTTCAAATCCGGCGATCTTAAACTTTAAAAACGTTTTTTTAAGTAAATATTTTACTTATTATTAATACATAAAAAAAAACTATTGTTTTATTATTTAACATGACGGAGATTCATCAAAAATAATAAATTTATCTTAATATATTTTTTTGAATTTCCATTTTAAAACAGCAAATTTTGAGGTGTTAAAATTGCAGGGTTAAATTTATCGTAAAAATACTTCTAAAATGTATATTACTCGACTCCTTTCCCCTTTTCCATTTAAATATATTTTTCAAGATGGCAGATCTCCGCGATCTTAAATAACAATTTTTTGTTCAAAAGTAAGTATTTTACTTACTATTTAAGCTTACCGAGTTTGAATAATGTATATCAAGATATACCTGAGGAGGGGAATTTATGCAAGAAGTGTGTATTACAAGTATTACAAAAAATAAACTGTTCTATAAAAAAGTTGAATCGTGAAATATTCACCGCAACTAGTCTAGTCTGCTCAACGTGCGCGAAAGACTGAACTTTTTACATGTTCTTAAGCAGAGGAATATTATTTTTTGTTTGCTCACGACTTCGTAGAATAATACCTACTAGAAAAATTATTAATAGTAGTTTGTACAATAAGAGTGGATATGATGTCCATATCGCACGAGGAAGTAAATTGAGCACGACGCCGTAGGCAAACATGTGCCCAACGTGTCAGGATTTTTTTTGAACGGCAGTAGAGTTTTTGACTTGCATTGTCTACTGATACTGATCAGTATTCACCTGAAGACGACTGGAGATGCTTACCAGTTGAAACGTAGTGATTATAAACAAATAAAGACAATGCAAGTCCAAAACTCTACTGCCGTTCAAGAAACGTCATTGCCTCCAACCTTTAAACAGACAGGATTTTTTTTTGTTTTGCAGACAGTAAGTACCTACTAAATAAATCTATCGATTGGCTTAGATTTTATAAAATATTTTTTTACAATAAAAAAGTTGTTTAGCAGCATCTCAGTTTTTCAAATAAAGTATTTTGTCTTAAACCTTTTGAATAAATACAGTATCGCTCCGACCGAGCGTGGAGACCTAGATCTACCAGGCCTATTGAGAAAATAGACCCTGCAGGCAACTTTGATTATGAGTAAAGATTGCCTGCCATTTAGTTATGTCACAGTTAAAGTTGCTGGTTAGTTAATCATTGTTAAAAGTATTAAAATAAAATAAAAAAATACCTTCCAAATCACTACCAGTGGTAGAATATGAATTCAGTAGTGGTGATTTTGGCTCCTGGTTTATAATATGCCCTTCATAATATGTTCCATCTCTACTTTTCATCGAAGACTTGGCAGACAAACCTATTTGTGTTTTCGGTATTTTACCTACATCTGTGTAAGTATCTTTCACTTCCACATGTTTATTGAATAGTGAAAAGTTTATTATACTGCGACTTATTTTCTTGTGGGACATTTGGGCACTAATTTTCTAATCCGGATTTAACTGAAATCAATTAATAAATACCTATTTTTAAATAATTTTTTATATACTTAGTGTACTAATCAAATATTTAATAGTTTTTAAAACGTATATTAACATAATTCCTGGAACCAGTGGACATCCCATCCCTCTCCAAGGAACTGGGATCCAATGTATCGAGTCTGTTCATATTTTATAATAATACTCTGCAAAGCGGCATTGATATGGATTTGTTTGTTGATTCAATTAATTCATTTAAGAAAAGGGTGATGCCAGTAATCTATACTTTATAAACCTACTTATTGTATACTTGATGGTTACACTTTTTACTTGCTAGTCATTTATTATTATTTTTATCCCAATTAACTCATTTAAGGAAAGATCATGCCAGTAATCTATACTTGTAAATTCACTCTGATTTTATTACATGTGCATGACTAGACTATAATAATAATTTTTTTTATCTTATTACATTGTATGCCCGATTATATGCTTGATAATTATACTTTTATAGTTGCTAAGTTATTTTTTATTGTTATTATTATTATTACTACTATTTGACTATAGGTATACGTAAGACTCTTAGGTTTCTTCTAATTTTTAATGTTCGTAAATTTATGTAGTTTTGTTTACTTGTGCAATAATTCTCTGTTTTTGGGATTTTCTTGTTGGACCATAAAGAATTGAATTTGAATCACTGAGTGGGTGTAAGAATTAAATAATGAACCAAACCGAGCCTATGTGCATAATATCACCTCTACTTATCCTATGTTGATATCACCTATATATTGTAAAGCTAAGTATAGCTCCCAAGATATAGGTTATTGCAATTTTATTATAAATCAATTAATTTAACATCAATACTTACTTATGTACCCGAGTATGTACCTGATTATTATAACTTCAGATTTAAAAGCCTCGTAAAAACTATAAATTTTTATACTAGTTACCTACCTGATGAAAAACGTTTTGGATTCACATGATTTTAGTTTTTGTTCAGTTAAACATAATGTACCAAATTCAAATTCTAGTTTTTAGCAGAAAATTTTCAGGATATGAAGTACCTAGGTACTTTTGTAAAATAATTATTTAATATCGGTAATATATATGTCTTAATGACATTTCAAGAATTATTCCTATACTTATTTGCCTTCAGTTACAAATATATCCTAAAAACATGGCAATATGATGAAATTAACAGATTATCAGCATTGTTAAGATTAAGCAGAAATGTAGTAGGTATTCCGTAAATTATACTTAGTTTGTCACAGGTTATGTTCAACTCTCTTTAATTACCATTTTGCGTGTAATCACAATTAATTTTTTAAGTGTAATCAATAAATTTTTTAATACAATACATTTACATTACATAGAACTTGGTAAGTATTTAATTTTTATGTCGACAGTACAGTTTTACACGTTTAATATAGAAAATATAGGTATTAATAAATTCATAATTCTTCAAAAATAATAATATTTCATAGGGCACTTACTTAAATTCTTACCTGTAATTCTGAAAATTTTTGTTTGTATTTGAGTAAATTTGAATTTTCATGTCAAAAAAAGTAAACAAAAACATAACCTAATATACACTATCTTCTACAAATCATTTCTGGGGCTTTTGGTCCGGCGTGTCACCCTATCCTTCCTCTTTGCTGTGACTCAACTCACAGAGGAATAATAGGTAGTCGCTGTCGCGTGTCCTCTGTGCTCAACATGCTTTACCACAGACGAATTATAAGACTAATTATTGGTCTAGTCTAGTCTTGATTGCTATGGCCACCTGTCTTAACAACAATCAGCCAGCTGTGAAGACTAATAAATCTTTATACACCAAGAGAAGCACGAAGAAGGCTTCTAACCAACTATTAGAAACTTTCTCGAAGCTGCGCGGTGAGGAACTGGCATTCGACCGTGGCGTTCCGAGTTCGATCCTCGGAGTGGGCATACGCACAATAAAAAAAGTATATCTGAATTTTAGTAGGTTTAGGAATGCAGGGAAGAGTGTAAAATATATCATATACCAACACGCACCCCATTAATGCCGTAAACCAGGCTGGATAAGATCGGATATCTCGAAGGTGCGGAAGGTACACATTCCCCAATCGGTAGGTCATGCAATGACACCAAAAACCGAGGGTTGATAGCCCGTGGGGGAGGACTGTCGCATGACTGCATAAGGATCGTGTTTCAGAACCCACGTTAACCTGTAGGTCTTCTCGGGAAAGGTCCTGGCAGCGAATGAAGAGGTAAAAAGCCTAATTCAAAAGAAGGGCAACAAATTGTATCGAATATTTTTCTGTATAAAGGGGGGCATACACAAGTGGGCATGTGTTAATACATCAGCGCGCATTCTTGTATGTCGCGCACCAACGTAAAACTTAATTTAAAAATACCAGACATACACTAAGACATAATATTAATTGTAAGTATAGACAGTTGACAGGTCGTAAAAGTCAGTGAAACCAATATCAGAAGAAATGTGTTAGAAAATTAAAGAAGGTTTCGTTCCAAATGGAACAAAGAATGGCTGATCAAAAAAAAATCAACGTTGCGGTGTTTGGCTGGTTGGATTTTCTACAAAAACTTTTTTCCAATTTATTTGATTTTATTTTTAAAAATGTCCAAATTTTTCTCCTGCGGCGCATTTTTTCAGATACCCGGTGAATCTTTTGATTATGTTAATTTTATTACAAAGTAAAATGTTAAAATATAAAAGTTATTATTATTTTGTTGAACATTATTGCCCGCGGTGCTGGTATTCATTTTTTATTTTGTGAATAGACTTACCCACTTACCTTTCAATGAAGCGCTAAAAAAACAACACCCTCTCTAAGACAAACTGCAACTTTTTACATTTTAAATGTAAGAATCGCCTCTACCCCACTGATCTTTAAAACTGCACCACGTAGATGTTTGCCGGACACACACACTCGAACTTTAGCGCATACTCATGTACGATCGTTCATGTTTTCAGGCGGTGCCTAGATTGAGAAGAACACATTATACTTCTTAAATGCACATACATTTTTGCGATTAAAAAATGCCCATACACGCTATAGTTCTTGTTTGCACGCTGATGGTTGTGCGATGACGTTAATGAATTAACGAACAAATGCCCATGTATGTCCCCCTTAAACGGCGATACCAAACCTTCTCATTGGCCTGGTGTTATTTTATTTATTCAATTAATAGGAACAAGGTAGCTTAACATCTTTTCATATTATTATATTTTCGTTGACGAGATTCTCGCTTGAATTTTGGCTACACGACTTGTTGCTATCTTTCTACACTTTTGCCTGTTTAAGTATAGTGGCAGTAGGACAAATAATTATTGCTGAAACGTTTTAAATACGATTAAGCCCTCTGTATCAAAAATCAAAAGGATTAATCTAGCCCGAAATAAGTAGCTTGGGTTTCCAGGCTCTGATCTGAAAATGTTTATTTTGATCAGAGCAAATAACAAACTGTTTTTTTTTTATTTGGCATGTAACCTTTGAACCTTTGAATAGAAAGTTTTTGCTTGTTGAATCACGTCTGATATTTATCTCCAAAGTTTCAAAATTCTCCTCCTTATTTAACAAAAAAATTCGCCACAGCTCGGCTTCTGATGTAATCCCCTTTTTCTTGAAGACTTTTACCTTACAAATTTGGTGTAACAACGATAGAGTGAACGCCGGTGATTGATCTTGATTAAACGACATAAACCTCCCTTCCAACGATGAACAAGTCCAAATAGGATACAAGTGGCTAACAGCGAAAAGACTAGCTTATTAATAAGTATATCTACTGGATGATTTGCCTTAAATTTTTGGCGACCTGTAATCCGTGGAACACGCCGTTCTAAATTCAAAGCTTCAGCTATTTTTTTTGCTGGCTTTAAAAGATCCGGCGGGGCGCGTTTACGATCGACGTCGAACTAGAATCCTAGAGAAAATGGTTGTTAGAAAGTCAAACAGCCTGGGATTTTTTCTCTGCAGGCTAAAAAGGTGATGTTCGCACGAAACCACGTAAAAAGGTGCTCTGTCAAGCATCGCGCTTTCCAGCGTAACCAAACCTATTGATACTTCTTTAAATTTATTTCCCTTTTTTATAACAAAAATGTCATTGACATATCACATTCTTTGCCTGTACCCTTCCTATGGATGTTATTATTGCCTATATTTGGTAAAAAAAATAAATTACAAAGTTAAATACATTATTCCAAACAAGATATATTTCTACCAAATGGGGTGAAGTTCACTACTAATACGGCTTTATCACTTAACCTCTTAAAAACTACCTATTCACTAAAATTAAGAACAAGATAAATATCCAATTATATATCCATTATGAAATGACAATGGACATGTTAACTTGCACGTCTATTGGAAATCCAGAATATCCATGGACATTTGTATCATCAATTGGACAAAACACCAATCAAATTTGAATATCCTGTGAAAGAGTTATAGCAAATTTTCATTGTATGTCCATATTTTTAATGAAAGGAAAAACCACGAAAGGCAACAAATAAATACGTTTGTTTGAAATACGTATAAATCTTATTTAATTGATCTGACTTTGCCCCCCCCCCCCCCCCCGAACACATTCCTGCGTACGCACCTGACTTGGACATCCTATGGATAAACTTATTTCCGAAAATTGTAAGGACAGCCTATGGATGTTGTGCTTTAGATATTTAATGGATATTCTAAAGGGACATCCCGCGGATATCATAATCTGTGACACTTGTATTATCAATTGGACATCTTTTGGAATAAAAATGGCAAGAGCCTGTCGATATATTAAGCACCGGTTCCCGCAGATCACCGAAGTTAAGCGGTGTCGAGCGCGGTTAGTACTTGGGCGGGTGACCGCTTGGGAACACGGCGTGCTCTTGCCTCAGGGAAGAGTGTAAAATGAATCGACACCTAGCCATCCTATTCACGCCGGACAGGCCGGATGAGATCGGATATCTCGTAGGATGAAGGTGCCGTTTCACACTCCCCAGTCGGTAGATCACATTTGTGGTCGATGACCGGTTCAAGATGGCCTACGTAGTCGCGGCGAACCGTAAAAAATGGAACCAAAATGTATCAAATTATAACAAAGTGACACAGCATGACATCATTTGTAAAACCGTCAAGGAAGCCATACATAAATAAATAAATAAATAAATAAATAATGCCTTTATATTACGAAATGATGATTACAATAAAAGAATGAAAAAAAAAGTATTTATGGTTGTATTTACTGTAGCATGGCGCAGTCTAGCTGTAAATAGCTACTCAACTGAACCATACGACAATAATTATTAGAAAAAAAAAACTATATTAAAAGTTATAATTATACTAAAACTAAGAAATTACAGGTAGAAAGACACAATACCAGTAACAAGAAATCCATTATTAAAAATACCTTACTATATATCTTAAAAAGAAAACGTTGATCATTGATCGTCAATCAATAACTAAATGAAGTTAAACAAAAGCACCCATGGACATATTAAAACTTCGAAATTATTTATTTTGTTTATTTAAAAGAAACTTTTTATATCTTTTTTTAAATAATTCAACAGTTGAGACATCAGTTAATTCACCAGGTAAAGCATTATAGGAAACTACTGCATTGTAAGTAAAAGACCTTTGGAATAAAGCACTCTGATGATGTGGTAAAGTTAATTTACTCACAGAGCGAATGTTAATAGAGTGTATATTATATCGAGGAATTAGGCGTTCACGAAGAGAGGAGGGAGAGTCAGGTTCGTTTAAAATTTTGTAAATAAAACTATTAAGGTGCAGAAGTCTACGACCATCCATCCTTAGCCAATTTAATTCAGAAAAAGTATGAGAAATATGGTCGTATTTTCTAAGGCCATATATAAATCTTGCGCAAGTGTTCTGCACTTTTTGAATACGGGACTTCCCAATATTGTCTATACAATAACCGTAAACAAAATCGCAATAATTAAAGTTTGAAAGTACAAGTGACTCACACAGCGTCTTTTTTAGTTTAACGTTTAGAATATATCTGCTAGAATATAGAATTTTTAGAGCCAAATAGGACTTTTGAAACAATTTTTTTAAATGGTCACGAAACCTTAAGTCGGTGTCCAAGACTATTCCTAAATTTCTTGCAGAATCAACCACATTAAGCTTAATGCCATTTATTTTTAAGTTTATATTATTCCTAAGATGGGAAACTTTATTTTTATTACCAAATAACATAAGATATGATTTATTAGGGTTTAATTTTAAATTATGATCAGACGCCAGATTAGTTAGAGTTTGCAAGTCATCGTTTATAAGTTCTTCAGATTCCAAATATTCCTCAAAATCAAAACAGAAATAAATTTGTGTGTCATCAGCATAAGCTTGGACTTTACAGTATTTTAAGGATTTAAGGATATCAGAAGTATAAATTAGAAAAAGCAACGGCCCTAATATGGAGCCTTGTGGAACTCCAGATAATATGCTAACCTGGTTCGAATACTTACCATCAGAAAATATTTTTTGGGAACGACCTGTAAGATAAGACTCAATAATTGAACATGATTTCCTCTCAAATCCATAAAACTTTAACTTTGACAAGAGAAGTCCGTGATTAATCGTATCAAATGCTTTAGAAAAGTCTAACAAAATTAAGGCACTGTTTAACTTTTTATCAGACGCTCTAATCACATCATCAATAACATTAGTCAAAGCCACAGTGGTGCTATAACCCTTTCGAAAACCACACTGGCTGTCGGGAATAATTTTATTTCTAATACAATACTCGTACATTTGGTTGTATAATAGTTTTTCATAAATTTTGGAAAGGGCAGGTAAAATACTAATAATTCTAAGATCGTTAAAATTACAAGGGCTTGATACTTTAGATAGTGGCTTTCCAATTGATATTTTCCACATATTGGGAAAGTAACTTAATTCTATACAACAGTTTATAATATGAGTAATATATTTATCAATGAATGGACTGCAGTATTTGAGCATTAAGGGGGATATCTCATCAACTCCCGTTGCGTTCGTTTGAATTCCATTTAGAATTTTATGTATATCTAATATCTCGGCTAAATGAAAAGAAAATGTCGTATTATGATTACTGTACAAATTATTATTATAAAAATCAATTTTGTTACTACAATCAGATACATTTTGAAGGAATGTTCCAAAGAAATTATTAATATCATTAGGATCAGATAAGGTTTTTGGAATACACACATTTTTTCTAGAAGTTAAATTAAAATTTTTTAAAGCTGCCCAAGTTTTACGACTATTTCTTTCTAAACACAGTGAATCTAAATATTCTTTTTTTGCCCTTCTTACCATTGTTACTGAAAAATTTCTTAATTGTTTATATCTAAGCCAGTCAGCATTGTCCCTAGTCCTTTTAAATTTTTGCAGTGCAGTGTCCCTTTGTTTCATAAACAATTTGATATTCGCTGTTAACCAAGGTGCCCTAGGTTTAGTAATACGTGATTCTTTAATGGGAGCGTGAATATTGAATAATAGTAGTATTAAATCATTAAATATTTTGATCTTATTATCTAAATTATTTTCATAAAGAATATTATTCCATGGTAAATTATGTAAATCTCGCAAAAAACTATCAACATTAAAATTTTTAAAACAGCGATAACGAATAATCCTAGGTTCTTCTGGTTTTTTATTTATTTTTAAGGAGCAATAGATCATTTTATGATCCGATATGTCATCGGTAGGTATTGTACCTGATTTACTAACCAATGCGATATCACTAGCAAAAATTACATCAAGCAAGGTACAAGCAGTTGCAGTGATCCTAGTAGGTTCATTAATTATTTGCTGACAATTATAGTTTTCAAACAAAGCAGTTAAAGGGTTACCAAGGTTCATTACATTGACGTTAAAATCACCTAAACAAAAAAGTTCATCAACTGTGGGGTATAAGTTTGAAAAAATATTATCTAAATCTGAGACGAAATTGTTAAAATTTGATTTAGGGGGCCTATAAAACGCAGAAAAAGCAAATCTTTTGTTTCCTATCCTAATTTTTAAAATAATAAATTCAAGCGCTTGATTTACAGAAAAATCAAAGTTTACTTCCTCAGCCCTCAAATTATCTCTCACATAAGATGCAACTCCCCCTCCTCTCCCAATTCTATCTTTTCTATAAAACTGATACCCTGGTATATGGAAACGTGCAGAGTCATCCTCAACAGAGAGCCATGTCTCGCATAAAAACATTATATCAAAATTATGATGCTCAACTAAATGTTTGAAATCATGAAACCCGGTAAAAATAGAACGTATGTTCAAATGTCCAATTTTTAAAGTATTATTCATTCCTGACAGACAATCAAAAATACAATTTAGTTATAGATAGTGTCTTAAAAATTAACTTATATTATTAAAAAGAAAAACGCACAATGGGAAATTTAATTCCAATGGAGCCGAAGAAAAAAAATATATATAGCACGAATCGCTCAGTTATATTGTGTCGAAATTTAAGGTTTATTTGCTACATCCCTGAGACAAGATAATAATCTACGATGAATACATTTAGGATGTGATAATTAAATATATACAAAATACATTGTAGATGTACCCAAAATATTAAAATACATTGTTAGGACATAAAATTAGTCAACTTGTATTAACCCATTCCAACAAAAGGGCAATACCCAGAATTTAAAGAGTATTTATATCTAATCTTAAACTAGTATGATGTGATTTGTGAAGGAAAAAATATAATAAACACTATAATACACCAATAACTAGGTAGTTTTTGTAACAATAAGAATTTTAAATAATATCAAAGTGCAAAATAAAGAATGGTCGAAAAATGAAATTAAAAAAAAAAAAAAAAAAGCTCTTCTGCACTTAAATAAGAAAAGAAAAAGTACTTACAATTTAGACAATACACCTCTGTAGTAATGATAACCACAAAATGATTTTTTTTTAGAATTTCGAGAGATCATTTTCCTCTGTGATCCTATGAACAACACTATCGCATTTTATATAAACATTACCGTTTAATACCCAAGTATTTTTGCTGGAAAACTTACGCACTGCACTAGCAAATAGAGAAAGACGCATTTTAGTTAAATCTTCTTTGATTTGTATACCGCTGTTTTGAAGATTTTTTCGATTTTTAAGGACACTAAGCCGGGCCGCGTCACTAACAAACTGCACGAGAACTGCTGACGGTTTATCGTTGCCGTCTTTTGTAGCAATTCGGTGGCATTTCCTGATATCATGATTTTTAATGTTTACTTTTAATTTTTGGGTCAATTCAGTAAAAGAATTTAGTGTACATTGGCACACATTGGCTAATCAGTTAAGGCCCGTTATATCCATCTCCTGGTAACTTTATCGACTAGATAACTTCTATGGAAACAATTGTCTCAATAATGGTTTCCTTAGAAATTAACTTGCAGGTAAGGATACCAGGAGATTGATATAACGGACCTAAGTAAATAAAAAAAAGTATTGAGAATAGTCTATTAGTTTTGGATCTGCTTGATTTGCATGCCCTCCGTAATCTAACTGTAAGTCATCCAAACTAGAAAACATGTAAATCGTCCCTAAGGATTGTCAGTTATTTTAATAAACATTAAATAAAGGGAACTATGACACCGATTAAAAATCTGGCTGGAGCCAGAAAAGCTAGAGGCTGTTAAGTAATCGTACATCATTCTCTGTGGTTCTGTTGGCTGCAATGCGTGGAGATAGACAGACATCAGTGACATCACCTTTTTAACTGTCAACCGCGTTGGCTATTTTTGCAATTTTATGTTAAAATTTATAAAACATTTAAGAAAACATTGCTTTAGTTAATTAATAGGTTTTCTGAAATCTAATTTAATGTAAGTTGTTAAGACCAATATTATATTGTAGTTAATTTATTAAATATTAGTTAAATATGTTGTGATGAAGTGACGTTTCTCATTGTCAAGTGAAATCTTATTTAGAAAATTATAAAGATTATTGTAATTTATTAATGCGTTGTAACTATGTTTGATATCCATGGTCCAAAAAAATTACAAGTCATTATTTAAATTTTAAACAACGTCTCTAGATTTGTCCTATACGATAATTAATTTTACCTATTTATTCTGTTTTCAGACAAAAATGTTTATTTGGGACTGGTTCACTGGTGTTTTGGGATATTTAGGTAACTATTAATTTAATATATTGATTATTTTACCATATTTTTAATACCTAAACCAAAGATCCATATGTAGGAAATTACTTCCTCATCCCTAAAATGAAAACTAGTCCAAATGACCTCGAAATAACATACTGAAGTAAGCAGTACCTACTCAGTTAGGTATTCTGTCTCATTTAAACTATAAAATACTATAAATACAATTAACATCTGGTTGTATACAAAGAAATATGTGTTTTCACACAGAAAAACAGTTTGATGTTTAGTTTAAGTATGTATCTTGGTTCTTTGTAGTGGCTTTCCAATATTGCAACGAACCAAAACTAATATAAGTTGTGATTCCTTTTTTTCTGTTTTAATAAACATTTTTCTTTTCTTTTGAGTAGTAGGTATGCTTTGCTATTTTCCATTTCTCTAATATAATAATTTAATTAGGTAGGAAGACAAAAACTTGACAACAATATTGTTTACTGAGACTTTGTTTCCAAACCAAATTACTAAGAGGATAGAGCATTACAACTTCTGTGTGTTATTATATTATCGTCTTATAATAGATTTTAAAGTTAGGCTTTTATTGGGAGAAAATTATTTCTAAAGAAAGCCAAATATTAGTTTAGATAATTGCATAAATTACTGTAATTATTTCAAAAACTGTTACATGAGAAACACAGTTTAGGGATATGTCTTTCAATATTTTTAAACTAAAGTTGGTAAATTGTATGTACAGTGACAGCTAAGGGAAAAGAATAAGTTTTTTGCATATGGTGATGGACTGTTAAGTAGGTAGTAAAAAACTTCAAGCTAAAAAAACTGAAACTTTAAGTTTTTACAATTATTGTTGTCTTCTAAGCTAGCTACCCAATATAATATGGTGCAGACTGCAAAAATAAGTACATATATTTTGTTACTACATTGTTTTATTTGTACCTGAAAAAATTATACTTAGAAAATACATAATCCAAAAATTAGTTAAAAACATAATCTTAAATTACTTAATGATTTTAAATTTTTTTTCTAAAAATATAATTTGGTCGAGACCTGTCAGTAATAAATAAATATACTAATTGCAATATTTTATTATTCACCATGGCATTTAATAAATATACCTAGTGGCATTTAATTTTTTCGCCATGAATTTGTAATTATTTATATATTAATAATTCAATGGCGACATTTCAATAATTTACCTATTAATAAAAAATCAACAAATAATAGTTTAGGCAAGAATTAGAGAGTAGATTAAGGGATCTATAACAAATTTATTACTACCAAACTACTACTTTCTTAAATTAAAGGAAGGTAGGTAAACTAGGTAATACCCATAAAAAACAAAATAACTAGATAAATACATTATTTTTAATACATACAGTTTTAAAATGATATAATGTGGTTAGTGGTGAGTGCAAGTTTTTAATAATTGAGGTATTGTCCAAAGTAAGGGTGCAAGAGGTGATTTTTGAAAATGAGCTATGTAGATGGCATACTACATATTTTTAGCAACATACAAAATGTATTGATATAATAAATATCTTCAGAAAACAAGTATAAATAATTTTTGTTGTACCTACTCATTTTCTTTCACAAGATGTTTACCCAAAAAAAAAGGGCCCATGACCCGAGAGGCCCTTTGTTAGGAGACTTATCGCTGTAAGGGTCTTATATTTGCTTTTTTTATTTTAATTTATTTTAACTATAATCATCTTTGGATCTTGAATTGGTATTTTATATTTAATTAATAATTTTAAGTTGCTTTGTTAATGATAAGCTGTTCTTATGATAATAAAGCTATATTTGATTTGATTTGCTATGTAGGGTCTGCAAGGAGATTTATATCATTTAGGACACTCAGTAATACTGTCAGTTCAACTGATAGTGTAGAGTCTGCAATGCAAAGGAATATGCTCAAAGGCAAAAGAATGTATTTACATTTCTCCAACATTTTTAAAAACAATACATTTCAAAGAAAAAAAATGTTATTTTAACTTAAATTGATGAAAAAGAAATGCAAAGTATTTTAACTAAATTGTATAATAGCAATTAATTCATAATGTTGTTTGTTCTGTAAATCTCAGTGGCCTGAATTTTTGTAGAATTTGTTTTTTAACCTTCACGAAATTATTCAGTCGGAGCAAATTAACGATGGTTCATATTTTTCCGTTAATAGATATGAGGGCATATTAAAATGTTTCCAAAAGTCCCAGTTTCAAAAGCAGATATAACGGAATGCCTGTAGGGCAACTTGCAGATGCAAAAATAAAAGCCTATTGCCGTAGTAATATAAGTGGATCCGAACAATATTTCTAAATTCTGCTCTAAAGTTACCAGCTTCAGGGGAAATTATATCTATATAAGTAATTGCGTAATTAAGTAAGTACAGAAACTTTAAGGGAACAATCTATGATTGATTTTAAGACAAAAAATTCATATAATTATACAGGGTGTTCAAAATTGAAACAAATTAGAGATTTTTCCATATATTTTTTGTAAAGTGTAAGCTACCTCATTGAAACTTAGAACACACGAATCTATATTCAGTGACTACATTTTGCAAGTGTTAAGGTAATTTTAATTCAATCATGAGCATAGATATGGGTAACCTTCCTAGATTTTTCTAGTAAAAATATCACACCACTGACTTTGACACGCTGACTCTTCTAAAGCATTATTGAGTAAGCCAGGTAAAAAAAGAAATATACCATTACCTCTTAATAATTCTTGATAGGATGAACCATTTTCGAAAAAATTTTCTAAATAGGTTTTCATGCACGCCTATGGACAAATTTAAGTAGGAATTAAAATTGTTCAGAACTCAACAAAAAAAAGTTACGAGATAGACCTTATGAATATAAATTTAAAAAATTATGACTTAATACATGCAAAATGTAGCCTCTGAATATCTATTAGTGTGTTCTAAGTTTGTTTCTTTTTTGAACACCCTGTATCTGGAAAACGAAGCCGTTGCGGACCCATATTTGTGTAAACTTTTTGTTTTAAAATCAATCAAAGATTAATTCCTTAAAGTTTCTGTATTTCCTACTTAATAAATATTAAAAACATTACATTCTCCGAACCGAATCCTGTGCATGTTTATTGACGGATTTTTAAAAACATATATTGAAGAATATGAAGTTATTTTTATTTAAAAAAATACTTAATTAAATTTAATGAACTTTAGTAATTTTTTTAGGACTTATTGGCTTATATCTTTTTCCTGATTTTTTTTTGCATGAAAATAACTTTCTCACGCCTACATAGGTACCACGCTCGGTACCACGTTTCCATTGGTGAAAACAGAAATTCAAAATCTTGCTTAGGTTGTTTGTAATTCGGTTAAAAAAACCGCAATTTAACATGGGAAATTTTAGCTCATACGGATCCACTTAAGATAAAAAATAATAGCAAACATTGTAACAACTTACAGCTGCTAGATCAGTTACAAATTTTCTGTAATATCCCTGTAAAGCACTAAATATTGTAAAACAAATTGCTTTCCATACCAGCGTGAAACGCGGCATCGGTTCCTGGCTTGTCTAATTGAGAATTTAACATAAACATTTTACTAAGGGCTTCACAAGATCTTCTAGTTTGGCGAATGATAATACCTAATTTTTTTATCAAAAAAAAATGAAAATTTATTTTAAAGTTTCAATTATATAGGTTCAAATTATATCATCCGCCATGCAGAACATAAAAATAGAAATATTACGGCTATTCATGTTAATTTTTTATTTTCCATTATAATTACAAACGATGCCCCGATATTATCTTTAAAGTCTCCACTGACGCCGCGGCACTTAATTCTCGTGAAATTCTTTTTATAATATTTTGCAAATAATAAAAGAAATTTTATTGTCATCGCCAGACACAGGTACAATATGTGCGATCCGGTGAAAGTGCACTATTTGGTCGTGATGACTCATCGACTACTGTTTGCGTTTGCTCTTAAAGTGTGGCACTTCTTCATAAGTTTATGTAGTATATTCTGATAGATCATTTAAAATATTTATTATTTTATGTATGTATTAGAAGTTTTTTAATTAATTATAGGGTTTTAAATTATGCTTCTCAATTCGTCTTATCGAGGATTTTGATATTTTATATGTATCTATAAACCAAACCCGAAAATTAAACGCCTTAAAATTACTGTAGATGAAAACTCGTGTGTACTAACGAGTTTTAAATTTTAACCCGTCCAAATATTTAGATTTCCTAGTTGTATTTTCAACGTTGTATTATTTTTAATTGGCATACAATGCTTTTGTGTTAATTTAATTTTTTTGCAATTAAATCGTTCTACCGATAAATAATTTTGCCGGAATGTTGTTGCATATATAGTTTTATTTTTGTTATAGAACCCATTACGTACTAAAATAATTTTTTCTTTAAAAATTCAAAAAGAAACCAAAAAAATATTCACAATACAAAACTGTCAATAATTTAGGACGATTTTAAATTAAGAACAATTTAGTGAGTTCAGGTGTAAAATTTCAGTGTAAGTAATATTAAATAACCAGTTGGATTTAAATAATTCACCCCTATTAAAATTGTAAATTATTGGCATTTCCAACAATAAAATAATTGTTTTTATACTTTAGTGTTAGTGTAACGCGCCACCATCCAAAGAATGTTGCTACTAGAATAAAACAGGGTTGCTGATATATATGGAAACATTCTATTATTCCCTAAAGTAAAAATGCTATTACTGAAAAACGTCGAACACAAAAGTTTTAGGGCTTTACATTAATTCTACAGGATTGGTCAAAAAGTCATGGCTTAACCAAGTTGCTTCTTTTTAAATAATACCTACACATGTGTCTGTTTGAATGTTGGAGACAATGATGTTTCTTGAATGAGTTTTGGACTTGCATTGTCTTTATTTGTTTTACATCACAACGTTTTAAATGGTAAGTATCTCCAGTCGTCTTCAGGTGAATACTAAATAAGTACAGTAACTACAGATCTATTTCCTATACTTATAACTAAGAAGTCAAAAGGACAGGAAAAACTGTGTGGTTACCAGATCCCCTGCGAATGTGGCCGATCTTACATTGGTGAGACACTAAGGCCACTCGAAACAAAGATCAAGGAACACAGAAACAACACGCTGAAAGGAGAAACCGAAAAATCAGGTGCAGGTGACCATGCCTGAATACACGGCCATCATATCAAGTGGACCGAAGTTCAAATCCTGCATAAAGAACCACATTGGAGGAAGAGGAAGTTCAAGGAAGCTGCTACCATGCACTAGAACCCGGATTATTTTAGTAAGCCCTCATTAGATATAAGAAATATCTGGTAACCTTTATTAAGTAGATGTAAATTTAAAATACCCCACATCAACTGAATACACAACTGCACCTACCTCAGTTATGCTCCAGTACATCAATAGAGTTGTAGTTTACTGTACTTATTTAGTAGTCACCTGAAGACAGCTGAAGATACTTACCAGTTGAAACGTAAAACAGATAAAGAAGACAATGGAAATCCAAAATTCTTTTATTCTACACATATATTATATTCTTTTCTATTATTATTGGGAAAATAGGCCCCGTGTGCTAGCGTATATTATTTTGAATTACCTGCGACTATTCCTGTTAGCAACACGTCATTGTCACCAAATTTTTGCGCTCTATAAAAATAATACAGAAAATACACTCAGCTTAATAAAAATATGACCTTTATTGTCACGCCACTGGTCGGAATATGGGTCACCTGATATTTTCAAAATGTAACTTCTAATAACAATAACTTATAACGAAGGGTTCCTTTTTGTATTGTATCTAGATTAAAAAAAAAACCTTGTCACATAAATTAAAAAAGTAATAAAATATAGATCCTTTCACATTGGAATAAAAAAACGGGTTCATAGTTTGGCAAGTTAAACAGGAAGTTAGTATTTTTAACAAGACCATAGGAAACTAAAATAGGGACTTGTCTAAAAAGGTCATATTTATATATCAAAAACAATTAAATTTAGATATTATGACATATGTCATACGAAATAGGTGTTGCATTTTGTATAGAATTAGAAAAAGATATAATACGTAGGATATTTCATTTAAAAAGGTCACGACGTTTTGATCAATCAAATATAATTAATTTTTCTCTTTCATAACAGATTTTTAAAAACTTGAAAGCTTTTTTGCTAGCTTTCCTACTTTAGAAAATAAGTAACCGTTTCCAGGGACTCTATATAAATCACTATAAATAATCATCTGCCTCTGCTTGACTAGGTTTATTGAAAACCAAAGGCAAATATGTCTTTCTTGGACACTCAGGTTCTGGCAAAGCAACTTTAATACAACAATTATCAGAAGAAAAGGAAATTGATTTTATACCTTATTCTACAAACACAGAAATTTCACATGAATCTTTAGATGGTAAGTGTATCTCGTTTGTTTACTAACACTTTTTGCATGTTTGTGCAGGTTTGTGGAAGAAATCTGGCAAGCTCCTCTTCTTAGGCTTGGACAATGCGGGAAAAACAACACTTTTGCATATGCTTAAGGATGACAGGCTCGCTCAGCATCTTCCAACACTTCATCCTAGTAAGAAAACTTTGTCTTAACCTATAATAGTTATTTTATTTAATTTAATCTAACAACAACAATAAAATTCCATTAAATGCTGGTTGGTATATTCACCACATGATTAGCCAGTTTGATATAATGATAAACGTTGATAAATGTTTTGACTAATTATAAGTGAAAGACATTAGTCACTGTTGTTCACATGTTTCAAGTATCTGATTAAAATTAAGCTTCTGAACAAAAATAACAGAACCACATATTTCAAGCTATAATTTTTTTTAAAACTGTAATCTGATTTGAATGATTATTTTGTTAAATTATTGGTTGGTTGGTTCCTTAATAATGTCATAGTTTTCGGTATTGTGATAATAAGTTAAGTTTCGTTTTATATTGGGTGTAATAAAATTTTTCTTTCGATAGGTCATATTACTATGTGGACTATACTAGCAACCGTAACATAGCAGTTAAACTTAGACTGTAGCTCCATCTTTCATTCGTTCATTGTTAAATCTTTTGCAAGTAGCTCGTGGACCTCCTCTGACATTTCATACTGTGTGTTAACAAATGTCGTTTTTTAAAGTTACAAATCCTTATTAAAATCTGTTTAAAGTACTCATCGGCCTCGTCATCAGGTATCTTTTAGTAAACAGTTTTCGTAGAAATTTTAATCAGTATGACGGACTTCATTTCACAATATTAACATTAAAAACTAACATTTATTTGAAATGTTAAAGGAGGTCCACAGCCTACTTGCAAAATAATCAACAATGAAAGTATGGGATAATATAAAAACATGTTGAGCTATTAAACAGTGTATATCTCCAGGGATAACACGAGAACTTACTTTTTATTACCATTAGCAAAGCCTGTGATATTGTCAAGGAATCAATATACAATTCAAAAAAGGATCATTCAAATCGAATCGTATATTCAGAAAAAATATAGCATAAAATATGTGGAACATTTGTGGTTCATTTTGTTCAGGAGTTTATATCAAAAATATGTTAATTCAGAACCGAAAGTATCAGCATTACGTATATTACAATGCTCTCTGAACACAGTTTATTATAAATTAAACGTAAATTTTATAGATATTTTAGCCAAACTTATTAATAAGCACTCGGTTACATGCCAAGTATTACTTATTTGTTATACTGCTTTGTGCTTATGAACAGAAATACATCTTATGGGTTTCAATTAAAAATATATATATATTATTAAGAGGGCCCAATACATGTAATTTGTTGATCAAAACGTTATTTATGATTCATACACACTACTTCTAATAGTCTCTGTGGATCTTTGCCTGTGCGTCATCGATTATACATCATCATAAAATCGTGTGAATCAAATCGAAAAAAATTTGTCAAAACAAAGTTTAATTTTATAAATATTATAACATAAATATGTGCCTGGTGTTCCGATGTACGGATTCCTAAAGAAGTCTACTCACGTTCAATCGGCCGGCCTGCGGACCTCAGTCCGTGGACTATCCGTCCGGTGGCCGGCAAGTATAGATAGTCACATTACACCTTCAGTTTTGTTTACCGATAATGGCCGGTAGTTCTGGGCCGGATTCGATTGCGGCTTTCTTTTCACTACACACGCACAGTTCTTTAGAGTTAGTTCAAACATGTTACAAGAAGAGGGAATACAATTTCGATGAAAGAGTGGTTAAAAATACGATACACTATTTCTTACATAGAGCTTATACGAGAACTCGGACAATCGAGTGTAAGTAAGTAAGTAATTAAAAAACCTTTATTAGGATACTTGATAATTATGGTTTCGAGTATTTATTAAATTCTGCTTCTTTTTGATACTTTAACCTTTTTAAGTACCTTTCTGAATGCCCATCTCATATTGTGTATCTTATTCTACAGTAGCTTCAACATCTACTGTTTTATACAATAAAAGTAGTTCTTCAAAGGCCTTCGTTCGCAAAGATCTGTTGGCATATAAAGTTTATGTTTAAATAAAATCTTTGATATTTAAACCTTTTTAAGTTCTTTCAGCTATTTTCAATAACGATATTTTCGTCTGAAGTAAAAGTAGGCCTGCAGTCCAATGCCGTCCGGCAAACGACTCCACATGTTCAGTTTTCATAATCGACAATCGGCGGCCCTGGCCAACACCTTGTATTTTAGAAGGTGTTGCCCTGGCCCGTTATTTATTTATCTGTAAAGTGTAGCGGAACCGACTGGCCGGCCATGATCTCCGGTAAATTCCGGCCGGCCGTCTGAACGGGAGTAGGCTACTTAAAAGTTACTTAATGTTCTGATTTAAAAATTTTAAATTCTGAATTCAAATTTAATTCTATAATGATATCTATCACTTTAATCTAATACAATGTAGTTATCACCTTAAATTAAAATGTTGTTCAACTTTCTCAACATCTACAAATAGGCCAAATTCCAATTTCTGAAGACCAATTGCCTACAGTTTGCACTTAAAAAAGTTTGGATTTATAAAGTAATAAAAAGAGAAAAGAAAATATCCCCTGGCAAACTTGCTCAGACGTTTGTCGATTATTCTAAAATAGTTACAAAAATTACTTGAATTTTGAAAACCTATATTTTCATCAAAATTCAATTAATCCGTTCCATTTTCAGTTTATTGGATAGGCTGTCTCTTGGACCACCAAGTACAATGTGTGTGACTTCACTTTAGTCTTTTTTATACAGGGTGATGCCTAAAACATCAAGCTGTATAAAATCTGCTGATTTTAAAATTGGTTTTTCTAAAATACGAAGCTATGAAAATTAAATTTTATTATTGTGTTGGTTACAGCTTTATGTAAGGTAACTACTGTTCCCATTACAGTGCAGTGCCGTTCGTGTCAATTAAAAAAAAATGAAAACCAAAAATCTTATATTTCCAAGGATGCTGCTATGAAGCGTAATCGGTCATATAACGATTTTTGGAATTATATATTTTTTAATTGACACGAAGGGCACTGAGCTGTAATGGGTACATAGATACCTAACATAAAGCTGTAATTAATACTTTTTCAAAATCTTCATCTTCAAAAATCAGAGAAAGTGGGTTTAAATAATATAACGATTTTTTTATTGATAGGAACGGCACTGTGCTGTAGTGAGTATAGTAAGTACCTAACATAAAGCTGTAACTAACACAATAATAAAATTCATTTTTCATAGCTTCGTATTTTAAAAACATCAATTTTAAATAATAATAAAAGAGACATAAAGTGAAATCACACTCATTGTACTTAGTGGTCCAAGAGACAGCCTAGGTACCCAATAAGCTGAAAATGAAATGGATTTATTGAACTTTGATGAAAATATGCGTTTTTGAAATGCAAGTAATTTGTTAACTATTCCGTAATTAATGGTTAGAAATATGAAATTTGGTAAAGCCGGGGCGCAGACAAAATTTTAAAAAAAATCATGATTACACTCCTTAATAAGCCAACCGATA
This sequence comes from Polydrusus cervinus, assembly GCA_935413205.1. Lineage (NCBI taxonomy): Eukaryota > Metazoa > Arthropoda > Insecta > Coleoptera > Curculionidae > Polydrusus > Polydrusus cervinus. The sequence continues at coordinate 43,476,309 of OW284513.1, read as the reverse complement.
AAACATCCATAGTTTAAGAGCCTTTCATACCAGCGTGAAACGCGACATCGTTTCCTGGCTTGTCTAATTGAAAATTTAATACAAAAATTTTACTAAGGGGTTCAACTTCTAGTTTGAGGGATGATACTTTATTTTTTGTCAAAAAAAAATGTTAAAATTCATTGTAAAGTTTCAATTATACAGAGGGTCCCTGGATGGGGTTGCCTATATCTACTTTTTAATTTCTCGACCAAAAGTCATTGTTTATAAAAAAAATTGCTTGGAAGAAATTAACCTAACCTAACCCTAATTTCACGTTTTTAAGGAAGATGCCATTAGGAAAAGTTGGTAAGAATTACATTTTTCCTTATAATTCAAGAAAATTTAGTTTAAATCTTTTTTTTTCCATGCCTTAGATTTCTTATATAGAAAAGCTTTGGCATGGGGAAAATCGATAGGAAAAACGTAATTCTAACCAACATTCTTAATTGCATTTTCCTTAAAAACGTAAAATTAAGGTAGTTTACTTTTGAGTAAAATTAATATTTTTTTAAATATGGACCTCCCTGAATAAAAAAACTAAATTTGACAAAATCTTAATATTTTGGCACGCAAATTTTTTTATAAAGAATGACTGTTTGTAGAGAAATTAAAAAGTAGGTCCCATTTTAGTATTGGTAACACCATCCAGGAACACCCTGTATAAGTTATAATTATATCATCCGCCATGCATAACATAAAAATAGAAATATTGCGGTTTTTCATGTTAATTTCTTATTTTCCATTAAAATTACAAACGATACCCCGATATTATCTTCAAACTCTTCACTGACGCCGCGCCACTTAATTCTCGTGAAATTAGCTTTAATTATAATTTGTATATAAAAAAAGAAATTTTATTGCCATCATCCGACATAGGTAAAACATGCGTGATGCGGTGGAAACGCACGGTTTGTTCGTTATGACTCATAGCCTACTGTTTGCTCTTAAGAAAATATTTTAAAAGTAAAAGTTTCAAGTACGCGAAAGCCCCTATTGTAGATAGTGTTTTGATTTAAGTAACTTATCGCCACCCTTTCTTTTATACCCTACTTTTTATAAATTTTTATCAATTTTTTTTTTAAATTTTAGCGTCTGAAGAATTGTCAATTGGTAACATGAGGTTTACAACTTTTGATTTAGGGGGACACACACAAGGTAAATATATCATTTTTATTATTTATTTCTAAATTAAAAGACCTCAATCCTAAAAAATTTGAATTCTTTTTCAATGTTTTTATTTCTTATTTATTTATACGTGCTTAGAAACCACCTTAAAACATTAGGATTTTTTTTAATTTGGACTTTACGAAAAAAGGCAGTCTGTATAAGAAGTTTTTGTTAAGAAAATAATACTTGAATCAAAAATTTTGACCCAACAAGGCGACAAAAAAAAATGCTGTAGGTAGAAAACCATATTTAATATTTAGGGGTAGAAATAGTTGGGAAATGGTCAGTAAAACAGCTCAGATATTCAAAATTGGTATTTGGCCTACGTTTCGACCTCTATGAGGTCATCCTTAGAGCGCTAAAAAGGGATTATATTTATTAATTATTTGGAATGTAATATTTCTTTTATTAATACATATTAAAATTTAATTGTTACTATTAATTAAAATTTAAGAATAGTAACTCATAATATGATATACCTATAAAGACGTGTACATTAACTATTAGGAGTTACTATTCTTAAATTTTAATTAAAACTAACAATTAAACTTTAATAATAAAATATATTACATTCCAAATAATTAATAAACGTAATCCCTTTTTAGCGCCCTCAGAGCTGTTTAACTGGCCATTTCTTAACTATTTCTACCCCTAAATATCAGTCAGTGTGGTCACTAATTATACCAATTTAAAAACCATATTTAATTTTAATTACAACGTACAATAACATAATAAGGGGTCGTCTAGACGTAAAATATGGTCCTACGTTATATGAAATTTGATGAACTAATTTTATGGTCATTTAAGTGTACCTACCTTTGAATCTTTTTAAAAAGTATTTTAAAATGAATCGTTTACATTGCATACTACCAAAATAAAACAACAATAACATTTGATTTAATAAGATACGATAAGATAAGAAGCATTTATTTCAAAACAGGTTTGTACAATCACAAAGTTGGAAATACGTCAAATAACAAAGAAATAAAATAACACTAGGTATAAAAGACACGTACTATTTAGATAAAAACTCTGTTATGTTATAGGGCTCTATGTTGCACAAATAACTGCAAAGTTCGTTTAAATATATCCAATCTTTCGAGACTCTTTATGTTGTTAGGTAATGTATTATAGAACGTAATGGCAGAATATGTACAATTTTTCTCACTTTAGTGATCTTCAACATGACCATTAGTTTCACTTCTAGACGACCCTTTATTATGTTATTGTACTTTGCCATTAAAATTATAGTTTTTCTTCTACGGCATGTGTATATTTTTTCTTTTACTTAATTTATTACTAGTACTTTTTACACCCCGTATAGAGTGGGTCAATATTTTTGATGTAAGTGTCATTTTCTCAACAAACAGAACTTTTTAAAAAGCATACTTTTTCCCATAAAGTCAACAATAAAAAAAAGTTTCTCTTATGTTGAGATGGTTTTTTCACCGTTAGTTTACGGAATCCTTTAAAGACTGTCACTTCATATCTTTTCAGCCAGGAGGGTATGGAAAGATTACTTTCCCGCCGTAGATGCCATAGTCTTTTTGGTAGACGCCAACGACCGATCTAGGTTTGTCGAAGGCAAAAAAGAGTTGGACTCTTTATTAACAGACGAAAGTCTGGCAAATTGTCCTGTATTAATTTTGGGAAATAAGATTGATTTGCCCGGTGCAGCTTCTGAAGATGAACTTAGAAACTTTTTCGCTTTATACGGACAAACGACAGGAAAGGTAAGAATCAACGGCTTCAATATACATATTTTTTATTTGAAAAAATACCAAGGAAGCCTTTACGAGCTTATTTTTATTTTTTGATATTTCGTGTAATTTGTAATTATTTTCACTTGTTTGTATGCCAAGTTAAGGTGAAACAAGTTAGAAAAATGAACAGACAGAAAAAAAATATTTATTTTTATATATTTATAAGCAGGGAAATTTTTCTTCCATAAGATTTGCCACTACCTAAATATTTTCTGTGTTTTGACATATCCAAAGTATCAAACTTGACACAAACATTTTTAGAATGAAACAGAAATCCGCAAAATCTGATTAATAAGAGCAAGAAAGACGATTGGAAAGAGCCGTGGAGTTACTCCTATTTCTATCGGGGCGAGTCGTCTTTCGGCCTTCGCGAATTTAACCGAGCGCTCTTAAATAATACAGTTGCACTTTATAATTGACTACGCGCGGTAATAGCTAATTTTAAAAAGCGCATACGATAATACTCTGAATGTGTTCGGGATCGACCCTGCGAAAATACCTTCGGGTCATTTATTTCCATCGATATAGAATAAACAAGAATGCGCTATTACTATTTAATTTCGTCTGCGAAAATCGGTACCAGGGGGCGGGGCTAAGTGTCATACCAATATGGCCGATTCATAAGGGCCTGATTAAATTTATTTTGAACATGCTTGGGTCAACTAGATTAATATAATTACATTAAGCAATGAACAGCTTTGTAATGGAAATAACGGATAATGGTATTATATATACACATGTTTGTATATTGTATACTTGTTAGTATATAGAAAAATTTTGGTAATTTTGGTGAAACCCGGTTGTGCTCATTAATTTGATTGGTAACATAGAAAAAGTTGAAAATATAGTATTGTAATTAAATATTGTTCCATTGCAAAGGTGCACAATGGGATGAGAAATGATTTTATTTAGAAGTTGTAAATGTTTTAATAAATAAACATTAACCCATAAAATTTGACTTACATGCGACAGTAGCAAAAATGAAAGTTTTTGTTACACGTTTTTATGAACCATGTGACGTGTCAGACGAAGACGAGTAGTGGCATAGTGGCCCGGTAACCTAAATTTTTAATTTAAAAATATTGCAAGTTTGATTGTAAGTAAATAATGCCTGCCAATATCATTTATGTCACAGTCAATGTTGCTGGTTAGTTAATTGTGGTTAAAAATCTTTGTGGAACCCAACATACAAATGGTGAAATTGCAGTTAAGCGGATAGTCCTAAAAAGTCCAAAACTTAATTGTAGATGTACTGTTTTTACATTTTTTTTTGTTATTTAATAACCTAAATAAAATTTCGACTAAACAAACCATAGGCAACAATTTGCACCCAAAGTTTATAAATACGGACCTGTCCTTTATTTACACTAACCTATGAAACGTAATTTTCGCCGTTTTCTTCTTATCCACAGCATTTCTGCTGGAAGAACTTCGCACGGCACAAGAAATAATTAATATCTATCACACAGTAGCAATAGTTTTACAAAATAATTGAAAAACATCTCATAAAATCTAAAACCATCTTGATTATGATAGATCGAACAGCTGACTACACGAATGACATAAGTGTCATACCAATATGGCGCAGGTAGGGTCACTTTTAGTCACGTGATGTCGCCTCCTTGTTTATTCTATCTCGATGTTTATTTCTTAAATTTATTAATACAGGCATGTGATGATTATTATTATTTTAGGGAAAAGTACCAAGAACAGACCTACCTGGACGTCCCCTAGAACTTTTTATGTGCTCTATTTTAAAAAGACAAGGTTATGGAGAAGGTTTTCGCTGGTTAGCACAGTATATTGACTGAGTGTACCTTTCGTAACATAAATATTTTTCTTGGTTAAGGAAGAACGTGGTAAGAATGTAAACAGTCCCCCTTGAAACTTTTTAGGTAAATTGTTAATTTATTGTTTGTGTCCTCCGCTGTTTATAAGAAACTATTTTTTAAATATATCCGCAAGACAAAATAGTGTAACTATTTTACTTAATTATTGGTTTGTTATCTTTAACGTTTCTTACAGCAAGCAATTTTTACTGTTATAATAATGTACATTTTAAACCAATAATAAAATGAAATGTTTGTTTTTAATGTAAAATTGCATCGTTAGACAAAATTCTACCCTTGTAATAAAATATAACAAAATGTATGTTTAAGATGCATATGATTGAGTTTCTGCAATTATAAAAAAATAGTTATTGTGTGATGTTTTTGTAGTATAAAGTTTTCCTTATAATTGGAGAAAGTCGTGTCTGATATTATTTTTTTTTTGAACATGTGTCTTATCTTTTGTTAATAAAACTTGCTTTCTATATAAATTTGTATTCTTTGTCACTCTTTTTTAACAATTTAACAGTGGCTGCCACACACCATCAAGTATATCGTTTAAATTTGCATGAACTTAAAGCTTCATCAAGTATAGTTGACAGTGTGTATATGTCAAAATTGCATGGCAAGTGTACTTGAAGATACAATCGATTTTCGATTCTGTCGACTTGACGACGAAAGCTGGAAGTTTAAAAACATTAGATGAGAAGGAATATACGTTATCATATTAACCGCGTTATTCTTTTATTTGCGAGTCGTGAGCAAATAACAGATTAGAAACAGAACATCCGTATTAAGCGATGAGTCAGGGTGAAGGCTGTCCCGGGCTAACCATTTGCCGAATTTGTTCTTCCGCGTGTTTTTAAGAGCTTATTTTTTAAAATTATTTTCTCAGTAAATAATAATTGAAGAATTAAAAAAACTGACACCGTAAAAATTTTATTTTTTCTTGTTTTACGATGGGGTCAAAATCAAAATTTAGTGAAAAAGCTCATAGTTCCCCAGTTGTGTTTTCATCGTAGCATTATTTTGATATGCCAGTGACGCTTTTGTATTTATTTGATCATCTTGCCATTATTTATTCGGTTTTTTCACCGACTGGCATTAACGACCTCGGCAATTTGATGTTGTTGGGACCCGCCGACTGAAGAAAAAATAATAAATCTCTTTAACAAAAAAGATATAACTGGTTTATTCCATATTAATGTGCAGTCTGTGGCCAACAAGGTTGATCAGCTTAATATACTCGTCTCAAGGGTGAATGTAAGTATTCTGTGCATGTCTGAGCATTGGCTTTCTGAATCTAACTTAAAAACCATTAATATCCAGGGTTATTATCTTGCCAGTTTTTTCTGTAGACAAACTGCCATACATGGTGGTGTTTGTATCTTTCTTAAAGACAGTTTGACATGTGTAAGTTTGGATCTTGATACTTTTAATCAAGAACTTCATTCGGAATTTTGCGCTTTACAAATTGAAAGTTTAAAACTTATTGTTATAACTACATATCGTTCGTGCGTAGGTGATATGAATATATTCCTGGATAACCTTGAATCGCTATTGAGTAGGGTATCATCGAGTGGTTTTGGTATTGTCCTTGCTGGCGATTTCAATATTGATTTTGGGTCTGAAACCGTTTTTCAGAAACAACTATTATTTCTTTTCGAGTCTTTTGGTCTTGCGGCTACTATTAAGGATTATACTAGGGTTGACCCACGGTCTAGATCGTGTATAGATAATGTGGTTACTGGTCTTAGTGTGGATGAGATGGATGTTGGTGTATATGACCCATGTATGTCGGATCACTCTGGACAATATTTGGCTATAAGAGCTAGAGCCTTATTACGTCATCCTTATATTATATAGACGAATTATGTCGAATGAAAATATTCTAAATTTTAAAAATATTTTAAGCGCAGCTGACTGGAATAAATTTAATTTTTTGTCCAAGGATGTGAATGAAATGGCCGCGTGGCTGGTTGAGACTTACCGAGCCGCAGCGGAGCAATGTTTTCCCATACGAAAATGCAAGCCAGAAAATAAACCCCCTGTGCAATGGTTTAATCAGGATTTGGCTAATAAACGAAAAATATTATCAACTGTAAAAATGATATGTCATATTAAAAATGATCCTGAAAATTGGTCTACATACGGTAAATTGAAGGTTGACTACAGAAATTCTATAGTTTTTCATAAAAAACAAGCTTATAATAACTATATAATAAATTCCAAAAACAAGTCCAAGGATTGTTGGAAGATTATAAATTTTGAATGCAATCGAAAAAAAAATAGTTAAACAAAACAACATAATTAATCCCAATGAGTTTAATCGCTATTTTAACTCGGTGGCCGATAACATAATTAAGAACATCCCATCCAGTTCCGCTGAGGCTAGTGATTTCTTAAAATATGTACCACCTGTTAATTGTTCCTTTTTTTTGCATCCAGTATGCTCAAAAGAAATTAAATTATCAATAGAAAGTCTTAAAAAATCCTCTGTTCTAGATGCTTTCCACATAAATGATAAACTGCTTAAAGAAACCATCGACTACGTAGCTGAACCATTGACCACTTTAATAAATGAAAGTTTTTCAACAGGGATTTATCCAGAAGTTTTTAAAATAGCTAAAATTTCACCACTATTCAAAAAAGGTAACTCCGACCTGGTAGAAAATTACCGACCTATAGCTATAATAGTCATATTTTCCAAAGTTTATGAAACTTTGCTTAAGAAACGGCTTTATAACTTTTTTGAAACTAATGGTTTATTTCACTCTTCTCAGTACGGGTTCAGAGCCAATAGATCGACACTGGGAGCCGTCTTGGAGGTTGTGAGTGACATGGTCGAGGGCTTGGAGGCTGGAAAACTATCACCAATAACATTGTGTGATCTAACGAAGGCTTTCGACTGTGTCTGTCATAAACTCCTGAAAAAACTAAGCCACTATGGCATAAGAGGTATTCCCTTGGACCTTATTAAATCTTATTTGTCTGGCAGGCAGCAGTTTGTGGAAATTGACGGTGTCAGATCTGAGTTGGGTAATGTTAGTTATGGAGTACCGCAGGGATCCGTCCTTGGACCCCTTCTATTTATCATTTACATTAATGATCTGTGTTATTATATGCAACGAACTTGTCACTTGACTGTATATGCAGATGACACTTCTTTTATTACTTCGGCTTCTAGTCTGGAAAATTTAGAGTTAGCTTCACAACTGCTTCTGGAGGACGCGGAGGGGTGGTTTTCTTCCAATTTCTTACAGCTTAATAAAAATAAGACTCAAGAGCTTGTTGTTGCTGGCAATCGAATGTTAATTAAAAACAAGACATGTAAGTTGTTGGGGATCACTATAGATAGTTCTTTGTCTTGGGTGGCCCACATAACTGAATTGGGACGAAGACTGTCGAGTACGCTATTCCTTCTTAGAAATTTGCGTAAATGTGTAACATTTGACGTTTTAAAATCACTTTACTTCGGTCTTTTTCATTCCCGCATTGCGTATGGTGCTGTACTGTGGGGAAACTCTACAAATGCATTACAAATTTTTCGACTACAAAAAAGAGCCGTAAGACTTATGGCAAACGTTGGCAATAGAGAACACTGTCAGCCCATTTTCAAAAAATTTGGTATAATGCCGCTCCCTAGTATTTATATCTTTCAAACGGTATTAAAGTTACACTCGCGTAGGGATGAACTCACTAGGCATTCAGATGTTCATAGCTACAACACTCGAGGCTCAGACAAGATAATCCCGCACCGATTCAGACTAAGTAAATCAAAAAACAACTCTTAATTATAATTTATATAATAAGATCCCGAGACGGTACCGAGCCCTCGATGATATCCGATTCATGGATGATTTTGCCAGTTATGTCTCTCCATCTCTAATCATTTTTTATATATGTATTTGTGCATAATTTGTTTGTATTCTATTATAAGTAATGTCATTTTACCCTAAATGTATGATTATATTTATTTATATATTTTTTTTGTGACGTGCTATAAACCTTTTGTGTAAGTAGCAAATAAAACTTTGACTTTGACTTTAAATCGTTCTACCGATAAATAATTTTACCGAGATGTTAATGCAAATATAGTTTTAGTTCTATTAAACTAAACTATACACAGTACGTACTTATTAGAATACTTTTTCTTAATAATTTAAAAAAACATAAAAAATTACAATACAAAACTTGTGTCTGTTTGAAGGTTGGAGACAACGATGTTCATTGAACGGCATTAGAGTTCTGGACTTGAAGTATCTCCAGTCGTCTTCAGGTGAATACTAAATAACTATAGGGTGTTGTTCTTTGATCCTTACTTGGTCGGATTGAGGTCGCGAATAGTCATTCACTCTTACGTCATTTAAACTGACCTTAAATGCCGAGGTAGTATCTGAGATGCTAAAAGTAGTCATACGGACGTCGCCCTGTTACTAATTTCTAAAGGTCCTTAAGGGACTACATTTATAGTATGCCGGACGTGAAAATATTACTAAATATACCTACAGAAAGTAATTTTTTTGACTTGAAGTAATAATAAGTTGAAAGTTTTGCACTTTCATCACAATTTAGGTATACTTATTTTAACTAAATCTGTCTGTACATCATTTGTGTTCGACTGTGGTCTTATTACCAATATAAGATTGGCCACACTCGCAGATCTGGTCGACTTAATTTTTCGTGTCTTTTTTAATCACCTTCCATGTTATTGTAGAATAAAAAAAATCAAGTTACCGGCTTTCAAAACTCGCGTCTATATCCCAACCTAATACAGGCACACTGCGCATGTCAGGCGGATAGCGTGATGCGGTACATTTAAAATATTGGTAGAAATGGATTTAATTATTTTTTTACGTCACGGTGTTGAAGTCATAGTCGAGGTATTAAGTTTTCTTACAAGAACAATTTGTCAGTTTGTCAATTTGTGGCCGTGAAGGGCATAATTAAAATGTAGGGGCAAGTTATTAATCAGTAAGTTTTGTTATGGCTGCTTCTGTCACAAAATATTAAATATTTTGTGGCGGCTGTCGAGCACCTGTAAAGTATAACGTCATTTTTTAAATTGTAGAACAGTTTATATGTGCACCGATTGTGGAATGAAATGTAGAACAAAAGCAAATATTAATGTCCTACATGAAAAGAAAACACAAAGTCTTCAAATGATCACCTTTAAAGACCATTAGATGCCATGCATTTCTGGTATTAATTCACTAAATAATTTTTTTTTAATAACTTTGTTTAAACTATTAAATAATATTATTGACTGCCCAAATATCCTATCCAGAATTAATTTCGGTGTACCTCGCCTAAATAGTCGTTATAATAACTGTTTTTATTTGGACACTCCTCGTACAAATATTTTAAGGTTTTCTCCGCTTTATGCAATGTGTGATTTGTATAATAAAAATATTCATATTGATTTTTTTAACTCGTCATTATCGGAGTTGGGTCGAAGTCTTAAGCATTGAAAACCTCTGGCATAATTTTTCGGAAATTTTTTTGCTGGTTTTTAATTTTTATTTTGTAAAATATCTTAGTGTAATTAGTAATTTATTGTATTGTACCTTAAAACTTGCCAATTTTTCCTAATTTCTTTTATTTTAATTAGTGTTAATTTTGAAATATTTAATTGTTATACATTACAGGGCTTGTATACATTTTTTGTCCTGCCTTGTAGTTGGGTATGTAATAACCTGTAAGGCATGTACTTAATAAATAAATAAATAAATAAATAAAAACAATAAAAATATATATAATAAAATAAGCCCTATGATTTCTTCTAACTATAACAAAAAGTCGGAATAACAAAATGAAAATCGTAGACTGTCAACCCCGGTAACCACATCTTTGAATTCCTTGAAACGTAAAAGAAAAAAGAGAAAGTGTTTGATTTAAAAATATAAATACAATAAAGTAAAATTAAAAATTTTAAAAATCCGGATCTTAGTGGATAGTCTGAAACCTAAACTAAAGCTTTATGTAAAGATCCAGCTTTCTATCTGTAGTAGTAAGGGCTGGGCGTTGATAAATCATTGATGGGTGTGTGTGCGTTTTTACCCCTTAGAACGCGTTTTGTATTAATCTACAGCGCGCCGTATACTGTACTGCAGCGACGATTGATGACATCCCGATTTTCCCTGCGCTTTTGATGTCATTTAAACGATTGGTCGAAGCGCGAAACCTTAATAATCCCTAACAAAGTATAACTAATAACATTTAAGACGCCAAATTTTGGCTTTCGTGTTTTTTAATATGACAGAACATTTATACAATAAAATAATGCGCAAGTTCCCTATTCTGCATGATCAGCCTAAAATAAGAAAATTTTATTCAGTTAAACTTAAGATTAACTGTCACGTATACAAGTGGCACAGGGGGGGGGGGGGGGGGGGGGGGGGTAAAGGCAGTTTAGCCCCCCTCAAGCCATAAAGCCATACGAAATGGGTGTTTTGTTTACTTTGAGCCTTGAAAATTGTAGTAGAAAAATGTAGGTCAGTATTTTTTTAGAAGTCACTTTTTAGAGTAGAAAGATTTTTAGAGCCGGGATACGCTCTTTTTTTTTTAGAAGTCAATTTTTAGAGTAGAAAATTTTTTAGAGCGGGATACGTTTTTTTTAGAAGTCTTTTTTTTTAGTCCCCCCCCCCCCCCCAGAAAAATCCTTTATCCGCCACTGAGGTGTATACTCTTTTGGTATTATATTTCATGCGGCATTTATTTTTGAATAGGACCCAATCGAGTATAACTGACAGTCCTATAAAAAGTTTCAATCATAAAATAACTAAAGTAAATTAATTTGTTTCTAGATAAATTACAATAATAATATAATTATTTTGTAATGGAGATCTACATAATCATTAAGACTAATAGTCTTTATAAAGAAATGACGATAATAGTTATATATCGTCTAAGAGCACATTTTAAAAACGTATGAAAATGTATGGGATTGGTATCATTCAGGACTGTCAGTAATATTGTCAGTCCGACTGATAGTGTAGGGTCTGCAATTGATATGAGATAACTCCTTGATTTCTGGGGATGAAGTTGTATTTAATTTTTTTTATCCCACCATCCACCGTATTGGGTTAAGATGTGGACTCTTCGAGGGCCATCTAGCACTGATCCAGCCTGACGGATTAACTGAAACCCTTTATTTTGATTGGTTTTATTTCAGTGGCGGCTCGCAGTCTTAAAAAATGGTGAAGAGCTAGGTATAGTGCGGGTACTTAAACAAACATTGACTAAAAACCTATAACCGTAAGTTTCGCGAAGCCTCAAAATAAATACCTTAAGGTTAGGCGAACCAATCTACAACAATGGTGCATACGACTGATCTATTTTTAAATTGCCCTTCATCATAATGCAAATTGTTACATGCTGTTTGCATGACTGACGTCACGTAACCATAGCAACGGTGAATATCAAAGTCATGTTGGGCGTTGGGTCTTCACTTGCTTTAAGCTAACGAACACGGTCGCTGGGGCGCACCAAAATGCACGAGTGTTTATAATTATTGTCCATTGGAGTTAACCGTGGCCCTATTATGCATAGCTACATTCGGATTAAATTATTATTATTAATTCGAACATAATTATTTTTAAGGGCTAAAATGGTAGCTGTATTGGTGCATTAATATTTAATATTCTCGAAAAACTTTCCTCCTGGTTTAATTTTTTTTTTTCTTCACCTGACGAGCCGCCAATGTTTTATTTGTGTATCTTTCGTCATACCTACCTCATTTCAGTGGTCCTATAGACGGGGATTATCCCGTTCCCCCATTTCTAAGGCACGAGCCGACACTGCTAAGACCTCATTCTCAAGTGCAATTTCGCCCACTATAACACCTATTCCATTGCTTGAAATGTGTAAAATTGTGCTCCAATTATACCTCGTCGCCTTCTAGGCACTCATAAATTACAGCAATTTCTTTGGGAAGATAATTTCTTATTTGCATTGATTAAAAATAAGAATCTCTTTATTTGTTTAACAACTGTAACAAAGCACATAATTCTTAGGATTGTCAATTGAACGTTTATTTATTGCTATAAAGGGTGTCTCAACATCAGCTGTAAAGTATACAGAATCGCAAATAATTATGGGAACATTATAAAATTTGGCGATACGTGAAAAAAGGAACAGCCTATAAAGAACGAGAATTTTAAATATGTAATAACCCAGACAGCAGACTGACGTTGATATAACGTTACTTTCAGTTTTTCGTTATCTTCAAACGTCAACTGTACTTAAAAATTACGGTTTAAGGTGTACCTATTGTTAATAAAAAAAGTTCGCAACCAATATGGCTGAAGAAGAGTTTCATTTCATCAAACCCATCCCCAGATGTTTTTGATCAAATTATGGTTCATCAGTAAGATTATAAGAAACTGATGAAAAAGGGATGTGAAGTTGGCCACTTATAGTTTATTATAATGGTCTATTACTGAAAAAATGTCGAGAAGATTACGTTATATTGACGTAAAACGTATGTCGTCTATATCACCTAAAATAATGACGTCTAATCACGTCATTTTTGGTATCATGACGTCGAAGACCTAAATATCCTAAAGTGTAAGACATTATTTAGACGTCAGTCTGCTGTTTGGGAAATATACATACTTACTTTTAAAGTTTTTTAAAATTAAAATAGTGGAGTTTTCTCATTTGCACCCTCCCCGTTTGAAATAACTGAAGATTCCTGTTTACCACTAACATAAAAACTAAATAAGTAAATAACTTATTTGAGCTGAGCTACATTCTTGGTGAAACGAAATCTCCATTAAATCGAAAATAAAGCAGTGGTTACTTGTTATGTTTCACAGTTTTTTCCTGACACGTGTTTCGATCTTTTCAGATCATTCTCAAAGGTAATGAGTACAGAAAGATACTCTTTCTAGTACTAAGAATTGTATGTAGTAAGGCCAAAACAGAATATTTTTCAATTTATTATTATATAATGTCATGGAATTGGTGCATTATATTTAAGAAACCCGTAAATTTTGATATAAAATCCTACGTTTCAGAAAGATAATTTTTAATTTTACATTGCTTTAACATAACAAACAAGACATTTTTTTCGTATCATGGCTCGAAATAATTTAAAAAAACAAAATCTCAATATTTTAGGTTTTTTCAAATATTTCTAAAACTAAAAAAGATAGCTAAAATATTTTTTTACGATATTACTGGGCACAAAATTCCGCAACTTTGCCAACTTGACCGATGCTGTATCTCTTATAGTTTCCGAGATCCCCATGATGAAGCTCGAATTTGGGACACTCTGTACAGAAACGGAAATGAATAACTGAGGTATGTTTCAATTTACATCGCGTGTTAACATTTCTTTTACCTTTGGGTTGTACTGCTTAAATCTCATATTTATTCAGCCGTTTGTATTTAAATAAAAATATTTAACTTGTTTACAAATCAAACTATAGATACATACGTATTAATATTGTGAAAGTTTGCTGAAAAAAGTAAAATGACTTTCTTATTTAAAAAAGATGCTGGAAACCATATACATGGCATAATGTGTCAGTGTCATCAATGTATCCAGTAAAGAATATACAAATTGGTTAATTTTGTCAGTTCAGAATAGGAGAATGTAAATATATCTGTGGCATGCAAAGAACCATTAGGGAAGATATGGAAGGTCCTTCCGAAATTCGTTCATACTTTGATTAAAACTATTAAGAAATCGTAATCTGGTTTGTCTGTTGTAAATAGACTTATTGATATTGAATTTTTTAAAAATAAAATTAAATATATTAGGAGCTGGAAAGTTAGTTTCTACACTTGATTTTATTTCCGAAGCCGTGGAAATGGCTCTGGCACCTTCCACGTTTTATTTAACAGTTTTTTAAAATTTTTAGTAAATGGTAGATGAAATGACGTCTAGGTTTGGGAAATCTGAATTTTCAGCAATCTGATTTTGAGGGAAGACACTAGAAATCGGGGAAATGTCGATTTCAGCGACAGGGTAAGTCGGTTTATGGTAGGTCAATGCTGGCTCTACAAGATGTCGATAATTAGTTGGTGGTGGGGCAAAACGACGAATACGAGCTTCGGTTTTTTCGATCACACGACCAAACCTAAGTACCTAACTCTTGAAGGGAAGAAATGTGTTTTGTAGACAAACACTTTTTAATTGGTTATTATATCATGAGTCATAAGAGACGGTCACCCGGGATTCTATTATATTTCCTGCAAGCAAATTAAAGATAAGCATTACAATCCTCTAAGTTCACCTTGTTTATTGTTAATCCTTCCCCCCCCCCCTTCAAGGCAAACCTCACAATTCTCTGAATAACTACGTGGAAACGCTCCCGAATTAATTTTTTAGATATGGGGAGCTATTAAAAAGTTAAAAACAATATTATTATGAACATTGGGAATTGTATTAGTCAAAGCCGCCCGCAGGAATTTTCATAGGGGGAGTCGACTAAAAGAGTCGTCGTCACTTCCCTGAAAAGTGACTTTTACAAAAAAACCTCCCCTTACCCAAAACTTCGTCGATCAAAAATTACTTCTAATATTAAAGGTCGTCATTACCCAAAATTTTTCCTCGAGTCGTAATCCTCCGCCCTTCCTCCAAAATGGACGTTTGGGGGGGGGGGTCTAACTCCTCCAAAGAGTACCAAATAGGGGAACGAGGAGCTAGACGGAGACGCGAAGCATTAATGTCAATAAAAACCAATTTATCAAAAAATAAAGTTTATTCTAAAAATTAAGTGGATAATATATAACTCTTTTAGTATAAAATGTTTGGCTTAACTTACACCAAACAAACTAAAAACATTACTAAGATGGGGTTTATTTACAAAAATCACGTGTGATATCTATAGGGTCACCTTCGTATACGCCGGCACAAGAATTGGGACCCATTTTTGACATATTTCATAGGCACTCCATCCTTCCGTAAACTCCGGATATCTTCCAATATAAACGTTCCGTGGTATCCCTAGAGGAACACCATGTTTGTTGTTTGTTTTTGTAAGGCTGTTTGGACCACTCTCCTCTCGCTGTTTTTTTTTATACTTGCGAACCATTTTTCTGAAAATAGAAAACCTATAGATATTAATTGATTATGTGTTTATTAATAAGTTATTAATTTTTAAGTAAAAATATTACACAGATAATGCAAGTCCAGAACAATATTAAGGCACTTAAGAAATTTAAAACAATAATTTTTTTTTTAAATTTTAATATTTTGTCCAAAAATAACACATTTCCGTTTTTTGTCATTACGGTCCTGGAAGTTTAGGGCCCACAATTAGGTATAAGCTAGGAAAATGTTTTAAATTTTGTTGAAAGTTTTGACTCCTAACCTTAAAATTTCTGTTTTAATTTCACATCTGTGAAATGCTTCCCTCGGGAGAAAAGTAACTTTCTTTGTTTTACAATTTTCCGAGGTCTTGGGCCAAAAACCATAGGAATTACGGTAAACGTTATAATTAGAAAATAAATAAAAATACTAATACAGTGAAACCTCTCTTAGGCGGACACTTACGGGTCTAAATGTGGCCGCCTAATAGAGGTGTCTGCCCATGCGAAATTTGTTATTAGTAAATGAAAAATTTTTTACTACGTATATTACAAATAAACATTTATTAAACATATCAAAAATACACTATTTTAGATAGGATCTCTTACACTTAGTTTTTCCCTATGAACAACTTCCACAAGATCAATTTTCTCTTTCAGGCTCAAAACGCGACGTTTTTCTGCCATTGTTTATGATTTTAACCTTACAACTCACAAATAAACGGCGGACTGCTTTCGGGGAATCACATGCACTACGTTCATTCGGCGAAGTCCTTTCGCGCTGCCACGCATATGCGACTGGTTGCCGGTCTGTCTTCAGAGAGTTTTTGAACCGTACCGTGTCTCCCAAATACTTTAAAAAAAATGTTGTCCGTTTAAAGGAGAGTTTTCGCACTATTCGTATGAAAACAGCCTGTCCGCGTCCGCCCAAAGGAGAGTCCGCCCAAGAGAGGTTGATTTCATATACCTTGTTCCGGACTATGAAAAAATGCCCGCTTAATAGAAATGTCCGCTTATCAGAGGTGTCCGTTATGAAAGGTTTCACTGTAATATTCGTATTAGCACCTATATATAACCTACTCTATCTACGACACACAGGATATATAAGAGCTTATTACATCATTCACTTTGGCATTTTAGAGTTATTACGTAATAAGAGTAAATAAGAGTAATTACAGTTAGTACCAGTTATGCAATAAAGCTCAATAAATAACTGATTTTTTAATAAAAGCTGGAGAATTGGAATTCATTTATTTACAATAATTACAACATCTACTACCTATAGTTATTTCAAACAGTTCCTGTCATCTGCCTCTTAAAAACCTTGCGATTTCATCCCTGGTAAAAGTTTTCAACCTGTATCCTTCCGATTTTCTCTTTAAAAATGATTGAAGTTGGGTATACCTACCTACTTGCTTATATATAAATTTTGCTGTATAGAAATAGTGGCCCTCAGCATAGAGAATGCCCAAAGACTAGAAGAACTTCAATTACTAGTAAAATACACTTTAAATTGGACAAGGACATTTCTTTTATTGTATTCTAAAGTACATTTTTGCGCTTCTTCTTCATGTACCGTCTCCATGTCGGAGGTTGGCTATCATTATTGCTATTCTTATTTTGGAAGCTGCGTCCTTGAATAGGTTGGAGGACGTGACATTGAACGATTCTCGTAAGTTCCTAAGCCAGGATATTCTTCTCCTTCCAACAGACCTCTCAGCGAGTATTTGACCACCTCGAAATTAATAAGAAAAATCTCATTTGTACTGTTCGGACGCACTACCCGGTATATAGCGGGAATTCAATTTATGAGAAGGTTCTGCGGCGCGCCCAGACTTTACATATATTATTATTATCGCAGTTCTAGAGTATATCTTTCAGAAGGATTGGCGGATGCTATCTTTAATTATCAATTAATTGCTTAATATATTTCAGCGTTTTAATGTTAAGCCTATATATGTATTGCTGGTCCCTTTTTTGTTCCAAGTATTAAGTACTTATGTAAATCGTGCTTATGTTATTTCATACAGGGTAGCCACTTAGTGCGATAACGTAAAGCAGTGGCGTTATTGTTGAAAATTCAAAAGAGATAAAATGAGGTAGATAATACCATAAACTAAGTATACCTAGATACCCCACGTAAATGGGCTAAAGTGAGACTCAAGGCCTCGACGTAAATGCCGAGAAGCAAAGTGACTTTAGACGGACATTCCGCTCACTTGATGTTTATTATAGACAACGTTTCATGGGAATGATAGGTCGGAACTGTTTCAATGGGGAAAAGGGAAATTTTTATGCACAGTGTTATATTCGTAGGATATTTTTTAGGATCACTTGTGATTGTGGTCTGCTAAAAAATACGTTGTCAGTATTGTGAGCATTCGTTGAAAATGGGAATTTTTATTTTTAGAGGTCGCAACACTGTGCAGTACGGAACAGTAAGAATATGAAAATTTGCCGTACAGTTAACTGGAATAGCAAGTAAATATCTATGTGGGAGTAAAAAAAAAAAGAATTTCCAGTAGCCAAAAATAGAAAAACACATATTTAATTTAATGGCATTGCACAACATCTAGTTATTTCAAACAGTTCCTGTCATCTGCCTCTTAAAAACCTTGCGATTTCATTCCTGGTAAAAGTTTTGGACCTGTATCCTTCCGATTTTCTCTTTAAAAATGATTGAAGTTGGGTATACCTATTTACTTGCTTATATCTAAATTTTGCTGTATAGAAATGGGGTATATGTTTCTAGCTTATCTGACTAAATGTTTTATTTGTTTGTTTAATGCCTTTGTAATAATCACTTTTACAAAAAATAAAATTTTTACTTTTGAAATTTCTACTGTTTTATTACAAAATTAAAATAAAACATATTTTAACTCAAGTTTTTAAACAAATTAAAAGAATTATTAATTATTTATTATAAAATATATTTAACAACTTATTCATTAACATTTTATTTATGTACTATATTTCAAGGGCGCCAAAACATTTTGGGCACGCGGGCGCCGATAACCGGTACGGGGGCCCTGGCTATCGCAGGCGACTGCTAGTTTTATAGCACACTGTAAGTACCTATATTGATATTACAAAGAATACAAGGGTACATTTTTGTAATAGGTTTCTTTTTTTTTCTTTCAACTATTGATCAGTGGCCCCATTTTAGTTTAAATTTTCTCTTTAATGTCCGGCATACATTTACTACCTATATCTGATTATTTGTGGCGCTTACATTGTAAACATTATTTTTCCTTGAGTACATCAGTAGCGTAAAAATAATATCCCCGCACCGCTGGGGGGCAGCCATCTAGAGGGCCCAAAAACGCCACAATATTTAATTTTTAGGATTTTATATTTAGCTTTTCGCTACTCTTTGAAGGGAAAAATGATTTAACTTAATTAAATATCATTATTGACAATTATAGACTATTTTATTATCTCACCCATCCCTGATTTCTTCATGCATGTTGACTCAATTTTTACCAAGAAAGAATAAAATTACAGACTTACGCTTCATAAAAACTATTTACATAGTATAATGGGGGAAAAGAGATTTTCTAATCTCTCTTTTATAAGCATCGAGCAGGAAGAAGCAAGAAAATTAGAGTCAGGGGAATTAATAAATAATTTCACGAAAAAAAATATAATCGGCAATCGCGATTATTTTAATTAAGTATACACTTAAATTTTTCGTTAAATGAAAAGTTTGTGATTTTTTGATATATTGGTTCAAAACTCAAGGATCCTCGAGGTTAAAAGTAAGAATATTTTATACAAAATGAACATAATTTTATAAAATTAAATATCAGGCCCCCCTGTGGTCTTACTTCATTATTATGCTATGCGTGAACAGAGGGACCCAAACTGCTATGTTGTTGGAGGCCCTGGCATTTTGCGTTACGCCACTGGAGGGCGTACGCCTTTACTTCTAAAATTGGCAAATGATCCTCCCAAACATAAATATACTTGCAACATTTTCAACGTTAATGGTTCATAAATAGAAACAGACTTCTCTAGGCATTTTCTTAATTATAGTCTGGAAAGGTAAAGAAAATAGATAGAAATCTCAGGTGCGGATCTAAGTCTAAAATTCCATTCTTCTCTATACCTAGATATTTTTAGTATATGTACCTATTGGAGTATTGAAGGTTTATAGAAATTTTACATTAGTTTGTCGATGGCAGAGAGATTAAAGAATCAAACCAGACGTGGATGTGTATAATATTTGAACCTTAAATAGAAGTAAAGAAGAAGATTTTCCCTTTCGTTTCGCCAGATCCATCTCTAGACGCGTTTCGTCATATCGTGAGTCATCAGTAGAGCTAGGATCCGACGAAAAAAAAAGGAAACTCGAAGCTACTTATTATTAAATAGAAGTGTTTTGGTTTATAATGAAAAACTTAGCTACTTATAAGAATATGCAAGCAGCTTTTCTTTAAGCTAATATCCTTTTGATATTGATATGAAACTTACCGCTCATTTAGACTTTTAAAAAGTTTTTTACCCTCTAAAAGGGTGATGGTTTCAAGCCCCAATTGACCTGATGGGGTGAGACGCAGGTCGGAATCGAATTCAGGCATGCAAATAATATTGGTACGGGGGTCTAGTCCAGTGGAAATGACCTCTTTTTGGTGGGGCTGTGTTATTATTTATAATCTATATAGAAACCCGACACGTTTGTTAAAATTTTTCCGCATAGCTAATACATATTATGTACCTATGTAACAATATTTCTTATTTGATCCTTAGTTATTGTATCATAGAGATATAACTGCAGTCACCTGGATTGTTTCAAACGTTATGTTGTAGTTTAATAACTGTTATGATCATACATTACTAAGTTAATGATCCTAAAAGGCGATATCAAAGAGAATAGCTGATTTTTTGGATACCCAACATTGATGTTGGACTCTTAAAAAATATCTATGTGGTAGAGTTTATTTTAAGCTCTGAGTTACAAATTACCCTACACACCTGGACTTGGACCTTATAATAAATCGAGCACCTTAAAATTAGAAGTTATATATTTACACCTCCACTTATTAATAAAACCAAGGACTTCATTACCACGCTCTTTATGAAGTTAAGGATAATTTGTGTCTGCTACAGACCACACAATTTAGACAGAAAAAACCAGCCGACAAAACCGTAATTAAGTCGACATTAGGACTTTCTTTGTTTGCTAGTTGGAATTGGGAAGTAGTGTTGAAATTAAACAATACCTTTTTTAATAGTTAAAAAAAAGCTCTTCCCACTTTCCAAGAACTGTATATTAAGGCAATTAAAAACAATATTTTCTACAGCCGTCTCCAAAATAAAATTTTCGATATGATTTATTAAATCGAAAGTACTACTTAACACAAATGGTACTATGCTGTGTTCGGGACGATTTTTTTCTCTTTCGAAACGATTTCTTTACTTTCGGGACGATTCTTGTTACTTTCGGAACGATTTTGGATATCTAAGTAGGCGTAGGCGGCTTTGAAAATAACATGAGCTTTGCATTTTTTGTTATGACAGCGCTTGTCACGTAACATTAGTGTGTGTTTTTTCGCTTTTTAAATCCAAAAAATGGAAATCATTAGTGAAAGTGAGGTTGAAATCGATTCAATAGAATCTGCTATAAAATTCATACCTTATTACATATTCTTTTTAACACGCAAAACGGCTACAGAAAAAATATTGTTCGTAACACGATCCAAAAGTGATTTTATGGGACTCCAGTAGTTCCTACTCATTCCGTAAAATATCACTTTTTAAGTAAATTACTATTTTGAATTTATTATTGTAACGACCATTAAAAGTGTAAATGTGTATTTCCTAATATTCTTAAATTTTTGAATGAACAAAAATGATCAAATACATCAATTTTTATTTGTAAGTAACAATATTTTGATTGATAAGTATAATTACAAGCAGTAATGGTTGGTGCATATAAACTCTGCATCGCAGCAGAGCTCCCAAAAAAGAGGGCTATAAAAAAAAATAGTAGGTACTCTAACTAAAATATTTTCTATGACCAAAAAGCATATAATACTTCACGATTCGCATTGGTAAATAATAAAAAACTGTCAGCGACGCAAGTCAAACCGACCAGTGGAATAACCTACCGGCTCACGCTATCGACCAGTTATTATTTATCTGGGTCACATGAACGTGCTCTTCGAGTTCCTTGAACCACCCGCGCGGTACTCCCCTTCCACCATGTATGTCAACAAAGTCGTGATTTAACTGGAAAGGTCGCTGTATGTATTCCAGCGCCAGTGCTAATATCGGTTGTTTTTATCGCATTTTTACGCGAGTTCAAAAACAATAATAATATAGTGCGAGCGTGTGATTGTGTTTTTGGGGCAAGGAAGTGATCTTTTATTTAATTAATGTGAAGCCATTTTTAAAATATTTATACCAGGAAAAGATGGAATATATATTATTTTTGAAAAATTTGATGTTTTTATGTTAGTTTAGTTCAAATCGCGCAATCAAACTTTCGACGAATTATGCTATAAAGCTTGGAATTTAGCAAACGTATCAGTAGCGGCGCCAGGATTTTGGACCCGATGATTTTTAAGTTGGCACTACCCAAATTAAAAGTGACTTCTAAACAAAAAAAAAGGTCGCCGCCTCCCTCATTCTCTATAACGCCATTAGCAGGTGCAAATAAAACTCTTATTTCTTGTCCAAAGTGACGCCTAAAAAAAAAAGGTCAACACCACTCTTTTCTCATCAAAGCTTTCATAGCCAAGTCCTCCTTCCCCCAGATATTCCATTACAAAACTAATCCATCAATCTTGGGTGCGGGCACTCATATTTCTAGGGTGAGCCGGTGCCCACCCTGGGCGCCGCCTCTGAGTATAATAGGCAGGTGACAATTAATATATTTTTGATAAAGGTAGCAAATGAAAGGGATTGACGCGTAGAATACGATAAGCTATAGATCGTATTTCTAAACCCAATATGGCGGATTATTGAAGAGCTGCATGGGCTGTTCGCAACTAACTGAAAATAATTTTTTATTAAACTTTTTATTTTTTTTAAATGAAACTGTCTTTAAAGAATTTTTTACTATATATTTTTATTTCAATCTCTCTATCTCCACTGCCTCTAACATGAAAGCCATAACGTAGTTTTTCATCATTTGGTTTTATAGATTCAATAGTAATTTTCTAAAAAATGAGCACCTAATTTGTACATGAACAATTTTTAAAGTAGAGTTTTATTAAAAAAAAAATGAAAACATGCTCTTTTGTTAGAAGGGTGATATTTTAGGAAAATAATTCTCAGAATGACACAAAATCCCAACCTTTCTGCACTTTATACTGGTTTTTCATAAAATTGTGTTCCAATTCTATTTTCTGATAGCTACGCCATCCTTTTTTACATAACCGTTACCAGCTACCGATGCCGATGTTTGGTTATGAAGAAGTAGAATCCCATTTAAATATTGATAATGTATTATTTTATTTACATTTCTAATTTTATTATAAATACTAAATATTAAAAATAGCACCCAGCAAATTGTAGAAACTACATTTAACATTACTATAGTATGCTAAATAAATAAACAAACTAAAAGAAAAAATCTTGATATATGATACCGTTGAAAAAATTACCATGAATCTATAGGAACGTAGGTAAATATTTTATTATGTTAATAACGTTTAGTAAATAATGCAGTATTGAGGTTCACATCTTATATTCTCCCTGTTGATCATCTCCGTGGTTTCAATTGGTGATCATTTTCGTAGTTACTGTATAAAAATGATCGTAAAGATTGATTAAAAAAAACTTTGTCAGCCATATTCACTATTGGAAAAATACCAGTAATACTGATCATGTAAGAGCAAATTTTTTTTGGTCAGAGTGATGTAAATTCCCATTAGAAGGTAGACTGTGAATGACGAGGGTTTAATATCACTCACGACTATCAGTCTGAATGATTGTGTATGGTCTCCATATGATTTTTGTAGTTTTTGAGTAAACGATAGAGATTTTTTGAGTAAAATGTAATGTAATGCAAAAATACTTAGCAACATTACTAATTACTTACTTACACGACATACCGATAAAATTACACAAAAAATACATCCTATTCTTAAAATCACAGCGAAAATAGACACGTTTATAAATTCACAACATTAATTGGTAAATATTCACATAGAACCGATAATTTGGCTCCTTAGCAGGTCAGCCCGCGTACATGTTTAATGCAATCATTTGTTGATCGGCTTTTGACCCGTTGGCTGTGTGCGTGATATTTGTGCCGTATTTTGTAGTAGTTCTGCTGTGTTTATTTGATATTATTTGCAGTAAAATCTTTTTATTTTTTGATCGAATTTAACGGGCTATAACAACTTAAGAAACTATTAAGAAGCCGTCACCTTCGCATCGTGACGGGTTTTTAATAGTTCTAGCAAAAAGAATATTTTTCATGTAGGGTTGGGAACAGAAAGCCCTATAGATAGGGCTTTCTGTTCCCAACCCTACATGATCATGTCCCTTCTGGAGAGTAGATACGACTTCGTTATAAGAATATTTTTTATTTGTATTTTTTCAATAAAGAGACACATCAGTAAACCTTATTTTACTGCTACCAAAAAGCCTATATGCAACTTTGCAAATATCTCACCTGGAATAGTCAAAAATACATAAGTAAAAATGTTTTGGCTGGAGATTTTCTCAGTGACCAACTTTAGGTTAGGTTAGGTTAGAGTGGCAGACCTTTGGCTCTGACCAAACAGTCTCACGTAGTCCTATTAGGTCCATTGTGATACCACACGTATTCCGTAGAACCCACCTTTATCAGATCACCACCGCAGAAGGATTTTAACAACTCATTCAAAACAGCCACTACTATTCAGAAACCTGTTCAGTCGTCCAAGTTGTAAGTTGCTTAGTTCCTCCAAGCTATTGAAGAATTGTTCACCCAGGGCAGTGAATCTTCTTTTTGCGAGGACAGGGCATTTACAAAGAAAATGTTGAATACTTTTTTCCTCTTCCCCATCTCTGCAACTTCTGCAGAAGTCGTTAGTGGGTATTGGCATACGTTCGGCATATCTACCGAAGAGGCAATGTCCGGTAACAACCGCAGTAATATTTCTCACGTCTTTCCGACTGTATCTCAATAGCTCTGCGGTTCTCTTTTTATCAAGGGTGGGCCACAGTTGCCTCGATGTTCGACTTTAACTAAATATATTAATAAAATAGTAAATATAGGTATGTTATCCTGGCTCGCGTATTCAAGAAGGGTTGTCCCCTCCCCGTAACTAAAAATCTTTACCCAGTCGGTAAAAAAATGTTCGCAGAACAAAATATACACATTTTTTATTTATGCGACTGTGTCGGCAAGGCCTGAAATTTCGAATAGCCTGGGTTGGCGAAAACCTCAGGGGCGAAAAATGTGTGACTTTTTAACGAAAAATTGTAACAATAAAAAAAAGCATGCGGCACTTATCTCACTTTATTTTTGATTTATTCAAATTAAACACAATATTGTTGTTCAATGGCTATTTATTCAATTTGAATTACCAAACAATTATTTGCTTTTAACATTGCATTTTGACTTTGCAATTACCTTTTAGAGTAAATAAAATAAACGCGTGCTACTTTCAAAGCAAATAATTGATTTGGTGTGTAAAAATAAAATTTATCTAAAGAGAAACCTCTTCAAAAGCAGCAGTTTGATATTAAAATAATGGAACGAAAGAGTTACTTGTTTTAACTTTTCTTTGTATCAAAGAAACCCTATTTTTTTTCAGATCAAAATGATCTTCCATGTTTTATAATAATACATGAGTAATTATTTTTAAATTTAAATTTTGGTGGTTTACGAGCTATTTTATTATTATGTAGTTCGAGATCTTTTACAAATAACACCCATCCAGTACACTTTCCAAAAATAGTAGGGGAGAGGTGGAAACAGTGGCCACGTGTCGCTTCCACAGTGGCGGATCCAAAATTTTACAGAGGGGAGGAGGCGACTAAAAAAAATGTCTCTTCGTAAGGCCTTCAATTGTCAAAACTTAAAATAAACAAAACATCCATTTTTTAAGGCTCAGGGGGAACTGCCTTCGTCGTCTCCGCCCCCCCCCCCCCCGCGCCAATCCGCCGATGCGTTTTCACGATCTCCTGAGTTTATTTTGAGAGTTAAAAATCCTAAATTCTTCTCAGTCATACATTAAACGCGGTAAATATAAGAACTTAAAAATGATATTCAACAATTTTTCTTGATCAATTATGTAATGATTTTTTAAATTTCAATACGTTGGGACAAAATGTTCCTGAGATGCGACCTTGGCATAAGGGTCAGATCACACTTTAAATCTAGGTAGCATGAACAAAGTTCAAAATAAGTTAATATAATAAAGAGGTAGTAATAGAGTATCTACAGTAAAGGGCAGTAATAAACAACATGGAAGAATATGCCTTTATTTATGGAAAACATTTAAAATTATAAAATTAAAAAATATTTCAAAGTTAAATAAATAGAAAAAATAAAACAATGCCCAACAAAAATAAACGTAACTCAATAAACAAAATTAAAATCTCAATACGGGTGATAGATGTTTCGATTCTGATGCAACACCATCAATTATTTTATTGTAATCAAAATCGAAATCTCTTTCCACGTTTAACAAAATAAACGATTCTATTCAGCCCTTCTCCAAGGGTTGATCTTAATCTAGTTTTTATTAGTTTCAGCGTAGAAAATAAACATTTACATTTTGGTACATCTTTTTCTTAAAGTTTTAATATTTTTTGAAAAAAAAAATTGTTGTTTAAATGTTTGAACCAATTGGTCCCCAAAGGCCTTCTGGCCCCTGTGGCGATGGCATCCGGCCACCCGCTCCAGTACGCCACTGAGCACCACCTTTCAAGGTGGTGCTGGTCGCACCAACACTGACGTCAGATTTAGTTCATATTTAGTCATAAGTCCCGAAAATGCTAGTTGGGTATATCAAAATACATATCAGATTTCATAGTTGCACCAAGAAGCAAAAGAAGTGAAGACTTGACTATCAGTAGGATGTCACCACCAACAGGCAGGTTTCTAGCCAATTTGTTCTCGTCAGTACAGGGTAGGTGTTTATACCATACCAAACGAAAGTCTTATTACCGAAACCTATAATATCAACCTTCTTGGGTTGTAGATAACCCTTTACACCATCTGTAAGTAGTCCCATGCAACTTGTCGAGGGCTTTACAAAAATTTTAAAAGCGCAGAATTTCTTGCAAGTCAGGCGATAGTAAACATTAAATAAATGCATGAAAAATAATTTTTCTTTATAACCTTATCGTATAAGGAAGTTTCAGGTTTGCTTAATTCCTAAGATTATAAAGGTACACTGAAATTATGATACGATTCTCATCTAGTGAGAACGTCAGTACTTATTCTCATAGAGCACCTGGACTCAACATTCAAGAACCAATCTTTAGTAGTTTCTTTCAAACATCTAATGGACGCTGGTGTACAGCTCTGTACAAAATATAACTACTGTCATAATCTAATAACGTACGCTGCTTCAGTTTCATAACTAAAGCAACAAAGCTTGCTACAATAATACCTCAGATGAAAAACATATAAATAAGTATATTCTTATTCGGCGCAAAAAAATTGTAATTAATTTTCATTTTGTCTAAAATATATCTAAGGTTAAAGTTCTTTGACGCCCGGAGTGATACCCACTGATCCAGAAACATGAAAAGCGTGTTTGTTAATAATTGTTACTATTATTTTTGTGTTTATTTTGAGTACATCTAGTTTACTCTGGTAATACATTAATCATGTGTCCAGACGAGTGTTAAGTGCATTCAGCATGAAGATGACTGATCAGGAAGCAGTGATTGCTAGGTGCATTCAGCATAAAGCTGACATTTTTGTACTAGATTTAAAAAGTCATATGATGTTTAAAAGAGGAAAAACTCATCATTCCAAAATTAGATTATTCCTGATGCGCATCGACGAAGTTTGAGAGAGGCAGAGCGACGTCCAGTGTTACTTTCTTGCTGTGGCGCAACAACAAAATATGTTCGGGGGGGGGGGGGGGCTTAGTAGGCATAACTAGGACATAACAAACCCATCCCATTCACGTCGGTAACCAGGCCGGATGAGATCAGATATCTCGTGGGATGAGGAACAAGGTACACACTCCCCAATCGGTGGGTCATGCAATGGCGTAAGAAACCGAGGGTTAGCCCTTGAGGAGGGGGGAATGTCGCATGACTGAGGGTCGTGGTTCGTGACCCACGTTAAGCTGTAGGTCCACTCGGCAGTGAACGAAGAGGTAAAAAGCCTAATTCGAAAGAATAGCAAGAAATAACTATTGTGATATGATCAGACCTACTAAAATAGTTTTTTTTTAAAGATCGAATGTATGGCGAGTTTAGATTTATTTGAAAGAAGACATGCAACCACGTCTCTCTGACCAGTTTCGAGACCGTAGGGGTTCCAGGGACCCAAAATAAACTTAAATTTTTTCTTGTTAAAATATTTATTTAGTTTAATTAAATATATTACTTATGAGGTTTTGCCACTTGATCCACGTGGAAAATAGACATAACGAGAGAATGTTTGCTTATAAATTTCTAAAAAAAGAAGACGCTACCTTGTTATCTTAATGTTTTTGTTTTTGTTTTAAGCCAATGTTTGTAGAAGTGACCTGATAGTGGAAAATGATTCTTTTGAAATTAAACCATTATCTTCATTTGTTTTAGTCGTGCTAAAATAATTTAAAATACTATTTATAATATAGGGTTTCCCAGTGAGTTTACAAATATTTTTTTGTTGTTAAATATGCAAGAAATAAATTTTAAAATTTACCTTTCTTATGTTCAAAGAAAGATCGGAATTTTAATCTAAGTTTAGATCAGATTACTTCCTACCAAACATGTTATATTACAATAACATTTGGTTACATTGTTTAAACGTAATTTTTGTTACATTTTTAAAAGTATATATACAAATTTGTATAAAACTCAGTAGAGTAAATTTTCTTTATCAATCTTATTCGTAGATTGCCCCCCTAGACGCCACTGGAACTCATAATTATTTTTTAGTAGTGCTAACTTAGCATCTTATTACAGTGAACAACAGTGCCAAATTTCAACAAAATCTCCAAAACAAGGTTAGAAAAACTAATAAAAATCCAATTTTTTCTTAAACTCTGACACCTTGTATCTTGAAAAACTTTTGAGGACACATGTTTATATGAATTTTTCTACTTAAATCTGGTGCAGGAATGTGCCCCCGAAATTACGGCCTATCATTAAGTAACACCCTATATAACTGTTATATAACTGAAGACGACATTACTTTTCTTATTTCAGTTTGATATTTTTAAGTTATATTTCCTTAACATCACAAAGTGATAGGCCATAAATAAAAGTGTCCTCCTCGACACTATAGATGTCGCTCCGAGATACGTGCTCTCGCTTTACGCCTTTGATAATTTTTAATATAGTTGTGTGCACAATTACCTTTCATCAGATCTTATGGTCTCACTTAAGAGCTATAATGTGGCCGAATGCTGCTGGGGATCCACTAAGAACAATATGGCGTAAATTTTAGGCAATATTACATAAAAATAAACACAAATAAAAAAAAATATTACACAAGCTTCATAGCTAGCTTTTCATGTACAAAATAGGTATATCCACGTCACTCCACAATATGTATTTTTAAATTAATATTACAACAATATAATAAAAAACACATTGCATGTTGTCGGTCTAAGATGAAAATGGCCTAAGTCCACTTTTGGCTGAAATTAACATTGTGATGCCATCTCTTGAAAAATATTCAAACCTACCACTTGCTAGTTTCTTACCTCCATATTATAAATATTTGGCGCCAAAAATGCATTAAGCGCAACTTGCATAAGTCCATTTTATTTACAACCGAGCAAGTATTTTGCCGAAGTCCTAATAGTACATAAGACGATTTAGTAAACAGATCGTGGCTACCTATTTCGTGTTTTGTCGAAGATT
Source organism: Polydrusus cervinus (assembly GCA_935413205.1). Classification (NCBI taxonomy): domain Eukaryota; kingdom Metazoa; phylum Arthropoda; class Insecta; order Coleoptera; family Curculionidae; genus Polydrusus; species Polydrusus cervinus. The sequence continues at coordinate 43,446,506 of OW284513.1, read as the reverse complement.
TTCTGAACAAAAACGTAAGTAGATATTTTCTACATAATTATAAGTATGTTGTTAAGTAAATAATATATAACTTTTGTTAATTTGTTACAAACTATTACTAAAATAAAGCTATTTTGCTTACGCAATTTATTTTTCAAATAACTTTTGTAAGTATGAGTGCAGGAATAGTTTCTATTCTTTAAAATTTCTTAAAATATACATGTTGTCCCAGAAAATTGATGGGCAATCTCTCAGGCGCGAAGAGGCTACATAAAAATATCTTATTTTATTTTTGATTAAACAGAAATTTGCCAAAGTTCGAAGTTATACATATAATAAAGATGCAAAAGACCTAAGTCCGTTTTCTATGTAAAAATATCCTTTTTTATGTCTAAAACAATAAGTACTTTCCAGATTATAAAATATGATAACAAAAACATCGAAAAAATAGTTCGTTTTTGGTTTGGTATTAATTCGGTACGTTTTTTGGCTCTCCTGTAAAATTATTATATTGTGACTTAGGCCATCTGCATCTTAGACCGACGATATTGTAATATGGCGTGATATTTAAATCACAAATTTTAGTTTGCTGATTGGGTGGTTATAGGTGTATCGTAGCATATACCTAATGTTTTGGTCTTTTACCTTTAAAAGTTTAGGGCTCTTTAACTCATGACTTAGAAATTTGAATTTCAACATTTAAAGAAAGCCGAATAGATAGGCGCACTATGATTTATTCGCTACGTAAGAACCGACTTGACTTCGGAGCGCACCGTCTTTTATTGCATAAAATAATACAATATCTTGTGTTTGAAATCGATCGAAAATGGAGACAAACTTTAGTTCGTCTATAAAAACGGTTGCCACATTTTTGCACTGATCCGTCGTTCTTTAAATATTGAAATTCAAAGCTTAGGATTACTAAAAGTTCTTATCTGTTTTTCGCAGCTTATAGGGCCCACTCAGATTAAGTTTAAAATTAATTAAAAAATACCTATACATATTCATTAAATAAAAATATCAGTGATCTGAAATGTTTTCTACTGTTCTGATTAGGGGTCTGGACCTTGATAAAAGGGGTGTGTATTTTTGTTTTCTTTAAAGAAACAGTGTAATTTATGATAGATAAATGCAGTGAAATAATAAATATTACATTTATCTTAAGTTAGCTTTTGGCTTTTATGACATTTCTTAAGATAATTGCAATAAAAATGTTTTTTGAACTTAAACACCTTGATGAAATTAGGCAATACGTATTAAAATATAATCGGTGCATAAAAACAAGTTAATTAATGTTTTGAACAAATATTATAATAATATTATGACCTCTACGTCTAGATCATGAAAGTAAACTTATTACTTAAATACTTTTTAAAAAAACTTTGAAATTTTTTTGATAGGTTTTCTGAGAAAGGCACAACCATCTCTCCGCTTTTTAAATAATTATTTTTTTCTTTTATCCGTCTATTTTTATATTGCAAAAATGATATCAATAAGTTTTTTTTGTCTTTCATTATTTGGTATAATATAAAAGTATAAAAAATAAAAATTTCTTAAAAATATATTTAAACTTTAAACAACTTGCGTTACAATATTTAAATGTTGTTGAAACTCTACTAGTAGTTCTTCTTTTTTTAATGATGAAGAAGCGGGACTGGGTGTTAGATGTCTATGTTTAATAACATATATACCGGGTGTCCCGCTAACGTCGGCCAGCGGCTGTGGAAAGTTTTGATCATACATTGTCGGGAAATTTTTTTAATAGGTAAACCGGTAAAAAAAAATATTGTAATTATTTTTAAAATTGTACGATTGCCGCTAGAGGGCGTAACTGACGGGGCAAAATACAAAATTTTTAAAATAGTTATATTAACTATATACTATCTTAATATTGGGAATGGAAAGCCTATATTCATGCAGTAGTTTGATCCTAAGGATTTTTTTTAATCTCCAATAATAAGGGTGAGGGAAGCTGGTAAATAAGTTATTACTAATTGCACTGTATCTATTACATCTCTTATACAATGTTAATTAATTTAGGCTCGTTTGAAAGACAATTTTTTGCTTAATAAGAAAGTGATTTTGTTGATGGTCGCTAATTCGTATTTTGTTTTACAGAAGGCGCTATGTAAAAAATTATCAGTTTTTCCCAATTTTTTTTTCATACTAGAAGAGGCTCAATATAATTTTTTTAAATGAAAAAAGGCCTTATCATCAGGACTATTTAAAAAAAAGTATATTTTTGTGGTATGTATTAGTAGCGAAACGTAAATTAAAATGGATTGCATAAGTTCTGTTTGTCAGATGTCTATATATTGCAAATAATTCGTTAGATATTTATCTGTTGATAGGCACAGAGCCTACTTGGTTGTTTTAGTTTCTTACTGGAATTTCTAAACATAAATGTCATTCTGTAGTTCGTACTGGCTGGATGTACCTCGCAGCTTCTGACGTAATTTTTGATTAGAGTCATGTCGTTGATTAAATCGTATATTTTTCAGTTCTGTCAGGACTTAATTAAACTTCAAAATACGCATTTCTTCTGTTGCTAAATAATGAGAGATATTTTCAGAATATGTTCCAATTAATTTATTTTCGCTTTCAAATTACTATTAACAAGTAAAATTGTCAATAGATATAAATTAAGCCGTAACAACCTTCGGCTTAATTTATATCTACTTAGGGCTGACTTATGTGTCGGTTTTAGCGACTGTGCAATGGAAAAGTTTTAGTTAAGTGACACATTAAGTTAAGCCCCACCTAAAATGTCTTAGGTGGAACCCGTGCAAACGGCCCTTAATGCATAACTTTAATAACTAAAAATTAAAACATGCATTTTTATTAACCAATAAAACTATTAACAATATTTTTAGGTAGGTACGTTTACTAACTTAAAAAATATTATAATCATAACAGGAAAATCATTTATTTTTTGAATAATAATTAAAAGTGCAATTATTATGGTAATTAACTTTGAAATATATAAAAATTTATCAACAAGGTGACACTGACAAATATTTGAATTGCCATACTGGGTTACCCTGACGACGCGGTATTTTTGTTTTGGTGTTTTCAACAGTATAATATACCGATAGTCTCCAGTCTTATCGGTAATACCGCTGTTTTTTTACAGGAAATCGATTTTCTGATAATTTTCACGAAATATAATTTTTACTTATAATCTGATAAGATCCCGAGAGCTTTAGCTCGAGGGTCTTATCTTTAATTATAAGTAAAAATTATATTGAGTGAAAATTTTCTTAGAAAATCTAGTTTCGAGTGAAAAACAACGGTATGAAGATAAGACGCCGCTACTAGAGGTGTATTTTATTGGATAATTTACTGAACCCGAAATAAAAGCCGTTTGTGATAAAGGAAAATATGCAAACACATCATTATGATTTACTTTTAAGTTTATAAACGTGCCACAACTAACAATTAATTAAAAATCCAAGACTAAATCAGACGCGGGGAACGTCAAAAATCAAATTCGCTTATTTTCATCACGGTTGCCATGAAAACGCCACGTCAAAGCGAAGCACACTGGGTTTAATCTTGCATACATTTTGTCATAAAACATTTCTTTAAAAATGTCAAAATTAAGTTAAGTTTATGCCCTAAAATCACCTCAAATAGTGTTGTGTCTCACTTTTATTTTGTAGGGGTTATAATATCTATTTATTAAACTTGATTTCTTAAAATAAATTACTGTTTGTTTGACAAAAAGCTACTGTGGTCTTACCGAGCTAGTCGCAGGTCTTATCGGGTAAGACCACGTTAACAAGGTGGTTGCTATGAAAATTTGCGTTCTGATTGGTTCTATATAGTGAGGTAAATTATCGATTTTGTATATCCGCTGTAAGTTTTCGAAAGTACCACTGTCCTTATGGGACTTTTTATACGTGAGTGGAATATTCGCCAGGAGATTAAGCAGTTGACACCCGCGAATTTCTACTGATTGTAGTAGCTCAAAGGCGCCAGTTTAGGATCTAAAATATTATATTCTTTCATTTTATAGTTACTTGGACTTACTACAAGTGGTAGAAAATCATAATTTAAAAGGTTTTTCGGAACGCTGCATGAACAGATTTACAGCGCGTCACAGTTTTGGCAGCAATTTAGATCTTTAAATTGTTGATTCCTACTCGTTGTAGTTGCACGAAAATACCTTCTCAAGAGACAACACAGTATATTCTTTAATTTTACATAAGTTATGAGTAACTACAAGTGGTAGAAAATTGCTCTTTTGCGTTTTTATTAACTTTTCATACGCGCTCTATTGGTATGGAATTCATAATCAGCGCGCAGCCAGCAAGCGTCAATCATTGGAGGCTGTGGTCATCGTATTTTGACAGTTCAAAACATCAGAAAAACTCGCGTTTTGTTGTAATAAAGAATATTGTGCAGCCAGTAAAACCAACAAAATTTGTTGTTTTAAAAATAAATTGGTTTGAAAATCATACTATATGCAAAATATGCGAAAATTGTCTGATGTAATGATCAATCATCGTGCAATGACTTATTTACCCGCATTAATAGAGGATTGTGGCTCCTACTTGAAGAAAGAAAATTTGTTTTAAATTGTTCACGAATATCTGCATCTAAACTACTTAAAATTCAAAGTGATAAATGGAAAAAAGGCGAATAGAATAGTGTATAAATATTATATATATATTTCATTAGACATAGACATTTAATTCATTCCATTCCAAGTCCTGCATTTTCGCCATTAAGAAGAAAGGAGGTGTGCAAAGAATATAGAAAACATCTTTCATCAGCTTTGTAATTGAAATGTATCAAAATTATCAAGTAAATAAATAAGAACCAGATTATCAAAAAAATATTCTGTCATTATACGTCAAAAAATTTCCAGTATAATTCGCTGTTGGGTACCAACGGGGAAAAAATTTCCACTAAACTTCATTCCTTGCCATGGTATTCTGTCAAAAATACACGTTTTGATTGGTTAAAAATTACAGGTGTGGAATTTTCTTACCAAATCTCCCACGTTCTTAAATTAATAACCGGAAATATCTCATCAAGCATGAACTTTTTGAGAAAATTATCCCTCGTCTTTGATAATTTAAAAAAAATCAAGCTCTCGGAAATATTTCCGGTAGTAATTCAAATACTAGGGAGATTACTAGTGACAGTATTAGCGATTATTTAACCATTTCCTATTGCACTTTGTTCTTTATAGATTTTATTTAATGGTATATGATACCCGTTACCTAATTAATTAATGGTATTAACAATGGAACGTTTTTATGTTATTTTGTATTGTCTACAAGTATAATTTATTTTATATAGTAGTTGATAATAAATAATTGTGATTGCAGTAGCCTACATCTGATAACAATGCAACCATCCGTTAGTTGAATCAATATTTGGGATATAGAGTTTCAATCATCGATGCCTTAATCACTCTATTGTTGGTAATTTATAAAAAGTAATAGTTAAGCACTATTATAATTTAATGATTAATCGATGCAACAGTCAATAGTTTTTTTCCGTAATATTTGCTGCATTTGCTATTGTACAAGAGACAACATAAATCGAAAGACTTAGAATAGAATAGAAATATAGAATATATTTATTCTAGAATCATTATCAATGTAACAATACAAGAGTATTCTCATGAATTTTTTGTTAAAGGTGTTGTACGTACAGGCAGTGGCGTGCAATGTTGTTTTAATCAGGGTATGCAAAAATTGAATTTAATATAAAAATTTACCTTCCGTAGCATTCAAGCATCTACATTTCATATTTTGTCACGAAATGTTTTGTTTTTAAGTTTGTAGAAAAAACATTGGCAGAAGAAGAATATAACGACATTATTTATAAATGAGTTCAGCACGGCAATCTTTACGTAAAAATTATTTTATAACATCTTCATAACAAATAAAAATTGGTTTTGCGTTTTAAATTATAACTCATCTCACCCTCACAAATATTACAAACACTAGCACTTGGTTCCCTGCACTAAACACTTCAACAAAATAAGTAAAATAACTCTGCATTAGAACAACGAGCAATGCCTAATGACGCGGGCTAAAGGTGACCAGTCACGTGTCGGCCTATATCGGAATAAGGAGGCGCGCCGGGGTTGGTGCAAAGAGATAATTTCTTAAATATTAAGAACATGAGTTTAATGTTAAACAGTTATATTAATATTTAATCAAGGCTTTAACTATTAAATCAGTGTTTTAACTATTATATCAGTTTCTTTAACTATTAAAATAAATTTGATTAATAAATACTTTCTTCAATAATAACAAATAGATATATGTATTCATATTCAATATGCCATATTAGGTAATAATAAAGTAACTTAATTCCAAATAAATCTTGTCCAAATAAATCCGTTTGTTAACTATAACCAGACTTTTTCCTCAGTGTAGGGAAACATTAGTTCTAAAAATAAAATAAAAATCTTTTATTTCCTTTTGACTATACTATATAGGTAGTATAGGATATTGTCACTATACATTAATAATATATAGGTATAAAAAATAAAACAATATTTAAAATGAACAGGTAAAAAATACATACAATAAAAAATCATACACAATCCCATCATGACGTGGTGTGTCAATATTAAAATTCTGTCTTAAATGATGATTTGATTCACGGGTCAGAGAAAATACATCCAAGTTTGCCTTAGCATAGGTCAGACAATTCAATATAAACAGGGAATGGAATGTTAAAATACCTAGCCGGGGAAAAAGTTCACGACATGAAAACGTACGTCTTTTAAATGTCATGGTTCTAATTATTCTTTTTTGCTGAATAAAGATTTCGTCAGTTCTAGAGCAACCTCCCCAGACCAAAATTCCGTAACTCAAGCAAGAGTGGACATATGAAAAATAATAAAGTTTCAAAAGATTTATATCGATCTTATCACGCAACTGCCAGATGACAAAACAATACACAGGAAGCTTCTTCAGAACAAAGTCTATTTGCTGACTCCACGATAGCTTAGAATCAATAAAAACTCCCAGAAACTTTACAACACGGGACTGCTTAATGGTTTGATTATTCAATTTTACTAACAGGCTTTTATTTAGATCTCTAAGACAAAAATAATCTAAAATTATTTTAAATAATACAGGGTGTGCCAAATAGTCACGCCATTCCTCGCAAATTTTTACACTTATTTTGTACAAAATGTTATATGTCTAAATTCATTTCTTTTTGAGATATTGACGTTTGAAATATGCCATTTTCAAACTTTAACCGGCTGTAATATTGGGACGGCTCATCTTAGAGAAACATGGTTTTCACCTCCCTATCCATATGATATTTTTTACAAAATAATAGTAAAGTTTTGTGGGGAATTAGAAAATAATATGATATATACGATGCTCTACATGGTTTTTTTTCGGGGGCGCTCACTGGACACCAACTTGTTAATGTTTTGTGAATACGTACACCAACAAATGGACAGACGCGTTCAAGTGGATGCCGTCTATACCGACTTTAGTAAAGCTTTTGACAAGATTAGTCATAACGTCTTGCTGAGCCGCTTGGCCGAGGTCGGTGTGGGCGGGAGCCTTCTCAGATGGGTCGAGTCGTACATAAAAAATCGCTCACAATATGTTTCCATTTAAGGTTTTTGCTCTAAAACATTTGTAACTACATCCGGAGTACCTCAAGGGTCACATCTAGGGCCGTTATTTTTTATTATATACATAAATAAAATTTGCTCCTGTTTTCATTACTGCAATTTTCTGCTTTACGCAGATGATTTAAAAATGTACATATCTATTATGAACATTGACGATTTTCATAAGCTACAAAGTGATTTGGATCGTTTGGGAAGGTACTGCGATGAAAATGGCCTTTTTCTCAACCTGTCCAAGTGTGTGTCAACTACTTTCTCTCGAAACCAAAATCAACTAACAACCACTTATTCCATAAATAATACATCTTTGAAAAAAGTTGGCAAAATAAAAGATTTAGGTGTTACATTTGATTCCAAATTACTTTTTGACGAACATGTTGAATCTATTATCAACGCTGCTTCCAAACTATTAGGTTACATCATAAGAAAATGTAAACCTTTTTACAATATTAAAGCAGTAATTTGTATATTCAATTCCTTTGTTGCGAGCAGACTAAACTTTGCCAGTCTTGTTTGGAACCCCAGGCAAAAAAGCTATGTTGACAGGTTAGAAAACATTCAGAATAAATTCATTAAATACCTATTAAAAAAACAAAATCTTAATATTCCTAACAACGATATTACTTTGGCTCGAAATCACTTCCGTTTACCTTCCCTGGCTAATCGAAGAAAAAGTACTGATGTACTCTTTTTATATAAACTTTTTAATAACTTAGTACAAAGTCCAGATATTCTTGAACAAGTCCATATTAATGTCCCCCAGAGGTCTCTAAGGACAACTGAACTATTTTTCATACCATTTAGATACACTTATTCGGCTCAACACTCGCCATTATGTAGGATTGTGAGAAATAGCAATGTGTCTGTTAATGTTGACTTTTTCTCAATGTCCCTGCGACAAGTGAAGAACATTTTAAAAGATGTGTAAGGTTAAAGGTAATTGGTGATTGATTTTTATTTTTAATTTTTTTCCAAAAATTCTTTAATGGATTATTAATTTTTTATGAGTAATTTTTTTTTTATTAACGATCTAGTGCGGAATACAAGTTAATGTAAATTATTTAGTTATACTCTTATTTTAGTATTGTTTTGTTACGTATGTAGAAGCTTAAATTATTGATTAATTATGCTAAATGTATTATGTGGATACTCCAGTGGGTATTTTTTACCTGTTTGTATCCCTGTTGGCATCAATAAATAAATAAATAAATAAATAAATAAATAAATAAATAAAAAAAGGTCTGTTCGATATGTCCTGACTACTTAGGACACCCTGTATAATTTTCTATTGTAGAATTAATGCGTCCCTATAATTCTGTTTTTGATTAAAAAAAGTTAAGTAGTTTAGATGCGATGAAATCCTACGTTGAAAGTGGGCCACACTGTATACCATCAAGATATATAAACTTAAAAAAAGCTAAAAGTATTTGTGTCGCCTTGTTTTGAAAAAATCTGTAAACCAAAATTTTAAATTTAAATGATCGCGCCATTGAAAATGTTAAGGTCGCCGGTATATTAAAATCAAATTTAAAAATGGGAAACTTTCTGTTATTTTGATTCTTAATTTCAAAAAACCTACATTTTTACACAGTGCACTAGTTTCGGGCGTGACTAAGCAGACTGATTAGAAAATTTACATGCAAAGTTAGCGTAAATAAACAAAATCTGAATAAAATACGCAATAAAAAACATAAAATTGAGGTTAAAAAGGTCTTTTGTCGTAGCCACTGTTTGATTGCTCGCTTTCTATAAAAATGTATAAGTATACAAAATACAAAATTATTAATTATTTGTTGTTGTGTAATTTTTGCCTATTCGTTCACTGCCAGGGCCCCTCCCGAGAACCTACATCTTAACGTGAGTTCCGAACCACAATCCTCGGCCATGCGACACCCCCCAAAGGCTATCAAACATTGGTTTGTTTTAAAGATAAAATTGACCGTGGCTATTGTTTTTAATTTTAATTTATTTTTATTTCTTTATTGTAAAAACATTAAATTAGGTTATGTTCCATCCCATTCCGAAGGTTGAAAAACAAATTTTTGTTATGAATATAAAATCCACAAAACATCTTAATCAACATGTTTTAGCATTTTTCGTAAATATTTCCAAATATGCCAACTTTCTAGCGAAATTGTTCCAATGAAAGTCCCACACTGGGATAATGAAATTGCATTAAGTTAAAAACAAGAGGATATCCAATAAAAGGGTATCATAAGTGGTATCTTCCCATTTAAGAAAATTTAGTTGGGTTATGTTCAGGGGGTAAAAACTTTTTTTGTTGCCAAAATGTAGCTCATACAAAATCTTAATCGACGTGTCGCGGTTTTTGCACTTTTGGATAATTTGTACCTCCACCTTAACGAGGGCGAAGCGGCCGCGGCTGTGCTCTGTGATCTTTCAAAAGCCTTCGACTGCGTGGATCACGGAGTGCTGCTGCGGAAGCTTGAGAAGTATGGATTCAGGGGTAACTCTCTAAGTTGGTTCCAGTCATATCTTTCCGGAAGGAACCAAATTGTTAGTGTGGGGGGGATAAAATCGGATAAATGTAAAATAGGGGCGGGTGTGCCACAGGGTTCAGTACTGGGTCCTATCTTATTTTTAATTTATATTAATGACATGGTGTCCTTAAGGATTAGAGGTAAATTCACAGTATTTGCCGACGATACCACTATATTGTGGCATGCCAGGAACTCGGAAGAACTAACTACCATGATATCTGACGATGTTGAGCGAGTTAAGGGCTGGTGTGATGCTAACTCTCTCACTTTAAACGTTTTAAAAACCAATATAATACATTTTAATTGTGCTGTTGGTGAGGTCTACTTGAATGATTCCTTAGTATCTAACTGTTCCAATGTAAAGTTCCTCGGTGTAAATATAGATAGTAACCTGACGTTTAAGTCTCATATTACGAGCGTGTGTAGTAAAATATCCTCAGGGTGTTTTGCATTGAGGGTGATATCGAGGGAATTACATGTAAATATAATCCGATCGGTATATTCAGCTCTTATCGAGTCTCATTTGAGATATGGTGTCTGTTTCTGGGGGAACTCCAGTCAGTATCTCTTAAATTCAATATTTGTACTTCAGAAGAGAGCTGTGAGGTATGTGTGCAGGGCACGAGCAAGAGAACCGTGTAGGCCGTTATTTAGACAACATAAATTATTAACCCTTACTTGTATTTACATTTTGGAGACGGCCTGCTTAATGTATAAAAAACTTAGAAGCCAAGATAATTTAAGGGTACATCAATACGGCACGAGACAAGTGGAAGTTTTGCAGTTGCCCATACCCCATACTTCTCTGGTAAAAAATTCAATCTTTTATACTGGCAAACAAGTATTTAACCACTTACCAGCTCACATTAGATCTCTGAGAACCCCTAAAGAATTTAAATCGGCTGTGAAAGGGTTTTTGCTAGAGAAAGCCTACTATACCGTTTTAGAGTTTTTCGATGATCGTTTTTAATTGTTTTGTGTCCCTTGACTATGTAACTGTTAGTTCTGACTGAGCTTCATTTTATTTTTATTTTTTAAACCTTTAACTGTTGGGCCGGTTTTTGTGTTGTTAATTTTGTATAATTGTTGTGTGTTTTTTCTTATAATATATATAGATATTTCGGTCAAATGGTACAGCAATGGCCATTCGCATTAAGAATATATTATATGTATAAGTGAATATTATTGTATGTATATTAATTACTTTGTCAGCAAGATTATTTCTTTGGACAATAAAGGATTTTAAAGTAAAGTAAAGTGTCTGTACATTTTTCAATAATATTTTTTCCTAAACTTCTTCTTTGATTTTGGTCCAGTTTTATGTACAGTGACCACCAGAAAATGTGCGGCATCATGTGGAGAATATTGTCAGTTTTAAAAATTAACAAAGTTATTTTATTTTGAAAAAGTTCTGCATTTCTTCAATCCAAAATAGTACCCTTCAAATCCGAGGAATAGTCAGTCATAGAAGGTTTAAATATTAATTAATAAATAGAAGAGTAAAATTTCCTTATTTTTAAAACTTTTATTAAGACCAGTTGTTTTAATTTTAAAGTTTTATCACAGAATAGATGATGAAAAACTTATTTCCTCTCTTTCTGATTTATTAGCATATAATATTAAAAATTTTACTCCAAAACGGTTAAGGTTGGGTATGTAGTGTGTTATTTAAAATAAAGTAGGTAACTTTATTCTTATATGACTTTTTGCCTGATCCTGTAACCTTTTCTTTATAACATTTTCTGTTAGCTAACTTACCAAGCATATTAACCATGGTTAAGATAGCTATAATATTATAGCCCTCGCTTCTTAAATCTCTCGTCGCGCCGCTCCTTGTGATTTAACCTCGACGCTCCGCTCCTTGTGATGTAACCTCGACGCTCGGCCAATAATATGGTAGCTGTCTAAACCTTGATTAATATTATATCCTATTTAGTAAACAACAAATTGGAACCCCATTCTATAAGGTGCTCAAAGTATTAACTCTGTATTTCTTGACAATAGTGAATTCGTTAAACAAAATTGTCTAGCGAATCTAAAAGAATATTTGGAGGAATACTGGAAATTTCATAAATTTTTCTTTCTTGCAACTATTCAAAAATTGTTATCTATTTTTGTACACAAAATTTTTTATATGATCTCACAGAAAAAAGTCAAGGGGTGTCATATCGGGACCCTAGGTTCATTAAATTGCACCCCTCCCTTTGTCCAATCCTTTTACCAGGAAAGATTTCCTCTAGATCAGCGATTCTCAACCTTTTGTGTACCATAAAATTATTCTTATAATTTTAGGTACCAACTAACTAAAATACCTTTATCTAGCTAGGTATTTAATTAAAATTCATTTGCTGAAATTTTAACCAAGGGATAAAATAAAATATAATAGTAAAATAATTTTTACTACTGTTTGCTGCTTATTTTAGGTCTGTTATTGCGTTTAAGGTCTGTTTCTGCATACCACCACAAATAATAATATAAACCACCAGTGGTACATGTACCACAGGTTGAGAACCGCTGGTCTAGATATTCCCGCACCACCCATTTAAAATGTGGAGAAACCCTATTTTATTAAAACCATATTTCTTCAGCCGGTAAATTGGCATTATTAAATTATTTTTCCGAATCTAGAAAATACAAGAGTATGTTGCCAGTGTATTGTTGAAGTTCAATCCTTTACTTAGAGATGGTTTAGCCTAAATTTTCGTACTTATAATTGGTTTAGCCAATGTACAGCAAGGTTCAAAAAAATTTCAAATATACTAGGTACTTACTGTACTATTTACCTGAATAAGATTGGATATATTTATTAGTAGAAACGTTGTGATTTAGTTAACTATTTTTCTATAACCTTTAAACAAACAAAAAATTTAATATAGGTCGAAGTGCTATATATTATAGAGAATACTCTACCGTATATATACCATAATAACAGTATATTTATCCAGTTCAGTATATTGTGTTTTTCTTATCTATGAGGTCAATGATCCAAATACATAGTTATTAATCATTGTCGCAATCTTAAAAATTGGTTAAAACATTACTAACACAATAATGCTCGATGTCTTATTCGGTTATCAAATTCAATTAATTTTTGGTGATATTTCTTAAATACCTACTCGACATTGCGTGTATTTTATATTAACTAATTTTTGTATCAAATTAATTTTCGATTTTTTGGGATTTTATCGTAAAAGGACTACGGAAAAAATATTTAGCTGGCACAATTAAATATGACCGTGTTAGAACACGTAAGAGCTAAATGCATGACTTCGCCCACTAGTTATGCGTAACTGTACCTAGCTAGCATACATAGAGCTGTAGTTAGCATACGTCTTTATTATTCACCTGAAGCCGACTGGAGATATTGACCAGTTGAAACGTTGTGAGGTATTTTCACAAGAATTTTGGGCAATATTACATGTCATGTCATGTTTTGAATTTTTAATTTTAATTTTTTGTAAGAAAAGAGACACAATGTCTCGGCCTCAAAATTTTACGGTCTATTTATTTTTGTTGTAACATGTTTCGCCTCAAACTGGCATCATCAGACCTAAATCAGTTAAGATCATTACAAATTGCACGGAAATTAAAATAAAAACTAAATTCCTTATAAACAAATAAAAAAAAATTCAGGTCTCTTTGAGTAAAAATGGACGAATTCTTAGAATTTTATTTTTAATTAAGATATGTAAAAACGGATATGCCTATACAAATGTTTCAGCTTTAGTTAAAGTATAGAGGTCTCAAAACAGTGTAGTGAAGATCTTTTTTTTAGAAGTTCCTCATGGAGGTAGGACAGGACATCCTACCTGCTAGCAACCCTTCAGTTATTTTTTTTAAGTAGTATGTAATCTGAGAGCCCCACACGGTAGCGACTTTCAGTTAATCACTTTGGTTTTTACCCACCCCCTCTGAAAAATATTCTATGAACGCCCTTGTCTAGAATCAAGATATGTTCCCAGAAATTTAGATGAGACTGTAGCTGTTTTATTAGTGTATTTGCATACAGCAACAAGAATATGACCTTGCTTATATTTTTTTTTAAATTATGAGGTCAATGATCCATCCTATCATACCAAATCTAAATTTGTCAAACACTTATATATCACTTACATAATAATAACAAACAAAAAAATTAATATCAAGAGACGAGTAGAATAAAAATTTATGTTGGTAGAAATCATAACAAATTTAATCTTAAATTAAAAAAAAAACTCGTGTTGTTCTATGGAAGCTTGCGAAATAAATATATATTTTTTCCCTTCCCGTCACCGAATTTCTCCATATTTATCCAAACAAAAAAAAAACCTTTGACCAGAATGAACGCCGCCTTATTGACCAGCTGCAAACGAAATAGCTTATAATTTAAGCTAAAACATTAGTGTTCGAACCATAGTTTTACCATATTTAAATTAAAAATGCGAAACTAAAAGTTGTACTCATTGATAATTTATGTAATATTGTCCAAAATCCTTGCCGTACAAACCTCTATTTTGAAAAGGAATGTTCTATACTGAACGTTGCCCGCCGCGCGACACTGTTCCGTAGGTACGTTGCATCCCAATATAATAAAAACCAAACTAACACTGCAATGGTAGACAGCTCGCAAAAATTTCGGTCGTTCGCAGCAGCTTGGAAGATTGTTATACCGCTTGTCCTTGCCAGACCCAGTTCGAAGCTTTGCTATTTCAACTCCAACGTTGAAGTTTTACTAAAGCTGAAACATTTGTATATTCGAATCATAAACGTGCCCATTTTTACAAATCTAAATTAAAAATGTAAAATAAAAGGTTGTAGATACTCACTGGCATTTAATATTGCCTAAAATTCTTGTAAAAATACCTTATGATGACATGCAACCACATAGTTTGAAAATTAACTTTCAACACCACTATGAAAGACAGCTTGGAAATTTGGGCCTATTGCCGGAGTTTTGGGGTGATTCTTCCTCGCCCGCTGCGACTCTTTGCAACTTCATCGTTGCAGCTTTAATAATCACAAGAAAGAAAGATGATAAAAAAATAACTAAAGAAAAATTCATTTCATTGGCAAATTCACTGCAACATACTTCTCAATTCGGATAATTTTCTTGTAACTATTACCAAAATATCAGGATTATATTTATCTGTTTTACATTAGGCATTTTGTATAAACACAGACAAAAGTGATATATTTACTAATAAAAATGAACGATGTCGTTTTTTAAGCAATAGCCAATTTGTTGTATTAGAATGATCAATGTATTCTTAGTTGCCCGCTTTCGCAAGAATAATAACGCCGAACGATAAACAAATAATTTGTGTTAAAATATTTAAACGGCTTTTGTGCATTATTATTATTATTATTATTATTATTATTATTATTATTATTATTATTAATATTATTATTATTATTCAGAATTGACATGCAATTTCTCAACAGAAGTTGGTTTATAGCTTATGCCGGATTATGCATCAAAAGGAGTAGTCGGTGTCATAGACTGTCCTGTAGGAATTTTCTTACTATGTGGCAGGTGCTGAGAGGACTTCCTTTTGAATGTCGATAAAGGTGTTGTAGTGCAGACCTAGTGCTTTAAGGTTCTGTTTCAAAGTGCTCGGTATCAGTCCGGTTGATGATACGATAATTGGTATCAGGTGAACCTTATCAAGTTGTCATATTTGTTGTAGCTTGATGGCCAGATCAGCGTATTTGGCCTTCTTCTCTTGGTATTTGTTCAATAAGTTGTTATTGTTGGGTATGGCGACGTCTATCAACTATGCTGTTTTCATTCCCTTGTTTACCAGCACTACATCAGGCCGATTATTCGGCACCCGTCTATCGGTGATAATTGCCCGGTCGTAGTACAGTGTAAAGGAATTACTCTCAAGCACTGGTTTAGGCTAGTACTTGTAGTAGGGTATATAGGTGTTAAGCAACCCGTATTTATTAGCCAGCTTTTGGTGTATGGTATTACACACCTGATTGTGTCGCTGCATGTAGTTAACATTAGCCAGGTAAGTACAGCCAGATGTAATATGCTGTATGGTCTAAGACCTCTCGTTGCACTTTCTGCACTTATTGTCAGATTCAATGGACCTATCTTTAATAATGAATTTGGTGTAGTTTCGTGTGTTGATGACTTGATCTTGTATCGCCATCACGAATCCTTCTGTCTCAGGAAATGGCACACCATCCTTCAGCCACCTGTTGGATGCTTCTTTGTTTATATAGGGATGGTTCAAATCGTTGTAGTGTCGTCTATGTAGCGGCTTTTAGGCCCATTGATCTTTCTTCTCGGCATCAAAGAGCGATTTCAGACTAACGTTATTACTAGAGAGATTGCGTGAAACTTATCACTTATGACGGGTCCATACCGGGCTTCTAGTGTCTGTTTGAAGGTTGGAGACAATGCTGTTTCTTGAACGATAGAAGAGTTTTGGACTTGCATTGTTTTTAGTTGTTTTACATTACAACGTTTCAACTGGTAAGTATCTCAATGTTGCCTCGATAATTCTTACTTCCAGAAAAAAGATAGGTTTTTCAGCCAAGTGGACGGACTACCGATGGGCTCATCTCTCTCACCAATAATCGCCAACATTTACATGGAATGGTTTGAATTCGATGCAATAAAGCAAGCAAAAAGAAACCAAAAACGTGGCTGAGACATGTGGACGACACCTTCATTATTTGGAATGGAAAAGATGACGGACTTAGGGAATTCCTATATCACATTAATAGCCTGACGCCGACAATCAAATTTACCACGGAGAGAGAGGAAAACAATCAGTTACCTTTCCTAGATGTGAACGTAAAGAAAAGTGACAACACCATCCAGACCTCAGTGTACAGGAAACCTACGCATACAGGTCAATATCTGAATAACATTTTAAATCACTCAAACAGCACAAAACATGGCAAAGTAAGAACACTTGTGGATAGAGCATTTACCATCTGTAATTTAAATGAAGCCCTCAAAGAAGAAACAAACTACATCAAGACCGACCTCAACAAAAATTACTACCCCATGCAATTAGTTGATAAACTATTGGAAAATCGCAAGTATCGGCCAAATATACAAAAGAAACAAATAGAGTCACAGACAACACTCAACATTCCATATGTCAAAGGAGTATCTGAGAGAATTAGAAGACTAGGACAACGATACAACATCAACACGGTATTCAGATTGAAAGACACTTTAAAAAGGCACCTGACGAAGACAAAACCAACAAGCCAAAAAGACAGGAAAAACTGTGTCTACCAGATCCCCTGCGAATGTGGCAGATCATACATTAGTGATACTCTAAGGCCTCTTGAAACTAGGGTAAAGGAACACAGAAAGAATACGCTTAAAGGAGAAACCGAAAAATCAGGTGCAGCTGACCATGCCTGGACACACGGTCATCACATCAAGTGGACAGAAGCTCAAATCCTGCATAAAGAACCACATTGGAGAAAAAGGAAGTTCAAGGAAGCTGCTACCATATACTAAAACCCAGATTGCTTTAGTAAGCCCTCACTAGATATAAGAAATATCTGGAAACCATTGTTAAGCAGATGCAAACTTAACATACCGCACACTAACTAAACGCATGACTTCATCCATCTCGGTTATGCTTCAGTGCATCTAGCTAGTATAAATAGAACAGTAGTTACTTTACTTATTTAGTATTCACCTGAAGACGACTGGAGATACTTACCAGTTAAAACGTTGTGATGTAAAACAAATAAAGACAATGCAAGTCCAAAACTCTTCTATCGTTCAAGAAACATCATTATCTCCAACCTTCAAACAGACACTAGAAATTAGTTCATTATAACACTAGTAATTTAATAGAACTTTACCTAAAAAAAGTAATTGTCACTATAAGTTCCGGAGCTGTTATCCTAAGAACTAGTTTAAGATACCTACCTACCAAGTTTAATACAATTTCAACATTGCTCAAAAACTTGCAATACTTAAATTATCCATTATATTTTTTGTATTGTCATCCCACAAACATAATATGGGTTTTAGTTTTTAAGGTTACCAATTAATAATAAACATAACAAATAATCATAATTAACGCCTATTTTTCAACATTTATCGGTTTTAGTGTTTTCTCTTATAAGGCCTTTTGATGATAATGTTTATCCGTGGCACCCAGGTTATCTAGTCGCTCTTATCCCTGTTCTGTTCGTGAGCAATATTTATTTTTAAAAACGGCGTGATTTAATTTTTTTTAATTATTGACAATGTAATATACTATTTTTTTAATCTAAATTAGCAGCCATAATTTTAATTGCGATACGCTTGCAGTGGTGAATTATAAAGGGTTATCATTTACCAAAACCATAAAAATGCATTATTTCAGATTTTGGTAAGTTATATATTTTAAGATAATAAGCAGGTTTGGGGAAAAAGGCTAAATATACGGTGCAAGGCAGCGGGGGAAAAGAAATATTTATACCAGGTTAGTAAAAAGTACCGGAAAGCTTAAATATCTTCAAAAATTGTCAAAGCAACACTTACAAAATTTGGTATTTGGAGGTTTCTGGGCATGCGAAATTGAACAGTGATATCGGCACTGTTGCCAGATTTTCCAGTTTTGCGCTACGTAAAGCACAAAACGTTCGTTGTTATTTTATTTTTTGTTGTATGCTCTTTATATTTTTACTGCATTGAATTGGGCGTCTCAAATTTAGCAAGTTTACAAATTTTTAAAATTTAATCTCTACCAGTTGCTGAGATTCGAGGGTCAAAACGCAGGACCTCGTAAGTAACACTTTTGACGAAATACGTTTTATAGATGGCTCCATGTGTTAACCAAGTTTCAAACTACAGGGTTTCTAATTTTTGCCGTAAATTGCAGAAACATTACCTCGTATTTACATGTGTGGCTATTTAAAAAGCATTACCTCGCATTTGTGAGTCGAATCATTACTGCCAAGCGGTACAGGGCTCCTTGTTTTTGGCGGGTAAGAAATATATTAAATTACTTTTAAAAAGAATGTTTTTAAGAAATGGTATTTTGTTACTGTTTATTTTACTTTACGGTAAAATATATATTTCTGTTTTCAAAGAGTATTTTCTTTTCAGGTTACACTTACGAGGTCCTGCTTATTTTAAAACTATTAATTCTCTATTAAAAGAGAAAAATAGTTTTATTGCCTTCCTGTAAAATTCTAAAATTGTTACTAACGAGGTCCTGCGTTTTGACCCTCGAATGTTAATACAGCATTTTCAAAAAAAAATTAAATTATTTAAGAATGAGCATTAAACTTGTCGGAAATGCCTGAAAATATCAAAACCTTATAAACAGTAGGCGCTGCTTCATATTTTTGGGCGTTTCCGGTAATTCTTAAGCAATAAAATAATGTAGGTACTTAATTCAATTTTTTTTGAAAACACTGTTGTCATATCTCAGACTCCTGGGTCCTGTTTTATTTCTCCTTTTTATTAACGATATAATGTCGAATTTTAAAATTTGTAAATGCTTATTATATGCTGACGACCTAAAAATTTTTTGTATTGTTAAATCTTTAAATGACTGTCGAGTGCTTCAATCAGAAATAGATAATCTTGTTCAGTGGTGTAAACGTAATTATCTAAAATTGAATGTCAAAAAATGTAAAGTTTTAAGTTTCTATCGATGTAAAAGTCCTGTTATATTTAAGTATTTTATTGAAGGTGAGCAATTGGACGTTGTTCATAATTATAACGATCTAGGCGTAATATTTGATCGTGAATTAAATTTTAATAAACATATTGATGGTATTATTCTTAAAGCATATAGAATGCTAGGTTTTGTTCGTCGTAATTGTCAAAATGTTCGTGATACTAAAGCTATTTTATGTTTATATAACTGCCTGGTTCGTAGTGTTTTAGAATATAGTTCTGTAGTATGGTCACCTTTTTACCAATGTCATAAAAGACGTATTGAGCAGGTACAAAATAAATTTTTTTTATTTCTATTGTACAAATATAGATTTCCCTGCTTCAATGTGTCTTATAATGTAAAAACAAAGCTTATTGGTCTTGATACGTTGGAAGAACGCAGAAAAAAGGCAATGTTATATTTCATGCATAAGTTGCTAAACGGTCCTATAGACTGTAGTGAGTTGTTGAGTAATATTTCTTTTCGTGTTCCTCAACGACCAACGAGGCAACAACATTTATTTATTGAAGGCTCGCATAGAACAAATTATGGGTTTACCGGTTTTGTAAGTAGATTGGCTCGTAATTACAATCAATGTTTTTCTCACATTGATTTGTTTTATTATAACTTCTCCCAATTTAAAGGAAGAATTACTGAACAACCCATGTAGAGTAATGTCATTGTGCTTTTTATTCTTAGTTGTAGTTTAAGTGCCAGTTGGAGTTTTCTCTGTAGTGTACTATGTAAATAAATAAATAAATAAATAAATAAATAAATAAATAAACTAGTAGAGATAAAATTTAGAAAATTTGGGAACTTACTAAGCTTGAGACCAGCGGTGGCGCCAGGAATTTTGGGATGGGTGGGCACAAGTGGGCCCGAAGATTTTTGTGGGCACTATCCAAATCAAAAGTGACTTCTAAAAAAAAATGTCGCCGCCTTCCCTACGCTCTGTAGCGACAAATGACGCCTGAAAAACACACCTCTTTTCTCATCATAGCTGTCACGGCCATTCCATACAAAACGATTCCATCAATTTTGGGTGGCCCCCTTTGGCGCCGCCCAATTCATTGCAGTAAAAATATAATGGGCATTCCGTTTAAGATAACAAAATGACTACGTGTAGCGCAAAACTGGGAAATCTGGCAACGTTAGTTATTATTCAATTCTGCATGCCCAGAAACCCCCAAACATTGAAGCGTTCTGGTACTTTTTACTAACCCGGTATAAAAGTACTCTGCTTAAAAGTTTAAATTTTATATATTTTCAGTTTCAGTTTCAGTTTTGTCTATTATAAATATAGGTACTTAGGTGTTGATATTTGTATACTGTTTCCTTATTTGTTTTTGTATTTAGGTTTGATGAGGCTCAACTACGAGCAAAACCTGTAATCTTTATATTAATAGAAATAATATTTTAAGACTGTGGCTTTGTGTATATTATTAGTTGTATTATTTTTATTATGAGGAAGTAAAAAATGTATTATTTTACTAAAATTTCCAATACGTATATTTAGAACACTGTAAATGAATTTTTACGACATGTTTCGCTGCACGGCAGCTTCTTCAGGTTGGAAAATATATAGTTGTATTATTTGTTGCGTTAAGAATATTAGAGTGAATATATGACATTAATATCGCAAGAAGATGTAAAACTTCCGAGTGCAATATGGACAACCCACTCGAGCTGTACAACACATTTTTTCTACCACTCAACTTACGAACTTCATACTAAAATTAAAAAAAAAACTATTTAAATCAGGTGGGTATTATTTTGTGAGAACGATAATAAAAACAATGTAGAAAAATTAATTTCGTTGGCAAATTCTCGAATCAAACTACACTATAATATAATTTGTCGATTTGGATTTTGTTACATTTACACAAAATCACTTTGAATATGTACATATATCTTCCTCACATTTGACCATTTGGAGATTAACAAAAAAGAAATATATTTATTAATATAATTGAACAATTTATTTTTCTTAACCATAGCCACCTTGATTGTTGGTCTGCTGAAGTGACAATACTGTAGTGATACCGGAAACGAAATGACATAACCTTAAAAAATTAATTTTTTTTTCTGGAAATCTTATAATTTCATCGTTTTATGATTTATCTTCATTTTGCAAAAATGTAAGAAAGATTTACCAGTTATTTTACTAGATGTGTTGTGTATAATAGATCGATTGGGGTTGGAAGCCCGTTCAAAATAGGGATGCCAGATTTCAAAAAATCAAAAGCGAGAGTTATCGATATTATTTTTGTCGCTTTCGCCATATCGTAAAATTGTTTAAAAAAATTAGTAATATGTTAAGGGAAAAAAAAACATTTCATCTTCTAAATAAGGACCGAGAACCTATAACCAAGAACTTTAACTTTTAAGATATGCCAAGAAAAAAAATATAAAAATAGTAAAATAAAATAAAATAATGTGAAAATGAAGTTCAAGTATAAATAGGTATACAGGGTGGCCGATTAGTGCGAGGAAGTCCAATATATCAGTTGTCAACAGAAATAGTGACAAATATTACACATAAAAGCTATATGATCTGTTGAGACGCATATTTTAAAAATATTACTAGATATACAGGGTGACCCAAAAAAGCGGAGAGGCAAAAAGGTAAGTTTTTTTAAATGGCTACTGTATATTAATGGGTCATGTTAATAAGTATTTTATGCCCTCTATATTTGCAATTATAACTTATGTCCCAAAATCTACCGTTTTGTCACAATTTTGGATTTTATTTGAAAATTCAAAAAAAGCATTATTTTTTTTTGGTAGGCCGTGACTCAAACAAAAGCGGATATTATCACATGTCAAAATAATGTTTCAAAAATGCCATGATTAATACCTAATTTTGAATTTGTAATATTGACGATTTTACGATTAAAAGAAATTACAATGAATTTTTTAAAAGAAGGACTTGTTGATATGGTTTTTATATTAGGCGCCAATGACAAGAATTGTTTATTAGCCACTAGGCCTTATTATGAGTCCCTGGACTTCTTCTTATAGGGTTATGTTAAAGAACAAATGCATAGAATTTCTCCGACAACTAAGGAAGATATGAAACAACGTATAACGAAAGTTTTTATAAACATTGATAACAATATACTATAAGAAGTCATTCGATCTTTTGAAGAATGTATACAGGCATGTTTAAATAACAATGGTGGATATTTCGAACATTTATTATAGTTTTTATTTTAAATATCCACGTGAGTTTCTATTTTGTTGTGTTTCTAACATTTTTCTGTTTTTTTTTATTTCTTTTGTTATGTTGTCATAATGTTTATAAATGATATAAAATGATAGGTATATTGTCATTTCCTATTTTTGAAACTGAAAATATATCAAAATTAGTGTCAAAAAGTAATTGAAACATTATTTTGACATGTTATAATATCCGCTTTTGTTTGAGTCATGGCTTACCAAAAAAAAAAGAATGCTTTATTTGAATTTTCAAATAAAATCCAAAATTGTGACAAAACGGTAGATTTTGGGAGTTATAATTGCAAATATAGAGGGCATAAAATACTTAATAACATGACCCATTAATATACAGAGTGTCCTATTTAAAAAAATGAAGATTTGATACTTTTAATATAGCAATATTGGCACCTCTGTAAAAATTACCCTGTATAAATTATGGTCAGATTTCATTAATAAGATCATTCTACCATCCCTCAGGTATCCAAAACCGTAACCATATTTTAGAAAATTTAAATCAGCTATTTTTTTTTAAGGAGTTTTAGATAGGTGGTTTTTATTGAATTTTTTAGTAAATTTTAAATAGCGTGCAACGCCGCAACGAATACCAAATTAAAATATTCTAGTATAGGCTGAATTTAATGCGAAATTCAATTCCCCAATTAAAATTAGGGGTAGCCATTTAAAAAAACTTACCATTTTGCCTCTCCGCTTTTTTGGGTCACCCTGTATATCTGAAAATATTTTTAAAATATGCGTCTCAACGGATCATATAGCTTTTATGTGTAATATTTGTCACTATTTCTGTTGACAACTGATATATTGGACTTCCTTGCACTAATGGGCCACCCTGTATAATATTATTTACTATAGAAAAAGAAAAAGTGGGAGTTTAAAATGTTAGTCGGGGGTGTATCGCAAAAAAAAACAGTAGAAAACATGGATTGGAACACACTTAATATCTATGATCTATCATGTCCATTAGTTTTATTTTTTTTTACCAGGTTGTATAGTATATCTGTGATTTTTCTTTACAAATTAGGACTTTGTAGGGTAGGCAAAATTTTTCATGACGAATAAGCTTTTTTCCTAAAATTAACGATAACATTTTTTCCATAATTTACCAATATTCACGCACACTACGGGTGATTCATTAAGGATTCATAAAAAAATATTATTAAATTAATAAGGAAATGTTTATTGCAGAATAAAGAATTTTAATATTTAATTTTCAACTGTGCCCTCTTGCGGCGAAATGCGGCACTTAAAAATTATTTCCAAAATTTCTCATTACTACTTTAATTATGAAATTTTTTTTCCTGAGTTTTCCAGTAGTTTCCGACATACCGCCACTTGATGAATCACCGTGTATCATGTCGATAATGATAAAAAAAATATTGCTTAATAAAATTAGTGTACCGAATAGATGGTATTTAATTCCTTTGTTCAATAGAACTTCACTTTAGGAGGGAGGAATTAGGTTTAACACTTTACTCTAGCAATTTTTGTTTAAAAAATCTATACCATATTTGAAACAATAACTCTTTACTGACATACACTGTAATTGTAGATAGTTTTCCTAACCCTATTGATAAGGCTGATATGTATAGTTTTTTTAAGGGGAAAAGGTTATCGCCAATTTGCAATGGTTGCAGTGGCGTAGCCAGACTCTAGGGGAAGGGTAGACGAAATCTTTTGAGGGCACCCTGTTTTTAATTTTGTTGTGATGTCCACATAATAGATGATAGATTGATGGGCGAGTTTTGTTCTTGCATTATCTTTACTTGTTTTAAATCAGAACGTTTCAACTGGTAAGTATCTCCAGTTGAATATATATTAGGGCAAGGTGATATACTTGTTCTTTTTTTTCTTTGATTTTCAATACTTTTAGTTACTTAGGGCTAAGGTCGTTGGTTGGTAGGTTTAAGGCGCGGGTCGGGCGTGCAGCCCAAGCTTTTTAAACTGCAGCTTAGTGGCTTATTGTGCGCCCCTGTCTTGCTAGAAAAAATTGTTTCTTTTATAAGGTCCAGTAAATTTCTACTAAGTTGTCATGCGGAAGGTTGTCACCACATTGGATTCCTCCGAAAATTTTTAATCTTCCTCGGGTCAGTGTTTTGCAGTTGTATATAATATATAAGGCGGTTTCGTCCTTTTCGCCGCAAAGTCTGGATTCAATGGATCCATTGTAAATTCCTACTCGACGTAGGTGTTTTCTTAAATTCCTGCGTTATCTTAGCTGTTATAGAATCACCGTGTAAGCTGGTATTGACTTGCCGGTATTGCAGCAGATTGTGTATCCAGTGGTGTCGTCGATTCCATGCCTTTTCACGGCTGATATTATCGTTGGGCAAAAGGCGTTGTCAAATGCCCTCTGTATATTACAGATAAAAGCACCTAGGGCGACTTTCTTGTGATGTAGCGATGTTTCTACCCTCGTTATTAGGTTGTGCACACTGTGCACAGCTATATCGCAAGCTTTCGCTGGTTGGTATGCATACATATAGCGTTTTCTTCATGAGTACCCCTTCTCTGATCTACCTGTCTATTAGTTTTTGCAATGCTTTTAGTAAGGAGGAAAGTCTTATTGGTCGATAATGGGTTAGATTCCATCCGGCCCGGTGATTTAAAGGGTTTAAATGTTTTATAGCTTACAGTTTTAACTGCTGTGTTCCAATCTGTTCTCTTGGCTCTGTGTACAAAGTTCACATTTTGCAGCTTCGGGTTGTGTTATTCTAGATTCCGGAAAGTACACTCGTAGGAATGTTTCTAGGGTCTCTTTCCCATTTGCAGTATATTCTCATGTTGGTTTTATTATTGTGCTAACTAAAATTGACGTGTCTTTGCCGAGAATTCGGCGAATGCGTGCTGCTTGGAAAGTTGTTTCTACCTCCTTTCAGTATCTCGCTTGGCTTTTTTAGAGCTTTGTTATGTTCTGTGAAAGATCGGGCGTATTTGTACCAGTCTCCTCTGCTCTTTGCGTTGTTGAAAAGCTTCCTGGTTTCTTTCCTCAGGTCTTCCAAATGGCGATTCCACCATTGTACATTCTTCTTTTTACTGTTTTTTTAAAGGGTAATTTTCTTTCTACGCTGTTATCAATGGTGCTTTGTAGGTTAGTTTTAACGGAAAATCTATCGTAGTTGACCTCTGTAAGATTCAGTACTATGTGGATCGCGGTAGGGCGCTGCTTCCCCAAAACAATTTTTAAATTCGAATGGTTCGTCAGATACTCGCCTGCCCTTAACCGCATTGAGTGGACGCGTTGTGACCAAGGTTCTGTCGATTACCTTTCTATGTCCACCGGTTACAAAAATCGATTCGTTTCCCTGATTGAATAAGAATAAACTGTTACTTACCAGAAATTCTAGCACGGCATTCCGCGTGGGTTATCATTTGTGCTCCCTCATGCAATGTTTTACGAATTTTAATTGCAGCCTGCTAGCAGCTGGAGACGATTGGCCTCACAGTGTTCAACGAGTATCTAAAACTCTGTGGTGGGTGGTGGTTTGTCCGAGTCGTAAGGAAAATAGACAGAGGAGATGATTAGCTCCTTCACGTTCCCGTCCTCCTTGCATCTCAGTTTGGCGGTCGCTAGGTCCCTAAAACAACAATTTAACAGAAGCATACAGTCTACGTCATTCCTGAGGTTACCTCGGGTTACCACATGACAAATATTACAAATAAACTTACCACCCACTTGTCCGAGTCCTCTTACTTATCCGCTGAAGATCCAGGGCTCCTAAATCAGCGCGACCATTGTGGACTTGTTTATAAGTCTACGGCATAAGGCCGTAAACCCAGCTTTACTGTGCTACATGCTTACTTTTAGATCGTTGGACGGTGTGTGAGCCACTAGCTGTTGCCAAAATTCTAAACGACGCTTTCCAGAGTTTTAGACATGCTTTAATGTTAAACTTGGTCAGGCAATTTTGAGAAGTTTCATCTATGTTGAAAACCAATGTAACACCATTTTTGTGTTTGATAGACCATATGACATACCAATCGTCGATATTGACCACTCGACGATACTGAGTTTTCACCAGTTCCAGAATTTTCAGGTTTTTAGGAACCAACATGATTACTTTAGTCGTCTGTAATAGGTATTTTGCTTTTAAGTTAACGCCCTTCCATAGGTTCAATTTAAAAGCCTCGGTTTGCACTCAGGTTTCTATCCCCTCGCCTTTGCATGATACGATGACGGCACCTTTGTCGAAATAGCAGCTGTTGAACGCGGGCCCAGATCTATCCGGTCTGGGCATGATAGCGTCCAATAGTGCCATTTGTACTACATTCGTTAGTTCCTCCGCCAGGCGTGTCTCAGGGAAATCCTGAGGAATAATGGTCGGGAGTTGCTTCCATCAGACCGGGATCTCGTGCTTGAGATACCTTTGGGGGAGCGTTTGGGCTCCTTACGCCAGAGGCGCTTAAGGTGCTTCTTGCTCAATAGGCACTAGTGAAACTACTGGGTCCGGGGTAAGCGCGAGAGTGGCTACCAAAGGTGTCTGGTTTCTACGCCACTGAAAGGTCGCCTCTCTAAGGATTTGGTGTGATAATTTAAGACAATCAAAATATTTACAATAACTATGGTTTTTGGTAAACGATAGGATTGATATCTATTTTTAATAAATTTTATGAAAGGCAATAACAATTTGAGGATATATTGAACCAATTCAATGATAAATTGATAATTATAAAAATGCAGAGCGGATAAAGTAAAAGAGGACAGAATGTTTATTTACAAATAAGAATTACATAATACAAAATACTTTTTCTCCCTCCAAGAAAACTAAATCCGACAAAAAATGTTGGCAATACTAATTTAAAAAATATGCGCCACAGGCGAAATTTCAATAAAAAATAATGAAAGAAAATTAACATTTAAGTATTTTGTTTTTTCAAGCAATATAAAATTATCTGGTTTGATTCAGATTCCAAAAACACTAGGCTAGGATTTGTGAGAAATGAAGATTCAATGGATAGAGGAATGATAAGTTGGTGCTGTCTCCAAAAGGAAAAGAGCAATTTTTACGCACAGTGTTAAATTCATAGGATATTCTCTAGGATCACTTGTGGTTGTGATCTGCTAAAAAATACGTTTTCAGTATTGTGTGCATTAGTGGAATTTTTCTTTAAAAATAAGATATTTTATTTTTAAAGATTGCAACACCGTGCAGCACTGACAATAATGAATAATAAATTATGCCGTTCAGTTAACTGAAATAGCCTACTTTTTCGTCACTTAAGTGTAGAGGAAACATCAAATATCCATGTGGGAGAAGAAAAAGTACACTGAGAAAATGAGCTTTCCTAAGTTATCGGGCTGAACAAATTTAGCCGCTGTTACTAAAAAAAACGCTATAATAGGTAAAATATCGTTTAAAGGTAACAATATGATCTAGTTGTCTCTGCCGTATATATTTAGCTGGGGTTTACAAATTTTATATTGCTGTTACTACTGCATATTTGTTAACTGTTGCTAAATTACTATACCTACACCAGCTAAATATTTTTATAAAGAAATAAACTTAAACAATTAAGTAAAGTGCAATGTGGAAAGTTACTCTTATCGAATGGGGCCTAACAGCTCATCAAGAAGCGTTTGAAGGTAAATAATTTATTTCTAGGTGCTTTCACTTTGTTTATTTATGTGGATAAAATATTTTGAATTAGGCAATCCAACGATGTGTCAAAAATGACGGCTGTGGGCAAATACTGTTTTGTAATTGGTAAATGTGACCATCAACATGACATTGCTGGCAAAATTTAACGGGTAGCTCAATGCTTTTTGCCCACAACCGCCATTTTATGTCACGTGGTTTGGATTGGCTAATTAGGGTCGACATAACCTTTAAATAACCATGCAATATATATGCCTAAAATTTTTGATCAAAGTCGGTAGGTACCTAGCTGGTCTCGTCAGTTAGATATAGAATCCATGATCCATGGAATCCATGGTTGTATGGATCATCGGGTGTATACTTTGAGCAAGTTTTAAGTTGTATTCCTTTTCAGCTGAATTGATTGACGATGACTGCTTTGATCTTCTTGATGAAGAAACCATGCAAAAAATTTTTCAAAAATCTGGCCCACGGCTTATTTTCAAAAAATATTTTAAGGAATATATAAGAAAAAAATCAACTAGGGAGAAAATGGTAGGTTTGTTTACCAATAATAATTTTTATTTATGGGCTTGGTATTCCAAATTATGTTAAACGCAGAATTATTAAAATTTACAAAGTAATGTTTATAAAATTATTATGAAGTGGGTACCTAGTAAATTATATTTTTATTGTAGCATCTAGATGAGTATTTGTCAGTTGCTTCAACAGATACTGTGCATTCACAAGACTCGACGTATTCTTTAGTACTCACTTTTGATTTTTTCCTTGGACACGTCAATGTTTCTTTATTTTTGTTAAATATTATTTTTTATATGTTTTCTTTATTTTTGTTAAATATTATTTTTTATATAATAGCCATTAATAAAAATTTTTTTACCTAACTGTTTTTTCATTTTCCTTATTTTTTATTTCTTTTGTACTATTTGTTTAGTAAGTGCTTACCATAACATTTGAGCTATTTTATTACAATACCTATAGGAAATATTTCCAATACGGTAAACCTTTATCTTTGACTGAATTTTTTTACTAATAAATCATTAAAGTAACGTTTTAATAAAATTTTGATACACACAGAGAAGCAGTAATTACTAAAAAAATAAGCAGTGATTACTAAACAAATAAGCAGTGATTACTATACAAATAAGCAGTGATAACTAAACAAATAAGCAGTGATAACTAAACAAAAAGTCAGTGATTACTAAATAATTGTGCTGTCCTTACTAAACAAAAAGGCAGTGATTACTAAACAAATAAGCAGTGATAACTAAACAAAAAGTCAGTGATTACTAAATAATTGTGCTGTCCTTACTAAACAAAAAGGCAGTGATTACTAAATAATTGTGCTGTCCTTACTAAACGACCACACAGTAGTTACCACACATAGATGTTAAAATCATGTACTATAACCAAAATATTAAGCAGTAACTACTACACGATTATGTATTGGTTACCAAACGATCATGTAACAGGTACTAAACAATCTGGCTAAGAGTAATCATTGCTTTATTCCTTATTAATATTAAGAAAAAGAAAAAGATTTAAGCAACAACGGCTATATGGATTGGTAATAACAGCAAGTTTTTATGGGTCATATGGCTGGTAAAATATGTAGTAGTGATTACTAAATAGACTCAGCTAAATATATTTAGCAGTAACAACACGACGTTAGGGTTGGCGCTATATTTACCCTAATATTTTGCCATAGTTGCTTTATAAAAAGCAATCATAGCTAAATAATTTTCTCAGTGTATATTTCCCATTTTCGTCGGCCTATCTGTCTCTCCGTCGATCTACAAGGTGATTTCTAAGTTGATACTTTTTTTTAGCTGTGTATAGAAGGTATTAAGATAAACAACATTTTCAAATAGGTACCTTTTTTCAAAAAACTTAAAAGTATGCGAGATACAGAGGTAAAAAATCTAAGTGCGGGCCTGGTTATCAAAACGTAGCCTGCTATACTTTATGTTGTTTGTCTTATCTATTATTAGTCATGTAATTTACAGGTCGGTACATCGAACTTTTATTGACGATACCTAATTTAAATTTTATGCTTATGCATTAAAACACCCTACAGGGTGGCCCATTTGTCTGATAAAGTAATATGCCATCTCTACTATTAAAGATATAAAAAAAAGTTTTTATAAAAGGTTTAAAAAAATATATGTTCTAAAATTATTTTTAAATATACAGGATGATCCAGAAAAGTAGGACAATAAAAAGATACATTTCTTAAATAGAACACCCTATATATTTTAGCATTTTTTCTTTCCTTCGTTTTCTGTTTTAGCTGTGTATACACATCTAAAACGGAACTATCAACTTAGGAATCACATGATTCGAATGCTTAAAACCTGATGGGGAATGACATGATTTTGTATGAGACATTATCCATGCTCAAACTTGGATATATTTTGGGTTTGCTATATCCACAATCAGTTTTGAGTTTTTTTTTTTAAATCTAAATTATATTGAGATCTGTAGAACTTATTTCTGTTACTGCATTAATTTCAGGAAGATAGAAATAATAATACTCAACAATTTTGTTGATATTATTAAAAGCAATATTACTTTGTACAAAGTGGTTAAAAATTTCAACCCATTTTAATGATACGTACAAACATATTTTTGCGTATCGACTACTACTGAATATCTCTATCGATATCGATATAAGAAAGGAATTATGTCGTTGCGTCGATAAAAATTTAAAAAATATGATTCGATATTACGGTAGAGTGGTGTTTTTTTAAAGCGGAGTTAACAGCAGTATGAATGGTACCAATAAGGAAGGATGTGTCCCTCAATTGGGGGATAGATGGTCATTTTACGTTGTGGTAATGAATATTTTTAAAAACTGGCTATAGGGTCATTAGTTGAATACAAAATAAATTTCATACCACACTACAGATAACTCATAATAATAATAAAAGGCTGCAAAATTACAATAATAAAGGTAATTCAGTAAAATATTTTTAATTGTTAACTATTTGTTAGCGATTTAACTTTATTCATAGTCAGTTTTTGCTACCAATAAAACTCTGCTATTCGAATTTTCAAACGAAAGGATCTAGGTGTTCAATAACTTTTGAAATCAGAATTTCAGTTCGCTAGAAAAAATTATATTTAGGGGTACCGCTGAATATGAAACTTTTTTTTAATCAAATTGTTTGTATAATTTCAGAGAAATTCGCGTCTCATATGACCGGCGACTTTCGCATATATACTTTTATGTAAAGATAATATTAACGTTCACATTATTATTTAATATTTGCATAACGTCTATGGCTTATTGCTTTTATTATAGGTAAACAGCGTACAATATTTTAAAGTAAATAATTTATGTGATGTGCAAACAATATACATAAATGTGCGATAGGTCAAAAGCCTGTTAAAAACTTTGTCAGAAGAAAAGAATAATTTTTTGCAAAGAATAATTTATGATTTGTATGCCAAGGATACAAGGGATCTCGTAAACGGTAAGAGGCACAGCCAAAATTATACAATTTGTCACTTGACAAATTTGGAAAATTTCGAAAATATTCGAAAAACAAAAATTTTCGTTTCTGTTTTTATTTCCTAGGTTTATTTAAAGAAATGACCAAAAAAAAATTATTTTACATTGCCACTTTTTATTTTCCATAACTTCTGCCTTTCGGGTACCATCATCTAGTATGTTTCTTTTTAATTTTTTTTCTCAATTTACCCAGTATATTTTATTTTATTTTATTTATAAACAAAAACATTTTCCATAAAACACAGTACCTATGTTCATTCTAAAATTAACATAAATGGAAATAACATCTCAAAGTAATTTATAACACCTAGGTGTGGACCTACATTTTAATTGCAGTTTCGCAGGCCATCTATCTAATAAAATAAGAGTACAATATTACTTTTATCCAATAATAACACTTTTAATCCTCATCTTCGTAAACGATAGAAGTTACATCTAAGATTAAATGGCGGTAAAGTTGCATAATTTTAAGTCGGTCTTAAAGAAATTAAAAAAATTCCGAGTATCTCCGAAGATATTCGTAAGAGACTGAAAATTATCGTTTGCGTTTTACAAAAAGGACGCATAATATGTTTTACATTTTCATTGTCACTTTTCATTTCCTATCAGGTTGGTAACAATTTTAGAAATCAAGTTACATGTTATAAAAATAATTCATATAAAGAAAAATAATATACAGTGCCAGCGGAAAAGTTTGCATCATATGAAAAATATTCCTATTCGTGAAGTTTCTAAAAGAGAATGTTCTAGTGTGTTTTTACTTAATTAGAATCCAAAAAATATTCTAAATTATTTGACATTTGCTTCAATCCGTGAATGTGAATTATAATTTTTAAATGTCGGAAAATGACATTACTTATTTGTCAAAGTAAAATAGTAGTTTGTACAACAAGAGTGGATATGATGCCCATATCGCAGGAGGAAGTAAAATGAGCACGACGCCGTAGGCGGAGTGCTCAAACTTCCTAGCGCAATATGGACAATCCATTCGAGTTGTACAATATATTTTTTCTACGACTTAACTTCCGAACTTCATGCTAAGAATCTAAACAAATTATTATTATTTAAATTAGGCATCATAACTTGTCTTTTAAGTTGGCCATGAACTTGTGAGAACGATAATAAAAAACAATTAAACAAAAATTCATTTTGATGGCAAACCGATGGACCTGATTTCACTGTAATATATTTATCGATTTGGGTAAGTTCTTATATTTATACAAACTCACTTTTGAATATATCTATCTTTCTCACATTCGGCTTTTTGCAGAATAACAGACAAAAAGAGAAATATGTATTAATAAAAACGAACAATTTATTTTCTCAAACAAAGGCATTTTGATTATTTGTTTTACTGAATTGCACAGAAGAAAAAAGGTTTGTCGGGTTTATTTTTGCTTGCGTAAGAATTATAACTCTGAAAGTGCAATAAAATAGCTGTAGAATTCGTTTTAAACAGTTAAGAATGGATTTTGTGCATTAATATGAATTTTTAACATTCGCAATGGTTAATTTTTTCAAAATAATCGCCAATTTGCAAACTAGCAACAATGTTAACGTGGCAATACTGTAAGTAGAAATAACATAACCTTAAAAACTTTAGTGAAAAATGGATTTTTTTCAAGAAATCTTATAATTTTGTCTCTTTTATCGGGTTATCTTTATGTTCCACCATTTAAGGAAGAATTACCAGTTAATTTTCTGTTTCTTGCGTGTAATAAAAGTTTTAAGATCAATTGGGGTTGGATCCCCGTTCAAAATGTATCAGAAAATATCCCCGTGAACAAATATTTATAATAATATATTATTTATATGGAAAAAAATAACCAAGGTTAGTAAAAAACGTTAATTTGGTAGGTGTATATAGTACATTTTATGCTTGTAGTAATTGTCTATAAATGAGTGGAAATTAAGATATTTTTGAAATAAGAAAGGTGGGTATTTAAAGGTTGGAGACAATGACGTTTCTTGAACGGCAGTAGAGTTTTGGCCTTGCATTGTCTTTATTTGTTTAGAATCACTACGTTTCAACTGGTAAGTATCTCCAGTCATCTTCAGGTGAATTTACTTGAAGATGACTGGAAACGTAGTGATTCTAAACAAATAAAGACAATGCAAGTCCAAAACTCTACTGCCGTTCAAGAAAGGTGGATCTGTGTGCAAATCTTTAGTTCGGTCAGAAAATAATAATAATAATTTGGTAGAAATATATTTTGGTATTAATTTTGTTATTATACCTTCAATTTTTGCACCATTTCGTGTACTCTTTAGGAAAATATTGTGTATACATAGACTTTGGGATAAATGTTTTGATTTAAATTAAAAAAGAGGAAATTTCATCTAACACATTTGCATATTTTTGAAGCATATTGTTAACCTCACTTCTCTCAACTATCAGAAAACGAATTTACAACATGTAAATTTGGCTCCTCTGTAATTGACTACTGTGATTGGTCAGTTTTATTACCTAACTAGGATGGATATGAAATTTTGCCGGACAGTTAACTGGAATAGCCTACTTTACTCGCCACTTAAGTGTAAAGGAAACAGCAAATTTCCATGTGAAAGTAGAAAAAAATATTTGTATTTGCATGGACATTCTTAATCCAAAATTTGGTGCAAAATTAATTTCTTTTTTTCATATTTGGCCCAATAAAAACACAATTTTTTTTTTCAGTGTACATTTCTACCGAATTTTAGATAAAACCAGAAAACATTATGTCAAAATAAAATAGTTTCAAATAAGATGAATTTCCACTTATTCTTATTGATGATGGGTTTTTAAGTCCGAAACGTGTTATTAATACTAGGAGGGGAATTTAAAAATAATAAAATACAATTTACAGACTGTTTTAATACGCAAAGTTGATGATGGTTTTGAGAAAACGAAACGTTGGATTAAAAATCTAATTACACCATCTTGTAGAAGACACAATATGGCAACTTTATTTTAGCATATTTCTTTAAATAGAGCCATAAAAAATTAAAACGAAATCGCGAAAATTCGGGTTTGCCCCAATATCTTCAGAAGGATTCGGAGTTTCTTAAAGTTAAAAACACAATATTGCGGAATTTGGCAGGGCGCAACATTTTGTTTTTAACTGACCATCTCTTTATCCTATGTGGTTTACGAGATCCCTGTAGGGTATATCTTTATCTGGGACACTCTGTATATTTGCGGTTCGTATAATTGTATTTACTTCACCACTTTTATCTTAAGATTGATGCATTGAAGCAACTAATACTAAATACTTGATTTTAATAATGATAATAGGTAGTTCATTGTTAAATTCGATTTTATAATCTATTAAAAGTCAATACTATCATAACCATAAATCAATTAAGCTTTCCAAGCAACATCACGAAGTATGTCTTGTGCCCATGAGAACCTCCATAATGACATTTAAAATAAGTAATTATTTACTATTATTAAAGGAAATGTTAGTTCATTTATGAAGTCAGCTACTTTAATTAATAAATAA
This sequence comes from Polydrusus cervinus, assembly GCA_935413205.1. Classification (NCBI taxonomy): domain Eukaryota; kingdom Metazoa; phylum Arthropoda; class Insecta; order Coleoptera; family Curculionidae; genus Polydrusus; species Polydrusus cervinus. Next base: position 43,410,958 of record OW284513.1, on the reverse strand, counting down.
AATTAATTAGTGTAAAAAAATCCTGAACCACCCTTACAATTTTATAAATACTCTCCTTCCAAATTAACATCGTCACTTATCAACTATTGACAGCCGAAGTTTCGCTTATTTTTGCCCAAATCTAGACATCACACAGTCTATGTATCCACGTATATTGTTTTTAATATCACTTATACCATTTGACATAAGCAGCTGTCAAATTTTGACAGTAAAATGTCTTCCGAAGTTTCCACGTCACACTCTATCCATCCTCTAATAATTGCTACAAATCCTTTCGCTTTTGCGTCAATATAAGTTCTTTAGGATTTAGTTCGCAATGCGTTGCGTTATCTATAACTACTGCAGAATCAGCTAGACGATATTTTATCATTTCACCAAAATAGTCCTCAAAAACATTCGAATTCATGTCCTCGTGGTAATCTCCCGTATTGAAAGAACTGAAAGGTTAGCAAACCTTCTTTTAAAAATCCCTCTTCGCTTCCATGTACGCCTATGGCCGACACCGAAATTGAGCCGAACTGGACGGAATTTTACATTTTCTTACTCTCCACCTTTCTGAAATAGACTATAAATGTTTTCCAATCAGTGGATAGGTAGAAGCGGCGAAATCAAGTGATATGCTTGGAATGTCAGATCCCCAGACTTTTATTTGTGAGGTGATTAAAAAATTATTTAAAAAAAAATGGTTTAATTTTTCCCATGTTTAATTTTATATGTGACAATTTAAAAATAATAGTATGTATGCAATCGGTTTTAAGATATTTGCAATATTAGTTTTTTGATATTCCGAATAATTGGCGAAAAAAAGTAATCTAGAACTGTCCGTATAACTCAAAAAGACCAAAACTTGGATTACCTCCCTTAAAATTTTAATATAGCTGCTAAGGTGGTTGAACATTTAAGCCACATACATCAATAAATTATTACCCTGTCGAAGAGAGATCAAGAAGATTTTTACTTGTTACCAAGCATTTCGAAGTGGGGTAAAATTATAAGGGTATGATAAAAAGGCTGATAGTTTCCTTGGGATATATACTTTTTAAATGGTAAAAACTGGATAATATTATTTTATCAAGTATTGAATTGATATGATGATGCAAATCTAAGAATTATTGTTCCCCAATGTTGACGAAATTAAAAAATGATATTTCAAGATCGTTATTGGAATTAACTCGGTGATCATTCAACACTTAAGTGAAAATTTTATTTTGACTTAAAGATAAGAATACACGTGGTCCGATAAGTGGGAGAGCCGGCTTTAGCTGCGGTTCACAGTCGAAGCCGGCATCAGTTTTAAGTTCCTCATAGACGTCTACGGACGCTTTAGATACACTCAACACACTAAACTTGGTTTAGTAACTGTACAATGTAAATACTGGCACAAAAAAAAAACAATTAAATTTAAAAAATCATACTTTTATTTTTCTATTTTGAAAGTGCGTGTGTGAGAGTATCGAATTACTTACAGACTGGAAAATGTCTTAAAAGTGTGACAATATCAAGTTTAAAAAAAACCAAAACGAAGAAGGAATTTCAAACTACAAAAACTATATAAAAGGTATGATTATATTTTTAAGTAATTTAGTTATTTTAAGATGCTTCGTTTTCAGAGTTCTTTAGATAATAAAGATTTTTAACATCAGTGAATAGAGTTATTTAAATAACATATAGAACTCACGAATTATTCGTTATTTTAGAAATTACTTACAATATTGTTTGCTTTATATTTTTTCAAAATTTACTTTTAGCTAAAAAAGGTGTGTATATCCCATTTTTAGAAAAGTATAACATTCCAATCTAATGGCTCCGCACAATATTGTATTAATACAAAATCTTAATTATTATGCTCTCGTTACAATTATTTAGTTGTTATTTTTGTTGAAATATGTGTATGTTATCTGTTATAAACGCCGTTTTTCTTTGTCGCAAACGCTTAGTTTTTAAAATATTCCTTCTTGAAGCGCCCTTTTGTACAAGTTAGATTTCGGATGCACAATGAGATATATATTGGTTCTTGCCAATCTCTATTTTTTTATTGTGCATGATTTGGTTTAGTCTTCTTATATTAAAAAAAAAGCAAAAAACGCTTTATATTCTATATGTTTTTCCATATAATATAGTGTCTTCAAAAATAATAATGAATGTTATAAAATTAAAGGAGGTTGGTAGTCATTTTTTTATTTAAAATAGCCAAAAATGAACTCTCTTAACTCCACCTAATTTTTACCGGCCGGCCGCTGTCACTGAAACTGGGCATACGCGTTGCTTCAATTTTAGTACATCGAAAAACTTATGCCTTGACTCTGTTTGTCATGATGCTGATTTTGAGATATACCTTTAATTTCCATAATAAATCATAATTTTTGTTAGTGTAATTTTAATTGAACCAACTATAAGAATTATTTTCTCCCACATAAAGCCCTAAATTTAAAATCTGTTATGAGGCAAATAAGGTTTGAATCTTTAACCAATTTTAATTGATATGAAAGTTGCACTCGTTTAATAAAATATTGGAGGTGGTATTTGGCGGCAGCCGAACCTCTGCAGCTAAATTTGAAATATTTATCTTGGTGTTCGTTAATGACACAAACGTCAAAAATACAAAAATTATATCTCAGTAAACAAACATATTTTGAAATAAAATCGATAATCTCAGTCACTTTTGAGTAAACATAATACTTAAATGTGATGCACACCCAAAAGCCCTTTTAATTACATCCCTAACAATAAAATACGAAGTTATGCGTCCGAAACCTAAACTCTACAAAACAGCACTTTAAGAAGAAATATTTCAACAACTAAGCGTTTCTCACAAAACCGGCTTTCAGATTCGTAATCTACACCCCAAAATCCATCGTTCCTAAAAAAATCATCATTTTTTACGTGGTGCATGTAGCTATAACAAATAAGTACCCAAATATGTATACCTAATTTCTTGTCTTTGGAAATAAATCAGTTTAAATTTTGATTTCCGGAGAACTACAAAATATTAACCAGAACATCATATAGATAAACGATGCACACAAACGTTTTTTGAAATAAAATAAATATATGGATGGTAAAGAGTCCACGGTGTGTTAAATTTTCAACGCCTGATTTTTTACTTAAAAAAATATGTTCCCAATTATTGAGAGCCTTGCATACCAGCGTAAAATGCTGCATCGTTTTCTGGCTTGTCTAATTGAAAATTTATTAAAAATATTTTTTCGAAGGGGTTGCCGTTCTGCCCTTCTTTCGAATTAGACTTTTTTCCTCTTCGTTCGCTGCCAGGGCCATTCCCGAGGGGACCTACAGTTTAACGTGGGTTCTTAACCACGATCCTCAGTCATGCGACACCCCCCAAGGGCTATCAACTCTTGGTTTATTGCCATTGCATTGCACCTACCGATTGGGGAGTGTGTACCTTCTTCCGCACCCCACGAGATGTCCGATCTCATCCGGCCTGGTTACCGGCGTGAATGGAGTGGGTTGGGAGATGATACCTTTTACACTCTTCCCTGCATTCTTAAATCCACTAAATTTCGGACTTCCTTTTTTATTGTGCGTATGCCCACTCCGGGAATCGAACCCGAGTCGCCGCGGTCGAATGCCAGTAGCTCTACCTCTGGGCCACTGCCGCGGTTTCGAAGGGGTTCACAAGAACTTCTAGTTTAGTAGATGTTATTTTACGATGCCTTTATATTATTTCCAAAATCTCCTCTAACGCCACGCCCCTTAATTCTCCTGAAATTCGTTTTTATAATATTTTGTATACAAAAAAATTAATTTTGTTGCCGTCGTCCGATACAGGTACAACATGCGCGATGCGGTGGAAACGTACGGTTTTTTCGTGACGACCCATAGACTACTGTCTGCCCTTAAGATATAAAAAAAAAATGTAATTACGTAAATAATGAGCCAGATGAGCCTTTAAAATATTTTGAAAGATGAAAACAAAAATTCTTCTCCCAATGTTCATTTCTGCATATTCAAAATTATTGCTAAACTATGAAACTCATAATTGACAGTTGAAAGGGAAAGTAGCATAAAAGGGTTTTCACTAACATGAAGAAAATTCTATTTTAAATAAAATTACTATTATTTCATGTTTCTCAAACTATGTTTATGATTAAATTATGTTAATTTTAAGCTTAAAATATACCAGCAAATTTGTATTTTAAAATAAACTAGGAATGAATAGCTCCTCAAATAAAATTTTTCACTTGCTTGAAAGAAAAAAATGAAAAATTTACCTAACTAAGAATAAGAAAAATATACTTTTAACAGTGGTACAACAAATAAAATTAATTTTTTGGCCAGAAAATAATGTCAGAACATAACCGTATTAAAACGTTGGTTGCCAGCCAGAAATACCAAAATTTTCCGACTCACAACAGAGATATATATCTTAATTTAAATTGATATAAATTTTTCCATTCTCTCTTTTCGGGTTTCTTTTTAGGTCATTTATTTTTTTATATACGCATTTTATTTCCTGGGTATTATTTTTAAAATAACCATAACAAAAATTAATTTAACGGGGAATTGATATCATTAATGACAAGTAGATAATGCAATTTATATAGATAGGTTAAATCCCGAAGAAAAATATATTCATAATAGAGTCAGTAATTAAAACAAATAAATAACATAGACAAAAATTTGACTGACACTCTTCTACCATTAAACTATAATAGCTTCACTGTTATTTAGGAGCCTTCCAAACGCGACATCGTTTTCTGATTTGTCTAATTGAAAATTTAACACACAAATTCTACTAAGGGTTCACAAGACCTTCTAGTTTGGCGGATGATATCTTAATTTTTGTTTTTGAAAATTTATTTTAGTTTCGATTACAAAGGTTCAAATTATATCTTTCGCCATGAAGAACATACAAAATAGAAATATTGCGGCTATTCATGTTCATTTCTTATATTTCATTAAAATTACCAACGATACCCCGATATTATCTTTAAAATCTCCATTGAATTCTCTTGAAATTCTTTTTTATAATTTGTAAAAAACAAAGAAATTTGATTGCCATCGCCCTACGAAGGTTCAAAACGCACGATGTGGTGGAAATGCACTGTTTATTTAAAGACTACTGTGTATTTTTAAAATATGCAACAAAGAGGAACCATTTAAAAAAATGGTACATCACTGCTTATTGTTTCCTAAACTTATACTTAAAATTTACCATTTCCTAGTGGCTAACAGTGACAGTTTTCCATATTTTAACCATGCAATGGTATATTTTGAAGAGAAATGGTTTGCAATTTATTATCAAAGTTTAATTGTTTCTACAAAATGGCAACTTTCAGTTAACCTGTTAAAACCGAAACACAGGCTTTACAGGTGTCACAAATTTATTGTATATGATTTTTCTATTCATAAATGTTTTGTTAACTGTTGATAAAGAAAATTAGCAAGGAAGGAATAATAAATAAAAGGACAGCACAAAATTCGGAAAGATACAGTAACATACATATTATACCTAATGAATTGATTTAACTGGATAACAGAAGTTTCTATTTTTGAATAAAGAACAAAAAACTAAGACAGGAATGTGAAAGCTGTTTCTATGCAACTTGTACCATAAAGAAGGTGCAGCCTGTCAAAGTAAAAAATTTAGCTTGTCAACAACATTTCAAAAACGGTAGGTTTTAAACTGATCTAGGTTTGGTTCTAAATATAAGAAATATATAACAACGTTACTTGGTTTAATCCATAAAATGTTTAAAGCTTTTTTTTTGCGGGTTTTTTCATGTCATAAAATTTTTAATGGATGTATATTTATTTATATTTTTCTAATATTTTTCCAACGGAGCTATTGTACTTTGCTACGTTAAAAGGCCACCCTGTATTATAGCTTTATGCTATAAATAGCACACCTTCGGTCCTTAATGAATTATTTATTTAACTCTATCCCACCGATCGATCCTTGAGACTTAACGATTTAACAAAACAAGAAACGAGAACACCAAAGGCCAAATTTAAATTAACTTTCGACGTGAGGTTCAAAAAAAAATAATAATATGACCTTGCAAAGTATTCCTTGCATTTAAAAAATAATATTCGTTTGAGGTTGAGGTAGGTCATATATGTATGTACTTTTAATGCGTACACAAGGATATCGCGATTACATTTTGTGATTTAATGTTTCCAAATAAATATAATACTTAAGTTAAGGTACGATAGGACATAATACGTAAATATTTATTAGTTTTAAGTTAAATAGATTCGATTTCGATCGCATAACAGCATCCAAAGTGGCGATTTTGATCAAAAATGAAAGAAATCATGAACATTTTCCGTCCTAATGCAACTTCTCTCTGAAAAATAAAAAAGGGATAGTTTGTGAAAGAGGGAGAGAGGAGTTGACTATTTCTTGATCGTCCCCCTTGCCTTAAACCCATTTTTTATTTTATATTTTCCTTATCCCAATGTTACTAATCCGGAGAAAACACGAAAAATTGGTACTTTTTGACAGCTTGAAAGGATAGCGACGGGGGTTGTAGAGAACTTTAATGCATTATTTTCGGATTCTCCATCCGCAAAAAAGGGGGGAGTTCGTTTCAGAGCTGTAGCATGACCATCTATACCGAGATCTATACTTTTGCTATTTCTTCACTCCACTATAAATCCTCTAATATGTTATTTGAGGTGATCAAAGGCCTAATATTTCAAATCGAGGAACAGTCTTCTCATGAGATAAATGGGTGGAGTTAGTTTGAAATCTTCAAAATCGTATGTGACATTGACAGGGAAGCAAATTGTCTCATGAGAAGGCTGTTCGTCGATTTCGAGAATTAGGCCTCAGAAATAAAAAGGTTGAGGTGTTATTTTTTTTGACAATTCCAACAGGCCCGCGCCGTACATAAGGGCAAAGTCGTGTGGTGCACGACGGCGCCGAGGCGCCGAAAAGCCTTAAAACTCAAAAGTAAAAAAAAGATTTTTTTTTTTTTTTTTTTTTTTTTTTACGGTTCGCCGACTACGTAGGCCATCTTGAACCGGTCATCGACCACAAATGTGATCTACCGACTGGGGAGTGTGAAACGGCACCTTAATCCTACGAGATATCCGATCTCATCCGGCCTGTCCGGCGTGAATAGGATGGCTAGGTGTCGATTCATTTTACACTCTTCCCTGAGGCAAGAGCACGCCGTGTTCCCAAGCGGTCACCCGCCCAAGTACTAACCGCGCTCGACACCGCTTGACTTCGGTGATCTGCGGGAACCGGTACTTAATATGTCGACAGGCCCTTGCCCTAAAAAAAAAGATAAAGCAACAAACAACATTGTCAAAACCAAATGTATAATGATAAAAAAAAACAGTAAGGAATTGCTAGCTATTACCTTGTTTTTTATTTATTTATTATTTTATTTTTTCTCTTTGAGACGAGGGAACCGAATTTCTCGAAAATAATATATTTTCCAAATGAGAGTACGCAATAATAGCATTTATTCGATCGAATACGTAGCATGATAACATGAATTGTGTAAACTCAAACAAATCTGATTTTATTCATGTTTGAGCTTGAAATTTGGCTTGCAATGAGCCAACGAGCGGACAAGCGTTTTTTTCCTTAGTGGATAATAATACCTAACTTAACCCGTATCTGTACTCACATATGAACGTTGAACGAATTTGGGGCGTTATTTTAAATTTGCACAAGGGCGCCAAAAGTGCTAGGCGCGGGCCTGAATTCCAATAAATGCAGACGACATGTAAACTAAGAACTCGCATTTACTTACCTTTGAGAAAATCGCCGATGTTTATATTTATAATTGATGTCGTCAATAAATGAAAAATACCTGTATATTTAACAGGGTGAGTCAACGACAGAATAAAGTTCATTTTCGCCTCTATCTTAAGAATTAGATTCGAAATACCAAAGTTGTAGAGACCATTGAGGTGCACATTTTAAATTGTGCTGGAGTATACGGGATGGTCCAAAAAAACGTGACGAATATAACTTGGGTTTTTTAAATAAATCACCTTATATATTGTATTATTTTCTGATTCCCCACAAAATTCTACGCTAATTTTGTAAATGTCATATGTCTAAATTCAATGGTTTTTGAAATATTGACGTTTAAAATATGGTATTTTCAGACTTTGACAGGCTGTAACATTGAAACGGTTGATCTTAAAAAAAAATTATTTTTACCTCTATATTCTTTTTCTAAAGAAACCAACTTCTGATTTACCATAGTGAACCAAAAAACCGGTTTTGTTGTAAGGAACTTTTAAATAGAGAATAAAAAATTAAGATCGGGAAGTGAAACCCATTTCTCTCTAAGTTAAACCGTTTCAATGTTACAGCCTGTCAAAGTTTAAAAATGCCATATTTTAAACGTCAATATCTCACAAACTATTAAATTTAGACATATAATAAAAAATAAGCGTAGAATTTAGTGGGGAATTGGAAAATAATACAGTGAATAGGGTGTTCCATATAAAAAACCTAAGTTATATTCGCCAGGTTTTTTTTTGTCACCCGCATACTCCAATATAATTTTAAAATGTGCACCTCAATGATCTCTACAACTTTTGCATTTCGAATTTTTAACTCTATCGTTGACTCACCCTGTATATATCAATACTGTTCCAGCTTATACGATGTTTAAACTACTGATTCATACATACAAATTTTATTTATGTACAGACACCAGAAAAAAAAGTTTTTTATTGGGATATTAACAAGACTGATTTCCTTGTATTATTTATTTATCTTGTAATGATATCCACAATTCCATAATTATCTTATTTTAATGCACGTACTTATTTACCTACAATAACTAGTTTCACCGCACTTAACCCAACTACTTTTAGCTAATATTATTGTTGATCTTATCGGTAAATTTAGAAAATGGGGTTTAGGATTTTTCCGTCAATAATAAAAGTAGGTAAACAAACTTTTGCAAAAACATCTTTAAAAGCTTGAGATTATGGGCATGATAATTTTTAAATCCAACCAGTAAGGAGTAGTATTAAATAAATCATTAATAATATTTTTAAGAAAATATTTAAATGTTACATTGTTCATTCAGTAAACTGGATGACCCTATAATCTCTTACGCGATAACAATATTTCAGACGTATTTTAAATTCAGTTTCCTTAGACATTATTGAAATCAATATTTTTGCATTATCTTTTGTGGATTTGTATAGGTTTTATATACCTAATATACTGTTGGTTGGAAAATCCAATCAATACAGCCAAAAAAAACTATACCCCAATGACGACCGAGTAAGAACCGGAATTTTACAAATACCTTTTTTCAAAAAACTAAAAAAAAATACTTAAATTCATTTAAAAAACTATTAATCAAATACGGTCAGGGTCTGGGTTGACGTGACTTTTGAATGCTTGCCTTGTGGCGTGCTTTAAATAATAGAAATCCAGTAGCCATTGTACATTTTTCTCTCTTAAATATTAAATGTACTTTTTTACCCTACTTTCCCCAAAATTAATTTTAAACGACGACGGGGAAGAATCTTTTATTCAGTTTCCTGTTAATTTGTTACTTTAACTGAAAACTACTTAGTAAAATTTAATAAATGGTAAAACTAAATCTTACTTTAGTTCATATCAATAAGTATTAATAATGAAACGGAACCAACCACACCTGTTTATTTTAAGTACTTATCGAGTTTATCAATAATATTTCTAAAAATTATTAAAGCTTTGATATTGATAATAATTTGAAAAGCTTATTCTCAACACTGCCATATGATGATGGTTCTCAGCTTTCATGGATTGGATGGATTAAGTGACGGATGAAGGTTCCCAATGAAATGAAATTCCATTTTTAAATAGGTTTAGTTAAGGATTTTGTATCTTTGGTAAACCTGGTATCTCCAAATCATTAATATTTAATGATTTTCAATAATTAAGTAACTGTTTTCTAAATATGCCCAAGCCGTTCATTTAAAAAACATAATTAAATTAGAGAGTCATTAGCATCGTTATTGTCAATTAATAATGCCTGTAGTCTGTTTCCCAATATAATGATGATTATTTGTATTGATGCAGTTATAAAGTAATTGCATTTGAGCCTCTTTTCTTTTATGCCATTACGAACTAATATTTATTTATTAATGATTTATCATCTGAGATCATTACTGATTTACGAGTCATGGAATTAAAACTTAAATAAAAAAATCTGCAAAAAAAAGTTGTAAAACCTCAATGAACAAGAATTATACAGTAACGTATTTCTGTTCAATGACCTTATACTGATTGGCACAACAATAGTAGACCAGTCTCAAGGATAATAATGATAAAATATAGTATATAGGACTCATGCGAGTCTGGCACTACGCCTACCTATATTCTGCATTTTACTACATGCTGATTTCAAGGACCTTTTTTTTACTGAGTTATTTTGAATTGCATGAAGATTTTAATAAACAATTAACTAACCAGACAACTTTAAAACTGCAACGTTAGGTTAGGTTAGGTTAGGTAAGAGTGGCAGACCCTTGGTTCTGACCAAACGGTCTCACGTAGTCCTGATTAGGTCCGTTGTGATACCACACGTGTTCCGTAGAACCCACCTTCATCAGATCACTGATGGTTTATGCGACGTAACCGCGGAAGGATTTTAACAACTCATTCAAACCAGCCACTACGGTTCAGAAATCTGCTCAGCCGTCCAAGTTGTAAGTTGTTTAGTTCCTCCAGGCTATCGAAAGATGATTCACCCAGAGTAGTGAACCTCCTTCTTGCGAGGCCAGGGCATTCACACAGAAAATGTTGAATACTTTCTTCCTCTTCCTCATCTCTGCAGCTTCTGCAGAAGTCGTTAGTGGGTATTTGCATACGTTCGGCATGTCTACCGAAGAGGCAATGTCCGGTAACAACCGCAGTAATATTTCTCACGTCTTTTCGACTGTGTCTCAATAGCTCTGCGGTTCTCTTTTTATCGAATGTGGGCCACAGTTGCCTGGATGTACTACAGGTTGTCAACCCTGTCCATCTGTTCTGTGCAAGCTGCTTGGCCGTGTAGTCAATCTCCTCTTTGACCAATCCCAGTGGTTTGTTCACTGTATTGTCTGCTAGATCAGCTGGCATGCCTGCGCCCTCTCTTGCGAGCGCATCGGCAGCCTCGTTGCCATCTATTTTGGAGTGTCCAGGAACCCAGCACAGAATAACCCGATGTTGGTTGCCAAGTGTGCATAGATTGTTGCGGCATCGCTTTACGAGCTTTGATTTGACGCTGCTGGAACAGATTGCCTTAATCGCCGCCTGACTATCACTGAAGATGGTGATTGACGAGGCTACTCCCAAGCCAAGGTGTTCTTGCAGGATATTGACCGCCTTCTCTACTGCCAGTACTTCCGCTTGAAAAATACTACAATAGTTGGGGAGTCTATACGATTTCTGTATTTGTAAACTTTCGGAAAAGACCCCGGCTCCCACACCAACGTCCATCTTTGAACCGTCTGTGAAGATTGCGTGATCTGTTTTCGTTATATTCTGATTGCCTTCCCACTCTTCCCTACTCGGAATGAGTATAGAATACCTTCTATCGAAGCATGTTATTGGGACAGAGTAATCAGTCGGGTCTCGTAGATTATTCCCCGGGTGAATCTTTAGTATACTGCTGTGCCCGTAGTTAGTTTCCTTCCAGAATTTCGACTCTTTTAGTCGCAGGGCACTTTTTGCAGCTATACTTTTTCCATAGATATCCAAGGGGGGTATATATAACATGACCTCTAGCGCCGCTGTCGGGGTTGACTTAAGGGCTCCGGTTATTCCTAAACAAGCTGCCCTTTGTATCTTTGTTATTGACTTAGTGTGCACTGCTTTTTCCAAAGCGGTCCACCAAACCAGGACCCCGTATATTAATATAGGTCTTATAATAGCTGTATAGATCCAGTGTACTATGTGGGGTTTTAGTCCCCAGCAACGTTAAGGATATTCACAGGTATTGATAGTTGACATTCTAAGTGCATTACAGATATCTGAATTAAGTAAAATTATGTTAAAATTGTATCTATCAATATTATATTGTCCAAATACATTTCCATTGATGAACATTATTTTAGATAGGTACTTTATCAAACAATAATTAACTAATCAGATAACTTGGACGATGACATGCGTGACATTGGCAGAAAAAAATTAAGTATCACAATCAAAGTGGCACGATTGGCTTAATTCCTAATTAACGAATCAGGCAATTTTTAACCACGGCAGTGGCTCCAGGGTGAGTTACTGGCTTCGACCGTGGCGGTCCGGGTTCGATCCCCGGAATGGATATACGCCTAATAAAAAAACTATGCCCTGAACTTAAGTGGAAGTCGCTACAATATTATTTACTTTTTGCATCAACGTTGATGTACGCGTACATCTCTTTGTGTCTGTCGCCCGTTTTTTATTGTTACCGGCTTAAGGCTGTGAATTGTGCGAATTATCAGTGACGTAAAACAGGTAACAGCGCGGTGCAAGCTCCAATCGCATTACAAATTTTACGCGGTTATTTCAAATAATAGATAATTAAAACAGAGTTTTTCTTATTGGAACGTATTTCTTTTTTTTTTTTTGTGGATAAAATTTTATCATTTTTTTATATTTATTATATTATACAAGAACCTTTCAGGGGAGGGAATCCAGACCTCCTGCCCCCCCCCCCCCCCGTTCTCCCCCGAAGTACGCTACGGGATAAAATTAAGCTAACCAGGTCAGTATGATTGTGAGAAAATTATTTCTGCCAATGTCATATACCTATGTCACAGTCAGACTTGCTGGGTAGAAGTTAAAAAAGTTTACACAACCCGATATTAGTCTGGTACTATCAAAATTTCATAATTAAAAAATTTATATTAGTTATTTTTATGATATTACTAGAATATGATAATTTAAGCAATCCTACACTATAGTCAACAAAATTTATCTTATTACAATATCTCAGATATCTACATTTACCCACCCAAAATCCTATATAATATTTAAATGTTGTGTTTATATAAGAATATTTTAACAACACGGAATTTTCCATTCACATACCAAAAAATAAATCAACTGTCACCCCCATGTCTTCAAAGGGACATTGTCATGGAGTTAAAAAGTTCTACCTACTTTGGGTTCAGATAGGAAATGGTGGATCTAAATAGTGAATAGGCCCACTTGATTTATTTTTATCACGTTCGGTTTCAGATTTCTATTAAGGCAATTTAGGTCTACTAATATACAGTGTGTCATAATAGTGCAACAAAATAAAATAACTCAGTTGTAAGTAGTTAAAGATACAAAAGATTTGTGCGGAACTCAAATTGGCTGCTGTAATTATTTAAAAAATATAAAGGAGTTCAATAATTAAAATCTACGCAAAGTTCTATTTTACATTTTGTATTTTAGGTCGTTATTAGGTATACAGGGTGCTACAAATTCGTGTGCGTTCAAGGGGATCTCGAAAACGGGAAGAGATACGAAGAGGATTAAATTGAGGCAAAGTTGCGTATTTTGCGACTTAATAATTAAAATAATTTAAAAAATGAAATTATTCAGAATGCTTTCGGCTTTAAATTTTAATATTTAAAGAACGACGGATCAGTGCAAAAATGTGGCAACCGTTTTTGGAGATAAACTAATGTTTGTCTCCATTTTCGATCGATTTCAGACACAAGATATTGTATTATTTAATGCAATAAAAGACGGCGCGCTCCAAAGTCACGTCGGTTCTTACGTAACGAATGAATCATAGTGCTCCTATCTATTCGGATTTCTTTAAATGTTGAAATTCAAAGCTTTCGGTGATATCCGAAAAAAACAGAAATTTCCATTTTTGGTTTTTAATTTTTTGCGCTTTCATTTTTGACTTGGGAAAAAAATAAAAACCACTTTTTCATAGCCGTTTTTCATGTTCTACAAGGTGGCATTATTGGTTTGCAAATTTGACGTTTCGTTCTTTTGTTACCAACCTCATTTCAATAGTTTTTAAATACGGACCTGGAATTTTAAATACAGTTTTAGGGATTTCAGGCGCGTTGATCTCAATACTAAAATTTCTATTCTCATATTTCGCAGCGCTGCGCTTCGCTTAAGTGCGTGACAATCTTAATACTTCTTTTAGTAAGTACAACAAGTAACTGTGACAGTCATCTAAGGTCGTTAAATTTTATTAAACGTATATTATCCTTCAAAAACTATTTATAGAATATGTAAACTTTTAATTAGAAGGCATCCTGTTTTAAAAATAAAATAATTTTCAAAACAAGAGAAAAAGATAAAAGTAGGCTTACATTTAAATAAGGTGATATTACTTTCGTCAAGTAAAATTAATCCCTGGACTTAGAATATATTTTGGGAACTTAAGAGCTTGTAGATAAAGATAGGCTCTCCTTTATTTATAGAAAGTTCATTCACCGTTCACGTGCAAAAAGGTCAGAAAGGTGTTAGGAATTAATTTGTCAAACTTATTTAAATTAATAATATAAGTTATTTTATTCTTATACTTACTTATTATTAGGGTATTATTATTTAATATGGCAAGGGCCTGTCGACATATTAAGCACCGGTTCCCGCAGATCACCGAAGTCAAGCGGTGTCGAGCGCGGTTAGTACTTGGGCGGGTGACCGCTTGGGAACACGGCGTGCTCTTGCCTCAGGGAAGAGTGTAAAATGAATTGACACCTAGCCATCCTATTCACGCCGGACAGGCCGGATGAGATCGGATATCTCGTAGGATGAAGGTGCCGTTTCACACTCCCCAGTCGGTAGATCACATTTGTGGTCGATGACCGGTTCAAGATGGCCTACGTAGTCGGCGAACCGTAAAAAAAAAAAAAAAAAAAAAAAATATTTAATATTATACTTGATAATTAAATTAAATTGATACAGTTTCGTGGTTTGAACCAATAATACCATAATGGGCTATGATCGAATTTATCATTTTAATTAGAATCCATTGAATTTGAAAATATCTCTCAATAATGAGGCTCTTCCTTGAATGTGACTTGAGTTTTTCTTGATTTGAAAATATAAAATAAGACGAGATGTACGATGTACATAATCAAGTTATTATATTAATCGAGTAATTCTTTTATCTACCAGTGCCAGTGGCGTGACCAATTATAATTTGTTTCGATAACTTAAATAGAAAAAAAAACATATTAGAAATAAGGCACTAATGTCTATTTATTTTCAATTGGCACAAAATTCAAACACATACACACGGACACTTGCCTCAATAGGGTCGTATTTAAAAATTTATAATACTATACGTCGTATGCACTATTTTAAAGAAGACACCGTAAGACAAGATACTCTCGGAGTGCCAAGGTGCACGGCACGAGATGCTATAAAGCGATGGATTAGGAATGAACACAAAATCCACTGGAGCAACAGACAGGGATTACACCACAGCAAAAGCTTCATAGGGGATCCAGACCCAAGACGAAACAGCTGCTTTAAATGAATAGGAACCAGCTGAGAACCATTACAGGAATTCTGACAGGACACATGGCTGTCAAGAACCATCTGCACAGAATGCAACTGTACAATGGAGACCTTGACTGCAGACTATGCGGACAAGTCAGGGAAACTGTAGAGCACATAGTTTGCCATTACGAGTCACTAGATCGGAAGAGACAACAAATACTCGGGCAACCAAAACTGGAACCAGAGGACATCCTTACCCTCTCCCCAGTTGACCTACACAAACTAGTGCAAGGAACTAGGATCACGGAGTGGTAACAACCAAACAGAATGAGCACAATGGGCCAAACCTGGCCTAAGTGCATCCGGCGCACGGACGGGCCCTCGGAAAACAAAAAGACAAGGTATTTCTAAATATGACCTTGTTTAGGTCAAAGTTCCACATGTTGCATCAATTTTGTGCCAGTTGGAAGTAAATAAACTAGAGACTCGCAACAGCGCGTCGCATAAAGAGCCGCCCTAGCCGCCCCAATGATTGCTTGGATTTGTTGTGACGTAGGTAAGAGGCGTCGCGTGTTTTATTTGGAGATCGTACTTTGTTTAACTATTTTATCAGTAAATAATTCCAGAATTTAAAAACTGGAACAGTAGAAACTGAATTTTTCTCGGCGTTAAATCAAAATTTAATGAAAGACCCAGTAGTTTCTGCGTATGTCTAAATGTAGTGTTTCTATGGTGGCTAGAGGGTAGATGAAACTTGGAAAAAGGATTACAAAAATTAATAACACAAAGCCTATTTTCTCCTGCATTACTACAATGTAGTGTAAGTATCTTTCCATATTCATAGAGCATAAACTTGGCACATTATTACCATTACTAACCACACCATTATTCTTTACATAAAATGGGATTTATTTATTAATTTATTCAAAATGAGATATTTAGTTCGATGACATTAGTAAAAATTTTTACATATTTACATCATTAGTTTTGACATCACGCTATTTCTGCGTGTTTTAATTTAAATATATGCAAAATGTTATTTTCGGCTTTCTAATATTAGCCCACAGTATTTTTAAATATCTATCATTTCGTTTATCGTGGGTTCTAGTATGTCCCCGTTATATTTACAATTTCAGAAAAATTTTACACTAATCTTACGTGTAATACCTAAAATATCAACTAAAATAGAGAGTTTTTAAGCTTCTCTATGAATTCATATGCGAGTTGCGTAGTGATCGATTGCTTGTAAGTACTAGGGCTGGACACTTTTGATATGTCAATCGATTTTTTATTATATTTAGAAAATTAATTAAAAAAGTAGATTATTCTTAAGAATCGAATAATCGGAATAATCGATTACCTAATCCAAATAATAGACTACACGATTTTGTTATATTGTTATATTATGTATAGGGTTGTTAAAAAAAACGGTCTTTTGTTTTTATATAATAACTTTTTTATTTGTGGTTTATTTTTATTAATTTATATCTTGTATGAAAGAGGATGGTTCAAGAAAGACCGCTGACCTCATATTTTTGACATTTGTTAAAAAACAAAATGGCGAACACACCAGCACTTGGTTCAACTTTAAAACTGGCTGTAATTTTTTTGAATAGCATTTTATACCTTTACATGCAAGATTCTGAAATTTTAAACATTTCTGAATAGAATAAGAGGTCGTACATGCAAATATATTAAATAATAGCCGAGGTATGATAAAATAAAGACATGTAGGTATGTTTTAATATATTTCGATTTTTCTTTCGTTATTTTTTGAAATCAAGTTGGCGAAGACAAAAATCTCCTATTTTTGTTTACCCTTGCTATTTGCGGTTTTTTGGCAGTTGCAAAATTCCACTTATTTTGATTACTTATCAAATTGTTTACAATGGTCATATCTAATGACGAAATTTTTTTTATAAACACTAATTTTAAGTAGATTGACAGTGAAAGTTTAGGAAATTTTCTTACTGTAAATTATAAGAAAAGCACAATTTACCACTTCGTCAAAAAATGTCTCCTAACGCAGTCCATTGCAAGACGCGAAGGAAATAATTTGATAATCAAAAGAAGTGAAATTTCCCAACTCACAAAAAAACGTAACTAGCAAGGACAACCATAAAATAAGCGATGTTTATCATCACCGACTTAGTTTTGAAAAGTAACGAAAGAAACGACGGTAGAGTTTTGAACTTGCATTGTTTTTATTTGTTTTAAATCACTACGTTTCAACTGGTAAGCATCTCCAGTCGTCTTCAGATGAATACACATACAGTATGCGAACTAAGACGACTGGAGATGCTTACCCGTTAAAACGTAGTGATTTAAAACAAATGAAGACAATGCAAGTCCAAAACTCTACTGCCGGTTAAGAATCGTCATTGTCTGCAAACCTTTAAACAGATATATGACTTTATTTTGTCATACCTCAGCTATTTTTTAGCATATTTGCATGAGCGACCTCTTGTTCTGTTCAGAAATGTTGAAGACTTTAGAATCTTGCACGTAAAAGTATACTTACAGTGCTATTTAAAAAAGTTTCGGCAAGTTTTAAACTTTAATCAAGTTTAGGTGTGTCCGCCATTATGTTTTTCAAAAAATATCAAAAATATTTCATTATATTCATCTTCTCCCAAACAAGATAAAAACCAATAAAATAGGTCCATAAATAATAAAGTTAGTGTATAAAAACAAAATTTCTGGTTTTTTAAACAACCCTATTTGTTATAATATAATTATAATAACCCCTAATTATATTATATTATAACCATTATCTGTGCTTTTTATAAAATATAAACTTGTTCATGAAAAAACCTCGAGATCATGGTAATAAAAACTTTACTAGGTAGTTTGGTGGAAAACTGCTAAATCATTCTATTTTTGTAGAACGGACTCGGGCGCCCCGGCGCCACCTACATTGAGCGTGATATTGTAACTGATGTTACAACGATCTAAATAATCTTGGAATTATTCCACTGATTACTAAAATAATGTCACAGACATCAATTATCTTAAAATAGAAATATTTTTCAACTTACTTATAATAGTTATTGTCTGGATCAAATAAGCAAACATGGAAACAGACGTACTTGAAATTTTATCTTTACTATTTTTATGGCTATGACATCTACCATGTAAATACTTAACTTAGGCACCTGTTAATTTCGTGTTGATATTAGCCAGTTCTTGCCAAGCAATAAAATCCCGCTAAACGATATTACAAAGGAAAATTTCTCTGAAACTACGAACACGATTGGGTTAAAACCTGTTTGCGGAATTTTTTTTGGCTGGCAAAAACTGGCTATTTTCTTATTCAAATTCCGATATTTCACTCGAGGGAGATATACAGAGTGATTAGATAACGTAAGTCGTAAATAAACATTACCAGATTATGTGCTGATGAACTATTCGGTAAGGGTGGTTATTATTTCAAATGTACATTGTTTTCATTTTAATTTATCCCTCTTTGAAAAGGCTGTAAAATACTTATTGATTTGAGATTTAAGCTGAAAAGTTAAATAATTATTGACATAACTTTATTTTTAAATGATACACCACTTTAAAAATGATTTGGTATTTTCTACTAATTTTTATTTGGTTTCGTGTTTACGTTACCCAAAATAACTATTTTTGGTTAGGAAAACTCTTGGTTATATTTACCAAAATATAATGCCATTGGTAGCCATAATTCTACCTTTACATATTAGTTGTAAAAACTAAAAGGTATGGTTTAAAAGCAGGCGTAGTATTATGTAAAAATTGCTTTAGATACCCATATATAAAATTTTATTTTGACAACTAAAATTTGTAGGTTGGGTTGGCTTATGTTATTAGTTAGTTCAACACTGCAATAACGGCAATTTTTTTTGGTTGTATGGATTATTTTTTGGGTTGAGTGCGATTTCAGAAAAAAAAATGTGCGGTGCAATTTGCAAGTGCAAGTAAATGGTGGATTTAAACGAGAGAAATTGCATCAGTTGATTAAAAAGTATAAAGCTGCAGAAAAAGCAAAGAAAAAAATTGATCCCCTATTCAAAAACACCGTTCTCTGCAAGTGGCGATTGACGGGTTTCTCTCAGACACCTCCACCATCAATGCCGGTGTTCCCCAAGGGTCCATATTGTCGCCTACCCTCTTTTTACTGTATATTAACGACCTTCTAGTGAAAACCCAAAATCCAATTTATAGCTTTGCTGATGACAGCACACTTGTCTTATCTTTTACCTTGACTCCCTAAACATCCGCTGCCGATGCACATCTTCGCAGGCAGCATGAAGTATTGCGCCTCAACAATGACCTGGAAGAAATTTTGGCTTGGGGTGACAGTAACCAAGTCGAATTTAATGCTAAGAAAACCCAGGCAGCAGTCTTCTCCAAAAAGGTTATCATTGCAGAACCGGATATAGTCATGGCAGGACACGCAATTCCCCTGGCACCGTCTATTAATTTGCTGGGGGTCAATCTGGGAGGTAATATGTCTTGGCATAATCACGTTGCCGCAATTGCCAAGGCAGCTGCACAGAAACTTGGTGTACTTTTCCGCACCAAAAGGTTGTACACACCTCATCAACTTTTGACACGCTACAAAGCCCAGATTCGACCATCATTAGAATATTGCTCTCATGTCTGGAGCTCTGCACCCAAGCACACCCTTCGGCTACTGGATTCCATTTAAAGGAGAGCCGTTCGTCTAATCGGCGACCCCGAGCTGACCAAGACCCTCGATAGTCTGGAGCATCGAAGACAGGTTGGTGATTTGGCTCTCTTTTACAGATATTTCCATGGCAGGTGTTCGACTGACATTGCCCACTTGATTCCACCTAGAGCAATGCAAAACAGAAATACACGGCGAACCACTGCCGCTCATCCATATGTTGTTCAGCTTAGTACTCCTCGAACTTCATTGTTCAAGAATTCTTTCATCTGGAGAACGTCATCTTTGTGGAATGATCTTAAGGTTAGAACCATCACTTCCGTCTGTCGTATGTACTGGCATGCGATGCTACCTATGTATATTAAAGTGGCATACACAATTTGTGTTTAAAACGGCCCCCTAAAAAATTAGCGGCTAACGGCAAGCCAGGGCTCCTTGGGGGCTACAAAATTGGGTCATTCTTAGCAATCGACCTAGGACCAAATTTCCGGTGAAGCCATTCTATCACCTCGCGAGTGTAATGTGCTAAACAGCAATTACAGGAGATTTTCTAACAGACTGAAGAACTAAAACTGTTGCAGCATTGCTACTTCTTCTTGTTCTTCTTCTATTTATTCTACAACTGCTTCTTTTTCTATTTCTTTCTCTTTTTCCTTTTTCTTTTTTTTTTCTTCTTCAATTTTAGAGATTTTAAAGGTTACATTTATATTTTCATTAGAGCAGTATTTTGTACATTGCCTTAA
This sequence comes from Polydrusus cervinus, assembly GCA_935413205.1. Taxonomy (NCBI): domain Eukaryota; kingdom Metazoa; phylum Arthropoda; class Insecta; order Coleoptera; family Curculionidae; genus Polydrusus; species Polydrusus cervinus. Next base: position 43,390,191 of record OW284513.1, on the reverse strand, counting down.
TGCCCTGTATTTACTTTTGTTTCTTTTGAACTTTTGGAAGACTCCATCAGCGCACACAAGGAGGGGGGGGGGGATTGGGTATCTCTGGTCTAGACGTTTCCCATTAGTGTCTTATATTATTTAAAAATAAATAAAAACTTCCCTTTGCTCTCACACAGCAGTATGCAAATATGAAAAAGTATTAAAATAATACACTTTAAAAAAAAGCCGCTTTAGTAATTTCTTATACCCATTGGAATGCAGTTGAAATCTTTTGAAATTATAATTAAACTAGAGACATAAACGGCTTCTAAAGTAAAAACCTGTCGATTTGCATCGCCCCTCGATGGGAATAAAGGAATAGCGCACCGTCGCCACTTACAGAAAATATTCCTACGTCATGGGTGTTCACCGACTCTGCCCTAAAATGATCTCAATTTTATTTATTTTTATACATAGGCAACATAACAACACTTAAAGTCTTTTTCCACCAATATACTAAAAATGAATAATTTTAGAAAACCGTACATGTTTCGGATGTAGCGACATTCATCATCAGGGTTAAATAGAATAACAGTAGAAGGTAAATTAGTGAATGGTACTTTAATAAAGCTTCAAAGTTGCATTAGGACATGTTTATTTATTAACATTTTATAAGTTGAAATTGATGAAAGCAATATGAAGCTGAAGATTAAAGTAATGTTTGGTAACATAAAAATAATTATCCATGTTCAGAGAATAAAATAAATGTTGAAGTAGAAAAGGTTGCATAGTACTGTAAGGAGGAATGAAGAAGGAAGACTTATTGAATCATTTTTTATTTTAGTTTCTTCACACAGTTTTCTCTGCTCCACTGTAAAGTAACATCAACGAAATAATCTGATTCAAATTTAGATCAAATTCGGTCTGAATTAATAACCTTAAAATAATCCTGTGAAAGTCGATATTTCTAAACTTTGATTCAAGTATGCCCTGTTGTCTTTATTTGCTCGGTGTATACACATTTAAGGTTCTCGATCCCAATAAGAAATATGGTAAATAGACTTTAGCGCACAAATGTTTAGCCCCGCTAGCAACGTGCTTGGTAACACCAGACTTATGTAGGCAGTCCGATAAATGTTACCATGTGCAACCAATTGCCATTGACTATTAAGGATTTTACGGTATTTACCTTATCGAGATTAGGATATAAGAGCTGCAATATTAGTTTACGCAAGAATTAAATAGAAATATGTTTTTTTTGGAAAAAGTATAGTATTATGTAAAACTACAGAGCACAACCTTTTAGCTAGATCAGATGCAGAAAGACTTAAAAGAACCACTCCTCTGACAGTATACTCTGTAGGGTATTAATTTCCATGAATCTACCTTTGTCCTTCGATTCGAAAGACTCTCTAGCACCGACGCGGTGTTCTTAGCGACTTTTTCATTTGGTCACTACCTCGTCTCTTCTAGAGAAACAACGTCAATGGTTTTTTGCGGTTTAGAGCGACCGCACAAGTCTATCGGTGGCTTACTTTTACACTAAGCCTTTAGGTTAAACTGCAAAACATTAATGCAGTTGGTAACGCACATCACATGCCCATCTAAATACTTTGGTCTGGGATGCTTTCCCTACAATTAGTCGGCCACCAACAGTCTATCGTGTGCAGCAGTCGTTAGGCCAATACACAGATGCTTACTGCTTAGGTCAGATAACTTTTTTTACTGACCTCTTCTATTAGAAATTAAGATGTCTTACAAAGTCCCAACATCTCTTGCCAGCAGGCTGTAGCGGACTCATTCTCATATTATCTACGTGTAACTAAATTAATAGATACTTTTGCGATCGTTTTAAACGTAAAAGACCGTATCTCCTAACATCCGGAGTCAAGTAATAAAAGTGTTTTAAGGTCTATCATTTTTAAAATCCTTCTGCATGATAAAGAATTTTAGTGTTCGCGATTTAATAAGATATTTTCTCGAAATCAAGACTTAATAAAAAAATGTGATTACAAATTGTTTCATAAAATTTTGATAGTTGATTTTAATAAATAGAAGTAAATAATTATGATACTGCCTATATCGTTCATAAATAAACATTATATGACCTCTAATTATTTTATAATTGTATATTTATAGTCATTAATTGTTTAAATCTGGTTAACACCTTATTGTCTCATGTTAGTGAAACTAGATTATTAGTTTAGGGGGCCATCAATGGTATTGGATATTTTCCACTCGCGCATTGAACTTACCCAAAAATAACTAGAGCTTTGGTGATATATTAGTTTATTAAGAGATTCCGAAGCAATTTTGTGTCAAATAACACTAAAATAGGTGGTGTGTCCCACCACTGTGCTGCCATAAGCAGCTTTGAGTTCTCTTTGTTTCGTCGGATCCTAGCTCTACTGATGAGTCATGATATGACGAAACGCGTCTAGGGATGGATCTGGCGAAATAAAGAGAAATTCTTCTTCTGTACTGAAATAGATATTTTAAAACTAATTACAACAGTTCACCGTTCTTACAAAATATTACCTGTAATGTTTAAACAAATAATTACGAATTTGTTATTGCCTACTAAAGGTTGATATGTTGTTGTTGTCATCTAAGTTTCATTAGAAGCAAATGCCCAAAGATGTATGATATATACTAGCTAAAGTAACTGTACAGTGGTACTTGATTATCAACTTTAATTATGTGGTCTCATTCTCCAGTTATTTTTTATTACTGAAAAACGAATTCTAGAAAAATATCAAGTCGTATGAACCATTCCAAGGGCTAAATTACTTGTGCTATAAGTATTATTTAACAAGAATTGTAACAATCATCTGACAGAAAGCACGTTTACTGGACAAGGCCTTACAAGACTACATTGTCAAATTTAGAAGCGCCTTATATGAGGTTTACAAACAAAAATAAAAAAAAGTGCAGTAATTGAAAAACGAAAACAATGTTAAGGAAAAATCTAAACATCCATAGCAATGGTGAAAATAGAAGAATACAAACTTTTTCTTATTTAACAAACAACAGAGAAGTGGATTTACAGATTAAATTTTTGATTTTAGCATAGGATTCTTTTTTCTTTTCTTTGACCGTTCTTTCCTTTTCGGCCTTGGAAGAACCAGGCCACGTGGAAAAATAGGTTTTATTTAATACCTCAATAATAAAAAAATTTCCCATTTGTTGCAAACTTTTCACCGGTCACTGTTTATGGTAAAATTACAACTGAAATAAAAACGTTTATTCGTTCATTGTTGTTTGTTCTGAAATTTAAAACATGCTCTGATGTTTATTTTTAAAATACACATTTTTATTTGCCACAATAAAACTTTGCTCAAATGCTGGGTGATTTTTCCAGCAGACTCTGGTAGACTTATTCTTGAGCGGCGCGGCGGTAGAGTTTTGGACTTGCATTGTCTTTATTTACTTTGAATCGCTACGTTTTAATTGGTTAGTATCTCCAATTGTCTTCAGGGGAATACTAGTATATAGTGAATACAGTATTCACCTTAAGACGACTGGAGATAATCACTAATTGAAACGTTAAGATTCAAAACAAATAAAGACAATGCAAGTCCAAAACTCTTCTGCCGTTCAAGAAACGTTATTGTCTCCAACCTTTAAACAGACACTAGAAAGTTTTTCCAACTATCAGAAAGCGAAATTATCCGAAGTTCCACAAACAATTGGGCAAATATCGGTTTTAAATTCAACATCAAATACCATTATTTCTAGCGAATAAAAAATCATATTTCAGGAGTTAGCGATAAGCAAGAATCCGCTGAACGCTATTTTAAACGCGAATTTCGCTGAAACAACACAAGAAATTTGGTAAAGTCTGTTTTATATTTAACGGCAAATATCATTCTTTCTGGCTAACCTAAATTCAGGTTTTTAGGAGTTAATAAATGCCAAGATATTAGCATTCGAATATTCCAATAGCACTGTTTTATAAGTTGGCCAAAACGGGCTGTTAACGTCTAAAAATTCAATTAGCGGGATATTGCTGGTTGGCAAGAACTGGCCATTCATATTTCTTATATCCGTTAAGTAAATAGAAGCTATTAATATTAACTGGTGCCTATTAAATTCTAATATAGTCACATTGAATTTGATAATTTTATTTTGATTTTGACGAGCCTTGTCACGACTTATTTGACCTTGTTCAATATTAACAAAAAATGAATGATGATGAAAATTTCTACTTTGCATAGTATTCTGAATAATCAACTTACAGTTTAATGGTTTGTATGTTCCTTGATTTTTGGATTAAAATAACCTTTATTATCAAAAATGTATAATATTCTTTTAAAGTAATATATACTTTTAGAGCCCTAAAACAATAAAACAATTATTTCCATTCTACCATAGACTTATTAATACCTATAACTAATTAATTCGTTTATTTAACGGGGTCCAGTTTAATATTTATTATTAATTAAAAAGATAATTATAAACTATTATATTAAAATAAGTCGAATATATGTATAAACCTAATAAAAGTAAACACTATAGTATTTAAATTAAGCAGGAATTAAACTCATATAGCCTATTAAGTTATGCATTATCTTTCAACATGTAACAAAACGGAAAACCTTACGTTTAACAGTACTTATAAAATAGAAATAAATGTGTATAAATAAAATATGTAATAATTAATAATAGCAAAGCGACAATAATAATATATTCTGTGTAATTTCTATTACCACAAATTAATGTTACTACTACATAATTAAAATTTAAAAAACGAATCTAATAAGACAAGTTTTGATTTTAGTGTATTTTTATATACATTTTGTGTTTACACAACAAACAAAAAAAGTCATGTTCACTGGACTAGACTCCCATGTTCATTTATGTTATCGAGGTCACTAAATTCGAATCCCACTTTTGTTTCACACCATCAAATCAATTGGGGTGTGAAACCACCCTATTAGGGGGTAAAACCTGTTTTCTGTTTTTGAAGGATATTTGTCAGAATCACGATAGAGGAGGGGTTTGTATATACTTATACATACTGGGTCTCCTAAAAGTCCCTCATAAAATTATTATCAATTAAAGGAAAAAGATCTAGGAAAAACGCTCGGACCCGTAAATTTTTATTTTTAATTGGGCATTTTTTGACATAAAAAAATATTATACAGGGTCTCTAAACCAAAAAACCGGTTTTAACGGTTTAACATGGTAAATCGGAGGTTGGTTTCTTTGGATAGAGAATAAAAACTAAGATAGGAAGGTGAAAACCATTTTTCTCTAAGATGAACCGTTCCAATGTTACAGCCTGTCAAAGACAAAAAATGCCCTATTTTAAACGTCAATATCTCAAAAACTATTGAATTTAGACATATGACATTTACAACGTAAGCGTAGAATTTTGTGGAGAATCAGAAAATAATATAATATATAGGGTGTTCCATTAAAAAAAATTGTCAAATACGTGACGACAGTTCTATGAGACACCATGTATAATATTTTTTATGTCAAAAATGCACAATTAAAAATAAAAATTTACGGGTCCGAGCGTTTTTCCTAGATCTTTTTCCTTTAATTAAGTCAGGGAATACTAATATAATAATTCTATATTTTCTGTAACACTTAAGCCTTTCTAAATAACCTTAATCAGAATAAAACAAGGTTTTCCGTACAATAATATACATAATGAAAACACTTAACCTATACGCCTTTATCTTAATATTAATAAAACCTTGAATTAAGATCTAAAATATTTAAGATGAACAAATAAAAATGGACTACTAGCATGGGCGTACGAAGGGGATTACGAGGAGGGGCGCTTAACCACTGGCTCGTCATAGATGCCAAAAAAATTATCATTTATTTTTCATATATTTTTTTTGGAAAATGTTTTGTCTTTCTTCTGAACAATCCCCTTTTGGCTTGGCTCTCTCTTCCTTTGAATATATTTATGCTCTAGTCAAATACGACCTTAACAATTTATAATCGCTATTTTTAATTATTTTTTTAAAATATGGTTTTAGTCACCGTATAACTTGCTTATGGTATAACTGCAGCGGTGGCTTAGCGGTGAGTCATTGGCATTCGAACGTGGCGTTCCGAGTTCGATCCTCGGAGTGGGCATATGCACATTAAAAACAAGTATGTCCAAATTTTAGTAGGTTTAAGAATGCAGGGAATAGTATAAAATGTATCATCTTCCAAACCACTCCATTCACGCCGGTAACCAGGCCGGATGAGATCGGATATCTCGTGGGGTGCGGAAGAAGGTACACACTTCCCAATCGGTAGGTCATGCAATCACGCAAGAAACCGAGGGTCAATAGCCCTTAGGGGGGAGTATCGCATGGCTAAGGATCGTGGTTCGGAATCTACGTTAAGCTGCAGGTCCCCTCGGGAATGGCCCTGGCAGTGAACGAAGAGGTAAAAGCCTAATTCGAAAGAAGGTGATGACAACAGCCCCACAAATATTGAGTATTGTAACATTATAAAATAATGAATTTATAATGTTTCTCTTTAATATAATACATGTTCAAATTTTTAATGTTTTTGCAATATATAAAATAGTACTAATACTAAATCAACTACTTTCAAATGAGACTGATATATTAATTAATACGTTTTGATCAAGTTCTACATTTATTAACTACAAAACTAGTATAGCAACATCTTTGAAATAGTCTAGATATTTCTTTCATATAAAATAACTTTGTAATTTTAAAATTCTCTGGTTTATTTGATGTCCTTGATTTTTACAATGCCACTGTAAGCTACTGGGTAAATATGTTCAAACGGTTTATGCATAATCCCTTGTTTCTCCTATAAACTAAAAACCCGATCTAGCATTTCCATTAAAATGTATTTTAAAGCAGAAAATATCACTATCTTCTCTATACATATACCCTAGAAATCCAAAACACCAGAAGATTTAAAATATAATTGGGAAACGAAACTACGGCAACCCTATCAATAACGCATCAAATGAAATAACACATTGTCTTACATATTATACAAAATGCTTGCAAGACAAACTGACATCCACGCAAATCCTAAAACTTTTAAATATACCTGTGGCGGATTTTATTTATTAATTTAAAAAGTTTAATTGGTGTTTGCATGCATAATCTTTACCTGACTGGCTTCTAATAATTATCGATTATAGTTAATATATTTTTTTGGTTTTCAATAAATTCAAAATAAACCTTATTTTTAATATTTTTTTGCTCAGTTACGCTTATTTCATAAAGTTTTTTTAAAAGTTTTAAATTATTTATATATTAGTGCATAAACTAACTCCCTACAGGTTTCTATAAAAATATTATATATTGTTTCTACTTTGAAATTTTTCTTATGGTCCAAAAAATTGTCGTCTGTGGCGCTAGTTGCTCGATTTCAGATCCATTTTGGCCACTCCCAAACTAAATTTCTAGCTACGCCATTGCTATTTATAATACGATATTTTTTTGTGATTGGCCTACCGTTCTTGATTTATTGTTAGTTCTAAGTTTTCACATTTGATGACTATCTTTTGCATTGAGTTTATTCCTACGGATGGCGATACTGGGTTTTCATCATATATTTATTCTTAAAAATATCTCGAAAGCATATTTTATTTTTATTTACCATTATTGAGGTTACCTTCTTGCATATTAGCGATCTAAGGGCTACTTGACTGTCAGCATCTATATGGATCCGCTTATTGAGGTAAGCCCTTTTCCTACGACTACCTATGAAAATAAGAAAAAAAGCGGGGGAATTTAGCTAGAAAGCGCCGTTTATCACACGCGTGTTGAAAAAAAATATCAAGGCTCATTTAATTTAAACATATGGTGCCAATTTGACAGACCACCCCTATTTATTGAAAGGAACAAATTTTAGAAAGCAGTAATTGTAAAGTGTTTAACTTATTTGTATTTGTGTAGTGAAATTTAAAAAATGTTAATAATAAAAAATAAATCGTGCTGAAGAGAGTGTCATATATTAAACAACAAATCTTTATCGGTAACGATAGCGTAGAGAATAAACCCCATAATAAGTAACTTTTTTTTTATAAAAACATTAAATAATTTATAGAATTATTTTGAATTGAAATCTTCCTTGTTGGGTGGATTTTTTAAATTTATGTTTACTGCATCTTTCTTAATTAAATTTAAAATTTTTCATTCTGGTGAATATAGAAGTCAATCCAGGATTAGTTCTTCCTATGATATATAAAATATGAAAAAATGAAAAAGTTAAACTACAAATAAAGGAAAAACCTATTGACAAACTATGTAACCAGATATTAATTGGAACATAATCCTAAGTATGCTTATTTTAACACTAGTGTTGAAATATATTAAGTGCTTTTTTCAACACTAGTGTTTAAATATTTTTTTCCCAAATCGAAAATCTTTTTTAATAATTCTTTGTGGTGGTAGGAAAAATAGTGTGTAGTTATTCTAAAACTCGGATAATTTTCGCACTCGGCTGACGCCTCGTGCTAAATATCTCCTCCTTTGAAAAGTATCACTTTCATCACTTGTTATGTAATATACTATTACCTACCGATACCTTTGGCGAAAGAACTTCATTATTAAAGAAGCACATAAGTGTACGCACATGAGTAAACAGAAGATTTATGATTATTTCAAATATATAAACCAATTGTTGATTGTTGTGATATTATAATAATAATATTTAAAAATAAATAATAACGAAACTAAGACTAATGATCCGATAATAACTTTTTAATAGATATATGAACATAATATGACAGGAAACAATTTAAGTCCATAACCCTTAAGTAGATGCACGATGATTTAACCTTGAATTAACTTCCACATTCAATGCAAGGCAGAATGTATCTATGTCTTTAATCGCATTTGTAAAGGACATTATGTTAAATTAAAAATAATTTTATGGACATATTTGAACCAGTTATATATTTATGGAATTACTAATCAATCATTCAACGACACCATGCATTCTGTGATAGCTGTGATAATTATTAGAATTTTTATGTCGTACGTAACTCATGCAGTTTATGCTTCGGAAAATTTTGAGAGCTATTTATAGCGTTATTACTTATTGTTTAGTTGTATTTCTTTATCCTCATTATTAAAGTATTAATTTTATTTTTCTTATCGCCATCAATAATGCAAAAATAATAATATAATTTATGTACATCCGTGGTTGTTAGATGTAACTAGTTATTAGTCTGATAATGTTATAGTCTAGGACCTGATTTTTCACTGCGCTTTTAATGAAGCCGTCGGATAATTTTCACATTCCCAAATCCCTCCATTAATTTTTCATCATTTGCTTCTGGGATCCTCTTAGAATAATAACAAATTATCCTTAAGCACAAACGTTCCAAATGTAGTGATGCGTTGACAGGAAAATTCTGTGACATTCTTAGGCTTCAATGCCAAAATGACTTTTTCTACGATCGTTCAAAAAATGTCTTTTTGTGTTTGCACTTCTAATGACAGAAGTAGGTCTTTATTGCATACTATGCAATAAAGTAAATTGCCTAGGAAACGTACAATTTGTTTATATATAGTATGTATATCACAAAACAATATGGCGGAATGACGGACGTGTTCCTTCCAAACAATTAAAGTCAAAGGTATCTATGATTCATTGTTAAATTTGAATTACAACTTTTGCACACAAAGCAGAGGTAATACAGAGCAATTTTAAACTTTTTTGTTAAATAAGAAAGCGATCGTAGAAAAAATAGTGCATGTAACATGTGCAAAAAGTGTCTTTATTGCACATGTGCAATAAACATACACTTTTTGCACATGTTACATAAATAACTATTATAGAACTATTGTTGGGTTTCAAAACGATTTTTAACCATAATTAACTAACCAACAATTTTATCGTTGCCATACACGTCGTTGGCCGAAATTATTTTGTCACCATCAAAGTAGCTCGGTTAGCTTGATTGTTGATTTAAAAATCAGGCAACTTGGATTTTTAGTAAATTATGCCTGCCATTATCATTTATGTCACAGTCCAAGTTGCTGGTCTTTAATAAGCATTATTATTAAGACTGATTTAAAGAAAGTGTATACGGATAGTCCCTAAATTAATTTGGAGTGGCAGAACAATGGTTATTTTTTTCTATATTTTATTTTTGTATTTTCCAAAAGATTAAAGTAATAAATTTCCACTTTCGCATTAGGTTTTAAAAGATAAGATAACATATGACTTAGGTATGTCCTAGGTCCAGGTCATACAAATAGAAACAGTTTTTATTCAAGGTTATTTAAGGGAAAGGTCAAATTTTTTCCCACCTCTAATTATTAAACTGTTACAAAATGTATTACACATGCCAACGAAGACCTCACTCATACTTAAATGTATTTTTCAGAAGAAGAGGAATTTTATTGGCTGTAACATATTATTCTCTAATATGTCTGTAGGATCGAATTAATTCTTAAAATTAATAGATTCCTTGTCACTGGACTAAAGAAAGCATGCACACTGCAGTTGCTTTTCTGTGTGCGCAAACTGATAAAATAAATAAAGTGAGGAAAAATAACGCACACAGGATATTCTTTAGGATCACACACTGCGGTGTACGGCGCACTAACCATCAAAGCTCTGATGAAGGTGGGTTCTACGGAAAACGTGTGGTATGATAATGGACCTAATAGTACTACGTAAGACTGTTTAGAGAACTAAAGGTATGCCACTCTAACCTAACCTATCACTTGTGGTTGTGATCTACTAAAAAAAGACTTTTTCCGTATTGTGTGCATTCGTGGAATTTATCTTTAAAAATAGGAAAATTTATTTTTAAAAATCGCAACACTGTGCGGCACTGAACAGTAAGAATATAAAATTTTGCCATATAGTTATATTACTGAAATACCCTACTTTTCTCGCCACTTGCCATGTAGGAGTAGAAAAAACTATTTATTTACGGTTAAGCTCAAAAACCTGACCTATCCATATTGAAAAATATATTTTTCATTCAATGCAGTGTTTAAAAAAATAATATTTTTAATCCAATAATTCAATAAAGTAAAACACTTAATATAAACAATAAAGGTGGCGCCATACTTTAGATAGCCAAATCCCACTTATATTTTTAGTCACGAATTGGCAGCGAACAAAAAATTCCCTTAGCAACCAATAAATTAAAATAAAAAATGTTATTTACCAAAACGTGCACTAAATCTTGCATTGTTTGTTCGAACATTTAATTTTTTGTGTGCAACTTCAACACTTGATGTCGCCGTGTGCTGCTTTCTTGTTATGGTTTACGCCGTTAACTATTAAAATAGTACACCACTTTTCTTTGCTTTCGTTGGATCCTAGCCTTACTGATGGTGATAACACATTTAAAATAATTCCAACAATAAACTTACCAAATTACTTTTAAATTGCGAATGGTAGCGAAAACAAAAAATATTCTGGGAATGCTTAATTTTATTGATAAGTGACAAAAATAGCAGCCCAATTTTATCTTTCGATAAAAAGCATTTTACTTCATAAAATAGTGTTGCCACCTCAAAAATATTTGGTCAAAAAATGTATTTATTTGACCTCTAAAGTAATGAATGTCCTAATTTGCATAATAATTATTGTTTTGGTAAAAAGTTTATTAAATTAATTTTATTTCTAGTATTATTTCAAGGTTTTAAACCAATCTTTTACTGATATCAAAGTAATTCTACGAAGGAGGGAGGCCGTAAAGGGGGTAGTTATTCCTCACTTCCTCCCGTTCTTAAAATAAGACTTTATAATATAATTATAATTTAATTTTAAAAAAATAAACACTTTATTAACATATGTCTCTAAAGAATTACCTCTTCCCAGTTGACTTGCAGGTTGAAGCATTAAACCTCAAGATAGAGTTAGAACTTATATAAAGCGTTCACATGGAAGTTTTCAGAAAAACAGTGCAATTTTACATGACAAATTTTCATGCGGTCGGATTTAGTTAATTAATTTATAATCAAGAAACCAACTTGTAATGCAAAAATCATTCAAATTAAATCATATATTCAGAAGAAATATAGGATCAATAATGTGGCAAATTTTTTTTGTCCAGGAGTTTTTAGTGTTATTGTTCATCAAAAATAAGTGCATCCTGACCAGTTTTAGAAAATTAAGAAACACTGATAATTTTTTGCAGTGTTTTTAAGAAACTGTAATTATATTTTCTGTTTTTTGATTTCTTTGTATGAAAATATAAAAAAAAAAATTCTTCTTGCATCCAACTTAAGATTAATTAATAAGAAACATCAATACTTCTACTCTTTATGTGCCTGGTAACTATAATACTGACCTAATTTTCGATAACATTTGCTCTCAGTCCTTATTTTCAATAAAAAAAACAGTATAAGATTTATGCTTTTATTTCATTATGACACTTATTATATAAGGAATATAATGATTTAAGTCTTGTAGCAGGTAACACACAGGTTTTTGTAATATACTTATAAAAGTTTCTGCAAAATAATTATCGTATACGGTGATCAGCTCAAAACACTAATAAATAGAAACTCTATAACGTGCTAATTGGTTGATGCTGCCGTGACATTAGATGTAGATGCTACGCCACCATCTGTAGTGGCTTGAACTAATTGGGGAGAAAGATAGTAGGGGAAGTCATATTTTATGTTTTAGAAGTGTTTTATTAAAAATCAATAAATGAAATGACAGTTGACGACAACTGGACAATCTAACAACAATATTAAGAGAAACCCTTTAATAATTAAAAAATGCTTATCTGTATTTTCCATTGACCTGGGAAGCCTGTCTTTTTCGTGCCGTGAGGATGATGTTATAAACGTCGAAACGTCGGCATTAAAACTAATTAGTTTTCTTGTTTTATTTGGCTCCTTTCAACAAACTCCCTCCTTTTTTTTTAAATACAGCGTAAAATATATTAATCTAAATTCTCACCCTTAAGAAGACTTTCTTTTACATTGTTAAGCGCGATGTCCGTAAAATCAATAAAAAATATCAACGCATTACAGAAAATCTGCAACTTATCTTGCAGCTGCAAGTGGTTTAGAATGTTGCTTATTCTTCTCTCCCTAAGTTTTATGGCAAAAGTCTATTATTTTTGCATCTGTAAATCCTGTGTAATCTCACTAGCTTCCTGCAAGACCGATCACAAAACGGGATGTTTAAGAAATGGAGCAATGGGATTGGTTACCATTGACCTAATGTATTTTGTTGTTAGCAAATCTCTTTTATATCCTTGTAATGACCGACATTTTTTGTAGGAAATGACAAGTCACACTAATGACAAATGACTGCTGCTAAATTTGTATATGATCCTGGTTTCATACCCGTGGTAATTAGTACTCCCAGCCACCGCCCGCCAAATCAACCACATCATTTTGACTTCCTGGCAAACTTTCACTTTTTCCGTTCGCTATATTTCATAATTCCTGACCTATCTTTCAATTTTAACGTTGTCTATAGCTTATTTTTTCAGAGTACTCATAATTGATACATGTAACTAGTGACGCCTAAATTAGAAAAGGAGAGAAATTATGCTTATGCAGGTCTGACTGAGCGATAACGCAACAACCAGACTAACAAGTAGACCAAACAAATTTAAGTCATCGAAGTTTCATCAGCCGGTCGCGTGATAAGTAAATGTAGTGTTATTTTAATTTTAAAACATTCGAGTTTATTTTAATCATGCATGCGGTGGACTGGTGGACAGATGATTTGAATGACAAAAACAGGGACGTGTGCGAAATATATTTTTTGTGGCTAACAACGTTAAATGATTTAACGAGTATTTACTTAAGTATTTTACTTAATGTGAGATCAAGATTTATGGCATTATGGTTATTCGTTTTAAAAATAGTACATGAAGGTTTTTTTGTTTTCACTTACCTTCTGTGGCCAGGTTTTTATTAGAGCTCATTGGTGACAGTTGTAGCATTACATACGCCTTAGCACAAAACAGCTTTTAAACTACTACACTGTAAAAAATGATGGTCAAATAAAAAAAAAATAACCAATAATTTTTTTGTTTTTGTTGTCGAACAAGCAAGAGATGGCGCTAAGGGCTATATACAACCCAAGAACGTTGATATCATAGGCTTAAGTATAAAAACTTTCGTTTGGTATGGTATGAACACCTACCCTGTGTTGACGAGAACAAGATACATAATACGAAATCGGTCTGCATGTGGTGACATGCTAACAATAGTAAAGTTTTACTTCAGGTGGTTCGAAATTTATTTTTGATGCATTTCTTAAGAAATGAGTTAATTTTACCACCAATATTTACCCTATAAAAAGTGTACTTTTACAAAGAAATTGTGTACTATTACTATATAAATACTCTACAAAATTACATGAAATCTACGGAAATTTCTTTTCCAATTAATAATGTAAAATTCTTACAGTATATCCTGTGGTAATAAATTGCCAACGATAAATAGTGTAATTATTTTTAACAGTGTAGGATGGAGCAGCATAGGCGGTCCCACACTTTTTTTTACCTTCACCCGAACTTTTATCACAGGTATAGTAGGTATGGTATACATATTATATGAAAATTATAACCTTCCTGTAACGGTTGATATTTTCATAAATCACAACTCAAATACCTCCTTCTCCTCCAGTTCTTTAAGCCGCGCACTGCCCCTGGGATCGATATACAAGATTGTGGGACAATATAACCATTTTTTATTGCCTGTCAAATAGATTGAATTGAATGAATTATTTTAGAATTTAATTAAAAATTAAATTTTGAAATTTTTAAAAAAAATTTTAAGACACAAAAAGAATGTTTTTTTTTAAAACTTTATTTTTCATTAAATTCTAAAACAATAATTTATCCATAATCTATTTGAGCATGCCACAAATTCCTTTAAATACCACATATTACTGTAGACAACTACTTAGAAGAAACAATTAATTTATTCGAAATGGGTTAACCAACAAAAAAGTTTGCAAGAAAGAAGTACAATTTAATTTACTCACAAAGTGGGAAGCATTTAAGATTTATATTAAAATATGTGTATCATGACAATTTAAGTTGTGGAATTTATTAAAATATATATGTGTATCGTTATATTTTAAATTGTGAAAAATTTTTTTTTTCAAGACGAAATTCCTTAGTAGGTTTATTTTTCTTATTACTCTTACATAACTCATATAAAACGAAAATATATTTTACCTTGAAGCAACTTTGAAAAATAGTCTTATCTAAGAAGGAAAGGATATATTTATGATTCTTATACTATTACTGTTACAAAACTGTGTACTTTAATGGCCTTGTATCTATTAATTAAAATATTAGGAAAAAATATATTAAAATAAAAGGTATTTCATTACAAATACATTTCTCCATTCAAGACTCTTTAAAATTAGCTACAACGTATATTTATTAATGAATAGTAAAAATAATCGTTATCAATAAGAAATAGAGATATTTTCTGTTTACAAACACATACATTTATTTTTCCTATCCTTAACTAAATTAAGAATTAATATTCTTTTGTTAATGAGCTTATAGTTCAAAACTTTTCCTGACATTGGCGCCTAGTCTTAGGCGCACTAATTACCTAATTATAATCTTTAATATTATACTAATTAGCCAAAGTTTTTTGAGGTCAATTAAATATCACCTTATTTGTTGATGATTGGTGTCTTCATATGTTGCAAAATTTGTGGTAATTTTGCATTTATTGTGAACGTGAAAACAGGTTAAAAATAAATATAGATTATTTTCAGACATTTGATGGTGACCAAGCATATTATATTAAAAAGGACGGGTTAGTTTTTAAAATAAAGTAATTTATCTTATTTATAATTTACTCCTTTTTGCACGTTGAACTACCAACTCATCTGTTCTGTCAAAAATTTTGGAAAAAATTATAAATATAAAATTAACGCTATTTGTAAAAAGTCAAAATTTACTTGTTGATAATCAATATGGTTTCCGCAAGTCTACAGATATTGAAGTTTCTACTACGGATGTTATTATTAATATTCAATTGAATCTAGATAATCATCAAAAATGAAGCATTTTATCTTATCTTTAGACTTGTGTAAAGCATTTTCCACTGTAAACGATGACATATTATTAATTAAATTATTTGATATCGACATAATAGGAAACATTTGTCGTTAGTTTGAAAGTTATATTAAAAATCGGAAACAAGGCATTAAAATAGGAAGTAATATTAGTTCCTATAAAACAATTACCTTTAAAGTATCGCAGAGTTCCATTCTAGGACCAGCATTATTTCTTATTTATATAAATTCTATTTAAAAATTATTATATGGACAAATTAAACTTATTGCCGATGAACAATTATTTATTGTGCAAAAAATATTACGGATGGTCAATTGCATATCAAAAATGATTTAAAAATTATATTTAACTTGTTAGAATCTTATAAACTAACTCTAAATTTCAATAATTCTTCTTTTATGTACATTACCAAACACAGACTAATTTTAATTGGAAAAATATTAATTACACTGATCATATATAATTTTTAGGTTTATATCAAAGTTTAAGTTGGAGAAAATACGTAGAACGTATTAGAACTTCTATTTCTCTATTAGTAGGAATATTCTTTAAAATACGTCATTATAAATCCTTAAATTATTTTAAAAAATATTTATTATGCGTTAATATATTCTAAAATTTAGTATCTTATTTCAATTTTGGGTTTAGCAAATTCAAGTGAAAATAAATTTATAAACTTTTGTACTTAAAACCAATAATAATTTTATACAGGCCAAATAAATACTTAGATATAAAGAACTTAAAAATTTGCATATTTTTATTCTTTTCTTTAATTTTAAAACAAAAAATTTCTAACATAACCTTTAAAATTTTTCATGATATACAACACATCCATGACACTCGACAAACTAACTTTTTAAGAAACTCCAAGATAAATAAACAGTAATTTTGGTTATATGTATAGTGGATTAATATTATATAACAATTTACCTGAACACATAAAAACAATAAGAAAACTAACCTTATTTAAATTTCATACAAAAAAATATTTATTAAGATAATAAGTATCAGATTTTTTAGAAAAGGTCATATTTTTTTTGTATAATTATTTTATTAAATTATTTTTTGATTACTAAGTTAGAATATTATTGCTTTATACTATTATTAAAGTTAGTTAGGTTGAAAGAAAAGAGAAATGTATAGGCGTCTTTTTGCATCTTGCTAAGGCTTTCGACACAGTGTCGCATAAAAAACTGCTTAGTGTGCTGAAGCACTGAACACACATTCTTTTTTACACTTATTTGCTAACCTCTTAGGTTGAATGAAAATTTTGTTTATTGCGCTTTTGATTTATTATACCGATTGCTCGTGATCTAGGTGCAATAAATAATAATTTGAACTGAATTTAAAAAAATGTTATTTCTATTGTGCATTGAAATTGTTACGGGAATTGAATAAATCTTTGAATTTTTGAGTTAAATTTAATCCCTGTAATTAACTTGTATAGTTGGTTGGAAGTAAATATGAAAAGAGATAATGGCTAATGAGTAACCTAAAAAATTGATTATGTTCTATTTGTAGCCAATTTTAGATAATTGTTAAATAACTGTAGATTGAATTCGGACTATCATTGGTGGGAAGTTATTTTATCAAAGGTATTTTAATTGTAAAGAGATTTGAAGTTTGAATCACCACAAGATCCCACATTTCGCTATATCTTAAAGCGGAAAATTATTATTTAACTCAGTTACTCACCATTTATCTTTTAATTATAATTTTTATTATAACGTTCATTTAGAATTTGTAAATTTTTATAGTGAATATTAATTTTTACGTATTTCCATGATCTCTTTGTGGGAATTATAAATACATACAATATTCTTATACATTTTACCTTTGACTAATATTTACTATAAAGTTTTAACCCCCATTTGGGCTTGGTAAATGTTTTTCTACTGCGGCGCTTTTCTCACTTATGGTGTATTAGGTGGTGGTCCCCCCAAATAAAATTCTCATAAGGGCACCCATCATGGCTCTACAAATTTAAATAAAAAAAAAAATATTTGTCAATTATTAAATATTTTTTTATATAAAGATCGGCAAATTTTTGTTTAAAATTATTTTATATCTTTATTTCAACCATAAGCCCTATAAGTTGGTGAAAATGAACCCTTTTTTAAAAATATGTACTACTATAATTTTTAACTTGTTGGCGTGCAGATATTAACAGCGAACAGCGAAGGAGTTCCCAACACACATGCATTATTGTTAAAACAAAATCTATGTCTTACATAATTTTCACCCAGGCTGACTGAAATACATGTATATTAATAATAAAACAACAATTTTTTTAAGTAGAAAAAAACAAGTTTAACCTAAATAGTGCGTTTGTTTTTTGCAAAACGATAATATTAACAAATTATATTTACAAATAAATGCCGTTCTAATTTAGTTGTATAACATCCTACCACAGTGCCGTTATCTCTAATGTTAACGCCACGAAAAACAATATTTATGAGATTAAGAGATTTTAAATTTATTATACTTGCATGATAAAAAATACTAGTAAATAAACTCATGTTATACAAATTTATATTTCTTGAGGTAGAACTGTAAATAACGAATATCAATAATAATAATTTTACCGTTTAAAAATGCTTTATGGAAGCAAAGATATATTATCTAGAAAATTTAGCTTTTGTATTCGCTTTTCTAGTCCCATATTAATTAGGTACTGTTCCTATGTCTATAGTCCCTTTCTTAATATTATGGGAGAAAATAGAATTCAAGGAGTATAAAATACCTGCTGTCGCTTTATTTGTTTACTTCATAAACATAATCATATCTCAGAGTTACTAGTTAAGCTAAAATGACTCCACACGAATAATACTTAAAGAAAACTTCAATTTGGAGCTTTCGTAGACAAAATTTTTCTTTCGGCATCCCTCTCTTTCTTGAGTACCAGGCTTGTTCCGAAAAGTTATACGCATCAGAGAGAAATGCTCTTTCACACTCTCTTCAGCATCCCAAAGCATAAGACTGCTTTATTTAGGATTTGCTTCAGCTCAGGCCATTCTCTTATATAATAGACTATGTCGGGTTGCATCAAGACTTTTAACATTTATTAACTAACAAGCAACTTTAATGGTGATATACATGATATTGACAGAAATAACTTACACACAATCAAAGCGCCTCTGCAACATTGCAACTCCGTAGGATAAGAGGAAGTGGTTTTTGGGTTTGTTTTGGTTTTTGTTCGGTGTTTTTTACCATATATTTGCGATGAAAAAAAAAGAAGAAAAAGCAGACGAAGAAGAAGAATAAGAAGAGGAAAAGGAAGATGAAGAAGAGGAAGAAAAAGAGGAAGAAAGAAGAAAGAGAAAAGGAGGAAACCAGGACCGGGTACTATCTCGAAAGATTTTTTAACGCGTTGAATCGCTCTAGTTACTAAATCATTCCTAAAACAAAGCTTTTGCTGGTCTTTCCGTTGTTTAATTATAATCAAGATAAATATTTGTTAACATATTGTAAAACTATTATATTGACACAATTCAATTGAACAAATACAAATTGTTATTTACCAAAGATATAAAATTCGATTACAAATATTATTATAATAAAGTAGGTATTGTAGTGAACTTATCAAGTGATGTTGTCGTGCTACGAGTAGGTACTTGATAATATTATATTGAATAGAAAAAGTATTATGTTTTACGTCAAAGCGTCTCCTGATTGCCCATTCTAGGATTTAAAATACCGCTTGCCTACACGAACCATCGTCATGACAGGAAAATAACATAAATGAATGCGATAATATTGTAATTAAAAAATAATTTCAGGTAGTTACCAATTTGGTAATCATAGAATAAGGTGAAAACTTTTTCTCTCCGATCATTAAATCATCATAACTAAATATAATGTATATTAATTTATATGAAATACGGTAGTGATGATAAATTTTAAATTGATTGACCAATATTTGGTGGTACTCCATTTCCAATTACGTATTTTTAAGTAAAAACGCCACTTTTTATTTTAATTTCCACTTTATTTGAACAAGGTAAAAATTATACAATTATAAAGTATAAGTTAAATCTGGGAATTTTACCATTCACAGGGAAAATTTTCGCTACCCATCACTAGTTAAGATATAAGCTACACATCGATGAACCCGTTTCAAGCCGGGACATACATATCACTGGTATTTTGTATGTGTACGCAAGTGAACTTCCTTTAATCAGGTTCTATGAATGAAAGTATGTAATGTAGGTGGTAGACAAGCAAAACATTTTTTCTTTGCTGCTCTGGTTACGATAAGAAAAGCTCGTATATTAACTTCGGGCGGTCTGTAGACACATCTTGATATCCTTTTGCAATGGACGGATAGTAAAAAATTGTTTTAACATTCCATTTTATCAGTTCAAAGAACATAATGTATTGTCTGACATTGTTATCACCTTTCGGATCATCTTTAATATTGTCAATTCAAAGCCAAGTGGTGATGTTAGATAGCGTTTGTTACGGAACTTTCTTCTATTTTTTTTAACCAATTATTTTCTGTAGTTACTAAGCCTTGTAATAAGTATTTCGATTGTAAGAAGTACATATGTATATAAAAAATATTGTTTGGATTGTTAATGAAATATTGATAATTTGCCTCTTTGTTATATTACAGGACAGTCTATGACACCGACTACAAAACTAGTCTACCTACTCCTTTTGATGCATAATTCGGGATAGGCTATAAACCAACTTTTGTTGAAAAATTGCATGTCACTTCTGAATAATAATAATAATAATAATAATAATAATAATAATATTAATAATAATAATAATAATAATAATAATAATAATAATAATAATAATAATAATAATAATAATAATAATAATAATAAACTTCTTTATTTTAAATTGTAAATACAAAAAACATTATATGAAATGAATTCGCGCAGCTTAATTGTTGCTTAAATCCGATGTGATTTTGCCAAATTTTCGGTCAAATCACAACGGATTTTGTAAAATGGGTAGTAAATTGTAATTTTTTTCACAAAAGTTATGCAACATTTACGTTTAAAAATATATTGCCTAATGACAGGTTTTATATTATCACAAAATAATTTACAATTTAATAGAGCAAAAACTTTTAAAAAATTTGGTCTCGTGATAACATTAACATTTTTTTTATCAAATTTTAACTATTTTGTTAGAAAAACAAAGTTTACAAAAATTTAGTAGATATAATTTTTTACTTTTTTTTAAATAGTTTGCTATTATACATGGTTTTTATTCTGTGAAATATAACTATATTTTATAATAATTTTATTTATATTAATTACTTAATTATGTAATAATTAATACAAAATATTGTCGTATGAATAAAAAAGATAAATCTCTTTCTATATTTGTACGCGAAAAAAGTACAATTTTACGTTTGGATGCTACCAATGATAAATCTATATTTATCTATTTTCTTTACCTTGAGACGAGGCTTTACTTTAATGATACAGGTAACTTAATAGGAAGGTCGCACTAGTTTTATGACAGGTACATAATGAAATCATTTTAAATTGTTACTTATAGTAGATAATTTCTTCAATAATAGTTAATATATAATTTTTAGTAAAAAAAAATATTTTACAGGGAATTTTAGCAGTGGCTCGTTTTTAGCACGAGGTAAATTGCTTTTTTTTTTTAAAAGAAAGGGTCTTTATATAACTATAATACTAACGAACGCGTATTTACTTTAATTTCTTGTAGATAGAAAATTTGAACGAAAGGACTTACAGTAAACAATTTCTCATCAAAAATTTCATAGTCAAATCCCCCTTCCCCACGGAAATTTCTGTACAAAACCGAATCCCTCAATTTTGGGTAGGCACCCATGTTTTTAGGGTGGGCCAGCTCCCACCCTACCCCCTTACCCCTGGCGCCGCCACTGCTACCTAGCGGTTTATTTTTAGATTGTTTTTAGTTCTCAATGATCTTGTTAATTTTGTTTTTCATTTGCTGACCTGAGCTAATAAATGCCTGACTAGATCAAACGGCGCAGTTATTTCCTTTAGTACATTAAGCTTACACTGAAGAAATGTATGGCAACTGTTTACTTAGTAAAGACCTTATCTATTTATATTGTTTCTGGCGTCTTCTCGAAAATTGACATTTCTATATATAAATAACATTGGTTCATTAAATATTACTTTAGTTTAATTAGAGACAACATGGGACAAAGCAAAGAAAAGAAGGATGAAAGGTTAGTCTGAATAAGTCGATGAATCGTGTGAGAACGTTAATGAATATACTGGCGGTTAAGTGGTTAAATACTGGTTTTGTGTAGGTTTTTTTTTGAAAGAAAAGTGTTAAGAGTACTTGTTAAGTGGTGGTGAATATACGATGAGACCTAAACGATTTTTAGTAAGTGTCCTTTACAACAGTAAATTACAGGGTAATAAGCATATTTCCCTAGTAAGATGTACTGAATGTACAACTCAAAAGGGACAACGTATCTTGAAAACCGTTAATTCTACAGCTTTCGTATTTTTTATAAGGAAAGTGATCTAGAGAAATTATAAATTATTTTTAAATTTCAACTAAAAAACGAAGGTTTCTCCTTAATATGTCTAGTTTTTTTTTCCTTCCGAGGGTTCGTCCATGTGCCGGATCTACCTTGGCCAGTTTGGTATATTGTGCGCACTCTGTTTGATTCTCACACCCGCTTAGTGATGCCAGTTCTTGTATTTGTTTGTGTAGATCAACCGGAGAGAGAGTCAGGATGTCCTCTGATTCCAGTTTTGGTTGCCAGAGTATTTTATGCCTCTTTCGATCTAGCGACTCGCAATGGCAAACTTTGTGCTGTACCGTTTCCCTGAACTGTCCGCACAATCTGCAGTTAACGTCCTCCTTACCTAGAGGTGATGCATTCTGTGCAGGTGATCCTTTACAGCCATGTGTCCGGTCAGAATTCCCGTAGTAGGTTAGGTTGGGTTAGGTAAGAGTGGCAGACCCTTGATTCTGACCAAACAGTTTCACGTAGTCCTAATTAGGTCCGTTGTGATACCACACGTGTTCCATAGAACCCACCTTCATCAGATTTCTGATGGTTAGTGCGACGTAACCGCGGAAGGATTTTAACAACTCATTCAAACCAGCCACTACTGTTCAGAAATCTGCTCAGCCGTCCAAGTTGTAAGTTGCTTAGTTCCTCCAGGCTATCGAAAGATGGTTCACCCAGAGTAGTGAACCTCCTTCTTGCGAGGCCAGGGCATTCACACAGAAAATGTTGAATACTTTCTTCCTCTTCCTCATCTCTGCAACTTCTGCAGAAGTCGTTAGTGGGTATTTGCATACGTTCGGCATGTCTACCGAAGAGGCAATGGCCGGTAACAACCGCAGTAATATTTCTCACGTCTTTTCGACTGTGTCTCAATAGCTCTGCGGTTCTCTTTTTATCGAATGTGGGCCACAGTTGCCTGGATGTACTACAGGTTGTCAACCCTGTCCATCTGTTTTGTGCAAGCTGCTTGGCCGTGTAGTCAATCTCCTCTTTGACCAATCTCAGTGGTTTGTTCACTGTATTGTCTGCTAGATCAGCTGGCATGCCTGCGCCCTCTCTTGCGAGCGCATCGGCTAATTCCGGTACTTAAACCTTATTAAAAAATGTATTTGTTTTAATGTTGAAAAATTTACTAGCAACTTTGTTTAAGCACTTGCTGCAGCTCCTCAAATAAAGGAGTGGCGGTTTTCACTGACTTCTGATTAAGTTGTCCTTTTAACTATGTAAAATCTGACATCTGGTTCATTAAAAATAGGTGACTTCTTTAATAAAACTTTAAATGCGCAAGAAAAAAATGCATTTAAGTTGTTTTTCCCTACTTCTAACTTTTCCGTTTCTTTTCTTGTTTTCTCCTTTGGAGATGCCCGTTGTGCGCCTTATTCTACTTTCTCATAAACTATGGCCTTGTTTCTCATAACTACTTAAAATATAATTTATTATGGGAAATATTTTTGAGGTTTTCATTAAAAATTATTCTAAAATGTTATAAACAAATCATAGTTAGGTACTTATAGGAGACTCCGAAATTAAATGAAATTCCTTAAAAAATTTATTTGGTAGCCAATTTATGTTTATATAATTATCACTACTGTACTACATACGCTTTTAGTTTTGAACTACAACTTTATTTTTCAGATTCAGTTGAATATATAAATAGTTTGTGCCATGCCTGAAAAATTATTTAAATTAACAAGGTTAATACCATCGATAAATAGAAATGCTAAAAAATACCATCGCTATTCATGATTTGCAAAACCTGTATTTTGTTTTCCTTACATTGTTTAGGATTAAGTTTTATTCTTACTTAATAACCCATATTATTATGACCTAACCGAAATTGACATTAGGAAAACAACCCTGACTTTTTGGTGAACTTTTGATTAGGAATAATATTTGATCAAAAAAAAAAAGATAGCTTGGGTAATGATAAAAAATAATATCTTTTACAAAAATAGCAGGTAAATCCAATAATTGTTTTATGCCATACTTCTTTAAGTCTAACTATTTAATATGTTCTAAATATGTCGATGTTGGTTTTAAACTATATAAATAAAAAAATATTATATATAACTATTAAATTACGTGAACATTTATGTTAGTTTAGATCGAAAAGTAATCTGTCGTGCTTGCATCCCTGACACATTCAGTATGTAAATTTAATACTACTTAATTTATTTTAATAAATTACCTCAATATCGCTACAAAATCATATATGTACATAAATAATATTTTATTTCTAAGGACGGAATAAATAACAAAACGAATATTTGTTACCATATTATATTACTGGTAGAGATGTCAGTGTTTAGTACTTTAAAGTATTCGTTGCCAATAATTACTCGGGTAAAAGTAATTATTTAAAATATTAATTATTTTAAATACTTTGATTATACCTAATTAGGTACCTATTACTGCAATTTGCAGTTAAAAATGCCAGGTTTGTTAATGGAATTACTGTACTCTAAACAAATATATACCTATAAAGTAAAAAATATATATAAGAATAGGTCGTCTGGTCGTCAAATCTAAGGCTAATAATTGTTCTCGCGGAGAGCAACAGTTCCGCACAAATGCACTTCCAAAAAGAGGTCGCCAAATGTAAGGCAACTGTGTGTTTCCCCGTAGCCCGATACGGCAGCATCTAACTACATTAATTTCAACAAATAGTTGCTTTGGGTTTATCCAGTAATGAGTACTCGAGTGATGAACTTTTTTGACAGCTTTAATGAAATTTAGACTTTAAACTATATTTGGTTCTAAAAAGTCAAGACAAGCGGGCACGCATTTCAAAATTTAGAAAAAAAAGTTATAATGTCGAATTTAAATTTTTACCTATAATTTGAAATGTTATAATCTTATAATCTCTAGTGGATAACCACTAATAAAAAAAAGTCTGATTATATTTGATGAGATATGTCTGAGACTATTTTCTAATATTAGTACTTGGATATTTTTAGAAGCTATTTTAGTGCATCGTTAGTTATCTAAACATAAATTAAATTTGTAGGATTACTGAATTACAATGACGTCTATTCTGTCTCCTTTTGTAATCCTGACTATAATCATTACTTAGAATATCCCACATAAATGTATACATTTTTGTTACTAATAAAATACCTATTTTTGGCTTTGTCAGTACATGTACATACAGATTTTAGAAAACGGACTACATAATTATTCTTAGCTATAGTTATTTAAGAAAACGCCGAGAGATTTAATTCCTAAAGTCAATCACATAATATTAATTAATTTAGGTTTAATATAGTTAATATAGAGTTTTATTTGTTACAGATTATATCCAGTGTGCCCAATGATCGATTTCGAGATGTTCCTGCCTCACAGCCCTCCAGTTTTCAGTCACAGTCCACCAACCAGCTTCCTGAGCGACTTTGCCTCATTGCGTTTAAGTCCTCAGCTACAGCGAGCAACCAGTTGTCGGCAAATGCAACATACTTATACCAATTTCAACAACTACAGAACAACTTATGCACAGCTAACTTCGCCAAAACGACCTTGCTTGGTTATTCGACCAAACGATGAATCTTCCTGCAGTTCTGGAGATGAAGATCCAGCGAGCCCAACCAAGTTAAAAAAGAAAGTCGTCTTCGCGGATGATAAAGGAATGTCGTTGACGCATGTCCGGGTTATGACGGAGCCTTCCAACGTACCTCCGTTATGGAGTATGAGATTTCTCGCTGAGGTTACTCAAGGAGTCACCGCTGAACCTGAGGTTCAGACAGAACCTTGGGAGATAACGTTCGCGCAGCCAGCCTCAGACTATGTGCTGTTTAGAAAGAAATTGGATAACAGCAACGTGTCGTTGGAAAATGTAATTGTAAAAGAAGGTGAAGATCAAGTCGTTGGAACAGTTAAGGTAAAAAATCTTGCTTTTACCAAAGAAGTTTTTGTTCGATTCACCAGCGACTCTTGGAAGACCCATGAAGATGCTTTCTGTAACTATGTGCCGAATAATATTGCCACTGGATCAACTTACGTCGTCTTTGACACGTTTTCGTTTAAAATTAATCTTCCACCCAAATCAAGAAGACTAGAATTTTGTGTTTGCTATAATTGTGATCAAAAAGAATACTGGGATAGTAATGATGGCAAAAACTACGTAATCATAAAGAAGTCGTTAGCACCAATTCATAGGTCGCTTTCGGATAATTCTATATTACATAAGAGAGATAATGACAGGTTGAGTTTAAACAAAAGTAATCTACAGAAATGTACTGATGCCTCGCAAGCAAAATTAAATTCTTGGTCACAGTTTGCCAGCTGGTCTCATTTGGAAAACACTTCACCATATTGGTAAAGTCCAGAAGCATGTCAGATGAGAGATGCAACCTATGGATTAGATAAAGAGTAAGTACCTCTGGTTATTTATTTATGATAAAGAATGATGTCAAATCGTCACTATACAGTAGCGAACATAAGTATAGAAATATTTTCTTTATATTAGGTTTTCTCAAATTTCTTTTTGTTCATGATCTTCTGTAATAATATATAATTTCTTATTTTTAAATTAAAACAGTAGACTATGTACAAAAATAACACAAAACTAAGTAACAAAAGTATGGAAACATCAGGGTTTATGAACTAAAGGGAATATTAGAAACATTTTTTGGGTGACTCTCCACAGAAAAGGAAAATAAAATTTTTTTTAATTAATAAAAACCACTGCTTTGTTATACAAAATAGAATAAAAGTGTTGTATAAGATATTGTCAGTGACTTTTATCACATATAGGGAAAAGGGGGGGGGGGCATTGTTCCTTTTCCAATACGGTCTTGACCCGTTCGTAGGGGCAAAACCGTAAAAGTGTATTATTTTTGGATGTTTTCAATCGGTAGAATTAATGTTAATGTTTGGTATTTATATTATGGTAGAATATTAGTTTACTTAGCTACCCGGTTCTGCCCCTCACTCCCCTACTAAAATTTGTCTCAAACCTAATCTATCTTAAGAAATTGTATATTTGTTAAAAATAGAATTATTTCAAATCTATGATGACATTTTTAAAATACTTTTTTTGGTTATTTTGTTTTAACAAAGTGGCATCGCATGCCATCTTTTATGTTTATTTTCTAATTTATTATATTCTATAAAATCCCTAAAAATATTGACTTTTGAGTCGATTTCAAAAATAATATTTTTATTTGGCGGTTGAAATGGTTGGGAATGGTTAGCAGCTGCAGAAATTTTACTGACGATTTCCAACCATTTCGACCCCCAAATATGAGTCAGTATGGTCACTAATTATACCAATTTAAAATAATATTTTTCCTCTTATATTCTCACTATGAACTTCATTAAATTTTCATGAAATTATATATTACCATATACAGGGTGATTCCTAAGTTAATACTTCTTTTTTAGCTGTTAGGCATTAAAGTAAACAACATTTTCAAATACCTTTTTAAAAAAACTTAAAAAAAGGCAAGATACAGAAGTAAAAAATCTAAGTGCGGGCCTGGTCAGTTATTTGGCAATCCGCTGCGGTGTATTTTTCTGAAACAAGTTAATTACGGTGAGTGTCGTAAAAAAAACATCGTTTAAGTTAGGCAGGATCGTTTTTGATCCATAGTGTAATAAATAAATGTAAGTATGCCATATTTTTGAGTTTTTTGAAAAAAGGTATTTGAAAATGTTGTTTATTTTAATGTCTTCTATACACAGCTAAAAAAGAAGTATCAACTTAAGAATCACCCTGTATATTATACATTAGAAACAATAAATAAATAGAGTATGTGGGCTCTTTACTTTTCATAATAATATGGACATTTTAATAACTCCCCTTGCCTAAATTAAATATATAACGCCTTCTCCTTCCTTACACTTATAATATATTAGATTAAAACTAGTTGCAAAATAATTTTCATGTCTTATGTGTTTTGTTTTATCTAAATTAGATTATTAGAAATAATTCGAGGTATTTAATTTCCTTTAAGGACAAACAGTAGTCGATGGGTCATCACAAACAAATAATGCATTTCCATCACATCGTGCATATTGTGCCTGTGTCTGGCGATAGCAATAAAATGTTTTTTTTTATATAGAAAATGTTATAAAAACGAATTTGACGAGAATTAAGGGGAGCGGCGTCAGTGGAGATTTTTAAAATAAGATCCGCGCATTTTTTGTAATTTTAATGAAAAATAAGAAATTAACATGAATAGACGCTATATTTATATTTTTATGTTCTGCATGGTGCATAATATAATTTGAACCTGTATAATTAAAATTTTAAAATAAACTTTCAATTTTTTTTTGAAAAAAAAATAAGGTATCGTGTGCCAAACTAGAAGTTCTTGTGAATTTTTATATTAATTTTTCAAGTAAACAAACCAGGAAACGATGCCGCGTTCCACGCTGGTATGGCAGGCTTTTAATATCAAATCCGTGTGAAAAGTATTTTATAAAATTATTACAGAACCAAATCGTCTCAGTACGACACTGTTATGATATTATCACTTTACAAAGCCGATGATTGTTGTTAATTGATTTTTCTTTATTTTTAGTTGTCTCGAACGTCCCGCCGTGAATTCAAAGTTGCCAAACACACAATGCCACATTGTCGCATTGAAAATGACTGAATAAATCCAAAAGAGCGGTGTGAAGAAATACTCCAAGAAGGAAAATGTTTTAATTTTCTTTCCGTTTTAATATTGATGTAGAATGATGAAATTAAGAAAGAAAATAAACTTCTAGGTCCTCACTAGATCTGTGATAAAAAGTTTATGAAATTATAAGAATTTGTAGTGATGATAGTTATTTTTTGAGTGCCAAAAGTAAAAGGAGGGCGTGTCATTGTATACTACAAGCGAAATTGCTTGCCTTATAAGCAAGAGATTTTGTATTTCTGTAAAAAGTACCTATTTTAAAAAGACTGATATTTTAGTTGTGAATAATTTTAAGTGATAACGCTTACCTGTAAATATATTTTAAAAATCTTTTTTTATGAAACTGATTATATATATTTAAGCTCTACCTATATATTTATTATATTGTACAACTGCTTAACTGTTTTAAGTTAGTGGACGTTTTTTACCAATCAGGTTTTCTTTAAAATGTTACAAATTATTATATTTATATTGTGCAGTTGCTTTATCAATAATTTTCCTATTAATTCTGTATTATAAGTTTTGTGTTTGATAGGGAGCACATTATGCAAGAAACAAATAATACAGATGATGAAGATGCCCTATTTTAAACGAAGTTTGAAACACACAAAATTAATGAGACTAATATAGGATAATATACTCGTTTATTAACGTATCATAATTTATTTTATCATAAAGAAATTACCACCTAGCTTATTATGTCCTTATAAAATAATACGGTATTATGAAATTTTGGTAGAATATATGGCTGCCTTGGGCGCCCATTTGCAGTATTCAAATGTGTGACTGTCACTTCCGGTTGGACCGGAAGTGCACACAACTTTGGTATTTTAAACGGAACATCCTGGGTTTCTTTATAGATATACATTCTACGAAGAATTCTTAGCATAGAACAGGTATCATATCCTACACCTTTCTTAGACAGTTTCCGAGAAAAAAGATTTGGAAATTGTCAAATTAGCCACACATTTTATTGTTTTTACAAAAACAAAAGAATAAGTGAAATTATTTTTTACGTTTGTTTAGATATTCTGTATGAATGAGCCACAACTATTTCCCTTCCGGTTGTGCTGCAAAATTTGACATTCATTCAAACACCAATAATTTTAATGGCATTTGCCCTTAAAGGCTATTGATTATGTCATATCATAAGAAACTACAGAGTGTGTGGGTTTTTATTGAATAAATCGTTTAATTGGTTATTCAGAATGAAAAAACCGCAGAGTGCTATTAAATTAGATTGGGGAAACTGTATATAGGGGGGAAAATGCAACCCTTAGGGTTTTTTGAGTATATCTCGAAAACGAAGCAAAATTTGTGGGTATTTTATAGGAAAATTTTTGTTGAGAATTAGATTTTCTATCGAAACGGCGTAATTAAAAAAATTACAAATCTATTCAGTTTAAATAAATATATTTTAAAAAATTTAACAAAAAAGTGCAAAAAATTAAATATTTTATTTTTTTTACTTTTATGCAAATAACTTTTTTTTGAGCAGAGATAGGTATAGGCATTGCTTCATAAAAAACTCAGGATATTAAATTTCCTCCTCAAAAAAAAGTTATTTGCATAAAAGTAAAAAAAAAATAAAATATTTAGTTTTTTGCACTTTTTTGTCAAATTGTTTTTAATATAATTTGAACTAAATAGACTTGTAAATTTTTTAATTACGCCATTTCGATAGAAAATCTAACTCTCTACAAAATGTTTCCTATAAAATACCCACAAATTTTGCTTCGTTTTCGAGATTTACTCAAAAAACCATAAGGCTTGCATCCCCCCCCCCCCTATCACCAGTTTTCCGCCTCTAATGTAATAGCACTTTGCGGTTTTTTCATTCTGAATAACCAATTAAACGATTTATGCCATAAAAACCACACACTCTGTAGTTTCTTATTACCCTGCATTTTAGGACATAATCAATAGCTTATTATAAGCAACAATTGATGTAAATTAGTTCATAGTTTTATCTAAGTAGCTATAGATTCCCGCCGACCTGTTTAATATTTTCAACTGTTTTACGACGTTGTTATTATCATCCATAGTTATCTAGATAAAACTATGAATAAACTAACATAAATTGTTGCTTGTTGGATAATATAACTAAACTTTTAATTGTTTATATCTTAAAAACTAATAAGTTTAGACATAGGGAAGAATAAATAATTTTTTTTTAGAAAAGTATGATAATCTTTAAAATTTTGAGAGAGAAAGAGATTTAAAAGAGGTAATGCTATTACAATTATTGGAAACATTTGTGTTTAAATGTCAAATTTTGCAACACTTCCTGTTAAACCGGAAGTAAAATAGTTGTGACTCATTCATGCGGAATACCTACGAAAAAAAATATTATATTGTTTACTTATTTTTTTTTTTGTAAAATCAATACAATGTGTGGTTAGTTTGACAATTTCCAACGCCATTTTCTCGGATATGGTATAGAATTTGATTTATTCTTAGAATTTATCGTAGAATGCCTATTTAAAAAAACTTAGGGTGTTTTATTTAAAATAAAAAAAAAGTGTATTCTTCCGGTTTAACCGGAAGGGACAGCTAAGCATTTGAATGCTGAAAAGGTGCGCAGAGTGTAACCGTACAACCTACAAAAATTTCATAACAATGTTTTATTTTATAAGGACGTGACAAGCTGGATTGTAATTTCGTTGTCAAGACGTATATATATATATAGCAAAATATTCTGTTGATATACATTTATTCTTAAATAACAAAAGGTTCCCTGGTAGCGACCTAATTTTTTTAAATACTTTTGGCTTAGGATTTAATTGAGAACATATTTAATATTTTTTCTTTTAGTGGAAAATGAAATACTTTTATATACACAATAACATTTTTGTATTTCTATGCTTATTGTACAAAAAAATTAAGTTTTTCATAACGCAATACTTATTTACTATAGAAGCGAAAACTTTTATTTCGAATGACTTTTTTATGTAATTTTCAAAATTTGATCCATTTATCCTTCTAAATCCCACCCAAGGACACACTGTATTGGTTAATCTACTGGTTGTTACTTTTTATATAGACTGACAAATTGTTTTTGCCTATATTTTGTAGAATTTAGAAAGAGCTCAACACAATTATTATCAAAATATCTCTAGCTCTTAAAAATTACGAGACTATTTAACTTATTTATATACTTAAGTTCCCAGTGTTATGTCCGATTAAAAAAAAAGTCAAATAAGTGTAAACAAAACTATTTAGCTGATGTCGGCTCACGAAGAAATGGTACGCCATATTTGAACCAATATGATTTTGTTTACGCTTAGCGACAATATATTTGACTTTAGATTAGACTTTTGTTTGAATTATAAGCTAAAAACGAAGACCCGGTTTTAATATTAGTCCGCCATAGAATAACTTCACAATTTATGGTTAGGACTGGCTTCTGACGCATTCATAACTTTATTTTTTATTCTTTTACATTTGAATCATTAATACTTTGTTCTCTCTCTTTGTCTCTTTCTCGCTCTCTCTGTTAACCAGATCCTCAAAAAATACATAACTGGTACCTTCTAAAAGTAGTTTTGGTTCTGACTGAAGGAGATTTATAAGAAGTTAAGAAAAGCGGAAAAACACAACAGATTAATTTCTTGTTTATCCACAAGTTAATTAATTAAGATGTTTTGTAACGGAAGTTAAATAGCAATAATTAGCAACAGAAGAACTTTTACTTACTTTTCAAAAATTATTCTTAAATAATAGAAGAGTTTTGAACTTGCATTGTCTTTATTTGTTTTACATCACAACGTTTCAACTGGTAAGTATCTCCAGTCGTCATCAGGTGAATACTGTAGTGTAGTATTTATTATACAGTATTTACCTGAAGACGACTGGAGATACTAACCAGTTGAAACGTAAAACAAATAAAGCAATCCAAATCCAAAACTCATTCAAGAAACATCATTGTTTGTTAATGATTGGCTCTCCAACTATATCCCAAAATATCCTTTAGCTACTAATAATTTATATCAGATACAGGGTTGTTTGACAATTTTTCAAATATATGTTTTATTTTATATTTGAAATTAATGGTGACATTCTGCATCCAGATTTACACCTCAATAAGCTTACATCAAAGAAAGAAATGTGACAACTAGCTAACGTTCGTATCTGTCACATTCCGTCTGATATCACTGTAAGATCCATATACCGTCGGATGCAGAAATGCACCATTAGTGAAGTTTAATACTCTTTAAAAGCCAACATAATTATCATTTTAGTTCCTTAACCTTAAGGCGAAACCATAGGATTTGGTGTAATTTTTATATATAGAACAAAACAGGTGTTGCAACGACTATCGAACAAGAAAAATCAAAAGGTTCAATTAAAATAACATTTAAAAAGTCCAACCTAATAAAATCTTTGGTGGATTAAGTACATAGTATTTCTTTCAAAATATTATCCTTTAGGTTGGAATGTTATTTTAATTGAACCTATTGATTCTTTAAGTTCGACGCTTGTTGCAAGACCTGTTTTTGTTCCTGATTTTTCAAACCTTATTGTCACTTTTCGGCTTTTTCATTAAATATTTTAAAGAATTGGTATCGAAATGTAAAATAATTTTGGGTAAAAATAATTACCTTATAATAAGTTTTGAAAAATATAATTACTACACAACAAACATAAAACCTAAAAAAATTGCACCAATGTTTTTATTTACATCTATAGGTAAGGAATGAGGAATAACATTACAACTAAAGCTATGAAGCATTGTGTGCAAATGTTCTATAGGTTGGATATTAAGAAATTGTAAAAATTTAAATAAATATATAGGCTAATACCCACAATATGGTACTGCACTCTGTTAAATCAAATTGTTTTTAGGTGCTATTAATTTGACTTAAGGTTTATATTTTTTAAGCAACCACTCGTCAAATTCATGAACTACCAACCTGGGTAATAATCCTTATTTTTATATTTTTTTATTATTTTAACTTTGTGTGCAATATTTTTGTTTACTTTTACCAAGATAACTTTCAAAAACTTTAAAGTGTAAAAAATGCAGTCTCTGTCTCTACATTACTCTTTATAAACTGCCTGCTGTAGTTAATCTGGATATGAGTCAAAACTTTTTAGGCTTTAACTTTTTTTTAAATTCACAGTAAAAGTTTTAAAAATTCGAGTTAGGCGACACTGGGCGTATTGAACATTGGATTTTTGAGAATTCAAATATATCAAATTAATAATAATGTTTGTAGTGAAAAAAATTTTAAAGATTTTTTTTTCTTCTAAACACAAAATGACTGAGAAAGGAAATGTCAAAGAAAAATGATAAATTTTTGTTACTGTCCTTGGGATCCCATGGGTTAAACTGGACTAAGAGCTCCTAACAATAATATAAAATACTTATTTAGACCCACATATCTTGAAGAGAGGTAAACCATAGATATTAGGTAATAATTATTTCTGTTGTTCGGAGAAATGTTATTATCCCAAATCACTGCAATTGCTGCTAGTGCCTTATTCCAGTTTAACTGATTGTATAATATATTTTCAATTATTCTGTTAACTGAAATATAAAATTAGGACCGGGCCTTTTTGCTCTTTTCTACTGATTACTATTTAAGTGAGAACAAGTTAGAAGTACTTATAATTTTGTTTAAATTAAGTACCTAAGCAATATTAAAAATTATATCCTTTCTATAAATTAAAAAAAAAATCAATTTTATTGGTAAAGTGCTAGGTGCAATACTGAAATAAGCAAGGGAAAGATATTTAGAGTTTGTGATATTTTTTTAAGAAAAATCTGATTAAAAACTACTTTAAGATTTAGTATAGATATATTACTATTTTGTTTGTAAATTATTATTGTATGACATCTTTTATGATTTTATGTGTTACTATTTTTGTTTAAATATTCTATCGCGTGAAATGCTTTTGTAAGACTACTTTATTTTGTTATCATATAGCTAATAAATATTACTATTATAATTATTACTATTTTATAAAAATGGTGAGGAAGAAACTTGTCTGTTATTCTTACGTACGATTAAAATTTTATAAGTCTTAGAAGTTGTATATGCATTTTGTTATTAAATATTATTAAATATGTTATAATTATTTATGACTGGCTATTTTATTGTTTTTCCTTTTGTTCAAACCAACACCTTTTCTATTTTGTTACTTTATTACGTACAACAAGTATGTTCAGCAAGGGCCTGTCGACATATTAAGCACCGGTTCTTGCAGATCACCGAAGTTAAGCTGTGTCGAGCGCGGTTAGTACTTGGGCGGGTGACCGCTTGGGAACACGGCGTGCTCTTGCCTCAGGGAAGAGTGTAAAATGAATCGACACCTAGCCATCCTATTCACGCCAGACAGGCAGGATGAGATCGGATATCTCGTAGGATGAAGGTGCCGTTTCACACTTCCCAGTCGGTAAACCACATTTGTGGTCGATGACCGGTTCAAGATGGCCTCCGTAGTCGGCGAACCGTAAAAAAAAAAAGACAAGTATGTTCAGTCAATATAGGTAAAAAATCAAAACATTTATCCCAGAGTCATTTTTTTTTCTAAAAAGTGAACAAAATGGCGCGAAAATAAAAGATATAATACCATACCAATACCAATATATTTTTACCGAACAATTCTTATTTTCTGGCCGACCTAACGATTTGTGCACTTTCTTATTTCAAAAATCTTCCGCTTTCCGCACAGTTCTAGACTTTATTATATAATTTAATGCATAAAATGTATAAACAAAATGAACTTGCTTTGTTGGCTAATTGCGATAAGGGGGTTCCAAAACCAATAGACCTTAAAACGTTTACTATACGCAACAAATATAGAAAACTAAATAGTGGAAAATAAAGGTAAGTACACAAAACCGATTAAAACAGACGAAATTATAAAATTTCTAGAAAAGAATTAATTCCAGATTTTACTAAAGGTTTTAAGGTTATGTTATTTCTATAGTATTACCACGTCTTATTCCACATTTAAAGATTTGCAAATATGTAAATTGGCAATTATTTTAAAAAAATTATTATGGTAAAGTTCGCTGTGCAGCGAACTTTAAAAGTTCATATTAATGTACAAAAGCCGTTTTTAACTGTGTAAAACGAATTTTACAGCTATTTTGCTGTACTTCCGGAGTAATAATTCTTACGCCTGCAGGCAACCAATAATACATTTCAGAAAAAAAAACGGACAAACCCCTCTTTCTTCTGTGCATTTTAGCAGAACAATTTAATTTAGGGGTGCCCCAGAATTTTATAAAAATCGATAATTTTTAATAAAATCGATATAATTTCTAGAATATCTTGTAAATTTTTTACAAAGGGTATAAAACATACCCTTTGAGTCACTTAGGGTAGGTACTAGGGATCCCAGAACTCCAAGATCCCTAGTAGGTACCTCAAAACCTCTATCTGGGAAATAAATCCTTTGCATACTTTTTATTTAAACAGCTAAGTATATTTTTAAAAATCAAAGAAAAAACTCACCAGTATAACTTCACTTTATGCTAAACTTGTATAAAGAGCGTCAACTGTTTTCATCTTTTGAAATTAATAAGTTCAGTATACATCAATATTATATATTATTAAGGCTTGTGTAAGCCGAACAGAAGGTGTGCCCCCCCCCCCCCCCACCCTTTATCCGTCGTGACTACGCTACTATGCTTGCCACTTTTGCAATTACTATGTGGGAATCCAGTTAGATAAAAGTAAATGGTTAAATATTATGCCCACTGACTCCATTTTCAAGATTCACTTGGTTTGTTTGAGCACATTGCTACAAAATCTTATTCTATTAATTTTAAGGTAGTACATGATACAGAATAGATTAAGAAGTTCGCCAGAATTGGCTGTTTAACTATTCTAATAATTTTGAAGAAGTAGTCCATTCTTAAAGTGGAGTTAATTTATAGAAATAAATAAAAAAACATAAAGTCTTTCTCCACTGGTTTATTAGAAATAAAATTAGAAGGTGGTAGATACTCTACATGTTTCGGGTGTAGTAACACCCATCATTAGGAAACAAAAAGTAAAGAGAAAATATTCATAAGAGGAACAGACCTAAATGGTGAGTGGTAGTGATCCTCGATGGAGCTCTCATCGAGCCATGGAAAATCACCATTTAGGTCTGTTCCTCTTATGAATATTTTCTCTTTACTTTTTGTTTCCTGATGATGGGTGTTACTACACCCGAAACATGTAGAGTATCTACCACCTTCTAATTTTATTTCTTATAAACCAGTGGAGAAAGACTTTATGTTTTTTTATTTATTTCTATTCTCATAATATTTGATAGTTTTGACTTAACACACTACGGTTATCCATTTAGGGCAGGTTTTATATATTCTCAAAAAATTGTGGAAAAATGACACTATTAAGAAAAGACGTTTAATTAAATTATGGGGATATTTTAAATACAGAATGTTATGGAATTAACGCAATATATTTAAATAGGTGAATCCTTGGGTATATTCTTTTTTAATCGACCGCTTAAAAAGTTGGATAAATACCACTAAAACCTAGTTGGACGGACTTTTGGAAGTTTTGAAGAACACCGATAAGTTTATTATTAGTTTTTACAGACAAAAATAATAAACAATATAGACATCATTTATTAATTCGGTAAGTATCCATAGTGGTGTTTATCATCAATAAAATCATAGCTAGGTCATACTAAGAATTTTTTGCAGGTCATTGAAAACATGCACAAATTCGACCAATTTTAAAATTGCAAAATTAGCGCAATGACGCGATGACGTCGATCCGATAAAAAGTTACAGTGAACATCGTTGTATTTGTGTTTAAAATGACTATTCTTCTCATATACTTGCCTCTAGAGTCAGGCGTTCAAAAGACTGATGGGTCCTAAAACTTTTAAACATTGTTTTCATTTGATAAGCTGTGACTATCATCTTGGAGAGGATATGAACGTTTTGTTTGGAATACTAACACTACCTACATTTCGATGTAAGTCTTCGAGAAATATTTTTTTTGAGATTTTTTTTAAACATTAAAAAACGCACTTCATGTTTAAAAAAATCTCAAAAAAAATATTTCTCGAAGATTTACATCGAAATGTAGGGTTTTCTCGTTCATTTCATACTTGAAATAGTGAGGCAGCCACATTTTTGGACTTTATTAAACTTTGCTAAACTTTATTAAACTTTTCTGGAAGTTTTTTATAATGTAAGTTAATTATTAATTTAATATAGTAAAATATAGATAACTCAAACTTTCGAGCGCAATATGGACAATCCACTCAAGTTGTATAGTATATTTTTTCTATGACCCAGCTTTCGAACTTCATACTAGAAATTTATAAGAAATTATTTAAGTTAGGCGTCATAACTTAACATTTTAGTTGACCGCGAACTTGTGAGAAAAATAATAAAAAAAAATTGAACATAAATTTATTTGGTTGACAAATGCATGGACCAAATTACACTGTAACATATTTGTCAATTTGGATGGAAATAATAAGGTGATTGTGATTTTTTTTATTTTTCCGCATAAGTCCGTTTTGGACAATTATTTCTATTGAATTACTTCTCAGACTTTGTCATTGTATTATAATATAGAAATTTTAGAGAACATATTATACAGCTTCTGTTTTCATGACGTGTATTCGATATAGTGCGTGTTCTTGTTCCAATAATCTTTTTATTTATTTATTTTCTCAGTAACGGCTTAAAAATATCAAGAAGTAGGGTAAGGTGGGGCAAGTTGGCGAGGTTAAGGAAAAAAACACTCTAAAAAATAAACTACAAATATTTTAAAAGAAAAAACAAGTGTAATAAATTAACGGAACATTGGTTAATTTTTGGTGAATAGTCCATAAAAAAAACAATAAAACAAAGAAAAAAGTTGAAAATTAAAAGTTGTTGCATTTTCGTCATTTTGCCCCAATAGTGGGGTAAGATGACGAGCACATTGGGGCAAGACGACGATTACATGCAAATGTCACATTTAAAAGTAGGTACCCCGATTCCCATAACTCGTGCAAGCTTCATGCCACCAACTTTTAATCGATCAATTAACTGCCAAATTATCATTTACGATAGCATATCGTCGCCTGAGAACCAGTTTATTCTATGTTTTTTTTTTAAATTGAGATATTATCATCAAAGTATTCTATGTCCGAAGCTCTATCGACCAAACTATTCCATGTCACTCTGCGCCAATCCGTTCACTAATAACAAAGATTCGAAATTATACTATGTCCATATAAAGTTTTTCATATTCGGACTATTTTAGTTTATGTCCTCGCCAAGCAATAGGTATTAGTCAAAATTTGTAGTATATTTTTGCATTACCCACTTTTTATAAACCCTTAAATCTAACTTAATTACACTTTTAGAAAAAAAAATTAAGATGTACCCAATAATAGCTGGTGAATTTCAAAAATGCTCTACTCTAAAATTTAAAAAAATGGACATAGAATAACCCGGTTCTCAGGCGACGATATATGGCAGAAATTCTGACCAAGACCTACGATCAGTTTTTCTCTTATAATTTCACACCATCTGTAAAAAAATGCTTATAACTGCATGGGCAAAGATGACGAATTCGCCAATATGCTCTCGGGGCAAGTTGACGAATTCGTCAACATGCCCCGGTTAACATGCCCCTTGGACCATTAATAACAAAAACCCAAAGTAAATAAAATAAACAAAAAATAAAACTGATTTGGGCCATAACCATTACCTTGTATGGTTCGAGGAACAATATAAATATTCAACAGAATAGGACTGGTTCCTTTACTTTTTGCGCAAAACTCTATTTCACTGAACAAGAATATTATAAAGACTAAACTCTAAACACATTTGCAAGCACAAAGCCGAACATATGTAAACTAGCGCCACCTATCATTTTAAGTTATATCAAGGTCCCGAGACGGCAATATAAAGATGGGTATATAACAGATTTATGTTTTGATTCTCATTAAAATTAAATTCGTTATCTTGCCCCGTACGTCAACTTGCCCCACCTTACCCTACAAACAAAGACAATTTTATTTTTTGTTCCTTTATATACTACAACCAAAATAAGAATTAAGTAAAAAGGCGCATTAATGAACAATCGTTACCGATTATATCCGCGTCAAGTCATAACAAATATTTACTAATTAAATTTAAATCCTTCAAATATTCACCTGCTGTGTTACATGCTGCAACAACCAACTTTTATTATGGGTAACATTAACTAATGTTGAAACATTATCTGTATAACGTGAATAACATATACATGTCAGCAACCCACCTAGCTGCACGAATATGTTTAGTTACATTTTTACTCATTTTAATATGTCTGTCTATACCCATATTCTTAGACCTACCACACCCTAATAAATTTAAATTTCTCTAATTAATACTTAACAAATTTATGAAGCTCTATATATGGTTATTTTCAATTTGTATTACTCGTATTAAAATGATTTTTATCTATATTATCCTAATCAACTATAATTTGCAGACTTTACACGATCATTCAGCCTTGATAAAGAAATTATAGTAATACTGATAGTGTTAGGACAAATTTCAACGACTTTTAGAAACAAGACTGATGCGAGAAAGATGAAGGATCCTTGACTATCACTCCGAATGGTCGTGTAGGGATCTGCAATTTATATTTTTAATAAAAAACTATAATTACATACCCGAAACAGCGTAATTAATGTTTCATTCTAATACTGTGCAAATATCGCAGTTGAATAATTTTTTTAAAACTTTATCTAGGAAACAATTTGACCTAAACCATGTACTTCTGTCAAGTCCAATCATTTTTCAATGTCAAGCATCAAGAACAAACCTTGATATTGAGTTCAAGAAAATATGGCTATTGTATTATTACATGGAGTGTCAATGAATAATAATTAATCATGCAAACAATACCATATCTACATCTAGAATAAAGCCCTTTTTAAAAAATCACAAATAACCACTTATGTAGTACAAGGTACAGTAGATAATAAACCGAGATGAGAATTTTCGCAAATCTCTTACATTTCGCAACACGTTTTCTCGTCTCGTGAGAGTCTCGCAATTTCTCGGTTTCGCAATATGTTATCATAATGGAAAAACAAATTTTATTCTTATTTTAATTTTACTAAAAGTGTTGCCACCAGCTATTTATTTATCGCAACAGACCTTATTAAAATTTTGAACTTTATATATTTGGTAGGCAAAAAGTGACTTTAAAAAAGGCGTCGCTGCCGTTTCTATCATTTTATTTAAAAAGAAAAACGATACGAGGTCAGTGTTGGTAAAACAAAATTTGTCCCCATAAATGTCCAAAACTTCCCTAAATTTGTCTATATGTGATATAAAAGAAGTGAAGTTTTACGAGTAGCGACATCTAGTCAATGTTCGATAACAGAACAAACAGAACAGAACAAAACTCTTTTTACTTTATGATATAAATTTTTTTCCAATTTCTTACCCTTTTCCCCAGATTTCGGAAATTTTCGTGCCAATAGCAACACTGTGCGGGGTAGATTTCCTTTAAGGACGCGAAGGGATAAAATTATTTAAAAAAATTCTATTTTGTTCCTACTCCTATTTGGGCCACATTGGTTTTGATTAAACAAAATTAATAAATTATGAATCGACTAAATTTTTAATCGATTATGAGAATTGATTTGACACGGTTAATCCCAAAGTGTCCAGGCTAGTGAATATCACTATGGGATGGAATCCTGCTAAAGTTGGCACACTACCTATATTTTGCTTGGTGGTTTCTCATAGCGATATATTTATTAATAAAAATGGACAATTTCTTTTTCTAAACCTGCTTGCCTGTTTGCGTAATAAACCAGAACAAAATAGATTAGAAACTATCGCTATGGACAACTATTTGCATGGCGAAAAACCAATCAAGGTTAGTAAAACACGTTCATTTTGTAGGTATAAAGTACATATTATGCATTAAATCTTGTTGTAGTCATTGTCTAGAAATAAGTGGAAAACTGGATATTTTTGAAATAAGAAAGTGAATCTGTGGTCGAATCTTTAGTTCGTTCAGAAAATAACAATAGTTCGGTAGAAATATATTTTGGTATTATACATTCAATTCTCGCACCAATTGATGCACTCTTTATGAAAAAATTGTGTATATATGCATAGACGCTGGGATTAATGTTTTCATTTAAGTTAAAAAAAACAAATTTCATTTGACAAATTAGTATATATTTAACCTCACTTCTGTCAAATGTCAGAAAACGGCTCGTAAAACTTAGAACATGTAAATTTGGTTTCTTTGTAATTGACCACTGTGGTTGGTCAGTTTCATATCCTAACTAGGATGGATATGAAATCATATTGGTTCAGTTCACTTTTCCAATCACTTTTGTGTAAAGGAAACAGTTTCCATGTGGGAGTAGAAAAAAATAGTACCCAAAAACTAAACTCTTTTTGGGAACGTGGTAGCGTTTCGAGCTAAAAACTTTTGTTAATCCAAAATTTCATAAAATTCATTGTTAAAGTGAGGAATAAATCTAGTAAGATTTACTCTTTCCACTAGATATAGATTCTCATAATCTAATATTACTACGAATATGAGGGTTCCATCTAACTAAGACTACCACTTAATTTTTTAATATTCATCTTCTTCACACTTACATTTACTTGCTTTCCATAGTTTCTGAAATGACTACCCCACAATTTTTCTTTTTCTTAAACGATTCTTAACATTCCCATTCATTCCAATTTCATATCAACAGCTTTTCTCGCCACAGATGCCAAAACTTTCATTCTACATTTAATCTCCTATAGTGCCCGAAGCCTTAAACCCACATATTTTTCTTTTTTACAGTCCATCGTGTGTATTAGTTTTTTCACCGTTCTACTCATTGAACAACGTTTTCCATCGAACCTACAATTTTGATTCTCCGTTAAAGTGATATCTACTAGTTTTTTATCTTTTTTATTTATTCTCCTAAAGATGAATGCTTCTGCGTTCGAAACATGTAGAGAAGTTTCTTAAAGCAAAATATTTCTTTAATATAACAGTGGACTTTGTGTTCTTATTTCTTACCTTCTAAATTTTCACTTCACTTTAAGTATGGACTATTTCTTTAAATACTTATATTTATCTACTATTTTTATTGATCTATCAAATTTCAAAAATCAAATTCTTATAGCCATATTCTAATAATATATAATATGGTTCACAAAGATTATTCAGCATCATAATTGTTAGCGGAAGAGTCCAGACTCCAGATTCATTTGAGTATCACAGAGTAATCTCAGACCCGTAGCTGTTATCCCAAAATCGTTGTCCTATACACTTCGTCAAGCTGGACTCTTCCGCTGGCAATTCTGATGTTGAGTAGTCTTTGTGAATCAAAAGGTTTTTCCAGTGTTCCTTAGCCTGATTTTTTGGTGATCTAACCAACAATCAGGAGGAGGGTGGAATGGGTTTCCGTCTCCCGAACCTGGTCAGCGGTAGAACCGCTAAAACACAGTAGTGAAATAT
The DNA here is from genome assembly GCA_935413205.1 of Polydrusus cervinus. Classification (NCBI taxonomy): domain Eukaryota; kingdom Metazoa; phylum Arthropoda; class Insecta; order Coleoptera; family Curculionidae; genus Polydrusus; species Polydrusus cervinus. The sequence goes on along the minus strand of OW284513.1, from coordinate 43,346,673 downwards.
GGTCTACCGTAGTAATAATTTATGGCAAAATCATGATAGTAACAAAATTTTGGATAAAATAAATAATTAAAAGTTATAATATCGTAGTCGATGTTGAATAATAAATGTAAATGAAGCGGTAAAAATCGAGCAGAGATTACAATATGAGTAAAGTGGTACTTCAGTAACTTCACGATGAGCAGTCACTGGCTAGTTACTAATGTTTTTAAAGAAATTCTTTGTTAATAAAATAATACTGTTTTATAGTTTTTGAAATCGATTTCTTTTATAAAAAAAATAATCTGTGCTATTTATTCCAGATAAAAGGTGAGTTTACAATTTTAGCCATAAATCCTATCCGATCGTACTGCTAGTGCTATACGTCTTCGAGGTAGTACCATAGATCTTATGGCAATTTCGTAGATGTGTATATAATTTGCTGAAAATATATGGCGGTTCGGACGCTGAAAACGCGGCAATCGGCACGGCCAAAGCTGGCTTCCGCCATTTGTTAAAACTAGTTTACTTATGTAGAGTACCTAATGCACTATCTTGATATAACCTACACACATACATTCATACCCAACCCCGACAATGGCTATAAATTCAAACGCCCTATGTTACTCTGAACATTAGTACTGACAGAGTACTTATTGGACGTCAGAATAACGTTTTAGTTCGTGATGTTGCTGAAACCTACACATATATTTGCTAGAAATTGTAATAAGTCCTAATATGAGCGCCCTGATTTACATCTTAGTACCTAAAAATAATTTTTAGATTTCTAAAATAAACTAATGAATAGACCTCAGACAATCGTGTAGTCCTTGCTGAAAATATAGGATCGGCTTAGTAATCTGCAGCAAAAATAGTACATTGTATACCTAGTAGAAAAAGCTGAACATTCCCGGACAACCGTAAAGATTGTATGTCGAGGTGCAAGTTGAGACTGGCAATACGGAGTCCGGGAATGTAGCTTTACCATAAAGTCCATTTTTCACCATTTAAGAAAGATTTACCCGTTATTTTTCTATATCTGTTGCATTGTGTATAATAAAAATTTGGTCGATTTGGATTGATTGAAAGTAATAAAAAAGAATAGAAAAATCGAGGTAGAAAAAGTATTTAATGGGCAAACAACCAATAAAGAGTATTAAGTATATAAATATATATATTCATAGGATCTGGGATAAATGTGTTGATGTAAATAATATATAACGAATCTTTTTAATAATATATATGCTGAACTAACTTGAATTTTTTAATGAAATATTGATTTAAAAACGAAATGATGAATGGGTTATTATTCCTATCTCTGAAACTCAATAATTTAAAAGAAACATGTCTGAATCTATTGACGATTTATATCACCAATATTTTACTTTGGCCCTTTTTAAAATGATAGATGGCATGGCGTTGACTACTAGCGTTATCAACTCCAAGTGCTTATAAAACTTACTTATAAGGTACATACCTATTACCGATTACTACTGTTCACCTAATTATAATTTTTTGATACCAATATTTAATTACCTACTATAGGCACCTAACGATAATTAGATTTTATTTTTCATAGTGTCAATTACCATAAAAAATTGATTAATCTCGCCTTGTGAGCCGTAATTTTATAATTGTGCAATTATCCCATTAATCATTTTGGTCGATAGCAAAATTAAACTACCAAATTAATTTTATGAATAAAAAGTTTCTTTCCTGAACTTTTAATTAATTAAAATTAGCTCATCTGAGTTTAGGATTTTGACCTTTGACGATCGCATCATACCCTACACTCTTTTTCTTCTTTGTTTGGAAATTAGGCATTCCAACGATGTGTCAAAAATATAGGCTGATGGCAAATACTGCTTTGTAATTGGTTGGTACACGTGACCATAAAAATTACATTGCTTGTGGCATTTAACGGGTGACTCAATGCTTCCTGCCCACAACTGCCATATTGAATCACTTGGTTTGGATTCCCGAATTGGACAAAATAGAAATTTTACGTCATTAGCGCATTTCTAAAAGATAAAATAAATATAGCGGCTCCTAAACAGCTGATTTTAAATAAACTTTATCATTTAATTTAATTATTTTTGTTTAATTCCTTCGTCAATGTTCTACTTTTTCACTTTGTCACTGGAAATTGTCATTCTTATTACGTTATCATAGTTGACCAGAAAATAGCTCATGTTTAATAATAATTATATTATAGTATGTTTCATTTAAAGCAGATCGAAAGGGGAATATGAATGTCATCTGAAGAAATACTGGCCACCGTACCAGACTGTGGGTTCAAGATCATTTTTATTATCATATATTAGTAACATTTGCATATGAAAAGCGAATGGTATAAATATATATAAAACACTAACTAACCTCTGCGGTGTCCGTAATCTCTAGCATGGACACTCTCATCGCCAGACTGGACACCTGATGGTTTTATCATGATAATAAATAGTGAGAGTGTTGAGTGTTTTAGTAGTCTGTCTTTAGGCTTATCCCTCTAGAGATACTCTTTACTTAATTAGGTTGGATGCATCACTTATGAGATAATAGGCTTAGTAGTGTTCTCGATTATGCCTATATTATGTTTGCCTAAAATTACTCTATCCACAACTTTTAGCGGTGCCAGGAGGAGGATGGCACTGTTGTTATTAAAAAGCTTTATGTAACCCAACATGAAACTATTAAAGCAGTATATTATGCTCACAATATACTTGCTAATTATAAAATATTATGTTATAAGTAAATAGATAATAAATTCACGAAATAATTTTCTATGCTGTTTAGCACATACCAGCTGTCAATGGATCATATTTTTATTAGTGATACTTAAAGACAGCTAAAATTAACTGCACTCATTAAGCAATTAATTCAGATCTATATTCCTATTTGCAACATCTTTTTGTGCAGTCAAGCGATGTTCCGACGTCTCTGCAATAAATTTATAGGAATTCCTATACGGCTTTTTACATGGTGTTCCGCAATGTGTTTAATAATGAGCTTTTAATTTCCTTGTTTTTAATGTATCAAATACGGCCTTTAGGTATCGGCGATAGCTTTTAATTTGGCACATGTAAATAGGTAATAATTTACAATCAGTAAATCATTAGTAGTTATTGTTATATTGGAAAACGAGCATGAAATGGTACTCATTTTTAACGAGTATAAAGTTTTGTATGAGCCAAAGGCGAATAGCGTAATTGTACAAGTGAGAAATGATGGTTTGTGAATCATTTTTCTATGACTTCTATTAACTATAGTATATACCGGGTGACACAAGAAAGTGCTATCCCCTCAATATTCTCTGTAATTTTAAAAATATAAATTTAAAAATTTGAGGAGATAATAAGTGTGTAAATTACCATTTTTAGGCCAGTTCAAACCTTATAGTGAAGTCAACTTAAAAGTTTTAAATGAACCCCCCCCCCCCCATTGTTATGCCTAAATTCTATGGAAAATTCTCTTTTCAATGACTTATCACACTTTATCATTTGTTTTAAAAATAGCCGTGTATAGATCAATTTTCCTTTGTCTTCTAAAATCTCCATAACTTTAATAAAAGAAGGTCTAGAATACTTTGAAATGGTTCATTTCAACCTGCTTTATAATATAAAATTGACTTAAGTACTACAAAAATGTATCCGGCTATTTTATTTACATTTTGTTTTCCTCGGCATACTATAAATACTGATCTTGACTACACTTCTTATAGCTTATTCTCTAGAAATTACAATTATTATTTATTTATTTATTTATTTATTAAGTACATGCCTTACAGGTTATTACATACCCAACTACAAGGCAGGACAAAAAATGTATACAAGCCCTGTAATGTATAACAATTAAATATTTCAAAATTAACACTAATTAAAATTAAAGAAATTAGGAAAAATTGGCAAGTTTTAAGGTACAATACAATAGATTACTAATTACACAAAGATATTTTACAAAATAAAAATTAAAAACCAGCAAAAAAATTTCCGAAAAATTATGCCAGAGGTTTTCAATGCTTAAGACTTCGACCCAACTCCGATAATGACGAGTTAAAAAAATCAATATGAATATTTTTATTATACAAATCACACATTGCATAAAGCGGAGAAAACCTTAAAATATTTGTACGAGGAGTGTCCAAATAAAAACAGTTATTATAACGACTATTTAGGCGAGGTACACCGAAATTAATTCTGGATAGGATATTTGGGCAGTCAATAATATTATTTAATAGTTTAAACAAAGTTATTAAAAGGGAGTAATTACGTCGTTCTTTTAAAGAAGATTTATGATGATTATGATTTATTATGATATTTCTTGTTAATTTCTATTACCTAATAAATAATTATTAACTTGTAATACGCCATTAGAAAGAAAATTAAATGAAGGGTTTTATTATCATAAAACAAAGATGGGTTACCATTGCCAAAAAAATGAAGAGTTTCCACTTTGGTTATTTAGAACAGGTTGTAAGTAAAATAGCCATAACGGATACATTTTTCTCAATCAAGTCAATTTTATACTTTTAAGTAGGTTAAAATGAGCCATTTTAACGTTTCCATATAGTCTACTACTCTTGACTGCTTATCTTGGATTAAGGACATTTTAGAAAACAAAGGAAAGTTGATTTTGGCGGCCATTTTTAAAACAAATGATAAAGTGTCATATGTCATTTAAAAGAGAATCTTCTATAGAATTTAAACATAGAAGATAGGGAGTTTCTATTTACAACTTTTGATCTCTTTTCACTTCACTCTCGGTTAATACGATCGAAAGTTTGAATTGGTCGGAAAATGGCAATTTACCCACTAATTAACGTATCACGTTTTTAAATCTTTACTGCTTAATTTACAGAAAAACGTGTCAATGTAATACACAGGTATACTTACTTCAATATGGTAGTTTTACCAACATCTTAATATGCGTTTGCTTAGAGGGTAGTGGCTGACGGGATACTGTGAATTGCGCTCTCTCACGCACCTAGGCAATGTTCCGGTGTGCGTGCTTGGTTACCGTAAATAGTTAAACTTGTTGTATGAACTAGGTAAGTTAATATAGGATGGTTGCAACATGCCGACTTGGTTACCAATACTTTAATACAGTTAACAATAATATTTAATTTTCAAAACTAAATAATTTTCAACCTACCAAGTAATGGCTACAATTGGCAATTATTGTTAGGTATCATAAATAATCAGCTTAAATGACCAACTCATATTTTTTAGAGTGTATAAACCCAGACTAATCCATGATTTAGAAACTTACTCTACTCACCCTATAGTTATATCGGGACCGAAAGCCTATCTGGTTTCCAATAGGGTTACTATAAATGTACATACAAAAAATAAAGTTATTTTCTGTCCAGTAGCTTTTGAGCTTCGAACCCGAGCCAACAATCAGAGCAACGGACAGACGGTAATAGCAAATATGCTTTTATAACATTTAATTAGGTACTAGCTTGAAATTGCAATAAGATCTCCAAAAGTATTTTTTTTCTCAATAACATACATACTTCTCTTCTTCATTATGAAGCAGAGCCATTATAGTAGGTTTTCTAAGTCCTATAAGGACTCTCAATTTAGTTGGTTCTTTCCTGAACAATATAAACACGCATCAAGATTTAACCATTGGTTTCTGGTATTTTTTTCAACTATTCTCATTCTTCTTATCACCGGATCGAAAGAACGCATCATGTTCGTTTAAATAAAAGTAATCCAAACAGATTGAAATGCAATTTACTATTGTGAAGATCGCAGACAGATAACCTTTTAGTGCTAGTTTATTTGTATCAGCAATACAGACTCACGCACAACATACAATGTAATGGTCCGAAGAACGCATTGACCTGCCGCACCATAAATAGTTACTGAATAAAATAATGCACGGTAAATCAAAGCTTTTATACATGGGCGTCTGAAAGGGTGGCAATGGGGGCTTTTGTCCCATCCCTGATTGGCTAATATAATGTAGAGTATGATAAAAAATTTCTAAACCGTTGTAAATTTTCTTTTTCCCCAGATTTAGAAAATTTACCTACCACTGGCAACACTGCTTAAACATCCTTGAGAGTTATAAATAAAACTGCCACGACGAAGTTGAAATAGCAATGCTTCGCAGCGGGCGGACAAGGACAAGCAGCATTAGAATCCCCCAAATCACTGCGAACGGTCGGAAATTTTTGCCAGCTGTCTACCATGTGTTGGCTTGGTTTTATTAAATTGAAATGCAATTTTTCTACAGAACAGTGTCGCGTGGCGGACAATGTCCAATATAGAACGTTTCTTCTTAAAATAGGAGTTTGCACGGCATCATAAGGTATTTTTATAAGGATTTTGGGCAATATTACAGGTTAATGAAAACAACTTTTTGTTTTTTCTTTTTTAATTTAGATTTGTAAAAATAAGTACGCCTATGGTTCAAATACAAATGTTTCAGTCTTAGTCGTGAAAAGTATATATCAATATACGCTACATACGTAATTTAAAATGTTTTCAACACGCATTTAATATACCTAAATCGATTTAATTCTAGTCAAGTTAACAGTGCATCTTTTTCTCTATTTTATAGGTAGTCGTAGAAAGAACTTATTTTAAGTGTCAGTACGAATCTAGTCGTATTGAAAAGTTTGATTTTAAACAGTTCAGCACGACATAATAATTATTATTTTAAATAATATTTAGGTATTCTTTTATATTATAACCTATATTATTAACATCTAACGTTATTTTTTGCCCTTCTTTCGAATTAGGCTTTTTTCCTATTCGTTCGCTGCTAGGGCCATTCCTGAGGGGACCTACAGCTTAACGTGGGTTCCAAACCACGATTCTCAGTCATGCAATACTCCCCAAGGATTACCAACTCTCGGTTTTTTGCCATACCGATTGGGGAGTGTGAAGTCTGCACCCCACGAAATGTCCGATCTCATCCGGCCTGGTTACCGGCGTGAATGGGGTGGGTTGGGAGATGATACATTTTACACTCTTCCCTGCATTCTTAAACCTACTAAATTTCGGACATACTTTTTTATTGTGCGTATGCCCACTCCGGGGACATCTTACTGGTTCGTACCTATCACTAAATACAGCTTAAGAACCGTCTATACCTGCGTGAAACGCGGCATCGTTTCCTGAATTGTCTAATTGAAAAATTTTACTAAGGGGTTCACAAGAACTTCTCTATTTTTTTTTTCAAAAATAACAATTAAAAATTTATTTTAAAGTTTAAATTATAAACATTCAATTTATATCATCCGCCATGCAGACCATAAAAATAGAAATATTACGGCTATTCATGTTAATTTCTTGTTTCCCATTAAAATTACAAGCGATGCCCCGATATTATCTTTTACCATCTCCACTGACGCCGCGCCCCTTAATTCTCGTAAAATTTGCTTATATAATATTTTGTATATAAAAAAAATAATTTTATTGCCATTGCCAAACGCAGGTATACAGTATGCGCGATGTGGTGGAAATTGGGTATTTGTTCGTGATGACTCATCGACTACTGTTTGCTGTTGGGAAAGGCAATAAAAATCATATTATCTCAAAAGGCAGCTTTACAGTTTGCAATTTTTCTTTTATGCAAGAAAAGATTGCCTGCAAGTATGCGCAGAACGAGACTAGTGATCAGCTGATGCAATTTGTATTGCTCCTACCCAATTTTTATTGCAATTTCAATCGCAATTCTGGAGAATTTTTGGTGATTTATGAGACACCAACCTAGATAGGAAAGTTCCTATCAATAGCATTTGTTTATCGTCTTTCTAACCTATACGTGGGTAAATTTTGTTTTTGTTGTTTTGTTATCGTATTCTGTTATGTTGTTAAGTTGAAATTAATACACAAAAAAGGCCCAAATAAATATATTTTAGCGAGTTAGCGCTGCCTAGCGGGACTCCTGTAATTGTGAAGAATGTCTTTACAGGTGTTTTCCTCTTAACATTTTTACTTATTTCTAAGTTTGTCAGAGGTGCTGGTATGCTCAAGAGTGTCTAACAACGACACAGATGTCGCTCCGTGCTACATCTTGCTGGTGTGCTCCACCAAATACTGCTCTACTGATGAGCCATGATATGACAATACGCGTCTAGGGATGGATCTGACGAAATGAAAGGAAATTATTCTGTAAATATATTTTTATTTTAAAGGTTGGCAAGTGGTATATCACCTACGACCTTGGCAAGTCATTGCGCGCTGTAAATCGAAGTGAAATTTTTATTGCCATAATACTAATTGCTGCAAGACAACTTGCATGAAAGAAAAATTGCAAACTGTAAAGCGGCCTAAATGAGTTTCTATCGAAGCAAAATTCTGTGTTGAAAACTAGTCTTCTCTCAATAAATGTTTTTTCCAAAATAATTATACATTTTCAAAGCTTTTAAACAAATGAATAGCTGTTGTGTTGCTCGATAATATGAGCTTCTCTTTTTTAAGTTAATTTTTGCATTGCGGACCACACACAAACTAGTATAACGATAATATGTGGTCTGTAAAGAGTATATTTACCAGAACCTGACTAGAAGACTAACACTTAGGCTCCTTTTTAATCTAAAAGGTTTCAATTACATGACGTTTGAACGACGATGAATGTCATACCGTCTGCGTCTGGTCAGTCTCAGTCAATTTATTATTAGGATTTTATTTTGTTGATGAAATATTATCTAAAGAACGGATGTATGTAATTCGTGCATCGTGCCTATTATATTTCTTTCAAGGGCGTCTGAAAAGTTTTTTTTATTTATTTCAAATATGGATATTAATTATTTATTATTATATTTGTTTACATCGTGCATCTCTAAAGTAGTGCCGGATTAAAGAATTTGCTGCTTTACTAACAAAAACCTTGCGTTTCGATGCCTTCTTACTATTTTATTCATTTAATATACAGGGTCGTATTTACCCAATAAAAAGGTCAATTATTTCTTAAAAGTATGGCTAGATAGAAAAGTTTTAGAGTTTTTAAAAATCTTATAACTAGTTAATTCAAAAAAATTAAGTATTATTGGATGAATCAAATAGTCGTGGAATACAAAGTTAATTTATTTTAAATAGCACCCTCTGTATAAAAATCTTTTGCATTAAAGTACACAGGGCTGCCAAAGGTAATGGGTTCCCTGGGGCGCAAGTAGACAATGATAGGCTGTTTCTTCCTTGTTACGATTCATCAGTAAGAAATTCCCCAATACAACGAAAATATGCGTTCAACATAATTTGAAGAATAAATATATGATGAAAACTTCGCCATCTGTAGGAATCAACTCAATGCAAAAGATAGAAATCAGACGTGAAAACATAGAACTAGCAATAAACCAAGTATGGTAGGTCAACACGGACTAGAAGGGCAGTGGGCTACTGCAGTGCCATCTGTATTTGAATCTACAAATCCGTAGAAAAGTTTGGGGATGCGCAAGAACGTTTCCTATACTGGATGTGTTGGCCCACCGTATCTACTTGGTTTATTGTTAGTTCTATGTTTTCACGTTTCAAGGCTGATTCATACAGAAGGCGATACTAGGTTTTCATCATAATGCTTGAAAATATCTTGAAAGCATATTTTCGCTGTACTGGGAATTGCTTACAGATTATGACTTTCTGATGAGTCCTAACAAGGACGAAACAGCCTGTCGTTGTCTGCTTATGTCCCAGGGAATCCATTACTTTTGGCGTCCCCGTGTACTTTAATGCAAAAGATAGGTGCACTACTTTGTCCGCCTGAGGCTAAAACTTTCTATCTTTTTTACTTATACAGACACTAAACTCGATGTGCTACTTTATTTTTTACACGGCATTTTATTACGGATTAGTGCGGCATCCCAGTGGGCTACTGCATATTTGAATCTACAAACCCGTAGAAAAAGTGTAGAAATGAGCAAAAACGTTTTCTATTCTGGATGTGTTGGTCTACCCTTGGTTTATTGTTAGTTCTATATTTTCACGTCTGATGGCTATGATTTTTATTTAGATATATTTTAAATGGTTCTAATTCAGAATGTTAATGTCAAATATGATGAATTCGGCGATAGTGAAAAGGCCGATTATATATTTGTCACTGTAACCATTTCTTTTTGCGAGAACTGGGTATACTTTTTAAAAAATCGATAAAAATAATTACAAACATGTTTTCTTACTAATACAATCAATTTCTAATTGGCCGAATTAATTAATTTTACCCAGGAACTTAACAAATAGTATGCTTTTAAGGTAAAGTAAAAATAGTCGGAACTACATTTGAGTTTCACTTCTCGTTGTACAACTAAAAGTAATCAAACTTGAAAAATATCAGTGAGTAAAAATTCAATAAAATGCAGATTGCATTTATTATTGGCGTGTTTCTAGTTTATTATACCTTAAGTCAAGAAATAGCTAAAAGAAGTAAGTATTATTCGTTTTATTCGAAATAATTGTCAAAAAAAGAAAAGCTTGTATTAAATACGGAGTGAGTTAGAAGTCAAGGGCCCAATGAACAATCATCTCTTCTTTTTGTGATAAATATAAATGACCTCTTTTCCTTTCTCTCTCTTTATGGATGCTTTTGTTTAGCAGATGATACAACTCTGTTGTGTCGTCACAAAAAAATCCAAGACTTAAAATTAATTAGTTCTCTTCTTGCTAAGAGGACCCATGTATGATTTACAACCCAATATATAATAGCCTCAACAAGCCGTGACGTTGTGGAGGGTCATAGTGTGAGGGAGCTGGGTTTAATAGTCGACGACACTCTTAGTTGGACTCTTCATATCATTGGACACTTCTAGACCACCAGTCAGTGATAAATATCTATTATTCACTTTTTCACGTTTACTTTTCTTATGGAGTCATTTTGTGGGGAAACTCATCCAATTCCTTATGTATTTTTTGATAACAGAAAAAATCTCTAAGAATTATTGCGGGTGTTGGTGTGCTGGACCACTGCAGGTCACATTTTATTAATTTGAGAATTTTGACGCTGCCGTCACTATTTATTTTGCACCAATTAATTGAAATTCATAATAATAATTTGCAACAGTAATATACCGATAGAGGAGGCGTCTTATCGGTAATACCGCTGTTTTTTACAAGAAATCGATTTTCTGATAATTTTCACGAAATGTAATTTTTACTTATAATCTGATAAGATCCCGAGAGCTTTAGCTCGAGGGTCTTATTTTTGATTATAAGTAAAAATTATATTGAGTGAAAATGTTCTTAGAAAATCTAGTTTCGAGTGAAAAACAACGGTATGAAGATAAGACGCCGCTTCTAGAGGTGTATTTTATTGGATAATTTACTGAACACGAAATAAAAGCCGCTTGTGATAAAGGAAAATATGCAAACACATCATTATGATTTACTTTTAAGTTTATAAAGGTGCAACAACTAACAATTAATTAAAAATCCAAAACTAAATCAGACGCGTGGAACGTCAAAAATCAAATTCGTTCATCAATAATTGTCATCACGCTTGCCATGAAAACGCCAAGATTTCTTAAGCTCACGTCAAAGCAAAGCACACTGGGTTTAATATTGCAGACATTTTGTCAAAACATTTCTTTGAAAATGTCAATAATTAAGTTAAGTTTATGCCCAAAATCACCTTAAATACTGTTGTGTGTCACTTTTATTTTGTAGGTGTTATAATATTTATTTCTTAAACTTGATTTCGTGAAATAAATTACTGTTTGTTTGACAAAAAGCTACTGTGGTCTTACCGAGCTAGTCGTAGGTCTTATCGGAAAAGACCACGTTACCAAGGTGGTTGCTATGAAAATTTGCGTTCTGATTGGTTCTATATAATATGTGAAGTAAATTATCAGCTTAATTCGGATATTCACCACTATTGTACCAGGTCGGCTCATTTTATTAGACCAAACATCTATAGACTTACTAAATCTGTAAATAATTCGCTCAAGATAGAGCTTTACAATGTGCTTTCTGCAACGCTAAAAAACTAAAATTTACTCTAGCGTTGAATTACCCTGTATTTTAATTTAAAATAAATAAAAATTAAATTTTTATTGAAACGACCGATTTATTTATTATGTTTTATTAAAACTATAATACATTTTTCGAATTATCTATTATATACATAGATAGTAATAATATATAGAGAGTAAAAATATATGCCTACATTTTGTGTTATTGTCATTTCTTGCCATTCTTTCGAATTAGGTTTTATCCTCGTTCGCTGCCAGGGATATTTTCGAGGGGACCTACAACTTAACATGAGTTCCGAACCATGATCCTCGGTCATGTGACACCCCCCAAGGGCTATTACCTCTTGGTTTCTTGTGCTTGCATGACTTACCGATTGGGGAGTATGTATCTTCTTCCGCATCCCACGAGATGTCCAATCTCATCCGGCTTGGTTACCGGCGTGAATGGGGTGGGTTGGGAAATAATATCTTTTACACTCTACCCTGCATTCTTAAATCCACTAAATTTCGGACATACTTTTTTTATTGTACGTATGCCCACTCCGGGAACCGAACCCGGGTCGCCACGGTCGAATGCCAGTAACTCACCTCTGAGCCACCGCCGCGGTTCACATTTTGTGTTGAAATAATTAGTCCATTAACAGTTTTTAAAATTAAGTATCTACTATTTTATTAACTTATATATTTTTTTTATTTATAATATTAGCAAAACCTTTAGAAATCCGTATTAAAATTTTATTTATACCTACTCTTAAGAGCTAGGGCTAGTGACGCATTTGTCAATTAATTTTTTTTAAATATTTCGTTATTTTTCCGGTTTATTAAAAAAGCGATGAATAACCAAATTTGGGAACGAATTACCTACATAGGTATATTTTAAATTAAAGAATTAGGTGGATAAATCAATAAAAGCAAGAAACGATTTTGCTTTTATTTGCTCATATTTCTTATATTATTTTTAATTTGAAACTGTAGGTAATGGCGCTCTAAAGATGGGTATTTGGACAATTTTACAATTACAAAATAACGAAATATTAATCCACAACGTAAATGGCGAATGCGCCAGTTGTAGTAACTCAATGTCTGCTTGGCTTTATCTCCTCAAGAATAATCGCGTCACTTTTTAAACGAAGGTAGATTTAAATAAGTCGGCATAAAGCATCGCACAGACAGAAATATTACAAGTATGTAATTGTAAACTGCTATAAATTTACAGCTGAACTAAAAAACTAAGACTTTTTTATATATTAAATAAAATAAAACGGAGAAATATTAGAATTAATGAATTAAAAAATAAATATGGTTAGACATAATTTAGGGATAAGAGTAAATGTTTGCAAAAAATAATTCTTAGAAAATTAAGTTGTAGGAAGTCCCAGTTTTTTTTTAATTAATAATATTTTTCCATATATTTTTAAGGGTTCTAGTAAACTTCTTTTTAGAGTGCAAGGAATATGCTAATGCAGTATACCAATCGGAAACACGGATATTTTCTTTTCGAAATCGTGGACCTGTACAAAATATTTCAACTTGCGCACTTTATGATAACCCATTAATTGTGGGCGGATTGCCAGCAAAGGTTAAAGAGTTTCCTCACATGGTATGTAATAGTTTTATTTTATTTATTATAATTAATCTTCTTATAAGTTTAAATTATCATTCAGAAATAATGTTTCCTTTAAAAAATTAGTTTTGCAATAAATTCCAAACAAAATGATGTTCCATACATAAATCCATTTGGGTAAAATCTATAATTTAAACCGAGATCCACTTTAAACACAAGAAATGTCAAAACTGGTAATTTCATAATGTGGGATTTACAACAAAGTTTGAGTTAAAAGTGATTTACCTGGTCATAATTAACATAATGTAATATAACATAGTTATGACCAGCTTTATTACTCTTAAATTGAATTTTGCTGTTAATCCCTAATTATAAATCGATCATTTCTAACATTTCTACGATTTTAGAATGATTCTTCGGTTTAAATCTAGGTTTAAATCTAGGCGTAAGGGGACTTTATAAATTTGGGCCTAAGGTCTGCTTGACTATCAAACTATTTATACAATATGGATACGCTTATTGAAGTAAATCATCCTGTGGTTTTCAAGACTGTAGGATGGTGTATATTTCTTTTTTTCTATCTTACACTAGAAAAACAAATAACTAGAGTCTATTTCAGAAAAGTGTAGAGTAATAAAATGAGAAATTCCTTCCAGTGCGGCTCAATTTCGGTGTCGGCCATAGGCGCACGTAAATTTTGTGAATTAAATTATTTATGATAGCTATCCAAAAATTTTAGACAACTAGGTTAACAGGTATTAAGATATAATTGTTTGTAATATTAAAATTTCAAGAATTGCGTAACTCAATTCGGGAGATTCGCACGAGGACATGAATTCGAATGTTTTTGAGGACTATTTTGGTGAAATGATAAAAGATCGTCCAGCTGATCTAGTAGTAGATATGGATAACGCAAGCTATCATTCACGACGAACAGAGAAGACTCCAACTTCATCTTGGAGAAAACAAATTATCGACTAGTTAACCACCAAAAGTATTGAATTTGAAGATAATTTGATAGAGAAGGAACTATTAGCTATAGCAAATTTAAACAAACATTGTTTTATGAACTATTCCGTGGAAGATATAGGTACGCACACCGCCATATCATAGCGAACTAAATCCTATAGAACTTATATGGGCGCAAGTGAAAGGATTTGTAACAAGACACCACACGATATTTAAAATGAAAGACGTTAAGCTACTGTTTGATCAAGTCATTAAGGAAGTGACACCAGAGAACTGGCGAAAAGCAGTTTATCATGTCATTAAAGAAGAGGAGAAAATGTGGGATCTTGACTACCTGATCAATCGGAAGGGGAGATGACAGTTCCTCAGATGACGAAGAATATTATGATTTTTTATCATTTAATTTCTGTATAAAGTATTTGGTATTTTTTTTATAATGTTTAATAAAACATAGGTGCACCTAATACTATGTATATAATGCACGCCTTTGTCATACCATTTTCAATATTTGTGAATGGATAACAATAGGCAAAACCCATAAATTGACCCAAACTTGGATGATACTACCTGCACTTAATGAAAATAAAGAATTTTGCAATGAAATCATTGTCAAATTATGAAAGGGGCTTAAATATTCGTTGGGTTACTCTGTAGTCCCTTTGCATACCTAATGAGCTTTTATTACTCTACACCTTTCTGAAATAGACTATAATAACTACAAAAGAGCGCCGCCAGGTAAAAATCATTAATAAAATATAAAATATTTTATTTTAATTACTTTTAATACATTTGATAATTCACTTTCTTTACTTTTCCACGCCTCGGTAAATCCACCATTGCTTGTACGATTCTAATTAAATCTTTAGTCATTATGCACTATTTTAGGCAGTAATTGGCTTTGCTAAAGATGATAACGATAGTGTCGAGTGGTTATGTGGAGGAACGCTAATTAGTGAAGAGCATATACTGACAGCTGCTCATTGCACTACGTCTCTAAGGTAGGACTATAAAAATGAAACTCTGGAATAATTAAAGAGAATATATTTAATATTCCAATATGAAGTCTACCCCATAGTCATAGTCCATAGTCTACACCAGCTACCAATTTATTGGCTGTCCATGACACACCAGAATAGCCTTATTTTTATAGAACTTGAAATTTGGTCAGAGCCGGACCAAAATTTCGGTAAAAAATTACGAATCCATTTTGCTACAATAACAAAGTTTAAATAAACATGTGCATGGTGATGTTTACCAGGGTTTTAGCCACTAATCTTTTGCTTTAATATAATTTTTAACAAAAATAAGTTACAGAAAAAGTATTTCCTTTTGTTTCGTGAGATCCATCTCTAGACGGGTTTCGTCATATCATGACTCATCAGTAGAGATAGGATCCGACGAAAAGAAAGGAGAACCCAAAGCTACTTATGCAGCACTTGGTGGGACATACCGGTAAGATGTGGCACGGAGCGCCATCTGTGTCGTTGTTAGACACTCTTGAGCATAAAGTAAGTTAATTGGTTCGTAGTTTCAATTAAATAAATGATGAATGAAAAGACAAATAATACACCAACTAGGTTTCTCTGATCTTACCCACCAAATAACTTTTGTTACCTCAAACTTAAATAATTATTGTAATAATGTGACACTCGGAGGTATGTGGATGTTATGGTGATTGTACTATGTAAGCAATTATGTATCAGGTTCTCATATAAAAAGTGATATAAATGTCATGCAATATTATAACATTTTTTAGCAACACCCATGCGATATATTTTTTTTTATATTATTGTAATAAAAATTTTAAAATATCGTGCAGTGATGTGAATATCTTGTCCATAAAAAGCTATATATTTTATTTAAGTTTATTTTTATGTAATATTGCCTAACGTTTACGCTAAATTGTGCTTACTGGATCCCAGCTGCATTCGGCCACATAATAGCTCTTCAGTAAGAC
Organism: Polydrusus cervinus; assembly: GCA_935413205.1. NCBI lineage: Eukaryota > Metazoa > Arthropoda > Insecta > Coleoptera > Curculionidae > Polydrusus > Polydrusus cervinus. Next base: position 43,330,293 of record OW284513.1, on the reverse strand, counting down.
CAGAAAACCTGATGAAAGTTAATTGTGCAGGCAACTATATTAATATATATATATAGATTTGTTTGACCGACTATGCAGACCCAAAACGCTATACCCTACCGACTTCCCAAGCCAAAATCGACGTTGTCAGACCCGCCTTCGGGCTCGAGAGCGTTTACCCATAGAGAATTGTTGAGAGGGACGCGGGGATGAAAGGGGAACAAAAATTAGGTGGGCTTGAAAAATCGGTAACACTTGCGTTTTTATGCAGTTTTAGTTCGAGCCATCCACCGCCTAGAGGTCAGTGCTGTTTTATACAAATGAGACTTATACGCCAGACACATACATTCATTTATTACCGACGTTAACCGTCCCATAATTTGGCAATCGCGCATTTGCATTCCAGACAATAGCTAAAAATAGAATAGGTGAAATTTATGCATTTTGCCCTTAAGAATATACACATACAGGGTGATTTATGTTGAGTAGCTTAATAGAAGATCTAGAAAACGAATAAAGTTATATTTTCAAAAATTTGGTATTAGGCCTAATTGACTTTGAACTTTTAATATATTATATTTTGACGTTTCTATCACCTCGGTTATACCGGATATCTAAATGTCTAATATGCCACCATCCATATTTTTAATCGGTTTGAATTTATAATTAATTTAAAAAAAATCTTAAAATCTCTACTTGTGTTAAGTTCATGAAATTATTTTTTAAAGAAAAAGGTATAGATTATTATTAACAAATTATGCTTAGATTTTAATACGGTGCCCAACAAATGCTAAATAAAACCGGTTATTCTATTTGAAATACCAAAGTTGGCCATAACTTTCATACGATGCTTTTCATGTAGGAAATTTTCGGGGATAATACCATAAGTGCATAAAAATTTCCGAAAATTTTGGAAAATTAAATATTTTTTGATAACTGCATGAGTTTATTTTCATCGTTGTTTCAAACTATAAATTGCCCGACTCCGAAGGATGAAAATAAACGAATGCGGTTCCCAAAAAACATTTCATTTTTCAGAATTTTCTGAAAATTTTTATGCACGAATGGTATTCGGTAGAAAATTTACAGAATAAATAGCTAACACGTTAACATTTTATCTTTGTTTTTTATTTATTAAAAGTAATATTTCAATTATTGTAATTTATTATATATTGTGTGGTCTTATTTGAGTCCATAATACATAGGTTCTCTTGAGTGCTTGATGTTTTTTCACTGGATTTTGGGGTGCTATCTGTTCTCATTTTTTCTACAATGGCTTCATGATGTTCTTGATCCATTTGAAGGTAGCTGGCAATTGATTTGGAACTAGCATGGCCAGTCATTTTTATAAGTTCCTGTTCTACAATACCGCTTTTTGCAAGTTTTGACACGGCTGTAGCCCTAAGTGAGTGATTAGTAATTTTTGTTTTTTTAACGTCTAGTCCCACTGTTTTTGCTTAAGTAGTAGTCCATTTTGCTATTTCATTTCGCTCAACAGGACTGTTTTTATACCATCAACTTCCAGTTTTCCAAAATGGATTGACCGTTAAAGATAAACGATCATTTTCAATACCTTCTCGTTTTGATTTTAGCAAGTTAAACAATCTGATTGGACAAAGATCGGGATATTTCTTATTAGCGACTAGCCATTCAGATGAAGCGCACGGTTTGGAGCCACCTTGTGTCGTTTTGCTGAATATGGGATTGTATTCTATTCTACCTATTGTTTGCCCCCCATTGTCAAATTCTTTTTTAAAAAATTCCAATAAGGTTTTGCTTCCCTCTCCCCCTCTCCATGCCAATTCATAGGAGAATATAAAAAACAACTTTTTTTGCAGACCTTCTGGGGTACATTCGTTGCAATTGTCAATTAACATTTTATTTCATTATATTTTAGGGCAATTGAACTGACCTTTCTTTTATCCTCGTGCTTTTAAAATTCCTTTCTTTTAGCATTTTTTGCATACCTGGCAGCTTTAAACTCTTGATCTTCAAATGGGTCTATTTTAATACCATATTTTTCAAAGTATTCCTCCATCACCATTTTTGCAGTTAAATTCCACATTACTTTTATTGTGCTTTCTTTATATTCATCGCCATTATTTTTTCGCATGTTGTAGCCCCAATCTTTAAGTACTTTAGCAATCTCATGCACTGATGTTTCCCGCTCTAGTTTATATTTTCTAACAACACAAAACTCCATGAATTGTTTCCATACGAACGATCGGCTTTTCTTTGTATTGGGCGAGATAGTTTTTTCTATATTTACATCAATCGCATCTTCACTAAATTCACCAAAACGACTCATTTTTCAAACGATCGGCTTTCAAATAATTATTAATAAAGAAGAAACGTCAAAGTTGAATTTTTTATTATTAGTTGCTATGGTTTTGGGGAATTTTTATTTAAACATATAAATTATTATTATTAAAATAGAAACGTTAAAGTTGACTTCTTTATTACTTGTTGCTATGGTTGCTACAGTGCAATTTCCAGCGATGCAATTTCCACTGTAATTCAGTGGAAATAGCACACCTCTTATGGCAATTTTTATACATGAGGGAAATTTTCAGATTATGGCTTTGATTTAGAAAAATGTTGGATTATTTTAATGATAAAAAAGGCGTGCGTATTTTAAAAACGAAAGTAAAATTTAGAAATATACATGATTAACGAGAAATTTTTTGAATAAAAGTTATTTAATTTTTTTGAGCAATTATAATTTTAGCATAGCAGCGAAAGTGCGTTAATAACTTTCGCTTACTGCATGGGGTGATTTTGATGGTATGCATATGACTCTTGTGTTAAATTGGTCTTTTGCAATTAAATTATCTAATCGATAAATAATTTTACCGGGATATTGTTGAAAATAATTATAGTATTAATTCTATTAAAAAAAAACAGGACGCACTAAAATTCTTGTATCTTGATAAATTTAAAGAAGAAAAAATACTTATATAGTATACTTAATTTGGTTAACTTATTTTGACACTTGTCATTTTACACCAAGAACTGTCAGTTTAGGATGGTTAGGTCCGGCAGATCAATCTCTTGGTAACTTTACCAATAAGATAATTTCCAAAGAAACCATTGTTGAGACAATTGTTTCTATAGAAATTATCTGGCTGGTAAAGTTACCAACAAGATAATTCCCAAAGAAAAAATGCTGAAAATTGTTTCCACAGAAATATCTGGTTGATAAAGTTACCAATAAATTGATCTAGGGTACCTTAGTGAATACAGCTATTAATTATTTTTTTATTCACGATTAATTTTGTACGTAATTTTTCTAATGATGTAATAATTAACAATCCGAACAAACCGGAAACGTAATTAAATAGGGTTGGGTGATATAGCGGTGTATTCGGGATAACACGTACTCTTAAAAATAAAAAAACAAAAATCAAGGTCATATTATATACTCATTACAGTTTGTACCGCTTACACAAGTGACCTGAACCTCACATCACCGACTTTTCAATCCCAGAATGCATTAAATATGAAAATAGTAGTGGCAACGCCGCAGGGTCTGTTAACGTCGGCTGGCCATATAATTGATAAGAAGACGGGCCTAGGAAGTCGGTTTGTTATACTGGGGTCATCAGCGTTTGTTGAACATAGAATATTTTTTTGTTTTGCATAAATATTACCCCTCTCGGGTTGCCTCGTTTATTTGATCGTATTACTTTATTTTTAAATGAAATACACTCCCCGCACCTTTGTCCTTCTAGTGGGTCCGAGGTGGCCTGTTCAATATGCCGGGTCTGATAAGGTCGGTTAAATCAATATATATATATATATGCAAATATTCCTTTGAAACATTTTTGAACTTTTTTTAGAGAATCAGAAATTAAACTTCAAGTAAGTGATATCCAGTATACTGGTAAGTTTTAAAATATATATATATATATATAATTATATAATTATATATATAATTATTCATAGCCTATTACCTTGTGATGTTGAGGAAATATAACTTAATAATAACAATCTGAAATAAGAAGAGTAATGTAGTCTTCAGCTATATAACAGTTATATGCTTTTAAAAATGTATAAAAAGTTACTTTTAAACTAAATAACCAAATATTGTGGTAATGTTTGGTGGGTAATTAGCCTTTTCTTAAAACATTTCACTCATTTTCATCCTACTCTACGAAAATTACATATGACTAAGAATTTTTAACAAAACCATTTTTCCTGCTTACCCCCACATTTCAGAATATTATTTAAATGTTTCTTTTGAAACTTTTAACATAACAACTATGCGGAATAGTATATTATATAACAAGTGATGACATTGATACTTTTCAAACGAGGATATATTTAGCACGAGGCGTCAGCCGAGTGCGGAAATTCTCCGAGTTTTAGAATAATCACTTTTACACGAGTAATGTACACTATTTTTCTTCGAGCACAAAGAATTATTAAAAAACCCTTTATAATTTGTGAAAAAAATATTTCAACTCTAGAGTAGAAAAAAAATATTTCAACTCTAGAGTGGAAATACAAGACACGATATGTAATTTAAACATTGATGCCAATTTGACAGACCACCCCTATTTATTAAAAAGAAAACATTTTAGAAAGCGGTTTAGTGTTTAACTTATTTATCATGTATTTGTGGAGTGATTTCGAATTAGAGTGTGAAAATACGCCATTTGAAATTATAAAAAATGTTAATAATATACTGGTAAATCTATTACCAGCCAAAACAAGCCGCAATGAACAAAATGTCATATATTAAACAAGAAATGTTTATGGGTAGCCGCCGTAGCGTAGAGACTAGAGCGTTGGCCCACAGATTGAATGGTCACAGGTTCAAATCCCATCAGGAGTATTTGACTTTTTTTATAAAAGCATTTAATAATTTATAGAATTATTTTGGATTGAAATCTTCCTTGTTGAATGAATTTTTAAAATTTAATCAAGGAAAGATGCAATAAACATAAATTTAAAAAATTCATTCAACAAGGAAAATTTCAATTCAAAATACCTAATTCTAAAATTTGAATGTTTTTATAAAACAAGTCAAATGCTTCTGATGACCAACGCTCTAGTCTCTACGCTACGGCGGCTACCCATAAATATTTTTTGTTTAGTATGACATTTTTTTTATTGCGGCTTGTTTTGACTGGTAATAGATTTACCAGTATATTATTAACATTTTTTATAATTTCAGATGGCGTATTGTCACACTCTAATTCTGAATCACTCGACAAATACATGATAAATAAGTTAAACACTAAACTGCTTTCTAAAATTTGGTATTTTTAATAAATATGTGTGGTCTGTCAAATTGGTACCATATGTTTAAATTAAATAATGTGCGTTGTATTTCCATTCTAGAGTTGACATTTTTTCTTTCAACACGCGTGTGATATTCGGCGTCTTCGAGCCAAGTTAACCGTGCTTTTTTTCTCATTTTCATAGGTAGTCGTAGGAAGAGTATATTTTCAATGCTCTACTATAATAACTAAAGCTTAAGATAAATATATGATATTGTTGTTGATACAATTATTCTTAAAAAAAAAATTTGCCCTTTCAATTATCTCTGTTGTTTTACTTTTAGGGGTCCCCCACAAATTGTGAGATTAGGAAGCATAAGCATTGATGAAGACGATGACTACGTTCAAGAAATAAAAGTAAATAGGTTTCTAAATCATCCAGACTACAAGAAGCCTGTAAAATACCACGATATTGCCATTTTATTTCTAAAAAATAAAGTTCAGTTTACAGCCTTTGTTAGACCAGCTTGCCTAAACACAATCACAAATATAAATAAAAATGAAGCGTATGCAACCGGATTTGGACAAATGAGCTATAGTAAGTTAAATAAATAATTTTTCCGAAAATCGATCAAAAATATTGACGTTTTTGATAACATTTCTGAAATAAAAAGTCAATATTTCCTTACACTTAGTCGTTGCTAGGCAACGGTAAATAACTGTTAGGAAATATTTATTTTCCTACGACCACCTATGAAAATGAGAAAAAAAGCACGGTTAACTTGGCTCGAAAGCGCCGAATATCACACGCGTGTTGAAAGAAAATATTTCAACTCTAGAGTGGAAATACAAGGCACACTATTTAATTTAGGCATATGATGCCAATTTGACAGACCACACCTATCTATTAAAAAGAACAAATTTTAGAAAGCAGTTTAGTTTATTTATCACGTATTTGTCGAGTGATTCAGAATTAAAGTGTGAAAATACGCCATCTGAAATTATAAAAAAGTTAAGAATATACTGGAAAATTTATTACCAGTCAAAACAAGGCCCGCTGAAGAAAATGTCATATATTAAACTTAAGCAAAAAATGTTTATGGGTCGCCATAGTCTAGAGACTAGAGCCATGACCTACGAATCGAAAGATCAGAGGTTCAAATCCCATCAGGAGCACTTGACTTTTTTTTATGAAAACATTAAATAATTTATAAAATTATTTTGAATTGAAATCTTCCTTGTTGGGTGAATTTTTTAAATTTATTTTTAATGCATCTTTCCTTGATTAAATAAAAAAAATCATTCAAGAAGGAAGATTTCAATTCAAAATAATTTTATAATTTATTTATTGTTTTTATAAAAAAAAAGTCAAGTACTCCTGATGGAATTTGATCCTGTGACCTTTCGATCTATTAAATTGGCATCATATGTTTAAATTAAATAGTGTGCCTTGTATTTCCACTCTAGAGTTGAAATATATTTTTTCAGCTCTAGAGTTGAAATATTTTTTTCACAAATCAAAGGTTTTTTAAATAATTCTTTGTGGTCGTAGGAAAACTAGTGTACATTACTCGTGTGAAAGTGATTATTCTAAAACTCTGAGAATTTCCGCACTCGGCTGACGCCTCGTGCTAAATATCTCCTCGTTTGAAAAGTATCACTTTCATCACTTGTTATGTAATATACTATATTGTACTGTAAGGAACTATTATTTTTGTAAGGCTACTTGTAAACTAAAATGTGTTAAGCTTGACAATTCAATATTACCGTGTTTCCATAGTTACAACACAAATATTAATTGGCATTCTTTATTTGTGAATAAAGTTAATAATATTTATTGTAAAATTTTAATAAGTTGATTGTAATAAGTTATGTCCTTTTACTAATTTTCGATTTATGAAAAAATAGTACGTACACGTCGTAGAAGAAGCCACATTCCCGGCTTGCGCCTCGACATACAATCTATACGATCGTCCGGAAATGTTCAGCTTTTCCTACTAGGTATACAATGTACTATTTTCTTATTATAAGTGTCGCTGATATGTATGGAAACAGTTGAATATTTCCTAAGAGCAGGCGCGGATCCAGGAGGGGGGGGGGGGGCGAAGGCAGTATCCCTCCCCCTAAGCTTTGCAAACCTGGTGTGTTTTTTTACTTTGAGACTTGAAAATTGTAGGGCGTATGAAGGGTCAAGAAGAATTTTTTTTAGAAGTCACTATTGAGAGTAGAAAGACTCTTAGAGCCAGAATACACTCTTTTCATTTTTAGAACTAATTTCTTTTAGCCCCCCCCCCTCAAACAATATCTTGGATCCGCCACTGCCTAAGGGTTTATTTCTTAAGGGTGGATATTATAGTACGACTTTAGCTCAAATAAGAAAAAATCTTGATGCAGCTAAGTCGTATTATACAATCAATTTTAGGTAATAGAAGAACTAGTAAAATTCTTTTAAAAGTCGAGCTCGACATATTCTCTAATGATGATTGCAATAAAATTATGAAATTCCGAGCAATAGAAATGCCAGAAAGAATAACCGACAAAATGTTATGCGTTGGACGTTTGCAAGGAGGAAAGGATACCTGTCAAGGAGATTCGGGTGGACCGCTTCAAGTAAGTTTAGGGGACAGATTACAATGCCGCAGTGGCGTAGCCAGAATTTTAGTTTGGGGGGATGGGGGCAAAAGGGTAGGGAATGCGAAGGACCAGCGCCGCAGGCAAATCGCCGAAGACAAAATTGTTTTGGGTGCCACGCCCAAAAAAACCCTTTCTTTGGACAATCAAAAAAATTTGAAAATAAAAAAAATATATATATTTGAAACTTGTAGTGAATTATACAAATACACTAATATAGGTAATATAAAACATAATATACTTGTTAAACAAAAATTTCTTCATGGAATAAGCATAATTATTGAGCAAAAAAAATATTAAAAATAAGGTATATTTTTTATTTATTGAAAAAACAAAAATTAACCTTAAACTAAAAGCACAAAATATTTTTTGCCTAAAACTAAACCGTAATTCGTCGCCTGTTTTGACAAAATATATTGATTATTTCATACATATTATTATATCAATGTGGATTTTTTGATGAATACTTATTAAAACTTGTACGCTCTTCGCCTGAATGATTTTTCAGATATGTTTTTTAATCCTTTTAAAGTGGAAAAACTTCTTTCTGCTGAAGCTGTAGTTACTGGGAGGATGATGTGTTATTTTATTTGGAGCGTTATTGATAGCATTGCCGTCAAAGATGTTTTATATTTTTCTTTTTATATATTTAAATGGACACTAAATTCCTCTATTTTATTATATGTATTTCCCGTGTATACTGTAAACTTTGCCACACTTTTCGGGAAACTAATGCGAAGTTTGTTTCAACCCCCTTATTGAATTACTTATTGCTTAAAATCTAAGAAGGAAATTTGCAAAAGCACTTATTTTATAGCAAATTGTGTATATAACACTTTTGGTAAGTATTTTATTTTTTCTTGCGACCTTTCTATTTAAAGAAAACGTCAAAAACTACCGCGTTTCATGTTAGGGGTAGTTTTTGAGGGTGAAGCTCCCACTTAAGATTTAGGAATTCTTTTTGTTTTGATAATTCTATCCCTAGTGAGGATAATTCCCAATCGGAAAAAACTTTATATTTTTTTTACTATAAATAATATATAAGCGCATAGTTAGGCCAATTTTAAGGGGATGGACTACGGTAGGTCACAAGAATATAATAGAAGAGTTTTGGACTTGTATTATTATTTTCTGTATTTGTTTTAAATCACAATGTTTCAACTTCATTATCAAGAGCGTCTACATTCATAATATTTAAATAAAATAATAAAGCACTGTCAAAATTGAAGGAAAACTGTAAAAATATATATATTTAATGTTACAAAAAGGGCAAATATTAACGAACCTGATAACTTTTATTGTGATATAAATGGCATTGGTAAAATGGTCTTGTTACAGTCAAAGTTGTGTTTCAGGTGGTATTAGATGATCCATATTGTATGTATAGCGTGATTGGAGTAACATCGTTCGGAAGATTTTGCGGCATGGCAAATTCACCTGGACTTTATACAAAAGTTGACCAATATGTTCCCTGGATCGAATCAACAATCTGGAATTGTTAGAATGTATATCATTGAAAAATAAATATAGTAATCTCATTGGATTTTAGCTATTTAATTTTTCCTCCTCTTTCACACATTACCTCATAAATTGATAACAAATATGTTACATACATTTAAAAAATATTTATGGAAGGGCGAGGGAATATCGTTCTCATCATGCTTGAGCAATTTGGAACGGAATATACCAAAGCGCCTTATGGCTGTTACACAGTAGACAGGGTGTTCCTTAATGACGTGCTAATATTTTAGGGTGTGATTCCTCAAGTCATTTTATGAAGAAAAGTTCATATAAATATGTGTCCTAAACGGCTTAAATTTTTTGCTACAGGGTGTTGAATAATTTTTTTAAATGCTTTTTTTGTAATATCTCCGAAAGTACATTAGATAATATTTTCAATTTTGGCATGTGCTAATAGGACATAAAACCATATCTTTTAGTAATAAAAGTTATTTTCTTGTCCCACCAGTGGCGTCCCTACAAACATTTTTCCATGTGGATATCATTTCTGATTAACCTGGTCAATTCTGCATAAAAATAGTCTCTTGCGTTTTTCTGCTCAGGCACACCGTTCTTAATTAAAATAATTAAATTAGCTCTACTATTTATTATTATTAACATTGATAATATAAAATTTTGTTTTATAAAAATTGTTTGAAATGACCACCTTCATTGTTTAATAGGCATGCTTCGGCCCATCTAATTAATAATAATAATTTAATTATTTTAGTTAAGAACGGTGTGCCTGAGGAGAAAAACACAAAAGACCATTTTTATGCAGAATTGACCAGGCTAATCAGAAATAATATTCACATGGAAAAATGTCAGTGGCGTACCTCTTTTTTTCTAAAAAATATCAGAGGAAATGTTTTTAGGAACGCCACTGGTGGGACAAAAAAATAACTTTCATAACTAAAACATGTGGCTTTATGTCCTATTAGTACATGCCAAAATTGAAAATATTATCTAAAGTACTTTCGGAGATATTACAACAAACGCATTAAAAAAAAAAAATTCAACACCCTGTAGCAAAAAATTTAAGCCGTTTAGGACATATGTTTATATAAACTTTTCTTCATAAAATGACTTTAGGAATCACACCCTAAAATATTAACACATCATTAAGGAACACCCTTTATACAAAAATACCAAAACTTTCCAGAAAATTATTTAAAATATATTTTACGACTCTCTTTGTTAAGACTAATTAAGGATGTATAGTACTAGGTACCAAATTCAATTAGAGTTGAATCTCAAAGTTGTGTTGCGATCTCAAAACACATTTAAAAAAAATGCTTTCTTTTGTTGTAAACTCTAGCCTCTTCGATTTAAAAGAGATGATTGAGATAAAATCCCTAGCCGTTTCATTTCGGCGGATTCAGGTGCGGGGAAGTTTTTTAGAGGGAGGGGGGGGCAACAGATAGTGGCAACCTCAATGTTAAGGGCCAGAACTAAATAATTTAAGGTTAGTTTTGGTTGTTGAATCACACCAAGACGTCTATTTATTAATCAATAATTAAATATAGTTTGAGGTTAGTTCTATTTGTCCATATAATTGTTGCCCATTCAGTCCATCGGTTTGTTTACTAAATGCAGCAGTAAATGGCGACGCTCGTCATCTACGTGGTAAATTTCAAATTACCACTAGTTTTTTAATGTTTAATAGTCCTGCTATATTGAATCTTACTCACTCCTCCTCAAATCGCAGAAGGCCTTGGTAGAACCTATGATATCAGAGAGCGAAGAATCTGGTATTGGGATGAGCTGAAACAAGCGGCACAAAGAGTAAAGAAAGTTTGCTGCCGGTGAAAAGCAAGGGGCGGTATGAAAGGGTAGCGTTTAAAAAAAGTTGGATGGGAACTTGGGACGAGAAGTAAAAGACGGAAAAGTGACACTTTCAAATTTAGTTATTTCTTTATTCAAACTTGTCGCTCGAATTGCAAAATAGAAATTGTCACAGTGGTGGATCCAAAATTTTGCTGAGGGGAGACGATGACTAAAAATATAACTGTTCGGTTTAAAATGTTTTTTCTTTTCAAAAGTGGTTTCTAAAAAAATGTTCCTCGGTTCCAAACACCTTCCTTCCATAAAAATGTACTTCAATTACAAATTCTTGATTTTGAAAACCTTCCTCCTTTTAAAAGTGACTTTTATAAAGAAAGCCGCTCGGTTACCAAATCCTTCCTCCTATCTAAAGTGACTTCTATAAAAATAAACCCCTCTGTACCAAAAGAAAAATCTTCTTCTATCAAAACTGAGTTTTTTAATTTTTCGTGCCTCAAACTCAGAAGAAGGCGAAACGCTCTTCACCGCTAAATTTTGAGGGCTCAAAGTGAACAAAAAATTTAATTTTATAGGGCCTCCCTTGGATCGCCGCCTGAATCCTCAAACCTGAAAAGACAAATTACGCGATTATCAGCAAGTCACCATTGTTTCCTTCTTGTTCTATTCTTCCACTAGATGTGTGTTAATGCAAGTAGTGGAATTAAAACAATAGCCAGTTTTTTTAAATTGTTTATGTAGTTTCAGAGAAAATCGCGTTTGAACTATCGTTTAGCGGGATTTTGGTGGCTGATAAAAACTTGCTAATGCTTAAGGAACTTGCCGCTATTAATATAAGATTCTAAACAAAGTTTAAATTAATAAGCTTATTATAATATACAATATACAATATTTACCTGATATCAATAAAAATTAATTAAGGTAATTTTACAGTTTTCAAGTTTTGCATTGATTTTTTTTCATTGTTCATTTATCGATTTCTTGCCAAGTAGCTTCCGAAACAATTTTGTTATTTGTTAAGCATAAAAGCTATACCGGGTAGTGCATCGTGATTGGAAACATAGGAAATCCCATGCAAGTTTTCGACAGTCTAAATATTTGCTCCCCTGTTGACTTTAGAGTGGGGATGTAGGGAGACTTGTTTAAGGTCTCTGTGAGGTGCGTGCACATGCGGAGTTTATATAATTTTGGACAACCCAATTTTAACTTATTTGAGTACGATTGCAGTGCAGACAGAAAAACCTTCTTTGGAATTCAACAGGCGATGTTGCCGACACCAGCGTTGATTGGACTTGTCAACCTGTGATTTGTAATTGTCAAATGTAATTTGCAACACATACATTTTATACTGGATTTAACTAATATTTTCAAATAAAACGAACATTGTTTTAAAACAAATGTTTTAATAGAAAATGAATTATTTTAATTACAATAAAACCTATTAAATAGTCGTAAAGTCATCAAGAATTGCTTAAAAGGGAAAAATAAGAGGGTGTTTAAAAATAAATAAGTTTTTATAAAAAAACCTAAAAATTTTACTTTAAGAAAATTGTTCAATCGTTTGAAATATTGTTAATTCTTAAATAAATGTTCAAGTAAACCGTCATTTGCTGCAAAACAATATCCTAAACAATCGTTAAATTATCTACGAACAGTAGCGAGTTGGTACTGAGTAATTATTTCAGATTACATTAAAATTGATTTTTTTAACTGCCCTAAATTCACAAACCCAATACTTTTATAAAGAAAATTTTTGAAATGCCCTCATAGAAAGCAGTAGTTTGGTGAGAGGTCAGAAGACCTAGTTGGTTAATTGATTGTTGAATTTGGACCAATAATGTGCACATTAAAGGCATTATTTAGATATTCACGTATCACAAGCGAATTGTAGGCCGGGAAACCATCCATTTGGAACCAAATCTCCTGATTTTCATTAGCGACTTCCTCCAGTGTGGGTCCAATTTAATTCTGTTGGACCGGTAGATTTCTGTCAATACAAAATAATCCAATGATGACTGCGATATTCCAAAATTCCTGCCTATACATTCAGTTTCTGAGGGCATTGGGTTCAAGTGCATATAAGCTGATGTTAATTTTGTAGGCTCCAGCACCGATAATTTTGTATTTTTAGCTTATTATTTAATGTAAACGTGCATTCATCTGAGAAGCAAATATTGTGTAAAAAATATCTATTGTTATTAGCTCGCTTCATCATTTTAAAGCAAAAAAGTGATCTTTGATCCCCTTTTAGCAATTCGCAAATAGGACTAAAATCCTTTATTAATATACCTTGGAAAACGCTTCGTTATGGGCCTAGAGCCCCCCGAATGGAAGCTATGATAAGCGGTTTTTTCACAATATCTCAGAAACTGATTGAAGTATCAAAACAAAATTTGATACATGTTGACAAGACGCAATAAACGGTTCGTTTAGCTTAGGTGTATTTCTTCCAGTGGCGTCCTATTGGGTAGGTAGTGAGGAGAATATTGCCCTAACTTTTTTATTTGTAGGATTTTTTAACGCCGGGTGCAATTTTTAAAAGCACTGAAGTCTTCTATTGAAAAAAGGTACTTCTGCTTCATTTCGGTAGGATTCACCATTTTTCAGTAAAATCGATTTTAAAATTTTCGGTTTTTTACAAGCCGTTGAAAAGGCTAAGGTGTTTTTTGCATATCTCAGCAAACACTTGATATTAAAACATGAAATTTATTAAAAGTTCTTCTAGCGACAAGGCATATTTATTAAAGGATGTAACATTAAAATATTTTTCCAGTGGCGTTGCACGGGGTGGAGCCTAAAGTAAATATTACAATTTTTTTTTTATTTGAGGGGCTTTCCTTTCATAATATTTTCAAATTCTCTGTGCCTCACAAAACATAACACGCAGGTCTAGATTTTGCTTCCAACAAAATGGAAATCATTTCGAACATTTTCTTAAGAATTAGTTTCCCGTGAGGTTTTACAATTAAATTTGATTTGCAATTTGTTATTCGTTTTTGTTTTATTTGAAGTCTCTTATAAAAATAAATATTTAAAAAACAAGGTCTAAAAATCTGTTGAAAACCTTATATTCTGTCAAATTACAATAATGGAAGGTTTTATTACCAAAAAATTAAAAAATTTTAAAAAATTACATTAAAAGTATGAAATTAAAAAAAAAAAGTAATAGTATTTACTTTAAGCTCCACCCCGTGCGACGCCACTGGAAAAATATTTTAATGTCACATCCTTAAATAAATATGCCTTGTCGCTAGTAGAATTTCTAATAAATTTCATGTTTTAATATTAAGTGTTTGCTGAGATATGCAAAAAAAACACCTTAGCCTTTTCAACGGCTTGTAAAAAACCGACAATTTTAAAATCGATTTTACTGAAAAATGGTGAATCCTACCGAAATGAAGCAAGAGTACCTTTTTTTAATAAAATACTTTAGTGCTTTTAAAAATTGCACCTGGCGTTAAAAAATCCTATAAATAAAAAAGTTGGGGCAATATTCTCCTCACTACCTACCCAGTGGGACGCCACTGGAAGAAATACACCTAAGCTAAATAAACCCTTTATTGCGTCTTGTCATGGGTAAAACATGTATCAAATTTTGTTTTGATACCTCAATCAGTTTCTGAGATGATTTGAGAAAACCGCTTATCATAGCTTCCATTCGGGGGGCTTTAGCCCCATAACGAAGCGTTTTTCAAGGTATATTAATAGAGGGTTTTAGTCCTATTTTTGGATGTACTTTAACCCCTTAAAATATTGTCACCTAATTTCGGGACACCCTGTATAATAGAAAACCATAATACTACAATTACACACTACAAAACATATCTTATATACCTTATAATAAAGTTGGGTTAAGAAACGAAGCAAAAAACAAAAGAAGTGACAAAATGGCAAGATAATTAGATCTCATCACTCAATCAAGTTAATCAGAAAATTCCCAGCCACAATCATCATTCCAGAACACCCATTAAAATATGCAAGGGACACTAATTCTTTACATTGACCATCAATGATCAATATTTCCACGGTAAGCAGAAACAACTTTAATTTTTTTAAAATAAGGGTTTACAATTAAATGACTGAACTCTGTCATTGTTTTTTTTAGCTCTCTCATGAGTCTGTGCTGTGCATTTGCAGTTGTTTATTACAGTACATTTCGCCTCAAACTTCGTAATAACTTTTTGTATTGCCGATTAGTCTATCAGGAAAATAAATGGAAAACATATCAGATACAATATTTAAGTTCTTTCCCGCATAGTACCATTTTATCATAGTGACATTTTCTTCTATTATGTAACTCATAATAATTACCTAGGTAAAAAATTATTAGTAAAAAACCTCATACTTTCAAATTACATTTGACAATGACAAATCACAGGTTGAGAATTCCACTCAATGCTGGTTTCCGCCGCCTCACCTGTTGAATTCCAATGATAATCTACCTTAGTAACGTAGTCTTATCCGATAAGACCAACCGCTAGCTCAGTAAGACCACTGTAGCAACAAACAGTAATTTATTTCAAGAAATCAAGTTTAATAAATAAATATAACCCCTACAAAATAAAAGTGACACACAACAATATTTGAGGCGATTTTAGGGCATAAACTTAACTTAATTTTGACATTTAAAAAAAAATGTTTTATGACAAAAGGTATGCAAGATTAAACCCAGTGTGCTTTGCTTTGACGTGAGCTTAAGAAATCTTGGCGTTTTCATGGCAACCGTGATGACAACAAGTGAATTTGATTTTGGACGTTCCACGCGTCTGATTTAGTCTTGGATTTTTAATTAATTGTTAGTTGTGGCGCGTTTACAAACTTAAAAGTAAATCATAATGATGTGTTTGTATATTTTCCTTTATCACAAACGGCTTTTATTTCGGGTTCAGTAAATTATCCAATAAAATACCTTTGTTTTTTACTCAAAACTAGATTTTCTAAGAAAATTATTACTCAATATAATTTTTACTTATAATTAAAGATAAGACCCTCGAGCTAAAGCTTATATCAGATTATAAGTAAAAATACATTTCGTGAAAATTTGTCAGAAAATCGATTTCTTGTAAAAAATCGCGGTATTACCGATAAGACTATCGGTATATTACTGTTGAAAACCCAACTGCAATCCGATTTAAATAAGTTAAGATCGGGTTGTTCAAAATTGTTCAAAATCCGTATGTGCTCTCAACACACTCTAAAAAAGTCTCCCTATAACCCCGCTGTCTCAACAGGGGAGCAAATACTTAGACAGTCTAAAACTTGCATGGGATTTCCTATGTTTCTTACTACGATGCACCACCCGGTATGTATGAACGTATTATAAAAATGTGTGTAATTAAAAAAAAAATATTAAATCATCTTTAATTGTTAATCTAATATTTTTTTAACAAGGCAACTGTCACCAGGGATATTTATTTAAGCATTTTTTTAGGTATTGATCCTGGTCTACAGATTTAGATCTATTAAGTTTAAGAACAAGTTCGTATTAATTTATCTTTCATGGTCACCCATTCGATCAGATACCAATATAGACGATTGTTGTTGTAAAAAGGTAGTGTTAGTATTTTACAACATAAAATGTAGATTTACAAGATGCAGCTATTAAAATCATACGAAATAGAATTAAAATTATTGTTACTACTATCTATATATAACTAAACTATAAGTAACTAAACTCTAGGATAGCGAAATGAATTTAATAGTTGTACTGTTTATAGTGAGCTTTATAAATAATAGTGTCTTTGCCGAATTAGTTGAGGGTAAGTAAAAATTGCTTGTCGAGGCTTGGATGACGTTTATTAAAAAGTATTTAATAATTATTTGCATGTCTGCCGTATCTGAGATATTCAGTATTATAGCACTCTATAGGATGTTTGAGTAGACAAAGATAATATCCTGCCTCGGCAAAATGACGGATCCCGCATCTGGAGGTTAAGGGGCTTCAAGAAGTCCGGGAAGCCCTTGTCAAACTAACTATAGTTTGTTTACTTAAATGTTTAGTCATAACTGGAAACTGTTGTTTGTTTTTACATCTCTTTATTTATTTGTGCTTTGTATTTACATAACATTTCACATACTTTAGATATTATATAGTAATAATGAATATATTAGTGGATATTAGTATCCAGGTGACCCACAAGGCAGCACTGTGGCGGGAGATGTTAGCCATGGTATGGAAAAATTGTTTTTGAGTGCATTTTTCGGCATTTAGAAACTATTCTTAAAATGGAATTGTTTAAATTAAGTCTAAATGTTTCCTGTCCTAAAACTACGACGTTTAACGAACTCTTATCCATTTTTTTTTATTAATAAACAATCCAAAATTAACATAATGTCAATTTGACGCTGAATGCTTCCCGGGCGTTGTTCGTCCCCCAACCACTCCTCAAATAGCCATTGCGATGGTTTGTGAATGCTGTCTTTGTCTTCACGTGCACGTTAATCACACCGAGTTGACTTCTTCATGTAAATTGGAAGAGTGGGTCGAAAAATATTATAATTTTTTTTAATATAAAATAAAACATAAATATTTAAATTTTCCGGTCGTAAACGTGTATGTTCGAAAACGAGAATTTTTCAAAAGTTTTGAATTTATTCAAAACGTTGACTAATGGAATCGGTGGTTCACTGTTATTTCTACTGTTCTTTTTTATATGAACAAGTTTACTTTTGGGAGGAATTAGGTAAAGTCGATTTTAATAACATCTAATGTAGCCAAATCTAACTTGTTGTCTACTAAACCACATACTTTAGCTGATGCCTAAATAACAAAATTGATAAAATCTGTCGAGTGTGACGGGATATTTTTTTATATCTCGGATGGCCTTTGTGTTAGATTTGATAAAAAGGTCGAACTAATAATAATCCAGCACTTTCAAAAGATGACTTCTAAAAAAAGGCATTCTATCTAGAAAAGCTTTTAAAACACACAGAAGGCTAATTTCGATTCGGGGGGGGGGGGGGGGGGTTAAGCCCTTCTAGGATATAATTTCAATATACAATTGGTAGTTTCTAGGTTTATTTTAAGTTGCACGAAGTCACTGATCATCTTTCCTTTAAAGGAACATTCTCTTATTTTTCAAAGTATCTTATATTTAATTTTGCCGTTGTATATTTTCACAACGTTACGAGGGGTATTTGATGATGATATTAAATCACTTACCAATTCCGATAGAAAGCCTATCTCAGAGATATTAAACAGTTTCCCTGTCACATCCGGGCAGTTGTATATAATTTTTAATCTCCTGCGATTTCAAATTAGGGAGACTGTTATTAAGGGGAAGAAACTCACTTATGACCACTGATCAATAAAATCTAATTTTTAGTTCATCCGAATACGTCGTCGACATATAGCAACATTAGCAACATCTACAAGAATCTGCACGCCGTTATATTTAATACAGATAACTAAAAACTACATTCGTGAAATTATTATTTTAAGTTTAAAATTTACGGATATGTAACCGTTGAAGCCTAACCTTAGATTTAGTACCACCTGATCGGCGATACAAATTGCTATAAAATAGTCATCATCATCATAGTATAATGATAACATTTATATAAATTTCGAGTAAGAAAGCATAAGTATATAGATTAAACAGAAATAGAAGATAAAATATAGGGGAAGAGAGGAAAACAAAATATATGAATAAGAAAATACCAACGAACATCCTTTGTTTTATAGCTTTGTTCACGAAAAGCAATATAGTAAATATGGGTATAAAAGTTTCAACTCGATAAGTGCGGTACCAGCTGCTGCTGTGCTCATTTCGAGAATTAATAACAATTAAATTGAACGTGCAATGCCGCCGATACCTGCTAGTAGTATTTTTTAAAAAAAGTTCATTATTATTATTAAAAAAAATTGTTTTAATATACTATTTTTGGAGGGTGCCTATTTTTAATTTATAATTATAATTTTACTTATATATATAGTTTGATAGATTTGTTACGCTATCAATCAATAATTAAAAAAAAGAAGTCAAGCTCAAGTTTTCAAAAATTTATTTTCTCCATTTTCTAATTACAAACTGGGAAACTTCTGCGAAGCCATTGTTTGCTAACGTTAAATTAAAAATAACAAAATACATCAATACATTTGGAAACCCAGAAGTAAAGATACTCCGGACCTATTTTTAAAATCTTTAGTCCTGTGTCATACATCAAACTTATATTTTTCTTTTTAGATGATTTTTGTTTTCACGAAATACACAATAAGACAGGGATTTGTACAAATATTTCAAAATGTCCAGAGGCATTAAATGTTATAAAGCAGGGTATTCATCCACAGCATTGTGGCTTTGACGGTTTAGATGTTATTGTGTGTTGTTTAGAACCTGAGAAAGAAGTTGTCCAGTCAAGACCAATTGGACAGATATCAAATGAGAGTAAGTAACTTGTACAAGTTATATGTACATATATAGGAGAGATGGGGACGTAAGCGTATGTTTTGGGGTATATTTATCCACTATATCCCAGTATTAGGAAAAAAAGTGTCCAAAAAATTCTAAATTTTAGATTTGATTTATAGTTTCTTGCTAATACCAATACAGCACTCAACTAACAAAGTTGCTCTATAATTCTAAAAAATGGTGCAATTTTTTGTTATTATCGCTTTATAACTGCTCTGCAAAACCTGTTTTGTGTTATTAAAGTTGCCAAAGTTATTATTTAGTCTTCGCAACTAAAGTGTTTTATAAATTGATTCTAAGAATGTTCTTACAACAAGATTATAAAACCATTTTGCAGATTCAGTTTCTCGTTATTCTATAAACGTTCTTAGAGCCATTTTTATAGGACGATTTAGCTCGGAGAAGAAAATTGATTTATAACAATTATTTTATTATAACTTTATATATTATAATTAACAATATAACTTTACAATTGCGTTTTTTGACAATTAAAATTTAGTTGAAACACAAAAGTCTACGAGAGAAATTTTGTTTTTATATATTTTTCTGAACTTTACGCAAGAGCGATGAAATATTTCATTGTTTATCACCGCATTTTACAGAAAAAATTTTTTCGCAGGCCAAAAACACAAACTTGTTGTTGGCAAAATGAAATCCTAATTGTTCATATCACTGTTACAATAAACAAAGCATGTTATTATAGATCTGCCATAATTTTATTTTAGAAAATTAGCAATGGCTGTGTACACGTTTAGTAGGTATAGAAAAGTGATTTTGTATTACGTGTAAAAAATTTTTCTTTATTAATATCATAGCAGAACGCTTTCGGCTTTCGCCATCCTCAGTGCTATCTGAAAGTGAGAATTGAAAATATTTTTTATAAAACGGTAGGTTAAAAATAATGAAATTATTTGAGGAATTTAAAGAATTTAAAACATTCTTGTGATTTAAAAGATCTAAAATTTGTTTTCAATACTCACTCGTCAAGATTACATGATGACATCCTCATATAGGCCGAACCGCACTACGTCCACTTAATATTTTAAATTGATTAAAATTGTAAAAAGACAATATAAAAACACAACATAAACATTTTTTGATTTACAAAACCATGTTATAAGTGGTAAAAATAACGAACAAGTGAATCAAAGAAATCGAAAATTCGAGATGAGGTTACAGAATTAAAATTTATCCTTTTATTTTTATATGAAGAGAAGGATGTAATGAGTTTTTAGGTGTTTATTGTGAAAACCGAATGTATATCTTGACGTGTTTTGGCGGGATTTTTTGAATTCGAACTGCGTTTCGCGGATAGCGTAAACTGATTTATGAAGAAGAGCTAATTATGAAGAAGAGAGCGAAAATGAAATTGTGAGGCAAGTGAAGAAATCACGACGTTGTAAATGTGAAAGGAGGGAATGAGAATTTAAGATTGTCGAACTTTCTTACCTGATTGGGATGTTAATTTTATGAATTTTGGGTTGACCGTAAAGTCGTGGCATGTTGGGATTACTAGAAATAAGAGTTTTAGGAGCTTTTTTTTCTTCTAAGAAGTCGCTGAAATGTTTTAAAAGGTTGTTAGTTCGCCGTAGGTAGGTTTGAAAAGGATTCTTATTAAGTAATTTAAAGTTATTATTAATCAAAAAGGTTTCGACTTTTGCCACATAATCAGCTCTTTTTAGTATTACCAAACAACCACCCTTCTCAGCCCTTGACACGACAAGATCTGCATCCTTTATTTTCCGCTTTAGACAATTCAGTATTTTGAGATGTGAGCCGGAAGAAGTATGGTTGATTTTTTTTATGTTCTTTTTAAAATTGTGTAGAATGATGTGTAAATCGTTGCGTAAAGATTGTTTATTGTGGTAGATGTCAGAAAGTTGTTCAATGATAACATCTAGTTCTACTGCGTATTCTAGAATATCAATCTCAGAATTTTTTTCATTATCATTATTTTTAACCTACCGTTTTATAAAAAATATTTTCAATTCTCACTTTCAGATAGCACTGAAGATGGCGAAAGCCGAAAGCGCTCTGCTATGATATTAATAAAGAAAAATTTTTTACACGTAATACAAAATCACTTTTCTATCATTTTATTTGACCTGTCACAGATTTGCATTATTGTAAACCATTTTGAGAATAAGTATTATCATTATCAAAGCATTTAAAGAAGTTATACATTTTATTATTGTTGTTGTAGTACAAAACAAAAATGTCACAATAGAGATAACATCACATTGTATAAAACTGTTTTATAGTGGCTCTAATAAGCCTTTTTAAATGTTTTATAACAGCTCTCACAACAATAATACATTTATGGAACCAGATTGTTTTATAAACTGTGCTCATTTTGTCTACAAACGGTTTAAAAACGCTTTAGAAATATACACACAACAACGTTAGTTATTTAATAAAAAAAAGCTGTGAAAACTTTCTCTCAACACGTATAAAACAACTTAATTGTTAGTTGGGCGCATTTATTGCAGCTGTCATCGATTGAACACGCTGGACGGTAATAGGTTAACGTCAAAATATCTCTGCATACCTCATTATTGAAGGCTGATATTGAAAAATTGAGGTCAGAGCTAGATTCAGTAGACCAAAAAAAAAAAAACAGCAAAAAATTTTTCAGGGAAGAAAGGAAGTTTTGAAATTTTAGACAGATTATTGTAGGTATAATATGGCTTTATTAATTTAGGTATTTTTTTAGAATGCAAAGAATATAGTCAATATGTATGGACTAAAGTGCTAAATCCTACACTACTGCTTGGAGGAGATGACATTATTAGACATGAATGTCCGTTTAATAGAGAAAAGTTAATTGTTGGCGGTAAAAAGGCGACAAGAAGAGAATTTCCTCATATGGTATGTATATTCTTCGCATATACCTTTTTGAATAATAATAAAGAGTTACAAGATGAAAAAATATTAAGTAAATAAATCTGGATGTTGATCATGACAGTTTTCATTTCTGAAATGATATACCAAAATTTATTTAGACTGAGCAAGGCCCGAGAGGTGTTTTGTAAAATATACAATAATATATAGTGTGTCTACTAGGGTTGGCAACTAATGGTAAACTTTTTTATTATTAACTTTATGAAAAAAAGTTTTTCATCATAAAAAGTTTTGCATGGTCCAAAACCTAAAATGCAATAATCTGATGTTAAATTTTTTCAATAGTATACCAGGTTTGTCAAAAAAATATGAATTTTGTCCAAGAGTAAAGTACCCTTATTTTTGACAATATCGAAAACTGTATATATGAAATGTTGGCCGGCATTAAAAACTGTTATACTATTACACTGAAAAATATGTTGTTTTTTTTTATTTTTACAAATTTATCGGTGAATTGAGAAAAAATTTGTAAAAATAAAAAATATTTTTTAATGTAAATGCATACTAGAACATAGTTTTTCATACCGAACAACTTTTTATAATTACAGTTTTCGATATTGTCAAAACTAAAGGTACTCTTGGGAAAAATTTATATTTTTTGACAAACCTCATATACGACTGAAAAAATTTACATCTGATGGTTGCATTTTAGGTTTTGGACCATGCAGAACTTTTTATAAAGAATAACTTTTTATCTTAAAATTAATAATAAAAAAGTGACCTCCGTGAAAATCTTGTTAGGATTGAGGAGTTTGGATGGAGATGCGGCCGATGAGTGCTGGGGCTCGAACCCCACTTAAGGTTTTTGTATATTAAGTTCCCAATAATTTTTACTTTTCGCAACGAAATACACTATGCAACGACTACTACGTTCTAATGATTGTAAAAACTTTTATACATCCAAACTACTTTTAATTTATTTTTAAATATAATCACATAATAAATAGCTGGCTTAGATTGGAATATACCCGATACTTATTGTTTTAAACTAATGTTGAGGCTTGTTTTTTATACTTTTATAAAAAATCCCAACCGAAAAAGTTTTGTTCATTGAAATTATTATATTGGAGCTTGGATAGGGGGGAACGCTTTCCCTCGTCACCCTTACCAGTCTCTCAAGTCCATCACTAGTGCTACCGAAACCATTTTTATTAAAGCAAGAGCGAGAGGATAGCAGAATCGTTAACGATCTTCTCAAAACTCGCTGTCCAACATTTTTTTTTCTACAAATTGCAGAAAATTCTTTGATAATATCGCTTTGCAATAATAAGCGGAAAAATTAACCTTTTTTGTCTGGTAGATTTACAATAATTATTAACTTGTAATACAACGTTAGAAAGGAATTTAAATTAATAATTTTTTTATAATAAAACAAAGATGTGTTGTCATTTAAAAAAATCGAGATATGTATTCCTTTTTATTTTTTTTAAACAGGTTGTAAATAAAATAGCCCTAACGAACATATTTTTATCAAGCAAGTCAGTTTTATATTATAAAGCAGGTTAAAAAGAACTACTTTAACGTTTCCATGGCATGCTCTTTACCACTTACCTTGTTTTATCAAAGTTATGTACATTTTGGAAAACAAAGGAAAATTGATAGGTATAGGCGGTCATTTTAAAAACAAATGATAAAGTGTGATATGTCATCGAAAAGAGAATTTTCTATTGAATTTAGAAATTTGTATTGGTTAAAAAATAATAATTTACACCCTTATAACTATTCAAAGTTTTATATCTTTACTTTTAAAATTACGGAAAAAATTTGGGTGTTGTTTTTTTTTGTGTCACCCGGTAAAGAATATTATTTTCTAATTCCCTATAAAATTCCACGTATATTTTGTATAAACTGTTTTATGTCTAAATTCAATTGTAATTAAGATATTGACGCTTAAAATATGGTATTTTCAGATTGACAGGCTGTAGCATTGGGAGGGCGCATTTTAGAGAAAAATGGTTTGCACCTCCTTATCTTAGTTTTTTATTTTTTATCCTCTATGGAAAGAAATGACAAATAAATACTTATTCTAGATAGTATAGAGGTAAAAAAACCAAACCTACTCATAAATGACACAAAAACAAATCGGTGTAAATCTAATCTACGATTAAAATTTTTTTTAAATGATACTTTGACTCATCACAAAACTATCCATTTATTCAAAGGGACGATTCGAAAGAATTAAAATGTATCTAGAATAATTGATCACAGTCATAGTACACATTTTCTGATGACACGATTGTTGTTACAAGCTATACTTTTAAGTAAAACTACTTAGAAGAGCTAATTTAAACCATAAATTTAAAACTGCCATTTTATACTAAACTATAAGCTACTTTTGCACACCGTCAACCTAATTATTAAAGCTGAAACGATGGAGCTGAAATAGTACGTCGAACCGGGCAGTCAAGAACAAGCGGCATAAGAGTCCTTCAAACTTCAAACAAACGGCCGGAAATTTTTGCGAGCTGTCTACCATTGCGGTGTGAGTTTGTTTTTATTAAATTGGGATGCACCTACTTAACAATGTCGCGAAATGAACAAAATTCAATATAGAACGTTTCTTCTTAAAATAGGGGTATGATAAGGTATTTTCAGAAGGATTTTAGGCAATATTACAAATCAATCAGTACAACTTTTTGCTTTACTTTTTAAATTTAGATTTGTAAAAATGGGTAGGTACGCCTATGGTTCGAATACACATGTTTCAGCTTTACTAGTTTTACACCAGTTTCCACATTATAGTCGAGTAAAAGTGTTTTTTTCTAGAATATCGAAGTACAGTGGCGTAGCTAGAAAATATGCTCGTGGGAGGGGGGGGGGAGAGGCTCAGTATGCGTAAGTAGAACATTTTTTTCTGGAGATGAGACAGTCGGCACTACATGTTTTTCATGATATTGTAACTAGTGAAGAAGGCGGAAAAGCGCCGCAGGCGAAACCTTTTCGGGGCCACGCCCAAAGTTCGTTTAAAATTCAATTAACTCTATAAAATTTCGAAAATTAAATTATTACCTCCCCCCTCTGCATGGTTGGACTAAATTGGTTTCTAAATGTTTTTTTTTGATAGTCCTAGCTGGCCTTTTACTAAAAAATTTTTTTTTATATTTGTGGAAAATATGAATATTGGTATCAATCCAAAATTTTAACATTAGACAAGTAAATATCGCTCACCACGCCAAAATTGATAATTTTTTCAGAAATCATGTATTTTAGGAGCGTAGATCTAAGAGCAGTTTTGGTGCAATAGCTTA
Organism: Polydrusus cervinus; assembly: GCA_935413205.1. Taxonomy (NCBI): domain Eukaryota; kingdom Metazoa; phylum Arthropoda; class Insecta; order Coleoptera; family Curculionidae; genus Polydrusus; species Polydrusus cervinus. The sequence continues at coordinate 43,304,616 of OW284513.1, read as the reverse complement.
GGTTTTGAAATACTCCTTCTTAAGTCCTCCTTACTCAAATTATTTTGTTAACTTCCAATATTTTTTACCAGGTCCATATCGGATACGACTTGGGGGACAATACAACTGCATGGGCATGTGGAGGAACCCTAATAAGTGAGCAGTATGTGTTAACAGCAGCACATTGTTTAGACAATATCAAATTGTAAGTATATTCTTATAAAACAGTCAGCTGTATATGGTGCTGGGAATGCAATAATCTAGAGATTTCAATAAGCAGTTATTTTGGGGTTCAAATATAAAATCTTATCTTACTTACTTTACTTTTAAAATGTCTTTATTTATTTTATATATATTTATATTGTCAGGTACTACTAACTAATCTAATGATACTAAACTCATAGATAACATTGTACATATATGATACTTAATTCGTCACATAGATAACAAAACAAGGCAACCCCCCGTTGGAGCTGGTGTTGACTCGTGGTAGTAGCACATATTCTTCTACTTTTTTTGTTACGGACAGTTCCAGTAGTCTATTACTGCCATGACGGAATCAGTTTTGAATGAGACTTAAAGGTTTTTAAATGATTTTATTGCTAACTTAATATAATTTGGGGTACGTTTGCTGCAAAAATAGGTTAAAAAACCAGCTTAATTTTCGCAGGTACAGTTTGGCATTTTGTCAAAGACTCGAAATGATCAGGTGGGCGGATACTTCGGCGGATGGAATGGGCTAAGCCCGCATGGTACAAGAAATAGTGTTACGTTACGTTAATTTAATTTACTCTATTTTCATTATAAATTGGCAGTTTGTGGTAAAGGGGTTTGTGTATGTAGTCGTCTTGTTCTCTTATGTAGGTCATGTTTGCTGTCAGTATCGTGTTGTTCGGTTTTGTTTCGTAAAAATTTGTCGCTTCGTCTTGTACGTACTGTTTTAAGTATGGTGTGTTTGTTACGTTATGTAATACACGTAGTGGCATATGTCTTGGTGCAGAAAGTATTTGTCTAAGTACTATGTTTTGTAGTTTTTGTTGTTGTTTGTGTTGTATTAGTGGTCTGATATACTGCACCAGACCAGTCCTGCGCAAGTCAGTGCTGGTCGAATCATTTGATTGTAAATTGTCTGTTTGTTCTGTGGTAAAAGAAATGATCCGTGCCTAAGTAATTCTTGTAAATTATTGGTCGCCAGTGGCGTATTGTTTTCTTCAATTTTTAGGTACTGAATAAGCACATTGAAGCACAGTCGGAAAGACGTGAGAAATATTACTGCGGTTGTTATCGGACATTGCCTCTTCGGTAGACATGCCGATCGTATGCAAATACCCACTAACAACTTCTGCAGAAGTTGCAGAGATGAGGAAGAGGAAGAAAGTATTCAACATTTTCTGTGTGAATACCCTGGCCTCGCAAGAAGAAGGTTCACTGCTCTGGGTGAACCATCTTTTGATAGCCTGGAGAAACTAAGCAACTTACAACTTGGACGGTTTCTGAACAGTAGTGGCTGGTTTCAATAAGTTGTTAAAATTCTTCTGCGGTGTACGGCGCACTATTCATTAAAGATCTGATGAAGGTGGGTTCTACGGAACACGTGTGGTATCACAACGGACCTAATAGGACTACGTGAGACTGTTTGGTCTGAACCAAAGGTCTGCCTACCTAACCTAACATTACATTTATTACAATATTTTTTGTGTAGCGAATATATTAATAAAAAACATGTTTCGTTTTATTTGGAATAAATATTAAATAAACTTGGCAACTAGGCCACAATCTGTATTTGAGGCTCTAGTCTCTAGTAATGTCATGTATTTGTTTGAATTGTTACGTTGGGCCAGCAGCGGCGCCAGGATTTTTGGGATAAGTGAGCAAAGTGATGATAATTTTTGAGTGGGCACTACTCAAACCGAAAGTGACTTCTAAAAAAAAAGGTCGTCGCCTCCTTCCACGCTCTATTACGCCATAAGCGGGGGCAAACAAAACTTCTCTCTTGTCGTCTAAAAAAAAATCATCGTTCTCTTGAAAATAACATACGACATCATTCTTTTCTCATCAAAGCTTTCATAGCCGAGTCCCCCCCCCCTGAAATTCCATTACAAAATTGAATCCATCAATCTTGGGGGGTACCAGGGTGGGTCCTCATGTTTCTAGGATGGGCCAGTGCCCCCCCCCCCCCCCCCAGATAAAAATCATAAATACGCCACTCTTGGTCGCTGCATAGAATTTCTGTATTGTTTTTGTCGTGTTTGGTATAAACGTCAGTTTCTTGTCTAGCGTAACTCCTAAATATTTTAACGTTTGTTTGGGTTATATTTCTTTATTATTTATTATTAGGTGTTGATTTATATGAACATTGTTTTTTTTTTGGTGTGATTATTACGCACTTGCATTTCTCCTCGTTTATTTCAAGTTTCCATTTCTCGTACCACTGGAGGAGGACACTTACCTAAGTGATTGGGAAGGTGCTGTCTGGCTACATTCGCATGTTATGCGAATGAACAATATTATCTATGACTATGAAATAATAAAAACAGACCTTTGTATAATACCAATAAAGAAAATCTTTTATCCAAGCGTAAAGATAACTTTTTGTTTTAGGGGAGGGGGGTAGGGAAAAGTGGGGGAATACTCTCGCGTCTATTTCCCAACACTATTGCAGATACACTGCGCAAGTAATTACCACAGAGATCAAAAATCATTTAACTAGACTACCTGCCTTTTAAATATCAAACTTTTCCAAAACATGTATTGAGTCAAATTTCAGGAGGGGTAATAGCGTTCTTCACTTTAGTGAGTCATGTAACCACAATGTCAGGTACCTACTAATTAAATTTAAAAAAATGTTTTAAGTATGTGACTTGAAGTTTATCTGGTGCACCAACTTTTAAAAATGCGTTTAGGTGGGAACCCAGGTAACTCCGCTCGCATTATTTTAAAGATAATGTTGGCGGTCGGTCATTTTAGCAATATTTACTTTTAAGGTTTCCATGATCTTGAGTATTTCTCTAGGGGGAAGAAAACGTCTCTCAGTGCCCCTTTTATCCTTATTTGCACCCTTTTATCTATCAATATTGAGGCCAGGTGCCCCATAACGGTCACTCCTTACTCTACTGCCCCCCTCTTACTCAGAAATTTTAAAATATAGTTTACCATTGAACAGAAAAAAAAAATATATTTCGTTGGTTCGTATTTTCGTAATTTATTAATATCATTTCTTATCTATTATTATGAATATTTTATTGTACATAAAATAAATATTCCTTTAATTTTAGACAGGAAGCCAAATTTGCTAGAATGGGAATAACAAACCAAGAAGATGATGAACACCTTCAAGTATTTGACATTGTTGAAAGAATACCATATCCAGAGTATAGTCCCAGATATCATGATTATGACATTGCTTTAATCAAATTAAACAAAACAGCCCAATTAAACACTTGGGTCCGACCTGCTTGTCTGAATAATGATAGCGCATTACCGAATTCGAATGTCATTGCAACCGGATGGGGTGACATATTTTCGGGGGGTGATAAAAGCGACATTTTACTAAAAATAGTTCTGGAGTTGTACAGTGTTAGACATTGTAACAAATTCTATGAAAAGAACAGAAAACTGCTAACTGGTATTAATAATAACACTATGATCTGTGCAGGTTCGTCCCTGGGAGATAAAGATACTTGTCAGGTAGGTACATAAATTAAAATTACGATTATAGGTTAATGGATAAATTATACTTCACAACAATAAACTTAAAATTTTGTATACTTTTAAATTGTAATTGTTATATAATATAAAATCAAAATTTGTACACCCGGATTTACTAAAGGGTTCTAAATTTTATCTACAAGCGTGTGGTAAGTAACTACTTACCGCACTGATTTGAGTGCGGTAAGTATCACTTACCGCCCTAGTGCTGTAAGTAATTACATAGATACTATAAAAACAAGTTTTTATATTATTCAAGTGTATTTTTTATTTTTAAAAGAAACTCTTTCTAAACTAATCCAAACTTATAAATTAAGAAATATTAATATTAATTTAATATTGGTGCCCTAAAACATGCTTGTAAATAAAATATCGTACATACTATGTACATTTACGGTAGGTGTCTTTACCGGATATGCGTGATTTACCAAACTCGCCTTCGGCTCGTTTTGTTAAACATCACGAACATGCGGTAAAGACGTACCTACCGTACCTACTTGTATTGTAATATACTATAAAACCGTCCTAAACTGACACTTCTGGGTTATAAAAGACAAATGTCAGAATAAGTCAACTGACTGTTGTATTGTAAATATATTTTTGGTTTTTCTTTCTTCAAATTTATAAAGAAAAAAACATTTTAGTACGTACTGTGTTCTTTAATAGAACTAAAACTGTATTTGCAATAACATCCTGATCAAATTATTTATCGGTAAGACGATTTAATTACAAAAAAATCAAATTAAGGCAAAAGCGTCATATGGCCATAAAATAATGCCACGGTGAAAATACAACTGTAAGACTATATATCTAAATATTTCAATGGTCTAAATTTTAAACCGCTTTCGTAAATACGGGTGGTACCATCGCGCCGATAAAAAACTGGGACAGGAAATTTTTCTATTTTCTCCTAGACTATTAAGAATAATTTTACATCAAGCCTGGTACCAGTAAAATGTCATGAAAATTTGCATGTCAATAAAGATTGTCACTTTATGATTGACTCGTCAAACATACAATCATATATTATTTGTAAATATGCCACAATTAACCCCCCAGCAAAAGGCAATTATTTATAGTCGGTTGCGAGATAGTGTTGCTATTAGGGATATTGCAGATGAACTGGGAGTAAGCAAGAATACCGTGCTATTGGCAAAACAAAAAATAGCAAGACATGGGACTATTATTAGGAATGCAGGTTCTGGTCCCCCTAAAATTTCTACTGATGATCATGATAGAAGACTGGTTAATTATCTAAGGGATCATCCCTTCGAAACTGCAATCAAGGCAAAAGAAGAGACGAATTTTCCAGGTTCTGCAAATACCGCTAGAGACAGGGTTCGAAATTCCGATATACGAAGCCGTTGTGCTGCCAATAAAAAATTTTTAACGGAAATAAATAAACAGGGCAGGTTAGAATTTGCACATGAATATATTAATCAAATAAATTTATGGGAAACAGTTATATTTTCTGACGAGAAAACTTTTCAGTCATGCAATAATGGGAGAATTCGGGTGTATAGGCCTTCCGGCATGCGGTATGATGAGAGATACACCCACAAAACCAACCAAAGTGGGCGTTTCTCCATAAATGTTTGGGGCTGGATTAGCGCTAGAGGACCAGGACTTTGCCAAATCGTCGAAGGAAGACTAACTGCAGCAGTATACGTTAATATACTAAACGAAGTGATGATACCATCGGTAAACGCTGTATACGGTCAAAATTACACATTTCAGCATGATAATGCTCCAATACACACAGCGCGCATTGTACAAAATTTTCTCCAAGAAAATAACATAGCAGTTCTTCCCTGGGCTTCGAAGAGTCCCGATTTGAACCCGATAGAAAACATTTGGGGTGCCATGGTCAAATCTATGTATAAACATGATTTTCAACCTAGAAACAGGGATGAATTACGTCATAGGATAAATCAAGCTTGGGATGAAATAACTGTCGAATTATGTAGAAACTTAGTTTTAAGTATGCCACAAAGGCTCCAAAAAGTAATAAACAGAAATGGTTCTATGACCAAATATTAATTTTGTGTTGTTTTGACAAACTTTGTGTTCGCAATTTTTTTCTTTTTATTAAATGTATTTTATTACCTGTATTAGCTTTATTTATTATTTTGTGGTAATGGTAAATATAATAATTTATAAAATATTTGACTTTAAAAAAATCTAATAAATTAACTTTATCCATATTATATGATGTCTCTCAAATTTAACCACCCCGTATCGAAAAATACAAAACATTCCATTATGTAACCTAGGTTACTTTTTAAATTTTGAATGTTTTTCCTTTTTAGCTCTAGACACCTTTTATAGTCTAGGGGATATGTATTTCTTACATTGTTTTTGTAAATCTCTTGTCCCAGTTTTTTATCGGTACAATAGTACCTTCTATCATTTAAGTGGTTTAGGCTACTAGGTGACGTTTTCTATCATAAAAATATAAATTTTAAAGACAAACAAAAGTTACAAATATTACAAAATAATTGTATATGATTTTCAACAAGCCTTAATAAATATGACCATGTTACTCAAACCTATAGACAACATAATATTATAAAACTTGAATTCAGACGCGAAATTTACCTTAATTTTTTTTATTCATAAAACTACTAAAAAAACCTTATTAGGCCGCTTTACAGTTTGAAATTTTTCTTTCACGCATGTTGTCCTGCAGCAATTAATATTGAGGCAATAAAAATTTCAAGTCGTTTTACAGCGTGCAATGACTTGCCATAGTCGTAGGTGATGTACCACTTGCCAACCTTTAACATTAGGTTAGGACTTACCGGCGCTTTTTTGTGAATTCATTTTAACATCACATCATTACAGGACACAAAAGCAAACCAACAAAAACAAAACGTACCCACTATAGGTTAGAAAGAACATAAACAAATGACAGGGATTTTTATATTAAGGTTGGTGTCTCATAAATCACCAAAAAATTCCCAGAATTGACCTTGCAATTGTAATAAAAATAGGGTCGGGGTTATATTTCTTGCCTCGTTCTGCGCATACTCCCGGGCAATCTTTTCTTGCGTGAAAGAAAAATTGCAAACTGTAAAGCGGCCTTATGAAAAAATGCAATCACAACATGATTAATAGAAATCAAAATAATATAGAAATACCAACACATCGTATAGACAAATATAACACCTCTTTTAAATATAATAGTTTAATAATATCTAATAATCTACAATATATTCTACTTTTAAACATTTTCTTAGAGTCGAATTGGAAGTACTGATTAGGTACAAATTAAAATCCTTCCTGTTTGTGCCAACTGGTAACTTACTGTCGCCAACGTTTATAGTATAATTTTTACAAGTTCCTTTTATTAAATATAATTTATTGTTGTTGTTTTTGGCACAAATAAATATCTTTAGTATCATTATAATTTAACTTGTAATCCTAATCTAACAACGACTTTTCTTCATCACCAAAAACCGCTTTTGTTGGTCAATAGAATAACCTTCAATATGATGTTGTAATTGCTTGTGATCTACAACAATTTCTAAATAAATCCAGTCTATACAGCGAATGTTAAAAGAAAATCGCACACCTTGGGAGTTAAATATTATCATAGTATTAGTTAACCCAGACACTAACAAACTATTTATTTTAAAAAAGAACTTTTCTCTGTGAAAAATGTGTTAATTTAAATAATAGAAACATATTTTTATAATAGTTTTTTTCTATTAACAACCGTTTTTTTCAATACTAAGCGTTCTTTATAATAGACAAGGGGTGATAAATTAAATATTTGTGAATACAAAACACACCTCTTTACTTACAGAATCTAAATACATTAGATATAAAGATATATCAATATAAAACAAAATTAAAACAATTAGATGTTGGGATGCATAAAGATTTTTAACATTTGCACAAATTTTTATCCAGCAATTTTGACTATATGACACCTATGATATTGGAAGGCTATATTTATTCATGATCCAAGCTGCCTGATTAGTAAAATTAAAAGTTAAGGTAACCGGACCATTTTAATTGTGAAAATATTAATTCTATCAATGTCATGTATGTTACCGTCAAAGTTGCTGGTTAGTTAATTCTGGTTAAAAATATTTGTGAAACCCATCAACGTAACTAATTTTAAATTATTTTGTTAATTGTCAATGTACATTTTCATTGCACTCTAAGTAGGTAAACGCAAGTATTTTTTTGTTGTATTTTTATGTTTAAACTAATTTATTTCGTTACAGGGCGACTCAGGTGGACCTCTTCAAATATACAATGAGAATCAAAATACGTCTTGCTTATATGATATCGTTGGAATAACTTCATATGGAGTTGATTGTGCCATTGCTCCAAATGTTCCATCAGTATATACAAGAGTGTCCTATTTCATTAAGTGGATTGAAGATGTAGTCTGGCCACCGAATGAAAACGAAAAAAACAATATAGGTAAGACTTTTCGTAAGTTCCAAAAACTAGTAATGTGGTAAACTGACGTTTATAATTTTAAATTCTATGGTTATTATTAGATATAAATGATTAAATTGGTAGAATGCTAAAAATTTACGTAATTGCCAAAGTAACTATAAAAAAAAGTCTATTTCAGAAAGGTGTAGAGTAATAAAATGGGAAATTCCGTCCAGTTCGGCTCAATTTCGGTATTGGCCATAGGCGCAGGTAAATTTTGTGCATTCAATTATTTATGAAATATGCCGTGGAAGATATAGCTAAAAAACATAGTGTAACTGTGCTGCGCATGCACACCGCCCGCCATATCATTGCCATCTAAATCCTGTAGAACTTATATGGGAGCAAGTGAAAGGATTTGTAGCAAGACACATCACGACATTCAAAATTAAAGACGTTAAGCTACTGTTTGATCAAGCCATTAAAGACAGGTGACACCAGAGAACTAGCAAAAAACAGTCCATCATGTCATTAAAAAAGAGGAGAAAATATGGGATCTTGACCACCTGATCGATCAAACCGTTGACCTGTTATAATTATAACGTCAAGTGGAGATGACGGTTCCTCGAATGACGAAGAATATTATGAATTTTTATAATTTAATTTCTGTATAATGTATTTTTTGTATTTTGTATTTTATTATAAAGTTTAATAAAAAATAAGTGTGCCTAATACTATGTACATAATACACGCCTTTGTCACACCATTTTTAGTGTTTGTGAATGGATAACAATAGACAAAACCCATGAATTGACCCAAAACCTGCATTTGATATAAAGAATGAATTTTGCAATGAAATCAATGCCAAATAATTATGAATATGTCTTAAATATTCGTTGGATCACTCTGTAGTCACTTTGCATATCTAATGAGCTTTTATTACTCTACACCTTTCTGAAATAGACTATAATGTTAGATTGCACAAAGATTTTAAAAAATAAATAACTAACTAATCAACTTTGACAATGACGTAAATGACATTGACAGAAATGATTTTTGCACAATCACTTAGGGAATCTAAACCACATGATTCAATATGGCGGTTGGCTGGTAAAAAGCATTGAGTCACCAGTTAAATGTCACCAGCAACATTATTTTTATGGTCACATGCACCAATTACAAAGCAGTATTTGCCAGCCAGCCGCCATTTGGACACATCGTTGGATTGCCTAATGGGGTAGTTTTATTTTACTCAAAAATTGACAAGTTTTACGGTAAGAAAAAATCAAAATTTTGTTAAATTGTCCATTATTTTCTTTTCTATTTTTGAAGTTAATTCTAGTAAGAGTGAGCTCGTCATATAGGAGCCATTACTTATATTTTATGAAAGAATCCACAAAATAGCAGCTGGTGTATTTGTTATTGGTATAGTATGTTTACCTGTGCAGAGGTCAACTAAAGATATTTTTAAAACTTTTGGTGCAAATTCGAGTCTTTTTGAAGTCATATCGTCGTAAATTTTCAACGTCAGTTTGAAAAATGACGAAATGAAAGAAAACTCTTTGTGTCCTTTTGTATGTTGTAATTTGCTAATAAACCTCCCATATTACGAGCAAGTAATATTATGACTGGGTATAAATAAAAATATGCTTGCAACAATAAACTATTTAATTTTTAAAACATACTTTCTATACAGGGTGTCCCATAACTTATGGGCCGTAGAGTAACTGGAGATACTAGACATCAAACTAAGCCGATTAAGTCATATAAGTTTTTTCGGATTGTTACTCGTTCTAGAGATACAGGATGTTGAAAGTAAAAGTTTATTCTTGAAAATAATCCATAATTTTAAAACGGTTTAATGAATCGAATAGAAAGTTGGCAATATTATGTTTTTATTAGCAAGAAATAAAAATTTGTAGAAACTTGTAAGTTTCAAACTAGAGGGCGGTAGTTGCATACACTGGGCTTCATAAATCTATGATTTTTCTTCTTAACTGTGATATTAGGTGTTTTTCAATTATAGTTTCTTAAAGAAGGGCATTTTCTGAGTTAAAAAAGTGTACTTGATTGATCTTAATATCTTCAACGGTTTTCGAGATAATTCCCTTTAAACATCCCAAAGCATAAAAAACATAGTACATAATTATTTAATATTTTAATTATCAAAAAAAAAACTTATATGACATAATCGGCTTAGTTTGATGTTACTCTACGGCCCATAAGTTATGGGACACCCTATATATAGCTAAAGCTACTTTCATTTATCACAGATTCGCTAAAACATTTGATATAGATCTACTAGGTATCAGCTCACATCACTGCAAGATGCATCCATAACAAAATATTTTCTGATAAAAAAATAATATTTGGCTTTATTCATTTCCATACGATGGATTCAATCCAAGGAACATAGGCCGAGACTCTTGTGTAAACAGCTGGTACTCCCGGAAGTCCGCAGGCTTTACCAAATGACGTTATACCTGCAATATAGTGGTGTTTTCCTTGTTTATATCCTAAAGGACCACCGGAGTCTCCCTAAAATAGTATTAAAAATTTCAAAATTTGTTCCAGTTACAGTTATTTTACACAATAATTTTGTGATTTAAGAGTTAAGGGTTGTGACGCATTCGCCATTTTGTTTTTAGAGTAATATTTCGTTACTTTTTCTGTTTATCCAAAATCGGCCAAATACCCATGTTTGAAGCATAATTACCTACTGCTTAAATTTAACAAATTTTAAATTTATAAAGTAATAAAACCAGTAAAAGAAATAACAAATTTCCCAAAATTTTGTTTTTCGCTTTCATTAATTTTACATTAAAACTGTAGGTAATAACTACTCAAAAACACATATTTAGCCGCTTTTTTTTTGAGAGTTTCAGATTATATTTACCATAATATTTTGTACAGATATTAATTTTTACCTGGCAGGTATCCTTTTCCATGTTTGAATCGCTTCCAGCACAAATTTGTAATTTGTTGTCGATTCCTCTTTGTAGTTTTTGTTTTCTAATACTATTAAAAAATTTAGTGCAAGGATTTCTTCCAACCGTTTTTAAACTGACTTTTAAAAGATCATCTGAGGTTGAACCTAAAACAATACATTAAAATAATTGAGGAAAATTTGTACACGATGCATTGCTTCTTATTCCAACGTCAACTACAAAAACAAATTAAATAGAATAGAACCTGGAAATAAGGATAGGTTTAAGGGGGAGGGTCAGGGGACAATGACGACCCCCTCCCCTCCTCCTCATCCATGAATGATAAAAAGTGCAGGAAATGTTTTTATTCTTTTCTCATTGTATTTGCGCTATTTTTCCTTGTTACCTTTAGTAGCAATACGAGTATGTTGTGATATTTTCTAAGTTAAAGAAGAATATCAATGTCTGATCCCAAAAAATTTAAGATCATACCAGTTAATGTATTATAGGTTTTCGATTAATAAGATATATAAAAAAAATATTTTCTTGTTTTTTTTTTTATCAAATCTATTAATTTTTGTAAATTTTGCAACACTTTTTCTCTCATCTCAACATTTTCTGGATCGAAAATCGATAACACAAGCTGAGGTAGTATATTTACGCCCTTTAGGCCCGTATTATTCATCTCCTGGTAACTTTACCAGACAGATAATTTCTATGGAAATAATCGTCTTAACAGTTGGCTTCATCATTAGCACCAAAATCCTTAGGAGTCATTCGAGTAAAACTGTTTAGAAATTTGAAATGTTTAAGAAAATACCAAGTGACCACAAGATCTACTGGAATAATAGACATGGGTTATACCCCAGTAAATTTTTCATTGGGGATCGAGATACGAGATTAATAAAACACCTGCTTCAGATGAATATAGAAATCAACTGAGAAGCACTACTACAATTTTTATAGAATACATGGCTATCAAAAATTACCTGCACTGAATGCAACTATATAATGGAGAACTTAACTGCACACGATACGGGCAAGTCAGGGAAACTGTGCAGAACATAGTTTGCCAATGGGAATTACTAGAAGGAGGAGGCAACAAATACTCGAACAACCAAAACTGAAACCAGAGGACATTTCGACCCCCTCCACAGTTAACCCACACAAACTAATGCACGGAACTAGGATCAGTAAGTGTGACAACCAAATAGGGTGAGCACAATGAGCCAGGCCTCGCCCAAGGTCACGGTATGTCAGAAAAAAAAACTTATTGTTAAAATTTTTGTAAGATTAAGAAATGCTTACAAAATCTTTAGAGCTTACTTTATAAATATACCTGATATTTATTCCTTGCAAAATAAAAATAGAAAGATGAAGCTACTGACATGATTCTTTCCATATTCGGGATGTATCTCGCAGAGGCAATAGAATGTTGAAAAACCCATAGAAAATAGGTGAACATTACCATTATAGAGCTTAAAGGGTTTATGTATTACTTAAGAGTCTATTATCGCTTTTGGATGTGCATCACATTTATAATGTTTACTTAAAAACGACTAAGACTAACGCATTTACTTCAAAATATATTTGTTTATTGAGAAATACTAAAGTATTTTTTGTATCTTTGACATTTGTGCTATTATACGCGGTGATAAACTCTTTAGAGACGTTTAGAATTAATTAGTAAAAAGTATTTGTTTACCTGCAAAATTTGTCTTTCCCCATCCGATGGCAATCAACGGTTTGGAAGTTAAAGATGTACTTGCTTGCAGGCATGCTGGCAGTATTTGTTTAGAGAATATAATCTCTTGAGCAAGCTTTATTAGGGCAATGTCATTGTAATGTGATGGCGGCTTAAAATCTGGATGTGTAATAATATCCTTAATATTTACATCTTCATAACCTACAGATGGATTTGATAATATTCTGGTTCCCAAGCGTACTTTTATAACTGGCCCCCTAAAATCATATTATTTAGGTATCAGGTTTAGGAACACAGTTAAGTTAAGGAAAACAATTAAACTACTGAGTTGACTGGTTTCAAAATTTATTAAAATCAAGTTTCATACTTAAAGTGAAGTGATAAGGTAAAGCGAAAGAAATGAGATACTTAAAGTATTTCTTTATTTAAAGAGGTTGAATATAAGAAAACTGTACATGTTTCGGACGTCGTAACGTCCATTATTAAGAGTTAAATATCATTAAACAATAATAGAAGGAAAATTAGTGAATGTTACCTCAAAGAGCTTAAAAATTAATCATTAAAGTTTCTTTAAGAGAATGAAGATACACCGAAGTTGAATTATATAAAATTATTTTGATATCAAGTGGATTTAAATATTCGTTGTTGAAGTGAAATAGTAGTTTGTACAACAAGAGTGGATATGATGTCCATATCGCACGAGGAAGTAAATTGAGCACGACGCCGTAGGCGGAGTGCTCAAACTTCCGAGGGCAATATGGACAATCCACTCGAGTTGAACAGTATATTTTTTCTACAAACAAACTTACAAACCTTATGTTAAAAAATGTAAAAAAAAATTCACATTTAGCAGGTTGCATTATTGATAAATCTATTATAAATGCGTCTAGATTTTATTATATTGAACAAATTAATAACAAATTGTACCATATGCATTTAAATTATATAATTTAGTGTCTTGAAAAAGAAGGCGGAGCCTCAGTAAAAATAATATACCTACTGTGATTGGTCAGTACTTTTAAGTACAACAATGGCTTCTCTGTAATTGACTACTGTGATTGGTCAGTTTCATTACCTATCTAGAATTGTTATAAAATTTTGCCGCACAGTTAACTGGAATAGCCTATTTTACTCGCCACTTAAGTGTAAAGGAAACAGCAAATTTCCATGTGGGAGTAGAAAAATGATTAACCATATAGTGGGGAGAGAATAAAATAAATTTTTAAGTAGAATAAATGGTATAGGTACTGTAAGAGAGCATGAGAAATTGAAATATTATACCTATTAAATCATTTTTTTAAGTTTACCGTGAATAAGAGAAAACTGTGTGTAAAAGTTTTGAATAAAAATTAGAATTGGTAAGAGATTGTGATAAATGATGTTATGAACTTTTAAGTTTAGGAAAAACTTACCATGATTAGAGAAAGTAATAAAGAAAATTAATTATTCTTAACACGATAATAGAATTCCATTGATTTAAAAATACTTTATTTAACATCCGAGACATCTAGAAATTTCTTATATTAATATTTTTATAATATATTAGTGGAAAAAGATTTTGTCTTATTTCTTTTATTAAAATCATTTCAATTTTCTGCACAACACTTTTTGTACATTTGCGTTTTTATAAATATGTATAAATACAAGTATGAAATGCATATTGTATTGGAACTCTTTACTTCCTCAAAAAAATTAAAATTAAAAGTTTTATTTTAAACTTACGATCTTGTTTCAGCACAGTGTCCAGCAGTTAAAACAAATTGAGGTGAAATTAATGTTCCGCCACATAGCCATTTTGGATTGTTATTATCTTCATATCCTAACGCAACCTTAAATAAAATATTTCTATAAAAAGAGTAAGAATAATTCAAATTAATTTAGATGTGGTGTAGTCAATCTAGTTTGTGATACTATGTTGGCCTACAAAGGGATTGCAAAACATATTAATAACCTATACCGATTACTTTCAATAATATACTGTAAAGGAGGTATTCTTTACTGGGAAGACCTAATAGTTGTAACGGGAGAATTGCTCTGGGGATTTGGCCCAAAGGAAAAAAACAAAGTAAGTTTGGGAATCAAGACTTTATTTAGCAGATGCTTCACTAACAAACACTAAAAAAAATCAACCTGTAAGCACTGTGGTACAAAATGCCCCTGCAGTCATATCACACACTCTTAAACATGACTTGGTATTTTGTACTAACTGTTATTTGTTCTCGTGTTTACGTTCCCACAAATAACCATTTTTGGTTAGAAAACCAAAAAGATATTTTCTTGGGTATATTTACCAGAAAATTTCTTGTTTTTATATTAATTGGCAGAAATAAAATATTTTGTTTAGCTGAATTTGGCTCTGTATATATTCTATTTAAATATTACATCAAGGTTCCTACAAACTTGTATTTATCAATCAAGCTTGTTGTAATAACACATTATGGATTTATAGTCCCTAGCATTTCCTTAATTTTAATTAAGATGATTCTTAGTTACCAGAACTAATGTTTCTTTTCAAGGAATATTATTCTTTATATGTATAAGTAACGTCATTGCTGTTTTGGCCACTATACTATATTTCGAACAGATACTGTTGAAGATGACAACATTGAGGACAGGAGTCGTAGTATGGAAGGATGATTTTGTTACCGTGTCCATTTCTTCATGTTTTCAAGGCAAGAATCGGCCATTCTCATCTTGATTGCCAGGTCATATTGACGACTTTTTAATCTGACCAAGTACAACAAATTTCATATAGCCATTTTAAACAGAAAACTCACATGAGAGAACAAGGACAGAGGAAATAATTTTTCTTAAAGAAATCATAATATCCCTGATAATGTATTCCAGTTAGTTTACTTATGCCTAATAGAGTAGTAATACAAATACATTTTTTCGTTCGTTAATTTCAATAATATTATCATTATTTTATAGCAGTGACAGTAAACACTGATACGTTATTTCTATCAAATCAACTAATTTTGCCATGCTTTATTAGCAGTTCATTGAAACTTTCTAATGTAAAACTGCAATGATAAAACAAATAAAATGTTTACTTATTTATGATTCGACTTCTTTCGTACTATTAGAATGTACAGAAAAAAGATAATAAATACAATATTGTGACTACAGACGTAATTATTGTTACCTACTCTATGAAAATATCAACTTTGGCCCAAATAAATTATTGCTTTGGTAATATTTGTAGATTGCATCATTAACAAAAACAAAATTTCCTTGCGAAAAATTCTTCAACTTTCCACCTTTACATATTAGTTGTAAAAACTAAAAGGTATGATTTAAAAGCAGGGGTACCATATAATATATTAGATGTAAAAAATGTTTTAGATACCCGCATATCAAATTTCGTTGTAATAACTAAAATTTGTAGGTTGGGTTGGTTTATGGTATTAATTAGTTCAACAGTTTAATAACGGCAGTTTTTTTTTGGTTGTATAGATAAATTTTTAGGTTGAGTCCGATTTCACGAAAATAAATGGTTTTCAGAACCAAATTTTAGTAATTCATACCATGTTATTTTAAAGAGTGTATTGATTAAAAAGTATAATGGCGAATGCATTACTAGCCCTATATTTTAATGTCAAAAAATTTCGTCACAAAAACGTGTTGGTAATTATATAATAGTTTGATAGCAAATAATGGATTACCGAGTAATTTCTATGAAAAACGAATTACAATTTTTTTCTCAAATATCTTTAAAATATTGTGGAAAATTTTAAAAAAGATATTTGAAATCTGCTATAAACTTCACAAGATGTTCCTAATTGTGAAGTTTTTCTAACTCTCATAATATTCAAATATCGAGTATCGAATATGAATATATAATACTGTATACATAGAAATTTTACATAGAAATCTTAGACTGCTTATTCATTTATTATAAGTTATTGTTTTTATATTTACCATGTGAGGAAATTCCGCTTCCTGAGTTTGAATTCCACCAATTATTCCATGAAAACTTGGTCTTACAGGAAATAATTTAGAACAATCTAAAAAAAACTTTTTAATTTTTAAATATTCCTGATTATTGACCATTCAATTTTTTGCTAAATTGGTCTCTCTCAAAAAAAAAATAACTAAAGGTACATTCGCATAAAATCAAAATAAAAAAAATCGTTGTGTATTTTATTTAAAAATTGAGTTTTAGTAAGTCAATCCTCAAAGGCAAAAACTAGCTATATATTCTGTGGTAGTAGCTTAGCTTGGAAACTAGGAGACTTGGAGACTCGGCCATGCGAGTTGCCTCTCATCCTCATCGGCCGATACTATAGTAACGTAGTCGTGAGCTAAAAGCCGCACATTCATGAATTTTAGCTGAAAAAGTTGCTCGACCCTTAGAGCGTTTTCACACGGCACCATATATCGCGCGCGATAAATGGTCGCAATATTGTTTTACACCAAATTATATGTTCTCTAATATCGCTTGTGTGTGAAAATGGCTCATTAGAAAGCACATAATTTGGTGTAAAAGCAATATTGCGACCATTTGTCGCGCGCGATATATGGTGCCGTGTGAAAACGCTCTTATTGTTTTGCGTCAATCAAGAAACTCGAGTAGCGTGGCTACCCAGCATGCCGAGGGCCGTGTGAGTAGCGCCATTCAAATCCACATGCTGGGCGACCTAGTCTCATAGTTTCCCCGCTACTACAGTTTCTTTTAAGTTTCCCTTAAATTTTAAATTATGTTTTTTATGAAAATTTCACATGAAAATGTAATAATTAATACCTATCAATTAAAGTATTATCATTAAATTTTAGACTAAACGTCAAGAAATTTACTTGTTACTCATGCAGCAAATTTTTTTGTCGGAAACCTACAATACATAGGTTTTATAAAATTTTTAAATTAATATTATTAATATTATTATTATTATTATTATTATTATTATTATTATTATTATTATTATCAGGATTTAATATTAAAGTAAATAGCGATTTTTCTTAAATTTTGCTTCAACTTACATGTTTTCGCTATCTTTTGACCTACAGATAAACTAATTATTAAAAACATCACAAAGCACGTTAAGAAGAATTTAGTTAACATAATGTTCACTATTTTGTTTGGTTCCGGACTTAAGTAAATACTAAAAATAAACTGTTGGTTGGTAGGTAAGCTATTTATATACTTAAATTTTAACTGTACTTAAAGGTACTTCACAGTGAATTTTAAAAGAGATCGCCTCGTTCATGACTAAGCTATTCTGCAAAATAAATGATAAAATTGTATTTTACATTTAGGAGTAGGTTTATAAACATTTTTATTTAATACCTACTACTTTTATGATTTTGAACATTTTAAATACCTTATAATTTACCTACTTTACCTAATAATTATTTTTTTTAACTGCTTAAGAACAGTTTAATCATTGGTTTTAAAAAACGATGAAAAACTACAAACTAAATGTTATGAATATAAGAATATTGTATAGAAAGTAAAAGTAGATGCAATCATGTTTCTATATTTAAGCACATATTTTATGTATTTAATTTATGTCTATTTTGCTGTTTTTATAAATATTTTCGAAAACTGGCTCTAGGGATATTAGTTAATATCAATAAGAATCTATTCATATACAGGGTCCCGAAATAGTGCGTCAGGCTTCTTTTGCTCCTGATTTAAGTTAGGAATTTCATTCATATGCAGAGTTATACTGTATAATTCAGGAAAATATTTTATATATAAAACAGGGTAGCCCAAAAAAGTATGATAATAAAAAAGTATATTTTTTAAAATGGAACATTCATTATTTTATTACATATTTAGGTTTGTATTAGAGTCCGTTATAGTTGTCTAAAATTTTATTTATTAGATAGTTTAAGAGTAAAAAATTAAAAACTTAAAAAATTAAGTTTTACGGTAAAAACCATCAAAATTCTTTTCTTAAACCATAGGATTCGGTGAGATTTATGACAAGGAGTCTAGAGATATCATGAATCTAATTTTGTTTATATGTTTTATACAGGGTGTTCATAAAAAGGTTTCAAAAACGTTCTTAAGCATTTTTGTTTTGTACCACAAGCATATAAGTTTTTTCCAACCGTTTTCGAGAAAATTGCAAATTTCATAAATTATGTTAAAAAAAAAGTTTTATTATTAAAATTATATATGAGCGACTAGACTAAACTACAGTAAATGTTCAAAATCTCTTTCATTTTAATCTATTCACATGCAAGTCAACACGTTTACATCCCTTAATATTTTAGGTGAAATACTAGCAAAACGGTTTGTTCGTAAGGGTTATGCCTAAAAACCATGGTAGACTTTGAAATAAAATAGGAATTAATTTGTTTATTATAACTTGACAAGTTATTATTTAATAAATTCAAAAAGTTAGTATTTAGGACGCTCTCGCCAAGTACAAAGATCATATTAACCATTTAATTTCTTATAATTAAATAACTTGCCCAATTATAATAAATGATGCATTCATATTTTATTTTAAAGCCTACCTGGTTGGCTTCTAAGGCATAACCATTACTAAATGAACCGTTTGTACAATTACGACTTGAACTTAGTTCAGCGTTGAACCAAGCTCAAACTTTTTCAATTTTTATGTAAAGATGTTGTCAAAATTAAGTTTGAACTTGGTTCAACGCTAAACTAAGTTCAAGTCGTAATTGTACAACAAGACCTTAGAGTAATACCGAGCATAAACTGAACGCATGACCTCACCCATCTCAGTTATGCTCCTGTTCCAGCTAGTATAAATACAGCTGTAGTTACTGTACTTATTTAGTATTCACCTGAAGACGACTGGAGATACCTACCAGTTGAAACGTTGTGATTTAAAACAAATAAAGACAATGCAAGTATAAAAACTATTATATTATTCAAAAAACATCATTGTCTCCAACCTTCAAACAAAGACTAAATATAAAAGATACACGTTAAAGCTTTTACCGGACTAGCTTCTTATTTTTTGCCTTAAGACTGTATAGTGCGGTGTTCTTTCCTATCAATCAATTGGATAGTACTGATATGTAGGCAGCTTATAAAAAATAAAAAAGTATTATAAATAATAAGGTATCTCTATTTTCTTTGCAGGGAGTAAGTGTCTAATAAAAAATGAAGAAATAAGCACTTGCAGGTTAATTGCAGACTGTCCAGAAGCCATAGCTCTTATACAAACAGGAAATTCTCCTAAAAATTGTGGATTAAAAGGAACCCAAGTGAGCGTGTGTTGTCCCGAAACAGCACCTATAATACAATTAAAACCTTTGGAATTGCAACCTTCAGATACAAACCTAAAAACCCGTTCACCAGGAGAAACTGCTAGACAAAGTTAGTATAAAAAGTAAATTTTAGATCTACACTGCTAATAAGTTTGTTATTTTGAAAAAAAGTTAAATTCGAGAATCTATAGCAGTATAAGTAACATATTTTATTTTAAAACGAACCACCCCACCCAGTGCTCTTGATAAAATTTGTTAAAAGACACATAATCTTATTATCTAGGGGGAAGTTAAGTTACACATTTGATCAAGTTTTACCATTCGCCTTCAGCGAACTATATTTAAAATGTCAAATGGCTCTTAACTAGATTCATCGTTACCCGATTTGCCAATAGGCAAATTAATGTCCCTATCAACTGGCGCAACAACGATGTTATCCACTATAAAATGTTATGGGAACTTTACTACATTTGTCTTGATAAAAATCCTAAATTATTACATTAAGCTGGCTGTAATATTAAAGATTTGATGTAGAGTTCTAGGATTTTTTGCGAAAAATGTAATTTTCATAAATATGAAAATACTTAGCAAGTAATAAAATGACTAATCATTTACACGACATATAGGTAAAATTACACAAAAAATACACCTTATTCTTAAAATCACAGCGAAAATAGTAATTTGTGTAATTTTATAAAATTAATTGATGAATATTTACACAACCGGCTATTTGGCTCCTTATGAAGGAGATATACATCATTTGTTGATCGGCTTTTGATTCGTTGACTGTGTGCGTGACATTTGGGCCGTATTTTGAAGTAGTTTCGCTGTGGTTATTTGATATTATTTGCAGTAAAATATGTTTATTCTTTAATCGAATTAATATAAATATCGTAATTTCCACGTCGTGAGTGACGGTGATGGTGACGGTTTTTTAATAGTCCTAGCAAAAAAAAAATTGTTAAAATATATATTTAAAAAATATATTTTATTTGTATTCACTACCGGTTATACCTTAAAATAATCTTAAAACTACGACAAACAATATGATTTTTTACAACACTCTATTGTAAAAATTATATTCTATTTATGGAGAAATTAGGAGAAATTTACATCACCGTGTAGGAAATAAGAAATAAAGTTACAACGATAGATATTGTTTTATTAATGAACGCTGTCTCACTAAAAAAAAGTATAGAAGTACATTATTCTTGCTAAAATTGTGATATTTTTATATATATTTCTAAGCGATTTTTAAGAGGAATTTGCAAATGGTAGATTAAAACGTATTTACTTAACAAATGTAAAACTACAATTAGAATGTAAATTCGCTGTGATTTTTGGTAGTGAAAAATAACCAAACATATTTATTGTAATTTTACCATATTCTCGTTTGCTGGAAAATAAAAAGCTCCTTTTTTAACCACGCTATCATTAATAATGAATAATTAAATATATCACTTAATATAGTTTTGATAGTTTTTATTCAAACTTTTTCTATACTTGTAAGAATTTTTCCATTCTCTTTCACTGCTGAATTTATTTTTTAACTTCTGTGATATTTCAAGTAAAGAATTGTTGAGACCGAGACTTTGTTGTCTTTCCTTTTTTTCTTTAATCTATATCCGGTCTCTTTGAGAAATATGGACGATTTCTTCGATATTTCAAGTAGTTCAATAGAAAAAAGGTTTAATAAAAAGGGAATTGTTACTATATTTAATACTACAATGGAAACTATTATCTTTAAATAAATTTGGGAGTACATCTATAAAAAAATTATTATAAATTCGGCTATATCCAATGAATTCTACTTAATTTGCCAGAAAAGCCAGTCTGAATCCTTGTTGCTGGGGTTGGTGGAAAAGCCAATATTTGTCAGCCAGACGGACCTACAGCTTAACGTGGAATCCGAACCATTTGTATGCAATAGTTATCCTTTTTACGCCACCAGAGGTTCATGACGCCGTTCTCGGTCCCGATATTAGACATCACTAGAAGCATGCTGCATTCTTTCATTCACTATATGTTGAGCATAGTTTATTTATTATGCGTATGCTCACTCTGGGGATCTAACCCGGACCGTCACGGTAGAATGCCAGTACCTCACCGCTTAGGCACTGCCGCGTTTTTTAGGTTTATTTTACAGTTAATATATTTTGGATGGAAAGTGGATAGTAAAGTGATAAAGCAGACTTTATATTAAATATTACAAACATAATATAATAAGATACGTATTTTTAGAATGCCTGGAATACTCGAAGTATGCCTGGTCTGTAGCAACTAAACCACTTCTGCTTCAGGCAGTTGGAGGAGATGAAATAATAATAAAAAACTGCCCTTTTGGTACAGAGGAGTTAATTGTAGGAGGATACCATGCACACAGAAAAGAATTCCCTCATATGGTACACAATTTTTTCCTGCGCAAAATAATATTATTTTAAAGGCATAAGTAATTTCAGTAATTAAACTTCACAATACAAAGTCAATTCCTAGAAAAAAGTTTATTGTAGAAAACATTTCAAAAAATGTTCCCTAATATTTTTAAAGAGGCTAAATAAAAAATACCTGGTACTGTAAAGTAGGTAAATTGAATTCTAAAATTATTAACTTGAAATACTTTTGACTAAATTAAATGGGTTTACCTTCTTCTATCTTAAAATGTATTTCTTAAATTCTTATTTACCATCTAACAGGAACAATTCCTATCCCTTTTCCCTTCACAAGCTCATTCACTTCATTGCCAGTTTTGTTTTAGGTTCAGTTAGGATACGAATCTGATGAAGGTCCAAAATGGCTTTGTGTTGGAAGTCTCATTAGTGACCAGTATGTTTTAACTGGAGCTCACTGCTTATTTACTAGAGACTTGTAAGTAACTTTAAATACCGTAAACCGGGGTAACTTTGAGATGAGTATTACAACTTAAAATGTTAATATCCTTATCCCAGCATTTTTCTCAAATAAAACTTGTACCTACTGGCTTTCGGCCAATTTGTCTGAATGTTTAGTATTTCATAGATCTTGACATCCTGATTAAAGTGTCCCTAGCCGTAATCCAATCCTATGACTAGTTTTTGAGTTATGGCTTTTTAAAGTTGGCAACTTCTTACTTAGAGATTTTATGCATTGTCTGGAATTTTCACTTGTTTCGTAAAAACTATCAAATTTTTAATTTTTCTTTATTGGTAGAAAAGTAGACCTTAAGTTTTTTTTACTTATATAGAAATAAAATATGTACAGGTTGTTTAATAATTTATAGTATAGGCGGATTAAATAATTAATACCATTTAAAAATTATAAAAATCCAAACAAAAATTATTACTAATTTTTTGAATTTTGAAAATAAACGGCTAGAGTTCGTTCATATTTTAATATCTTGTAGTACCAAGCTATATAAGAAAACAAATGTGTATCGGTTGATGTGAGTATATTACCGGTATTTTATTTCTCAAAAAAAAAAAAAAATTCAACCGAAAACATAATAAGCTACTTTAATTTTATTATTGATTCATTAATTTATTACCCAATCTGTACCTTTTTTTTACAATAATTTTTTTAACACATTCTAATTTTAGATAAAGAGGGTGATCCAGTTATACTAATTTGCACAATTGAATACTTTTAAAAGTAAGAAGTCATTTTTGTGCATTTGTAAAATAAAAAATAATTTACTAGACATGAAGACAATTTAAATGCTTTTGGGAAAAAAGCCACTGGAAACTTTACAGTAAATAAAAAAATATACTCATAAAATTAAACAAAACCAATGATATTTTACTTTAATTTAAGAGCAAGATATAAATTGGAAAGAAAACATTTTTTTAAGACTTAAAAACATAATTTGTAATATAATTACAAAAAAAAACTTTTCTAATTTCCCTATTTTTATAAATGTTTCTATTGTAAATTATTATAACTGGTCAACCTGATTAGAATTTGTTAATAAATAATTATCGTAAAAAAATGTTACAGAATCAATTATAACATTGAAATTAAAGTCGTTTATTACGTTTTCGGATGAATTATAATTTTTTTTTGAGAAATTTTTACCCCTACAGCTTGATACTAGAAGATATTAAAATATGAACAATATCTGGCCGTTTGTTTTCGAAATTCAAAAAATGGGTACCTAATAATATTTTTTTGTATTTTCATAATTTTTAAATATTATTAATTGTTTAATCCGCCTATAATATATTCAGTGAAAACTTAAGGCCTACTTTTCCACCAATAAAGAAAAATAAAAAAGTTAATGCCAACTTTAAAAGCCATAACTCAAAAATTAGATATAGAATTGGATTCGTCAATCGTCAATATTTACAAAATACTAAAAATTCATAAAAATTGTTTGAAAGCAATTTCCAGCCTTGCTAGGGGTTCTTTATATTTATTTTTTTATACTTTTAGAGGTTATGTTAAATATGCTAGAATGGGACTGGTAAACTTAGAAGAGACTGAATATTTGCAGGAATTCACCATTATAGAAAACATAACTTATCCTCAATATAAGTCACCATCCTATTATCATGATATTGCCCTAGTAAAACTCAACAGAAAAGTCGAATTAAATAATTTTGTTCGTCCAGCATGTATCAATACCAACAGCTTCGCACCGGGGTCAAAATTTATTGCTTCAGGATGGGGTGATTTAGGTTTTGGAGGAAAAATAGACAGTGTTATGCAAAAATTCATTTTGGAGTTCCATAATCATTCTATGTGTACTAATCTTTACAAACATATTGATAGTAAAAAATTGATGAATGGTATTGATGATGAAACAATGATATGTGCAGGAAATGATAATGATCTGAAAGATCTGTTATGCCAGGTAAAACTTAATTTATGTAGATTTTACAATGATGTTTAACAGATAAGTTAGCGAGTGACAATATTTACTTTAAGAACGCGAACGAAAATATATCGACTTGTAAGGAGAAAAGGATATAATTTTGAGGGAAAGATGGAATAAATAATATTTCAATGACTAGTGGAATAATACACACAGTCTGCTCCACTAGTTCATTATAAGGATTTCTTATTTAGAAAACCTTAGTGTCTTATCGTACATGTTTCGAAGGTAAAAACCGTCATCATCAGCGAAATAAAATTAAAGTGTTACAAGAAGAGAGACCCTCAACATGGCATGTTATACTGAGGAACAGAAAAAGAAAAAAAAGTTTTAAAATAAAAAATTAAATTTTACATAATGTGATTAAGTTTAAAATTGAAAATTTTTTTAAAATAATTTTTAAAAAGAAGTAAGAACCATTAAGATGGATCTTTCGGAAACATTTTTAGTTCGATTTTCATATTAACTAAAAATCAACAATCAAAAAATCGAAAATTTAAAAACGTGCGAACTGATAAAAATTTTATCAGTTCGCACAAAAAAAATATTTTTTTTTGTGCTCTGAATTTTATCAGTTGGCACAAAAATATTTTTTTGCACGTTTTTGAATTGTCGATTTTTAGTTAAGTAATATGAAAATCGAACTAAAAATGTTTACTAAATATCCATCTTAATGAATTGAAAGGTATTTTTTGTATTCAGCGTAATTTATTCTCTATTGCCTAGCGCTTTCGGCCTACTTGAAGGCCATCATCAGGGCTTAGGTTCTACAAGAAGAGCATATAAAGGTAAAAAGAACATATAAAGGTAAACACATTACTTATGGGACAGAGTATTGATAATATTAGAATAAAACATTTCTTTAAAAAGGTTTCTTTAAATGATATTTATAAAAGGTGCAGCTGAGAATACTCATTATAAGTATCATTTAAAGAAACCTTTTTAAAGAAATGTTTTATTCTAATATTATCAATACTTTGTCCCATAAGTAATGTGTTTACCTTTATATGTTCTTTTTACCTTTATATGTTCTTCTTGTAGAACCTAAGCCCTGATGATGGCCTTTAAGTAGGCCGAAAGCGCTGGGCAATAGAGAATAAATTACGCTGAATACAAAAAATACCTTTCATTTCATTGAAAAACGGCGTACAACCGACCTCCCCTCCCCTTTTACATCCATCTTAATGGTTCTTACTTCTTAATTTAAAAAAATATTTTAAGAAAATTTTCAATTTTAAACTTAATCACATTATGTAAAATTTAATTTTTTATTTAAAAACTTTTTCTTCTTTTTCTGTCCCTCAGTTTAACATGCAATGTTGAGGGTCTCTCTTCTTGTAACACTTTAATTTCATTTCGCTGATGATGAAGGTTTTTACCTTTGAAACATGTACGATACGACACTCAGGTTTTCTAAATAAGAAATCCTTATAATAAACTAGTGAAGCAGACTGTGTGTATTATTCCCCTACTCATAATATCACTTCACTGAGAGATGGACTACTTCCACAAAATATTATTTCAATTATAGGATTAACAGTTTTTGGATGTCTATGTCCGGTTGAACAATGTATGTACCTATGTGTATGTTTTAAAATCAGAAAATCAAATTACTTAGATTTTAACGAACATTAGATTTGAAGTGAAAGACTTATCCTGTTTTGTTGTGCATTTGTTTTGTTCAGGGTAGAAACCGCCCCCAACTTTTTTTTCTCAAATGTAAAGGTATGTATGCGATAGCTCGTTGGAAAAGGCATAAAAAAAGGAATACGACCTACTATTTACTTTTGCATTTTTTTAATGTAGAAAACCAGAAAAAAACCTTTGGAGTCACCTAAAAACCAAAGTTTACGTAACAAAACCAGAAAATGTAGAGGAACTTAGGCAACGACTTATGCACGAAATTATTTTTATAATAAATACATTGCATCTAGATTACTGAAATGCAAAAGGAAATAGTTGGTCGTATTCCTTTTTTTATGCCCTTTCCAACAATACATACCTTTACATTTGAGAAAAAAAAGTTGGGGGCGGTTTGTACCCCCTAAATGAGGTAAATTTCATGACGGAACGAAAAAGGTGTACCAAACTAAAAATAAAGGCACCCGTATTTTCGTATTTTCGTATTTTCTCCGCAAATGAAGAGTCTTTCTAATACTGAATTTATTCCAGATAAAAATTCCACCCTCCATAATTAAATGTTTATAATAATAGAAAATATAAAATTCTAAATAGGTTTATACCCACTTAAGAAATCATAACTGAAAATATACTACTAAATATACTAGTCAATTTTTTTTAAGAAAACGCCAAGTCACTTGTCATTTATGGCACCCTGTTGACGTCTGGTCTAGTTTACGTTTAGAGGTTGGCTAAAAAGACAGGACCGGACTATTTTTATGTTCCATTAACTAACTAGAAAAATATTTAAATATTAAGTTCCTTATCTCCCATTTTAATTTATCAAAGAAGACTTTACAAATTTTTCTATTTAAATCATCGTTCTTAACTAAAGTTGTCAAGAAACTTTTGGAGATGTTATCCAAATTGGAACAAAAGTCAAGAACCTATTAGGTATCCACTAAATACTACCTAGATATTGTGATAGGAATTACTTACAATAAAGTAATGTACTAGTAACATAAATATTATCGACAAAGCTTTTAAAAAATTTAACTTATCGACACACTACTCTCCTTTGCTCGTGAATATTAAAGAATGTAATAAATGCCGGTAATACTGCACCAGCTAGGTAGAATACGTAAAACATTGTATATATGCTTAAAATATTGGTATACAAAACAATCACTATGCTTTATTTTAGTTATGACTCTGACTTTCAATCAGAAAACTCTATTTCACAAACTACTACAATAGTATAATGACCTAACAAAAGACATTACAAACTCTGATTCTTTAAATGCATTAGACGAACTACAAGAAAATTGCAATGTAAAAATCTAAAAATATCTCAAATGTTTTTAAACACACACTATATAAAAAACAGCCACAAAAATACTAAAAACCACCAAAAAACAACGAAAATAATAGGAAGCGAACTGACATGTGAACTTGTTACGGTCCACACTAAATCTAGTAACTTTTCGGCGGAACTAGAATCAGCTGTGAATGTCATTTGTGGCTTTCAACTGTCGAAACGCCGTTTTCTATCGCGATATGATTATTACCATGAGCAAATATATAATAGATCCATATAATATTTGAAAGTATCATTATAAGTTAATTATAAGCAAAAATACCTTAATAATGTAACTTAAAATAAAAATGTTACATGTTACGTTTTAGCGAACCTTCTTGAGGCGTCGCTATTCATAGAAGCCTGTAAAATAATTTTACGATATTGGAATTATGCTTTAATTTTAAAACAAAAACTGTTTGTAAGTCATAGAAATTGTTTTAGTTTATTTGTTACAAAATTAATAGATTTTTATCGCTCTTTTGCGCCCCTTGTCACTGGCGCGGCGCCCCTAAGCAAGGGACTACTCCGTCTACAAAACTGTAATTTGTTAGCCATAAATTATTCTTTTTCTTTTAGCATAATGCTGGTGGACCACTTCAAGTTTATACAAATATTGCCGGAAAACACACGTGTACCTACGACATAGTTGGAGTAACCTCTTTCGGAAAAATATGTAGTATATCCGACGTCCATACTAGGGTGTCCTATTATACTAAATGGATCGAAGATATTGTATGGCCGGAGACAAAAATTCAATAATTCAAGTTAATATGAAATGTATTTCGATCCTAAATATTATTTCCTGTAATGCCTATGAGAGTATACACAACTATCAAGGCGACCGACAAAATAATTTCTAAGTACCTACCTTTCTACATTTAAAAATACTTTTTCTACTAAGCCATCAGGATTTTACAATAATTTTTTCCCCTAATCAAATAGTAGTAAAGAGAATTTAAAAGAACATTTTTTTATATTTTTCCTGTAGTGTATGAAGCAATAAAGAACATTTTTCGTACATATTTTTACCCCATTCCTCTCTTCATATGATTTTTATAATTTACGCAATTGTTGATTAACAAGTCAGAGTAGAATTGTATATAAAAATAATAGACAATATTATGTTTCATCTAGGCAAGGGCCTGTCGACATATTAAGCGCCGGTTCCCGCAGATCACCGAAGTTAAGCTGTGTCGAGCGCGGTTAGTACTGGGGCGGGTGACCGCTTGGGAACACGGCGTGCTCTTGCCTCAGGGAAGAGTGTAAAATGAATCGACACCTAGCCATCCTATTCACGCCGGACAAGCCGGATGAGATCGGATATCTCGTAGGATGAAGGTACCGTTTCACACTCCCCAGTCGGTAGACCACATTTGTGGTCGATGACCGGTTCAAGATAGCCTCCGTAGTCGGCGAACCGTAAAAAAAAAAAAAATATGTTTCATCTCGGTTACAAGCTATAAAAATTCAAAAAGCTCCTAAAAATGCGTATACTAACAAGAAATTACAGCAACATTGAAAGATTGTTATCCTATTTCAAACAACTACTAAATGTACTTTACTTTTAGTTGTTATCATTTCTTGCCCTTCTTTTAAATTAGGCTTATTACCTCTTCGTTCGCTGCCAGGGTCATTCCCGAGGGGACCTACAGCTTAACGTGGATTCCGAACCACGATCCTCAGTCACACGACACCCCCCTCAAGAGCTATCAACCCTTGGTTTCTTGCGTCATTGCTTGACCTACCACTTGGGGAGTATGTTATACCTTCTTCCGGCCTGGTTATCGGCAAGAATGGGGTGGGTTGGGTTGGGAGATGATACATTTTATACTCTTCCCTGCATTCTTAAATCTACTAAAATTCCAACTTCCAGGATCGAACTCGGCCCGTCACGGTCGAATGTCGGTGACTCACCGCTGAGTCACCGCCGCAGTTCATATTTTCTTATAATTTATAATTTTTATAATCTGTCAACGGTACTTACAAAACACTCTTCCCTGCTTCCTGCTTCCCTCAACCCACTAAAATTCGGACAATTGTGCGTATGCCTACTCCTAGGATCGAACTCGGAACGCCACGGTCGAGTGCCAGTGACTCACCACTGAGCTACCGCCGCAGTCTCCTTTTAGTTATTTTTAAATAGCATAGCAATTGCGACATCGTAAAGTAGAGCGTTTTTTGTAAAATTTACCTCAGCTCAGCAACGGGTTTCAAAAAGGAACGCTCAACTTAGCCGTTTGCTTTGCTATGCTATTTGAAAATAACTAAAACAAAAGTACTTAATATTATAGGCTTATTGGGGGGATGCGTGTGAATGTGGGTAATTTAAAATTTGTAAGAAAATGGGAAATGAGATATTATCTAAGTGCAATAATTTATTGTTGTAGATTAAAATGCGTTGTTTGCATATTCTCAACGTCTAAATTAAAAATGATATTTAACCATCTCCATATTTGACAAAATGACGCCCAACGTGGGGCCAGAAAATAAAATTTTTACAGCTTGTTTAGCTCCGCTATACAGGAGAATGTTAGCAATGTTACGCTTCTTATACGGAATACGAAATCTATCGTTTCTAATAGGACATGCAGGACTCAGGGTATTATAGCATAACTTAAGAGCATCTTTGATTGGCTAACTCGTAGACGTCAGGCAGTGCATGTAAAAATATAAGTATACAGGGTGTCCCACTGGGAACCGAATCAATCCATATATGAAAAACTATACATAGGAAAACTTTGAAAATTGACAGTATGCTTATGCTGATGGGGGCGATCGGGCTAAAATATTTTCATAATGGTGGCACTTCTGGTTATACCGGAAGTAAGTGTCAACTTGCCTATTTTAAATGGGACACCCTATATATTATTACATTTTTGCATTCTATGCAAGATTCTAGGCAGATTTTGTATACCATGTCCAATACCTATGTCTAAACGTTTTTGACATATTTGAATTTTTATGTCAAAAATGACGTTTGCAAGCCTTAGAATAATTATCAATTTTTTCTATAAAGAAGCCTTATTTATTTATTTTAAGTGGGATTCCTTGTTATAAAGGACCTGCTTTAATAGATTTTTTTATAATATTTTGATAACTACCAATACAGGGTGTTAAAAAAATAAGATTAAAAATGAAAATGAAAAAACTGTCACAAGTCCAGATTTTCAAATAGAAACACACAAATTTTATAATTATTTCTTATTTAGCATTAAAAATAAGGGTAAGTTTGTATAAGATTGTATATCCCAAAAATTCTTAGTTTTCGAAGTATTGCCAATTTAATATTTTTATATGGGGATATTGCTGCAGATTTTAGGTTCAGTTACTCTTAGTTGGCTATTACGGCGTTGAAAAACAATCAAATGTTAAAAAATCTATAAAGCTGTCACTTACCATTTAAACATTATTAATAAGCACATGGCTTCGGTTTTTGCGGATATCGAATGGTAAATGTGACATGATATAACTTTATCACATTCTCCATAAATAATAAATAAGTTTAAATAATCTTCGTTTGTATAATTTAAGCGCCCGGGAATGATTATTAATAATGTTAAGTGACCGCGTCATAGATTTTTTTAGCATTTGATTGTTTTTCAACGCCGCTATAGCCAACTAAGAGTAACTGAACTTAAAATCTGCAGCAAAATCCCCATATGAAAATATTAAATTGGCAATACTTCGAAAACTAAGAATTTTTGGGATATACAACCTTATACAAACTTACCCTTATTTTTAATGCTAAATAAGAAATAAGTATAAAATTTGGGTGTTTTCATTTGAAAATCTGGACTTTTGACAGTTTTTTCATTTTCATTTTTAATCTTATTTTTTAAATACCTGTATTATTAGTTATCAAAATATTATAAAAATCTATTAAAGCAGGTTCTTTATAAGAAGGAATCCCACTTAAATTAAATAAATAAGACTTCTTTATAGAAAAAATTGATAATTATTCTAAGGCTTGCAAACGTTATTTTTGAGATAAAAATTCAAATATGTCAAAAACGTTTAGACATAGGTATAGGACATGGTATACAAAATCTGCCTAGAATCTTGCGTAGAATGCAAAAATGTAATAATATATAGGGTGTCCCATTTAAAATAAGCAAATTGATACTTACTTCCGGTATAACCGGAAGTGCCACCATTATGAAAATATTTTAGCCCGGTCGCCCCCATCAGCATCAGCATACTGTCAAATTTTCCTATGTATCGTTTTCTATATATAAATCGATTCGGTTTCCGGTGGGACACCCTGTATAGGTAGATTCTTTAGTTATCGATTTGTTGCTCTTGTTTGGTCAAATTAAGTTAAATGAAATAAAAAGATTTCTGGTAAAATTTGGGCAAAGAAATGTTTCTTTTTTAAAATACATCTAATACATTGCAGTCTCTACACTATCAGTCGGACTTGGTTTACTTAGTATTACTCACACTTTCATATTTTATAAAAATTAACTAAATTAACTCTTACTGTCATTCCCTTATCAACAGTGTTAGTGGTAATGCAGGTCTCCGTCTCCTTCGCAGACGTAATTCACTCTTGGACACTATTAAGCTATAGTATTACATCTTGCATTTAAAACATATTTTATATACAGGGTGCTACAAATTCGTAAGCGTACAAAGAAATCTCGAAAACGATAGGAGATACGAAGATTGATTGATTGAGCCAAAGTTGTGTATTGGGGGCTTAATCATTTAGTGAAAAAAAAAATTGTAAATATTTCGTATCATTTGGGAGATATCCGAAAAATCAGAAATTTTTAATTTTGGTATTTAAAAAAATTGACTTGAGGTTGGTATCTAAAAAACAAAACGTCGAATATTAAAACTAATGACGCCATCTTGTAAAACATACACACTTAAAAATAACATGGTATGGATTACTAAAATTTGGTTCTGACAACTATTTATTTTCGTGAAATCGGACTCAACCTAAAAATTAGTTTGTACAACCAAAAAAAATTGTCGTTATTGAACTGTTGAACTAATTAATAACATTAACCAACCCAACCTACAAATTTTAGTTGTCTTAACGAAATTTTATATACGGATAACTAAATTCATGTGGTAGGTACTCCCGCTTTTAAAATTAGTTGTCAACAACTAATGTATAAATATGGAAAATTGAAAATTTTTTTAAAGCAATTTTGTTTTTGTGAATGATGCAATCTACAAATATTGCCAAAGCAATCATTTATTTGGGCCAAACTTAAAATTTTCATAGAGAAACAATGACATATGCAGTCACAACATTGTGTTTATTATCATTTTTCTGTACTTTCTTATTGTAAGAAAGAAGTTGAATCATAAATAAGTAAAAATTTTATATTTTTATCATTGCAGTTGCACATTAGAAAGTTTGAATGAACTGCTTATAACGCATGGCAAAATTTCATAGAAGGTGATAGAAATAACTTTTAAAAAAGTCTGTTTCATTTATAAAAAAAATGTCATATGTAATTTATACTTAGTAACGAAAAATATTCCTTCCTAGGTCCCCATTTAAATAAATAAATGCCTTAGTATTACTACTCTATTAGGTATGCGTAAACTAATTGGAATAAATTATCAGTAATATTATGGTTTCTTTAAAACAAATTATTTCCAATGTCCTTGTTCTCTCATGTTCTTTATAATACATACTTATGCAATACAAAACAGAAACAATAGATTTTTAACTTATTTTACTCAACCTTTTGGGTTGTTCAATTGCTTATAGAACTGAATTGTCCCTATTTAAATTTTCTTATCTGCAACTGCGATTATTGAAAAACCAAAAATATCCCCTGGACTTTCTATTTTAAATATACAGTTAAGTATATAAAATTTATTGTACTTGTTCAGATTAAAAAGTCATCAATGTGACGTTATTTTAGAAATGGAACAAAAACAAAACAAAAAAAATATTTTTAAGTTATTTCTTATCGGGTCACCTTGCCATGCTTTATAAAAAGCTCATTTAAACTTTCTAATATACAACTGCAATGATAAAAAATAAAATGTTTACTTAATTATGATTTAACTTCCTTCTGCCAATAAGAACGCACACAAGAAAGACAATAAACATAAATAAATTACACCAAATATTGTCACATCCATTTTCCACACGGGCACGGCCATGAAAATGGCCAATTATTGCCTTAAAAACACGAAAAAATAGACACGGAACTGCAAAAGCACCCTAACATAAACATAACCTCCTGACAGTCCTGGCTAGAATGTCACATGTCACCCACCGGGCAAGGGCGTCAAGTCTCTGTTGATGCCGTTAGTTATAAATGAAGAATAATATTACTTGAAAAGAAAAGTTAGTTCTGGTAACTAAGAATGTATCTTAATCAAAATTAACAAAATGATAGGGACTACAAATTCATAATGTGTTATTACAACAAGCTTAATTGATAAATACAAGTTTGTAGGAACATTGACAAAACATTTAAATAAGATATATACCTACAGAGTAAAATTCAGCTAAACCAAATTTTTTATTTCTGCCAACTAATATCAAAATAGGATATTTTCTTTGTTCTGATGGCATCATTTTGGTAAATATAACCAAGGAAAAAATCTTTTTTGTTTTCCTAACTAAAAATAGTTATTTTTGGTAACGTAAATACGAGAACAAATAAAAATTAGTACCAAATACCAAGCCATTTTTAAGAGTGTAGAAAAGGGCTTATTAATACCGAAAATACGCAATTTTGCCTCAATTTAACCATCTTTGTATCTTTTACCGTTTTCGAGACTCCCTTGTAAGCAAACTAATTTGTAGCACCTGTATTTTATGTTTAAAATGATTCATTTTAGCACTACGAAATTTTTTTTTTTAATTTTTGCTGTTAGAAAAATGTTTTTCTTCCAATATTTTTGGCATTTTTTTTTCTAAGAATCCAGTTATACCTAATTTAATGTAAAACTGAAATAAGTACTATAAAACTGGATTATTTGAAAGTTTTTTTTTAATTTTATAGTTTTATCGGAAATAACCTTAGTACTAATCTGGTAAAGTTCGAGAATTCCCGATTATAATAATAATAATATCACGAAATAAGGCAAATCATCTTGATCTTAATTACTGGTAACATATATTAATAAACCCAACAAATTAAACAAATCATTAGGATTTATTTACATACATAAGCTATTATTGTTAACCTTTCACGGCCCGAGGATTTTAGCACATAAACAACTGTTTACTGGGAACTTCAGTTTAAAATAAGACGCCGCAGAATGTGAGTGCCTCGGTATTTTAATACACGTTTTCGATATGATTTTAATTAATAAGTGTGTTCTAGTGACTTTTTTATTTATTAGTTTTGTTGCAGGACAACAATATAAAGGTAACTCATAGATTTAA
Source organism: Polydrusus cervinus (assembly GCA_935413205.1). NCBI lineage: Eukaryota > Metazoa > Arthropoda > Insecta > Coleoptera > Curculionidae > Polydrusus > Polydrusus cervinus. The sequence goes on along the minus strand of OW284513.1, from coordinate 43,269,516 downwards.
AATATAATGGTAATTGGTAATAGTCAGAGGCTTTCTACCTGTATAATTGTTTACATTTAAGGAGTCTCACTTAAAAATGCTAATATTTCTGCTGTAGATCTCGTCGCTTCACTTTTATTCTTTGTGCAGCTTTGGTTTTCATTTATAAAAATTCATAAATGTTAATTAATCAGTTGGTATTTCCATTATTGGATAAATTACATATATGTATACATGACGATCTGGGTAGTATTAGAGTTTGAAGGACAGTTAAATTAGTACAGTCTTGAGAAATTTGAATATATTTTTTTATAAATACATTGCGTCCATTAATAATTATGGAATAGTTAAAAAATACTTGATTTTTAAAAGCTCATATTTTCATCAAAATTTCATCAATCCGTTCCATTTTCAGTTTATTATACATACCTAGTGGTGCGTCCGAACAGGACACTTGAGATTTCCCATGTAAATTTCGAGGTGATAAAATATTCGCTTCCGTATTAATTTTAAAGAAAACTCTTTTGAAGAGCTTAGTGAGAGTAAAATGTCGGCCAATTTTGAACCATTTTACACATATGCTCCATTTTTAAGATATGCCTTCAAACTAGCTTAAATCTGAAGTACGATTCGTAAAGCGACCACTTTTATTTAAGTTTTTAGTATATTATTGGTTAAACCTCGTTCCTTTATGTATATACGAGCGAATTGTTCCATTATGATAGGACAAAAGTATTTTTAACCGAAAATACTACGGTTTTCCAGATATTATTTTGATGGACATACCTATGTGTAACCATATTCTACTCATCTTTGTTTATTCAATGCTGATGTTAATGTTTGCAGTACAATGTTTCTTTATATCAGAATACGATCGATCAAATCATACTTAGCCTTGCAGTCTCAACAGAGCCGGAAAAGTTAGTTTCTTCCTTTGCCTTTACTGCAATTTTAAAAGGGTTGTTTCGTAAACAACTAATTGATTGGGTATCTTTATCTTGAGTTGATAATCCTTGTTGTTCTAAACTTTCCTTTTCAAATTCCCTTATTTTGGCTTGAGCCAATAAAACCCTTATTTAAGTACTTCATTTGCTATTGATGTTACTGCTATCCCATCGCACATTTGTGTGGTTATTATTGCTTCTCATTCTTCATGTAAAGTAAGGCATTTTTACAGTACATTTTTTGACAATCTGCCCAAATGACAAAGGCAAATTCTGATAGACCAAGAGCTTAAATTAAAATTTGCAATGCAAAACTGTAAATAGTAGGGCTTAAGAGAGGGATAATGATAGTGATCTAAATATACTGCTTTATAGGAATAAGTAAAAACATGAAGTCTTTCTCCACTGGTTTATTGAAATAATAAAAATGTTTAAATTCTACATGTTTCGGGTGTAGTAACACCCATCATCAGGAAAAAATACTAAGAGAGAGCATTAGTAAATAAAGGAGCAAGATTAACTGGTAGTGAACATCGATGGAGCTCTATCGAGCCATGAGAGATAAAAATTAAGAACTGATGATTTAAAAAATTGGTATACTTAGAGCCTCGAGGCTAAGTTTGGACACTGACCGTGGGCAAAAGGTAACAGTGACAAGAGGGCCCGTTAGGTCTGAGAAAAAAAAATTTATAGGAAAAATGGAGACTCATGGGTCCAGAAATCTCATCCTGAAGAAAACATGGGGAGAGAAAAGAAAGTGGTATGGAAAGAAAAATTAATTATTTGGGGCTACCATGGAGCTTAATTGGATGTGCCAATTATATTGTATATTATATTAATCTTAAGTCAAAGTTGTAAAATAAAAATTTTTGAAAGAATTGGGGGAAAAATTTTTATTTTACAACTTTGACTTAAGATTAATATAATATACAATATAATTGGCACATCCAATTAAGCTCCATGGTAGCCCCAAATAATTAATTTTTCTTTCCATACCACTTTCTTTTCTCTCCCCATGTTTTCTTCAGGATGAGATTTCTGGACCCATGAGTCTCCATTTTTCCTATAAATTTTTTTTTCTCAGACCTAACGGGCCCTCTTGTCACTGTTACCTTTTGCCCACGGTCAGTGTCCAAACTTAGCCTCGAGGCTCTAAGTATACCAATTTTTTAAATCATCAGTTCTTAATTTTTATCTCTCATGGCTCGATAGAGCTCCATCGATGTTCACTACCAGTTAATCTTGCTCCTTTATTTACTAATGCTCTCTCTTTGTATTTTTTCCTGATGATGGGTGTTACTACACCCGAAACATGTAGAATTTAAAAATTTTTATTATTTCAATAAACCAGTTTAAGAATGGACTACTTCCTCAAAATACTGCTTTATGTCGAAGAAAATAAAGGTATAGTTAGTATTAGGCCGCTAGAAAAACCCGTAGACAAATATTACAGTACTGCATTATGAGTTTTACAGAAACACAAATACAATTCATACAAGTACCTACAAGAAACACCAAGAGTTGCGGGAAGGTGATGAAGAACGAAGATCAAACTTTTGTATTGAAATGATGGAACACTGTAATAATGACAGACTTTTAAAGAAATATCTGTTTTTCGGATAAGTTTACTTTACCTTAAATCATGAACCAAATGTTCAAACTTCAGGGTATTATGGGAGTCAAGACAATGACAATCGTTTCATTGCTACACGAACGCAATACCCTCAGAAAAATAATGTTTGGATGTAGATTTTTGGACACCGCCTGATTGTGCCTTTTTTTTCTGGATTGAATATTAACTTCTGCAAGCTTTCTGGATCTGTTGCTAACTTAAATTTAAAAAGTTGAAAGCTATCACTGTTGAAAAGGTCTGGATTCAGATATGGCTATCCAGCCCACAATTCCACAATTACATCGTAATAAGGCACCATCTTCTTGACGCTTTCCAAGGAAATGTGATTGAATTTAACCAATGGCCGGCCAGGTCTCCTGATCTTTCCTCAAACGACTTTTTCCTATGGGGCATATAACAGATAAAGTTTATAAACCAACTGGTAAATGTAAGAAGGGAGTTTTATAATCATTTAGGATATTTTATGGCGGCTAAGGAAGGGATTTTGTTTAAATATTGTAACAAAATTATCATTAGTTTTTTGGTCATTATTTGTGGAGTGTAAAATAAAAAAAATTATTTACTCTGTGTTGATATTTTTTTGACTAGAAGTGTATTGTAGTTATTGAATTTTTAAATTTATTCAAAACCTGTCCCAATGACATAAAATTACTTTAACAAATTTTTAGTTATTTATTTGTTGTTGTACTGACAGAAATCTGTCAGGTCCGTATTTCCTAGTTTATAGTTTTAAAAATGTATTTAGTTAAATAACTCCTATATAATCAGGGAAATATACCTTAAATTGGACAAGGATATTTCTCTTATTTTATTCTATAAAAAGTTTAAGTACATTTGCGGGAGCGAATATATTTGACCAACTTGAAATTTACCTTGAAAATTCCATTTGTCTTGTTCAAATTCACGACTCGGCATAGGCTGTCTCTTCGCCCACTCAGTACAATGTGTGTGATTTTTGACAACTTATTTTTTTTTTATATATAGGGTGAAATATCAAGTTCTGTAAAATATGTGGATTTTAAAATTGATGGTTCTAAAATATGAAGCTATGAAAATTGAATTTTAATATTGTGTTGGTTACAGCATTATTTTAGGTATTTACTGTACCTATACTACAGCGCAGAGACGTTGGTGTGAATTAAAAGAAAAAATTTAATTTCAAAGATCGGTATATTATTTCCTGTGGTTTTCGAGGATGGATAATAGAAAAAGTGTCGATTACAGCTATATTTTAGGTACCTATTGTACCTATTACAGCTTAGTGCCATTCATGTCAATAGAAATCCAATAATCGTTATATTGCCAATTACGCTTCCGCGGAACAATTTTACGATATCACAATTTTTGGAATTTAAATTTCTTTAAATTGACATCATGAACGACACTGGGTTGTAATGGGTACAGTAAGTATCTAACGTTGAGCTGTAACACCATAATAAAATTCAATTTTTTTATTTAAGAACCATCAATTTTAAAATCATCAGATTTTACACAGCTTGATATTTTAGCAATCAAGTCACACACATATTATACTTAGTGATAACTGAAAATGAAACAAACTAATGAGAATTTTAATGAAAATATGGGCTTTTGAAATTAAAATATTTTTTTAACTGTTCCATATTTAATGGGTACACAAAATTTAAATTTAAACTTAACCTGTAACCTATTTCGTTTTTCGTTAATACCTTCTAACTAGAGGGCATTATTCCCGTCCCTCATGAACTCGCTCATGAATGATGACCAAAAGTAATAAAGTCTTCCCCAATAAAAAAAAATATTGCTATTTTCCAATGAGTTTTGTTGACTGTATATAGTGCCACAAAAGGAAATTGATTTAATTTATTTTCAATTTTTACAAAAATATTATCTACTTTCATTTTTGTAATTTGATATAAAATTTAATTCTAGAAATTATGTATTAAAAAGGATAAAACTTTATAAAACACCTTGATATCTCGGCTATTTCATGTGTATTACATAAAATAAAATATGTACTAGTTGCAATTAAAACACTTCTACTATAAAAAGTCCATGGATTTTACAATCGATATGGATCGACATAATGTACCTCTACTTGCGTGTTTTTGTCAAATTAAAGTTTAATTGAGGATGTATTAAATAGCCAACAGTTTTTGCAAAAAGGTATTTTTCAAAAGCAAAAACGACAAACTCGATTTTATCGACATTATTTACTTTTCTGTTCGGCGAACATATATTTATGTTAATTAAATAGGCTATCTTTAATAATTTTGTCATAATAAAAAGCTTGAATTCAAAATATGAAAAATAACGTTTCAAACTATAGCTATTCAGTGATGATACCCAGTGGCGTATTTAGGGAGGGGGGGGGGGCTGCCGGGCTTTTTGTTATGAATATACAAAACGGCACTTACGAAGAAGTATTTCAAAACTTAGGTTTTGAATGCTTAGGCATTTACCCCAAAAACTGCTCTTAGATCTACGGACTAAAATACATGATTTCTGAAAAAAATCATCAATTTTGGCGTGGTGAGCGATATTTACTTTATTTTTAATATAAAGAAAAGAAGCTTAGCGCCAAGCGGTCAGAGTAATGCGTCTATCTTTTGTATTTAAGTACACAGGGACGCCAAAGGTAATGGAATCCCTGGGGCACAGGTAGACAATGACAGACTGTTTCGTTCTTGTTAGAACTCATCAGAAAGCCATAACCCGTAAGCGACCCTCAGTACAGCGAGCCAGTTCTTTCAAGGCGTTTTTAAGAAATAAAAACGCGATGAAAACCCAGTAACGCTATCAAAAGGAATCAACTCAATGCAAAAGATAGCAATCTAACGTGAAAACGTAGAAATATAAATAAATCTAAATAAATCAAGCACGGAACGGCCACTTTGCCAGTATAGGAAACATTTTTTCCGCTTCTATATACATCTCCATGGCTTTGTGGATTCAGATCGAGATCGCGCTGCAGTCGCCCACTGGTTTGCAGCACTATTCCGTAAATGCCGTGTGTAAGTATAAATAAAATAATGGAATTTAGTGTCCGTTAAAATATATAAAGAAAAGAAGCTAAGCGGCAAGTGGACAGAGTAGTGCGTCTATCTTTTGCATTAAAGTACACAGGGACGCCAAATGTAATGGAATCCCTGGGGCACAGGTAGACAATGACAAGCTGTTTCGTTCTTGTTAGAACTCATCAGAAAGCCATAACCATGTTTCCTATACTGGCGAAGTGGCCGTTCCGTGCTTGATTTATTTAGATTTATTTATATTTCTACGTTTTCACGTTAGATGGCTATCTTTTGCATTAAGTTGATTCCTTCTGATGGCGTTACTGGGTTTTCATCGCGTTTTTATTTCTTAAAAACGTCTAACAAGAACGAAACAGCCTGTCATTGTCTACTTGTGCCCCAGGGATTCCATTACCTACCTTTGGCGTCCCTGTGTACTTTAATGCAAAAGATAGACGCACTACTCTGTCCGCTTGCCGCTTAGCCTCTTTTCTTTATATATTTTAACGGACACTAAATTCCATTATTTTATTTTTATTTTTAATCATGAAAAACCGAGCTCGAAAAACGCGGGTTAGAGTCATACATACGTCTTTATTTTAAAATGTTGGATTGACACCAATATTCATATTTTTCGCAAATATAAAAAATGTTTTTTTTTTCAATAAAGAGCCAGCTCAGAATATAAAAAAAAAGTAAAAAAAAAACATTTACAAAAACAAATTTAATTCAACTATGCAGAGGGGGAGAGGTAATAATTTAATTTTCGAAATTTCATAGTAGGTATAGTTAGGTGAATTTTAAACGAACTTTGGGCGTGTCCTACTTACGCCCACTGATCCCCCCCCCCCCCCCCTCCGAGCATATTTTCTGGCTACGCCACTGATGATACCTGTTCAATTTATATTTGTTTAATTAAATCTTACTCTGATAGCTGAATGCCCGCAACAATCTTTTAAATGTATATCTTAGCTTTCGTTAATCGCATTCAAGTATTTTTTTAAGGATCATTTTACTATTATTTTGTGAGTATACTTTCTAGTTATATACTGTAGGACTGTGTGTATCTGTGAAGTATTCTATTTATGAAAAAGCAACAAAATATAATATTGCTTATTTGGGAATTAACTATTACAGGAACAGCAGTTGGGCCCTAACAAGGACGTGTGTCATCGACGGGCATTAAAAACTTACGTGAAATATACTATATCAAGACGTATTTTGAAATGATTTAGATTGTTGGGAAATGCTTTAGTAAATTATTAGTATATTCCTGTAAAAATTAATTACCAAATAAATAATATTATATTTTGTTGCTTTTTCATAAATAGAATACTTCACAGATACACACAGTCCTACAGTATATAACCAGAACGTATACTCACAAAATATTAGCAAAATGATCCTTAAAAATACCAAATACAACATTATTGCACTCATTATTCAACAACTAAGCGATCAAAACCAGATTGGTCGCTCTGTGATATTAAGAGAACGCAGAGAAGATACGCAGGTTGATAAAGTAGGTACAGAGATATGCGAGGGCACAAGCATAAGAAAGAGATGTACAATGCACATACTAATGTCAACTAATGTAACAATAATATCTTGACGGGTTTTAGCGGATTGAAGGGCAACAGATTGGAGTGTTCAATGTGTATATTTATCGTGTAGGTACATGTAAATATACACTCAGTTTATATCCATCTTTCATGAATCTAGCCAATGTCCGTGAGGAAAAGCCTTTTTCAGAATTATGGAATTTTTAAATCTTAAGTTAATAATCGTGTTTGACAAGAGAAACGTCAAAATATTATAAAACGATAAGGTAAAACATCATCTGCGTGAATAACAGCCATCATTATAAGCTTGTTGAAGAATGTACTAGTATACATATGCAATGTTTACGCAAAAAATAAATCGTTATGATACTGAGTATTATACCTTGACATCAACAAACTATGCCTGAAACTGGTTTTGCTTTTGTTATTATTACAGGGTGTCGCATGTGACCTATAAATGAATAATAAAACTTGTTATTGGTGTCAAACTACTGACTTTTAAAAAATATGGAGTGTCACTTTTTTATTCTATTTTTTTTCGTTCTCGTTTCCCGTCTCCATTTCCCTTCCTAAAATGACGTCAGCGCAGGTTCATGGGTGAGTGTCACATGACTGAGGATCGTGTTTCGAAACCCACGTGTTTAGCTGTAGGTCCCATCGGAAATGGCCCTGGCAGCGAACTAAGAGTTAAAAAGCCTAATTCGAAAAAATGACAAGAAATTACAAGAAAATATGGTTAAAAATAAAATCTAGAAAACTCTGGTTTGCCTTAATTAAATTTAGCAAGCTTGGTTTCGTTTAAAGGAGCTTAGTAACATTTAAAATTATTTTTGAAGAAGTAGTCCATTCTTAAAGTGGAGTTAATTTATAGAAATAAAATAAAAAACATAAAGTCTTTCTCCACTGGTTTATTAAAAATAAAGTTAGAAGGTGGTAGATATTCTACATGTTTCGGGTGTAGCAACACCCATCATCAGGAACAAAATATAAAGAGAAAAATTCATAGAAAGGAACAGACGTAAATGGTGAGTGATAATGAACCTCGATGGAGCTCTCATCGAGCCATGGAAGATTAAATGTTGAGAAATGGGATAGTGATTAGAAGAAAATTGACATATTTAAGTCTTAACACTGACCATGGGCAACAGGTAACAGTGGTAAGAAGGGGCCCGTTTGGGTAAAGAGAAAAAAAATTAAGAAATGTAAAAAATGGAGATTCACAGGTCAAGAACCTTCATCCTGGGAACCGTGGAGAGAAAGAAAATTTGTTAATTTAGCCCTCTTTTTAAGGGAAAAAAAAATTTTAGTTAAGAAAAGTAAAAGGCATAGAACTGATGTAGAATCTTAGTTCATAGCCGAAAAATTAAAAAAATTTTAAAAAAATTTATTTAGGAGAAAAAAAAAAAAAAAAAATTTTTAATTTTTCGGCTATGAACTAAGATTCTACATCAGTTCTATGCCTTTTACTTTTCTTAACTAAAATATTTTCTTTTTTCCTTTAAAAAGAGGGCTAAATTAACAAATTTTCTTTCTCTCCACGGTTCCCAGGATGAAGGTTCTTGACCTGTGAATCTCCATTTTTTACATTTCTTAATTTTTTTTCTCTTTACCCAAACGGGCCCCTTCTTACCACTGTTACCTGTTGCCCATGGTCAGTGTTAAGACTTAAATATGTGAATTTTCTTCTAATCACTATCCCATTTCTCAACATTTAATCTTCCATGGCTCGATGAGAGCTCCATCGAGGTTCATTATCACTCACCATTTACGTCTGTTCCTTTCTATGAATTTTTCTCTTTATATTTTGTTCCTGATGATGGGTGTTGCTACACCCGAAACATGTAGAATATCTACCACCTTCTAACTTTATTTTTAATAAACCAGTGGAGAAAGACTTTATGTTTTTTATTTTATTTTTATTTAAAATTATGCATCACAATTTTTTTTCTTTCCGTCATCGCTAAAGGGCGTTATTTTCACAATTACCCGATTTATCAATTTTATATATAAATATTTATTTAGATAAAAAGTAGACTAAAAACGAAGAAAACTGGTAAAAGCCGCATCTCTATAATATCTTAGTTTAAGCCATAGATACAAAAAAACATATAATAAAACAAGCTGCACGGAACTTATACGTAGTTTGTATAAAAATATCGGCTTTGTACAGCCGATTTCAAAACAGTTTTTCTTTCCACTTTTGTATGGTATAATTGCTTTAGGGAGAATAACCAATAGTTATTTATGTAGATTAAAAATAAAAACAACGCAAAAATCAACATTTATTAGAAAGTATTTAAGGAAAAACTTACTTATATCAAACGGACAGAAAAATTATAATATAATAAAAAATAATAAACTGTATATACTCATGATTTTGCTTTTGCGTTGAAGACAAATTCTAACTTTTTTGTTATATTAATACAGAAATATCAAATAAACATTATTGTTAAACAAGCAAAGAGCATCAAAACTGTTATTTTAAAAATGCATGATAACTTTAGTTGCAACACTCTATATAGGATAAAATTTATTTGTATTTAAATCTGGTATAATAAATATTTTGATCAGGTTTTTAAAGAACGAGTTAAGTAGAATGGTAAACATTATAATATGTAGATATAGCCACGTTTAATTTTATTTATGACCGACATTGATCGATTAAAAAAAAGGTTCTTGACCCTATATAAGTACACTTTAAAAGTCACTTGACAAGTATAAAATTCGGCATCCTTAATGCAAAATCTTACCTGAGCTACTAGTATGAAGTTTGAGTAAAATACATGAAATTACTTACTTTACTTTCAAAATATCTTAATTTGTCATAAACATTTTTGCAGATCTTAAGTAATTAAGTATTACATAATAAATAATGTTCCTGTGGGTACATTATTCCTGTTCAGGTAGTTCCCTGCTTAAAAAAATTATTTTACTTGAAACGTGTTTAGCTATTTATTTCTTTAATTTTATGGTTTATACATATATACAGTTTACTGAAAAAAGCGAAGGAAAAAAACAACTTAATCCGGTCGGGTACAATGTAGCGCAGAATGGTTGAAAGAGGGGTTTAAAAGTGGTCGTCACCAATTGGCACGTGCTTAGACATGAAAATTAGAAATTTTTTGTTCTTTTAATCTCTATTTTGAAAATAGATGAAAAGTCTATGATATGTTGGCCATATTCTAGGATTATTTAGTTTCGTGGCTGTGTTTGATAAAAGTTTATTGCATGAACGTGTTGTGTTTGTGGTATGGTGCAGTTATCTAAGAAGCATCTTATTTTACAGTTTTTGTGTTCTGTTAACCTGTCTGTCTAGCTGTTATACTGCACCAGACTGGGTGCGGTGTATGTTAGTGTAAGTCTGATTTTTTGTCTGTGTATTTTAGGTTTGTTTTGTGGTGATAAGTATGATCTGTTTAATAGTTTGTATAATTGTTGTGTGGCTGGGAAGTATTTTTGTAGTGTTTAGAATCATTGATCGAATAAAACAATTTTTTTGACCCTATAAACGCTTTAAAAGTTACTTGACAAATTCAAGATTCAGTATCCTTAACGTTAAATCGTGTGCTACTAGTAAGAAAAAAATAACCTATAAAAAAGAAATTTGGGAGTGACTTCAATCAAATACTAATTGATATTTTGTATGCAATGTTATTTTAGACAATCGACTAAAACCTAAACACTAAACAGTTTAATAGGCACCAATATCAATATGTTCAATTAATTCGACTGACGGACAATAATATATTTAAATGAACATAAAACCGGAAAATTCTCACCTGAGGCGAAAATAATTAAAATATATAAATCTTGAAGTTTTTCCTTACGTTATGACTCACTGGTTTTTTGAAAAAACTTGTTTATCATTTTTCGCAGTTTCCCCCTTAATCCCACCTGGCTAGCCCACTAAAGATTTTAGAACATTTTTTTTAAATGTAAATTACTTGGAACTGACTGGCATGGCAGGCAGCTAAAATACTGAGAATTGGACAAAGAATCCATTTTCGGCTAAAGCCTAGTTCTCAGAACTAAGTTCTGTTGCTGGCGACACGTGTTATGACTAATAGAAAATGAATACTTTGACATGTGACTCCAATACTCATTTTCTATTGGTTACATCACGTGTCGCCAGTGACAGAACGAAGTTCTGAGAACTAGGCTTAAGGCAGTCGGAGCGGAATTCAGTAATCATACTGGGTCTTGGTTATTCCACGTAAAAGCCATGCAATTAACTTAATTAACATATTTACTTTGTAAATACGTCATCAGTTGGATTTTATTTATTTGTCATTTCTCCTATCGTTTAGTATCCAAACTATAAACACATGTAATAAATTAGTATATGTCAGCATCCGATACTTAAAAGGATCCAAGTCACACATAACCACTATGTACTGATTCTCATTCCCAAAAATAAAGGATGACCGGCCGGTGTTTTTATTATATCTGCATGTCTTAAAGCCTTGGTGTACGTCGGGGCGTTTTGATAAAAATTAAAGGATGCATTTAAAATGTTTTTTCTTTTATTATTTTTAAGCCGTGGCGGCTCGTGATAGTTGATACAGGTGGGGCCAAAATATCAAGACGAAAATCTTTCATGAGAATACAGGGTGTTACGATGCATTGACATTGCTATCTCGGTAACTATAAGAGATAAAAACTTAATTAAAGGGATGCAAAGCATATATTTTAATGATGAATTATTTGTTAAAAGAATCCGATGACTTCCGGAGCATCCAAGAAAAAACGAGAAAAAATTAAGTTTTGTTTTTATTTTATTTTCTAAGATAAAACATTGATTATTTTGACAAACCAAGAGCCCTTACTTAAGACAATTTTTATGTTCTTCAAGAAGATAATTTTATTTTTCAGATACAAAGTTCGTGTTTTAGCTACCTATGTGTGAGGGTGTGTGTGTGTAATTAGGTTTTATGGCTCTGGTTGAAACCTTTTGGTTTGGACCAGCATATGATGCCTATATCAACCTAATTTTTTTAAATTTTTGAATTTTTAAAAAGTTCTTGAGTAGCTTTTGACCTCTTAAAATTATTATCTTGAAAAATACCTTAAGAAAGTGCTCTTGGTTTTTTAAAATAATAAGTACTTATTTTGTCTAAAAAAAATTTTAACAAGTTTTTCGTTTATTTTTTCGGATATCTCTGGAAGTCATCGAAATTTGATTAGAAATTTAACAAATTGTTCAGCATTTAAATATGCAACTTTGCCTCCATTTAACAAACTCTATATCTTTTGTAGTTACAGAGAAAGCAATGCTAGTGCATTGAATTTGTAAAACCCTGTATAAAAAAAAAACGAAAAAACTTACCGACTAATTAAATGGAGCATTTCAGTAGTTGTAACAAAAAATATTCACAAAACATTCAAATTTTCTTATAAAAACACTTTAAACTCAATCACTTTTGTTCTTGAAGTTATCAATATTGTTTACAAAATGTTTTTCGGCAGGCAACACACCTAAAGTCCTTCCTCTTTTATTTTATTCACATTTTATTTATTTTAAAATTGATAAACCGGAATCAGGAATATAATTCACTCACGGACTCACCTAAACCTAACCTACAAGAATAATTTATGTTAAACAGTAAAAACTGTTTAAAAGGAATATATGTTAAAAGTTAATATTTCGACAGGGCAAACCGTATTGAAACAGCTGCCATCTAGTATCGAGTAGTGGTATCAAAAACGAATCCGATTGGAACTCTGCACTCCTGACAAAATAAAACACGTGTAAATCCTCCAATCCCGGATGGATCTGAGGATCTGGCCCGCCACAAAATTTCTGAATTCCTTAGGCGTCAGTAAGAGAGGGCGATATATCATTCTCTCTTTCGTAAGCGATGAACCTTCGATGAAAGTCTGGCCATACATAGAAATCGCCGGCGTTGGGTAGCGCGAAGGAATTTTCTCGGCGTCGGGGAGTTTTTGCACCGTTATGCGTTATCAGATATGAAATGAACGCAACGTCTTGAATTTCAAATTATTCACATTTACAAAAAGAATAAAGCGTAAAGATGCAAAGCAATGATTGTGAGTGTGAGTGAAAAAATAGGTTGGTGTTGTACAGGTAGGTAGGGTCAAGGCACTGTAGCCCTACTGTACGGGCCGCCACTGTTTTCAAGTGGAAATAGTTTATTATTCTTATACGATTTCGATGCGTATATTTATTTAAAATACTCAGATGTAATACCTACTGATACAGGGTGGCCCACTCTTATCGCAGGATTCAATTATTTACGTTGAAAATATGGTATTTTCCGATTTTAACAGGCTGTAACATTGGAACGGGTCATCTTAGAGAGAAATGGTTTTCACCTCCCTTCTTAATTTTTTTATTCTCCAAGTATTTAAATATTACAACTTTCTGTTTAATATGTTAATCCAAAAAAACAGTCGAGACTTTTAAATATAGAATAAAACACTATGATGGAGAGGTGATATCATTTTTCCTCTAAGATGAACCGTTTGAATGTTACAGCCCGTCACACTAGGAACTCAAAAATATATGAATTTAGACATATGACATTTTATACATAATAAGCGTAGAATTTTGTAAGAAATTAGGAAATAATATAATACCTACATATTGATACATTTTGGGACACCCTATATTATTTATAATATTTTTATTTTGTAGAATTAATGCATCTTTATAACTCTGTTTAGTTAAGTAGTTTAGATGCTATGAAATACTATGTTGACAGATGGCCTACCTGGATATTTCATTATTATTTACTCCGATTTTATGAATATTATATTTGTTTTTATAGATTAGATAATTAAACAAATTATAAAATTAATTTAACCTAAATGGTCAATAATCAGAGGAATACAGATTTTGTCCCTGAAGTGTAATATTGATTTCCGGTCTCTATTGATACCTTCTTGTTTTTCAGTCCAATTTAAGTAAGTTTAGATACAATTATTAGGTTTAATTTGCTTGTATGTAATTTTTCTGAAAAAAAGTCTATGACCGTAATTCAATCCTATGACTAGTTTTTGAGTTATGGCCTATTAAAATTGGCAACTTCTTACTTAAAAATGTTCTACATTATCTGGAGTTTTCACTTGTTTCTTAAAAACTATTAACTTTCTTAATTTTCTTTATTTGTGGAAAGTAAGCCTTAAGTTCTCTTTCACATACAGGGTGATTCCTCAGTTGATACTTCTTTTTTTTTGCTGTGTATAGAAGGCAATAAAATAAACATTTTCAAATACCTTTTTTCAAAAAATAGGCAAGATACAGAAGTAAAAATCTAAGTGCGGGCCTGGTCATCAAAACGTAGCCGGCTATATTTATGTTGTTTGTCTTATTAGTCATGGTCAGTTATTTGGCAATCCGCTGCGGTGTGTTTTTCTAAAGCTAGTTAATTTTAAATTGGTGACTCGTGAAAATGGTGAAATTTGAAAACAATGAACTAGTAGATATGGTGCTAATTTACTGTGAGTGTTGTCAAAGTGCGGCTGCTGCTTCGAGAACGCAGAACGCTTTCCCTTGCGAGCTCATCCTACACCCAGAAGTTTTCTTAATATTATTTAACGGGCAAGTTAGGCAGGACTGTATTTGATCCCTATTGTAATAAATGAATGTAAGTATCTTATTTTTGAGTTTTTTGAAAAAAGGTATTTGAAAATGTGTTTATTTTAATGCCTTCTATACACAGCTAAAAAAGAAGTATCAACTAAGGAATCACCCTGTATAGAAACACAATATGTACAGGATGTTGAATAATTTATAACAGGATATAATAAATAATAATGTTTAAAAATTATGAAAATCCAAAAAAAAAATGTTTACTATATTATGAATTTCGAAAACAAACCGATAGATTTTGTTCATATTTTAGCATGTTGTAGTACCAAGCTATAGAGAGAAAAAATAGGTGTAGGATGATGTAGAGTATAAATAGCCAGATCTTTTATTTCTCAAGAAAAAAATTAAATTCACCTGAAAACGTAATAAACGACTTTAATTTCTATGTAATAATTATTGATTTATTATCCAATCTGTATGATTTTCTTTACAAAAACAATTTTTTTAACGCAATTTTAGGTATACAGGATATTCTAGTTATAATAATGTGAAAACTTTGGGAAACAGGAAAATTATAATTTTTTTTTATCAAATGACAAAATATTATTGTTAAACTATAAAAAAAAATTTGGTAGAATTTTTAACTGGGCTCTTATACAAGAAGCATTGAAGCTACCTTAGGGTCCTAATAAATTGTAATTTTTATCCGTTTGTAAAATAAAAAATTATTTACTAGACATTAAGGTATTTTAAACGCTTTTAGAAAAAGATCCAGTATTAACCTTACAGTAAACAAAAAAATATATTCCGAAAATTAAAACAAAAAATATTGATTTTTACTTTAACTTTCGAACAATATACAAATTGTGGAAAAAAAAAATTCTGTTTAGGACTATAAGGTAGTTTAAATGCGAATTGTATTGGAGCGTAATGTTGCCAAAACATAAATATATGGTCATTTAATTAGGAAAAAACGTTTTTAATTTTTCCTTTTTTTAAGTTTTGACTATTGTAAATTATCATAACTGGATCACGCCGTATATATCTAAAATTAGAATGTATTAAAATATACTTATTAAATGTAAAACAAAGGTTATAATTAAATAAATCAATTATAACATAGAAAAAGTCTTTTCAGGTGATTTTTTTTTTGAAAAATTAAATACCAGGCAATATACTCTCATCAACCTATTCCCATTTATAAAAATATGCATAGTATCTAGCCATTTGTTTGTAAAACTCAAAATATGGGTAATAATTTTTTTCTTTGATTTTCATAATTAAAAATTAATTATTAATTATATAGTTAAAAATGTTCTAATCAATAAAGAAATATAAAAAAGTTAATAGTTCTTAAAGAACAAGTGACAACAGCAGACAATGCAGATATTCTTTTTATTTATTTATTTATTTATTTATTCATTCCTTTTTACAACAGGTTCACAGGGAACATAGTATGCTTCAATTTTTTAAAAAATAAATAACAAATACAACATATAGATCTTAAAGTAAGAAGTTGTCCACTTTAAAACGCCGTAACTCTTAGGTCATAGGATTGGATTACGGCCATGGACATTTTTAATCAGAACGTTAAGATCTACCCCAAACAGCACATAATATCCAAAGGATGTCCATTTCAAAGCCAGGAAAGACTCGGGACGTCCTTGGACCATTTACGGAAGTGATATGGATATCGATTTATGTAATGCCAATGGACATGTGGACTTGTACGTCCATTGTTAATCCAGAATATCCATGGCCCAATAAAGGATGTCGCATGGATATTTATTTTTACAAGGCCATAAGACATATGATTTTGGGTGCCTATTGGTAATCCATAATATCCATGGTCCTATAACGGAGGTCACATGGATATCCATTTTTTAAAGCCATTGGACATATGGTTTTTAGATGTTCAGTGGTAATCCATAATATCCATGGTCCTATAACGGAGGTCACATGGATATCCATTTTTTAAAGCCATTGGACATATGGTTTTTAGATGTTCAGTGGTAATCCAGAATATCCATGGTCCGGTAATAAAAGTCCCATGGATGTACATTTTGGTAAAGCCATTGGACATATTCTTTTTAGACGTTCATTGGTAATTTAGAATATCCATGGTCCAATAACGGATGTCGCATGGATATCTATTTTTACAAGGCCATAAGACATATGATTTTGGGTGCCTATTGGGAATCCATAATATCCATGGTCTTATAACGGAGGTCACATGGATATCCATTTTTTAAAGCCATTGGACATATGATTTTTAGATGTTCAGTGGTAATCCAGAATATCCATGGTCCGGTAATAAAAGTCCCATGGATGTACATTTTGGTAAAGCCATTGGACATATTCTTTTTAGACGTTCATTGGTAATTTAGAATATCCATGGTCCAATAACGGATGTCGCATGGATATCTATTTTTACAAGGCCATAAGACATATGATTTTGGGTGCCTATTGGGAATCCATAATATCCATGGTCCTATAACGGAGGTCACATGGATATCCATTTTTTAAAGCCATTGGACATATGGTTTTTAGATGTTCAGTGGTAATCCATAATATCCATGGTCCTATAACGGAGGTCACATGGATATCCATTTTTTAAAGCCATTGGACATATGATTTTTAGATGTTCAGTGGTAATCCAGAATATCCATGGTCCGGTAATAAAAGTCCCATGGATGTACATTTTGGTAAAGCCATTGGACATATTCTTTTTAGACGTTCATTGGTAATTTAGAATATCCATGGTCCAATAACGGATGTCGCATGGATATCTATTTTTACAAGGCCATAAGACATATGATTTTGGGTGCCTATTGGTAATCCATAATATCCATGGTCCTATAACGGAGGTCACATGGATATCCATTTTTTAAAGCCATTGGACATATGGTTTTTAGATGTTCAGTGGTAATCCATAATATCCATGGTCCTATAACGGAGGTCACATGGATATCCATTTTTTAAAGCCATTGGAAATATGGTTTTTAGATGTTCAGTGGTAATCCATAATATCCATGGTCCTATAACGGAGGTCACATGGATATCCATTTTTTAAAGCCATTGGACATATGGTTTTTAGATGTTCAGTGGTAATCCAGAATATCCATGGTCCGGTAATGAAAGTCCCATGGATGTACATTTTGGTAAAGCCATTGGACATATTCTTTTTAGACGTTCATTGGTAATTTAGAATATCCATGGTCCAATAACGGATGTCGCATGGATATCTATTTTTACAAGGCCATAAGACATATGATTTTGGGTGCCTATTGGGAATCCATAATATCCATGGTCCTATAACGGAGGTCACATGGATATCCATTTTTTAAAGCCATTGGACATATGGGTTTTAGATGTTCATTGGTAATTTAGAATATCCATGTCCATTGGCAAGGTTTAATATTCATAAAACCGGCACAGGTGATTCTATATACTTTTGTCTTTATCAGGCTATAGAGGTTAAATAAGGAAAAAATATAATGATTTAAACCGTGTCTGATAGACAGACAAAAAATTTTTTTTAAAATTTCTCAACATAAATTCTCAATCGAGACCAAACCCTGCGGATTTTGGCACATCAGATACTTATAATCGCTTTTTTATTGATAATGTTCCATCAATTAATACTCATAATAATAACTTTATCAAAGATCATTACGAGGGCCAGAAATTTGAAAATATTCAAAACGAGTTTCAGTTTTCTCTAGTTGCGGAAGAGGATATTCAAAAAATAATATATGATTTTAAATCAAACGCCATAGGAAGTGACGAAATTAACCTTAAAATGATTACTTTAATAACCCCTTATCTTCTTAGCCATATTACTTTTATTATAAATAGTTGTTTATCAATGGCCACATTTCCATCAATATGGAAACAAGCCAATGTGATCCTGGTTCCAAAAGTGGATACCCCGAAGGAGTTGAATAATTTTCGTCCAATAAGTATTCTTCCGACCCTCTCGAAAATATTGGAAAAAATAGTAGGCGTGCAGCTTACCGATTTCTTAAATTCATATGAAGTTCTCTCTCCCACTCAATCAGGTTTCCGTCCCCTTCATAGTACTTCGACCGCTCTACTGAAGGTTTCTGACGATCTTTACAAGGCTTGTGATCAAGGTAAAAATAGTTGCCTTATCCTTTTAGATTTTAGTAAAGCTTTTGACACGCTGAACCACAATGTTTTGTTAACTAAATTAAAGTTCTTTGGCGTAAGTAGTGACGCACTTAAATTTTTTAAAAGTTATCTTTCGGATAGGTCTCAGCGTGTCATTGTAAATAATTCAATGTCAAATTTTTTGTCACTTGATAAAGGCGTCCCACAGGGTAGTATCCTTTCCCCATTATTATTTTCCTTGTATACATCCGATTTTAGTAAATTTTTAAAAAAATGTAATAAACACCAATACGCGGACGATATTCAAATCTACTATTCATTTTTTCTTAAAGATACCCATCAGGCCTCTGAAGTTATCAACTATTATCTTAAAGTTATATCTATTTACTCGCAGGCACATGGTTTGGTCTTGAATGCTGGTAAAACTAAAATGATATTGTTCGGTAAACAAAATGACTTGTTGGTAAATAACGCTAACTTTCAAATAAAAGTGGATGATAAATTACTTGAAGCTACGGACA
Source organism: Polydrusus cervinus (assembly GCA_935413205.1). Lineage (NCBI taxonomy): Eukaryota > Metazoa > Arthropoda > Insecta > Coleoptera > Curculionidae > Polydrusus > Polydrusus cervinus. The sequence goes on along the minus strand of OW284513.1, from coordinate 43,250,198 downwards.
ATGCTAGGAACTTGGGGCTGGTCATGGATAATCAGCTAAGATTTGACAAACATACGGCTGGACTTCTTCAAAAAGGCTATGCCAAACTTAAAATATTGTATTTGCACAAGGACTATTTACCGTCGGATGTCAAGGTCAAACTATGTGACACCTTAATTCTCTCGGCTCTGTCTTATGCTGATGTTGTATACTGGCCGGCCCTATTGGCAAGAGATAGACTGAGCTTGCAGAAGTTGCAAAACAATTGCCTGAGGTTTTCCTATGGAGCTCGCAAATATGATCATATTACACCCTTATATAATAATTCAAAGTGGCTTAAATTAAATGAACGATCCAAACTTCATTTTGCAACTCTGGTGCAAAAAATTTTAATCTCTGGGATCCCTCACTATCTTAGGGAAAAACTTGTTTATGGGATTAATATCCATGGCAGGGACACTAGACATAACCGACGGTTAACAGTACCACGACATGTCTCAGCCATGTTTCAGAGATCCTTCTCGTATAATGCAACAAAAATCTACAACAGACTACCTGCACAAGTTATAGCTATTCATAAAATACCAGCTTTTAAAAAGGCTGTTAAACGCTTTATTGTTGAAAATCAATAGCTGAGCATGGATAAATATATGATGGTGTTCATAAAAAAATAAGAACAAAAATTATTTCGTTTAAAAATTATACAATTAACTAACTCTAATATAATATATTAATAATATAATAGTTTGATTTCTAATTGTTCTAAAAACTGTTAAACTTATTTTAAGTATATTTAAAAACTTCCTTACATAGAATTTTTAGTTTAATTTACTGAATTCTTGCATTTACAATAATGTTTATATTTCTATTTTTTTTTTTTTTGTATAATACTAATATAATATTACCTAGCTTGGAGGTTGGACTGAGTATAAGGAATATTTTATTTAAGTTACTGAATGCTTGTATTTACAATACTGTTTATATTTCCATTTCTGTATAATACTAATATATTATTACCTAACACGGAGGTTAGATTGAGTAGCCTGGCTAGATCTCGCCTCCATCTTACTTTTGTATCTTGTATAAAATTGTGAGATAAATAAAAGACATTTATTATTATTATTATTATTATTAAAAACATATGTAAAAAGAAATAAAATAATATGATCTGATGCCCGAAAATAATTAATGGAATAGCGCCTAAAACCGTCATTTGTCATATTGCCTTGTAAAATGGCAGGGTTGCCAACTTGCCAGACAATGAAGAAATATCAATGAAAATCTCACACCAGCAATGTTTTAAACCAAATAGAAAAAGTTTATCGATTGCTGTGTTGTCATACGCATATAATATTTACAGACGTTATTAAGAATTCTTGCATTTAAATATTTCAGATAATTAATAAAAAATGCTTTAACAAGTTAAAAGTAACAAAATAAAAACCTTTATAATATATATGTATATACCTATTTATTATAATTTAAAATTTACAAATATATTACATTACGGCAAGAACATTAAATAAAATAAAATATAAAATTAAAGTACATAATATATTTGCTAAACATCTTTAAAAAATATTTATTATAAAGTTAGTTTTAAAAACCATAAACCATTAGTTTTCAGGGCGAATCTATGATTTATAGAAAATGTACATATTGTTTGTGTAAGATATATTTATGTAAAATTATTGTATCCAATAGATTTAGAACTTTTTTCACAAGACAAATTTTTTGTTGGGTTAGTACAATAAATACGAAACTGAAATCGGCAACCCTGGATAGACATGAGTTTGAGAAATCGCGATCGCGCGCGCTTTCTGCCTTTTCTTTGCCGACAGCCGTTAGTACACAACATAGTCAAAATTCAACAATTCAACATACATAACCTCGATTTTTTGTACGCGTGGTTCGAGGTTCGACGTTTAGTGTTGGTTTTAAAATATAATATTAAAGTTTTAAAGGTAAGTAAAATATTTGTTTTAAAATGCCCAAAATTTCGAGACAAAACTATAGACATGCAAAATCTGAAAGAGAGACCTCGCTATCCCAAATTACCCTTCTTAATTCTTTGGAAAATGGTCCATTACTATCATGCGATCATTTCTCTCCTGAAAATACCGGTGGCCCAAGTTTTGATGTAAACTTAACGAATTGTGATAGTGGAAAATTCGAAAACAGTACATCTAGTTCAAACAAGTCTGATTTAGATACATTTGAAACTGAACCTAACCTTGAAACTGAACCTTTGAAGGGCGTTATAAGTCAAAATGGCAATTATATGTTACTGATGTTTTTCCAGTAAGCAGTCTTAAGACTTCCTTAGGTGAGTGGGCCCTTAAAAATCATGTCACTCATAGCTCCTTAAATGATTTATTATCTATCCTAAAACCTATGCACCCTGAGTTGCCACTTGATTCACGAACCTTACTGAAAACTCCTAGGAACATTGAAACTAAAGTTGTTGAACCTGGTATTTATTATCATTTTGGTGTGCTAAAGTGTGTTAAAAATTTATTATCTAAATATAAAGATGTTGCAATGCTTAATACAGTAGAAGTTTTTATAAATGTTGATGGTCTACCACTTGCAAAAAGTTCGCAGAGTCAAGTTTACCCCATTCTTTGTCGCTTGGTTCAGAACCGCAATACTGTTGATATGATAGGTATTTATCACGGTTATGAAAAACCTCAAAATGTTAATAAATTTTTACTTTTACATATGTTGCATACTTTTTTGGACACACTGTATATGAAAACCTAAAACATTTGAAACAATTATTACTTTTAGTTTTTTTTAGATAGTAATTTTTGCCCTTAAAAAATTTCATTTCAATACAGTTTTCTAAATATACAGTGTGACCGATTAAGTATACAATAAATGGGAATTTTTTTTCTTATTTCACAAACAAAATTTAAATACCTCCAAAAGTTAGTGCATGTCCGATAACCATATCAGGAACACTTAGAATGGCTTTAAGTTCAAACAGAATACAGGGTAGGCCAAAAAGCGGTGCAAGCTTTTAGCGGTAATTAAATTTCGATTGTGCAACTAATGAAAAAATAATTGTTGCACCACATTGTATAAATATTTAAAAATAATATTTTGCGTTTATTTAAAATTTTGTCCTCTTTCAGAATCTGGAAAGTTTGATGTTGCGAGCACCGAAGACGGTGTTAAAAAGTGGCTACGAAGAGCTAAAGAGAGGGCGACGTACCAAAAAAAACCTTAATGTACATTCCGGTTGTACTTAAATAAAACTTGTTAAAATATTTTTTGTTTTATTTTTTTTTTACTTAAGAAGCAATATTTATTGTAAACCTAGAACGATAATAAGCTATATTACGTCGATAGTCCCTTAATTCCTGTTGGTCGCGCTAATGTAAAATTTTATAAAGGCATATTCTTTATATTAGCGCTACATATTACAGTTTGTTTTATACTTCAGGTGTAAATATTAATTAAACTATATTTATACAATTTGGGGTATATGATGTGGGGTAAATTACATGTTGGTACTAAATATATAATAAGGATATCCACTGGACTTTCTTTAGTAATGTTCTCTGTTATGATCTGCGAATGTCATAATTTGTCATTTTTTGTCAATTTTGTTTTTCGAACTTCCATTGGATGTACGTAAGATGCAAGTGTGCTGTTTAAGGGACAGCTTATGGATGCAATCCTAGAGGACATTCATTTGATGTCCGAAAAGGTCCATCCCGCGGATGTCATAATTTGTGTAATCCATTGGACTAAAAATTAACCATATTTGGATATCCCCTGGAAGTTTTTCGGACTTCCATTGGATGTACGTAAGATGCAAGTGTGCTGTTTAAGGGACAGCTTATGGATGCAATCCTAGTGGACATTCATTTGATATCCGAAAAGGTCCATCCCGCGGATGTCATAATTTGTGTAATCCATTGGACTAAAAATTAACCATATTTGGATATCCCCTGGAAGTTTTTCGGATTTCCATTGGATGTACGTAAGATGCAAGTGTGCTGTTTAAGGGACAGCTTATGGATGCAATCCTAGAGGACATTCATTTGATGTCCCAAAAGGTCCATCCCGCGGATGTCATAATTTGTGTAATCCATTGGACTAAAAATTAACCATATTTGGATATCCCCTGGAAGTTTTTCGGACTTCCATTGGATGTACGTAAGATGCAAGTGTGCTGTTTAAGGGACAGCTTATGGATGCAATCCTAGAGGACATTCATTTGATGTCCGAAAAGGTCCATCCCGCGGATGTCATAATTTGTGTAATCCATTGGACTAAAAATTAACCATATTTGGATATCCCCTGGAAGTTTTTCGGATTTCCATTGGATGTACGTAAGATGCAAGTGTGCTGTTTAAGGGACAGCTTATGGATGCAATCCTAGAGGACATTCATTTGATGTCCCAAAAGGTCCATCCCGCGGATGTCATAATTTGTGTAATCCATTGGACTAAAAATTAACCATATTTGGATATCCCCTGGAAGTTTTTCGGACTTCCATTGGATGTACGTAAGATGCAAGTGTGCTGTTTAAGGGACAGCTTATGGATGCAATCCTAGAGGACATTCATTTGATGTCCGAAAAGGTCCATCCCGCGGATGTCATAATTTGTGTAATCCATTGGACTAAAAATTAACCATATTTGGATATCCCCTGGAAGTTTTTCGGACTTCCATTGGATGTACGTAAGATGCAAGTGTGCTGTTTAAGGGACAGCTTATGGATGCAATCCTAGAGGACATTCATTTGATGTCCCAAAAGGTCCATCCCGCGGATGTCATAATTTGTGACATTCGTATAATCCATTGGACATGCACTGGACAAAAAATAAACCAAATTTGGACATCCTCTGGACGTGTTGAGGTTAGATTTCGATCTTCCATTGGAAGTACATAAGATGTAAGTGTGCTGTTTGGGACAATATACTAAAAATTTAGAAAAATTAGCCAAAAGCCATTTCCCGTATACAAAGATAATCGAAATAATTTATTAGCTACATTACTTAAAAATGCTAATTTTTCTTTAACGACATCTATACTTTCCATTTCAATTTTTAATTCATGTAAATATGTGCATTTGTTCCGGGTGGTCAACTAAGAATGGTGGCCGGCCATATCTCAGAAACTAGTCATCGTACAGCATCCGGGTAAATTTGTTTATGATAAAAGTGCCCAAGAGAAAATGCTGGAAATTATTTTAGAGTTTGTAAAATACTCGCAAGGGGGGTACCAGCCATGACCAAAGTTAAAATTAGGATTTTCATCGTGTTTTGACTAATTTACCGGTATAAAAAGTATCTGTGTATTAATCCTTACATATTTCCTAATACTTCCTTTCCTACAAAAATTTTCCGATATAGTAAAATAAAGTGGTGGGGGGAATTAATTGCAAATTAATAACTTTTCTATATTTTGTCTCTTTTCTGTAGGTGACGAATGTAGACTGAAAGATGGCAGCAACGGTATTTGCAAATTAATTGGAGAATGTCCAGCAGCAATAGCTAATATTCGTAAAGGAATTTATCCTCAGCAATGTGGATTTGAAGGTACACAAGTTGTTGTATGTTGTTTAGAATATCAACCAAAACCTATAACAACACCCAAACCGACTGAACAGCCAAAACCTGTAACAACACCCAAACCGACTGAACAACCAAAACCTGTAACAACGCCCAAGCCTATTGAGCCACTAAAACCTGTTACATCGCCTAAGCCTACTGAGCTACCAGGACCTGCAGTATCACCATCAGATCTTTATTCAAAATCGAGACCACCTGGAGTGATTTCAAATCAAAGTAAGTCTAGCAATTTATATTGATATTTTTGACAATTAAATTAAATAATTTACTTCTGGCCGATCCTCCCTTTTAAGGGTGGGAGATTTACTTGTATCGCAAATGACTTTAACCGTGTTCGCAGAATAATAATTGAAATACTCTGTCTCTTGGAAATGGTCTGAGATTTTAACTTATAAACAATTTATTTTTTAGAATGTCGGGATTACTCAGAATACGTTTGGACAGTTGAGCCAAATCCGACACTTTTAGTTGGAGCATCGGACATAAGAAGGAATGAATGTCCTTTTTACAAACAAGAGCTAGTTGTTGGTGGAGATCCCGCAACCAGAAAAGAATTTCCACATATGGTACGTTTTAATAAATAGTATGCCAATAAAGCCGTGTCCAAAAAATACTGGGTGCCGGGTTGCATCCGTACACAATATAAGGGGAGTTCAAAACTAGCTAGTGTTTACATTGTTTTTATAAAAAGTAACAAATCCCACCCGTTTCGCCTGGCAAAACTTCAACATAAAAAAAACATTTTATAACCTAATAAAACTTCGCTTCAGTCGGGATGCTTATAAATATGTCATTCGCCTACACAATACAGGGTGCTACAAATTCGTGTGCGTACAAGGGGATCTCGAAAACGGTAAGAGATACGAGGATGGTTAAATTGAAGCAAAGTTACGTATTTTGGGGCTTAATAATTTGCTGAAAGAAAATCGTAAATATTCCGAGTACCTTCGGAGATATCCGTAAAAAACCAAAATCTTTAGTTTTGGTTTTTAATTTTTTGCGCCTTCATTTTAAAATACTTTCTTACAGCCATTCTTTAGGTTCTACAAGATGGCATTATTAGCTTTCAAATTGGACGTTTCGTTCTTTAAATACCAACCTCAATTAATTTTTTTTAAATACGGACCTCGAATTTTTAAAACAGTTTTAAGGGCTTCGAAGCTTTGGGCATTTAATACAATTTAAAGGTTTTTAAAATTTTAACGTTTTGTCATCAAATAACACATCACTAATATTTAAATTTATCCTTTCTTTACTATTACGGCCCTGGCAATTATTTTTAGGATTACTTAAATCTTAAAATTACATTACAGGAAGTTATGGTGTTTGGGCCGTTTATTTTTTTAATAGGATTAACCGTCACAATACTCTAGGAAGTAGGCAAGTTTTTAAGGCATGAGAAGTAATTCAATTTTTATTAGTATATTCTTTATTTTATTAATAAAACGTATATCTTAGGTCCTCTGGACCAAGACCGAAATACTGTTAAACAGAAAAAGAATACTCCCGAGGGAAGAGAAGGTAACTAATGTGTTAGTCTAGTTATGTTTCTGTGATGCGCTAATGTTTATTTCAAAAACAATTTTAAAACTTTTTACACTGTTTAGAAGATCTGATGATGCTAGTTTCAGGCGAAACATGTAAGAAAAATAAACAGACAGTACAATATTTGAGGCCGAGACTTGGGGTCTCTTTTTTTAAAAAATATCAGGCTTCTCTGAGTAAAAATGGACGAATTCTTCAAATCAGAAATCTTTTGTTTTTAGTTTGGCTCTAAATGTTCAAGGCCGTAATGAAATGAAAAAGATAATTTGAAAATGTGTTATTAGATGACAAAACATTAAAATTTCAAAAACTTGTACCTTGTATTAAATTTCTAAAGCTTAGAAATCACTAAAACTGTATTTAAAATTCCAGGTCCGTATTTAAAAAAATTGACTTGAGGTTTGTAACTAAAGAACGAAACGTCAAAGTTGAAAACTAGTAACGCCATCTTGTTGAATCTAAAAAACGGCTATGAAAAAGTGTTTTTGCTTTATTATTTTTTATTTTATAGCCTATTTAGACACAAAATTATTAGTGTTGGCTCAAGTAGAAGATGAGTCCTTTTTTCTAAAAAGAGAATCATCAAACTACCTTTTGTAGCAGCCCTAAATAAAAGAATAACAATCAAGATATTATAGTCTATTTCAGGAAGGTGCCGAATAATATAAGCTCATTAGGTATGCAAAGGGACTACAGGGTGACCAAACAAATATTGAAGCCACTTTAATAATTTGGCATTGATTTCTTTCCAAAATTCTTTATTTTCATCAAGTGAAGGTAATACCACTCGGGTTTGGGTCAATTTATGAGTTTTGCCTATTTTTATCCTTAAATCTAAACTAAAAGAAAACGGCTCTCATAATCCTATCCGAAATTTTTATTTTCTGTTTAAAAAAAATAACGTCGGGCTAACTTTTGCATATTATAGTCTGTCAAAGTCCCATAAGTGACATTTTTTAAATCTCTCAATCAAAATCTTAAGAATTATTTGGTTTAAACGTATTATTTGTTACACAATATATGTTTAGAATCTCAAGAAAAATACAAAAAATACTCGTATCATTATTAAAATAACAAAGTTGACAGCTACTTTCGGTAAAGCCGGAAGTGATAAGAAAACGTCAATATTTTAGGGAAAGAGGGTACATTAAAAAATATAAATATTGGCTTGAATGGTCCGTTATTTTGTGATATTGCATATTAACAAAAACAATATGAGTAATTTACTTTGTTGCTTAGTGACTGCAGTTTCGTAGTACTACTACATTTTCAAACCAAATAACTTATATTTATAATTGTACAACGTAGTGTTAAGTTATTCAGTTCGATAATGTAGTAGTACTACGAAACTGCAGTCACCAAGCAATTAACAAAGTGATATTATAACAAAATAAATTAATCCTATTATTTTTTTTGGTTTTGAAGAAGTAGTCCATTCTTAAAGTGGAGTTAATTTATAGAAATAAAATAAAAAACATAAAGTCTTTCTCCACTGGTTTATTGAAAATAAAGTTAGAAGGTGGTAGATATTCTACATGTTTCGGGTGTAGCAACACCCATCATCAGGAACAAAAAAGAGAAAAATTCATAGAAAGGATAAGACGTAAATGGTGAGTGATAATGAACCTCGATGGAGCTCTCATCGAGCCATATGGAAGATTAAATGTTGAGAAATGGGATAGTGATTAGAAGAAAATTGACATATTTAAGTCTTAACACTGGCCATGGGCAACAGGTAACAGTGGTAAGAAGGGGCCCGTTTGGGCAAAGAGAAAAAAAATTAAGAAATGTAAAAAATGGAGACTCACAGGTCAAGAACCCTCATCCCGGGAACCGTGGAGAGAAAGAAAATTAGTTAATTTAGCCCTCTTTTCAAGGGAAAAAAGAAAATATTGTTCCCCTAAATAAATTTTTTTAAAAATTTTTTAATTTTTCGGCTATGAACTAAGATTCTACATCAGTTCTATGCCTTTTACTTTTCTTAACTAAAATATTTTCTTTTTTCCCTTGAAAAGAGGGCTAAATTAACTAATTTTCTTTCTCTCCACGGTTCCCGGGATGAGGGTTCTTGACCTGTGAGTCTCCATTTTTTACATTTCTTAATTTTTTTTTCTCTTTGCCCAAACGGGCCCCTTCTTACCACTGTTACCTGTTGCCCATGGTCAGTGTTAAGACTTAAATATGTCAATTTTCTTCTAATCATTATCCCATTTCTCAACATTTAATCTTCCATGGCTCGATGAGAGCTCCATCGAGGTTCATTATCACTCACCATTTACGTCTGTTCCTTTCTATGAATTTTTCTCTTTATATTTTGTTCCTGATGATGGGTGTTACTACACCCGAAACATGTAGAATATCTACCACCTTCTAACTTTATTTTCAATAAACCAGTGGAGAAAGACTTTATGTTTTTTATTTTATTCCTATTATTTTTGTTAAAATATATCCTAAACGTGCATATTTTCACAAGAATAATTTAAGTGATTTTCTCAGAAGTTCTAGTTAACGTTCACCGTAAACCACCCTGTCTAGTACATGTACTCTGTTAAAACCCATATGGCTATCAGAATGACAACTAGGAAATATAGCTGTACTTTCTTCAAAATTATGCAAAGAGAAGTTTTCCGGCCATGATGCATAGTAACAACACCATATGCTCACAAACTTATAGTTAATATATATCTTAAATATTTTCTGCAAAAAAAAACATGTTTGTTTTATCGCTGAATCGCCTTATATGAAATATATTTATAATATTTTATTGTAAATATTTTGAATCCGTTACTGGAATTCATTTAAATTCATATTCCAACTCTAGTAATTATTACAACGTTCTGTTTCATTGTACCAGGTTCCTAATACCCTGAAAAAATTATTTATTACATTAATTAGTTTTTCCACCTCATATGAGATTCAATGATCTACGCGGGTTTTTTCGCTTAATATTTATTTTCCAAAAAAATACCATAATACATATGACTAATCTTTCTTTATTTCTATGAAATATAAATTCGATATATATACAGCGTTTATTTATTATGGAATAGTTAAAAAGTATTTGGGTTTCAAAAGCCCATATTTTCATCAAAATTCAATTAATCAATCGGCTGCCTAAACTACCACATGGAAAGCATAAAACTGATCATATAATTATATATATTTTTTTAGGTACAGTTTGGGTATGATGCCAGTGACGGCTTGAAATGGACTTGTGGTGGTAGTCTCATTAGTGATCAATATGTTTTAACTGCTGCACACTGTTTGTCAGATCGATCTCTGTAAGTTTACGTTAAAAATTATTAGGGATAAAATACCACTGTCTACTACATTATCAAACTGAATTCATTAGTACTACGAAACTGCAGTCACCAATCAGTTAATAAAGTAAATTACCAACATTGTTTTTTGTTACTTATATAAGTATTTTTAAATGGATCACCCTGTATATTATTGCATGTTCCAAATCTACACAATTTTTAAATCATGTTGTCAATCTACCTTTTGGGTCAATTTTTTATCAAAATAAGTTTTAAATATTGAGCTAAATTTAAAAATACATTAAAGAATATTATTCCATTTAAAAAAATTAATTTGACTTTAACCTGGGTATTACGTATATACATTTAATTTTACTTTTATTTCTTTAGAGGCGATGCTAAATATGCTAGAATGGGTATAGTCAATCTAGAAGATGAAGATCATATGCAACAAGTCAATATTGAAAAAATCATACCACATCCTGAGCATGAAGAACCTTCTCATTACCATGATATTGGCCTGGTAAAACTCAGCACTTCGGTCAAATTAAACGCCTTTGTACGACCCGCTTGCATATACTCTAACAGGTCTTCTCCGTGGTCTAAAGTCATTGCTTCTGGTTGGGGCAAGACTGACTTCGCAGGAGCAGAAAGCATTTTCCTGCAAAGAGTTATTTTAGAGTTGTATGATCAACCAAAGTGCAATAAGACCTACAGGCAACAATACGGTACCAACAAACTGCAAGAGGGAATTATTGATGAAACTATGATTTGTGCAGGACATTCTAAGGATCTAAAAGATACTTGTCAGGTTAGATTTTATTATTCTTATATTATTTAGTAATCAAAGGATTTTTCTCACTCTCTAGCACTTAATTCAATAATGATTTTTTTACTTTTTGATTTCCTTACTGCACAATGGATCCTCTTTGAGGGTACCTAAATAGTTTCTGTTAATGTCATTGAGGTTACGATGAAATATTGTGTCTTTTATCTTGGGGCGACCCAACATTAGGAATATATTTGAACGGTATGATTTAATTCTACAATAAGGGCATATATCTACTCTCTATCTCTAATTACTCTAAATTTCATTGTAACAAAATATTGTTGCCAATTTAAAGTCTCCTAATTCCGTTACTTAAAGTGTAAAGAAACGTATGATCCACTGTAAGCCTTATTTAATTCTTCAATACCATTCAATATTTTTATAGCTTTTATTGCAAATAAACTTAATTTTGTTAAAAATTTAGCTTAAAGTGCTACGAATTTTTAAGATTTCACGTTAAAAACTACACACGCATGTCAAACTTCTTGCACCCCCAATATTGAACAGTACAGAGAGATCTTTACAATTTATTTTCATTGAATACAATAATTCGACTTTTCATTAAATATTCCCTGTAAACAGTGACGGCTCTTAACCTGTTGAAAAAAAGTGCTGAAGAGCAACAATAAAAATTTAAAACATAAAAACTGCGCTTTTATATATTGTGGTGCCTCAAACTGGCATCATCAGATCTTACAAACAGTAAAAAAAATTAAAAATTATTTTAAAAAGAAACATAACACGTCACCCCAACATATCTAGTAATATTTTTCACTCGGGAGCATCGGCGGCGCAAGGGGGGGAGGGGCAGGGGGGGGCACTGGCCACCATAGTGCCACCTTAAAATTGAGGGATTCGGTTTTGTAATGAAATACCCATGTAGAAAGGGGATATGACTATGAAATGTTTTGATGAGAAAGAAGTGGTATTATAGAAGGATGTAATAAGAGACACACGAGAGACGGGAGTTTTGTTTACCCCGCTCATGGCGGTATAGAGCGTGGGGGAGGCGGCGCATTTTTGATTTGGGTACTGCCCACCCTAAAATCATCGGGCCCACTTGTGTCCACCCATCCTAATAATCCTGGCGCCGCCACTGCTCGGGAGTTGTTTGGAATTTCCATGCAGTGGCCTTTTCACTAATTGGCCAATGTGTGCTTCACCACCAAAAAATACACACTCAAAGCAAAATAGACAATTTTTTGTCTCACAGTCACAGTTCCACCCGTATTTTTCATATATATTTTTATAAAATTTTCTGGTATATCTTTTTCCCCGGCTTGGTGAAGACATTACAATATTTAACGTAGGCATAGGAATTTCAAGTTTTTCGTCAATGTTCAATCTTAAAAAGTCCTTTTATTTCGAAATTAAATCCATCTTTCAATTATTAAAGCAAAACAGTAAACTCTAACTCTAACTTAAAACACAAAGACAGACCCGGCAAACGTTTTAATTAAAACCACGTGCCACGGCTCAACTCGACTGGAAATTTTGGCGCTCTGGATGTATACGTCAACACGCTCTTAAAACTATTGGAGATAATCTAGGGCTAGAAACAATTCTGATTTGCCATTGGTCAAGGTTCACTTGTTATTTCACGGTGTTTCGACGAGCAACATACGTCACTTTTTACCTTTGATTCATTTGATTGATGTAAGGTAGCCGCGACTGATTGTGGATAGGACAAACCACATGGATGAAAATTTTAATAAGTAAAATATAAAAAATTGATTTTGCAATTATAGGATAACTTAGACACAAAAAATATAAATATATAAATAATTTCATATTATCAGAATGTAAATAAATTCTTAAGACTACTAGACTTGGTGGATTTGACTATCTTTTATTATTTTAGGGTGACTCTGGCGGACCGCTTCAAGTTTACAGAAATGAAGATAAACAACTTGCTTGTATGTATGACGTAGTAGGAGTAACCTCCTTTGGAAAAGCCTGTGGTCTCGCAGTAAACGTGCCTGCTGTTTATACTAGGGTATCTTATTATACAAAATGGATTGAAGATATCGTATGGCCGCCGACTATATAATTCGTAATAAATCTCGTTATTTTTCTATAAGATAATATTTTTATAAATTAATAGCCATAATAAAGGTTTTGATATAAAATATGCGTCTAGTATATACTGTTGAATATGGTATGTTTAATACCTACCATAACTGGCACTTTTGATTAATAACATATACGGGGTGAGTCAACGATTTTCTCCTTTATCTTAAAAATTAGATAAAAATTCAAGATGCAAAAGTTGTAGAGATCATTGAGGTGCATATTTTAAAATTATATTGGAGTATACGGGGTGGTCCAAAAAAACGTGTGGAATATAATTTAGGTTTTTTTAAATGGAACACTTTACTTTGTAATTCCCCACTAAATTCTACGCTTATTTTGTATAACATGTTATATGTCTTATATTTTCAGACTTTGACCTGGGGCTGTAACATTGGAACGGTTCATTTTGGAGAAATAGTATATTGTTTTATTAGGAGTAAAAGCGATACTTTTCTGACGAGTCTGTAGGTTTGCCGGACGAACAAAGTGAGTCCGGCAATTACGGACGAGTCATAAGAAGTTGCTTTTACTCCGAATAAAACATACTTTTTTTTCTTCAGACGTTGTTTAAATATGAAAACACAAAGATACAAAATGTTTTAATTGTTTTATTTAAAAATTTTAAGTTTTGAGAAGGGGCTAGCGTTACTATGGATTTATTGTTATATTGTTTGATAGCGACGTGACATTCGATTTGACAAGTGTCAGCATTCATTATTGCGAACTTTATTTATTTAATTGTTATCCTGTACGCCACCGGAGGTTGCCAAAATTGCAGCAAATGTTGCGAACAATTTGCTGCCAACAAAATCCAGTGGTGTTTACGAAGCTGCGTTTAAAAGATTCCAGGCATGGTGCAATGAGAAAAACACCAAAAATAATTCTGAAAATGTACTCTTGGCATATTTTTCGGAACTAGCGAGCAATCAAAAAATGAAAGGTTCAACAATGTGGTCACATTATTCTATGTTAAGATCAATGCTAAATATCAGACAAGGAATAGACATAAGCAAGTATTTGAAGCTACGAGCTTTTTTAAAGAAGTAAAACGAAGACTACATTCCCAAAAAAGCTAAAGTATTCACCAGGGAACAGTTTGAAAAATTTCTATCTGAAGCTCCTAATCAGCAATATTTGGAAATTAAGGTAAATTTAGGTATTACCTCAAAGTATACAAATTTTTTATAAAGGTAATATATATAATTTTTAGATTGTTTTGGTTATTGGAATATCGGGTGCATGCCGATGTGAAGAAATGGTGAAAATGGTCGTTGATGACATACAAGACTTAGGATCTGCGATTCACATAAGAATTCCTAATAATAAAACTAGGAAACCGCGGTCGTTTACTATTGCTGGGGAGCAATATTTAAGCATTTATAAAAACTATGCATCATTACGCCCGAAAGGTATGCGCGAGAAGAGATTTTTTTTTAAATTTGTAAATGGTCGGTGTTGTCGCATGGTAATGGGAATTCATAAAATAAGTGCTGTTCCTAAGGAAGCAGCAGTGTTTTTAAAACTACCAGGTGCAATAGAGTACACCGGCCATTGTCTAAGGAGAACTTCAGCTACACCGCTTGTAGATGCAGGGGCAGACATTACGTATTTAAAGCGCCACGGGGGGTGGAAATCGAGTACTGTAGCTGAAGGGTACATCGACGAATCGATGACCAATAAGAAAGATATTGCAAAAAAAAATTTTACAACCAAATAATAATAAATCAATTACTAATAATTTAAATACTACAATAAATTCGACAGAAAGTGGTTTCACTGAGAGTTCAACACTAGAAAATACCGAAACAACCAACCAACAGGCCATCGTAACAAGCAGTCTTAATTTTTCTGGGGCTACAATTAATAATTGTACTTTTAATGTTGTATTTAAATAGTTATGTAGGGCCAACATGGGTAAACGCACCTCCTTAAACAAATTTAACTTTATTATTATAGGGATTAACATAGTTTTTAAATGCTAGTGCTATTACCCTAAAAGTACATTTACCCTAAGTCACATTGCTGTACTTTATTTTTATTAAAATAAATAAAGTATGTTTATAACTTTCTGGTATTATTTAATATATATTTAGTCATGAGAACACAGTCATACTTTTACTTCCGTTGCCAAAAGCAACCGCCTTCTGACGAAAAAGTAGAACTTTAACGTCAAAAAATTAGTAGAACAACGTCAAGTTTATTGACGTTTGAAGAAAAAATGATTTTCACCTTCCTATCTTAATTTTTTATTCTCTATCTAAAAATTCCGGTTTCATGTTAAACCGTTAAAATCGAGTTGATGGTTTAACATAGTAAATCCGAAGTTAGTTTCTTTGGATAAGGAATAAAAACTAAGATAAGAAGGTGAAAACCATTTTTCCCTAAGATGAACCGTTCAAATGTTCATCACCGTAATCATCAGCACATGAAACTACAACTCACTACTGGCTCAGCGGTGAGTCACTGGCACTCGACCGTGGCGTTTTGAGTTCGATCCTTGGAGTGGGCATACGCACAATAAAAAAATTTTAGTATTTTTACGAATGCAGGGAAGAGTGTAAAATGTATCATATCCTAACCCACCTCATTCACGCAGGGAACTAGGCCAGATGAGATCGTGGGGTGCGGAAGAGGATACACACTCCCCAATCGGTAGGTCATGCAATGGCGCAAGAAATCGAGGATATCGCATTACTGAGGATCGTGATTCGGAACCCACGTTAAGCTGTAGGTCCCCCTCGGAAAAGGCCCTGATATTGAACGAAGAGGTAAAAAATCTAATTCGAAAGAATGGCAAGAAATGACCATCTAGAACTCTTTACTAATTGAACCGAAGTCGTGTCTCTTATAATAAGAAAGTTAGCAATAGTGCTGACTTCATTTTGAATACACTGCAGTATGTGATAAGATTGCGTTGAATTTTTCCATGGAAAATAGATGCTATTTTTATCCAAATTACAAAAAAACTAAGCAGAATATTGAATTTCTGTTTTTAACAATGAAAAAGTTACCTCTAAGTGAGCGTAAGAACTTTATTTCCATGGAAAAAAAGATCCATGAAAAAATATAAGTCAATGAAAACTATTCTTTAATTTCATTTTATTGTTAAAAATATTTTAATGAAAATAACTTTCTTACACTCCTCAATATCTGTGTATCTGTGAGTCTAAATTTAAGAAGTTTTTAAAAATCCATTAATAAACATTAGTCAGGATTCGGGTCAAGAGCACCCAATGTTTTTAATATTATAAATATAATTTCGCATGGAGCTGATTATTTTGGAGAATAATTTAGAAATATTGTTCGGATGCTCTTAAAAAAAATAAGGAAAAGTGAATCACATCGTGGCCAATTTTCTAGTTAATGTTTTCGATACAAATTTGTAAGTCATGGATTTTAGACATTTCCTCAAAAATTAGTAAAAACTTTCGCGGGCACTCAAGTTTGTGTACCTAGATTTGAGCCCTTCCATACTCAATTTCCACGAGCCGCCACTGACTACCACTACTACCAGACATGACGTTAGATGAAATAGTCTTAGGAAAAACAAAGAATGATAAAAGCCAAGGTGATGACGACGCGTAGTTACAATTAAAATTGGCTGACTTTGGATGCTTCACCATTTAAAGGATCCCCCAGAACAATGATATGCTGCGGTGACGATAGCGGTGACGGTTTTGCCGCCGTGTCACAGAACAGCGGTAAATGGCGCGACCCACACCGCTGCGGTGCCGAATTCTCGTTTCCCACTGTGACAAAGTTTTATTTTGACGTTTTCGGCTCAGCGGCACATCAGCCACGTGTTTTGTGTTATCTGTCCGATTGTTGTGACTTTGACTCAGGGCCGTTCCGACCCGGGGTGCAGGGGGTGCGAGGCACCCCGGCGGCAAGCCTAGGGAGCGGCGCGAGCCGCCCTATAAAAAGGAAAAATTTTTATTTAATAATAAATTAACATAATACATAAATATTATTATTTCAGAAAATATAGATGTGTCTAACATTGTTAAGACATTTGCATTAAAAAAGGCTAGAAAAGCAAACTTTACTGTATAACTTATTAGTAGATTGTTAGCATCCTGTCCTGTATGTATGTATTTATTTCATTACATTACAAATAAGTTGTAAAATTAGGTATATTATATTAAATCAACTGTGCATGTTTTAACAATTTTGTTTTTTTTAACTTAAAATTATTTCAACTTTTTTATTATCACCTTTGGGAGGAGGAGGGTTGGATTGGGTTTTGAAAGCCAGGGGGGGGGGGGCTTACCCGAAATCCAAAAAACCAGAAGATTTAAAATATATTTGGGAAACGAAATTATGCTTATTTCATAAAGTTTTAAATTATTAATATTAGTTTATTGGAACTCCCTACAAGTTTCTATAAAAATATTATATATTTTCCTAATTTGCCTGCGGCGCAATTTTCGGATCCTTTTGCCCCCCCAAATGAATTTCTAGCTACGCCACTGTTAGGAGCAGTAAAATTATTCTCGCACCCGGGCGGCAGATACCCTAGGAACGGCCCTGCTTTAAGTGTTGTTTTGACATATTTTTGCACATTAATTCACAGAAACAGAACAATAGAAATCGCACGCCGGTGTGAATAGCCCATCTAGATAGAATAAACAAGGAGGCGCTATTAGATACCATTTAATTTCGTCTGCGAAAAATGGTACCAGGGGGCAGGGCAAAGCGTCCTACCAATATGGACGATTCATAAGGGCCTGATTAAATTTATTTTAAACAATTCTAAAAATGCTTGGGACAACTATAATAATATAATTTTATTAAGCAATGAACAGCTTTTTAATGTAAATAACGGGTAATGGTATTTTATATACAAATGTTTGTATATAATTGTATACCTACTTGTAAGTAGCTAGAAAAATTTTGGTGAAACCCGTTTGTGCTCATTAATTTAATTAATTGGTGACATAGAAAAAATTGAGAATATGGTAATGTAATTAAATATTGTTCCATTGCAAAGGTGCACAATGGAACGAGAAATGATTTTATTTAGAAGTTGTAAATGTTTTAATAAATAAACTTTAACCCATAATATTTGACTTACATGCGACAGCATCAAAAATGAAAATTTTTGATACACTTTTTTATGAACCATGTGACTTGTCAGACGAAGACGAGTAGTAGTGGCGTAGTGGCCCGGTTGCATAAATTTTTAATTTATAAAGATTGCAAGTTCGATCGTAAGTTATTAATGCCTGCCAATGTTATTTATGTTACAGTCAATGTTGATAGTTAGTTAATTCATGGTTAAAAATCTTTGTGGAACCCAACATACTTGTTGTGTTTATTTTGCACATAGAAATCTAACAATAAACAAATGCTGAATTTACAGTTAAACGGCTAGTCTTAAAAAATCAAAAGCTGAATTAACTTAATTGTAGATGTATTGTTTTTACATTTTTTTGTTATTTAATAATTTAAATAAAATTGCAACAAATATACAATAATTAGCACCCAAAGTTTAGAAATATGGACCTGCCCTTTACTTATACTAACCTATGAAACGTAATTTTCGCCATGTTCTTCTTAGCCACAGCATTTCTGCTGGAACAACTTCGCACGGCACAAGAAATAATTAATATCTATCACACAGTAGCAATAGTTTTACACAAAAATTGAAAAATTTACACGAATGACATACCAATATGGTGCAGGTAGGGTCACTTTTAATCACGTGATGTCGCCCCCTTTTTGATTCTATCTCGATGGAATAGCCAAAGAAGTATCGAGGTGTACCGCTCGGTGTCCACCGGCTCCGTCACCGGTACCTCCGCACCGCGTTTGTTTGGGAGATCCTTAAGACTTATTTATAAAAAGTTAAAATATCGAACTCTATAGGGTGATATTTAAGTACATAGACAAACTTGAAGGGGTAATAAACAACAATTTTTATATTCTTACAAATATCTACGGTATTCTTAACTCTGAAACATCTTTCAACATAACCTTTCTGAAAGCAATTAATAAAAATAATTTTTTTAGTTAAAACTTTTTTTCCAAACTGAATTAATTAAATTATAATTTAACAAATCGGTATACCTAATACTTGCTGGGCAAACTTTTAAACTACAAACAATTTAGTACTATAAACTGGACGAATTAAAACAAACGAAGAACACGTCCATGTCTCAAGAACAAACTTTAAATTTATTTTCTAATACATTTTTGGGCCTTATGGTTCCTATGACAACATTAACCATTTTATTGATCACAATATTTTAATGTTTTCCACTTTCGAGGATACCTACTAAAAAAAACTATCGACTGCTACTGCATGACAAGATGTCTAAGAAGTCCATACCTACTATACCTTAGGATCAGTCCGACTTTCCCAATTAGGTATTTCTCCTCAAATTTCCGTCAGTTAGGCTGAGATGTTACTGTGTGAGATCGATACCTGGTAGGTTATACATTTTTCATGTGTTGTTCCTGTTAAATCAAATTCAGTGCAAAGGAACGAATCAAAACGCGCGTTAACCAAGAAGCGTAGATATAGATAATAGCACAGAGGAAAATAAAAACTCGGTACCTACTTGGCATCTCATAACAAGACTACTTCAAAAATGAAGATCTTAGTTCAAAAACAGACCTAACTAACTTCGCTTTTCACAAATAACGAAGCTCAAAAGGAACTAGACTACGACACAACTTGAATCACAAAAAGAACAATAACAAAAAGGCTAATCGAGTGAAGCTAGCTGACAACTGCAATAGAGGAAGACCCTCCTACATTACCTATTATTATTATTATGACTTAGCCTTACGGCTTCGCACTCCCTCGCAGGGGAACATTTACTTATCCCAGATATCTTAGATATCAAAAGGATTAAGCTCTGTGGGGGCCCTTTCCCTGTTATCGGGCCCACGGCGACGATCGTCCTTGTTGGATCCCACAAATTTTCTGATGGTTCGGGCTGTGGAGAGTAGTACTGCCTTCTGTAGACCCTTGTAAAGATGGTCGTTAAGTCCCAGTTCTTTGATGTTTTTCAGGAGGCTCTTTGGGACCACTCCAGTTGATGGCATTATAATTGGCACTGTTCTGACGGTATTCATCTGCCATTGTCTCTGTAGGCGTCCTTCAAGTTCTCGATATTTCGCGATTTTTTCAGCGTTCTTCAGAATCAAGTTGTTAGTGTTTGGGATGGCTATTTCTATAAGCGTAGGATTTCTGGCTCTTCTATCTACTAAGACAATATCAGGTCTATTATGATTAACAGTTTGGTCAGTTAAGATGGTGCGGTCCCAGTGTAGTCTGAAGTTATTGTTTTCCAGAATTGATTCCGGAGTGTACTGGTAGTATGGCATTTTTCCTCCTGTAGAAGTTGTAATTTAATTGCCAGTTCTTGGTGAATAATTTTTGCTACAGCATCGTGCCTCTCTTTGTATTTGGTAGACGCAAATATCTGACATCCTCCTGTAATGTGCTGGATGGTCTCTGATGTTTGACATCCATACCTGCATCTGTCGTTCTAAACTCTCGGGTCTTTCATTATATATTTGAGGTAGTTGCGGGTAGGCATAACCTGATCTTGAATTGCTAATAGTGATCCCACCGTTTCGGGAAACATCTGTCTCCCGTGCAGTGGTTTTTCCCTCCAGTTCTGCAGCTTCTCGTTGTTGGGTGGATGGTGTACTTGGACTTGGTTGTCCATAAGTCTGAGGGGGGTGGAGTAATCTATTTGGCATATAGCTCTATGTAGTTCAGAGTCGGCCGATCTTCTGTAAAAGCAATTTCGTAGATTTACTATCTGTTGGTCTAATTGCTTACCGATATCTGCCAATTCTCTACCACCCTCCTGTCTTGGGAGCGTAGTCCTTTAGGTGGAACTTCTAGGGTGGTGTTTTCCTGATTTCGTCAGCAGTGTTCTAATTTTTCGCTGTAGCTTGTCGATATCAGTTTTACTCCAGGATAGTATTTCAAACGTGTAGCCAAGCACGGAGCAAGCGTAAGTGTTGATCGCTTTAAATAGGTTTTTACTATTAAGTACAGTTTTAAGCAATTGTCTTACCCGTTTCACGAACTCTGTAGTGAGTTCTTCCTTCATTTTTTGTTGGTCTATACTCTGCAACTGTTTAATTCCTAAATACTTGTAGGTGTTTCCTTCTTGCATTGCCTCGATCTATTCTTCATTTTGCATCTGAAAAGCTTTCTGTTGTATCTTACCCTTTACTACATTTAGTGTTCGGCATTTATCCAAACCAAACTGCATTCGGATATTTGTGGAGAATTCTTCAACTATCTTGAGCATCTGATCTAGTTGCTGCTTGGTAGCTACCATAAGTTTTAAATCATCCATGTATAGTAGGTGGTTGAGTCTGATGATTGCTGTATTGTTGTTCCCAATGGCGAATCCGTAATTTGTAGAGTTTATTCTTCGTGAGAGAGGGTTCATTGCTAAGCAGAACCAAAGCGGGCTTAGCGAATCCCCCTGAAATATGCCCCTCCTTATCGGAATTGCATCCGTCGAGATGCTACAGTTGGCATCATTTAGGTGTATCTTGGTATTCCACGTTGAATTGGCGTACTCTAAAAAGTTAATTATAAGTGGGTCGATTTTGTAAATTTGCATTACCTGAATTAGCCAGTTATGAGGTACGGAATCGAATGCTTTCTTGTAGTCGATATATGCCATGAAAAGGTTTCTTTTCTTGGACTAGGCCTGATTGCAGATCACGGAGTCAATAATAAGTTGTTCCCATTGCGTTTTTTGTATATCCTTTTTGTTGATCTGCAATTATGTTATTTCGCTCGCAATGGTCGTATATTCGGTGAGCAATGCAAGAGGTTATGACTTTGTATAGAGTAGGCAGGCAGGTGATAGGTCGGTATTTTGAAGGATCCTGTTTGTTTAGTTGGTCCTTTGGCAGAAGGTAGGTTGCACCTTTTGTTAAAAATAAAGGCATATTTTCAGGATTACCTAAAACTTCATTAATAAAGGTAGTTAGTTTTTCATGTGTACACCATAGCTTTTTCAACCAGTAGTTGTGTACACCATCAAGTCCGGGGGCTTTCCAGTTGTGAGTTTCTTTTATGACCTTTGTAACATCTTCTGTCGTAAGTGCTTCGTGCCTCATCGCCTCGTAGTTGTTGGTGGCTGCGATCTCTTCGTCGATCCAGATGGCATTAGGATTTGAATATTTAGGTGAAGCTAACTGATCTTTCCAGAATTGTTGGATAACTTCTTTGCTGGGGTAGTTGTTGTTGGCTGTCGAGTCATTAAGGTTTATCGTCCTGTAGAAGGCTTTTTTGGATCTTCCAAACAATGCGTTGTCATGCTTTCTTTTGTAGCTTTCTCTGTACCTTCTTAAGCGGCCAGCGTAAACAGACAGCTTATGTCGGAGGGTATCAAGGCATTGTTCGGCGGTGGTATTTTCCGTATTATATTGTGCATGTGTTTGGCTTTGAATTATTATAGATTTCACGCATCTATTTATCTTTCTTGTTCGTGTTCCTCTAATGTACTCTGTTAGCCGGCTAATATCTGTCCGTAGGTCATCGATTTTCTTTTGCAGCCTTTGCTCCCACTTTGGTATTCGTTGGTCTGTTCTTGTTCGCCTAGTGTTCTTATTCAATCGTATCTTGGCACCCACACATCTGGCCGCCGAGAGAGCTGCGCAGTAGATAACTGTGTGTAGGGATTCCAAACACGTAGCTCCTGCAATAAACTCAGGTAAAATAGTTGTATTTAGGGTACCTACAGTTTTATTATTATTATTATTATTATTATTATTATTATTATTATTATTATTATTATTATTATTATTATTTTTATTATTATTATTCATATTATTATTATTATGTATCTACTATATATCTCCAAGTAAGAAAAATCGTCACTCTTAAAATATTATATTAAATAAGCCAAAAAATTAAAAATGATTTATTAATTTATTATTTTTAGCTTAAAAAAAGATCTAATCTATCATTGCTATTATGTGTAACCTTTCACTCCTCGAAGTTTACCACATAAACAATTATTGTTAACTAAAAATTGTAGTTTAACACAAGATGCTGCAGAATGTAAATGAAGTGGTATTTTAATACGTGGTCCGATATGATTTTAATTAACAATTTGGTCACAGGAACTTTTTTATTCATTAGTTTTGTTGCAGGACAACAACATAAAGGTAAGCAATCCACAAATTTTATAAAATAATAATTCTTGTTGGAAATATTGTTTCAAATGTTATTTTCCTCCTGCATGGCAGGTAGGGAAATCATAAACGAAAATACTATTTCGTAGAATTTTCGGAAAGTCGTGAATAACAGAAGAACCATAGATATTAATAAATCATAAACAAATGCATATTTGATATCAATGGATAGCTAAAGATTCAAACATTGTTTGTATTGTAATAGATTTTAAATTTAGGGTTTTTCTTGGGAGAATATAACTTTTAAAATTGGTCCAATTATACTAACACAAATGATGGTGTATTTCGTAAATGAAAGGTATAAATAAAAATCGGCTACACAAGAAACAGTTTTGTTACAATATACCTTTTTATGATATAAAAGCTTGACACAGGTCATTTTAAATTTAATTTTTAAGAAATACATAGAGTACCGGGTGGTCAACTAAGAATGACCGCCGGCCATATCTCAGAAACTAGTAATCGTACAGCATCCGGGTAAAAATTTTTATGACAAAAGCGTCCAAGAGAAAATGCTGGAAATTATTTTTAAGTTCCGCATTTTGCCGTAAGAGGGCGTAATTGAAAAGTAAATTTTAAAATTTTACATATCTCCGAAAATTCCACATTAAGGTATATCTTTGATAACACCATTAAAGACCTTGGACAATTATGCATCATTTTGGTCCTATGCTCATTGGCGTACCAACTTTAATAAGAGGGGGGGAAGCGGTTAAAAGTGTAATCAGTTAAATCGCTTTAACTTTTAAACGACTTATCCGATTTTAGCAAACTTAAGACTGTTTGGAAGAGAAATGTATGCACTTTCTCCAATCGTATTTAGTTCTCAAAAAAAATGCTATAGGGTGCAATTTGCAATAATAATACATTTTTTGATTTTACTCCGAAGAAATAAATCATACGGTATAATTATGATACCATAATCAAAAAGCAGATAAAATTTGCTAGAAAAAATATAAAAACCGCAGCTCGATATCTCCGTTCGTCTCAGCGTTATCGCCAATAGAATAATTTTTAAAAGTAAGCGATTATATATTTTTTAGACAAAAAGTGGTACGCCACTGATATTTTTCCATGTGGATATTATTTCTGAGTAGCATGGTCAGTTCTGCATAAAAATGGTCTCTTGCGTTTTTCTCCTCAGGCACACCATTCTTAATTAAAATAACTAAATTAAATTAGCTCTACTATTATTATTAACATTGATAATGCAAACTATAGTTTTATAAAAATTGGTGGAAAAGACCACCTTTACTTAATAGGCATGCATGAAGCTAATTTAATTTAATTATTTTAATTAAGAACGGTGTGCCTGAGGAGAAAAACGCAAGAGACCATTTTTATGCAGAATTAACCATGCTAACTAGAAATAATATCCACATGGAAAAATATCAGTATCGCTTAGTTTTAAAAATTATTCTATTGGCGATAACGCTGAAACGAACGGAGATATCGAGCTACGGTTTTAATATTTTTTCTAGCAAATTTCATCTACTTTTCGATTATGGTATCATAATTATACCGTATGATTTATTTTTTCGGAGTAAAATCAAAAAATGTGTTAATCATTGCAAATTGCGCCCTCTAGCTTTTTTTTTAGACCTGTTATGGACAACTAAATACGATTGGTGAAAGTGCATACATTTCTCTTCCAAACAGTCTTTAGTTTGCTAAGATCGGATAAGTCGTTTAAAAGTTTATACGCCTTATTAAAGTTGGTACGCCCATGAGTTTAAGACTAAAATGATGCATAATTGTCCAAGCTTTTTAATGGTGTTATCAAAGATATACCTTAATGTGGAATTTTCGGAGATATGTAAAATTTTAAAATTTACTTTTCAATTACGCCCTCTTGCGGCAAAATGCGGAACTTAAAAATAATTTCCAGCATTTTCTCTTGGACACTTTTGTCATAAAAAAATTTACCCGGATGCTGTTCGATTACTAGTTTCTGAGACATGGCCGGCAGTCATTCTTAGTTGACCACCCGGTACATATCATAACATTGTATAATGTAATAAACGGATAGGTTTGATTTACTTCATAGTTTATTTTATTCTCTTTGGCGCATTTAATTTTGAATTGAAATATGTTGTTTTGTTATTCATCTAAAAAATGCAAGAATAATCCAAACGTTGCAACTCTTTTGATACTTTCAGGTTTTATGTGATACTGTATCTTTCCTATAGGTGACGTGTGTAAACTAAAAGATGGCAGCAACGGCATTTGCAAATTAATAGAGGAATGCCCAAAAGTAAGAGCTGATCTTCAGAATGGAGTTTTTCCTCAAACATGTGGATATGAACATGTACAACCTGTTGTGTGTTGTTTATTACTTGAAACAGTGGAGAAACCAAAATCTGTAACTACATCTAAGCCGACCGAGCTACCAACAGCCACAGAGTCAACATTAGCTTCAGATTCAAAATTGAGATTACCAGGAGTGATTTCTAATCAAAGTAAGTTCAACAAGATTTGGTCTACGCTTGAAGAAAGTTTTAAACTACATCTTGTGTATAAAGTTAGAACTAACAAAATTCACAAATATTTGTTTGATAGGCTAGTTAAGGGTTCGGATGTTCATATAGTGTCCAATCAAGACATCGTGATTTTTAAAATTTTTCCAGGACACACTCGCTTCTCTCCAGCTTTTTTTTAGAAACAAAGAAGCTGCCGTGTTCAATTCTTTGTCCGATGATTTTAGAAGGGCTTCGAGCTCTGGCGCTTTTTGTAAACGCACTAAGGAATTTTTCTTTATTAATCTTGATCCGCAGTGGCGTATTCAAGGGGGGGGGGGGCTGCCGGGCTGCAGCCCCCCCCCCTTAAAACAAAAACAAATTAATTCAACCATGAAGAGGGGGAGAGGTAATAATTAAATTTTCAATATTTGATAGTAGTTATGTGAATTTTAAAAGAACTTGGGGCGTGGCCCCGAAAATTTTTCGCCTGCGGCGCTTTTTCGCCTTCTTCGCTAGGTACTCTTCAGAAAAAGATTTAAAATTTTGAAAGTTAACAATTCTGTAATTTGCCATTTTGCGGCCAATTCAAACCTTCAATTTTCGGTTTAACCGAAAGTGAATTTAAGTTTTAAATTTTAAATGGATCAGTTGCGGCTCGTCAGGTGAAGTAGGTGAAACCAAAAATAAAAATAAAACCAGAGGGAAATTTTTTCGACAATATTAAATATTACTATACGAATACAGCTACCATTTTAGCCCTTAAAAAATAATTATGCTCAAAATAATATATCAATTTAATCCGAATGTAGCTAGCCATAGCATGGTTAACTCCGATGGATAATAATTATAAACACTCGTGCATTTTGGCGCATCCCAGCCGACCGTGTCCGTTAGCTCAAAGCAAGTGAAGATCCAACGCCCAACATGGCTTTGATATTCACCGTTGTAATGGTTACGTGACGTCAGTCACGCTAGCAGCATGTAATAATTTGCATTATGATGAAGGGCAATTTAAAAATAGATCAGTCGTATGCATCATTGTTTTAGCATTAGTTTGCCCAACCTTAAGTGATTTATTTTAAGGTTTCGCGAAACTTACGGTTATATATCGTTTTTACGTGAATTACTGTGTGATTAAAAATTTTTGTTTTTATTTTTCAGTTAATTCAGTAGTGTATGTACCTACTTAGTTGTGTGTTTTAAAAATGAACCCAATTAATAACATAGTTTGTAATTTGTTGGAAACTCCATTCAGTCGTTGGACAGATGAGGATAAGAGAGACGTTTTATTTTACGGGTTTTTAGTCAATGTTTGTTGTGTTGTTAAGTACCCGCACTATACCTAGCTCTTCACCATTTTTTAAGTCCGCGTAGAGTAGGCCATGGAAACGTTAAAATGGTTTATTTCAACCTGCTTTATAATATAAAATTGACTTCCTTAAAAAATACATTATTATTATTTACAACCTATTTTTAAAAAAATGAAGCGGTATTCTAAATTTTTTCAAAAATTCAAAATTTTATTTTAATATAATAAAATTCTTTATTTAATTTTCCTTCTAATGGTGTATCACAAGTTAATAACCATTTTTTAGGTAATACTAGAAATTAACAAGAAATATAATAAATGTAATTTTTAGACCCGCATAAAAATATCTGGACAAATCAAAAATAAATTTTAGAAAACTGTTAAGACGTTATCATTATCGTTATTGTTATCATTAATAAATATTCAATTGCAAATTTTATACTATAGTCAGATCTGGTCTTAACGTGCGGGTCTAAAAGTCACTGATTATATGCGTCAAATCAGACAACACAGAGGCTATCAAAATGTTGTTGTGAGATTATTTACAAATATACTATATATAATCTAAAAATTAAATATGGCACAGTAAATCGATAGAATTCAGGTTACTATTCCTAGAAAAGAAATTATCTTATTATGTACCTATGTGAATGAATAATTTATTTTTTAGAATGTCAGAATTACTCAGAGTATGTCTGGAATATAGAGAAAAATCCAACCTTACTCGTTGGAGGAACTGATGTCAGAATGCACGAATGCCCTTATCTTAAAAAAGGGGTAGTTGACAGTAGAAATCTAGCATCCAGAAGAGAATTTCCACACATGGTACGTTTTATTAAATAAGAGCAATAAAGATGTGTCCAAAAATACAGGATTACCATCTACACAAGCCTTGACAGGCATTGTTTGTTGATTGTTTGTTAAAAAAAATATTTCTATAGGAGCTTTTTTCGTAACATAACGGAACCTTCAAGTATTATTTAGCTCCGATATATCCGCAACTACCACCTTACATTATGATATAATAGATGTAGAGATACTTGAAAAATTTTTGATTTTTTTCTGATGATTCTTGGGTATATTAGGTTACTCCAATTAAAAACTTATTGTTGTGGTAACAAGTTTCGTACATCTGTATCGTACTTTTTTAAGTTTTTATTAAAATATCTTGGAGTTGTTATATTATGGTATAGAAAACAACAACTCCAAGATGTTTTAATAAAAACTTGAAAAAGTACGATACAGACGTACAAAACGTTGTTACCACAACAATGGGTTTTTATTAGAGTAACCTAATATACCCAAGAATCACCAGAAAAAAATAAATACAAAGGTTAAGAAATACCTCATCAAAAATAAACAATTCTTGTATATCTAATATATTTACTGACATATATTATAGTTTCCCAGGTTTTGCGGAACGGAAATGACCATTACATTATTAACCGAATTCGTCTATTCTGCTATATCAAAATTAGTTATATATTTTTATTATGATATACAGACGAAACACTTTAACTTGGCATGTGAAAGTAAGGGTATGCCTGAACGGCAGTAGAGTTTTGGACTTGCATTGTCTTTATTGGTTTTGAATCACTACGTTTCAACTGGTAAGTATCTCCAGTCGTCTTCAGGTGAATACACATTCACATAAACACAATGCGAGTCCAAAACTCTACTGCCGTTTAAGAAACGTCATCGTCTCTAACCTTTAAGGGTATGATTGTCTGTAAAAAGTATGTTATCAGGAGAATGTTACAATGGTGGCAAAAATTATAAACAATATTCAATATCACTTGACGAATAAAATAAATTGTTATAAATATTTTTTTAGGTACAGTTTGGGTATGATGCCAGTGACGGCCTGAAATGGACTTGTGGTGGTAGTCTCATTAGTGACCAATTTGTTTTAACTGCTGCACATTGTTTGTCTGATCGATCTCTGTAAGTTTATATCAGAAGTATTGGATGACATGCTCTAATTTTCTTGATTTACATCTCCTCAGTTTTTCATTTAGAATAAATTAGGCAAGACATGCTACCCAATGCCAAAACAATTGGCTTTGTTTATTTATTTTATTACTCATTAATCTAAAAATATTTAATTCAAAAACTGACACCCCTGTAATCGAAATGAATGAAACCAGTAAATGCTACCGTCCTAAGTTCTGGTTTATGAATGCTTACGAATAAAAATTTAGTAACTGTCTATTTATTATTTAATATTTCCTCTCTGATTTGAAAGATATTCTTCACCTTTCTATAATTTTTGAAAGAAATAATGATTAATTCAATTTTTTACATAATTTAATTTGTCTTTTAAGTGAGTGTTTGATTCTTTAAAAACAAACAAGACGTTTTATATACTGTACAGATACAGAAATGGTTACCTCCTTCAAAGGTCTGCCGATTCTAACTAATTGTATAATATGTCAATTTTTAAAAGATTATACACGCTGTATAATCAATGGCGGCGCAAGAATTTTTGGGATGGGTGGGCACAAGTGGGCCCGATGATTTTAGGGTGGGCACTAAACAAATCAAAAATGGCGTAAAAAAAAAGGTCGCCGCCTCCCCCACGATCTATAACGCCATAAGGCGGGTAATCAAAACTCCCCTCTTATCCAAACTGACATCTAAAAAAAAAAGTCATCGTCGTTCTCATCTTATTACATCCAAAATTGCACAGTCAAATCCCCCTTCCCCAGGGAAATTCCATTACAAAACCGAATCCCTCAATTTAGACCAAAAGGTAAACAATTTAACTCATTATAATCTATGTTCTTCAAATCTAAATATCAAGTTTTTTTTATATTTTTTAGTCTCAAGGTCTAAGGAATAATTCAGGTCTTTTAAATCTATACTAGGGGAATAATAATTTTGTGTGATTAATTTTAAACCTGTTCTGCAGTGCCGTGCGATGAAATATTCATGTGAGCAAGCGCCAGAGTTAGCTATTAAGGCCTTTTTACATTGGGTGCAATTGCAAGAAAAAATTGCCCGAAAGCATCCCAATAAACATTTTCCGTAACGCCAAGTTATTTAATGGTTATATAAAGGTAATAGAGGTATATAAGAAGGTTTCGGAGTTTTATAATATCTGCCTTTTGGTAACCTATTGTTATAACGGCTATATAAAATCACTATAACCTACAATAAAATCACTATAACCTACAAGTATAAAAGAAGGTAACGTAACTGTTTCCATCACCTTTTATACTTATAAATACTTTTAGTAATGTAGAAGTACTATTAATTACCATAATAAAAACTGGAAAATGGTAGTGTTGGATATGGTATAATATAAAACTCTTGGTGATATATCAGTAACGACCGCTTCTTTTATACAACTTCGCAAACACTATAAGTAACACAAATTACCCCAATAGGCCCAATAAACCTTCTTGTTTATAAAATGGCCGTCTGTCATGTTTGAACGCAAACACGTAAGGTTTTTGGTACTATTTCTCGTATTTCACAATAAATAATTGGAAAAAAATAAAGCACAGCACTTCCTTTCGCCGTAAAGTTTCGAAAAACTTTAAGCAAATTTTAAATTCTGTGCCATCAGACTCCTCGACCAGGATTATTAGGGGTCATAACCTAAAAATTCGTTCGCAGTGTCAAGTTAAAAAAATAATTTCTACTGCAGATGCAAGTCCATGTAATAGGTATATTGGAAAATGTTCCAACTAAACCGTATGTGGAAGAAAATGCTGAGACCACAGACGAAGACACCAAATACAATAATAAATGGCTGATTGAACTTGACGATGACAATTCTGTAATTTACGAAGAGACATTATTATACCAAAAAATGACCGCTTAAGAAATGAACTGAGAAAATGGGCTTGCGATTTTAATATAACACAACGAAGTTTAAAACAATTAATAGGAATTATTAATCATCGTTTACCAAATATATTACCTGTAGATCCGAGAACATTGTTGGGAACTCCATGCAATTACAATATATCGGGCGAATCATGTAATGACAATTCCTTCGACCGTTGTCAATAATTTTACTGTTATAATAATTTTATTTTCATTTTTCATAAATATCTTTGATTTGGAGTATTTTTATTAGCAGTTTAAACCGTTACGTACGACTAATAAACACAGGCAATTTTTCTGATACGAGAATAACGAAGGTTGCCTATCTAAAAGATACTGTTAAATTACTTTAAGTAACATAATGGTGTTAAATTTATAAAATGTTACTACTCGTTATATAAGGGTGATATTATGCATTCCAATGTTTATATCGTTACTACATTGATTCCGCCATGATTGTTTAGTTAAATTTAGAACTATTAAAAACGGACTTTACAAAAACACTAAATTTGACAACAATCAATACGAAATAAACGCTTACTTATCCAATGGTGGCATATACTAATAACATTTGGTGTTAAATCGTCGTAAAATAAAAAAACATTATATATTTACTGAAAACCTGGCCTGAATTTGATTGTTATTGGGTACTTTAAGGGCCCCTGCATTTTTTGGAAGTATACGTTCTAATTTTGCAGTAAATAACTGTTCGCACCTATATTTTGGGTCATACGTGGGTACAAAACATATAATCAAACTATACCTGTATAACATTTTCTTCTATATTTATTATTTAATTTAGCGACCGCCATCTGTAATAGTCTACAAAATCTGAACACCAATACCTATTAAATATTGTGAAAACAGAAAAAGACAAATAATAATTAATAAAGTGTGCTTAAGAGAGAGAAATATACGCCTTCAATAAAAAGAAGTGACAGATCAGAAATGACATAACAGATAGAAATGACGAAATTTTGGTAACGGAAATGTTTCGAGAACCTTTGTATGCAACGTTTATTACGGTAACCGAAACATATATAACACTAATTTATATCACTAAAGGTGTTAAGACCCGGTTATTTATGATGTTATATAGTGCTTACTACAACCTTTCTGTTACTTTTAGTTAGATAACTTAAATTTATATAGCGTTACCAAAAAAGTTTTCCGCAATCTTTATAAACTCCCCATTTAAGCGTTTTAAGGGTTTTATAAGAGTAAAAGAAATATTTCTATTACTAAATATATCACTTAGAGTTATTTAGGGTAGGTGATATAGCATTAACTGTAAATATTATACAACCAAACATGTTTATTGGATGCGCTTCGACGACGTTTTAAACAGCTGATGTAGGTTTTAACAGGGAAAACGTGCATCAGCTGATTAAAACGTCATCGAAGCGCATGCTTCCAGGCCATTTTTCTTGCAATTGCACCCAGTGTAAAAAGACCTTTAGGCTAGGTGGAGAACCACCACAGTATCTTGTTATTAGAGTGCAATTTGACCGTTTTACGAAAGTTGTTTGGGTCTAAAAAAAAACACTAAAGTTCTAAGGAGTTTCTGAATTCCGTTCCGTTCCCGGTGGTCGTATTAACAAAGAGTAAACAAGGTCAACAAAATAATTTTGAAGGCATGATACATCCAGTAATACATTTAGATTTTTGATAATTAACTATAGCTGGCTGTGTAAAGAGATTTTGTATTACGTATAAATGCTTCTTTTTATTACTGTTCTAGGAGAGCGCTTTCGGCTTTCGCCGTCATCAGTGCTAGTCGCCTTTTACTTATTTGGGTGGAGTGGCCTTTCGTCCACTTAGTATTTTAAAAACATCTTAAAACGATATAAAAGATAATACGAGATAAAACATCCTTGATTTAAAAAACATACTAAATATGGTAAAAGCAACGAACAAGTGATATATTATACGGATATCTTTGTAAAATTCGTCAATTTGCGCAGCACTGCTGATGGCGAAAGCTGAAAGTGCTCTGTTATAATATTAATAAAAAGAAGCATTTACACGTATTACAAAGTATTTTTTCTTTCATTTATAATTTTAGTAGAAATCTAATACTGACATCAAAATCTTTTAATCGATTCAACTTTTCTCTCTAATTTAATTTCTGGTATAGGATGAATCATATTACTTGTAACGACTGTCAAAAATGACGGAATAACTGATTGATAGTTAATTCAGCTAGTTACTGACACCCAACAGGTATTAAGCTCTACGGCTAAGCATTACGTCCTTACTTAAATGCAAGGCCTTCTTTGATGCAAATAATTTTTGCTCGCACGGTATATGCATCTCGGTTTTCTCTAAAATACCCATTAAATAAATCTGATTTTCATTTTAGACATCATTTTTACCTAGACATGTTATAATTATTTTTTTTTTGTGACGGGAAAAAATTTTGACATTTTATCTCTGTTGACAGGTAATAAAATGTCATTTTTTGTGAAATTACTTTTTTCCCCGGGAAAAAAGTGATGTGATTACTTTTTTCCCGGATATAATATACACACATAAGTGAAGGTAGATATTTAATTTTAGAATATTTTATTATACAAAAAGTTACATTTTCTTTAAATCAAAAAGTACAATTATTAAATGTGCATTGCATGCATGACATGTTCATTTTACTATTCGGTACAGTCGAATTTTCTCGTGTTGAAATTATATTTTCTGCCATGGACACAACTGCCGTTGATGTACCTGGTCGCAAATCGGGTGTTCTTTCAGCACTGCCACAGGTTCTAAACACTTTATTAGTTATTTCTGTCCTGTGTGTTACCGATTTATCAACATACCCTTCAGCGACCGTTGATGACTTTCAACCGCCATGGTTCTTGAGTGTCAACAAGTCTCCCCCAGATTCAACCAAAAGTGTAGCAGACGATCTTCGAAATGAATGACCCGTGTATAACATATATATAACATTTTCAAGTTGAAGAAAATTAGCTACTGTTTGGGGTACCTTATAAAACTGATTTTTACCCACAACTTGATTGATACATTTTCCATTGTGATATGCATAAAATAGGCTGCGATCCTTTGCTGCTCTTGGACAAAGGGCTATGTACATTCGGTAAAATTTAATATATTTTTCAGTAACTACAAATCTCCTGTTGACATCATTCTTTGTTTGCTTAATTTTCACAATTAATAACGTTCCCGAATCTTCAATATCATCTAATGTTACCTAGCTGATTTCGCAAATTCGACAAGCTCCTGCAATCGCAAGTAAAACAACAACTTTGGCCATTAAATAAACTTCATCGGGAGCATTATTTAAAAAATCACTAATATTATTTGTACTCGTAAAAATCGCAGATTTCTTGGGCGTGTAACCTTTTCCATTTTGTTTTAGAAATGTAATTAGTTTGAAATATTTTGAAATGTCTACATTATTATTGGATTGTAACATACTTTTAATCATTGAATAATTCGACCACACTGTTGATGGCTTTTGTTGTTGTGTCAGTTCCGAAAAATAGGCCAATAACACCGTCTCCGACAAAGAACTGCATGCCTTTTTCATCTTCCATTCCATAAATCTTGAAAACGCGTTTTCGTAAATTTTGCGCGATTTAGCTGGCAATAATTTTTGTGACGCTACTTTCGCTGCTTCTACTAATTCCGGTGGAGTCAGAGAAAACTCAGAATCAGACTTTTAAACTTTATATTATTTAAAATAACTACTAAATAACCACTAAAGTTCTTACTTTTATTATTAAATCACGGAATTAAATTGACAGATATTTGATTATTTTAAAGGTTTCCTTAGAAACGCAGGTCCAATTAGAGAATCCAAACCACGTGATTCAATATAGAGGTTGGATGGCAAAAAGCATTGAGTCACCCGTTAAATGCCACCATTAACATTATTTTTATGGTCACGTGTACCAATTACAAAGCAGTATTTGCCATCCAGCCGCTATTTTGACACATCGTTGGATTGCCTAATTGTCGCTATAAGTAAAACAGCCTCTACCTACTAGTTTAAAAAGACAAATTTCACATCGATACTTTTCTGACTTGAATATATTGTAATAATATCGTCGTTTTTTCCGTCACAGAAAAAAATAGTGTGTTATACACGGGAAAAATATTAGATTTTAGCTCTCACTTTTTTGTCTCCCTCCGCTTCGCGTCTGGAGACAACACAATCTCGAGCTAAAATCGAATGCTTTTTTCCCTGGTATAATAAATAACTATTTATTTTGAGCAAAATCCAAAAATACACTAAAGACCTAATACACTTCCAGTCGATCAATTTAAAAGTGTTTTTATTTCTTTAGAGGAAATGCTAAATACGCTAGAATGGGTTTAATCGACCTAGAAGACGACGAGCATATGCAACAAATTGATATTGCACAAATAATACCACATCCTGAATATAACGCACCTTCTTATTACCATGATATTGGCTTAGTAAAACTCAGCAAGCGGGTAATATTAAACTCATTTGTACGACCTGCTTGCATATACACTAACAGGTCTATCTCTGAGTCCAAAGCAATTGCTACTGGATGGGGTAAAATAGGCTTCGCAGGACCAGAAAGTAATATCCTTCTAATGGTTACTTTAGAGTTATATGGTCAACCAGAGTGCAACAAAACCTATAAGCAGCAATACGGTAGTAATAAACTGCAAAAGGGAATTATTGACGAAACTATGATTTGTGCAGGACATTCTAAGGATCTCAAAGATACCTGCCAGGTAAAGTTTTTTCATTCTTATAGTATTTAATAATTGAATTTTTCTGATTCAATTATTACATTTAACTCAACACAGAATTTTATTTTTTTTACTTACCACAAGTCATGGCCATTTCCATTGCTTAGATTAGATGCTACTTAATCTAAGGTAAACCTTATCTTCAAAAATTGATTTGCACTCATTGGCTTTTTCCTTAAAGCTTGGCTTAGAGTCAGATTTAGCTAAACCCCCGAATTATTCGGATGTGTATGTCGCGGTAACCATCAGAGATCTGATGAAGGTGGGTTATACGGAATACGTGTGGTATTACAATGGACCTCATAGAATTACATGAGACTGCTTGGATAGTACCAAAATTCTGCCACGCTAATAGGTTAGGACCTAACCTATTTCAAGCTAAGTTAAAGTAAAAGTTATGCAAGCTGAGCCCTAGTTTTGGACTATTCTTCTAATAAGTGAAATTATCTTGGTTGATGCCTACAATATTATTATGTTATTGATATTTTTTAAATATTGAAATTAAACTTAAATAGTTTTATTTTTTAACAAAAAATTACCAAATCTTTTCAGAAGTGGCAAGATATAACCAACGAATATACTGCGTGTAATATAATATATAATTAATTTTCGACAATTCAACTTATATTATATTATAAGAGAAGAAACGACAACAAAGTTTAACTTTTAAGTGTAAGCAACAGGTAGCATTAAACTGATTTAATTTAAATTTTAAATATTTTAATAATTTTTTGAGGGTATCCCGCCTCCGGTAACTAAAAATATCAGTAATTTTCTGCCATTCGTTGTTTTTTTCCCGACAAGTTAATGTGTCCGTTTTTTTGTTTTCAATTATGTTCTTAAAATTTACATCTATTGTTGTCAATACAGGGTGATTCCTAAGTTGATACTTCTTTTTTAGCTCTGTACAGAAGGTATTAAACTAAAGAACGTTTTCAAATACCTTGTTTCAAAAATAGGCGAGATAGAGAAGTAAAAAATCTAAGTGCGGGCCTGGTCACCAAAACATAGCCCGCTATAGTTTCTGTTGTTTTTCTTATCTCTTATTAGTCATTCAATTTACGGGTGGTATTGAGCAATCCGCTGTAGTGTGTTTTTCTGAAGCAAGTTAATTTTAAATTGGTGATACGTGAAATAGGTAAAATTTGAAAACAATGAACTAATAGATATGGTGCTAATTTACTGTGAGTGTCGTAAAAGTGCAGATGTTTCTTCGAGATTATACGCAGAACGCTTTCCCTTGCGGGTTCATCCTATACCTAGAAGTTTTCTTAATGTTATTAAAGGGGCAAGAACCGCATATTTAATCCATAGTGTAATAAATGAATGTTATTTTTGAGTTTTTTGAAAAAAGGTATTTGAAAATGTTTATTTTAATGCCTTCTATACACAGCTAAAAAAAGAGTATTAACTTAGG
Source organism: Polydrusus cervinus (assembly GCA_935413205.1). Lineage (NCBI taxonomy): Eukaryota > Metazoa > Arthropoda > Insecta > Coleoptera > Curculionidae > Polydrusus > Polydrusus cervinus. Next base: position 43,212,974 of record OW284513.1, on the reverse strand, counting down.
AATCTCCCTGTATATTTTTATCACTTGGTGGATTATGCTTTTTTACGTTTTCCATTACTTAGCTTACATTTAAATTTAAGCAAGGCGATACAAACGACCATGATTTGAGTCAATTATTTTTGGTAATATCATTGATATTGTAAGAAAATTTATCTGGCCAGTTTTTTTAATCTTTAGGTAAAACTACTAGTTACAGGTATTTTTACCATTAGAATTTGACCTATTTTTCTATAATTAAATCAAGTGACGTGCTGACTATTTTTTTATGCACTAAGCGAGACCACAGAAGAAATAAATGTTGACACTACAATGAAAATTAGAGGGATGACTTTGTTTAATAATAAAAATTCATAGAAACCGATGCTTACTAAGGAAAAAATGTACCCAAATTTAAATCGCCTCAAATAATTTCTAAATTATTCATCATACTAAAAGCACAAAAACGTCTATTTTTGAGCTATAGAAAAAGACATATTACACACGACGATATGTCTTCCAATATTAATTCACTAGCGATAAAATCGCACGTGAATTAATCTTTTCCGGTCGACGATAACGATAAAAAAATAACTAATACTTGCCAACTTCTTTTGTTTTAGGGTGACTCTGGCAGTCCACTTCAAGTATACAGAAAAGGAGATGAACAACTCTCCTGTATGTACGACGTAATAGGGATAACCTCTTTTGGAAAAGCCTGTGGTCTAGCTGTAAATATACCTGCTGTTTATACTAGGGTATCTCATTATACAAAATGGATTGAAGATACCGTATGGCCTCCAACTTTATAATTCATAATAAATTTTCCTATAGAACAATATTTTTGTACATTAGTATTAGAATTAAATGTTTTGATATAAAATATGCGTACAATATGTTGTTTTGTGTCTGTTTGAAGGTTGGAGACAATGATGTTTCCTGAATGATAGAAGAGTTTTGGACTTGCGTTGTCTTTTGTCTTTATTTGTTTTAAATCACAACGTTTTAACTGGTAAGTATCCCCAGTCGTCTCTAGAAAATACTAAATAAGTAGAAGGACTATAATAATAGATCTATTTATATAGGCTAGATGTCCCAAACTATTCTATCATGTTGTGTCTTATATTGTCACGCCCAGATTTTAGGGTGTGACGAGGGACGTAAAGGTAGCACGGGACCTTGGCGACTATTTGTAAAACAAAGAGATTTTGAAAAGAAATATATTTAAAAAGATCAAAATAATAATTACCTGAAGCTTTTACAAAAATCAAAATTAATAAATAACTCGGATTTACACCTTTAACAATGAATTGAAAATAAAATTATACTTACATTAAAATTCGGCTTATCGCTGGCGTTTTAAGAATTTGGTGACCAACAAGTTTCACAAATTTTCGAACTGAATGTGTCACGGACCGGAGCACTAGTGGTGTCCGATATTTTTTCTACCAATAATGTGCAGTTTCGTCAAGTCAGCAATTTTTCCCACTTTAGTAAAATAATGAACTTAGGTCGTGAACCTTATTTCTGCTAACTTGATGAGTCGACAATAATTGATAGATCGGGAAGCCCGTATAACATTTCATAATTGCAACTTTATTAGATATGTTTAATAATCTTGACGCCGGTTTCATGTTGCACGAGGAATGTCCTGTGTTTACCGCGAATAATAATTAAAATATTAAAATGGAAAATATTGATTTATGAAATGTTATGATCTTATGGTTCCCTATCGTGACAATATAAATTATGTCTAATTATTAAATACTTAGCTCATATGTTAACAAATTCCATTAAATATGAGTAGAGTAGAGTGATAATAAAAATTGATTTTAACGTTTCCTTACGCAAAGTAATATTTTATTTACAAAAAGATCGAGAAATTCGTAATACTATAACTATGAATTTTGAGAGGAGCTTTCCAAATTTTATTTTATTTAAAATCAGGAACCACTTGATGCTAAAAATTAAATTAAAAATAATAGGCATGTACCATCTGACGAGCTCCTTTATTTGTCACCTGACTTGATACTAATAAAAAAATTACTTTAAAAGTGGTGTTTATCCTAAAGTTTCTCATTTATTATGGATGTGTTATTGGTGGGCCTTTAAACAAGTACATTAAGTTAAGAAGTAAAGGACCACCCTCTTTAAGGACCCTCGAAGGACCATTTTGGAACAAAATAAATTCTTAAACTTAAACCCTAGGGACTTGTGGACTACCAACGACTAGTTAAGTCGATAGTCAGCGTGTTACTGCTGAAGTAACTAAAAAATCCTATATTAACTATATTATGAAAACTTCAGCTTACACCACAGCAGATATTAATATTTGTTAATGATAACGCCGCTGTTATGCTTCTTGCTAGTCTGCTAGTTTCCTCAAAAATATGTGTAATTATCTACATGCCATACATCTTTTAGTAGAAATTCTTTGAAATTGTTATTCAGATTAATAAATAACATTAATAGCATAGACAAAAATTCGAGTAATCCTCTGATTAGGGAGCTTCATCAGTAGTATCTTGTCATTTCAGAACGACTTAGGTATAGTATTTTAAACATTTCCAGAAAATCAAACCCGTAAGTCTAACCTTGGATGCTACCGAATCCGCTGCTATTCAGAAGTGTCATATTAAATTAAAACGGTCAAGTTGGACTAGATTTACACACGATTAATAACATTTTTGAAGCACTGGCGGATACCGTACAAGACTTACAAAAAATTAAGGGACTCATTGCATATCATAGATAATGTCGAGAGTTACGGACTATATAGAAAAATATTCGCAATGAAAACAAGACTCAACGTGAAACCAAAAAATCTAGATTTCAACAGATTTTGATAGTCATAGTGCTTCTACTGGTCCATTAAGTAGCTTCAGAAATTCAATTTAACTATGCTCCTGATACGTCATTCGATGTGGAACAATCCTTTTCGCTGTATAATTTTGCTATATATTTTTTCCCGGACGTACATTTCTATCGAAAAGTATATTACTTACCTGGTAAGCATTTTACCATATTATATCCATTACCAGTATTGACCAATTAAGTTATAACGTATACGCATTAAGTGAATTTCGATATCGACTTCGACCAAAGTGGCAATCACCGGGAAGAAAAACTGGCCTAATTTTAAGGATTTTCCCAGATTTTTTAAAGAGAATTTACAAAATTATAAAGAGCAAGGTTATTTATTGTGACCTTATAAAAGTATGTGTACAAAAAGTATTTTTAATTATAATTATTGTCGCTATAATTTGTATTTTCAAGGAAAGATTTAAATCGCGCTTAAATTAATCAAAATAATTTTATTTTGACGCGAAAAATGTCACGGAAATGTTAGCAAATTCATGTTAAGTTATTGTATTACCTTTTATTTAATTTGTAATATATTAATAACGTACATCCGTTTTTGCTAATGATCAAACTAAATCATCAGATCAAATCATGGCTACTGGAGGTTTGTTATACGTGTTATTTTTTTTGAAATTTTGTGAAATTATTAATGGTAAACTGGGTGAGTTTTCTGATTATCATACTAAAATAAATATCAAGTAGGGAAGTACATAAAAAAATATAATTAAAGAATTTTAAATAGGCAAGTTTTGAGATTTTTAATATTAAATCATTTTATTTAAGCCCTGATAGTGATCGGTCTATATTGCAGGGGCCGACCGGGGGGGGGCAAAAGGAATGTCCCCTCTGAGTCTTGAAAAATAGATGTTTGGTGGTAATACTGTAGAAATAAATTAACATCTTAAAAACTTTGTAAAAAATTAAATTAATTTTTTCTAGAAATCTTACAATTTCATTTGTCTTATCTGGTCTTGTGTATTCATCTTCATGTTCCATCATTAAGGCTGATTTACCAGTTATTTTTCTATTTGTTGAGTATAATATAAGTTTTAAGGTCGATTGGGGTTGAATGCCCATTCAAAATACTTATATCGCAAAATATCGCGGTGGACAAATATTTGCATGAAAAGAACCAACCAAGGTTAGTACCAAAAAGAAAAACGTTCATTTTGTAGGTATATAGTACCGTTTATGCATTATATCTTGTAGTTTAGTTATCTAGAAATAAGTAAACAACTGGAGATTTTTAAAATACGAAAGTGCATCTGTGCATAAATATTTATTTAGGTCAGAAAATAACAATAGTTTGGTAGAAATATATTTTGGTATTAATTAAAGGTATAATTTTCCTCTTTAAAAAAAAATTGTGTATGCATAGACTCTGGGATAAAGGTAAGAACAAATTTTAGCTGACAGATTTGCATATTTTTGAAGTATATTAGTAGTGTAGAAATGGGAAATGACCTTCTCCCCCCACTCCTTCCATTGACCTTGACCGCGAAGGTGGGCAGGTGTTTATTTGACCTTGATCTTGAATGGGTTCGAGTTTTCTCTTGTGTGATGTCATATGACCTTGACCGCGAAGGTGTGCAAGTGTTTATTTGACCTTGGCCTTGAATGGGTGCAGGTGTTTTTTTTTTGTGTGATGTCATATGACCTTGACCATGTACGTTTGCAGGTGTTTATTTGTGACCTTGACCTTGGGTGCCGTTTTGTGTCTAGCATGACATTATCCATAGTCGAGGTCACTTGTTATATTGATGACCTTGACCATGTACGTTTGCAGGTGTTTATTTATGACCTTGACCATGATGGTATGTTTTTCCCATGAAGTGGTTACTCCCCCTGCCATTAATTTTTTTATTTCATCGACCTTGAAAACTCCAATAAAAGATGGTTCAGTTAGCAAGATATTCATAGTCACACAAGCATAGCAGCCCATAAACTGTTACCTTGAAAAGTGGTGAATAGTAATATTTCGTTTGTGGTGTGTATTCCAACAGTGTCTATTGAAGGTATTTTAAATTATTTTATTACATATTTCAATAATGAGCATTTCACAGCAGACCTTGAGTGAAATTAATAATATGATAAACAAAGAAATGGAGTTTCCTGAACGTAAAAGACTTTCAACTTTGGATGTGGGAAAAGTTTACACCATTAAAAAAATGATTCCAGCAACAACACGCTTTGGTAAAAGTATTGTTGTCACACTATTTGATTCGCTAAACAATGTGATATTTCAAACATTTTTACCAAAACGTGTAGCTGAAACTTTTACCGAGGATATTATAGAGGGCATAAATATGTCTGATAATAAATATACTTTAACATATTTGGGGCTAAGTTCAAATGTTACTTCTGGGGGTAATGCACGAGCATTAATTAATTTTGGGTCTTTGGAATAAACTTTTTTCTTTTTTAATTTTTTTATATTGTTTATCATATTAGTTAAGTACTTATTGCTTGAATATGTAAAAAATAGTTGAACACTTGTAGGGAAGCACCTCCACAATCGCTTAAAATATTATCTATTTAAGATGTGTGACGATAAAGATACGGTCAGAGTTGCCCAAGATGCATATTTTACTGAACTATCGTTGAAATTACGAAAAATGGCTCAAGATGCTCTAGATGACTCAACTCATGACAAACCCGGTTTGGGTTTGAGTTTAACGGAGTACAAGAAGAACATGATGGATGCAATTCGTTTTCGAGTTGGAGCTCATCTTTGCGAACAATTCCTATATGGGTCCATTGGTTTAGATGAAATTTGTTCCGGTATGTACCTTGAACGACTGGAAGAGTTCTTTATCAAAATACCACATATTTCCAAAGAAATATTGCTAAATTATGGTTTAATCGCCGATGACGACACCGACGACGATGACGACGACGACGAGGATGAAGATTCTAGTTTTGGAGGAAGAAAAGAAGAAGAAGAAACTAAAGAAGACGAAGAGGATGAAAAAGACAAAGAATACATTTTCTCGTATGCGTGTTGTGGTGGCGGTGGTAGTAATGTAACAGTAATCAATGATTGGTGCCCCAAATGTTTTTAACCAATTTATTGTAATGTTTAAAAATTTAAAATTGAAAATAAATTGTATGTAGCAAAATTATTGTTTGTTTTTTCTCAACATATATAAGCGGATAACATAAGAAAAATGACTTAGTTGAAAATAAAAATGGGTCGTGTTAACAACACAATCGACAAATTTGGTCGTCAAAGAGTGAATGAAAAAGTTCAACTACTCCGCGGTATACCAGGTAATGGTTTTAAACTGACCTCTGACGGACAATATGATATCGAAGGAAAATGTTTATCAAATGTTGCTCAACCAACTAAAGATAATGATGCAGCAACTCGACTATATGTTTTTGAAGAACTGTACAAATCACGAAAACAGCTTTTTGATATAATCAATAAAGATTTCTTTGGGCTTTTTGATAGAAAGCAAAAAGATTTTGAAGAAAAAAATAATAAGCTTCTGGCAGCTCTTGAACATCGAGTTGATAACCTTGAGAAGAGTCAGACAAAGATGCCCATCCACTTGGTATTAGATAAAGATCACTCAAAAAAGAAAGGTTATAAGTGAGGGACATCTGTATTGTATAAAAACTAGAACCCAAAATCCGATAACTCAGTTTACTTCTACCATTCATACATCGAGTTTAGTAAATTTTGCTCAAAAATGACTTCTAAATCACAAACAACGCTGGTCTATCCATTTTCTGTAAATGGACGTCAAATGTGTGTCAACTGTGAACATTTCGAAATTATCGGAGGAAAAAGGGGTTTTTGTGATTGGTGTGAAAAGGAGTTTCCTCCGAAACAGCAGGAAGAACAATCTCCAGCAAGACCAGAACAAGAGCGGCAAGAACAAGAACAACAACAACACCAGCAACAAGATCATTCACCATCAACACCTGCAATACCGAATGCTTCACTCGAGCCATCAACTGACGAATTTTGCGATGCTCCGCTCGACACATCAGACGAGGAATTTTGGGATAGTGATAGTGATCACACTGATGATGAGGAGGAGGAACAACGTATCCGCAGTATATGTTTATACAAGGATGAGCTTCGCCAATTTGGTTATAACCCCTAGGTTAACTTATTAATATTTTGCTTTTTTGTTCTTCTTGTAAAAATATTATTATATAATAAAAAATATATTACTTTTATATCTGTTTTTTATTTTAAATATTATCAGTTACAAATCGTTCCTGATATATTTTATTTCTATAGTACATGTAAAATAAAATACAATTTTGCAAATTATATGTTTATTTTTTACTAGTGTTACACAATATATTTAAATATTTTTTATACAATATCAGACTTATCTATCCAAGAGTTAGCCTGGTTTGAAAATCCTAACCATTTTACAAACAATTGATCAGTGTGATTTTTCTTACGTTTTCTTAGAATTTTTTCCACTAAATAAACACCTGGACTATTTGTTTTTTGCAATTCTGGTTCGTAAAAACACCCTTTAATCGGTTGACCTTCTTCTAACGACTTCAATAGGTATGTTGGTGGGTTAGTTACATTAACTTTGGATATTTTAAATAGTTCAGTTGACCATGAGGGGGTATATCCTTTATCAAATATGCTCTTATACTTGCTAATGCGAACAATATCACCCAAACGATATTTTCTTTTCTTCGGAACAATTTTCAAATAATTGTATGCATTAATTTGTGTATTTTCTTTCACATCTTTCGGTTTCATTCCAATCGTACGATGTTTGGCGTTGTTATAGGCTTTCGTTATAGATGGTAAAATTTGTAACCATCTGTACGATCCTCTAGCTGAAAATTGCTTATATAACTTGTTTTTTAAAGTTCGTATAACACGTTCTACAATGGCTGCTTTCTTCGTGCTATAGGTAGAATAATGGTTTATGTTATATTTTCTCATAAGAGCTTGAAAGTTGCTATTGTAAAACTCTTTTCCTTGATCGCTTTGTAAATTAGTTGGAGTAAATGAAGCCTCTTCAATAATGCTTTTCATTGCATTAGTAACTTCAACACCGGTCTTATTTTTAACAGCTCTCGTGTACACAAATTTTGAATAACAATTTATGCAGACGACAATATAACGATAACCGTCGTTTTCATTAGCATATTGTTGCATTTCTGCCAAATCAATTTGCCACAAATCCTTATACCCTTTTATTATGGTGTGTCTTCTGGCGAAGTTTTTTCTTGCATTTCGATGTAGTTCATTTACAATTTTAAGCTTTTCGGGGCTAGGATCCATAGTATAGTATGTCTCATTCATCACTGATCAATATAACTGATTGCAATTACTTAATATATAATTCCTTCCTCTCGAAGCTCCTCAATAATTGACATAATTTCATTATCATGCCCAGTATGTCCTGCTACTTTTGAACTCCACAATAATCGTAATCGATCCACCAACTCACTGGGTTTATTCCAATAGACATATTGAGATGACTTTGTAGATAATGTTTTATTTACTGGCAAGTAAATTTTAGATTTTTTCTTTTGTCGCACTCCAGCACCAAGTTTAGTTCCCTGCATTAGCGGTTTTATAATTTGTCTATATTTTGGCCATCGAGTTTCCCGTAAACCATTACTTTTGTCGTAATGATTGTATGCTGCATTTGTCATATCCAAAATATCTTTGTATGTTTGCAGAGTGTCTTTATTCAAATCGTCTTCATGGCCCAGTAGTGGTGGTGATTTTAGGAAAATCAAATCATAAAGCTCATTTGTTCCATTAAATATAGCAATATTTCTCTCCTTTTTATATAAACTAATGTTCCCATTGGAGAAACGTACTTCGACATTTCCGATATATGTTTTGTCTTTATTTGTTTTTGTTTTTGAGTCATAATGAACACCGTAAATGTTGTCATAATAGGATGGATGCCTTTGTAACCCTGTTAGATAGGTGCGAATACTTTTAAAAGATGTCCTCTCAATAGAACTAGTTTCATTAGATGTTGGTGTGGATTGCCTTGATGGAGATGGTGTTGCAAACACTGACGACTCATACAATTTATGTTTTGGGGTAGATGTTTCAACTGGCGCCATGAGTAATTCATCAAATATTTCTGTATTTGGATTAATTGATATATCTGCATTATCCATTGTTGTGTTTAAACCGTAACGACTTCCAGGTTTACTTGTAGAAATTGATTTTTGGGTTAATGTTGGCTGTGGTGACTGTTTCTGCTGCTGCTGCTGCTGCTGCTGCTGCGGATGCGGTTGCTGTTGTTTTAGTGACTGTTTTTGTGGTTGTTGTTTCTGCTTCACTGCATTTGATATTGATGTCAACGGTTTAGTAATCGGTTCATAAAACTTTTCTAAATCGACATGATATTGAGATTTAGCTGCTTTGATTTGCTTAAATTTTTTCTTTACAGCATTGGTTGTTTCAACCAGTTTACGTTTTAAATCGATTTCTTCACTCATGGTGTCTTCAAATTAACGGACAATGATGGAATGAGGGTTTATTGCTATTTCTATAAATATATATAGCTATCAAATCCCTTGCGATATCTTCCCGAATTAACATCACTATCTTTATCGATAACTAAAAAACCATACTTATTGTCCCAACATTTAGAACACATGTCTTGAAATTGCGGAAACGTTAGATCAGGTGAAACATGATCAGAAAATATGTGTCGCATATTCAGCTCGTCCTGTTTAAACATTATAATGAAGTTTGCATTATCACGTACAAGTTGTTTTGGAACACGTGAATATGTTTGGGCTAAGTAAAAAGCATCCACATTTTTGTGTCGTCCCATACTAAAATATGATCTTATAACATCCTGTTTTTCACACATGACATCATCAAAAATAAATACAGAGTTTGGCTTTGCATCTGACGGTTGCACTATATTATTTCCATCGCTGAAAGTGTAGTAGCCAAGACCTTTAATTGGTGATAGGATTTTTCTCAAATACTCATATTTGGGTTGATACAGCGACTTTGAGAAAATATACACATTTTCAAAACGCAATCCCAACGGGTGTGTTAACAGCGATATCATAACATTGGTTTTTCCACAATTCGACGGTCCAATTAGCAACCCACGTATAGATGATGGAAGCAGCGGTCCATGTCTTCTTAAACATTTCTGATCGTGTCCTGACCCAACCTTGACATCAAGATTATCAACTGGTAGTTTTTGCTTAAGCTTGACAATTCTCATTTTAACTATATTTTATAGTGATTTTCACGTATGCAATCATTTAGATGTCATCAGTCAAGCGAAGTGGTCGCTATCGGTTATCAAGTAAGACTGGAGCTGGTATTGTTAATTCAGCAATTAATAGGTTACCAATTGAGTTACATATACCCGGTTATCAGTATTGTGGACCTGGGACCAAAGTAATAAAACGTGTTCAACGTGGTGATCAGGGAATTAATCCATTAGATGCTGCTTGCAAAAAACACGATTTAGCATATTTGCATAACAGTGAGGATTTAAGTGCACGACACCAAGCCGATTACGAACTCGAACAAAGTGCTTGGAAAAGAGTAAAATCTAAGGAGGCTAGTTTACGGGAAAAGGCTGCAGCTTGGTTAGTAACTAACGTCATGAAAGCAAAACAACGTTTTGGTATGGGAGTGCCATCGACTAAACAAAATAAACGCCGTTCAAAGGTTTCCAAAGGAAAAAAGAGGGGCAATAAGCGTCGTCGTCGTCATCATCAACAAAAACCCAAGAAAGCATTTGGATCAGCTATTAGACAACCAATTCGATCGCAATTAATGAAATCTGGAGAAAAGAAGAGCCTTGAAAAAAATCTTATGAAAACATCAAAAATAGCTATTACAGCTGCACGTAAATCCTTAAAAGCAGCTGGTGGTAAACGAAAAATTCGCACCCCTAGAATTATACCAATCCCCAAAACTGGTGGGATATTACCTCTAATACCGATATTTGCAGGGCTATCAGCTTTGGGTTCCTTAGCTGGTGGAGCAGCTGGTATTGTGCGTGCTTTAAAGACTGTAAAAAATGCAGGCACAGAAAAAACCGGTGCTACCTTGCGTTTGTGTTCAAAAGGAAATGGTTTGTTTCTTAAGCCATATCGTACAGGTATGGGATTATTTCTAAGCAATAGCAATGGAAAATCAAAAAACTAATTGAATCCCTGCCTCGAAGACCACTATCCAATATTGATATAGAAAAGTTTGCTGCAAAGATGAAAATACCACATTTTAGAGGGGTTTATATGAGAGATTCACTGCCAGTGCGAGGACCCAAACGTTATGAAGCTGCAATTATTAATTTGGATAGTATATTGGGAGGCGGGACGCATTGGGTAGCATATAGAAAAAAAAATATAAATGTAAAATATTTTGATAGCTTTGGTGATTTACCACCACCTACCGAATTGGTGCGCTATCTACAACGGGGATCCGAAGCATCAAGGAAAATCTACTATACATATGACCGCCAACAAGAATTCGGTACAGTCTGGTGTGGACATTTGTGTTTGAAGTTTCTCTCTCAAAATTAAAAAAATATATATAATGGCAGCAGCGTGTATGACACCAAAAGTGGATCGTGATAACTACACAAAAATGCTATTGTCGCTTAAAGCATATAGTCAAGTAGGTGGGCTGAGAAACATGTCAGCAAGACAGTTAGAAAATATGCCAAAGGAAGTGATGATTGCGTTAGCCTCAGATGAAATCGCACTCGTTTGGAATAAGCTACCTGAACATATGAAAAGTGACAAAGAATTGTTAAAATATCAATACTGTAACGAACATTATAACAACGAAAATAAATCAGATGTGGATGAAGGAGATGGACCAGCACCAAAAAAGTTATTTTGTTGTTATTGTAAAATCAAGGATGTAAAAATAACATATGAAACAGCTAAAGATGGATTGATGCATAGTCTAAACCCAATTAATTGCTGTAAACAACAATAAATAAGCCCGCATACTATGCTTCGATAGCAGTCATGTCTTACACATTCACGCTAACAGGACACAGAAGTGTTATAAGTGCGGATTTTTATCCACCCATCGAATTGAATTCAACGCATAAGTATGGTCTTGCATTGTTGGGATTTTACACTTATAATTCAATTTTTAACGTTGATGAAAGTAACAATTTGTTTGCATACATGAAAAATGATGGTCAAAAACCAATACAATTATGGATTCCACCAGGAGCTTACGAAATTAATGAAATTTCCAAAGCGATGCACACAAGTTTAAAGCAATCCTGCAAACAAGACAAATGTGATATATTATTTTCATTTGAGGCCAACAATAATACATTAAAATGTGAACTCAAGTCGTCGCTCAACATTGATTTCAGAGGAAAAAACACTATTGGTGGATTATTAGGCTTTGGACCGGTTGTGTTAAAAAGCGGAAAACTACATAAATCAACTAGTAATGTGGACATAATGAAAGTGCGTATTATAAGGGTGGATTGTAACATAACTTCAGGAGCATATTTGAACTCAAGACAAAGCCACACATTATTCGAATTCGATGTTGATGTTGAGCCAGGTTACAAAATTTCAAAAGAACCTCAAAATATTATTTATATGCCGATAATGCCCGAGGGACGTCAGTCAATAGACAACATTACTCTACGCATCTTGGATGATAACGGTGATCTGATAAATTTTCAAGGTGAAAAAATTATAGTTAAAGTGGAATTGAAAAAAATATTATAAATATGGGTTTTTGCTTCAATCGTCCACTGAATATGCTGTCCAACACTCAAGCTTCAACTGCACAACATAAAAGAAAACATATTACACAGACCAAGATCATTCACAATCCAGACGTTAGATTGAAAAGACGTTTAGCTCGTAAGCAGCTCTCTGCAAAAGACCGTAAATTTCTACAATCCATTGGTTTAAGAGTACGAAATTAAAATATGGCCAGTACCAGTGACAAAATTGAGGTTTTTACCGAACCCATTTTTGATAATTCCATTGTCAGCTTACAAGAGCACACATATAAGCCGTATGGTTCTCCGACGTTTAGCAACTCTGATGAAATTCGCATTCCAGTACACTTTCAAGACATTATTTTGGATATATCAGACAGCTACATATACATCGAAGGAACTTTCAAATCTAGTGATGTTACTAAACACTGTTACTTATCAAATAATGCAATCGCTTTCCTCTTCGACGAAATACGTTATGAAATGGCTGGGGAACAAGTTGCTGTTGTTCGAAAACCTGGAATTACTTCAACGTTGAAAACTATGGCATCATTGGGTGCAACCCAACAAAAAAGTCTTATGGCCTGTGGATGGGGTTTGGATGAAAAAAACCAAGGTATATTTGATTCTACAAGTAAAGTGTTCTCTGGAAAGCTACCTCTAAAATATCTGATGGGATTTGCTGAAGATTATTCGAAGGGCATATTTAATATTAAGCAAGAGTTGATTTTAATTATCGCCCGCACTTTTTCCAACTGCTACATTGGTGAAGTTGATGCTGATATTACTATTGAAAAGATTGAGTGGAAAATCCGTCATATTATTCCAGATGACCGACAAAAATTGAAAATATTGTCCCGTATCAATAAAGGTGGAAGTAATGTAAACATTCCAATGGCATATCGCAAATGGGATCTTTACGAATTACCTGCTTTGCGACAAACATCATCCGACGTGTGGGCCTTAAGAACAAGTGCGAGCTTGGAAAGGCCGAGATATTTGATTATTGGATTCCAGACAAGCACTTTTTCTGACAATAGAGAAAAGAATGCCACTGAATTTACTACAGCCGATATCAGTGACATTCGACTCTACCTTAACTCGACAGTATTTCCTTATGAAAGATGGAATTTGGATTTTACGAAAAAACTATATGCGCCAGCATATTACAGTTACGAAAATTTCCAAATGAGCTACTATCAACGAGAACTTAATGACCCGATGATGAGTTTTTCCGAATATATCAAAAATCCTGTATTCATCATAGATTGTAATCATCAAGCAGAGGCGTTGAAATCATCTACTGTGGACGTGAAGTTGGAGTTTGAAACACGCAAAAGCAAATTTCCAAAAGACACTAAAGTGTATGCATTAGTTATTCACGATGCATATTTTAGCTACAATATACTAAATGGCTCTGTTAGCAATAAGTCAATGTATTAATTATTATTTATGTAATAGTAAAAATAAACTGGTAAACTAGATACTCTGTGTTTTATTCATGTTACTATGCATAGAAAGTATTTTCAAGGCTACAACGCTCAGGGTCAACGGTTGCAAGGATTCGAGAGAGAGAATTTGTAGTGTTGGTGGTGGTGAAGGTCAAAAACTTGTATTTAAGCAGGGGATAATGGGTGAAAAATTCATTCTACTTTACGATGTCGTCTAATTCAGATCAGGGATATTCGACGAACAGTTCTGACGATGACATGCCTGCTTCACGGGTCCAACAAAGAAGGGTACGCCGGCGACGTAGGTTAAGGCCGCGGTTGTGCATTGTGCAGTCATATGTGAAATGGGGCGAGCACGTCTCATTATGTATGCATTGCCACATAACGAGCTTTGGTGGTTTGATTAACGTAGATTTCATTCAAAGTCATCTTACGACTGCGATGATACGCAACGCGCGAAGTCATTCACGCTGTGTTTTGTGTCGCAAAAGACTTTTTACAGTCTTTCACCAAGACTCTTGCATTATCTGCAATAGAATTCAGTAAATTATATTGCAGATAATACAATATATCGGCCTTCCCTACCGACCGCTACGAACCCAGACATTCCCTGGTCCATTGTAGGACAACTGCCACCCCCGGTCCTACTTAGGACCACAAAAGACTTTTATGTAGATTAGTTGTATGTCACAGAGTGACATAGTTGTTCTTGGTTAAGAAAACCTTTCTTGGCTAAGAAGAATTATGTTACTCTGGTAAATACATAATAAGCTGTCGCGGTGAATGTAAAAAATTCTTTTTGACCATCTTTTATTTTACCAAACCCCATTCCCTTTCCTTTGGCAAGAGAGAACATAGTAAAAATATGTGGTCTTTACCTAGCCGTAAGAAAAAACATGATATGATCAAAACGCTCATTTAGAATTACAAAAATCATACATTCTTTGCTAATACATCCCGAGTGACATAATTTTCAAACAAGAAATGTATTCTTGAAGAAAATATATTGTCACATACTTGGTGACCATCTAACTACAATGAAAGTATTTTGTAGCCCTGAAAAGGGCTGATTTTTGGTAATGGAAAGGGGAAACCTAGAGTGGTTGGTGTCCTCTCGCCACCTGGACCGATCGCGGCGCAGGACGCCTATGCGGCGCCGGGCGTCGTTGCCGTCGTTGTTCCCGACGCTCTTCCATTTCTCTGAGGAGAGCATCTCTCTCCTCAGGGCCAAGCTGCCACGGTGGTTCCTCCACCACCTCTATCGGTTCAGTCATTACCACCACCGGCTCAGGTTCTGGTGGCGGCCTGGGAGTCGGTGGTACTGCAAGTACCGGCTTTTTTGCGTTTTTGACGCCCCAATCCTCCCAATACTTCGCTATTTTCTCGTCTCTGCTAGAGTTCGTCATCAAGCGACACTTGTTGCAACGGTAGGACGACATATCGAAGAGAGTGAAGAAATATTTTTATTGTGTTATTAAGTTCCTACATTTAGGTGGAACGTCGGCTGGTTATTACACCTAACGCCATCTATTAAAACTTTTTTGTGTGTAAACTTTTATTTCACAAAATATTTTTTGTGGTATTAAAATCGATTTATTTATTATATATTTTTATCAATAGATGGCGCTGAGGGTACTATTAAATAAATCGATTTTAATACGAAAGATATTTTGTGAAATAAAAGTTTACACACAGAAAAAAGTTTTAATAGATGGCGTTAGGTGTAATAACCAGCCGACGTTCCACCTAAATGTAGGAACTTAATAACACAATAAAAATATTTCTTTATACTCATCATGGCTGATGAAAGACCACCATCCCGAGGTTTATCCGTCTATAGCGACGAAACAGAGCGTTTCCGACCCATGAGTCCGAGGCTATGGGATCAGCTAAACCAAGCTGATGGTGAGTGGGTGGAATTTGAACCTAATGAGCCAGCTGCTGCCGAAGCGGATGACGATTCACCGGTCGAGCCAGATTCCTCGACTGATTGGGAAGTTGGCAACGCCGCTGACGATTTCAGCGGTTCCGCTGACTCAAGCTCATGGTGGGACTATGAGGACGACGTGAGCGAGGGGCCTGCGGATTCAACAACTCCGTAAGGCATTCTCCCCTCGCTCACTAACGATGACGACCGCTACGAACCCTGACCGCCCCCTCGGGGGCACAAAAAGAATTCATTGTAGTTTAGCTAAATATATAATTTACAAGTTTTGATAAACATTTTCTAACGATGACGAACGCTACGAACCAAAGGTCAAATGTGTTAAAAATGCTTGGAGAAAATTTTTTTTTTATTTGGCCCTTTAGGTTTAAAAAAACACTTAGCGAAATTTTTAGCTATTTATATATACCTACAAGCACTCTTAGACAGAAAATGTGCTCGTTCTTAATATGAAATTAAAATAATAAATTTTAAGCAATATTAGTAACTTTACAAAAAAATTTTATAGAACATAAAAGATTCGTATGAAAATCAACAATTCATTCCCGACATAAAATTTGTAAAATTTATTTAAAAGAAAAGAGTAATAAAATCGTAAATTATTGCTAAAGTAATGGAAATATCGAAAAAAGTTATAAAGGAAAGTTGATTAGCACATCAAATTACATGGGATAGCATTTTTCAAAAGTTAAAAATGTGAAAAACTGAAAAACGGCAAATGACAAACTTAGGTGTTTAACGTAATTGGCAACTTTAAAAATTCATAGCTCCCTTATTATACGTCTGACAAAAAAAACATTGGAGTCAAAACTTGTTAGAATTTTCTGAAGAACATTTTAGTGAAAAAAGAAATAAAATCGGTTAAAAAATAAAAAAGTTTATGATTAAATTAAATTATTGCTAAAGTAAGGGAAATATCGAAAAAAAGTTATAAAGGAAAGTTGATTAGCACATCAAATTACATGGGATAGCATTTTTCAAAAGTTAAAAATGTGAAAAACTGAAAAACGGCAAATGACAAAGTTAGGTGTTTAACGTAATTGGCAACTTTAAAAATTCATAGCTCCCTTATTATACGTCTGACAAAAAAAACATTGGAGTCAAAACTTGTTAGAATTTTCTGAAGAACATTTTAGTGAAAAAAGAAATAAAATCGGTTAAAAAATAAAAAAGTTTATGATTAAATTAAATTATTGCTAAAGTAATGGAAATATCGAAAAAAGTTATAAAGGAAAGTTGATTTGCACATCAAATTACATGGGATAGCATTTTTCAAAAGTTAAAAATGTGAAAAACTGAAAAACGGCAAATGACTAAGTTAGGTGTTTAACGTAATTGGCAACTTTAAAAATTCATAGCTCCCTTATTATACGGCTGACAAAAAAAACATTGGAGTCAAAACTTGTTAGAATTTTCTGAAGAACATTTTAGTGAAAAAAGAAATAAAATCGGTTAAAAAATAAAAAAGTTTATGATTAAATTAAATTATTGCTAAAGTAATGGAAATATCGAAAAAAGTTATAAAGGAAAGTTGATTTGCACATCAAATTACATGGGATAGCATTTTTCAAAAGTTAAAAATGTGAAAAACTGAAAAACGGCAAATGACTAAGTTAGGTGTTTAACGTAATTGGCAACTTTAAAAATTCATAGCTCCCTTATTATACGTCTGACAAAAAAAACATTGGAGTCAAAACTTGTTAGAATTTTCTGAAGAACATTTTAGTGAAAAAAGAAATAAAATCGGTTAAAAAATAAAAAAGTTTATGATCAAAAAATGAAGTAAAAAGTTGATAAATCTCGTATCTATGCAGTCTGAGAGTGGGGAAATGGTGTGGACATGATTGGGAAGAGTCGATATACACGTTTTTTTTTTTTTTTTTTTTTTTTTTTTTTATAAGTCCAGCCCCTCCCCCGGCCCTCCCCTTTTAACGCCGGAGGGGTTCCAAAATCGTTTGCGCATGCTCCCGAGTTTCCCCGCCCCCTCCTTCTATGAAAAACCGCATATTTGACCTGTTCGACTTTTTTATTTATCATTTTTTTTTTAATTTTTTTTTTTATTTGTATGCTTCATCAAAATTCGTTAATCTTTTGTTTGAACTTTTTTTTTGTCCGACTTACATTAACGGACTTATAAAAAAAAATAAAAAAATAAAAACCCTAAAGTTGCTTTTTTAAAAAAATTTTTTTTTTCTGTTTATAGTCAATAAGAATTCATTACTATTTTATTCTTAGGTTTTTTTCCATCAGAGTAATATTAAGGAAGTTATAGTTCGCAGTAGATACCTAATATACAGTAACTGTTCAACTTTTTTATTTATCATTTTTTTTTTGAAATTTTTTTTTTATTTGTATGCTTCATCAAAATTCGTTAATCTTTTGTTTGAACTTTTTTTTTGTCCGACTTACATTAACGGACTTATAAAAAAAAAATAAAAAAATAAAAACCCTAAAGTTGCTTTTTTTTTAAATTTTTTTTTCTGTTTATAGTCAATAAGAATTCATTACTATTTTATTCTTAGGTTTTTTTTCATCAGAGTAATATTAAGGAAGTTATAATTCGCAGTAGATACCTAATATACAGTAAATTATCCCGTTTCTTTTCAGTCCTATAGACTAGAAATGTCTTTCACCAATGAATGCTCAATATTGAGGAGTATTTTAAATAAAACAATATAAAAATAATAAAAGATATATTTAATAGTAATATTTTTTTTTATTACAGCCATATTATACAAGACATGTCATATCATATATATTTACACTCTCTATTTTATAAAGCATAAACTAAGCTAATTCTAACCTAATAAACATTTCAGAAAAAGAATTTCCTTTTGTTTCATCAGATCCATCCCTAGATGCGTTTCGCCATATCGTGGCTCATCAGTAGAGCTGGGATCTGACGAACGAAAGGAGACCTACTAAACATTACTATTATACAAATCTAATTTATTTTTATACTTGCTAATATTCTTTTTAACTAAACCTAACTGTTCCTGTAACTGTCTTATTTTAGTTTCAATGTCCACCACTTCTTTTTCACCGCACACTATCTTGTCCTTCCACATATTCCGCACATTAACAATTGTTTTTATGGCCTCCCGCTCCTGCTCCTGGCTGTAGGCCATCAACCACTCCGGTGTATTTGATGGCGGCTGCGGCGGCGATGGCGATGCTGCGGGTGATGATACTGGCGTTACATCCTCAAATATTTTTTTCGACCGGCCCTTACCCGCTCGTCTACCTGACTTGCAGATAATTGGAGACAGCGGACGCTCCATGGATGCCGGCGATGGTAGTGGTTTAGGAATTAAAGGTTCCGCAACTATTGGTTTTATTTGACTGTTTTTTTTCTTTTCTAGCCAGTCTGGCAACACTGCGCATTTCGCTGGTTTTCGAAATGTAAATTTCTTCCTCTTGCAGCTGCTGCCAGACGATGTTGTTGGCTGTGGCTCCACCATCTCTTGCCTAGTTCGCTTACTCGCATAAAACGTCTTGGCCTCCTTCGTTACATCCCCCGATGGCAACGTAAGCAACGTCTGGAGTTTGCTGGGAACCTTCACTTCCTTTACCACTATATCGCTAACAATATTTACTTTGGGTTCTTGCTGTTTAAACCCGCCCTCCAATATTTTGTCCATTGCTTCGGACGCTAGCCGATCCAAGTTCACATCACCCCACACATCGTCACATTCCCTATTTAATTCTTCTTGGGTATTCTTCCCAAACATATCGCTAACATCTAAACTCGGTAAACTCATTTTAATAAACTGACTTAACACAAACTACTCGAACGACTTGAAAATTTATACTGAAGAAATAGGACTGGTGTATATTCTTTTATGTGCACCTCCCCACTACATACCCACCCCCACCCCTGTTCTCTCTCTCTTACAATACAACTCCCTCTCAAGGTTCAGATCCGTCCTTGTGTTATAATATATTTTTCTTGAAGTATGTATTTATTTTCAAGACTTATGTGAACCAATGTATTTTACACAATATATTTCCAAGGTTAAAATGTGTCCTCGATGTAATTTTAAAGGTTACAATGCTATTGGGATAATATTTAATAAAACAATGTTTTTTACGGCAAATTTTGGTTTTATTAATATCTTTAGTCTCTTCTGTCTCTCTTTCAAGGGTATAATACATCCTTGTAAATGCAATGTTCTCAAGGTTCAGATATAACCTTGTGTTATATTAGACTTTTCTTTAAAATATATATATTTGGTTTCAAGGTTTACGTGAATAGGTGTATTATGCACATTATATTGTCAGGGCTGAAATGTGTCCTCGAAGTAATTTTTAAGGTTACAAATTCTGTATATAGATGCAGACATTTAGCACGGAATTATTAGATATTTCTTTACCATTTCATTACAAACATCGTAGACATTATGCTGCCAATCGACCAAGAACCAAACTTTTCATCAAACAAGTATGAACAACCGCAAAAGGGGTTTCACGCTATATGCGTAAGGTGTAAACGAAACGATTTGTATTGGCATCATAACAGCCGTATTAGTTATGTTGACTTTCTTAGAATACAAATAATTCGATGTGCTGTTTGTGGTATGCAGATGTACCAACATCCCCGTCCAGTAAGACAATCAGATATGGAGAGAAGAAGATAGGTGTTGAAAGAAGTGTATAATAAATTGTCCAATTAATTTTGTATATATATTAAATAAAACTAAATTGTTTGCTGCAACGTTGTGTTTTATTATGTATTTTTTATTTTTAGTTCTTTAATATAACATATTATGTAAAAATGTTATTGTATAAATATTAACAATTTGTAAATATAAAATAAAATCTGAACCAATAATACAAATAAATGAGCTGCTTAATATTACGTTATATAAGGTATGAATTTTCCAGTTTATTATTTAAATGCCTCAATGACACGCAGTAAATTTTCTAAATTACTTTCCGGATCTGAATTATAAAAGTCAATGTCGGCGTGACCCCAAGGTAGAGTATTTGTTGTTAACGGAATAACATAACGTTTATCGTCGTTGTGGGACAGGGCGATTTTATTTATTACTTGTGTGTATACATCATGTAACACACTGCGAAAAGTTTTCATTTTGCTAAAAATTAAACCGCCCTGTTCCCCAACTTTTCGATAATCTTCTAGATGAAGTTCCTTTTCGATAACTGATTTTTTTATACCTTTTGCCTTTTTTAATTCCGCATTCTTAGACTTCACATAGTAAGCCTTGGCTCCGGTACCATAAAAACCAATTATCGGGTCACATGGAAATTCATCTTTCATCTTACCCGGCACCGAAATACTTTTTGTAATATTAAATTCATTGTTTTCAGGAAAATTTGAAGTATCGAATCTCTCAGGATTTTCGGCTATCACGCGATAAAAGTCATCACAAAATACTTTTAATATTAGCGAATCCGTGTCGGTGTACAGTAAAGAAGCATCATTACCAAACTTTTTTTTTAATAAAATTGTAAAAAAAATCATAAATGACTGTTTTTGAAATGTCTAAAATGGAAAATCCAATATATATTGGTTTGTTGTAAATAATTTTTAATTTATCCATGTGAATAGCAACAAAATCTTTTGAAAATATTGGTCGACTATTGAAGTTAGGTCGAGCAATTAATGCTCTAGCCCCAACTTTTCCTCTAGCATTGTCACAATGAGTTATTAGTTTAATATCTTTTCGTTTTTCAACGTTTTCCATGGTTTTACCGAAAATCGCATTAATAATTAGTTTAAACAAATCTTTACCAAATTTTGATTTTGCAGAGTTGCGTAAACTAGTATTAAAATCAATATATGTTTTAAGCCACGTTGATTGATTAAATTTCAAAATTCTGTGGGTCCGCATTACCATAAGGCCGTTGTTAATGGCTTGTTTTAGGGTTCTGTAATGAACAATATACTTTTTTTTATCATTTAAATTCGGAATTAATTTTGGTAACTTTGCTGTCTCCGTTGGTGGTACGATGTTTTCCACCAAAAATGGAAGATCTGAATGTGCATCATGCAATTCTTCTGGATAATGCACATCCACTTCCAAAACGTAGCCTTGTGGGCTATTATCATCTATATTCATAATATTTAGATCTAAAATTTCGCGTTCAGATAACCACCTAAAACCGCCAAATGGTAATGCTTGGGACATACTATGACCGTACAAATTTGTCGCATCTAAGTAAGTGATATAAGAGGATGGTTGAGTTGGGTCAAAGTTTGGTAAATGAGAATTATTGGCAATATGTTTTCTTTCTGTACACTGACTTATACCACCGCGAATACCTTTTTGAAAAAAATGAACCTTGTCTATATCGGTCAAAAGGTCTAACTCTACCTTAGTCATGCGCAACATACAGTCAAAACTTAAACTTGGTAAAGTGTAGTATTGCGCAGAATCTAATTTATAAACTTTTAAGCATGTATCGCGAAACTGTTCGAAAACATCACATAACAATAGAACGTCTGATTTTAAATACAAATCGGAATATTCACCCAAATTTTTACACTTAAACACTCGCCATACTTCTCTTGCTCTATCATAGCATTCGTCGCTGATGTGTTCTCCGCGTAATTGGTCATAAAACTGATTTTTCGTTGGAAGATTTGGGTTATTCATCTTTTCAATATTATCAACGTAACTATAAGGAAAAACCCCTTTCTGTCGCATTAAGTAAAATTCCTTGTTATTGACAAAATATTTACGGGTTTCCCTAAACTCATCATTGCTAAGACCATTACCTAAATTCTCCAACGATGTCGATAAAAATTTAAAGCTATCAATAAAGCGGAGCTTTAAATTTTTTCTTTTTGTTTGACCCGTTTTTTGATCGACATAATCGTGCATGTAAATGCTCTTTGTAAATGATATATATTTCTCCTTACTTTGAGCTATAACATCAATTTTATCCCCATATCTGCATAATTCCTTGATGAACATGTGACTATCATAACCACTTAAATTATGAAATATTATGGGGATGAAATTGGGTATTTTATAATTTAAATTACAAACGGAATGTGCAGCACCAAATCTTTTTTTACCCGTTATATGGCAATGGTCTTTAACTTTCTCTTTAACGTCTTGGAATGGCATTTCGCAAATACTACAAATGGTAGCATTTTCAAAATCCTCTCTCTCCTCACGCGTCAATTTAGCCATAGGAACGATATCTTTTAAATATGTATTGTAAAGGTGTCTTAAATCGGTTTCGATACGATCAACGAAAACTTTCGCTGCATCGTCTCCACGGTATAGCTCAAATTTCGAAATAGAATCATCAAAAGAACATTTAATAAGATAGGCAAAAGAATAAGGTTCATGCTTTAGATTTTCAACTGTGTAAGATTTTTGGGGGTTTGGTTCTACTGTTTCAACGGGTTTTAGAACAGATTCAAAATC
The DNA here is from genome assembly GCA_935413205.1 of Polydrusus cervinus. Classification (NCBI taxonomy): domain Eukaryota; kingdom Metazoa; phylum Arthropoda; class Insecta; order Coleoptera; family Curculionidae; genus Polydrusus; species Polydrusus cervinus. The sequence goes on along the minus strand of OW284513.1, from coordinate 43,189,636 downwards.
CGCATAAACAACAAATGGAACTCTCATTTGCTTCTCAATACCCTCAAATTTTAAAATATTTTCCGGAACACTTTTACCAAATTTATCGACTTTTACATCTGTTGAAGGTGTCAGCGTAAAGATATGCTTACAATCATTTTGTTGGTCTAACATTAAAGTTGATGGTGAAATAAAGTGAATAAGGCAGCCATCGCAAAAGTATAATTTATCGTGATGTTTGGAAATTTGACTGGAAACTAAGCGAGACAAATCAGTTATCCAGCAGTAGTGGTTTTTAACACAGTTGTCGTCACAAACATGTTCACTGTCACCTACACCATCATCTTTAACATTACAATCTTTAGTAATAAGCAACAAATTTACATGTTTTTGTAGTTTCTTTGGTGCATATCTTAACGGACCGACAACTTCGTATTTAATTTCATTATTTTCAAACCGCGACTCTAATCCATATACGTTGACTGAAATATTATTTAATTCCTCAAATTTTGAAATATCGCGCAATTTAACTGGAAAATTCATACCTGTAAAATTTAACACTGTTGAGAAATGGGGGTATGAAGTAACCTGTGCCCGCATCATGGCTGCTGGAAACAAAGCTGACGTTATGGCCCAGGCAAAACAGCACTCATCCCTATTCATAATGTTCACAACAGCCCTTATAAGTTCAATAAACCTCGGCAACTTCACATACGAGGAACCACCCAACGGTGAGAACTTGTTAATGTTTACCTCAAGATATAAAATTTTTTCCAATGCCCATCCTGAAATCCAAACAAAAAAAATATAAGTAAATTTTCTAATGGATTGCTACGTTTTATTTAATTTTGGTTTAAAATGTTTTTTATTTTTTTAACATACCTGAATCTTTCTCCTGAAATTCCGTAGACTGAACTTTCATTGCCTCCACAAAAGATTGGTAAACATCATCCAAGTCGCTTCCTTCATTTACAATTTCATTACACGTATTGAAGGATTTCTCACTGAAAACGTCCTGTGATGGTAGAAAATATCGTCCGACGACAACCATATTTATTTTAAGAGACCGGTGAACATGCAAAATCTTACTGATTAATTGCATTACTTTTGGTTTAAGTTCTTCAAAAAACACGGAATAGTCCACATGCTCATTATCACTGCTGATGTGATAAGATGCTATTCTGTTTTTAAAACTGCTTTGCACCAACTGAACACCCGGACACACTGCTACACTTGCCTTACTTTTATGTTGTATTGTTCTTTGATGAGCTGCAACACAATTCTTTGGTATGCTAATATTGCATAGCTCACACGTTTGCATAGCAGATGTTGATGCGGCACCATCAACTTTTCTCCGCTTTTCCGCACCCATACAATCATTAAATCTTGCCACACATGACTCCTTTTGATGACGTGATAAATTATATGTGCGAGTAAACGCAGCACCACATTTTTCACACACATAAGACATTTTACTAAATATATTCTAATCAAGAGAGAGAATGAACTTGCACTGTTGAAGAAAAAATGTACACTGACAAATTTTGCTCCCCCCACCTATTTATAGAGCACACACGACGAAGGTTAGACCACACCTCAAGGTCATCAATATAACCAGTGACCTCGAATATGGTCAAGGTCATAAATAAACACCTGCAAACGTACATGGTCAAGGTCATATGACATCACACAAAAAAAAACACCTGCACCCATTCAAGGTCAAGGTCAAATAAACACCTGCCCACCTTCGCGGTCAAGGTCAATGGAAGGAGTGGGGGGAGAAGGTCATTTCCCATTTCTACACTACTTATATTCTTAACTTCACTTCTGTCAAGTGACAGAAAAAATTTGGTTTCTTTGTAATTGACCACACTATTGATTGGACAGTTTCATATCCTAATTAGGATGGATATAAAATCACATCCCTTCAGTTAACCGAAATAGCCCACTTATCCACTCACTTAAGTGTAAAGGAAACAGCAAATTTCCATGTTGGAGTAGAAACAAATTTTTTACTTTAGTATGTAAGTTTGTGTATAAATAATTACCCTACAGTCAGTAATTGAAAATATTGCTAATAATAGTTAGTACATTGCTCATTACTTATAAACTGCACCAATCTCCCAACTAAAAAGGTCAGCTTTCAAAGTGTCAGTTACATTTTTTTTTTCTTAAACTGATTCTAAACTAAAAACAAACTTTAAAATCTTCTTAGTTTTTATTTTGGAATTAAAAACGTGAATACTGAAAATTTTTATTTCTACCAAAAATCAACTGCCATCAATCTTTAGACCATACCCTTTAGTTAAATTTTCTAGACGGTAGCCCTCGGTGAGTTTTGAAAATCTATGAATGTAACATTGTTATTGCTAAGATCTATAATGTTGAGACGAGGTGTATTAGAAAACATCTTTAAATCAGTTATGGTCAGACCTGATTTAGTTAAATTAACTTTATTTAAAATTGGTAGTTTAGAAAATGCCTCGTTTTTAATTTTTAGTGGTGCATTGTTATCGTAAATTTCTATAAATTCCATATTCTCCAAATCATAGAAAGCTCGGCTTTCAATAAGTTCTATATTGTTACCTCCGAGTTCCACAAATTGTAATGGAATAGAACTAAATAATTTACTTGGTAACACAACTAATTGATTATTTTGTAGATATATTTTTCTTATTCCTAATAAAGGTTTAAAAATACTGTGTGGAAGAGTTTCTATTAAATTATTTTCTAAGTGCAATTCCCTTAAAACATCTAGCCCATTGAATGCACCTTCTTCAATAATTGATATATTACAATAATTTAACATTAAGGTGGACAAAGATAGGCAGTTTATGAAACTATCATGTCTTAGTACTAGATTGTTGAGCGATAAATCAAGATTAGAAACCTGTCCAATTTTATAAAAACTTCTTGAGTTTAATTGTCTAATAAGGTTACCAGAAAGTTTAATGATTGCTGCACTCATATTTTGAAATAAATATTCTACAGTTCTTATGTTGCAATACGATATATCTAAAATTTCCGTTATTTTACTTCCAGAAAAAACAGGATCATTTAGAAATTCTAGATTATTATGACTTAAAATTAAAGACTCGAAATCTCTATTTTCAAATACATTTCTTGGTATATCAGTTATGGATGAATTTGAATAATCAAACTTATTAACTTCGGGAAGATTCCAACTACTATCAAGAGTTACCTTATTATTGCTGAAAACTAAAGCATGAAATGTTAGTCCGCATTTTGTGATATTTCCCGGTGATAAGTCGGTAAGAGTATTAGTCAAATTTAGTGTCCTAATAAAGCTCGACTCACTTAAAGATTCATCTTTGCTTGGTTTACAATTTTTAATATTCCTTAACGGATTCGTTGCCATATTAATAATTAACCAGCTGAGGAAATGTAATGGTAGTAACAGTTCGATAGTGGTAATAAGGTTATTTTCTAAATTTAACAATGTTGTTACGGGGAAACCAGAAGAAGGAGAACTAAAAGTAATTTCTGTTATCCTATTGAATGATAAATCTAAAGTCTCTAAATTAGATTTAAACTGTCTAAAATTTACATTAGATATTTTGTTATGCTTCAAATTCAGCTGGCCTAAGGTACGTGGTAAATGTGAAACGAACGTAGAGTCCTCTATTTCGTTAAAACTTAAATCTAAATTACGTAACACATGAAAATTTACAAAGGCATCCTTAGTTACTGTTTTAACGTGACATGAACTAATCTTTATATTAATTTCATAGATAGAGCCCTGTCTTTTAGATTCATAAAAAGGATTATATAAATATATTCAATTATAGAAAGCTTTGAGTTAACAATATTCAATTCATGTATTGACACAACCAAATATCGACGGCCAAATTGCAGCTTTGTGATGTCATACTCTAAATGTTCAGAAGAAGTGTTTTCACATGCTATTTTAAATCTTCCTTCAATCGCAAATTCTGGAAAGTAATCTTCAATATTGCATATAGCCAATATAGTATTCCATGCCGATAAAAAGACGTAAAATGTCTTAAGCTCCATATTCTAAAAATTAAAAATATATCGGTCATGTTCTGATGATGAAATATAGACTTTGTTATGTGAAAAGGCGTTAGAAAGCGAATTTTCAAAATTAATTTGTTTCGCGATATCGTTCAGATAGTTGTATAAGGAACTGCAGGATTTTCCCTAATAAATTTTATTATTTTCCTTCGCACACTATAATTCTGAAATAAATGCAGCCAAGTTTATCAGATTTTTACGCTTAAATCGACAATTAATAAAACATTGTCCCGTCTCGGAAGATTTTACATTAAAAGACATTAAATAAGATGGGGTGAGGAGTCAAGACAAAAGGCAGATGACGTCATTAAGCTACGCTTAGAGTCAACAACTAGAACCAAAATCAATCATGAAAAGTACTATGACATAGATGTCTACGGCGATTTTGTTGTAACGATTGATGGCGTCACTCTCAAAACCAACATGACGTCATTAAAACCAGTAATAGAATATCACTTATAGTATTCACGGTGGTTTTTTACTCGTGCCTCATTGTTTAACGATTAATCGACAACGTTAGGTGAATAAAAGCATAACCGAACGTCTTCCGGGCACTATTCTATGGTGCAATACATCGTTGCCGATAAAACATGTTAAACAGACAAAAAGTTGTAAGGAAGAGTTGCAGATTGCTTTGACTATTTAATTAAATTATTATTTTAAGTTTGTCCATTGAATTCATCTTTTTCTGATTGTTAATTTGACTTTCGTAAAAATACTTATTTTCGGAGCTTTTATTATCTTTCACTTGGCCAGTGTTTTCGGTAAGTTTTTTTTTTATGATAAAACACCTGCACTGTAGGAAAAATCCTTTAAGGCGCTCTGGGAGCGGTGCGAGTGCGAAAAAAGCGATTAACGTTGGTCTTGAAACGTTGAAGATTGTATTCATTGGGAAACACGACCTCAGGAAGATCATTCCACAAAGATGACGTTCTCCAGATGAAAGAATTCTTGAACAATGAAGTTCGAGGAGTACTAAGCTGAACAACATATGGATGAGCGGCAGTGGTTCGCCGTGTATTTCTGTTTTGCCTTGCTCTAGGTGGAATCAAGTGCGCAATGTCAGTCGAACACCTGCCATGGAAATATCTGTAAAAGAGAGCCAAATCACCAACCTGTCTTCGATGCTCCAGGCTATCGAGGGTCTTGGTCAGCTCGGGGTCGCCGATCAGACGAACGGCTCTCCTTTGAATGGAATCCAGTAGCCGAAGGGTGTGCTTGGGTGCAGAGCTCCAGACATGAGAGCAATATTCTAATGATGGTCGAATCTGGGCTTTGTAGAGTGTCAAAAGTTGATGAGGTGTGTACAACCTTTTGGTGCGGAAAAGTACACTAAGTTTTTGTGCAGCTGTCTTGGCAATTGCGGCAACGTGATCATGCCAAGACATATTACCTCCCAGATTGACCCCAGCAAATTAATAGACGGTGCCAGGGGAATTGCGTATCCTGCCATGACTATATCCGGTTCTGCAATGTTAACATTTTTGGAGAAGACTGCTGCCTGGGTTTTCTTAGCATTAAATTCGACTTGGTTACTGTCACCCCAAGCCAAAATTTCTTCCAGGTCCTTGTTGAGGCGCAATACTTCATGCTGCCTGCGAAGATGTGCGTCGGCAGCGGATGTTTGGGGAGTCAAGGTAAAAGATGAGACAAGTGTGCTGTCATCAGCAAAGCTATAAATTGGATTTTGGGTTTTCACTAGAAGGTCGTTAATATACAGTAAAAAGAGGGTAGGCGACAATATGGACCCTTGAGGAACACCGGCATTGATGGTGAAGGTATCTGAAAGAAACCCGTCAATCGCCACTTGCAGAGAACGGTTCTTAAGGAAGCTGGTTAACCATAAACAAAATCCATTAGGCATACCGTAGGATCGCAATTTACTTAGAAGCCAATCGTGCCAAACACGATCAAAAGCCCTAGAGATGTCCAGTGCAACAGCCCGGGATTCTCCATGATGTTCGATGGTGTTGCTCCAAAGATGGGTGACATATGCCAGAAGGTCACCTGTTGATCTGGACTTACGAAAACCGTATTGATGGTCGCTGATAATGTTAAGCCCTTCCAGATACTTTAGGAGTTGTTGGTTAATAGCTTTCTCCATTACTTTTGAAATTACTGAAAGCAATGCGACGGGTCGGTAGTTGCTTGGCAGGGTATTTTTACCTTTCTTTGGAATGGACTGGACACGCGCCGACTTCCAGCAGGATGGAAATATTCCTTTTTTGTAGGATAAGTTGAAAAGTCTACAAAATACTGGTGTAAGTTCATCGGCGCATGTCTTGAGAACAATGATAGGAATTTCGTCTGGACCAGAAGCTTTATTGACGTCAAGTCCTTTAAGAATCCGTTTAACAAGACGCTGACGGAACACGATTTCAGACATTTGCGATTGAACTGAGAGAATGTTGGGTGGTGGTTTTCCCTGAAAGTCTACAGTGGAATGCGAGGAAAACAGTTCAGCAAGTAGGTTTGCTTTATCCCCGGCTGTGGTTGCTATTGTGCCGTCGGAACGTGTTAGAGGTGGAATAGTTGACTTTGTAAAGTTTTGGCTGACGGCCTTAGCGACTGACCAAAAGGACCTTGATCCGTTAGGACTGGCAAGAAGTTTGTTTTTGATTCTCTCGTTATGAGCTTCTTTGCTTTGGTCTATCATTTAAGTAGTTTATATAAGTATTTATTTATTGTTAAAAGTGCTAAATTTTAATGGTATGCCGCGGAAAAATTTAAAGCGGTGGCTAAATTTCTCTAAAAGAAGATACGCTAAAAATAAAATACTTATTTATGTATACCTCGTTAATAAAAATATTGTGCTTCTGAACGATCTATTAAAGGATGGATAACTTGATTTAGTACTACTTAGACTTACATTTTTGATTCAAAACTTTCAACAACTTTTTTTATACCTATTAAAATATTTATGATATTAGACTTTATTTTGACCATATTTCTTCGGTTTCGTACAAATAAAATATTAATTATTTTAAGTTATGAATCAGCTGTTTAATGTTCTCCCTCTGCCGTCGCTTACGTCATTTTACTTTACATGATTGATTTTGACTCTACCGACAAATAACTTGTTGGCTCCGATCGAGTTCAATACCACCTAAACACTTAAGGTAAAACGACTCTGAGAATGGTGACATTTTGCAAAGCAACAAAATCCCTCTAAACGCTATTTCAAATGTGATTTTTTCGGAATTCACAACAATAATATTGTAAAAACCTGTTTCATCTTCAGCTGCAAATACAGTTATTTTCAGCGAATTGAGAATCCGGTTTCAGGATCAGCCAGTTCGGCGTTTTTAACGCCTGAAAAATCGATTAGCGGAATTTTGTTGGTTGGCAAAATGTCACCAAGGAAAAAACGGAAAAAATATTGGTTTTCGCGATGTCGTTATTATTTTTACCAAAAGTATCAGGTTATTAAAATAAGAGCGTAGTTTTCAGTGTAAAAATAAAAAAAATTTCTAATTAAGGTAATACAGAAGGTACAATATGAATTACCTAACTATTTTAATTTTATCAAATTCGTATATGTCTAAGGACCATTTATCATTTTTCTTTTTTAAGATATAAACCAATTAAGTGCATTTTATAGAAAGCACACAGCGTAAACTGACATTAACGGTCTAATGCCTTTAGTTTTGTTCAAAACAGCTGTTGTTTTAAAAAAAATAGTATAATTTTCGTCTTGGGGCATAAAACATATATTTACTGAGCGCCACTGGTATAGGTTCAGTTAAAACTACAAGTGACAGTTACTTGTTTAAACTTAACCTATACAAGTGGCCTTTAGGTTGTAAAAAAGTCCCCGAGACATTTATTTAGGTTGTAAAATGGTATTAGGCAATCCAACGATGTGTCAAAATGCTGGCTGGATGGCAAATACTGCTTTGTAATTGGTACACATGACCATAAAAATAATATTGCTGGTGGCATTACTGACTCAATGCTTTTTGCCATCCAACCGCCATTTTCAATCATGTGGTTTGGATTCCCTAATTATATTAGGTGAACATATATTACTAATAAAGGGGCACTTACTTGAAATTTACAATTTTTTGCACCACTTTCTTTCCCACCCAGTCCTGTATATCATTAAAGCACGTTGTTTATGTCATAGGCGTATCACACTATTAATTTGCAATAATAATTAATCTTATCTCAAAAACCTGAAAAATGTGCCTAGACCAATTTGTAACCTTCAGTTAAAATGTTAGTTTAAGTACCACGTTCCTGTTTATTGCAGCAAACTAAAAAAATTCCAAAATGAATTGCATTATATCTATTTTAGAAATATTCTATTGTATGGAAATCTTAATTGAATCAAACGATTGTGGAAATTCATAATTAATCTTATGGGTTACAGGAAAAAGTTTTTTAACTATAAAATCTACATTTGGTAGCTAATCCAATAGTGGTATTCTACAATTTAACAGTGAAATTTTCTCTTGGTAGTAAATAGTGTCGTAGAAATACCAAAATCTATCTATCTAGAGGATTTTTTTACGATTGTATTTCATTTTTGACACGGCCAGAATTTTACGATGGGAGCCATTTTTATAGTATTGTCCTTTGGCTACCATTTTCAAAAATACCATCTATATTCGTCGTTTTGCTGAAGTCCGGAAATATGCTAAAATATACTCAAGGTTCAAAATTAATATCAGTGACTTATCGCTTTCACATCGAGATCAGCGGGTTATTCGATGTCGAAGGAAAAATATTCCTTGGAAAATAAATATTCGGTTTTATTAGAATTCATCAAAAATACACTCAAATTGTTTCCTTTAACTTAGTACAACCCGCTGCACTCATCTGAAACCGATAAATCACTAACAGTAATTTTGAAATTAGTTTATAATTGATAAAAGATCTCTCAGACCGGCGCAAAAGTTCTGCTGCCGCGACCTATGCGGTACCGCGACGAATCGATATACACAGCGTTAAAGTTTCTCGTCGATCTGAGGGATCCTTAAAGCTTTAAGGCCTTTTTACATTGGGTGCAATTGCAAGAAAAATGGCCTCGAAGCATGCGCTTCGACGACGTTTTAATCAGCTGATGCACGTTTTCCCATTTAAAACCTGCATCAGCTGTTTAAAAGGTCGACAAAGCGCATGCTTTCAGGCAATTTTTCTTGCAATTGCACCCAATGTAAAAAATGCCTTTATAGTAGAGAAACTGTATAAAATTTATCAACTGTACTCTGCGTCCATTAATTATGGAATAATTAAAAAAGTAAGTAGGGGAGAGACGGGTAACTGCCAACACCAAGTAAAAGTATTACTAACTCTGAAATTAGTAGACTTATGGTCATGTGATATGGTGTATTCTATAAAAAAAAGTTTTGGAAAATAAATACATTTTTTAATCCAGATAATATAGGAAAAACACAAAACCTGTTTTTAAAAAACATTATAAAATCTGCATTACCCTACGGCTGCGGGTAATCGGGTACAGGTGATAGGTAATACCGAACAAAATAAAAAGTTACAACAAAATTGGTAGTATAACATTAATATTATACACAAAAATCAGAAATATAATTTTCAGGTGTTTCGGCTCCACTGCACAGCTTATGAACCTAACCTCCACAGCCAACACATCGATACCACATTTCTTTTTTCCCATATTCTTGATATACTAAACATGTGACTCGTGATTCCCCGTCGCTCCTCTACTTGTATTTCAAAAGCTTATAAGTATTTTTATCAATCCACAGGTTGTATTTTCAGTTTATTGATAGGCTCTGTCTCTTCGACCACCAAGTACAATGTGTATGTGACTTCACTTTATCTCTTCTTCAAACAGGGTAATGGCTAAAATATCAAGCTGCATAAAATTTTCTGATTTTAAAATTGATGTTTCTAAAATACAAAGCTATGAAAATTGAATATTATTTTTGTGTTGGTTACAGCTTTATGTTAGGTACACTGTTCCTACTACAGCGCAATGCCGTTTATACCGATAAAAAAATGCATTTCAAAAATTGTGATACTGCCAATTAGGCTACCTGCCATGAAACCCACCCTCCTTCTCGTTTTCGAGGATAGAAAATACGAAAAAGTGTTAATTGTAGCTTTGTGTACCTACTGACGAATAACACTACGCTGTAATGGGTATCACACGAGATATTACGAAAACGTGAAACGATTTTAACTAAAGCGTTAAATCAATACAAAATACATTTTAGACTCAAATAACGCTTAATTGAATGTGTTTGTCTGTTACCTTGGCAACGCATTCCAATATAATTAATTATGGAAGTATTTATAGCAGAGTATTTTTATTGCCTTATGAATGAGTGTTTTTACTGATAAAAATCAATTCTGAGAACATCATATTATAGAAAAGGAAAAATTGCAACGAAAAAGTAAAATTATTATTTATTTATCTCTGCGCAAAAGAAACAGTATGGTTGTATCAAAGAGAAACTCATTTTAAATCAGTGGTAGACTGTATTTGCTATTCCTGAATAACTGTTCTATTTGTTTTAATACTATTGTTTCCTAATAACGATTATAATTTATTTAACTATAAGTTCTCATTGGTTTATATGAAAATACCATTGGTTTTCAATAAAAGGTTATATTTGGCATAAAAGTATTTATATTTAAATACGATTGGCTTTCAATAACAAGTTATGATTGTGACAAAACAAGCTACAATGCGTGTGGCAAAACAAGCTACAATGCGTTCAATGTATTACATTGTAGGATGACTTTTATAGTTTTAGTTCTTGAAATCCCCAACAATGCCTTAATTCTTGGTTCATGGGAGTAATTTTTCCCATGGGGATATGCAATTTTTCTCATGAAAATGACGATCTCGTATTCTTGAACACATTTCGTAGGGAAAGTTTCCAATATGACCACTAGAACTCCAGTTTAACTCCGTGGGGACATTGCGACCGAAATATTTCCCCAAGGGAATAAATTTCACCGCTTGAAGAATTGAGGCCAACAAGTAAATCTTCCAAAACACAATGCACTAATATAGAACTTGTTTATTGTTACAAAATAAACAAAGCAACAACGCATAGAAAAATACTATAGAAAGCAAGGTGACGACGCGACGGCAGCCAAAAAAAAATATGTCCTTTATCCCCACTACGCAGGTGAAGAAGTGTTGCCTACCTTTTCTATGATTGAATTAAACATAAGTACCATTGAAATAAAAGAAATTCAATTTATTTTAATATTTCCTAGTTACTGATTGGATAATATATAATAATTTGCTTAAAACAATATATAATTTATTTAAACTACGGTATCTACTATTATATAAATTATTTATGTTCTTGATACAATTGCTTTTTGGTTTTACAGCAATCTTATTGGTTTTTAATATATTATACCGTAATTTGAAAAACACAAGTCTTAATTGATTAAATATTTTCTTAAACAGGAAAACATTAAATGTATAATTAATTAAAATATTTTAATTTTATTGATTTAAATATATTTTATTGCTTTAAGCTTATATTTTATTAAAACCATTTAAAGGCAGTCAATAAAAATACTGGTATTGGTACTTAATTTTTTTCTGTGTAGTAATAAATCTTTCCGAATATCTCCGAACATAATGTATAGGAAAAAAACGTATCTGTTGTTTTATTTGTTGTTGTTGGTTGCCAAGAATTGTAAGAATTAGTAATAAACGACCAAATTGAACCCAATAAGGAAGATACGAATTTAACCTAAAATTAAAAAAAAAATGTTTTAAGTTCCTAAATAAAACTCACGTAGATGTTTCTGTTTGTTACGTAATAATTATATAGTTTTTTTTAGCAAATCAGTTTTGTACCCTTGAAAATCGCAATGTAGGAAAATGCGTTCCAATTGCATATTGTCCCCAAGCTAGGAATTTAACGAACACTGACAGCGAACAGATAACAAGAACCTGTGAGGCTGGAAGCATTTGCTGTAGAGTTTCGGCCAAAATAGTTACACCAACAAATTCAGCCCCTTCGGCTCCAGCTACATCAGGTTAGTACAATTGGAGGGGAAGGGTAAGATTTTTTAAAAGATTCTAGAGATTTTTTAATGATAATCAATACTTATTATTCCAATTCTTATTAATTGATGGTAGGTACTCTTTAATATTCTCAGTTTCTTAAAAAAATAGTAATTCTTTATCACTTAGTTTCGTTGTCATGTATTAATGATTTACAATTTAAAAAATTGATTTTAATATGCAAAATGTTACGTAAAAACTTGGATTTAAAAAGTTTAAAATTAAAGACACTTTTTGGAAGCATCAGAATGGAAAAGCTTAGAAGATTATTTTCGATCGAAAAGCCAAATAAAGTTTTTTCGCAGAAGTTATGGGTTTTAAGAAATTTGATGATAAAAAAATGTATATAATTTATTATTTTTACGTAAATGAAAAATAATAATATAAATAAATTTAACGTGAAACCATCCAACGTCAACGCTTTACTCTATTCTTTTTCGAAATTCGTAATACGCATTACAAATAAGAATTATGTGGTGTCCTTTTTAACTCTATTATTAATATCAAATATCTTGGAAACCATAACTTCTGGGAAAAAACTTTATTTGTCGATTTATTTTTTCAGCTCTTTCATGTTGACACTTTAAAAAAAGTTTGATTGAAATATTTTTTATTTTGCAAATCCAAATATTTATTGGTTTTCGCACCCTGTACAATAAAATCAAATATAAACAAAGAAAACTTAGCGGCAGGGACGCCAAAGGTAATGGGTTCCCTGGGGCACAGGTAGATAATGACAGGCTGTTTCGTCCGTGTTGGGACTCATCAGAAAACCATAACCTGTGAGCAATTCTCAATACAGCGAAAATATGTTTTCAAGATATTTTTAAGAATAAATATTTGATGAAAACCTAGTATCGCCATCTGTTGGAATCAACTCAATGCAAAAGATGACAATCAGCGTGAAAACGTAAAAATATAAATAACCCATTACTTTTGGCATCCTTTAATGAAAAAGATAGACGCACTACTCTGTCCGCTTACCGCTAAGTTTTCTTTCTATGTATTTTAACGGACACAAAATTCTACTATTTTATTTAACAAAATCAAAGTTTTTTTAACATGTATCGTGTTTATATATAAAGCAAATAAAATAATTAAGAATGACTTTTTTCGAAAAACTGAATATAACAAATTTTATAAGTATAATTAAGTCCATCCGTATAGACACATTGAATATTTGTGTTGTGCAAATTGTATATTATATATTATTATCTTATATGGAATTAAGAATCGTAACAATTTTATTTTGTGATCAATATTTCTTGCCTTTCTCGTTCTATTCAAAAATCGGCAAATTTGATTAAAGTTATTAAGATTAGAAAAAGAAATGTGATAAATAAATTTGACCATATGGAACAGTATATGATATATTTCTTCTGTCGCAGTTGGATCTCAACAGCCCACAGTAGGTGCTGGTGCAGCACCTCCTGCTGGCGGACCAAGTCAAACGAATGCTGCACCTCCTTCAGGTAAAAAATTGCATTTAAGTCACGAGAATAAATCATGAAATAACTTTAAACGCACCTAAAATTAAAAATATGTGTAAACCAAATTCTGACTATTTTAATGTTACAATATTACCAGTCAAGAAAGGAATAAATTGTCCACAAATATTATAGTTAACTACAATTTTCCAACTACAACGATAAATATGTTTTTGTCGTTTTAAATAATTTTGATTTTACTCTTACTTTATTTAATTATGTTATAATTATAATGAAGATTGGTTTTATTGAAAAATTCATATATTGCCGATATATCTGAAATGTATCTAAAAATTTAACTACAACAGTAATAATTGATGACCACGGTATGGCAGATTAGTGGTAGAGCTGTCACATTCGGCCGCAGGGGAAATGGGTTCGATCCCCAGGACGGGTGTACGCTTAATAAAAAAAAAAGTATTCCCAAAATTTAAGAGGTAAGAATGCAGTATGACACTGGACTAGCGTGGTTCGGATCCCACGTGAAAAACTGTAGGTCCCGTCTGGCTGACATTACCCCGACGTTAAGCAAAAGGGATACAATAAGCCATTTGGCTGCAGTATACTGACAACAGGTCAACCCTCCTAGAACCAACAAACCAATAATTGATGAAGATGAAAATTTTGTTGGTGATCAAATAGCTCATATTTCTTGAATGTCATGGTCTCCAATAGAGAAAAGTTCGGGGGGTGGGGGGAAAACTAGCTAAAAGTGACTAGTTAAGTATTGTCAAGAGAGTAGGTATTATAGATTATAAGTAATAATCACAAACCTAAATTTTAGAAATTAAAAGTAGTTTCTTCCCATTTTGGTTACAAATTCTGTTATAATTTCCTTTTAAGTAAATTTAAAAAAAATTATTCGGCTTGTAGATTCACAATTAATTAATTTTACCTCACATTCAGACATACATTGAAGAACATTAACATTAAATATCAAAAATTTTACAGGTTCTGGAGCCCCACCAGCAGCTGGAGTTACTCCTGCCGGAGGAAGCACACCAACAGCGGCAGGTACTTCACCAGCTGGAGGTGCTCCACCAGCAGGAGGAAGTCCACCAGCAGGAGGAAGTCCACCAGCAGGAGGAAGTCCACCAGCAGGAGGAAGTCCACCAGCAGGAGGAAGTCTACCAGCAGGAGGAAGTCCACCAGCAGGAGGAAGTCCACCAACAGGAGGAAGTCCACCAGCAGGAGGAAGTCCACCAGCAGGAGGAAGTCCACCAGCAGGAGGAAGTCCACCAGCAGGAGGAAGTCCACCAGCAGGTGCACTCCCAGGTGGAAGTCCACCTAGTGGAGTGCCACCCGGAGGTACTCCACCTAACGGTTCTGCTCCTCCTTCTGGCGGTGCGCCCCCAATAAAGGCTAGTATTGTAGCTGGACCAGATCTTCCCCCAAAATCAGCTGCGAGTCCCTCTGGTTCGGGTGTTTCAGCAGAAGTCATAGATAATGTAATTGACACGTTTGAAAGAAGTAGGTATATTTTAAATATTAAAATCACATGATTTTTTTTTTAATGAAAGGAAAATGAGACACTTTATGTCTTCCTCCACTTAAACTAACAAAAACTTTTTTAACGGCAGTAGAGTTTTGGACTTGCATTGTCTTTATTTGTTTAGAATCACTACGTTTCAACTGGTAAGTATCTCCAGTCGTCTTCAGGTGAAAACTTTTTAGAAACTAGGTTAAAAAGAATACAAAAATGTATAAATCTTCACTTATTTTTTTATTGTACTATGACAATTGTTTCGACACACAGTGTCTTCGTCAGATAGTAGAAATCTAAAAACTTTTTAGTTAGGATAGTTCCCTACATGTTTCGAATGTAAAAACATTCATCATCAGTAGAAACAGATTGTGGTTTTAAGTACAATACAATGACAGTGATACACAAAATAAAAAACTGATTTTTTTACCAAACAAATATTTATTACTAATTTTAAGAAAGGGACAAGGGAGATAGCAAAAAAATATTTTATTTAAGATCCACACTATAATGAGCTTGTTACGTAACCTCTTTTAGCCTGTTTGAGTTACGTAATAAGTTGTATTATCGTACTTTATGTAATGAACTCATTATATCACTATTGATGTAATAAACTCATTACGTAACTTATTTTTATTAAAAAAACAGCATATTTTTTACAATTTATTTATTTGAAAAAATGCCTATTTATTATAAGTATTAACAGCGCCTGATCTGTATTTGGAACGTTTTGGCAAACCAAAAGTCTGGATCTTAGTTAGATAAAAGTTTGTATATCACACGTATGGTAATAAGGTTCATTACAACACTCCTATGGTTACCACGACTCGGTCTACGACCTTGTTCCCACTCGTTACTGTAATGAAGCTCATACAGTACCAGTAATATTAAAAACTATTTTCCGCCTGCCGCTAAAAACTTTCTTTCTATAAAAAACTATTCCACAACGGACTTATATCTGTCAATCAATAAAGAACTTTCGAAATAAATGTATAGATTACTGCAAAAATAGTATTGGGGTGAAAATGAAAGAGTTAGAGAGGAAGTTGATCATTATCGTATAACGGACCTTCGACAAAATGGTTCATGTGAGAAGGTAAGAGTATTATACTTCAAATTACTTTTCCATTTATAATACACTTATGCTGGGTTGCACAAAGATGTTTAACCAGAATTAACTAACCACCATGTTTGACTGTGACATAAATAACATTGACAGGCATTAGTAAATTAAAAATTAAGGTAACCCGGCCAGTATGAACGTAAGAAAATGTATTCGCCCAATGTCATGTATGTTACAGTTAAACTTGCTGGTTAGTTAATTATTATTAAAATTCTTTGTGCAACCTGACATTACCTTCTCACATGAACGATTTCATAGAAGCAACGTTAAGATGATAATCAGCTTCATTTCTAACTCTTTCATTTTTGTTTAAACCACCATTTGTTCTTCCTGATGATGAATGTTTTAGAGTAGGTATATAAAATAGTAGAGTTTAGTGTCCCTATAAGTAAATAAAAAGAAAGTTTTAGCGGTAGGCCGACAAAGTAGTTAAATATAGATCGCGCTGGAGTAGCACATTGGGTGTCGCGCCAATCCGTAAACAATGCCGTGTTTTTAAATAGAAAGTAGTAGAGTTTAGTGTCCGTATAAGTAAATAAAAAGAAAGTTTTTAGCGGCAGGCGGACAAAGTAGTGCATCTATCTTTCGCGTGAAAGTACACAGGAACGCCAAAGGTAATGGGTTCCCTGGGGCACAGGTAGACAACGACAGGCTGTTTCGTCCTTGTTTTTAGGACTTATTAGAAATCCAAAACTCGTAAGCAACTCCCAGTATTGGTGCGGCAACCAGTGGGCTGAATCTACAAACTAGTAGAAAAAGTATAGAGATGAGCAAAAACGTTTCCTATACTGGTGTTTGTTGACCAACGTAGATACTTGGTTTATTTAGTTTTATGTTTTCACGTCTGATGGCTATCTTTTGCATTGAGTTGATTCCTACAGATGGCGATACTATATATTTTTATCACATTTGTATCCTTAAAAATATCCTGAAAGCATATTTTCGCTGTGTGGGAGTTGCTTACGGGTTTTGGCTTACTGATGAGTCCTAGCACGGACGAAAAAGCCTGTTATTGTCTACCTGTGCCCTAGGGAACCCATTACCTTTGGCGTCCCTGTGTACTTTAATGCAAAAGATAGATGGACTACTTTGTCCGCCTGCCTCTAAAAACGTTCTTTCTGTTTTAGAGTATGTTTAGAACCATAAATATCTATATCTAAAAAATACACTGCCCATTAATTATGGAATATCTAGTTAAAAAAGTACTTAAATTTCAAAAGCCCATATTTTCATTAAAAAACAATAAATCCGTTCCATTTTCATTTTATTGGGTAGGCTGTCTATTGAACCATGCATGTGTGACTTTACTTTATGTCTTTTTTATACAGGGTGATGGATAAAATATCAAGTTGTGTAAAATTTGCTGATTTTAAAATAGATTAATTCTTCTCCATTTAAAATTGATGTTTCTAAAATATGAAGCAATTAAAATTTAATTTTATGATTGTGTTGGTTACAGCTTTATATTAGGTAGTACTATATCCACTATAGCACAGTGGCGTTCGTGTAAAAAAAATTAATTCTAAAAATCTTTATATTGCTGCTATGAATAATTATATTTGTAACTAAGTGATATAATTTATTAGGATATCTTCTATTTTTTAGAATGCGATCTTTACCATTCTATGGTACAATCACCAAACACATTACCATCAAGTTCTGGAAGCCCTCCCGTAGTTGCGATATATGGAGGTACAAATACGGCTGAAAAGGAATTCCCTCATATGGTAACTTAATATAATTCCTAAAGTTATATTTTTGATATCTTAAGAGCATTTGTGGCGGTTCCTTCACCATTTCATTGATGTGTTAATTATTTCATTTAGTATGCGTTCTTTACCCTTCTTAATGGTAAACAGCATCATGTCATCAGATATGTTTCAGGATATTTGGGTGTTACTTATCTAACTGCAACTACCGGGTCGGTCCCATTATCTAGACAAGTTCCAGGCAATAAAGTAGGCACTACTGTAAACGTGCGGTAAAGGGTAGGACTACGGCAGATATGCCGTTCAATGCTAGCTGTCGACTCAGTGCATTTAAAGAATATGAAATAAAATAAAATAAATTTATTGCAGGAACAAATAAACTTGTACAAAAGGTGGTTAGACCGCAAAGCGTGTTTTAGTAACCACTATATTAAAATCTCCCTTGTATATCCAGGCCCGACCAGCCGAATCTCCATGCAATGCTTCTTGTGTTGACGGTATGCAACCAAAAAACTTTGCTAGTGTTCAATCTTGCATTAAAACCAGTGTCGTATTTAAGGGGGGGACTGCCGGGCTGCATCTCCCCCCCCCCCCCCCCCCCCTCCGAGCCTTGGAATTCGGGTCTAAAAGTCTAATTGCATCCTAATTTTTCGTCTCACGCTCTCTTAATTTAAACTTTTAAATAATGTATTGTTGGCTACTACAACGGTCTTGTAGGAAACGCTTAGTTTTTAAATTTTTCCTTCTAAAAGTCCTGTTTTATATAGAGATTAAGGTTTCGGACGCATAACGTTTTAGTTATTGATTTATGATGCAATTAAAAAAAAAAAAACGAGTAAAAAGAATAATATTTTATAGTAATTTTTGTATTATATACTTTTCTGTTCCGTTTTCCCTTTTTTAGAGCTATTTTAAATCAACAAAAATATAACCCAATGCAATAAAATATTTTTACAACAAAAACAAAAAACAATTAGGTATTTATTTTTAAAAAGAAAAATTAAAGTAAAAATTTTAATTCAAACATTTTTTATGGAAGAAGTGTGATAATTTATAATAAACAAAATAGTGCGGGAAGAAACGAGAATGCTTTATAATGAATATACAAAACGGCACTTAAGAAGAAGTATTTCAAAACCTAAGCATTTGCAGCAAAAACTGCTTTTAGATCTACACTCCTAAAATACATGATTTCTAAAGAGATCATCAATTTATAGACGTGGTGAGCGATATTTACTTTGTTTTTAATCATGAAAAGCCGAGCCCGAAAAACGCTGGTTAGAGTCATACATACGTCTTATGTTACAATTTTCGATTGACACCAATATTCATATTTTTCAGAAATATAAAAAAAAATTTTAATAAAGAGCCAGCTAGGAATATCAAAAAAAAAAGTAAAAAAAAAATTTACAAAAACTAAAAAGGTAATATTTTAATTTTCGAAATTTGATAGTAGTTAGGTGAATTTTAAACGAACTTTGGGCGTGGTCCCGAAAATTTTTCGCCTTCGGCGCTTTTCCGCCTTTTTCACTAGGTACAATATTATGAAATACATGTAGTCTCGAATGCCCCTTTTACCAGAAAAAAATGTCCTACTTACGCCCACTGAGCCCCTCCCGAGCATAATTTCTGGCTACACCACTGATTAAAACAGATAATAATATATCATTAATAAACCATTAAAAGGATAAATTAAAGGTCGGCGGTACTGCTTTGACAAAATGTGACGTATGTGGGGAAATAAAGAATTTACTCAGGCGATGTGGGAAATTAGAAAGTTAGTTTTAGTGATCGGTAGTTGGCGGTTCGCGTTATGTCTTTTTAGAGTTTTTTGAAGATATAAATGGATTATTTTTCAAAATGTATTATATTATTAAAATGTCAGTTAGCTTGTGTGGTATGAATTGTATGCTTGTAAAAAGGGATGTACATATTTACAATTTATAGTAAAAATAGAGGATTGTTTTGGAGAAGGTTCTTAGGTATTTGGACACACTAATAAAAAACACAAGTGTTTTTAACTGCATGCTTTTAGCTGATGAGAAAAATTAATTTCAATGTTAAATGTTTTAAGGCCTAAAGAAGCAGACAAATTCTGCGAAACGTGGCTATAAGGAAAGAAGAAAAACAGTGATTTTTATTATTTTTTGTTTTGACAAAATTGCACTAATTTAATAAAAACATATTTTAAAAAAGCGCAGCAGACAAAAATTTTCCAGAGTCTTAAAACCGAGGTCAAAACAGTCAATTTATTTTGTGTTTCTCTTCCCCGCCACCCCGGATTCGCGTGTAATATCAAAAAGACTTTAAAAATACCATATGATATAGGTACTTACTTTTATACCAAAAAAAATTATATTATTTTTAAAATTAAAAAACGTATATCAATTTTCCGTGGGATTTGGTTAATATTTAGTAGCTCATATTATGATTACAAAGAAAAGTTTGCATTTATTAAACCCAAATTAAAGGAAATAGCACACTAAATGAAAAAAATGGTGGAAGAACCATCGTCAATTTCTTTTTTAACGTTTTTAGGCCGCTTTAGGTTACGGCGAATCTAATAGTAAACAATGGTTATGTGCTGGTAGTCTCATTGCTGAAAATTATGTAGTGACCGCAGCTCATTGCTTATCTGCTTCACCGCTGTAAGTATGAATCATACGAGAATACATTTACAAGAACCTACTGAGTTTTGCAGTAATTGCAACTATAACAAAAAAATATTATCAGGATTGTTTCAGAGAATATTTACAGGTTTTTGAGGTACCTACCGGTAAAAAAGGAAATCATATTCCACCTTAATGACCGCTACCCTCCTTCCCATAAACTGCTTTCGCCTTTCTCTACACAAATTTAAAAAACACGTTGCTTCAAATGACCATTAGCGAAAAGTATTGTAAGACCATTAATAAAAGAACGTCATATTATGAGATATGTTTATTGTTTTCTTTAGAACAAAGACAGTGGCGTGAGGTCCGTGAAAGCGATGGAAGAACTCTGCTTTCCTTGTTTTTATAAAATGAAACAACATTTTATATTTTTTTATTTTTATCAGTCATCATTCATATTACCCGTTTATTTCTAATTGCTTCTGTTTCAAACAAATCCGCTATTGCCGCGTTGACACGGTTCAAGTGAATTGAATGCTTGAAAAAGTTTACACATTTCATTTCATTCACATGGATATTTTTGAAAGGCTCAAACAAATTTCAGCGACTTTTCCTCAGTCCACCTAGTGCCGGCCATCTTGAATTTGTCGACTTGAACGAAAAAGTTTAAGCTTGTTCAACTGGCGATTCTTTCAAGTGAAATGAATGAAGTCAGATGAATTGGAGGTTTATACGTTCAAAAAGCGTTCAATTCAGTTTAATTCCAGTGAGTTGTTTAAGTCGCCGTATATTATGAGATCTTTGGAATCGATCGTTTGTGTCGATATTATTCGCTCTCGCCTCCCTCACCTTGGCTCTCACTCAGGCCACAGCTTAAAGGATAAAGTCAGGCCTTGTCTTTGCTCGGCTCGCTTATTGTATCATTGATGGCGCGACGCGACTGTGAATTTACTAAATTCACCGTTGTTTTTATCGATTTTGGAAACAGCTTACCTGATATGTCTAATATATATGTTTGTTTCTCAATGTTTACTTTTAAAAAAAATTAATGATATTTCCACAGGTAGGCCTATGCCAAAAATTAATTTAGAGTCAAAAGGTAGTCGGTTAAGAACTTTGCACGACATTTTAAATTAGATTTTTGCGAAAAATATAAATGGTTACTAGGGCCAAATTACTGTCAGTGACTCATCGCTTCCATATCGAGAGCAGCGAGTTGTACGAAGTCAGAGGAAAAAATCCATGAAAATAAATATTCTGCTCTATAAAATTTCAAAAATACTACACTCTATATGAAAGCGATAATACACTGACAGTAATTTTGAGTTTAAGAAGTTCCCGAAACTCTAGTAGTTTCTCCGACATAAAAAATCAAAAGGTACTCTAACAGTAAAGGACCGCGTCGTTTTTCCGGCCTAGTGTCTTCTCAAAACAGATCCTAATGCTTCCTCACATGAATATCTCACCGCACGCCACTGGACAAATAAAACATATCAATGTATAATTATCATCGAAGGAATGTGATGACATAAAAACCTTGTTTACCCCTATTCTAATACCACATATAAAAATAGATCTGTTATTTTAGGGGTGACGTTCGTTATGTGAAGTTGGGCAATACACGAATGGATCAGGATTCGCCGAACACCCAAGAACTCAATGTTATAGCAAGAACACCACATCCGCAATACGACTCTCGTTTCCAATATAATGATATTGCTTTACTTCAGCTGGATCGCTCAGTGAAAATAACTGAATATGTCTTGCCGGTTTGTCTGTTTTCTTCCACGAATTATGAGGACAAAAATTTAATTGCAACAGGTAAAATGTAATCACATTTACAACCACATTTTTGCAAGTAAGGATTCTGGTCAATGATCTTTTACCCTTAGATCGCATAAGTTTTTTATAAATGCTATAGAAATGTGTTGAGAACATCCTTAATTGAACAGATGGGTGGGGCCAAGAGTAGCGTTTACAGTACATTTTCCTTTAAATTTGACCATACTCTAGTAATAACTTTGATAGAACTCGCGAGATCGTGCTACAGTCACGTGACATGAATGACATGCTGGTTTCTTTTTGTTGGTATAATTGGACGTAAATACCAAGTATCGAACTTAAAAGCTACACATTTTTATTTAAAGTACCTAAGTTTTTAAACGAATAATATTCTTTAAGCCAGTAATAATGTCGTAACTGTTATCATGCCAAACAAGATTATAATTAAGGTTAAAAGAATTACTGAAAAGAAAAAGTTTAAAACAAAAAATAATATAAAATAAAAAAGGAAACTGTCTAAAGCGGGACTAAAGATCGACCACCAAAGTGAAAAAAAAGTATACCACTGAGCTAGAGCCGCTCAACAAAAAACACCGGGGAACAGAAAAATATTTTCGAGACCAAAATAGCAAAATCTTACTTACCAATTTCATTGTACTAAATAATAATCTGTTATGCAAAAGTCTCAGTTGGCTCCGATTATATAGAACCATGCTAATTATGATAATTATTACCTACCTGCCCTTAATATATGGGAAAATTCTACTCTTAAGTGAGAAATACCTGTATTCATTATATACCAAGATACGGCAGTGCTAAGAGGCGAGCTGGCATTCGACCGTGGCGGTCCGAGTTCGATCCTCGGAGTGGCCAATAAAAAAAGGTATGTCCGAAATTTAGCAGGTTTAAGAATGCAGTGAAGAGTGTAAAATGTTTTATCTTCCAACCCACCTCATTCAAGTCGGTAATCAGGTCGGATGGGATCGGACATCTCGTGGAGTGCGGAAGGAGGTACATACTTCCCAATCGGTAGGTCATTCAATGGCAATAAACCGAATGTTGATAGCCCTTGGGGGGTGTCGGATGACAGAGGATCGTGGTTCGGAACCCATGTTTAGCTAATCCTAGCCTAATCCACCTCAGGAATATACCCTTGATTCTGATAATGACGACGAACGGTATACTTTACCGGTAAATTTTGCCGGCCCATCAACCTCCTAATACTCCAATTATGTCTGTGAACTTCTCAGTAAAAAGCCACAAAATAGGTCAAAGTAAATTAAGTGACCTGATAAAGGATTTGGAATTGCCCAAGAAAAAAGTAGAACTATTGGTCTCTCGATTGCAACAATGGAATTTACTTCAAGATGAAGTATACGTTTCTGCGTACCGAAGCCGTCAGAAAAACCTAACATCAATTTTTAACATGGAAAACAATTTGGTAGCTTGTAGAGACATGGGGGCATTAATGGCAGCTTTAAATCAGGACTAGAACCAAAAGATTGAAGACTTTTTCATTGTTTCCTAAAAAATAAGTCTTAAAGCTGTGTTACTCCATAATGGAAACAAGTTGTCTTCAGTCCCAATTGGTCCTGCGGTCCACATGAAAGGAAGGTATAGCAATTTGAAATTGTTACTGAAGACCATACAATATACTGCTGGACTATTACGAGAAATGCACCAGAAGCTGCTTTCAACAGTCAGGCTAAGAAGCGCAAAATGAGTGTCCAAAGTTTAGACTCAATAATAAAATGTGCTATTTAATTGCTTTTGTGGAACCAAAAATATATTAGTATCTGTATTTTATTACTAAAATTTTGCAACAAATATTTCAGTTTTTTGCGAGCGAACTAAAATCTTTATTATTTTTTGGTTACTTGAGTGTAGTTGAATACAAAAAAATAGGTTTTGTTCAGGAAACAAAAAGAAAGTTGAAATTTGTTCCACAGTGGAATTGATTCGAATTCCGCTAGCCTAATGAGTTCATAGGGACGAAACAACAGGACTACTAACTGCAACGTAGGGATTATCATCGGTATGCACCTGCACCCAACAATTTAATCTCGGTCGAGCCCATCGAGCGTGACTGACTAGGTATAAGTCAACTACTTGACGTGTGACATAAAAAGAAGCTACCAAAGTTCCCGATCTGGGCGGATCTTCGTGTTTAGGGATTCTTTACTACTGCGGTGCCATACTGTTGAATTTTTACAAAATTTTAAGGTATTTTGAATTATGTTAATACTTTTAATGACGTTTTGTCAAACAAAGTGGTGGGGCGAATTGTCATCACTCTTTAAAAGTATTTTTCTAAATCTTAATCAATCATGCAAGTATTGTAAGTGCATGGGGTATCAAATGAAAGAGCTCTTTAGAAACCTTGTGTAGGGTTAGGGTGTGTTGTATTGACAATTCCTTCATGTTCATTCCCTGTTTTAGGGATATTTAATTAAAAATTAGCACAAATAATACCTACTTTTACCAGCATATATCTTTATTTAAAATATGGTTCTTGTGGTCATGACACCTTTAATCCCCGATTTTTTAATTATGATGCCACTGCCTAAATAGGAGAATAAAATCTAATTTAACATTTTGTTCTCTTGAAATTTCTTACTGCCCAGAGTTGTATAGTTAATAATACTGTTGACAGTATCCATCGGACAATGTTATTTGAACCTTTAGGAAACATATTAATAATATGAACTATTTATCCTAAAATCATACAAGGAATCCTCTCTTAAAGTTGGTGTACGTACTTAAATAGCACCATAGCATAAATAAAATGTAAAGCTGTTTATTTAAGCTTTTTATTTAAGGCTGGGGTAAAACTGAAGCAGGAACCCCAAGTTCAGATTTGAAAAAAGTGGGTTTGGAATTGTTTTCTCAAACCGAATGCCAGAATGCTTACAGTGTGGTATCTAAATTCCAATTACCACAAGGAATCCAGGAATCAACGCAAATTTGCGCTGGTAGTAGAACCGAAAGTAAAGATACATGTCAGGTGAGTGTGTGTAATTTTATTCTTATTTTTTCTTAAATAACCCGAAGCACGAACAGAAATCTTATTCAGTTGGTTAATGGAAATGGGCTAAATTTTTATAATCTGTCCAGAAATATAACTGGCTATTCTGCTTACGTCAAGTTACTGAATACGTCCTTGTCTTCTTAGTACCGATTATAAAAAAAGTTAAATTAATTGCGCGATAATCATAAATTACA
Organism: Polydrusus cervinus; assembly: GCA_935413205.1. Classification (NCBI taxonomy): domain Eukaryota; kingdom Metazoa; phylum Arthropoda; class Insecta; order Coleoptera; family Curculionidae; genus Polydrusus; species Polydrusus cervinus. The sequence goes on along the minus strand of OW284513.1, from coordinate 43,164,163 downwards.
AAATGTAAGTTTTTACTTTATTGGTAACAGTGGCAAGAACAAAATGTATATGTATATAAAATAGACAGAAGCTAAATGTTGTTGAATTGTATTATTATTTTAAACAATAATTAAGTAACCAGGTGACTGGTGCCATTAATGACATTTGAATCAATAATTTTTTGCTCACCATTCACAATTAATGGTGCCTGAGTGAAAACAATTTTTGTCAGAGTAATTTATAGTTGCCTGGTTAGTTAATTATTGATAATATATATTATAATTCATCAAACTCTATAGAAAAAATGTTTTGTTGTCAACTAATCTGACAATTTTGAGTGTGTTATAAAAGTAATTGACAGAAAATATGTTCCCACAGTCAATAAACTCACCCAGTTAGCATAGTTTTCGATTTACTAATCTGATAATTTTATTTTATATTAAATCATCGATTAAATCATTTCCGTCAATGCCATATTAAATGTTAAAATATCTAGTTTTTTTTACAGGGTGATTCGGGTGGACCCCTACAACTGCGTAAAAATAATAGATGGTATCTTATTGGAATTACCTCTGTTGGCATCCAATGTGGAAACGTTAAATATCCAGGAGTCTATACCAGAGTCGCAAATTTTGTACAATGGATTCAACAGAACGTGTGGAAAAAATAGATTTAAGAGTAAAAAGATTTTATTGTGGAACATCAGATTTTGGTCAAAGAATTTCTATTGATCATGAAGTGTCGGCTTCACTAATCAGAATACAAATAAATAAAGACAATCGTTCCTTATATTCTTACTAATACATACATTTAAAAATATATAATATGTGTTTGTGTTTATTTGTTACTAAGGTACACATATCCAAACAGCACACTGATATCTTATGTACATCCTATGGAAGTCCATCCTGAACATGATGTCCACTGAATGTTCCGAATAGATATAGGACGTACGTATAATCCATTTTAGAAATGATTAACGTAAAAAGACCGACCAGATTATCGTCCTATGTCAGAGAAATTAGTAAATTATGTTTGTTCTTTGTATGTATTTTATTGGACGAAAAGTGGTCATACTGTGGACGTAAGTACTGGTAATGGACTAGTGACTATCAATAGTTTCGAAAGCTTTATAAAAACTATCGCTATCGTACATTAATAATTTTATAAAAACTATCAATAATAAGGTACCTAGTAGTAGTTCTTAAAGATTTTTAGGGGCAGGAATAGTAATTTCGGGGCAATGAATAGATACTTTGAAGGCGGTGGTCTTTTTTTTTAGAATTCACTTTTGAGGAGAGGGCAAACCTTTTTTTCTCGAGAAAAGAGGTGCTTTTTCTTCTAAAAACGCATGTTTATAGGACCAAAATCTATCGATAGTACTATCGAACCCTAACCCCCTATCGATAGTTTTCCATCCCTACAATGGACATAAAACGGACTACCCAGGCAGCAGACCAAGATGGATGAAGAGTTTAATTTCATCAAACCAATCTCCAGATGCATGATTGATCACATTATATATAGATAGTTCTTCAGTATATCAACAATACAAAAATATCAAAGGCGTAAGGCGAAATGACGGAACCTACGACGACATCTATGTGTCGAAGTTGAACACTTATATTAATTAATGGCCTATTATTTTATTTCTTACTTTCTTATTTTACAGGACCATGAATATTCTGGATTACCAATTGACGTACATATATAATACATGTCCATTGGTATGCCCTAACCCTAAATGGATATCCATATGACCTCCGTTACATGACCATGGATATGCTAAATTATTAATGGACGTATCAATATACATGCCCATTGGAATTCCATAAATGAGTATATCCATATGACTTCTGTAAGTGGTCGTCCATGGATATCGTGACCCTCTAAATGGTTTTAAAATAGACGTCCATTGAATATTATGTACTGTTTAGGTAACTATAGATGAAGATGCGTCAATCTAATTATGTACAAAAGATACCATTAGGAGTTGAGTGGACCCCAACTAATTTTCTAATATCTTCTCCAAAGTTACCAGGTCCATGCGAAATTATACCTATATAAATTAAAACATTTCGTTTTCTTGAAGCGAATCCTGACCATAGTTATTAATGGATTTTTAAAAACTTTTAAATTTGGACTCTACAGATATTGGAAAATGTAGGAATGTTATTTTTGTTAAAAAAAATAATTCTTATTATTTTTAGAATACAATGAGTTTTAGTAATTTTTTTTTAGGTTTTTCATTAGCTTACATCGTTTCTCTTGATTTTTATTCTGCTTGAAAATAATTTTTTCACACCTGAATAGATATCACCTTCCCATTGGTGAAAAAACTCAAAATTTTAGCGCCACTTAATGTTTTTTTATATACCTAGTTTTAATGTACCTACCCTCATTTTTTTATAATTTAGTTAAGACATATATTCTATAGAATTATATTATTTCAAACTTATTTTAAATTGAACTGAACAATAACGACCGAGCAAGATAGATATAACATCAGTGGCGCAGCGCGCAACCAGGAAATATGTTCGGGGGGGGGGAGGCTCAATGGGTGTAACTAGAACATGTTTTTTTTCTGAAGGGAAGGATATAGTCGAGACCACGTATATTTCATGATTTTGTTAGGACGGGGAAAAGCGCCGCAGGCGAAAAACATTCAGGACCACGTTCAAAGTTCGTTAAACATTCACCCAACTATTATCAACTTTCGAAAATTAAATTATTACTCCCCTCTAACTAACCTATGGTTGGATTAAATTTGGGCTTGTTTTTTTTTCACTTCTTCCTTGTCATTTCTAGCTGGCTCTTTAATTAAAAAAAAAATTTTACATTGCTGAAAATAATAATGAATGGAATATTTCAAAACCAAGCGTTTCCGACAAAAACTGCTTCGTAATCTAAGTCAAAATTATATTATTCTTTATAAAATCATCAATTTTGGCGTGTTTAGCGTAGAATAAATACGCAGTTACCAAATGGCAAACTAGCAAACTAATATGTTGATTGTGTGCTGTGTTGGTTTCCAATTTTTTTAATAAATATTAAAGATTTAGATTAAGAGTCCAAGCGTGGGACGAAAAATAACGTTCCAACTAGGCTTTTAGACCCGAACTCTAGGCTCAGGGGGGTAGTTATTTGGATTGTCAAATCATAACATTAGGCAATTCAACGATATGGGAATAATGTCGGCTTTATATTGGTACATGTGACCATAACAGTATTCTGGCGGTATCTATCAATCACAATCGTCATTTTGGACACATATTAAATCTCAGTATACAGTTAATTTGCTTATTTACTCCGGCTACTAGCAGCATGTTTTGCTCTAGGTACATCATAGTCAAATTCTCCCTTTTTTATAAACAAGGCATATGTTTTTTTTCACTCACTTTTTCTCAAATCCTAAAAGGTTTTTGATCTAAACACTTCTACAAGTTATCTACTATCACAAAGACCACGGCTCTATATATTCTACGGCACTGTTTAAAGCAATTATTATTGTTTGTGATTATCAGATTTACTACTCCGTAAGATACTTAACTACTCCTGTAAAACTAATTAAATCAACACCTAAACAAAACGGAAGGCTGTTAACCCATAAACTTTAAAAGATCGTTAAGATGGCAAATCGTTAATATATGCCAATAAATTTTCAGGATACGCCATCTGGAAAAGAAAGCGATGGTGTTTTATTTTTAAGCCGGCATTATGTTTTCGTGTGCCCTTGAGTATTTTTTTAAATCTAAAAATATTAGGTACTGCGTATAGTATCGTAGTGCGGCTATGTAAGTAATTTCTTACATTAAATTAAGTTTACTACAATACAATGGTATTTTTTGCTTTCTTATATTTTTTCATCATATGTAGTGTTCAAATAGTGTTTTGTGTACCAGCTAGTACTGATAATGACGCTGGTAATAACGAAACGAATAACTATGAGAAGTTAGCTTCTGAAGTAGCAACTGTAAAGAACACAATGAAAGTATTATCAGGTAAGTAAAGGTTTTTCTATTTTCAACATATTTACGAAGTTTTTCTGTAATTATTGAAATTCCACCACTAGTGAAAATTTGGATTAATAAAATAGATATTAAAATATAACAAGAAATATAGGCAAATTTTAAAAAATTTAGTTTTTTGTTTTTATCAATAAATCAAACTTTTATCTGTAGAAATAATCTCTAGTTAAAGAATAGTATTAACTGCTTAAATAAAATAAAAGGGGAGCAAAATTTTTATTAAAAATATAAAATGGCATAAATGTTACGTTATTACCATGTACCAGCTTTTAATATAGGGTAAAATTCAACCACGTAAAATAACAAGAGATAACTATCTACGACCACCTGAAATAACAAATATTGCTATGAAAATTAGCCCTTTGTTCTTCCATAAATTTAAAGAATTAAAGGGAATGAGAAATTAGAATCTGAAGTCTTTTATCTTTGACACTATAGAGCTGGCTAATTTTGCCTTAATTTAACCTTGTCCATAATTTGCGGCTGTATCTTTCTTTAGATCTTCATGTAGCTTTTAATGGAGTATGTCCGCGTATTGGATTTAGAAGAATAAACTAAACCCTGAAAGATGGGTAAAAATGTGATTTTTAATGAAAGTTTTTTGCTTGTATAAAATAAGTAGTGTGAAAGTAATGAAAAATTTAATTTTTTTTTGCAGAGAGAACAAATACGAAAATATTATTTTGTATAAGACATTTTGTTTATCGTTTTCTACCCTTAAAAGGAAAAATGTGAAATATGTTGCCCTTTTTCGAATAAGATATTTTTTCTCTTTGTTGTGTCAGGAGGGGAATTTCCCGGGCCCACGTCTCTTTTAAGGGCCCGTGCTTGGAAGTTAAAAAATATGATAAATTATGTAAAAATATAAAATTTATGTTAACAAAAAATTATTTTCTAAACATTACCTACATGATTGTGTAATTTATTATATTTTGAGATAAAAAAGTTGCTAATTTTTAGTATCTAAATCTGAAACGATCGATGGTAAAAATCTTTCTATAGCCTGATGGACGATTTAAGTTTAAATAGAAATAGCTGGCAGTCTATAAACAATGAATGCAAGTTGCTGATAATTTAGGTTTAACTTGTCTTCGTTTGAAAAACGCAAGCAAAAAGGAACAACTTTTTTTGATAATAATAATCCAAACGATGTTTTTGTAGATTTAAATGCAGAGGAAAAATGTAAAAATATTACAACTCGATTTGAATCTGCAAAAAATATTTACAATCTTTTTAGTGTTTTGTGAACATTTCTCTATGGGGTAAAGAGAGAGAGATTCATACGCCTTATGTTAAAATTTTGGATTGACACCAATATTCATATTTTTCACAAATATAAAAAATAGTTTTTTTTTAATAAAGAGCCAGCTAGGGATAGGTATCAAAAAAAAGTAAAAAAAAACATTTACAAAAACAAATTTAATCCAACCATGCAGAGGGGGAGAGGTAATAATTTAATTTTCGTAATTTAATAGTAGTTAGGTGAATTTTAATCAAACTTTGGGCGTGGCCCCCAAATTTTTTTGCCTGCGGCACTTTTCCACCTTCTTCCCTAGGTACAATATCATGAAATACATGTAGTCCCGACTGTCCCTTTCTCCAGAAAAAATATCCTACTTACGCCCACTGAGCCTCTCTATCCTTTCGAGTATATTTTCTGACTACGCCACTGCTTAGAATATACTTTCTCTATGGGAGTTATTTAATAAAAATGAGGGAAAATTATTCAAGAGAAGACAATTTGATTTATTGTCGACGTTCAGAGTAAAATTATTTCTAGTTGGCTTTGAAAAGAAAAGAAAATTGATAGGTACAAGATGAATTTTCACTTATTCTTATTGATAGGTTTTCAAGTTCGAAACGTATTATTTTTATACTAGGTGTGATACGTCGTTGAATTATATGGGAGGAGGGGAATTTAAAAATATTAAAATAAAATGTCCCAACCATTTAAAAAAGTAAAGTTAATGATGGTTTTAAAAAAACCTAACGCCGGATTAAAAGTCTGATTACTTAAACTTATAGAGAAGAAAAGTGTTAATGAAAATATAAACTTTATATCTATTCAAATAGAGTCAGAAAAAAGTAATGACGAAATCGCGAATATTCGGTTTTGCCCAATTATATCTTCGAAAGGATTCTGAGCTTTTTAAATTTGAAAACACGATGTTGCAGAATTCAATAGGGCGCAGCTTATTTCTAATTTAACCAACTCTGTAACTTCTATGGTTACGAGATTCGTGTAGACTATATCCTTTTTTGGGACACCCTGTATATATTTATATTAGTTCACACTTTTTAAGAGCTATTGAGACACAGTCGAAAAGACGTGAGAAATATTACTGCGGTTGTTACCGGACATTGCCTCTTCGGTAGACATGCCGAACGTATGCAAATACCCACTAACAACTTCTGCAGAAGTTGCAGAGATGAGGAAGAGGAAGAAAGTATTCAACATTTTCTGTGTGAATGCCCTGGCCTCGCAAGAAGGAGGCTCACCACTCTGGGTGAACTATCTTTCGATAGCCTGGAGGAACTAAGCAACTTACAACTTGGGCGGCTGAGCAGATTTCTGAACAGTAGTGGCTGTTGAATGAGTTGTTAAAATCCTTCCGCGGTTACGTCGCACTAACCATCAGAGATCTGATGAAGGTGGGTTCTACGGAACACGTGTGGTATCACAACGGACCTAATCAGGACTACGTGAGACTGTTTGGTCAGAACCAAGGGTCTGCCACTCTTACCTAACCTAACCTAAGGCTTAAGGATATGTTATCACTTACGCGCATTCAGGGCATAAACGTTCAGTTTTTTAACGATATTTCTGTTTTAAAATAAAAAATTAATATTTGGCCAACATTAATCTTTGCCCATTTTGTTCCAAACCCCGTAGATAAATTGTGGTAATTTTAAAATTTTTCTATGAACTCATAATTTTTGTAAGGGGTTTGAAAAACATAAGTTTTTTTCATCACCAACGATGAACAACTAGTAAGTAATTCCAGAGATTGATGGTGGCCAAATTTTAAATTGTACTTTAGAAGTAAGACAGAATCTAATATATATAAGTTATATATCGTGGAACCGAAATTTCTGGCAACCCTGCAATATACATATACCTACCTAAGTGTAAAATTAAAAGCATCTAAAATCTAGACCAATGAACAACATAATATTTATTTTTAAATTTATTTGATTTTAAGATCAGTGGGAAAAATGGAACACTTTATTTATTACGTCACTGGAACCCAGAATAACATCCACTGCCTCAACTCTATCCAGTATCGATAGCAATATCCATAATCTTCAGGAAAGGGCACATGTATGGGACACTTTCCAACTTCATGTATCTGCCTGGAATGAGCAGATTGCTGCTTTGGATAGAAAAATGGCTATTTTGAGCAAGTAAGTTATTTTTTTTATGAAACTACTACTAAACAATAACGTTTTGGGTAACAAGAAGAAAAGGAGTAGAACTTACGGCAAGATTAAGATGGATGCTTTAATGTCAATTGTATGTAAAAACTCAAAAGAAGAAAGTATTTTATTTATTTTCACATTAATATCAATGGTAATAAAATGTGTTGTAATAAATTAAAATTTGACCAACCTAATTATTTTATTTTTCGAAGCAAATTAACGTGATTATTCTTTAAAAAATACAAATATTCCAAACTATGTCATGCGAAAACTCCCTAGTATAGTTTGAAGCGCTCCATGCAACCGTATTTTTGCTCATTGACCTGATGGGTTTAAAATAAATTAGAAGATTACATAAATGAATTGGAAACTAAGAGCGTAACAGACATACCTGCTATCGGAAGTTAAAAAGAGACAAATCCGGCCGTCGACTTCACTCTCAATCAGTCAGTGGTTCAATCATGTTCAATGAGCATTTATGGAAACATTCGAACAGCTCCGTGAATCATGCTATTGCTATCAAAACTTTGCGTTAGACGAAGATACACTTATTACAAAATATCCGGATTGTATATGTAATATTTGCCTAAAGCCTTTGTTTTATTAGAAATGCCGATTCGCCCGTAGTATACCCTAAACCCTTAATTAGTTTGTTTATGGTTGTTTTTGACTGGTACTTATTTGTGTTGTGACTTGCATTAAAGAACGATGACTTGAACAGTTCAAGAAATATTATAGTTTAAAACAAGCGGTAGGTTAACATTAGAAAAACGTTTAGAAATTAAAGAAAAAGGACTCCTAAACCTTTTTTGGATCTGAAACAGATTACGAGAGATAGAGGGAAATATAAAACAAGTATTTTAGCAAACTATGTATAATATTTCTGACTAGATTTGCGGGTGTATTGTAACAAATGTATTTTTTTGTTTTGTACCAATAATTCGTTATTATGGACTTAAACTGGGGAGACTGACATAATACTTTTAAAAGAAAAAGTTACCAACTATGCCTATGCTCCTTCTTATGAACATTATACAAATAATGATATGAATTTTGCTAGCCTTGGATGCGTTAAGATAAGAACGCAATTAGGTATAGGTAGGGCTTATTGACAATCTATACAAGACTACAATAATAGTTAAGTTACGCAGAATAATAATAAAGTAAAGCTGTTTGATGTATTTAAAAAAAAAATAACAGCAAAAGTGTAATTTTAGTATTTTATGTTTTTGCGGTGCTAGACTTTTTTGAACTTTAAAACAATATAATTTTTTAGGGGAATGGAACAAGTGTTAGTAATTGAAAGCAAACTTAATACAATGCTATCAGCAGAATACAAACTAGACACGCTTATAAAAATGGTAAATTCATTAACTGGATCAATTTTAAATATAAAACAATTTTGTCAGTCTTCAAGAAACTCTTTACTAGAGGAATTTGCTGTGCGTGGAATTTTGAGTTCTCTAAAAATTGTAGAACGAAAAATGGATAAGCTGCTAATGATTAGGCCAACCTTTGGTATGAAAACGTTTCCCGAAGAAAATTCAGTAAAATGTAATATACCTAGAACAACAGAGGATCTGTTAAATGATATATCTTCCAAAGTTGATATTATTTTTGATTCGGTGTATAAGAAAAACGAAAATGATTATCCAGAAGAATATTTAGATGTTAAGGATACTGAAGGCAGTGGACGAACTGAAACTCCTGGAAATATTGAAAGGTTTGCAGCTATTAAACGGGGAGTGTATTTATCTCAAAACAGTGCTTGCTGCAAATCCACCGATCAATCTATTAAAGAAGTAAAAGCTAAAATATCGAATATAGATACTAGACTGTTATCATTTACAAACAAGCCTTATTCAATTAAAAATGAAACAGCATTAAACAGATGTGATAAAAGTGACATTGAGGAGATATTAAAAAATGTTACACAAAGTTTTTTGCTTGATCAAACCATAAATATGAATCTGGTTCTGGAAAGTTACTTTAATGAAAATAGAGCTAATTTATTCACTATGCTTGAGAAATTTCTTATAAAGGGTTGTAATACTAGTTGTTTTTTATCTACCACACCAGACAATGACCTAACATCGACTTTACCAAATTTAGATACTTTTACCGAAGACAATTTTGATTCTACAAGATTACCACAGTTTGATACAAAAAGGACATCATTTTCTGAGGGTAAGTCATTCATGCAGGTGAAAAAAAAAAAATAGAAGTAAAAAATGAAAATAAAATTTCAATGACCTTTTTTTATTTTCATTTAGGTAAATAAATTAACTTAAGGATAATTCACGGTTAGAAGTATCTGGCTGGTGAAACAGTCAATGAATTGTTCTAAAAAGTTGGGATTTTATATATCTAAACGAACATACTCTATACCTGTTGAGATATTTTATATACACGAACATGCCTCAAACGTTGAGCGTAGCTACTGAAAAGTAGTGCAAGTTTAATATTTTATATATAATACCCTGTATATTATTTTATTTTTAAAACGCTATTAATTTTTCAACTTCCTTTAATAGTGTTTTATTCTTATCTCTTATTGTTTCTGAAAGAAAATTGATTTAAAATTTTTTCTTGTAAAAACGTTATTTTCGGTTTTTGAACTCTAAAATATTAATATTGGGATATCTACACAAAGATTTTAAGCAATAATTAACTAACCAGCAACTTTGACCACTATGACATCAATGACATTGGCAGGCATTAGTTACTCACAATTGAAGTTGCCTGAGTAAATAAAAAATTAAGGACACCGTCCACTGTGATTGTGAGAAAAATATTTTTAAGTTAATTATTATTCAAAATCGTTGTGCCACCCGACATAAAAGTTATAACTGGTTTTATCAACTATTCCAATAGTCATAACGGGTGCGCAAAGGATGCGGGAGAGACATAAGGATATTTTTTTAGAACTTACTTTTTTTAAGGAGCTCCCGCAAAATCAGGCGTGTACCTCCGTATTCTAATCGCCGCCACATTGTAACTTTAATTTTTATCAAAAAATCAAAATACTTAAAGTAAGGTGGGGTAAGTGTGTATTTGGGGTAAGTGTGTAATCAACAAATAATCTTTAAATCATATATGTATGAGTGTTGCCATCTATGGACTATTCAAGAAGGTTTCTTGCACTTCAAATGTAAAACAACAGCAATAGTTAGAGGTTTCTATTTTAGACATAAACAATCTTTCTTTCTCAACTGATTGTCGTAAGGTGAACATGCAATTCGTCGCCCAATTTTGAATTCATGATCATCAACTTACCTAGTTAGATTTTTAATAGTTTTTCTGTATAAATAAGGTAAACAATATTTAAATTTTAATTTAGTTTTGGTATTTTTATCCTAGGTTAGTAATTTGTAATTATTTTTGTGTAATACACACTTGCACCTCTCAAATTTGATACAGGTAAAGTGTGTAGTGTTTTGACGGGGTAAATATGTATGTGTATTACATACTGTTAATGATTGGGTGCTTGTTGGTTTTGCGAATAAAAAATCTCGTAAACATTATATTGGTCAAGTAGTGTCAGTTAAAAAAGATGATGAAATTAAATTTACACGAAAAGTACTTTCATTAGCTGCAATCACATCAAGTTCTTTCATTTGGGCAGACTCTGAAGAATTTGTTAATCAAAAGTTTATATCTTGGAACAGTTTTAGAGCTAATAAAAAAATGTAAACCAGCTAGCTATACTGAATGATTAAATGTTGTACTTTTAAACACTTATCTTATTCTAGGTATAAATACATACAATTATATGCGCAATAGGACGTCCTTACACAGTTCCCCCGTCTTGTAGGGTAAGTGTGTAATATCGGACCGAAAAATGTCTAAATAAATTAAAATGTTTTTACATTGTAATATACTATAACTCCCAAGTAGCACAAAAATACTACTATTAGACTAAAGTGTTATATATCAGGTTTATAATGGTATTAAAATACATCGATTTATTATTTAATAGTCGTAATAAACACATATTTGCTGCAGAAACAAATCTATTTTATTATTTTATCATAAAGATATTATTAAGACAAGTTAATAAAACATTTTTATAGGTTATGTATTAAATTGACTTGATGATATTTATATGACAAAACCTATACGAGTATTTTGTATTAAGCTCGATACATTATATAGTTCATTTATAGTACTGGTTAAAAATACTTATAAAACGTTTATAAGAATATGACTTGTAGTATTAATAAACCTGTATAACTAGGTTATATAGCGGTGGTGGAAACTTAATTAAAAAACAATTTATTCTTCGCAACAATTAGGTTGTGTCGGTCTCTCTTAAAAAATATTTTATAGCTGTTGAAAATTGAAACGGAATAAAATACTTAAAAAATGTTTACAAAACAAAACTGTATTTTTAAATGCAAAATCATTATTAAGGTAACCCTATAAAATAATTATAGTACTAACCCTAATTTTGTCATTCATACGGTTAAATGTTTATTACTTAAACCATATCAAGCATATCTAGAGGGAAAAAAACAAAACGCAGTGGTAATTTTAAGAGAAAGTTTAAAGTCAACTATCAAAAAATTTTAAACGCAAAGTTATACCAGCATGTTGACACCTGACCAGACAGAGCTGATCCATGTCAAAGTGTAATTGTTCAATAGCAACTAAGTTCCAATTCTTTATCTGAATAAAATTATGAGCAGTAATAAAGAATACAGGCATTACCCAGTTATAGAGGAAAGTGACGATGAAGAGAATGCCTCAGAATTAACTAAAATTAGCAAAAATATTAAGGTCAATAAACAAATAAGAACATGGGCTACCTCGTTTAATGTTAACCATTAAGCATTAAGAGAACTATTTACAATTATTCATGAAAGAATTCCAAACTTACTTTCAAAAGATTAGGACATTACTAAATACAGCGAGAGAAATACATAATTTGATTAAAATGGAAAAAGGTTATTATTGGCACCACGACGAAATAATAGCTAATTTACAAAAATACTCTAAAACACACCCTATGAACCTATGAATTTTATATCGTTAAATATAAAAATTTTGAAGGCCTTTTCCCTTATATGTATAGAAGTTCTAAAACTGAATTTTGGCCGATACTGTGCAATATATTTTCTTTAAAGCCGACATCAGTCCACAATAGCTAATAAATCAAAATCACTTTAAAAATCTAAAAAAGAAAGAATAACTATACTATAACAAAACTCGGTATTATCATGGAATAATTATAAGAAATTACAACTCTGTTCAACGGTTTAGTATCTGTTATGACAATTAAATAGATTTTTATATCAAAGTTGTCGTAAAACCTTTTTCCACGATATTCTATAAAATAATAATGTTGTTTAAGATATATTTTCTAGGCGCTATACAACAAAAATATTTTATAAACGAGATATAAGTGCCACTATTTTTCAAATAATATACCTTCTAGCCGCGCTATGTTGAGGTAACGAGTAAGGATGCGGCGTTGTCATAGTTAACACAATTTCTGTTATAAAATAATTAACAAATTAATAATTGTAACTGTTATTTCCTTCATAAAATTTTATCCGAAAATAGTGTGGCATATTAAATAATAACGATAAACTTAAAGTTGCACGCCCTTTTACGCAAAGTATCGCATCATTAATCATGGTAAAACAAAGAGTGATTGGTATTTTGTCTGCACTGGACTAAGCGAGAGCCGACTAAGCCGAGCGACGCACATTATCCGTGGCTCAGAACCGTACTACGCCCGACTTAAAACTCTGTAAACTTGTTCAATAAGAATCAAACGGAAGAGTCAAACGTAGTGCTCTAGCAATGAAGTAGTTTACAAAGTTTTACGCCGGGCATATTACGTTCTGCGTAACGTAAAATGCGCTTTGGTAGGAAAAGTCAGTTTAAAAGGACTGCGGATTACCGGAGCTGCGCATTCGGCACGGCGGAAAAAACCCAACCGAACCACCTTAATTTCTAACTGAATTGAATTAATTGCAAAACAAAAACACGTTTATTGATGCAGATTTTCATTCTAAAAGAAATTCAAATTATTAATCGCCATGCTTAGGCCCAGTTGTAGGTACAGTTACGACTTAAACTTAGTTCAGCGTTGAACCAAGTTCAAACTTTATTTTGATAACATCTTTACATTAAAATGAAGTTTGAGCTTGGTTCAACGCTGAACTAAGTTTAAGTCGTAATTGTACAACCGGGCCTTAGAGTATTGTTTATAAAGATATTTTCCGGCTAGATATTATTGGGGCCTCGATTAAATAATTTTTGTATTTTCGGCAAAAAAGAAAAATTGCCATTGGTATTAGATAGACTTTTTACTTAAGTAGGTTAGAAATTGCGCAACTGGAATTAATTTTTAAATATCTTTTTAGAACAAAATATATTAGGCGTAAGTATAATCTACAAACATATACGGCAACATGGCAGACTTTAAAACAATTTAATAATTTTTGTTATGTCATTCGATATAGTAACACAATTATATTCCATAAAATGGCACTATATAACAAATTATAAATCATATTTGTTATTTAAAAATCAATTTTGTTTTATAAATATTTTTTGTGCGATAAAATGATTTTTTAGATGACGCCATGTTTTACGAAGTACTTTATGTCGGCCATTATGTTATCCAAATAAAGCAAATCAAATTATAATTATTATCCTGTTTAAATCTTTACTGTAATAAGAAAAAAGGCATGTAATATCACAATGAACATATAACAATAAGTATTTTAATTTTGTAAATTATTGTAAAATAATTTGCCGAAATAAAATATAACTGTAAAATGTAAAATCGTGATAAAAAGGAAGCGCTTAAAAATATATTTACAAATATGTATATATATTATCAGAAAATTTGACCTGGCAAGAGAATTTGTCCATAGGAATAGCGTCCCGATATTTTCTATTCCAAGACAAAACATTTTCAACCTTTAATGTCGCCATTAGTAAATAATATTTTGATTATAATCTTAAAAATCACTTTTATCATCTAACAGTAAAGAAAATGTACATTCTATTTTATTAAATATTAATATGACAACTAAAAAACCTAAGTTTGATATAATATCCTAAATTACACAAATTGGTTATTGTGCTGATACTTTTAGAACTCTTATAAAACAATTATATTAGTATTCTATTGTTATCGTATAAAGTATATAGGAGCACTATCGCATACTTTACAAATTCTTTATATGATTGTTTTATAAATATTTTTTAAAATACTTTAAATTATTTTGTAAGTATTATTAGAAGACCTAACAAAACTTTAAATAAATAAAATTGTTTTATAAACCTGCGCCTTTTCCGTGTTTATAAGCATGATATAAAGGTTTTTAAAGTATTTTCAAGAGAAGAGGGTTTTATTAGAAATTATTATATAGTAGTTTATAAAACATTTATAAGCACATCTGTGCTACTTGGGCTGTGTATAACATCCATAAGTATTTGGTACCAAAATAATAATGCAATATGCTAAATAGTTTTTTTACAAATATGTAACATGTGTGTACTTTTAAAATTCTGCTGCACACTTACCCCACCTTACCTTATATAAATATCCGGGCTATAAAAGACAGGAGATGCAGGGCCCTCTATATGTATTTTCTTTATTTCAGAAACTAGAGTGACAAGACCTTCTATTGTAATAAATAAAAGTTCCTGTGATGATCTGGATAATGAAAGTTCCAGTGGAAAATATATTTTTCTAAACAGCACCGGTGACTTTTTTGTTGAAAGATTTTTTAACAAACAATACTGCGAAATAAGAGATGATGGCCTGTGGACTGTAGTACAGCGAAGAGATAACTATTCCATTCAACATAATTTCAATGTATCTTGGAACGATTACAAAATTGGATTTGGCGATTTAAACGAAGATTTTTGGATAGGAAATAATTATTTAGCAAGATTATCCAAATTTCGCAATTTAACACTTAGAATAGAGTTGGGCGACTTTAATGGAAATGAAGTTTGGGCAGAATATAAAACATTTAGCGTTGATACTGAAGAAAAACAGTTTAAATTGAATATTGATGGATATTCTGGAAATTCATCAGATGCTCTAACCAGTCATAATGGTGCTCTATTTAGCACCTACGATAGAAAAAATGATCAAGCGCCGGAGTGTTGTCCTTGCTCGTTATCATACGGAGGTGGATGGTGGTTCACAAGGTAGGGTAAAAATAATCCAACATATTTTTAAAGGTACGATTCCCCCACGGTCGCTAGCCGCGGGCGAATACAACCCAGTAGGGATGACTGATTTATCAAAACAGTACAATGGTTTTTGAAAGTTCGGTAGTAGCGGTAGGAAAAAAAACAAGTTCAGAAACCATTGCACATGTTGGCGAATCAGTTGTAGTAGTCAGTGATTGGTGACCATGAAGGAAAACCTTCCTTTAGGCTTCATCGTTAGGACGTACCCACGATACACTAACACCGGAATGCTAACGCGCATAAATTCTCTATCTCTCTCTCACATTGTGACGCCACGTACGAGTACTCTTTTAGGGCCGGTTTAGTTTACACTAGGTAGGTCAGTAAATTACCGTTTTATTTTTGATAACGAAAAGAATCCTATTATAAACGATATACTGCCTTAATTCCTCTCAGTTAATTACTGCTTATAGAAGATAACAACAACGATGAATCAAAAGTTACAAATTAGGTATTTATTAAGTAATAGTAGAAATTAACAAGAAATCTCATACATTTAATTTCTAGACCCTAAGCAATAAGAAGTTTCTACTCTTGACAAAACTTCTTATAAATTACATATTGGTCAAAAAATTATATTTATGATATTTCTTGTTAATTTCTGCTATTATATATATACTTATTGAATAATAATATAGTATAATAAATAATAATAAATATATTATTTTTAGATGTTTTGAATCGAATCTCAATGGAATTTACTATAGGAAGCCATATGAAAACGATTATTTCAGAGGAGTCATTTGGGAACATTGGCTTGGAAACTACTCCCTTAAAAAATCACGAATGATGATTAAAACTACTGGTCTTATTCGACCTAATATACCCAACATAACTACAATTGAAGATCCTTAGAATAAAATAGATTTAGAGTGAAAGTACTGTTCCGTTTAAATAAACCTTGTGTCTATTTTTTAAAAGCACTTTTCAATTTTTTAGTTTTGTTTTTTTTTACTTTTCAAAGTTTGTGATTTATAGAAATAAATATGAACTTGGTATATAATATATATATATATATATTATAATATTTTATTAGAACATAAGAACGTTCGTGGAATGTGCTCAAATGTTCCAGAACATTCATGGAACATACCAGGAAAGTATACCAAAGTTATCAATTTGAATGTTGGGTGAACATTAACAACAGAATAACACTTCTGGAATGTGCGCGAATGTTTCAGAACATTCATGGAACATACCAGAGAATTTAAGTGCCATATGTCATCATTTTGAATGTTCTATGAACATTCCAGCAGAATATTTTCTGAATATCTGTTAATAATGTTTTACAGCCACTCAGCGATTATTTTTATTAAAAAATTCATGAAAAATTATTTTTGAACCACTTGATGAAAGTTCCTTTAAGTGACACATTGTACTTAGTAGTCCGAAAGACAGCCTATACCCTAAAAAAACTGAAATGGAACAGATTGATTGAATTTTGATGAAAATATGAACCGGATTTGAAATTCAAGTACATTTTTTAACTGTTACTATTTCATAGTTAATGGGCGTAGTGCATTTTTGAACAAGAAAGGTTTATAATTAATTTATTCTTTTAAATCCAAGGCAATTTTGCGCAAACACCCAGTAGGCCTTACCAGCCCCTATTTGAATTTGTATTTTTAATACGCGGTTAGGCTAACCGAGAACGATTTTTCTTTACGCAACCCACTCTAACTTGTTTAAAAGAAGCAAGAGGAACTCACCTAAAGAAATTAAGGTATTTTTCTACACTTTTTGAACATCGAGAAGGCCATGTTCATAGGTAGATACCGACGACCTATCATTCCTCTGTGCTAGAAATACAAGCCGAAAGTAGGGATGTCTGATACACTAAAAGTATCGATACTGATTGTTTCCTAACGTAGCGATACACAGTTTTCTACTTTTAAACATCTAGAAGGCCATGTTTTCTTTATCAGCCGGTGGCGACACTGGCGAATGGCGATTAATGCCAGTTTTGTTTTTCGTTGACGTTCTGGGAGTGGGCAACACTGCAGGGCAGCCATTTTTAATATCGATTGTTTTTATGTTTCCGGCATTTGCCGCATTCTGCCTCTTCGTGTTTCTAGGCTAGAATTTTTTACGTTACCGGGAATTTATAGGTTTTTATTAACTAAAGTGTAAATCAGGTGTGTTTACTTTATTTAAAAGTTTTAGTAAAGTATTAGTTTAATTATTTGTTTTAGTATCATGGCTAGAGGAGGAATGAGAGGAAGAGGCGGCATGAACCGAGGCTTGGGGGGAAGGCCACCCTATAAAGTAAAGATGTTTTTACCCCGGCATCCATTTGATCTAGCTCTTTGTGAATCAGCTTTTCCCCGTACCAAACCAGTCCCAGAAGAAACTTCTTTTACCCAAGCTTTGTTAAAAAGAAACACTGACTTGTCTCCAACACCTAATGAGCAAACTGCTATCTTAAATTTGGTCACAAAGATACAGGCTGTTTTGGATAATTTGGTTGTAGCTCCAGGGTCTTTCGATGCCTGTGTAAGTAATTTTTTATAATTTACCTACCTACTTATTCAACTTACAAACAACAAAAGTGTAGACTGCTATTATGTCCTTGGCTCGGTCCTTTTTGTATATCTTTAATTATGCAGTTTTATTGCTGATGGAACTGCTACTATGGATTATGTACGGGTATGCAAAACAATAGGGAACTTGCTTGAAAATTAAATTTGGAAAATAATATTCTTAAGCATAAGCTAATATCCTTAAAGGCCCACAGTTCACAAAAAAATGTTTTTTTATATCCTCACAATACATAGGTAGTGTGAGAGCGGGCTATTCATACTAAGTCACACAGTGAACTTTAATTTATTTATCAAAAATTAAGGAGTGATATTTAAGATTTAATATTTAGCTTTGTTAATTTTTCATGTGATCGAACATTTAGCAGTAAAAAAAGGTACCTCCTGAATTTCTTGTTTACATTTAGAATATTATATAATTATAAATTTACTTTTTAAAAAAAAAAATATTGTTCCTTATAAATAAAAATATTGTGACATTAATTCACGTGTTGAATAATAAAAGTACAGTATTGTTGTATTTGGTATTTTTAGAGATCATTTTGCTATTATTTTGTGTGTAGACTTTCTGGTTATAAACTGTTGGACTGTGTGTATCCGTAAAGTGTTTTATTTATAAAAAGCATAAATTGTTTATTTGGTAATTAATTAGAGGTACATTAGTCTGGCCTTAACCAAAGCTTAAGTTCTGTAAAATAAATTTTACTAGATATGACATGTGTTATCGACCGCTATTAAAAGCTTATGTGAAATACACTATATATTTAAATAGGGTGTCGGAAAAGCTCCCATACTGGAGCTAAATTAAAATATAAAAGAAGAAATGTGCAAATTTTCAAATTCATTATAAACCAGTTTATATGAACAAGGCTTCTAAGTTCATTACATCTCTATGATTTTATTTATTTTCAGTTCTTTCTATTTGTAATGCAACAACCTCGGCAACAACATATGCCAAAACTATGTCAAAGTAGTCTCAGTTGAGGCTCCAGTATACATAGTGATGTACCTAAATGAAAAGAAAAGTTGATGTTTTTTTTCAAAACTCGACGTTTTTTTTCACAATAATTATCAATCGGCTGTGAATAAAAATATCGTAAAAATCTCCTTAAAAAAGTATTAACATCCTATTTTCTCCGCCTCTGGTTAATGATTTTAAGTCCTAATTCTCAGATCTTCGTTTTGTCACTGGCGACACGTGATGTGACCAAAAGAATAAATAGAAAATGAGCATTGGAGTCGCATGTCAAAATACTCATTTTCTATTGGGCACAATCACAACTCACAACACGTGTCGTCGCCAGTGACAGAACTAAGCTCTGAGAACTCGGCTTAATTCATTTTAAAATGGAATAATGTGTTGCCTAGGGCACACTTATGTACCAAATTTTGTGAAAATCCTGAACGAAAAAAAACGTGGATTTTTTTTCATGAAAAAGAAAATTTTTTTCACGTTTTTTTCAGGTGGTCAAAAAAACGGGTTTTTTACATCACTAAGTATACAGTATCATATTTATAAAACATTACATAATTAGGTATTATCGAGATTATTATACAATGAACTTTTTTACTGTAATCGAATATATCATATTCAGCCCTAACATCCTGAACTAAAACCTATTAAAAATATATCTCAATAAAAAAAACTAGAGTATCACAAACATTTTCTAAAAACACGGCGCAAAAGCAGGAAGTTTAAAAATATAAGATGTGAAGAGATGTATGTGATCCTATCAACCGTGCAAATCTTTTATTGGCCAGTCGTGCGACTGCTTATTATTATTTATATTATCTTTGTTTCGATAACTGAAATAGACAAAGACAGTTTAGAAACATGAGACCAGAGTCTAGACCTCAGTCAAGAACGATCGGCTGTTGCCATTTCATTGAATTGTTGTGACCTCCGTAAGTTGCGTATTTTAAATTATTTTCTCAGTAAATTGAATTTAAAAGCTGAAACAGAAAATTTTTTTTTTTAACTATACGATAGGGTCAAAAACAAAATTTATGAAACAAATTCCATTCTGAAAATCATAAATTTTATTTGTCTTTAACATATTTTTGTAATCTCCATTACAGCCCATTAAGTATTGGTTTTATATTTGTTGGGATATAGTTTTTATGAAAACAATATGAGTAATTTACTTTGTTATATGACTTTATTAACTCATTTATTACTGCAGTTTTGTAGTACTACTACATGATCAAACTGAATAACTTAAATTGTAGAATGATTAAGTTATTCAGTTTGATAATGAATAATGAAACTATAATGATATTTTAATAAAGTAAATTACTCATATACATTTTGTTAATATGCAATGTCACAAAGTAACGGACTACTCAATCAAATTTTTATGTTTGTACGATTATTAGGTACCTACAAGTATATCATTTTAAGTAAAACTATTTTTTTACAGCAATTGGACGAAGTACGTCAAGTTGGATCTTTTAAAAAAGGAACAATGGTTACTGGACACAATGTAGCTGATATCGTTGTAATTCTGAAAACTCTTCCTACCAAAGAAGCTGTGGAAGCCCTAGGCAACAAGGTAAAAGAAGATCTGAGAAACCTCATGAAGAACGAAATTGTACCTAAAGGTGAACAACTTGCCCATACTACAAATGAAAGAGGTCTGGAAATCCGTAATGCTTTTGCCTGCGTCAGGGTATTGGTTACCACTTTACACCACAACATTCGAAAACTAGACCCTGAAATTCATCTTGACCAGAAAATTATGCTTAGCCATCTGGCTGCAATTCGACACAGTAGATGGTTTGAGGAAAATGCACATCATTCATCCATTAAAGTTCTTATTCGTTTGCTTCGCGATGTGCGAGGTAGATTTGAAGGATTTGAACCATTGACACCATGGATGTTGGATTTACTGGCACACTTTTCCATTATGCACAACCCTAGTCGCCAAGCCTTGTCAATAAATGTTGCTTTTCGCAGAGTATTTCAACTTCTTGCGGCTGGACTGTTCTTACCTGGTTCAGCTGGTATTACTGATCCCTGTGAGGGTGTTAGCCTCAGAATTCACACAGCCATGTCGTTGGAACAGCAAGACATTTGCTGTCTAACTGCCCAAACTTTATTGCGAGTGTTGTCGCATGGTGGGTTTAAACAAATCTTGGGAATGGAAGGTAGCAATAACATTGCTAAAGAAATGTCTGTTTGGGATGGTGTTGTAGTTTCTCCATTGGACAAAGCCTATGAAAATCCTCCAGAAAAGGCAGAGGGTGAGGGTGATGAAGAGATGGACGAGGCAGAAGTAGATGAAAGTATGGAGACGCAGTAAGAATAGATAGATTAGGAGGTTTGTACCTTGGCGTATTAAGCAAAGCTACATCAGTGTATTACTTTTATGTTCAAAATATTGTGCATTTTTAAAATAATTATCTTCTACTGTTTGACAACAGAATAAAACAAATGGTTTAAAAAATAAATTTTAAAGCATTAGTGATCTTGACTTATATTCTAGTAACTATCACTAATGATAGTTTCAATTTTACTGATCTGTGTTAAAACTTAAAATTAGGTTCTTTTTATGTAACTGGAAAATTTTTCAATAAAACCATTTTTTCCTAATCAGCATATTTTTAACTTCCCAAGAGAAAGCTTTTTTTGTTTAGTACTGCATATCTAATTATATTTTTATAAACAGTACAGTATAGTAGTTATGTTAAGTACATCAATAAAAAAATATATTTTCCGGCCAGATTTTATTGTTAAAAAAGCAGCCAATAGGTAAAAATTTCGACAGTTTTTCTATTTTTGCAAATATCTCCGATATTTTAAACTTTAGAGTGAAATTGCTTGTTCCAATTTTTTCGTTCGGTGCCAGGGCCATTTTCCAGGGGTCCTACAGCTTAACATGGGTTCCGAACCACGATCCTCAGTCCCCCAAGGGCTATCAACCCTCGGTTTCTTGCCATTGCATGACCTATTGAGTAGGGAGTGTGTACCTTCTTCCGCACCCCCCGAGATGTCCGATCTCATCCGGCCTGGTTACCGGCGTGAATGAGGTGCGTTGGAAGATGATACATTTTACACTATTCCCTGCATTCTTAAACCCACTAAATTTCGGACATACTTTTTTTTTTATTGCGCGTATACTCCGAGGATCGGAATCTGACCGCCACGATCGAATGCCAGTAACTCACCTCTGTGCGGTAGAGTGAAATTGAACATAACCTTTTTTGTAGGAAAATAAAAAATACTTTCTAAATATAATCACTCTCGAGATATTAACAAAAGTATATAAACCATATTTCAGTCAACATCTCCAAATCTGTAAGAGATACGAAAAATGTATAAGAAGAATCTTGTATACCTACTCATCAAAATACATTTTTGCCGTATAGTTATACTTTTTTAAATTTTTACGGATTATGAAAAAATTTCTGACATTTAAAAGGACCCCTCACAAAGCTTTTGGGAAATGACTTTGTGCTAATTTTTCTGAATTTCTAGTATTTCGTAGATCTTTGCGTCCTGATTAAGTGTCCATGGTCATAATCCAATCCTATGAGTAGTTTGAGTTATAACCTTATAAAGTTGGCAACTTCTTACTTTGAGATTTTCTGCATTGTATGGAGTTTTCACTTGTTTCTTAAAAACTTATCTTTCTTTATTAGTGGAAAACTGGGCCTAAAGATTTCTTTTACTTGTATAGAAATAAAATATGTACAGGATGTTGAATAATTTATAGGCGGATTAAATAACTAACAATATTTAAAAATTATGTAAGTCCAAAAAAAAATGATGACACATTTTTGGATGTCTTTAAAAAAAAAGGTCGACTGCGTAATAATTCAGAACCTCTAAAGGTTGAATTCTAAAAAATAGACGTCCTATACAGAAAAGGATGTAAAAAGGAAAATACCAAGGGGGTTAATCTCAATTCAAGGCTAAGCTCTCCCTAGTTGCGCCTATGGAAGGAAGCTAAGTATTGTACTTGTTGCAATAAGTGGCCACCCTGTATGTAATAGTCGTGAAGTCTATTAGAGGAAAAGTTACCCGTATAGAGGGTTAACCCTTTGAAAATTTAAAATGAAATATTTGTTTTGAAATTTTCGAAATTAAATATGTGACAAAACATGGTTTTGGGTGAAGTTTCAAGTAATAAATTTTCATATGTCCAAAATGTCAATGCATTTTTCATGAAATTTAAGCTTATTGGATAGAAGTAATAAAAATTCGTAAATTTCAATGGATTTTTCATGAAATTGAAAGCCTTTTAAAAGTTTCATAAATTGCAATGAAAAGATTTCGCGGAAATTTTATCAATTTCTTGAATATTTCACTTTAAAATTTCAAATTCTGGCAGAAGTGAAATTTACCCAATCCTACCTGTATGTTATAGTATAGGGGGTACATAAATAATAAAACCATTTACATACAAGGATTATATTGGGCTGACATATCTACTTGATGACAATACACAGGCTCGTTGGCGTTAGCTACAGGCACACGAAATAATTTTCCTTGGGGCATGCAAACGCAAATCTTGAATTGAGCCGTGACGTAATTAGTCCTGTCTAACTTTGCAATTGGGATTCTTTCCACATCCAAGTAAGTACCTTCTTTTCCGCTTAATACGATGGATCCATTGATGCTCTTAAGGTAGATGTCTTGGTCGGCACTCCATACTATTTCTCTTGCTAAAAAAGATATTTTTTAACGTTTAGCTTGACGAAAGAATTCTTGTACCGGAGATGGCCCAATAGTAATGGACGCCTATCGTAAGTCAGAAACCGTTTGTAATAAAGTTTTGCAATAAAACAACAAAATCGACCGAGAAAAATCGCAAATTATTTTTAAGTTAATAAATTTTTCACTAGCGGCCGTTCAACCTATGACTAAGAAGATTATCAAATTTTGTTTGGGTAGTTGTGTCCTAAACTGTAATTTCTTTCAGTATTTTAATTGTTAAACATTCATTTTTCTAGTGAATAAAGGTGCTTAAAGGGGGTGTGCGCCAAAAAAAAACTTTATTTAAAAAATAAAGAAAAAAATATAAAATAATAGTCCAAACCGCACCCTTCTATCGCAAATAATAACGGAGATATGCCTCTTCAAAGCTTGGCCGCTGCATAAATCAGTATAGTGCATGGAATTGAAGTTTTAGCGCTTAGTATTCGTCGGGTTGTTAACCTCCATGTTGTTCACTGTCAAAAATCTCTTTCATTGGCGAATTTAGGGGAGGGCTGCCGGGCCGCAGCCCCCCCGAGCCTAGGAGCTCGGGTCTAAAAGTCTAATTGCAAACTAATTCTTCGTCTCACAATTGGACTTAATTTAAATTTTCTTCTGACATTAGTGACAGTGAATCTGAAGTGCTGGAAAATATTGAGAAACAGGGCAATTCTGAAAATGATCAAATTGAGGAAGAATTTCAGCTACTACTAGGAAATTTTCAGTTTATACTAGCGCAGATTACCGCCTTATTGACACTTTTAAAGTTTTGTCGTGTTTGCAATTTTTCCATTTGCTAACGCACTCTTTTTCAGTCGGCATTAATACGCAGCCCGAGCATTTACACCAATTTACTTTATTTTTTACTTAATGGTATGTTGATTGCTCGATTTTCTTCTTCCATTCGTTTAAGCTCATTTTTACTAAACCTCAAAACCAAAAGCCATTACACAAATACTAGCACTTCTTAATAATAAATAAAACTTTCCACAATAAATTGGGCACAGACTGGAAGAAATCGGTACGAAATAACGAGCGTATCTATTGCCACGTGCGAGGAAGCAATCTACAGTGCGCCGCTAGCCGAAGCTTTTGTGACGTCACGAAATCGACGCGTAAAACTTTAACCCGCTATTTCTCAGCAATGGCCTGGAAGCATGCGCTTCGACGACGTTTTAATCAGCTGATGCACGTTTTCCCATTTAAAACCTACATCAGCTGTTTAAAACGTCGACAAAGCGTATGCTTTCAGGCAATTTTTTCTTGCAATTGCACCCAATGTAAAAAGGCCTGTAGATTATTTTGTACTAAAACTTTAATTTTTGGCGCACACCCCCTTCAAACTGGTTTCCAACTTTCACTTTTATTCACTACGATTCTGTAAATTCACAGAATTGTAGTGATTAAATATTTGTTAAATTAAAACCTGAACCGAAGTACAAGATTTCATTAAAAATTGGAATATTAATAGTAATACATTTTTTTCATTACTTATATACAGGGTGGAGTATCGAAAACATCAACAGACAAACAGACATTTAATGGCAGCTCAGTTCTTTTTTGGAAAAACGCTCAGACCCGTCGATTTCGTTTTCGAGGGGGGTCAAGTGATACCTTATTTTAAAGGTCTTTCAATTCCCTTTATAATAATGTAAAATTCATGTACTTTAGTTTAGCAGTTTACATGATTTAAAAAAGAAATTGATGATTTTTAATTTTTTTAGTGAAAATGAAATTTTGTCCAACTCTGTTTTAAATTATATATTGGGTATTCTGTCAATCGCACGCCTCGACGACTTCTTTATTGTTTCTGGCAAAATATAATATTTGTATTTATAAAAAAAAATATATTTTAGAGACAGTTTTTATTTCGATTTAAATTTATTCAAGACTAAAAAACGTTTTAAAAAAATGTTTCAGATTATTTTAATTTTACATAAAAATACCAAGGCTGAGATTTATAAAAAAAACGTTGAAAATATTAAATAATTCTAATTTTTTTAACTCACCTTCCAATTTGGCTCCTTCATTGCCCTTTAAATGTACAATATTCTCACTTTCAATTTTCAAATTATCGTCAATTGGACTACGAATCTTATTTGTACCCATCCCTTTAGTCTTAAAATTGTTAACATTTTTCAAATTTTTATACATAGGGTTGTTAGTATTAAACAGAGTTTCTTTCTGCTTGTTTGTAATTTCAAATATATTAAAACCATTAAAACAAGTCTCGTTTTTATCGATTCTTAATTTATTTATTACCCTGTTTAACCGGGAAAGATTAATAAGAATCGAACTATCTTCAGCAGTAATGTCCAGGTCTTCTCCATCGTAACCTTCTATGAGCCCATCTTGCTTGTAAATTCGGTCTAAATCAACATCTCCAAATAATTTAATAGCTTTTTCGTTTGCTAGTAATTCGATGCTCTGCATTCCATTGCCTAGTTTTAACACACCCAGTATAGTCATAGTTAATACTAAGTTTCCTACAGCTAATAGGAACAACAGACATACCAAAGTCCAAAAAGCAAATGTTTTTCTGCCTCGCACTATTGGTTTTATTTGTTTTTGTACTACATAAGCTGATTTAAAGTTAGTTTTTTCAGAGTTTGTACTATTTAACAGCGTCTCTTTATTTGAACTTACATCGTTTTCGTCTGAAAGGACTTCAGAATGTTGAGAAGATGCGGTAATATATTCGTTCATGTTTATATGAATTTAGAAAACCAGCTTTATTTTATACAGTGGCTTTCTAAGCTGGGGAGGTCTGGTAGACTAAACGCGGTCGATTCGTTTGTTTGGGCGTCGCGACGGTGTGCGCAAAGCGACGTGACATGGCGCTGGCGTCTACGAGAAGTTCACCTAAATTTTAATTTTATGTTTAAATTATATGCCGGTCAGGGACGCAGCTTCGTGGAGAGATTCTAGGACTGTGACGATAAAATTCAGTTGCTGTCATCAATTAATTTAAATGATTTTTTAAAACTATTTTTGTTTGTTAAACCTATTTTTTTATTTCATATTTTAATAGCCATTAAGCCTGGAATACAGAGTGATCATTAAGTTGATACTTCTTTTTTAGCTGTGTATAGAAAGGCATTAAAATAAACAACATTTTCAAATACCTTTTTTCAAAAAACTCAAAAATAAAGTAGGTACTTACATTCATTTATTACCCTCTACGAATCAAATACGGTTCTGCCTAACTTGCCCGTTGAATCACATTAAGAAAACTTCTGGGTGTAGGATATGAGCCCGCAAGGGAAAGCGTTCTGCGTTTAATCTCGAAGAAACATCCGCACTTTTACGACGTTCATAGTAAATTAGCACCATATCTATTAGTTCATTGTTTTCAAATTTTACCTATTTCACGTATCACCAATTTAAAATTAACTTGCTTCAGAAAAACACACTACAGCGGAGTGCTCAACACCACCCGTAAATTGAATGACTAATAAGAAAAACAACAGAAACTATAGCGGGCCATGTTTTGGTCACCAGGCCCGCACTTAGATTTTTTACTTCTCTATCTCGTCTATTTTTGAGTTTTTTTGAAAAAAGGTATTTGAAAAAGTTGTTTATTTTAATGCCTTCTATACACAGCTAAAAAAGGAGTATCAACTTAGTAATCACCCTGTATATTAGTGTGAAGTGTGATAATTATTTTTACATAAATACGGTCCTGAAATTTAATTATAGTTATATTTTTTTTGCGAAGACATGTATTGCAACTCAAACCAGAGCCGTATTTATACATAATGATAATGACACTTCTGATTAGGTATGTTAAAATTATATCGAAATAATTACACGCGATACATATTTGTAGTCGAGCTTTACGACGGGATTGGAGTCATTTTTCTATATGCCTGTTATCTATATAGGGTGTTGGGTGAATGGGTGATCATTAAGATTGGCCAACGGCCATATCCCGGAAACTACTGGGCATAGAAACTCAGGGGAAAAAAATCATTATTAAAGTGGCCATGAGAAAATTCTGAAAATAATTTTTAAGTTCAGTATTTCGCCGCAAGGGCGCATAACTGAAAATTAAATATGAAAGTACCACACTAAGGTATAATTTGGTATAGAATAGACAGCTTAGACAATTTTACCTAATTTTGATCTAAGGGCTCAATTAGCGTACCGATAAGAGTGGGGGAAGATATTGCAGTGGTGGCTCGTCAGGTGAAGGGGCTCTTCACCAAAAAGAAATAGAACCAGTAGGAATTTTTTTCGACTATATTAAATATTAATGTACCAATATAGCTACCATTTTAGCTCTTAAAAAATAATTATGTTCGATTTAATAATATTAATTTAATCCGAATGTAGCTATGCATAATAGGGCCACGGTTAACTCCGATGGACCATAAAATACTCGTGCATTTTGGCGCGCCCCAGTCGACCGCATCCGTTAGATCAAAGCAAGTGAAGACCCAACGCCCAACATGGCTTTGATATTCACCGTTGCTATGGTTACGTGACGTCGGTCACGCAAACAGCATGTAACAATTTGCATTATGATGAAGGGCAATTTAAAAATAGATCAGTCGTATGCACCATTGTTTTAGCATTGGTTCGCCTAACCTTAAGGTATTTATTTTGAGGCTTCGCGAAACTTACGGTTATAGATATCGTTTTTACGGGATTTACTGTGTGATTAAAAAGTGTTGTTTTTATTTTTCAGTTAATTCAGTAGTGTTAGTTGTGTGCGACAATTTGGGACTTTATTAAACTTTGCTAAAATTTACTAAACTTCATTAAACTTTAACTTTGCTAAACTTTTTTGGACAAAGTTTTTTTATTTTTAATTTTGAAAAAGGTCTTCTAAAATTGGCATTAAAGCTGTCGATTTGAAATTGGGATATAATAGACTGCTCTTTAAGCAATCTTTCTGCGCAAACTAGAACCGGCTACGATATCTCGTTAACCTTTAACGGCCGATCTCCCGAGCTCAAAAAGTGCGTTGTTCAATGTGCTTAGTGTTTTAAAAATGAACCCAATAAATGACATAGATTGCAATTTGTTGGAAACTCCATTCAGACGTTGGATAGATGCTAATAAGAGAGACGTTTTGTTACACGGGTTTTTAGTCAATGTTTGTTTAAGTTCCCGCCTAGTTCTTCACCATTTTTTGAAACCGCGAGCCGCCACTGAGATATTGAAAGTGTAATCATTTAAATTGCTGTAACGACTTATCCGATTTTATTAAACTTATTATAAGCTTATTTGGAAGAGAGTTAATAATTGTCGTTTAAAGAATTATGTCTAAAATAGAAGTATTCCAGAAAGACTAATTTTTATAATTTTTGAGGTGTTTAAATTATCTTTGCAGTGGCAAGTAAGCAATATAGTGTCTTTTTATGTGTCTTGTGAGAAAAAAATAAACGTATTTTCTCTTGATTATTTGCATTAATAAAAGATATTTGAGATTAAATTTATCAGATGTGTTTATTTCTCAAGAGTACGCACACATTTATTCTTAAGAGTTCGCACAAGTAGTTCCTTTAAAAAAAGCCTTCAAGAAACAGCGGCGGTTAAAAAAGTGAAAACAGTAAAGAAAAACATACAATTTAAAGTTTGTTTTTCAAAAAAATTACCAGTAAAGAAAAATAAAGCGGTGAAGTTCACTAAAGAACAAGAACCCCCCAACCTTCAACATCATCTAAAGGAGATGCCGAATGTGAAATTTTTTGCCCCGCGTGCAACGAAAAATTTAGTGACCCATCGGATGAAGACTGAATTCAATGTTATGGTGCACCCAATGATGGCACCAAGAGTGCACTTTTTATTCTGGCAGGGAATTTTCCTGCGATTCCTGCACTTAGTTTACACATGCGTACTCTTGAGCATGCCCCTGCGTACTCTTAAGGCAAGCCATTCTCAAGAGTACGCAAGTGTAAATATTTGAAAACATAAAAAAAAACGTTTTAGTGATTTTCAAACTTTAAACCACTTGTACTTTTAAAAAAATAAATATTCAACGAATTGAAAACTATTTTTTTTTCACATCGTGCAGTACCCATTTGCTCATTACCAATAAAAACATATTAGGTGCGTAGTCTTAGGCCACTTTCCCCTATTAATTCTAAAGTCGTTTTCGGGCTATTGGAATGAGTGACAAAGCCAAATCTACATATCAACAAGCTTAAAAATAATTTTTTGTCGTCGAATGCTAGACCACGAAACTATAAAAACAATCACTTCTTTAATTAAAGTGCTAAACATTTTTTTTTTTGGCAATCACTCTAAAATGAAAGAAGATATTGAACTGCGGTTTCACATTTTTTCTAGCAAATTTAATCTCTACTTTCCAATTAGGATGTCATATATAGTTATACCATATGATTTAAGTTTTTGGGGGATAAAATGAAAAATAACTGGTATTATTATAAATTGCGCCCTCTGACACTTTTATTAGGAACTATCGTGTATCAATGGATAAGAATTGAAAGTAGAGGAGTTAACCTTTCTCTTCCATACAAGCGTATAAGTTTAATAAAATCGGAGAAGTCGTTTAGAAGTTACTCGTCGATACTCCAATAAGACTTAGACCAGAATTATCTAAGCTTTCTAATGGTACGTGTTAGCATCTCGATTTTTTTCTCCGAGTGGCCCAGTTTATAGTTTCCAAAAGATGGCCGGTGGTCAATTAATGAAACACCATTGTAGCATAAAAATAAGCTATGTTTGTCCGGAAAAGAATACTGACTTCAAGATGAGGTTCAAATTTTCACATATCTACCAAATGATACAAACTTTGAACCTGTGGTTATAGAAGGTATAAGTAGGTATGTAGATAATATATTTCTTGACAAAAAAACACTAAAATCTGTGTTGAAAATTACCTTTTTCTACTTCCACATGGAAATTTGCTGTTTCCTTTACACTTAAGTGGCGAGTAAAGTGGGCTATTCCAGTTAACTGTGCGGGAATATATCATATCAATCCTAGATAGGTAATGAAACTGACCAATCACAGTAGTCAATTACAGAGATGCCATAAAAGTACTGACTAGCAAAGTATATTATTTTTACTGAAGCTCCGCCTTCTTTTTTAAGACATTAAATTATATAATTTAAATGCATATGGTACAATGTGTTCAATATAATAAAATCTAGACGCATTAATGCAACCTGCTGAATGTGCAGAGAAAATGTATTTCATGTAGCATCATTTATCAGTTAGTTTTCCGATAATTAACTAAACGCTTCGATAGTCCAAACGTTAGAGCGTTGGACTATGGAACCAATGGTCGTGAGTTCGAGCCCGGCAAACTACAAACTTTTTTTTACGATTTTTAGCATAAGGTCGTAGAAAAAATATACTGTTCAACTCGAGTAGATTGTCCATATTGCCCTCGGAAGTTTGAGCACTCCGCCTACGGCGTCGTGCTCAATTTAATTCCTCGTGCGATATATCATATCCATTGCACTCTTGTTGTACAAACTACTATTTCCGTGCACTTGTAGAAAAAACAATATACTAGCTAGCATATCTATTGCCCTTTTCTGTAAATTAATAGGGTGATATGAAACATTTTTTGATTATCAAAAAATTAAGTTAGTCGTAGGTACCCTCTAGCATCAAAGTTTATGTAACCCTGGCTTACGCGTACAGCTTTTGTTTTTCTAACGCTTTATTAGGGAATACAAACCACATATGATTCAATATGGCAGTTAGCTGGCAAAAAGCATGGAGTCACCCGTTAAGTCCCACCAGCAATATTATTTTTATGGTCACGTGTACCAATTATGAAGCAGTGTTTGCCATCCAGCCGCCATTTTGACACATCATTGGATTGCCTAATGTTAGGATGCACAATTTTTGAGAAAACTTAAGATTTTTACAGAAGAGATTCCAATATTTGAACAAAATGACCGAAAGAGAGGAGTGGGTACATTTTTTTATTCAAAATGCTCACCTGTATATTTATATTTTTCCGTGACGCAACGACTTTCTTGTTAATAAAGGGCAGGTACCAAAGGTACTATATAGTTATCAAACTCGTCATTATTAATTGTCAAAACCTGTCATAAAATTTTTTTTTCATTTCATTGTATTTATCTAAATTCTCAGTGTTATTTTGCAAAACCAAATAAACAATGGACAAACTAAGAACAACATTTGTAAGTACCTACCTGTTTTTATAAGGTAAAACTGTATTATTAATGCAAATATATTTTTTATCAAATTTTATAGAGAAGACTTCCGGAAGGAAAGAGCTACTGGAACCAGGTAAGCTAAAGAGCTCTTTTCTCTTGCAAATTTTTAATATTTATATTTTCAGAATTACTTCTTTGAACCAAAGTTCTACGTAAAAAATTATGGGGTAAGTTTATTAATTTAGTTTTAGGTACCTAATTATCTATTTTATAGGAACAATACAATAGAGGTGAAGTTTTTGATATAAAATTCACATTTAGATACGGTTATTTTCTGATAAGGATTAAGAAAAATTACAAAAAAGGATCATGTTTCATGCAGTTCAACTTTTTCCCCTATTTGTGGTTCTTTGGAGCTCATTTTACTCAAAATATAACTTTTGGTTCTCCAAAACAACAAAATTATTTTGCGTAGTAGAATAGTAAACTAAAAACAAATGAACAATCAGGCTCCTAGAAGAAATTAAAGGCATTTTATAATTGACACTACCTATTACTATTTTAACTAATGCAATCTGTAATTTTTTTAAGTCGAGAAATATAAATTGTCATTGTGCAACATAAAAAAAGTAATTAGTTGCCATAAAGAACAAAAATTGGTAAATTCTTTGAAGACGACATAACCCCTGAAAAACTGCACTTTAGGGAATAACTCAAGAACTAAGCATTTTGGCGTGATGCTGTTCCGTATAATAAATCAATATTTATTTAGTTTAGTATAATAGGTTCAAGATGATTTTTAAAATGTTCATTCATAAAAAATTAGGTTTTATTTTTTGCGAGTTCTTCACTTTCTAAAAATTGGGTTTTGTATTTGTTTTGAAAATTGGAATAACTTTTTGTCTTTTTCCGGGTATTCCAATAAATTTTCCAAATTAGCTTTAATCCATAAAATCTTTTAAAATTCAGATATTCATTATCGGAAAAACGCTCGAACATGTCAATTAGTATTTTTAGTTGCGCATTTTTTAAAGTAAAAAGTTAGATAAGAGATATGACGTCATGTTTTAAATGGAACACCCTCTATATTGCACTATTTTCGAAATATTGACGTTTGAACATTGAAGACTTGGAACATTTACGCAACTTAAAAAAATTGAATCTCCCTCGTACGCACTGCTGTTTTTTTTTTTAATTTTAATTAGCGCTTTTTTAGTTTAAGGGGGAGCAAAAGTTTTTCTCATGAATAAAATTTTTTGTGAAATCAATAATAAAAAAGTTAATGGAGCCAGGATTCTGCCGGTCACTGTATAGATGCCTTATTGGCTCTAGTCGCAATTTCCATGCTTGTGAAAAATAATACAGGGTGGGGATCTTAAATGGAACACTGCTTACAGCGGCCCTGGCAATAAGATTTCTCTAAAATCCAAAAATATCGATTTTTTATGGGCCTCGCTATTGTCATGTAAAAACTTCTTTTATCAAATAAGACAATACCACTTGTAGCAACTTTTTGGAAAACTTATCGAAAAAGTGTCCATATATTTTTTTTACATCGGCCAAACCATGTGTCAGAAATTTAATTAAAACTAATTTAAGGTACAATTATATAAATAATAACTTTAAATCTGTAATGTACCTAAATTTTTTAGCATAGTAATTGTTGAAAATTTGCCCCAAGAATCTGTTAGCACAGACCAAACCGGTGGTAGAACTCCCTTACTCTTTCTAAAACTTCTGGCGTGATTAAACGTATCTAGGTCTGATGACATATTGACATTAAATCTCCTCATAAATAAAAATCTAAAAATATATTTTGGTCTAGATTTCCATAAGTAGGGAATATTGTTTGAAGTCAAGAAATGTAAAAGAATTACTAATAATGTCACATTTCCAAATTGGTGAATAGAACTGCAAGGATTTATAGGGTGGCCGCTCAAATCTCCGGATATTACACCCTTAGATTTTTATTTATGAGGCGATTTAAAAAGAAGGGTATATGTCACCAGACCCCGAAATCTGGAAGAGTTGAAGGCAAGAAGTCGGGCAGAGATACGTTTAATCACACCAGAAGTTTTGGAAAGAGTAAGGGAAGAGTTCTACCATCGGCATCGATTTGGTCTGTGCTATGCTAAAAAAGTGACATTACATAATGTTCTTTAAATTAATTTTTATTAAATTTCTGACACATGGTTTGACAGATGTAAAAAAATATATGGACAAGTTCCTTTATTAATAACTTTTCCAAAAAGGTGCTCAAAAAAAATGGGTTGGTTCGGGTCCCAATTTTCATTTACTTATCAAAAAAATCTGTAAGGAGGATGTATTTTGGATTTTAGAGAAGTCTTGTGCTTAGGCTATAAGCAGCGTTTCATTTAAAATCCCCACCATGTATGTATATCATTCCATGCTTATTGCACAATATATTATTGGATTTTTAAAATATCAAAGTATTTTTATAAAGTCAACAAATTGTCAATCTTTCTCCCTTAAATAAAATTTTTCAAACATAGTGCTTAGCTGTCAGAGTGAAGAATACTTACCTCAAACATCCCTTTTTGGCATCCGATTTTTTTTTCTTAGATGCGTCTACTCCACATGACGTAATTGAATTTTACTTGTTTAAAGTAGCGTAGTAGGAATAGTATAATAATAATAAACCAGCGAAGAGTGTTCAGGTCATTTATTCATACAAGTGTACTTATAAGTCCAATAGGTACCATTATTATTTGTACATCACACGTTATTTTAATAAATATAAATAGTCTAACATTATTTCTAAAGATTCCTTTACATTTTATATACAAAATCTACTTTATAAAAAGATATGCGTTTTTAGATAATATAGAAACAATTCAATTGTCTTTTTTTGGTATTAGTTTTTGGTCAGTTCTAGTAATACTTTTTAGTAAATTTTAAAATAAGTTAGTTTAACTTTTTACGCTATGCAGTTGGCTATTTAAAAATATACTATAATAGTTTGTACTTTCTATACTGCTTCGCTATTTTTTCCTCAACGAGACATTAAAGAATACTTATTTCAATTAGGTACATTACACACACAAGTTTTCGGGTTTGCTGGGGGCTAGTTTTCTGGCAACACCAAATCTTTTAGAACAACTATCGATATTAATCTTGAATTTACTAAGTACTATTCATTTCTACAGTTTTGACCCTTAGCATCGAAAAATTGTAAAACAGAAAGACATAATATACAGTGAGGACATTAAGTCCGGAAAAGTACCTTTTAAGTAAATACCTTAGAAAAGTACTTTTACATACTGTATATTGCAAAAGAGTTCGTAAAACAGAGTTGACGCCCAGTGGGGCAGATATTAAACCATGTTAGGTGGTCAGCTTTTTTCTCAAAATACCTATTAATGTAGCTCAAGGTCTGCGATTAAGACGTTAAAAAGGGGTTATAAATCCTTAAGAGAACAGTTCTACAAGAAACCTAAGCATTTTTTAGTATTAAGTAGTAGACGATGATATTGTGGTAATTATAAAATGCTTCAATTGGATAGAACAGTGTCTCCAAGAAGAAACTGTTTCCAG
Source organism: Polydrusus cervinus (assembly GCA_935413205.1). Lineage (NCBI taxonomy): Eukaryota > Metazoa > Arthropoda > Insecta > Coleoptera > Curculionidae > Polydrusus > Polydrusus cervinus. Next base: position 43,128,611 of record OW284513.1, on the reverse strand, counting down.
ATACCATCAGTACTCCAATGATTACCATATTCTTATCGATTGATTTATGTACCTTACATCAATCTAATCTAAATAGGATATAATAAAACAATATATGAAATAGGTAATGGTGAAATAAAAAAATTAATTAAACTAATTGTTTTTCTCAAACCCAGTAATATTTTCAAATAGCCAATTTGTAGCATCGTCAATATAAGGTATGTAAAAAAACATTAACAGTGAAGTCTAGTAATGCATTCGCTATTTAATTTTTTGGTCAATATTTCTTATCCTTTTCGCTTTATTTAAAAAGGGACCCAATACCCGACTTTAAGTAGTAATTACCTACAGAAATTTTGATTAATGGATTAATAAAAGTAAAAAACGAAACTTGTAGGTAATTATGCTCAAATATAGGTAAGTATTTGGCGGATTTTTGAACAAAGGAAAAAGTAACGAAATATTGATCAAGAAACAAAATTGCGAATGCGTAACTAGACCTCACTCTTAAGAACCCTACACCAATTAGCCATAGGTTTTATTATTAAGCATATTCGTAACAATTATTCTTCCAGGCTGTAAAATCTGATATTTCAAGTACCTTTAGGTCACCGGGCGATGAAAACAATAAGAGGGAATAAATGTATCTATAATATTACCCCCTATTAGAAAACGACTTAAAATCACCTAACTTGAACTTTGATTATAATATGATAAATATATAATCATAAAAAATATTTTAAAATGCATTAAAACTAAAGGGGCTTTTTATTCCCAAACGGATTTTGATTTTGTACGATTCCGAGGTTACGAAAAATGCATCTATTTGCTGATAGACACTAGTAACACAAGTAAATTAGTATATTAGTAGTATATGATACTAACAATAATAAAATATGAATTATATATTACTTTTTAAGACAAATAACTATAAATTCAATTCGAGCGTATACAAGTCAACGAAATAAAAATGGTTCAAATCACATTTTTCGATGATCCTGAAAATATAAGATTGCCTACGTATGTTTTATAACCTACTCTCTATGTGTTCTATGTTTAAAATCAGCAGTACATTTTACTTAATCTTAGGTTGTATATCACTATAATTTTTAGGAAGACAAGGCTTTTTATTCTACTATATAACACGATATCATGTTATCCTTAAAGGGGTTTTTGGTTTCCTGATATATTAAAGAGATTGAAATGCTAGCTTATCTATTAAAAGTAGTTTTTACTATAGCATTACTATACCTACTAAATCAACTTTAATTTTTGCATAAAATCTATGGCTATTATTCTAATATTTCACTATTTTTTACTACTGCATATACACATTTACAGGCCACGAGTAAAGTCTAGAAAGGTCCTAAAATAGCTCTGTAAAAATCAGCGATTATATAAAAACAGCGATGTGACAAAAATATGGCGATATCTTAATGGCGATGTAATAAATTTTAAGGGATATCTAGGTACTTTAATACGACTCTTATTTTTATAACACAATAATTAGTATAAATATTTTGATCCATTGTTAATTTTTATGTCGCTATAAGCTGTCATTTTGTCACTTTAGAAAAAAGAGGTATAGTCCGTACAATTAGTCTGGATATACGTCACAACTCGCAAATACATACTCATAACAGAGACAAAAAATAGGGTAGGTCTGTTATTAATTAAAGGGTCCTGTAAATTGACATAAAATTCGATTTGACAACCTTTTTCACTTCGGAGAACTTTAATTTTACGTGCTAAAAGTGATTTTAAAGCGAAAAATAGTTAGTTTTGAAATAAATGTCTCATTATTCAACATGCAAAAATAAATGCTCATTTTGAAGTTTATTTAAATCTTGAGAGAATTGAAAAAATATACGATTTAATCAACGACATCACTCGAATCAAAAATTACATCAGAAGTTGTGACCTGCATCCAGCCAGTAATTGTACGGATTTTATCACTATTCCATACAACGCTGTTTCATTACTGAGCCACCTAAAATACTGACTATCACTATATTATGTAGGAGCCAATTTCTAACAAATATACTAAGATTTGAAAAAGTTTATTTTATGGCTTGTATTGTCCAATTTAAGAATTATCACATTTTTAAAACTTCGTTTAGGACATTGACTACGATTTTACACGTATCAGATTTGTGTTTGTTGTGCTTATATCTGTGGCTTGGTACAAGAAGTGCATAATGTCACTATTTTTCGTTTTTAAGATAAATGTGCCAAAGTACTATTAAAAAATGTAAATTTTATGATGGCAAAATGTCGAAGCCCCTAGTATTATCTAAACCCCTTTTTACAAAATCATGAATGTTTATTTCATTTATTAACTATTTAAAAGTTTGAAGTTTTAAACTTTAAAAGCAAATATTATGAATTTCACAAAAACTGACATATGCACTTCTTGTACCAAGCCACAGATATAAATATTTTCGAAAATTGGATGTGTGTATGTGATTTTCAATGCCACTGCGGAACACATCTGGCCAGACACTTTAAATGTCTATTATGTCATACTATAGATATGTCGAAAAAGCCGGAATATGACAAAGTTATTCTAATTTTCAGGAAAACTATAAACTTTATAATTTTGAAAGAAGAACGCTGTGTTTTTTGATTTTCATTTTTATATTGTCAACATGACGTATGTTTCACCGTCACAGCGGCTTTATCAGATGTGGGTGTGTGTGTTTGTAAACGTTAAATAACAAAATGTTTTATTTATTTATTACATTTTAGGAAAAAATAATAGTCAGTCAGTCCTCAATGCCAATGTTCTCTATAATATAGTATATTGAAAATTAATAGCTTATGATGACGTTCCCTAAGGTGAAAACATATCCTATTTGAGTGTCTTATATTGATTTAATTTATATGATTACTTTGAAATTAAAAACGGTTTCTTTCAATTCCAATATTTTTTGGTTTTGGATATTAGTATTTTTTGTATTGTATTTTGCGCACGATTCTAAATAAATCTTGCATAACAGGTTATATACGTTTAACTGAATAGTTCTTGACATATTGACATTTGTGAAGTTTGACAGGAGGTTAACATTTTAACCATAGCTCTGTCGATGAAGGAAGAGTGAGTGAGCCACTCTTCATTAAAAAAGGTGCTTCTTAGAGAAGAACGGCTTGCACATTCCTCCGGTGGTTTTTTATTTTCTACGCATTCAAAAAATTGTCACTTCTAGTTTAACAGGACATTCAAAAGTTAAGTCTTCAAGTAGAAAAAAAATTAAGATAGGAAAGTGAATGCAGTTTGAGATGTACCGTTAAGATGTTATAGTTAATGTTCCAAATATGTAATTTTTCCAAAGGTAATATCTGAAAAAATATTCAGTTAAGAACGTTTGTCTGTTATAAAAATGCGTTTAGAATCTTGAGGAATATACAATAAAAATAATCATATCTTATTTAAAATAACAAAGTTGACAGCTAAAAGGAATCGAAAAATATATCCAAAAAACATAAGTACAAAAAAAAACATTTTTAGAATTTTTTTGGCGCAAATTTTAGACAAAATTTAATCATAAAAATAAATAGCTTATCATAGGTACCTCCACGTCACTCCACGATATTTTTAAATTGATATCAAAACAATATAACAAAAAAAAACATTGCATGGATGTGGCTGTAATATTGCGTGACATTGAATATCACTCTGTTATATTAGAATGCTATCCCCACCACATACCTCCGAATGTTTTATATTATTACAATGTTGAGGTTATAAACGTTGGTGGGGAATCACTCTGTACATATCACATGTATATCTTTTAAGCTGTTGTCTAGTTTGTTAGGTTATATTGTATGCAATATTTTCCACAATAAGTTTTTCTTATAAAAATCAGGATTTGTACTATTTGAACCAATATTTTTTGGGTTTATACATTTTTTTAAATTGGGATAACTTCGTTGTAATTTTTTGGCTTTTCGAATCAATTTCCCGGGGGGAAGGGATAACCTCTCCTGAACGGAAATCCTGTGTACACGTCTAACTGCAGACATAAATCTAGTACATGTAAAATGTTTTCCGTGTCCTTCATGTCATGTTGTCTCAGCTAGCAACTAATCTTGACTTAATATATCTTCTGTTCATTGAGACCCGTAAATATATCTGGTTAACAGCTTATCAAAACTACAACGAATTCGTTGCAAAAGTGTGTATCTGTAAAAAAGGATCATTTCCACTATGTTTTTTTTCTAAGATGGGCTACACGTTATCATCAGGGTCAAGGAAAAAGATACACACAAACTTTTTAGAAGGTGTGTGGAGAATACGCCAAAGTTGAATTCGACCAATTTCTAAAGACATAAAGAAAAAGAAATCAAAAACCATTTTAACATGAACATCATAGCCGACGGATGTGTAACGCACGTACACATTTCATAAGTATAATTGCAGAATGTTTATCTGGAAAAAAACGTCAGGTCTTTCGACTTTAGTGGTAGAATAATAAAATTTGAGGATTATATTTAAAAATATGCATGCGAGTCTGCATTGGCAACATGTCTAAAGAATTCGAACGGTGTATACGAGCGGTACACCGCGTTCCTTCTTTTTTGCTACTCACATCAGTGAGGTGCGATTTTCTATTGTTCTGCGAATATAACCTGCAACAATATATATTCAAAACGACAGTCGAAGTCGGTCCAAACAATCGTAGAGGTAACACAAAACACGTGGTTGATATGCCGGTGAGCGGCAAACACAATGCAGACGTTGTTATAAAAATAAAAGTCACAGCGGAAAACCACCGCTGCGATGTGAGTCGCGCCATTTACCGTTGTGTTCTGTAGCACCGCGGCGAAACCGCCACCGCAGCACCACGTTGGTCTGGGTGATTCTTTAACCATAATCACTAAGGTCAGGTAGATGAATCTATTGGTAACTTTATAAACGAGATAATTTCCAAAGAAACCATTGTTCGCACAATTGTTTCCATCAAAATTATCTAGCTGGTAAAGTTACCAAGAGATTGATCTAGCGTACCTAAAAGTTATTTTTCAAAATTGAAATCAAAAAGTTAATAGCACCGAGCCACTTTTTATTTTTCCCTACGACACCCTATGAAAATGAGAAAAAAGCACGGTTAATTTCTAATTTGGCTCGAAAGCGCCGAATATCACACGCGTGTTGAAAAAAATAGTTCAACTAGAGTGGAAATACAAGGCACACTATTTAATTTAAACATATGGTGCCAATTTGACAGACAACCCCTTTTTATTAAAAAGAAGAAATATTAGAAATCAGTAATTGCGTAAAAGTGTTCAACTTATTTATCATGTATTTGCCGAGTGATTCAGAATTAGAGTGTGAAAATACGCCATCTAAACTTATTAAAATGATAATAGTAAATATGAAAAAATGATAAAGTTAAACTGCAAATAAAGGAAAAGCCTATTGACAAACTATGAAACCAAATATTAAGTGAAACATAATAAGTATGCTTATTTCAACACTAGTGTTAAACTATTTTTTTCACAAATCAAAGGCTTTTTTAATAATTCTTTGTGGTCGTAGGAAAAATAGTGTGAAAGTGATTATTCTAAAACTCGAAGAATTGCCGCACTCGGCTGACGCCTCGTGCTAATTATCTTCTCGTTTGATAAGTAACACATCAAACACTTGTTATGTAATATACTTATCCCCACGGTATTTTCAATTGTGTTGAAATTTTCAATCCGCAATGACCCAAATGCGCTTTTTCATCAAATTTGGGCCACTTGCAAGTTTTTTCCTTGTGTTCAGTTTTCAGAATCACAGTGGCCCAAAGTATGTTTATTTTTACTAAGGCGGAACTCTGATCAATGGGAAACTTTCACACGTTTTTCATAGTAAAACTATTTTCCTGGATGAACTAACATTTTATAATCACAATCTTGCTATTTTCGTTTGCAATCGTTTCGTTTCAATATATTTTTTTGAATAAAATATATCTATTTTTCCAAAAAAAGCTAGTCTTATTTTTACTCCAACTTTCTCTCTAAATTGCAATTATGCAGACAGGCCACATATGATATTTTTTTAGTGGATACTGAAAACTCTTTATAGCGATTATCTGCATAACGGGGGGTGTGAAACCATCTTTTAGAGGGTAAAACCCATTCAAATTCATATTTGTATAAGTATAGTGTCTGACTAGAATAAATGGGAAACTTTTATTTTTATATTTAGCCCAAATATGTATTCTTTATAAAAAATTTGGCTTGCGTGAAAAATGATATTGCCGTTAATAAATTTAAGATATATTATACAGAGTGCGACAAAAACTAATTTTGTTACTAAAAAATGTAAGATGTATTATACAATGTGTGATAAAACTTAAAAAATAATTTTATGGATCAGAAATTTGTATTATTAAGACAATAAGAAGAATCAAATATATTATTAGGCTTCTTGCAGAAGCATCATTTTCTATGCATTTAACTAATTCACTTCTAAAGGAAGTTTCCATATAAATTGGTGACATCTGATTACAATAAAATTGTTGAATAGTAAACTCCACTTTCAATTTCTGTTATCCACTAGTTTAAGGAGGTATATGAGATCTTAAATATTCTGCAATTGAACAAACCCTGTATAATATAACTTAACTTTCTTAGTGGTATAATTATTTTTAGGCCAAGCAAAACTTTTTATGAAGACTACATTTTTGCGCTAAAATTGAAAATAAAAGTTTCCCATGTGTTAACTAAATCTGTGCAGACACTGTATACAAACTCATCTTCCGTCGTGATTCTGTCAAATATCCCCCTCGAAAACTTTAAAACTGGTTTAGGGCTAACCAGCAACTTTAACATGGCATGACATTGACAGAAATTGTTTACTTATAATTAAAGTTGTCTGATTAGTAAATTAAGAATTTATTTAACCGGGCTGCTTTAATAGTGAGAAAATTATTTCAGCCAACGTCATGTATGTCACCGTCAAAGTTGCTGGTTAGTTAATTATAGTTAAAAATCTTTGGGCAACCTGACATTATGCTGAAGTATTATGTACGTACGATCCGAACTAGGCCTAGACTGTAGTAGTCATCTAATGTGCATCCATGTTTTTTAAAAGGCGAAAATACACGGTTTAATTTGGTTAAACAATTGGGTTGATTAAACCAAATGAAGCCGTGTATGTTTAATAGGTGTTCAACCAAATTGACTGTTGAAAGAAGTGAGGATCTTTTAATTGCATTGTTTATTTGGTTGAATCAACCGAATTGTTTAACCAAATTGAACCGTGTATTTTCGCCTTTAGGAAAGTTTTCCATTTAGCAACTTTTTTTATATGAAATCTAAAAGCTGCTCAACATTTTTTAAATACTGTGCGAAATTACTAAGTAAGATAATAGGATTTGTTTAACATTTAAGGAATTTCTGTTGCTTTGTTGGAAAAAATGTAACATTTTTGTTCTAAAATAAAAAAGGTTTTAAACTATCAATTTCTGTCGTTAGTTGTTCACCTTTAGATAAGAAAAAGTCAAAAAAAAATTACGGGAGTTCAAAAATGTTTCTCTCTCTACCAGACCCGTCCTAAAATGACAAGCCTTTTAGTCAGAACGGAAGTTAAATCTTTAAGTATCTAGGACTTGATACATAAAACACCTCTAATTAAAAGTGCACTTTTTGACATCACATCGGCATAATTTTCAATCGGTAAGCCTTGGCTAAAAAACGTTTTGAAAAATTAAGGATTTTTTGGGTGAAACACTGCAAACTGCCATTAAATGATTTTTAATTGCTAAATTTAAGCCCAAATTGATAAAACGTATTAGTCCAAAAACTATAATCTTCAGAAAGACATATCCAGCATATTATAACACCTATACAGAGTGTCCAGGAACTATTTTAACATATGGGAAACCTTTGTTAGTATTGACTTTACGAAAGGCGGTATTCTCCACAAAAAGTTTTGCTTTTTATGAAGAATACTTACACTTCACTTGATTTTGTAGAAATATATTCGATATCCGTACAGGATCGACTGTTACTTTCACATTCTGCGAATGACTAGAAAAAAGCTAAAAGTAGAAATGACACCGTAGTAACTAGCTGTAATGTTATTTAACAATTTGCAAATCCAGGTTTTTTTTTTAAGATTACAAGTAATATATAATAGATTTTTTTGAAAAGCATAGGCCGGCCCTAACGCATAAAGTTGTATTAGGGTCGGGTTAGCCGCTGTCGCCAACAGCGTGCAAGTCAAAACAAGAGGTATCGCTGCGTCTCGCCAAGCGGCATTTATATTACATCACAACAACGGGACAACGCGTATTATAGTTTCTAAAATGTTATTTATTTCTAAAGCTAAGAGTTGCGATCTGTTATTAAAAAATAACTGACTTAAATGACATTCTGGAAACTATTGTATGCTTGGTCTATATTACTAGGTCGTCATTGGTTTTTACCCTTTATCCCTAGTTTCATTTTGAGATGATTGACTATTTCGATTAAAAAAAAAGGAATTAGCTTACGGGTTTTCAAATATAAATGCATAGGTATCAAAAGTAGGGTTTTATTTCAATTCTTCTCTTCCATTGGAAATACCACTTTTGTAAAGCTCCTGGGCATTTATACTATGACGATTTTGACCAACGAATCGTACTTTATAGTACCTAATCCTTGATATTAGTACAAGCCCAATCCAATTCTAGGTCGCGGGATTACTTAAATACATTTAAGAAGATTCCCTGATATTAACCAATCAGCAGGTAGCGTCGTTTAAACTCTAGACAAAAAAACACAATAACATACATAACACACTCCTCCTTGCAGCTTTTTAGTAGTGTAGTGCATAATAACAGAAATCCCTTAAGACGAATGACGATCTCGTATACGTATGTGTCATTCCCTTTGGTTAAAAAAAACACTTCAACACCTTTTAGTGAAACATTTGCAAACAGTGTAAACGGTTAAGAAGTTGTGTATAGGTTAGGTAAAACATTGACAAGAAACTAAACACGCATCTGAAGTGTTGATAAAACATCAGAGTACTCTCAAACGACTACTATAGAGCAAGTTAATCTGTAAAAAAAGCATATTAATAGGGGTTGATCAAGCAGAAGTTCTACTTTATGAAACTACTTTATTCGTAACGGCTCAACTACAAGTGCAATTGCGGCAACTTATGGCCACTCTAACACTACACATGGAAATACATACTACGCTAACACTAGTAACTATCAAAACTTACACAGTACTTGTATACCTACAGTAATTTTTGGAACCCTACAGACCAGCATACATACTTGACTGGCATGTTTATCGAGTGGCTGCGTCGTACTTTTGTAAGGAGGCATTAAATACAAGGGAAAATTTCTGAATGTGGCAAAAGATCATTTGGTACAGCAACCATTTTACTTTAATATTACCTCTTCCAATACTAGTACCGCTATTAAGTTTCAACGATCAGTTTTAACTTTACGTAGAGCAATAAAAGTATTAATGTTTCAATGCACTGGTGTTTTCCTTATGATCCATCGCGGGTTCGTCTTATGGTTGTCTATGATTGTCCTGTCGTTTAACATAAACACAATGTAGCTATATCGGGAAGTTAAATAAATTTGTGAACAGCGCATGGTGTGATCATGATTAAGCATCATTTTGTACTACTTCTTCACAGAAAAAAAATCGAAAAATTAATGTTTGTGAAAAGTATTTTAGTCGAACAAATCGTTGAACTTTTTTCAATTAAGTTTTATTCACAACTTGTCGTGCCGGAATATTTACTTTAATCGGTTACTGTCGCTAGCTGACCACTTCAGTACCTCCAGTGGTTATTTAAGTCCTCCTTCTTTTAACTCGGTGTTTGAATTAAACGTGATGAAACCTAATAAGTGGATAACCGTTCCAAGACATTTTTCTTGGTTAGAAGATCAAGACTGTACAGGAAATTATTATACAAAAATGCTGTTTGAACAGTGTTATCTTTTGATAAAAAAAATTAAAGTGCCATTGCGTTAAGAGTTAGGGACCGCATTTGCCATTTCGTTTTTTGACCAATATTTCGTTTTATCCAAAAAGCGGTCAAATACCCTTTTTTGGAGGTTAATTAAGTCCAAAATTGCTGTCAGTGATTCATCGCTTTCATATAGAGTGCAGCGTGTTGTACGAAGTTAGAAGAAACAATTTCAGTGTTTGTGAAATTCTAATGGAACAAAATATTTATTTTTATGAAATTTTTTCCTCCTACTTCCTACAACGCGCTGGTTTTGATATGAAAGCGATAAGCCACTGACGTAATTTGGGACCTGGAGTATACGTAATAAAAGCAGAAAAAAAACTATGGGCAAATTTTACAAAACTTCCTTCCTTGTTTTTATTAACTTATCAATTAAAATATCTTTAATGGTATATTACAATACAAGTACGGTAGGTACGTCTTTACCGCATGTACGTGAGGTTTAACAAAACGAACCGAAGGCGAGTTTGGTAAATCACGCAAATGCGATAGACACCTACCGTAAATGTAATGTACGATATTTTATCTACAAGCATGTTTTAGGGCACCAATATTAAAAACTAAAAGAGCACTGTTTTAATTTACCCCGTAAGTCGTTATCAACGATGCATTAATATCAAGTTGCTAGGGAAATAAATTACAGAAATTTAATAGTTGGCTTTTAGAGTATGTAATTAGTTGTAAGTAATTTACATGTGGAGCACTAGTGCGGTGAAGTAGTTACTTACCGCACGCTTGTAGATAAAATAAAATTGCAGGTAATTGCTACCCTAAGACGGGTATTTAGCCGCTTTTTCGACAAAGCGAAAAGAATACGAAATATTGATCAAAAAATGAAATGACATATGCGTCACTAGCCTTAGCTCCTAAGTATAGTCGTTAATGAAATCCATTTGCAGATTAACTGCTAATGCTAGGGGCATTTAAACAGTAGCGGCTGATTTAACCAAAATAGTGTTGTCACAGCCAGAAATTTCCGAAACATATGTATGCAGTGTCATGTTCGTCGAACATATTATTTATGCGAAGTATGACATTTATAGTAATAAATTGGTCTATACAGATGTTCAAGACAGCCACTCAACGCACATATATTATAGATCAAGCGTGTACACGACTGTAGCACCCCTAAGATACATACGACAACTTCTAAACATTAAGTCTAAACTAAGTAACAAGTTAGTCAATAGGTGGGCAATAATACCTAGGATGCCTATTATTCTGAGTTAAAAGTTTTAAAAATCAATCTGACACCCTCTTTAAGAAACTACAGAAGTATTTACAAAAACGAGTTTTATTGAATAATTATAATTGATACAAAAATAGAGGGTTCATTCTGCCTTCACAACACTTATTGCTTTTCAACTGGATATTTCATACAAAAAGAAAATCAATACCGTGCTTCATCAGCATTTAACTAGCCTAATTCCTTAGTATAAATACTACTAAGATAATAAATATTTGGCACTAAGACCACGTATCGCGCTTAATAACTAAAAAAATCAAAATAATGATGAAGCACAGGGAGTTGGGGTAAAAAATATCATTGAAGACACACGTTTTGTATGTAATTAAAACATCTCTAAAAATGTTTTTATTGCTTACAAATTGTCTTTATGCGGTACGGTGACGTTACAAGAGGCGTGAATGGTCTGGCGCGACGAAGCGATTGCGATCGTCCCAGACGCGCATTACTTCGCCAGGAACATCGTTCCACACGCCGTGTAAGGACACCTTTAGATTAAAGAATACCTAAATTTAAAAAAAAATTTCACCCAGAAAATAAGATATGATTTTTTTATTATTGCTTTTTTGATATTTATTGTTTATAATTTTTTTTGCAATTCTTGTGCTTGTTGAAAATCTTAAGCATGGCCGCCTACGATGTACGTAAATACAAAGACAGAATTAGCAGGTCACTGCGACAATTATTGTTTACAAGTTAGTGAAAAATGTAACCTTAATCATTTTTCCGATTTGATTTTGAGAATTCAACTTAAAAACATTTTTTTTAAACGTAAACAAGTACTTGTCACTTTGATAAGCTTGTCCCAGATGTCTCGCAGCCTTCGTCGAGTCGGGGTCCGTTAAAACGTCATTTTACAGGGTCCATTTTTCTACTTTTAAACATCCTAGAGAACCATGTTCTTAAGAATAATTGCATATTGACTAAAAACTATTTATTTTGGAACGTTATGCAACACATTGGTTATAATTGAAACAAAAACCTGCTCTGCAATGATACTTTTCTGTTGCCCTACAGAATAGGCAAACGGATGCCTAATATTAACTATCACAAGGCCGAGTTAATGGCTTACTAAATTACCTCTGCGTATATTAACATAGAACATTAACCTGTTTTAAAACTACCTTATGAGCGATATAAAACTAAGAGCAAAAAAATAGTTTTATAACAGCACTGATGCGTCAACTTTATATTTTCTTTATAGTTCATTTAGGAATATGTACGAAAGAAATATAAATATACAATGTCCCCGGATAGAGCCGACAAGAGAAAAACATACTTTATTATTTGTTTTATAAGGAAAAGTAATTTTTTATAAAAATGTTGCTTGTCGAGTTATTGAGTTTAACATATAAAAACTAGATCAGGTGTGGTATTAATAAATTAAAAACAAGTCTTCTTTAGTACGTCGTCTTAAGACAGAAGTACTATTATTTAGTATTTCAGACAAAATGTTTATACAAAGTTGTTATTAATCAAAAATAAAGCCTTAATACAATATTTTAAATTTCGATTGACATCTGCTGCCAACTTTTTAAAAATAGTATACCACATTTTTCTCATGTTTATAGATTTCCCATAAAGTTATAAACCTAATTCATATAACATGTCTAAAGTTTTTAAAATAACGGACATCTACACGTTTTTTCGGTATATGCATACCTATGCCAAAATCTAAAACAATTAATTTTTTTGGATAAACAATACTTGCGTTAAAGCCCTTTGATTTTAAAAATGGTTGACCTTAGACATATGACATGTTATATTAAACAGGCCTAGAATTTGATGGGGAATCTAAACACTTGAGGAAAAAGGTGTATACCATTAAAAAAAGGGCGACAGCTCAGTCTTCTTGATGCAGAAATCTTAAAACTTTTAAAAAAAATTTAAAAAATGGACGTGTCTGCGCATTTTCTGATCAGGTCTTTCATTGCCTGGAAAATCCATTATTCCAAACTTTATCAACACTCTATATAAAAAGCGACAAGACAAAAGTACTAAGTTTTTGAGTAAGACATCACCCTCTCCCGAGGGTGTAAGTACCTAAAAAAATGTCTGTAATAGAAAATTATTTATTAAATTTCTTGCTCCTAGTTTTTATTTTTAAGTGCCTCGGCATAATACACGCCAGGCGTAAGACGCATTGGTCCTCAAATCACAAATTTTAACAACGAAATTTGCTCAACCTATTTCTTGTTTTTTTTCTGTACAGAAAATAATTTTTATACCTAATAATACTTTTTTATTATTTAAATATACAATTTGACAATACTTAAAAGGGCTCCAAGCCCTGGGCTTGAGCAGATCACGTTGCTATTGAAAGATGCATGATAATTGGGCGTAGTTTTGCAATAAGCGAGCAACCCACAATCTCATAAACAGATTTATCTAAAAAAAAATGTTTGTATTTTAGGGAAAATTTACATAGGCCACACGCCGCACAAACACACGGTAATTTAGACTAACTAGCGGATATTAAGTATCACATTTTGGGGTCCCAGATTCTTGAAATAATAATGAAACTTGGTTGTTAATGACAAGTCGTAACTACTCTTCAGAAAGGACATGATAATGTAGAGATTTAAAAAAGTTCTAACTCCTTTTTTAAATTTTTGTCAATGACCATCAATGATTATATAAATGCCGGTATTTACTACATTTCTTGTCGGTTGAATGTTTTATGCAAAACTATTACCAACATTGGTTGCACAGCAAAAGAATAATTGGAATGTAAGCAGGCGTCCTCTAGAGATATTTTTGGGTTTATTTTTGAAAAAATGTTATTCTAAAAATGTATTAGTTCGTACTCCAAGCCACCCTGGAGCTGCGAAAAAAATAGGACAGAAAGAGCCGGTACTAGCTCGGCAAGCTATGGCGAAGCTGCATTTTAATAATAGCAATTAAAATATATCGGGTCATATTTAAAGCTGTCAAGGCCAGAAATTATTGGGCCCAGTGATATCAAACAATATCCAAAAACGAGATATCTCGTTTTGAAACAAAAGTATTAGTTATATACATTATGGGAAAATGATCTGTGATCGTCGCGCACAAAACTGAAATGACTTTTATCAGATTTACAAACGGGGAGATTGACGGTGAGTGATATATTAAAAATATCGGAAACTAGTAGACGTTTCTTAATAACACGTAGGCAGAGGATGTCATAACTCTAAAATGTTAAATAGTGGTGGGCAGAATCGAACATTTTCATGAATCGAATACTTTGGAATCAAGTACTTTATTGAGTGCCGAGTACCGGGTTTTGTTATGTCGGGCTTTGCCATTGGCGTAGGTTGGGTAGGGCCGGGTTGTGTCGGGTTTGTTAGTGCTATGTCGGAATTCGCCGTTGGCGTAGGTGGGTAGGGCCGGGTTTGTTAGTGTTATGTCGGGCTTCGCCGTTGGCGTAGGTGGGGTAGGGCCGGGTTTGTTAGTGTAATGTCGGGCTTCGCCGTTGGCGTAGGTTGGGTAGGGCCGGGTTTGTTAGTGTTATGTCGGGTTTCGCCGTTGGTGTAGGTTGGGTAGGGCCATAAAAGTTGCGACTACCCATACTTATCCAAAGAGTGAATTCTCGCTCGATAAAAGTAGGATTCCGAGATCGGTATTCAATTACCCCACCACCCGAAAAAAATACTCATCGATCGATTCCGAGACCGAGGTGAATACTACCTATTCTTGAACTCGGATACTCCCATCACTACTGTTGAATGTTCTAACTTTTCTGTCACTTCCGGTTATATCGAAAGTTAAGGTTAACTTGTTTAGCCTTTATTGCAATTTAAATTAAACTTAAAATTCGAATAAGTTTTATGTCTAAAGTAAAGTTTCTCAGAAACAAATATTTAATAAAGAAAATTGATTACACTTTAAAGCATCTTAACAATGCCTCTTAAGGATAAAGGACATGCACGCCTTATACATGGTTTCTAATTTTGTCAAAACTTAAACTAAAAATTAACTTTTTGGTATAAAAAGTAAAAACTTATAGATACCAGGATTTCTTTTTTAAATTACACCGTTAATTGAAATACATTTTTGTCAACATTATTTTAACCAGAAGTGAGAGAATAGTAAAACAATTTCGAAAAATGTCCAGAGTTAATTACTCCTTACTCCTTTTGCTTTCCGCATCTTTTTTTTTGTCATACTAGTCACCGTGAATCATCGCTTGTCTACACTGCGCAATACTCAACGCGCAGTCTCAATTTTAACAAAGTCTTTCCCAGAACAATCTCAGATTCAATTTTAGATAAAAGTGACAGCACAAGTTTATGTTAATAATTATAATGTAATAACCACTATTATCAGTATTTAACACTTTATTTACAAAAATACTAACACATAGTGGTGGTTAATACTTAAGAGATGTCTTTTATGGAATGCACCTAATTGCTTATTCTTAGCCTACAAAGATATTCTTTTTATCTTACGTTATTATGTTTATAATTATTACAAAAGGTGTATCCAATTTACCAAACCTCAACTGTGATGTGTTTTAGGTTAATAAATGAGAACCAGTGATTTTTCACCTAAGCACAAGTGCAACAAAAATATATTTTATTAGTTAAATTTAATACAATAACGTTTTGGCCTCCACAATACGCTCCCGTTTCAAAGAAAAATTATTATAAACGAACCTCCGTTATATTATTGTAAAATAATTTTTTTTATTTTATTATTGTCATTGAATTTTTACGAGAACTCTTATACAGTGTGTCCAAAAAAGTATGCAACATATGTAAAAGTTTTTTATTACCGATTTCTCAGAAAATGTTATTCTTGATAAAAGTTGGTGCATGCCTTGAAACTATAAATGCATATTTCACATTTCACCTGCGGCTAATAGTAAGGGAGCAAATGCCATTTTTTCGAAATTGCATTAAGAGTAAAGTACTTTAATTATTAGAAATACAGCAAAATTTTATATGGAAATGTTATTGCAAATTTAAAACATAACCCAAATACGAAATTTGAGTAACGTGTCTCAATTTTTTTTTTTCTTTTTTCTAATCTCTAATTTCCCCTAAACGGTACGCCTCTGGTAGGTTTTTGGACTTTAGCGTACTGGGTGAAAATGACAAATAAATTAGTAGTTATTTCCAGTACTATGAATAGGGTTGAATTTTATTATAATTTAGTTTCGAACAGAAGTTGGCTAAAATGTGTTTAAGTAGGCGTGCAACACGCTTATATCTAAACCGACCCGGTTCATTGAAAAGTTCTTAAAAGTTTGCAACTACTTAATGTATTTTTATTATAAACCC
The DNA here is from genome assembly GCA_935413205.1 of Polydrusus cervinus. Classification (NCBI taxonomy): domain Eukaryota; kingdom Metazoa; phylum Arthropoda; class Insecta; order Coleoptera; family Curculionidae; genus Polydrusus; species Polydrusus cervinus. The sequence continues at coordinate 43,112,152 of OW284513.1, read as the reverse complement.
ACGTTTAAGTTATTTGATAAATATATTAAAATTGCGTAAACGAAAGATCGACCAGGGGCGTACCGTTTAGGGGAAATTAGAGATTAGAAAAAATAAATAAAAATTGAGACACGTAACTCAAATTTTGTATTTGGGCTATGTTTTTAATTTGCAATAACATTTCCATATACAATTTTGCTGTATTTCTAATAACTAAGGTACTTTACTCTTAATGCAATTTCGAAAAAATGGCATTTGCTCCCTTACTATTAGCCGCAGGTGAAATGTGAAATATGCATTTATAGTTTTAAGGCATGCACCAACTTTTATCAATAATAAAATTTTCTGAGAAATCGGTAATAAAAAACTGTTACATATGTTACATACTTTTTTGGACACACTGTATAGTGTGCCCACGGATGGACTTAACTTAAATTACTAAAAAGTCATTTCGCATATTTTGTTTGCTTGTTGTATAAAAATATATTTCACATTAAAGTACTTACGAGTTTTTTTGGATGTGTGAGATTTAAAAAAATGTCAAACTTTTTTTAGAAAAGCCAATTTAAAAAAACGGTTTAGGTTAATATGCGAATTTAAATTTTTATAGATTTTGCACAACAAAACAATGTTTTTTTTGTGAATCGTATTTATAAAACAAGAAAAGAAATTATGAAGAATGACTCTACTTAAACCGACTTAAGTAGTATTTAAATTTATTACTAGTCTTGCTATTAAGCATGGTACTCTACACTCAACGTAATCCAGCATCCATTTGTTTCAATGTATGAATTGTCTTGTAAAAGAATATCATCGCCTGCATTGCCTCAAAATTTTTTATTCGTTAATATTGTATTGTACATTGTGCCTAATTTAGTTACATGTATTCCATAATAACATGACATAGAAAACGCACCCATTTAGAGAGGTCTGTCAGGTACTTCGCCAGAGCCTAAAGGAGTATATTACACAGAGGAGGCGTAGCGTAGCAGCGGCATTGTTTCCATCACTTCCATAGAAAGAAATGAAACGGCTTACACTGAGGAGACGTAGCGACGACTAAGTTCTATACCCGCGCCACGTCTCCTCAGTGTGATCAACTTTCATATCTTCTATAGAGGTGACGGAAGAACACGGCGCTTCGGTGCCAAGTCCCGTCGGTGTTCGCGCCTACAGGGTAGTTTGCCAGGTACTGCAGACTAAGATATTCTGTTAAGTGACAATAATTTAATAAAATAGGATAAATAAAACAAATGAAATGTTCAATAATTAGGGTTTTATGCAGGGGCACAGGGTTTTTAAAATAAAAAGATAACAACAAAATGACAAATTCTAAAGTTCACTGGTTCGGTTATTGTCGATTTCAAATAAAAATGATTTCTCTTTTTGACATCAATCATTGTAGGTTAGGAAACGGTATACAGCTTTTTACAATACTAATTTAAGGTAAAAATTGATGGTTACCCTAATATATTTAGTTAATATTATTAAATTTTTAAAATGTGTGCTTATTCCTTATTTATCCCGGTTAAGGGCAATATACACCTACATGCCCTTGGGCATAAACAATTAGTTTATTAACGATGTTTGTGTTCTAAAAACTTGTTTAACTACCATCAATTTTTGCGGCTATCCATCTTTGGAGATAAGAATTTTTTTTCGAACCCCTTTAAAAAAATTTGAGTCCAAGAACAATTTAAAAAAAATTCATTGTTTTCAATTTTTTTTTACCTTTAAAGATGAACTAGTTAGTAGCCCCAAAGATTTATAGTGAACAAATTTTAATTTTAGAAACAGAAATATCCTCAAAATACCGAATGTTTATGGCCTGAAAGCATGTAACTGATGAATCATCCTAAACGTATTTTTATACCGATTTAAAAATAATTTTAGTCATACCTTTACCTATTCTAAACATCTATGTATTAAAGATAATACACGTTAAAATAAGTTAGAATTTATGTAAATAAAGGTTTATTATTCTAAAACCTAAATCAATGAGATCTATTAACAAATAATTTAATATCATTAAGTATAAAATGATATACCTACAAGTAAACCATACCGGTCGGTTTCCAGACGTGTCAATTCAGAAAAAGAATGCAAAAAATGATTGCTTTTGAAAACTTAAACCTTCACACTCTGCATCTTGCGTTTATGTTTATATTTAGTTAGAGTAATTACGCCTAAAAAAATACAATGTTTTAAATTTATAAAGCACTGCCAAAAAATGCTACTCAAATTAAACTCCAAGGCATGGACCTCCAAATTGGATTGACTAAATCGTTTTTGCCAACGTCATGTATGGTACCTACAATTAAAGTTGTCTGGTTTGTTCGTTTCAGAGTTAATAGATTTAGCTTTAAGCAACTGTCTAGTAACGTGTTAAGCCAGTAAGGGGCATGCTATAGATTATTGGCAGCGCTTACAGCGCGACTCTTAATGAGTTTTACATTTTTAGAAAATTATAATTTGTTCGAAATTTTTGATCTGTGTGTAAATTTTTGTTTATACCTCATTTTGGTCAATTTTTCGTTCTTATAAGTTGTATTACAATTTTTTTTTCATAACATTCCTAATATTTGAGTAACAAGGAGAAAAAAGCAAGATATCACTTTATAGGCTTATATTTTCACGGCTGTCATTTTTTGGTAACTTTATATTGATATAAAATATAATATCGTATAATATCTTATTTTAAATCCAATTATTTTTTTCTAAGTTTAGTTGTTTTTTGTATCTGCAAACTATCCGAGTATAGGTACTGTCACGTTTCAGTCAAAAAATTTAAAGCAATTAAGTACTTCGTGATTTCTAAGTACTGCAAAACACAACCTCATTTCTGAACCGTTTCGGTTTAATTATTGCCATATCAAAAGGAATATACTTTTTTTCTAATACGTGAGAGTTTACAAATGACGTAGCATTTAAATTAATACTGATTATTGCGAGTTTATTGCCTAATGCTACATGAGCAGGACAGGCGGCAGTAACAAAAACAGTTTCTCAACACTGCCCGCAGCATTATCGCAAATGAGATTCTCCTCTTTCTCCTTACTTAGCGAGTAAAAGGTCGTTAGGCAACCTCAAGTTACTTAAGTATACTAAAAGTAGGTAGTAGGCACAATACGCCGCCATTGACAAATTGAAAGATTGAACTGTATTTCTTCCTTAATGTTCCACACAGAATCTGAATGAGCGGTTCGTTTTCATACAAAGCACACAACTACACTTAGTGATGAATCTTCCTTTTTTGGCGCTGTTATTGTTTTTGCGAAGAAAAGCTTAAAGTGTCCTTTAAAAACGAGACCAAAATGGTTTAAAAGCGAAAGGAGAAACCTGCTAACTACTGGATCGTTGCAAGATAATTTGAAAGTTATTATTTTCCTGCTAGAGAGTAGTTTATTTCTACCTTTATACTTGTCGCAATTGCCTATTAATCACTGGTATGTACCAAGCTGGAAACATCGTTCAATGTAGATTTATGATGCACCGCTATTATTAAAAGTCTATTAAAACCATTAAAGTAGGAACACCACAGGAGAACACACTTTTCGCTTCAGAAGCTTGTCTTTATATCGTGAAATTATCAGAAGCTTCCCGTAAAAGTGTAAAATAAATACTAGAGAAAACAGCATGAGCAAGAATTTTAAGTCTCATCTTCTTTGAATAAAATGTATGTGATTTAGACATACATGCCTACGCCGTACATCGCTCCCCAATCTACGCCTTGGAAGCTTGACATATCCACGTTTGTCAAGTTATAGCCTTGGTAGGGGCTGGGGGCAACCTGTTGTGCAGCCATTTGAGCGTTAGGCGTTGGAGCAGAAGGGGCGTTAGGGTTACCTGCGGCCGCTGCTGCGCCTACTCCTGCGCTTACCTGAATTGGATATGGTGAATATCTGAAAATATAAAACAAACTATTGAATTTTACTTATTTAAATGGATTGCAAAATTTTCTTTTTTCCGAGATCGAATCAAGTTAAACTGCCTTATAAAGATGTAGAGATTATTGGACAAATAAAAAAAGTTTCTTACCTATAGCTCGCCAAATGGGGATATAACAATTTACCATAACCAGCAACAGCTGCCGACTGCGCTTGTGCAGCAGCTGCTGCCGCTGCAGCAGCTTGTACATGGGCAAGAGGTTGTTGCATAGCTGCTAATGGGTTAACGGCGCCTACGGCACCGGCTACCGGCGCCGGTAGACGAACTCCCAATCCACTCAACATCAGTCTTTTGCCTAACAATTGCGCACTTGCCTGCACTGCTTCTTTGGGCTGAGCCTTTTTGCATTCCACCTGTAAATTATAGAATAATTTTTATTATAAAAATATAAATAATATAATATATACAACATATTTGAAATTATCCGTAATTTACTAAACCATAAAAGACATAAACTTTAGATACGATATTTTTCTTCTAAAAGTATATCTAGTAATGGAAAACTTAAAGAAAAAATTACAATAAACTGTTAATCAGAGTTATATTGCATTACTTTTAGAAACTTCAAAAACGCGTTACTTTTAGAATTAATTTTTTTTGAATGAATCGGTTACATCTTAATATTTAATTTGAAACATATTTAATGTTCGTTCTTTGGTAGAAAAGGTGTGCTTACTGTAACACAAACTAACGGTTTCGTATTTTTTATGTTCCCAATTTTGTATAATTTATTTGGACATATTGAATACTACTGAATATATAGGTAAAGGACGACCCCTCACAAAGCTTATTGGAAATGGTTTTCAGCTAATTTTTCTGAATTTTTAGTATTTTGTAGATCTTGACTTCCTGACTAAAAGTGTCCATGGCCGTAATCCAATCCTACGACTAGTTTTTGAGTTATGGCTTTGTAAAGTTGGCAACTTCTTACTTTGAGATTTTCTGTATTGTCTGGAGTATTCACTTGTTTCTTAAAAACTATTAACTTTTTTTTTATTGGTGGAAAAGTAAGTCTTCAGTTTTTTTCACTTATATAGAAATAAAATATATACAAGATGTTATTAATTTATAGGCGGATTAAATAATTATCAATATTTAAAAATTATGAAAATTGATTTTTTTTTATTTTGAAAACAAACGGCTACTTTTGTTCATATTTTAATCTTGTAGTACCAAGCTACAGAGGAAAAACATGGGCATAGATTGATGTAGAGGTATTTTATTTTACAAAAAAAAATTCAAATTTATCTAAAAACGTATTAATCGCCTTTAATTTCTGTTAGTTAAAACAATTTCCAATTGTTACAACAATTTTTAAAATAGAAAAATTAAAAAAGTTTTTTTATAAATTATGTTTTTGGTAGAATTTTTACCTTGGCTCTTGTACAAGACGCATTTAAACTACCTTAGAGTCCTAATAAAATGTTTAAAAGTTGTTCTAAGGTAAAAGTAACATCTCAGTATTTTTTTGTACGAATATATTTTTTTACTTACTATAAAGTTGATACTGTTTTTTTTTTAAAGCATTTGATATGTCCTAAAGTCTGGTAAATTATTCTTTATTGTACGAACGGACAAAAATGATATCCTACTTTTAAAAGTTTTCACTTGTGTAAAGTATCATAACTGGATTACTCTGTACGTATAAAATTAGAATGATACATGATACGAAATACTAAAAATTCAGAAAAATTAGCTGAAAGCAATTTCCCGTAAGCTGGGTGAGGGGTCTTTTTTTACATTTTTAAAATACAATCGAAACATTTTTGAAAAAACGACTTTACGGTATTTCTACTGGCAGAGATCAGTGCATTAACACCACTTACTTTCTTATTTTTAATAGTATGGAAGTGAATTTCGCACACACGATCAACAACATCCTCATTTTCAAAAGTGACAAATCCAAAACCTCTATGTCTTTTAGTTTGCTGATCCATCAACATCACAGTCTCTTCAACTTTGCCAAATTGACTAAAGTAAGCTTTGACTTCATCAGCTGACGTGTCTTGACTAACGCCTCCTACGAATATCTTTTTAGTCTTGTTTGGTTGCTTTGGTCTGTTTTTAGGGGTTGCATGTTTCGGATCGATTTTCTTGCCGTCCAGCGTGTGGATTGGTACTTTGAGAACTTTTTCTACGCTTGAAGGTTCTGAGAATGTGATGAAACCAAATCCTCTACTCCTCTGAAACAAATAAACACAGAAATTAAGTTCTATAGAATTGTTAAGAAAAATTGTTTTTCTAAATTGTCACTTTGTTTAATCTAATGTCTTTATAGTAAATAAAGATTACTTACCTGTGTGACTGGATCCTTCATGATAAGTACATCAGTTACATTTCCAAACATTCCAAAGTACTCCTTAAGTTTCTCACTGGATGTCTGCCAACTGAGTCCACCAACGAAAAGTTTTCCAGGGGCTGGATCACCAGCTCCGCCATTTTGTCCACTGGGTGTACTCCTCCCACTGGATCCGGAATGAGAACCGTTAATACCTACCGAGGTTATTTGAACGTCATGATGGTGCACGTCTAAAAGTCCGTTGCTTTCGCCCATTGTGGTACTGGAAAGAAAAAAAAATGTTACTTATTTGAAAGTTTATGTGGTTTATAATATATTTTTTTTAAATCCAATAGAATCTGCGAATCCAAAAAACAACACTTAAAAATATCTGAATGAGAAACCAAATTTGTTTTGCAACTTCGTTATTATATAAATAAAACTACTGCCTACGCGTTTCGGTAGAACCCATTATCAGGGCTACCAGCTCAAAAAATGTAAGCTACTAGAAAATTAAGACACATCACAGGTACAGGATAATAACCTGTTAGCCCTAATGATGATTTTTAAACAAACGCGTCAGCGGTAGTTTTATTTATATAGTACAAGATGGTACATGACAAATTTGGTTTCTTATTCATTTAACAATGATCCTTCTGGAGGGTAGATATGATTTTTTTGCTAAATAATATACCTAACCAGTTTCAATTTTTGTGTTTTTAATGCGCAGCAACCCTGTACGTATAATAGTGTTTACTTGTTATAAGAGTAACATGTTATATAAGTAAATAAAAATATTGGTTGGCATTATTAATTACATATATTATTAATAAATAATTTAATGGGTTTCTCAAAGTATAAAACTATCAAATTATGTCTGACTTAAAGGTATCGTGTAACCACATTAGAATTTATTTGGTAATGGGTGTATGTAACTCCTCACACAGCATCGTTACAATGTTAATTTAACAATACTTTGAGAGACCCAACGTACGGAAGAGTTTCTCCATGTGCTAGTATGTGATAATTCAGATAAGGTGTGACAAGACTATAAATCTAATGGTTAAGTTTTATGTGACTGGACTGACTGGTAGCTGTCACAATTAATGTCGTGATTCTGTAAATACATGTACTACATTATAACATTGCATTGCGGCAACAAGAGAATGTAATAACTGCTTTACCTATCTATATCTCTCGATTAGAGCACCATAACTTTATAGAGCTGTAATAGTATATTACGTATTAAGTGTGATAAAACGCATATTACGCACGAATGGAAAAATTGCGAACTGGCCGCGTAGCAGCGAGTGCGGTAAGAACTTGAGACCAGTTGCTTTACAACACGCAATAAGTACTATACTTTTTCTACGACTTTTACTAATAAGTTAAAGATCGGTTTATAATTTATAAAGTATTGATTTGAAATTTAAAGCTCAAATAATAATAATATCAATGTCAAATATTCAAAACTCAACGATTTGAGTGGTTCAAGGCTAACTACTCGGTATCATAACGCACAGTTGTGCGTTTTTATCCTTTAAAGAATGGATTTACTTATAAAGGTAACTGTACGTAAAACAATGTTTACTAATATAGGAGTAGAAAAAAATCAATTATAGAATGGCGCACCATTAGGTAATATTAGTTGTTGCTCTTGACACATGGGATCTGATGGGTAATTTAATAATATATGGAAAACCCACGCCTATATAGTTTAAATAATTCATTGCTGTTTCTTTTACAAAAATTCAAAGTTTTTTTGAGATATACATCACAGCAGTATGTCGTCATTTTGGGTACTGATCCGAAATAAATATCGTATTCTGAAACGGCAATTTATTTCCAACCATTAAGATATTTTGAAAATTTAAGGTAACTCCTGTGGCTCTCTTAGTAGTCCTGGATTGTTGTTGGATGGCTTTTTGTACTATCAAAGGATTCCAGAGAACTGACATAGTCTTGTAAGTATTAAATTTACTTGCCAATATCGTTTTTAATTAAAATACATATTAAAGTTTCATTAAAAGGGCGTGTTTATTTTTCATTGAATTGTAAACTTCTACTTTCATTACTAAGGGCATATTTAGACAGTTGCTGTATTGTAAAAATCGGTGTCCAGCATGTAAATATATTATAAAATTTATAAACGTTATATTTTCTCATAAATATATGAAATTTCCTTATCCTTTATAACTGGTGGCAGGTGTGGGGTTAGCATAGAATTTCGATTAAAATTCGGCTGATATGAAGGCGTGAACGGTTTTATTAATAAGAATGTGTAGCCGTAAACTGTAGCTAAACAGCTTAATTATTTTACTTAATAACGACGTAACCTTTTTTCATTAAACCGAGATTGGACAGACATAGTCAATTAATTATTTGTGCATTAAACTTGAACACAAATTAAATAGAATGAAATGTTTTGTATATATTAAATTATATATTAAAACCTGCCCCAAAATAAGAACTTTACGGTTAATTTGTAGATCAGAAAATTGCATTTTAGCGGCCTAGGCCGGAGAATGACTAGTAATCTATTGATGTTAGAAAAAAAAGTAATCTAGTGATGTTAGAAAAAAAAACTACTGCCAAATATTCATAAAATAATAAAAAGGCATCCATGTCACTGATTCGACTTTGTAAGTTCTGTCGCATTATAAAAAAAATCGTTTTAGTGTTAAGTGTGGGGTAAACATGGAATTCACATTAAAATTAGGTTCATTTTGAAGCGCTATTAAGGTAGGACAATCTCGTAAAATATTACGATACAGCTCCACTCTTTTACTTAATGTGGGCTTCTTGTACAAAACCTAGATATGCCTGATGGTTAATTAACTTTATTAATTAAGGATTCATTGTATTTGCCGTAAAGTAGCACAAACTGAATAGGAAATTACAAATACATATTTTTGTTTGTAGGGAAAACGTAGCAACCGGGATAAAATCAAAAACGAGTTTATTAGTTTTATACATAGTACATACCGGTCAGGCAGACAATCGTTTGGGTGGACATAAAAAGTAAATAATATTCTTAACAAAGAGGCTTGCCAGATCTGTATTTCTGAAGAAGTAAAAATGTTGAAATTGCAATAAAAAGATAGAAATACTGTATTAATACTTAATGTGTTCATAAAATGCATAATTTTATAGTGTTGTTGCTAAAAAAAAAGGAGGGAACGCAGTTTGTAAAATAAGATTTATTGTTTAATTATTGACATACAAAATCAACAATCACTTGGATTTATGTGAGAATGATAAAGTTATTTATATACAGGGTCCTGCACCTCACCTCCCGTCTTCTATAGCTTACTTTTTAATTAATTTAGGATTTTGATATTTTGCTGACTTAACCTGTATCCTAGGGGCATTTCAGGAATATATTTTTGTTTATACAGGGTGTTTCAAAAAAGTTGACGTGATGAAGGATCTATTTTTTAGATTACATTACATAAATATTCTTACTTATTTGGATGCCTCTTATAGTTGCCTACATACCTCCAAAATTTTAATGAAATCGGTTCAGTTTTATAGGCAAAAAAAAATAAACACTAAAAACATAAAAATAATGAATCGTTATTAAAATTATACAAATGTACTTAATAAATAAGGTCGAACAGTCTCGTTAAACAAGTTTAATTAATACTAATTGTACAGAGTGTCCAAAGTTTAATGTTAAACTTTGCAAACGTTAAATCAATCTATTTTTCTTATTTCAAACTGGAACCCCTGTATATTATTATATCATTCGATGCAGAATTAAAAATAAAACATTTGTACTAACCGCATTAAAACTTATTTGCAGAAAACTCATTTTATTAATTATTTCAACAGTCATTGTTATGAATAAATACAAAGGTGTTTTTGAAAAACAATTTATTCGATATTTATTTATAATAATGACTGGTGGAATAGTTGATAAAATGAGTTTTCTGCAAATAAGTCTTGATGCGTTAGAAATTACGATAGGGTTGTATTTAGAAAAAATGTTTGATTTTTAATTCTTTATCGAATGACATAAAATTATACAGAGATTCCAATTTTAAATAAGAAAAATAAATTGCTTTAAAGTTTGCAAAGTTTGACACGAAACTTTGAACACCCTGTACAATTCGTATTAATCAATGCATTAGCCAAAGTTGGTCGCTTAATTAATTATTAGTATAAAATTGTTGTTCATAGTCCTATTCGGTAACAAAAAAATAGTAATGGTGAAATGAAAATGTGAGTCATTTATTTTATAGACTTAATCGAGTTACAGGTTTTTTTATAGAAGGCGTGGAAACTTTAAATTTGACAGTCTTGGCGTGACTTATTTTATCTTTGACAGCGCCTATGTCATCTTGTAAACGGAGAATACGAGAACCCTCACGAGACAAAGATTACAAGATATGATATTCAGAGACTGCGATGACGAGTAAAATTTCTATTCGTAACCATGAAAACACAATGAAAATGACCATCCTTTTCTTGAATTACTTACTCTAAATATTATACCTTGTAATCATTGTATCATGCAGAGCATAGCTAAGTTAAAAATATTAGTTTTAAATCGAATATTATTTAATATTTATCAATTTATTATCAGGTTGTACAAACATTTAATTAAGAATTGACTAACCAGACAACCTTGAAAGTAAGCTATTATATCGCAAAGGCATAATATTAAAATGCTGTGTTCGTATTCCCACTTTCTTAAATTACAGGGTTCACTAAATATGAGACGAACACTTAGTAGTGATACTGATATACATGTATGATTTATCCATAGGACCAGGAACGGGATTAAGAGCAAACGGCAGGGCGAGCTGACGGAGTTACTCCTCCATCCGGTCAACAGAAAGGTAAGGATCAATATTTTCTCCCTCTTGGAGGCGCGCGGCACGCGTGCACATGCATTAGTGATGTAGGGCGCGGCAGGCTCTGCTGGCGGAGCGGCGTTGCCGCGTCCATCGGGATGGGGATTTGACGGGCCAAAAAATTTGATAAATGAGAAGGATTTCTATGTTGAGAATATTATTCAGCCTGGGATAATATGTTCTTGAATACATTTGTATATGTTTTTTGTAAAAAGAAGTATTCTTGGGACATGAGCCGACGTTTAGTTCGCGTACCATATAAGTACATTTTTTTAAAGATAGCTACTGATATTCCAATATATTTCTGTCAAACTGTTTATAAAATAACAAAGAAACGAACAACTCTAATGTAGGTTCTTATTATTTTTATATTATTTGAACTAAAACCAATATTTCATATAACAATTTATTGTTTTTAAAAGAATTATCAGCTACATATGTCGTCGGCTTAATCTGCTAAACCCATAAGTCCACATTTTTCCAGATTTGACATTTCAACGCTTCGTTCCGTAAAAAAAATTGCTCTAAAAATGATTACTTCAAGAAAATATTTATTGTGTTATTAATTAATTTGCTGATCCCCTAAGTCCAAGCCAGGCTAAAATCGCAATGAATCTCATAGGTCCGCCATTAAGAATCACCGAGCAGACCTGTGCGAACTATTTCTTAAAATCTGTTTAATTTGTAGTTAATATCAGTTTTAAAACGCAAGGTAAGTACGTTAAATTAGTCTTACTACCTATTATTTAGGTTGTAATTTATTTATTTTTATATATATTTGTATACTTAATATTTGCTGTTAAAATATTGAAGTGAATGTATTAAGGTTATTATTTAATAATCAAACCTATAACGCATCATAAAGACATAATTTGGGTTAGGTGAATAATAAATTAATCAAGTAAAATTAATATATAATTTTTTACCCTACTTCTTTAATATGTAATAAAATCCCGTAAGTCCAAATAAATATAAAATAAATACTTCATCTTCTAAAACAGTACCTAGAAGTCACAGACTTTTTAAATAGTTTTTACTGAATATTTCAGACGGACGACGAAAATGTATTTCCTATTAACGGGTATACGCAAAAGGTGGCTCGTTGTATTACTCATTTTTTCTAAATTATTCTTCAAAGTTACCAGATCCATGCGAAATTATATCTATATATATTAAAAGCATTGCGATGTCTAGTATCTCTAGTTACTCTACGGCCCATAAGTTATGGGACATCCTGTATAAAAAAAAATGATTCTCAATATTTTTTTGATTACAATGAATTTTAGTACTTTTTTAGGGTTTTCATTGGCTTATTTATATCTTAATTCAATGAGTTATTTAGTGTTTGTAATTCACTTCCAAGAAAATCCGAAAATTAACATGGGAACTTTTAGCACTTTCGGATCCACTTAAATCTTTCTTCTTAAAAGATGCTATATTAAATAAATTTCTTTAACTATATAAACTGACAGTTCTGGGTTTAAAATGACAAGTGTCAAAATAAGTCAACTAAGCTTTGTATTGTAAATATTTTTTTGGTTTTTCTTCAAATTTATAAAGAAAAACGTGTTCTTTTTTAGAACTAAATCTGTATTTGCAATAACATCCCGATCAAATTATTTATCGGTAAGACGATTTAATTACAAAAAAAAAAAAACTTACACAAAACCGTTATATGGCATGACAATCATGCCACGGTGAAGATAGAACTGTGAGACTATAGAGCTAAATATTTCGATGGTCTAAATTTTTAAAGTTTTATAATGGAAGTTTGTTTAAAACCTCAGGTACATTATTAAATTAATTTTAAATAAATGTAGTCTTTTACTAATCCAGCGAGCCACCATGTTGATATTTGCAAAAATGAGTACCTAATACAAATTTAAATAATAAATTTTACACAGCAGAGTTGTATTTTTCCCAAGATTTTAGCACTAAAATTAGCGATTTGACCGTGTAAACATAAAAAATAAAGTTCATAGTGTTTTTTTGTTTTGGTGACAAAAAACACATGATGGTTGAATTTAGAATGTCGTATAAAGTCAAAAAAAAAAGAAAAATATACCAGGTGTACCATTTCAAAAATTAAAAGTTTATGTCACTAACCGGAAGTTGAGTCACCTATCAAAAAATGCAGGTGTATGTCATATACAAATCCACCAAATTTAACTTTTAATTATAATTTTAAAACCTAAAGTTATAGGGACGAACCACCTTTCGCTGATACCCGATAAGTACTCTCGTTTTAAAGACACGTTAGCAAACTAACAGAAAATTAATTAAATTGATATTGGAATATAACTATACTACGGGTCCAAGATTACTGTCAGTTTGTCGCTTTCATATCGAGATTAGCGGGTTGTAAGAAGTCGGAGGAAAAAAAATTCCATGAAAATAAATATTCTGTTCTATTAGAATTTCAAAAAACACTGGAATTGTTTCTTCTAACTTCGTACAACCCGCTGCACTCTATATGAGAGCGATGAATCAGTTACAATAATTTTGGACTTATAGTATACTCATAAACATATATAAAATTAAAACACACAAAACTATTAAAAAAAAAACAAGACATTTTTAACAACAATTCGGGATAAGTGTTTATAATGAATAAAAAGATACTCCAACTACCATAAAATCGATTTAAAAAAAAGTCAAGATGTGTATTTGCTTTTAACAAAAAAAAATCAACCACAACATAATTATTTTTTCCTTTTCCTAAAAACATAATAGCTTGTAATTCCGAGAAGTCTATAAAAGATTACCTCAAGCAAAAAATCGGTAAACGTGACAACGTTGGGGCGCACCCGTTGCCATGGAGGCCATTGAGCGCCGTCGGGGTGGAACGCGCAGCACCCTCGACGCCTCTCAGTCGTCGCTTGGGTCGCGTCGCGGCGCGCTTATTCTCGCTAATAGCTGATGTCTCTATCTTGCCACCATTGTCCGCAATCAGAGCAGCGGCCGACGGCTCTGATATTGTCCTGTCACAGCAGTACTATTTTAAGATACTGCTGCAGCGGGACATAACCAGAGCTAAGGCCTTACCAACATCATCATCAACACATCAACATCAGTGCTAAAGTGTCCTGTGCAGCAGCAATTTTGTTACGGATTTTCGTTCTACTTCATCAGCAGGGAACTCAAAGAGCTTTCGTAGACTTTTAGACACTAACTGTTAAATTTTAGATAATTAGAGTAGAAAATTGGTCACTGTTTTAATTGTAACATTTAGATCTTTTTCTGTATTATTTACCCTTAGATCTTTTAGATTATACTTATTGATTGTGCCTTTCAAGCGCTCCACAAATTTATTAAATTTTTGCACCTAGCACATCTCCATAAATCGATAGTGGCTTTAAATGTATTTCTAGCTGTAGTGAGTAGAATAAATTGGGCACTTAAGCAGTATTTTGGTTGTATTTTTGTACCTAACCAAAAAATCCCTTTATCTCGATTACCCTTTGAAAACCCATTGTTGTTCAGACGTCACTCCCTCGGGTCAATATCGGGTGCTAGTGTGACGACGCTCGCGCCCCCTGGCGGTGTAAAATAGAACAATTGCTAACATAAAAGCTTTAACCACAAGAGGGAGGTTGACGTTTAAACGGCGGTATGGATTATTCTGATATCTTTATGACATGACATAAAAAATAATTAAATGTCTTTAGAGGGTTTGTGGTATCGCAAAACAGATCAATGTTGTAGATTGCTTTATAGGAACATAAGATAAATGGACTTTATAAATAATTACGATCGAAAAACGGCCTAAATTGTGTTTATACGTTAATAAAAGAGATAAATTAATTAGATAAAGAAGTAGTTATCTAATGGTGTAGATGCTTATAGTTCGGTGAATAATAAAATAAGGACAAATCAATATATTTACCCACGAGAAAACAATAATTTTGGCTGAAGAGGAGACGATATAAATAGTTTCGATTTAGATTTCATTATGATACTGCAGAGGAAAAACTGTAATTATATTTTTTTTAGTCAGTTAATATGATTTAATACCATAATACAAATATCGGGTTGCATACATTTTTTAACAATAATTAACTATCAACTTTGACATATATGACAATTGCAGAAATAATTTTCTCACAATCATAGTTGCCCCGGTTATTATAATTTTTAATTTACTAATCAGGCACCTTTGATTGTGAGTAAATAATGCCTGCAATGAAAGTATTGTTACAGTCAAAGTTGCTGGTGAGCTAATTATTGTTAAAAAGCTTTATGCAACCCAACAAAGATTACAGGTATGGTATTCAGAGACTGTGACGTCATCTAATGAGTTAGTAACTCAAGAAACAGATGGTAATTTTCATTAAGTTTCCATGGTTACGAATAGAAATATTATTCACGTCGCAACCTCTGAATATCATACCTTGTTCTCTTTGTATCAGGAAATATGATATTCCGAGGCTGTGACGTCATCTTGTGAGTCAGTAATCCAAGAAACAGATGGTAATTTTTATTGGATTTTCATGGTTACGAATAGAAACTTTGCTCACAGAATGAAGTTACGGCCTCTGCATATCATATCTTGTTATCTTTGTTTGACGTATTGGCTAAGGCTCGACACATCAACCCTCCTAATTAAAGAAAGCATTTTTTAACGTTACATTAGTATATTTTTGTCTATGGTCTTCTACGATGTACACGTGAAGACAAAGCCATAGTTCTCAGGCCATGGCAAATGGTGGTAGCGGGGTGGTTGGGGGATAAACGCCATCCAGAGTTTAATTTTATCAAAGTCAAATTTACAAGACGTTAATATCGGTATATTTATTAATAAAAGAATGGTTATTAAAAGTTCGTAAAACTCCGTAGTTTTAGGAAAACAAACATTCAAATTTAATTTACCGTTTTTTTAAGATAAACTGCTGACTACTAAAATTTTTTTAGTAAACAAACTGTTGTTAGTTAGATAAGCGAACCGCGGACGTTGCTTAATCTCTTAACTCGACCAGGAATTCATCAAAACGCCATTTTTCAGCAAAAATTTATAAAATCATGGGTAAAAAAGTATTAACCCAAAAAAATGCATAGTCTGAAATATCAAGCTCCTGTAGGTACTGTCTAAAATTTAAATTAAGTCATTAAAACAATACTTTTATCAATGGATTTTAAACTTATGACATTGGATAGTATTTTATAACCGGGAGCTCAATAGAGCTTCAAAGTAAGTAAATGTGAAGTTTACCAATTTCCTTTTATTACTATTTTACTCTACTATCTTCTGATGATGGTCGTTACTACTTCCGAAACCTGAAGAGTTCAGATTTTATAAACTAAACCTTTAATATACTGGTACGGAGAAATACTTTAATAGCAGTATTCACTAAAGGGTTTTAAATTTAAAACTGTCCTAAACTGTCAGTTCTAGGTTTAAATTGTAAGTATTTTTTTACTTTTTCTTCAAATTTCGTTCGCACTTAGTCGCAAGCCAAAAGGCATTAAGGTGGACGCGAAGGCATTTATGACCGTGTGTACGCGGGTACACCCATTTAAATATTTCGAGTTATGGTATGGTACGGTATAAAACATATTTTGTGTACCTACAAATAATAATATAAAGGACACTTGTTTGAACACTTAATATAAATCAGTTTTTTACTTTTTGGTTCTGTTGCTAGTATTTTCTTTTTTATTTATTTCCTTTATAATATATTATTGATATTCTATCCTCTTGTGATTAAAACAAATTAAACTAAAATATTATGTAAGGTGTCTTAAGAGTCTATGTCGTACGTAGAATAAATCCACTTTTTCATTTGGTTGTCACATGATTTCATAAAGTTCGCGTCTTAGCCACCTTTGTTTTGTTTAGTTTTATTTTATAGTTTGTTATATAAAAATTGAAATATTATGTTATATAGTAGGTAAGTAAATTAATTCTATAACTAATAAATTCCGGATCTATTTACATGTTGTATTTGGTAAAAATAATTAAGTAACTAACATTTTTATTTAAAAACAATGATCACATTGCAGATGATAAAATGTTGACATCAAAAGGTCTTGATATAATTAAGTGTGATACATGGTTGAATTCAGGGCTTAAAAATATTTCAAAAAATAAAATAAAAAATACAGGTCCGTATTTAAAAAATTAAAGTTGATCATGGTTCCACAAAAACGAAACGTTGCAACGAAATTCTAAATACACCACGATATGGAGCAAGAAAAGTTGCCTTAACAATGTTTTATTTGTTTTTTTTATAGCGGATAAAATAAGTCCGCCAATTTAAAAAAACCAAAATCTCAATATTTTAGTTTTTTTCAAATATTTCTAAAACTAAAAAAGATAGCTTAAATATTTTTTTACGATATCACTGGGCACAAAATTCCGCAACTTTGCCACCATTTGACCGATGCTGTATCTCTTATAGTTTCCGAGATCCCCATTAGAGGCTCGAATTTGGGACACCCTGTACATACAACACACATAAATATATCTTGAAAAATTGCACAATTCCCTTAAGGGAATTATAAAATTTTAGTTTGTTGTTGTGCGGCCATAAGCTTGTATAGACATCACGGGCTCGATACATGAAACGCGCCTAAATAAAAAGTGTACTTTTTTGACGTCACATTTGCATATACTTTTCACTAACTCGCTAGTATTTGGTTCAAAAGTAAAACCAAGAATTTTTAGAATTCAAGCCAAAATAGACAAAATCGATGTTAAAAAAGTTATTAGTCTAAAAGATATAATCCTCGAAAAGACATATATTATCCAGCCTATTATAAAACTTATACAGGGTGCACGTGTGCGTACAAGGGGTTCTCGAAAACGGTAAGAGATACGAAGATGGTTAAATTGAGGCAAAGTTGTGTATTTTGGGGCCTAATAATCTGGTGAAAGAAAATTGTAAATATCCCGAATACCTTCGGAGAGGAGAGGAGAAAAAAAACGAAATTTTTAGTTTTGGTTTTGAATTTTTTGAGTCTTCATTTTTGACTTGGGAAAAAAACACTTTCTCATAGCCGTTCTTTATGTTCTACAAGATGGTGTTATTAGTTTTCAAAATCCACATTTCGTTTTATTTCAATAAGAGTTACCATAACAATACTTTAGAAATTAAGTTTCTAAGGCATGAGATGTAATTCTATTTTTTTAAGTATATTATTTATTTTATTAATATCACATCTTAAGTCCTATGGTTTTGCCTTAGACCTAGACCGAAATACTGTAAAATAGAAAAAAGTAGTGCTCCCGAGTAAAGAAAAGGTAACTGAAGTGTTAGTCCAGTTATGTTACTGTAATGCGCTTAAGTTTCAAAAACAATTTTTTAATGTTTATACGGTCTGATAATGCCAGTTTCTGGTGAAACATGTAACAAAAATAAACATACAGAAAAATATTTCAGGCCGAGACTTTTAGTCTTTTCTCTTACAAAATATCAAATATCACGCCTTTTTGAGTAAAAATGGACAGATTTTTTAAATCAGAAATATTTTTTTTTGGTTTGGCTCTAAATTTTTAGGACAGTAATGACATAAAAAGATAACTTAAAAGATGACAAAACGGTAAAATTTCGAAAACTTTAAATTGTATTAAATTTGTAAAGCTTAGAAGTTCCTAAAACTGTATTTAAAATTCCAGGTCCTTATTTAAAAAAATTGACTTGAGGTTGGTATTGAAATAACGAAACGTTGAATATGAAAATTAATAACGCCATCTTGTAAAACATTAAAGACGACTACGAAAAAGTGTTTTTTGTTTTTTTCCTAAGTCAAAAATAAAGGCGCAAAAGATTAAAAACCAAAAATATAAATTTCGGATTTTTTCGGATATCTCCGAAAGCATTCGAAATATTCACAATTTTTATTACCAAATTATTAAGCCCCAAAATACGCAACTTTGCCTCAATTTAACCATCTTCGTATCTCTTACCGTTTTCCAGATCTCCTTGTACACACACGAATTTGTAGCACCCTGTAAAACTTTTTTTAAAGAACGATAATTACGCCAATTTTGTTTCAAAAATAGCGTTTTGAAAAAGTCGCCTAATTTGTATACTTCCAGAAAAATACACTATTTATTTAGGAAGGTGTCAAGTATCTACTTGCTCAGCCTTTTTTTTTACCATCATAAATAATTATAACAATCTGCTAAGATGGAGAAGTTATTTTAAAAAAGTACTATTTATATCGCAACACCATATTATGGGATTTTTGCTTTACATTTTTTTTTAGATAAAGTTAATTTGTTATTGTGATTATTTTGTTCTTTGTTGCAATCAAACTATAAATCCAAAAAAATATTTGTTGTTCGGTTTCTATTACCAAAACCGCACATTGTTTATAATATAAATGTTTATTTTTTACCCAAAGTGAACTTAATTTCATATATTCCATATTGTGATGTAAAAGTCAACAATTTAGTGAAATTAATATTGATTTAATAAACAGATAATATAAATTAACACGAAATATAATGTGTGTTTTACGGTCTTTATTTGGATTAACATTCTTGTTAGCAAACAAAATATTGGAGTTATGTATTTGGAAATTTTCTAACAGTATTAAATTTTGTTATTGCTGCGCCGAGTAATAATAACGATAAAATAAAATACCAACGAAAATACTATAATTTTAACAAACTTTCAAAAACAAAAAGTTTTTGGATTTTTAAGCTAAAACATCGGTTCGAATGACAAATAATCTGTATTTATAAAACCAATTGATCATTTTTAAAACTTGAACCTATAAAATTAGCAATAAACACATTTGATTTAGTATAATTTTGTATACCAACGTTGTTTATAATTAAACATAACTAATTTGTTTTGATCACATGTTTTCTAAAAAAAATACTAAATAAATTTTGGTGAAATATATAGAGTTTCAGTATAACACTGATTTATATTAACCAATTAAGATATTCCGTAAATTTCGTGTGATCCATCTCCAGACGCGGTTTGTCATATCATGGCTCATCAGTAAAGCTAGGATCCGATGAAAGAAAGGAAGAACTTTAAACTGCTTAAGCAGTATTTGGTGAAAACCACTAGCAAGATGTTGCATGTTGCGACCTCTTCAGTTATAGGTTCTATGTTCTAAGGTGTGATTATAAGGGCGTTGATGTGTATGAAAATCATCAATTATTTCCTTATGTAAGGGAGCTAGCGAAAAATGTTTAACACAAAAGTTTTAGGGGTTTTAAAAATCTATTATACGAAAAAATGAATTAAACAGGATTAGTCAAAAACCAAATTGCTTTTTTTTCTCACAATCAAAGTGATTGCTAGCTTAATTTCTGAGTTGTAAATATGCGAATTATATTAATAAATTTCAGTTATTCTAAATAAAATTTTCTCCTGAGAAAACGTCAAATATTACACATTCTGCCACATCTTTAAAAATTAAAGAAATAATGTCTTAAAATACACGCTAATAAGAGGTATACATAAAAATCAATACTTTAAAAAATGCATATTTCTAATAGAGCATGAATGTGACGTCAGCAAAAGTTGATTTTTTCTTCTTCTATCTTTTACTTGATAACATAAGCTATGGTGGCAATAATATTTTAGTAAATGAACACTATATGCATATAATGTTTTAGCACTTATCTGCGTTGCTTATGCGAAAAGTTTTAGAATGAGCGGTAGGCAAGTTATGAAACCTTGCGAGTAAAAGAAATATTTATAAATTATAGTAGATAAATCCTTAACCTTTAAAATTGCAACAAATAATCGGGCCACCAATGTTTAAAATAATCATTTGGAAACTGTTTTTTTTTTATTTTACTAGAATTTTTTTGTTTTAATTTTGTGCTGTTCAAACATAATTTATAAGAAAAAATCCTATAATGTGAACGATTAACAGCTGACGCAGTAGGGTAAAAGGTTTACAAAACCTATTGATACAAAGCAAAATAGACTATTTTTTGTTTTTCTCAAATAAAAGTATTTTTAAAATTTTCCGCAGAATTTCAAAACCGCACAAAATTCTCCCAAAAAAAATTAACTGCAATGCAATTAAGATGTATACAGGATCCTGAAGCATCATTTCCGTTTTCTATAGCTCACTTATTAATTAAGTTAGGATTTTGATATTTTGCAGACTTCATCTGTATCATAGGGATTATACAGATTGTCCCAAAATAGTGTGACGTTATGATATTTTTTTTTAGATCACATGACTTATATATCGTTTCTTACTTGAATGCCTCTTCTATGGTTTAATTTTCTATGGTTGCCTACATATACCAACAATAATTTTATCGCTTCAGTACTATCGGTAACAAAATAAAATTTAAAAAAATCAGTTTTGCACAACTGCTTTTAAAAATTAATGAAAAATAAAAATTGTAGCTCATTAGAACCATTATACAAGGGAAGGTTTTTGTTAAATAATGTCTAACAGTCTTGTTATCAAGTTTAATTAACATGAATTATACAGAGTGACCAAAATTTAGTGTTGAAATTTTCTTTGAAGGAGCATTTCGCGGTTAGTAAGGGACAAATCGTATGCATTTACAGCGATAAGGTCTTAAATTTAAAATAAACCAGGGTTATTCTGCAAAGCCGTAGGGTATTATTACTGTTGTGTAATAGGGGCCCATAAAAACTGATCCTAAAAATATGTTCGTGACTAATTACTAAAAAAGTTGTCAGTTTGTACCGGGACAATCCTCCACTACAACTAGGGTTGCCACCTCTCTCGGTTTTCCGGGAGTCTTTCGGAATCGGGCGTTAAAAAGAGTCGGTCGCCCGTCTCCAGGGTTTCATATCATTTTTCCCGGAAATTTAGTTTACAAAACCTGCACCTGTCATGCAAACTTTCCACTGTCCATTTTTCAACAAATAGAAGCGCAATGCAAGTGTTTTCGTCCCTTTTTTGATGAGCGAACACCGCGCGTGAAATTTATGCCGAAGGATCTTTTATTTATGTTACCTTTGATGGATTTTTTATTTATTTTGTATGTAAATAAACGTTTTTACATTCAACTTTTTATTTGGTCATTAGACTCCCGGAATCGTTGGTAAGGAAGGTGGCAACCCTAACTACAACCATTTCAGCTTTTTGATCTTTTAGCAAGATGAATGAGTTGTGTGAAATAAAAAAATTACTGTTAAGTAGACACATGTATGTGCATGAAAAATAAATTTTAAACCACCTAAAGTGAAACTTTACTATTGGTAGCATGCATACCAGTTTCAAACGATCTAAATTGTTCTTGTCATTACTAGTTCGTTTCTCGTGATTCCTAAGTTGATACTTATTTTTTAGCTGTGTATAGAAAGCATTAAAATAAATAACCTTTTTCAAAAAACTAAAAAATAAGGTATGTACTTACATTCAGTTATTACACTATGGATGTAGGATGAACCAGCAAAGGAAAGCGTTTTGCGTATAATCTCGAAGCAGCAGCCGCACTTTGACGACACTTACCGTAAATTAGCACAATATCTACTTGTTCATTGTTTTCAAATTTTCACGTGTTACCAATTTAAAATTAACTTCCTTCAGAAAAACACACCGCAACTGACGACCGACCCTTAAATTGCATGACTAATAAGACAAAAACAACATAAAGTATAACAGGCGACGTTTTGATGAGCAGGCCCGCACTTAGATTTCTTACTTCTGTATATCGCCTATTTTTAAGTTTTTTGAGAAAAGGTATTTGAAAATGTTGTTTATTTTAATGCGTTTTATATACAGCTAAAAAAGAAGTATCAACTTAGGAATCATCATGTATAGCGTAAAATATTATAAAGTAAATATTTTGAAATTTTACAATCATTTTTTACAGTCTACAGGACACGTACAAAAGAGTGTTTTTAACTTCGTTTATAATCACTTTTGAAAGGAAAGTTCAACGCTCTGAATATTTAGCATTTAGCATGTCTTACAGATAATGTTATGCCCATGAACAGGTATTTAAAGAAATTGTAATATGTCCTAAATAGGTTTTACAATATCCCATAGGTATAATTTTTGAAGGTTTCAGCGATTTTAGATCGTGAACTAAAGTAAATTGTCGTATTAGAAACTAAGGTAGCTGCTAATGCGGCAAAATCTTCTGCATTCTGAAGAACGGAACCATCTCCTTGACTTCGTGATTTTTGATGTATCAAACTTTTTATGCGTTCCTACCGACTCTATCAATAATGTCCTTGCGATGCAAAGTAAAATTTTAAACAAACATTTTTACCGCTAAATTTCCTCTAAAAAAATAAAGAAAAATAACCCAAAATTTTCCATAGACCGTAGCACCCAACAGAGCCGCAGAGAAAGTGCCCTATATCTTTAAATACATAGGACCTACTAAAATTTGGTTGAATAAACTGCCCTTAAAATATGTAAACCCACTAATTAGAAAAAATGGTAGTTAAACAATAAGTGGCATCGCGTGATGCCCGGCAGGTATAAATTTAATGCCTTGCTTTCCTTCCTTTAATAATAATGTTTCCAGCATTTTAATACGGCCTTTTTATTAGCTTCATATTTTGCCTTAAAAATTTATAAAATATCTTGAGCAATACGCCGGCCATCCCTTTTTAGCCAACGTATTAATATTTTATGGCACTTGAGGGCTATAAATGTTTTAGTATAAAGTTAAGTGCTCGTGCATTAGTTAAGAATAAAATAGATTTATAAAATATTTATGCTGTACAAAAATTTAACCGTCAAATAATTTTATTAATATGAGATATTTATATAACTGACAATTACTGAAAAAATATATTAAAAAGCCAGTTGTTTACTACGAACGTACGGACCTTGATCGATTTTACTTTATGAATAGTGACCCCCTCTACGTAGTATACCTCAGAAGTTTTAACAATGGGCTTTTTGTAGGCAAACAATAATAACAACAGTAGTAATTTAAAAATAGTATTTTTTAGCTTCACAATTTAGATTAAATATCTCGTACAAAAGATAACACCAATACCAACATAATTATGATGTGTCCACCAAATAAGTGACAATAGAGGGTTTTTTATTTTATCGACAGAATGACCTTGAGTATGATTAGAGCTGCCCAAATTTGTATTCGTGGGTGGCCGAAAGCAAAACAGTAAACGCGGAAGGGCGAATATATCGGTAAAAAGTAAATTAACTGCTGGGAGCCCGGGACCCCCTTACAATGTTGGTATTTGTTGGTAATTATTGGTAATCTTATAACGCATTTTAAAATATACCGATTCCGCTTAGAGAGAAACAGTTCTATAAAAATAAAGTAATCCACGCAGCAAATAAACTATATCTGCTATATACAGGGTGGTTCCTAAGTTGATACTTCTTTTTTAGCTATGTATAGAAGGCTTTAAAATAAACAACATTTTCAAATAAATTTTTTCAAAAAACTCAACAATAAGGTACTTACATTCATTTATTACACTATGGATCAACTAAGGTCCTGCCTAACTTAAACATAATCTCGAAGCAACAACCGCACTTGGACTACACTCACCGTAAATTAGCACCATATATACTAGTTTATTGTTTGAAAATTTTACCATTTTCACGTGTCACCAATTTAAAATTAACTTGCCAGGCCCGCACTTAGATTTTTTACTTCTGTATCTCGCCTATTTTTAAGTTAAAAAAAAAAGGTATTTGAAAATGTTGTGTATTTTAATGCCTTCTATACACAGCTAAAAGAAAGAAATAAGGAACCACCCTGTAGAAGTCTAGCCTCAAAGGCAATAAATCCATATATTTTTTTATTTCTCATTAGCACTCCAGAAATATAATTTGGAATATTTTTACTTGATTTGGAAATGAATTTCTTTTTTTTATTCTTTATAAGCATTACTAATAGAATTATTAAAAAGTTAACCTAATACCTTGACATTAATACAAATTAATTTATTTTAAATATTGTATTACACAGCTTTAGAGAGTATCTTTTTAACAATAAATGAATAGTGAAACAAGTATTATTGACAGTCCTATTTAATTTGTATGAAACCTATTCTAAATACATATTTAATTGAGTACGCCTGCCATATGGACTAACTGGGTAATGACTATAATAATCCGTATTCTTTAGTAATGTAAAAAAAATAATTAATGAAATATTAACTAAAATTTGAAAAAAGCGTTGCTAGGCCAATAAAAACACCTAATCCTTAAAGAAAAATAAAAAACATTAGTTATTTTAAATAATGACGACAACTATTTAAAAATATATGACATACAAATCATTGTATACGTTACAATTATAAAGCATATGATATACCGATATTTTAATAATTTGTCCATTTTAAGAAAAAAATGCCTAACAAATAGACATTTGCATTAATCATAGTTAAGTTAGAAATTTATGTCCTGGAAATCTTAACCTACCAGAAGGCATGATAACCTAAAAATCAATAGGTTTATTTACATCATTAAACCTGACAGTTATTTAAAATTAACTCGTTGATACGTTTATTTTATTACACAAATCTTACCTAAAATTCTTTCAAAATTTAAATACTTTAATAAAATTTTAATGGTACATTTCTTAATAATTTGTTGTTTCAACTTTTTTTTCTGTTTCATCAGACATTGACTCAATTGAGTCAGATCAATAGTAATTTTTAAAATATTGATGTTGGGTTGCACAAAGAATTTTAATAATAATTAACTAATCGGCAAGTTTAACTGTGACTTACATGACGTGGCAGAAATAATTCTCGCAATCATACTAGCCCGGTTACCTTAATTTTTAATTGACTAATCAGGTACCTCTAATTGTGAGTACATAATGCCTGTCAAAGTCATTTATGTCACAGTTAAACTTGCCGATTAGTTAAATATTGTTAAA
Source organism: Polydrusus cervinus (assembly GCA_935413205.1). NCBI lineage: Eukaryota > Metazoa > Arthropoda > Insecta > Coleoptera > Curculionidae > Polydrusus > Polydrusus cervinus. The sequence goes on along the minus strand of OW284513.1, from coordinate 43,086,306 downwards.
AATTTTTGTGCAACCCAACATGAATGACTAATTTTGATAACCCAGAAATAAAATTTATTAGACTTTAACATTCCTATCTTTTTGAATAAAATTACTATTAAAAACATCATTTTGTTATGAAAAAATATTTTTAAAACGAAGCAATGTTACTAACAAGAATAACTTAAATTCACACAATATAACCTACTAGAGGGCAGGAGATCGCAAAAATCAATATGGATGGAACGGCCGCATGCAATTTTAACAAGCACTAGTTATTTATACATATACTGCATTAATATAGTCTTCCAATCTATGTAAAGGAGTCAGATTGTTTTAATGTTAATTTTACAAGGTAGACTAAAGTAGCGAATACACATTTTATAATCTAATAAATAAAATATTTTAATATATCACGAACAACTCACTTAAAACTAAATAATTTTCATAAATCAGTTTTTCTCTTTCTAACATAAACGATTGGCTGGTAAAATATTTCGAGCTTTGTATTGAAGAAATAAAATAATTTCCCTAGGGTATCCTTAGAGCCACAGACGAAAGGAGAAAAATCAATACTCTAAAAAGGACCGCGAGGGAGGAACAGAAACATTCAACGAACGTAACGTAAAAACCATTTAGGACGGTGTCGTTTACAGGATAATTCGGATTTTGATTTCCTTATGCTCTAAATAAACACAAAAATAACTATTTTTTAGGTATGGGTTAAGAATTTAAGAAATCTTACGAACAAGGAATACATGGTGATTCCTAAGTCGATACTTCTTTTTTAGCTGTGTATAGAAGGCATTAAAATAAACAACATTTTCCAATACCTTTTTTCAAAAAACTCAAAAATAGGCGAGATAGAGAAGTAAAAAATCTAAGTACGGGCCTGGTCATAAAAACATACTCCGATGTAGTTTCTGTTTTTTTAAAATCTCTTATTAGTATTAGTCATACGGCTAGTGTTAAGCAAACCGCTGCGGTATGTTTTTCGAAAGCAATTTAACTTTAAATTGGTGATAGATACGTAAAAATGGTAAAATTTGAAAACAATGAACTAGTAGATATATGGTGTCGTAAACGTGCGGATGTTTCTTCGAGATTGTAAGCAAAGCGCTTTCCCTTGCGGGCTTATCCAGAAGTTTTCTTAATGTTATTCAACGGGCAAGTTAGGCAGAACCGTATTTGATTCGTAGTGTAATAAAAGAATGTAAGTACTTTATTGTTGAGTTTCTTGAAAAAAGGTATTTGAAAATGTTGTTTATTTTAATGCCTTCTATACGCAGCTAAAAAAAAAGTTTCAACTTAGGAATCACCCTATATATCGTGGGCGTACAATTAAAGTTGCCTGGTTACTGAAGGTATATTATGCATCATGCTTATACTTATACAGGGTGGAATTTTTAACTGGAATAAATTCAGTATTTGAAAGCCTCTTTATTTGCGGAGAAAATATGGAAATACGGGTGCCTTTATTTTTAGTTTGGTACATTTTTTTCGTTCCGTCATGAAATTTACCCCTCTTTTGGGGATACAAACCGCCCCCAACTTTTTTTCTCAAATGTAAAGGGATGTATTGTTGGAAAGGGCATAAAAAAAGGAATACAACCCACTATTTACTTTTGCATTTCGGTAATCTAGACACAAGTTTTTTTTGTTGAAATGTTGCCCATTTTTTCTTGACAAAACCCTAATCCGAAGTAAAATTCATTCTTGACATTATGAACCATTTTCGGAGTTATTTGGCGAATTTCAATTCAATTCGTCCTATTTTTAACCAGCCTGCGCTGCCAACACCAAAATTGTAGTATGATTGTTGCTAAAATGGCCAGTTCTTATTTTTTTCTGGCTTTCTACATTATCAAAATGCAAAAGTAAATAGTGGATCGTATTCCTTTTTTTATGGTCTTTCCAACGAACTATCGCAATAAATACCTTTACATTTGAGAAAAAAAGTTTGGGGCGGTTTCTAACCCCAAAAGAGGGGTAAATTTCACGACGGGACGAAAAAAGTGTACCAAACTAAAAATAAAGGCACCCGTATTTTCTCCGGAAATAAAGAGGCTTTTTAGTACTGAATTTATTCCAGTTAAAAATTCCACCCTGTACTTATATAGTATTCACCTGAAGACGACTGTTGATGCTTACCAGTTAAAACGTAGCGATTTAAAACAAATAAAGATAATGCAAGTCCAAAACTCTACTACCGTTCATGCTTATACTTGTTCTGATATTATAAATATGTTTTACATGAAGCTATAAATCTTCTAGGAAAATTTAATGGGGAAGCTGGAAAACGTCGATGAAATTTAAAATATATTAAAATATTCAGAAAAAAAAACTATTGATTAAAACAACCTTATAATTTAATTTTCCATGAAAGAACAAACTCGGATTTTTAAAAAAAGGTTATTTAAAAATAAAAAATAATAAGAATAATGAACCGTTTACCTACATCGTCCATGGTTCTAAATAAATTTATTCAATAAATTACTTTTTTAATTTTAATAGTATTTTATATTCAGTCCGGTAGGTGAATTATTACAATACGAGTTGTTTTACGAACGAGGCGAAGCAGGAGCCGAGTCAGGAATATAAACGAGCACTGTAATAACACCTAATGGACGTGTATCGTATGATATTTTATTTCATCATGTCTTTATGGATGAATAAATCTGTAGTCCAAATATACAAAATTTAACATATTAAGTTACTTTATATTTTACGGCCCATTGTTTGGTATTTTTAATTTTAGCGTATCTTTTAAAGTTTTAAACTAAAGAAAATAGCTAATATAAAACTAAGTCAAGTCCACATATTCCCCTGAGCCAAATAATGTAAGGTCGTGTTAACCTTATTAGGTAACCTCTGGATTTGCGTTTAGTCCACGATTGAACATCTATTTCGCGTGTAGTTAAAAATATATTCTGTGTTAAATATTATTTTTAAGCGCTTGTAAGTTTTTTTTTTAAATAAGGCACATTTATTTTTAATTTTTTAGTCTGACAAAGCTTTTAACTAACAAGCTATACGTCGGCAAGTAATAAATAGTCTTTCATATCTTTGTCCTTTACCACTCAAATTTGCTAAAATATAAGCTGTAAAATTGAATTTTAAAAATAATAAGTAAACTTAAAAGTGTTTTCCTTGTTAATATCCAAATTTTCGGTACTGTAATGCATCGATTACATTTTTACATGTTTAAGATTTTGCACTAGGTATAGAAAAGTTTGTCGAGAGGCAAAAAATGACAATGGGATTTCAAAGGTTAATCCAATTTTATGAAAAAAGAAAGTTTTTGAAATAAATAATTTTTATAATTCAATGTTCAGACGTCGCCCTTGTAATTCATGGAAAAATTCATACCTAGGGTTTTCCATTATAACTTTTTGAGAAATTTATTTCTGGGAAGGATAATATTAGACATAAATTAAAACATTTTAGATTATATTATTTATATTATTCGTTAACAGCAAACAGAGACAATTGTATTTTTACTGAGAAAAATAAACGATTTAAAAGTTGAGTATACTGGATCTGGCACTTGTATAATAAATTAACTATCAATTTGTAAAAATTGGCAGTACACAGCTTAAATAAATAAAACCATGTAGACTTATATTTCTAAAATATTCGATTTTGTATGTAAATTATACCCGTCGAAACCATAGAAAACAGAACTAAATAGCACTAAGAACCATACAAAGCGCTAAACTATTTTTTGTTAAAAAAAAACACGCAGTATAACATGACAGGCCGCGCACCGCAATAAAATAATATTATACGGAAAGAATGGCGCCGTTCAACTGACGATGTAACCGCGATGCATAAAAGCCAGAATCGAAGTTGTTAAACTCTCAATATAAACCAGTAATTTTACATTTTTTTACAATATAACAAATAGTAAAAAAATATTTAATTTTTTTACTGTATTACATTTGTAAAAAAAATGTAAAATAAAGTAAAATTATTTATTTTTAAATTTTTTTACATATTATTTATGTGCTTTTCTGTGTGTTAAATTTAAATTCCAACAAAAATACATATTAGTTTATTGAAAATGTGCATTTTAATAAAAATTAATTTACGAGCCGATTGGTAATATTAATGTAAAATTAAATTTAAAAAGTTATTTTTTATCTAAATTTCACAGTTTTTTCTGAAAATTCGAATATCAATTGAAATTTCATTGTCATTTTCAGTTTTTTTTTATAAATTCTGCGAATTATCTACAGTGTAAAACACATTTTGTGTGCAAAAATTGTCCCAGTTTTAGAAAACTTCCATTAAAACAGCATAGTTACACCAATCCCTTTAATTAGTGATTGGAAAAACGTACAATAAAAAAAAGCATTTAAAATTTTAAAAATAAATTAGTGGCGATACATACTCATACCTAAAAAATTAATAGAAAGTACTTAACTTTAATACCAGATATAGATTTCGTCATAATGGAATTTCAAGATGCTGGAAGAGAAGCGTTTAAGCTCAGATTAAATATTTATCCGAAGATAGGTCATGTCAATACCAATAATACCAACACGGTGATGGTGTGTCCACTAGGTAAACAAAAATAGCGGTATTTGTTTACTTACCGATAATTTCCCATCAGTTTTTTACTCCAAGCAAATTAAGCATTTAACACAAGGAAAACTACTTCCTTCTTGGTTCCCGGAAAAGTATGAAAACCCTCAAGAACTACTAAGAAAATTGAAAACAGAAAAAACGTCCCTATAGTCTATTTTAGAAAGGCGTAGAGTAATAAAATGGAATATTCCGTCCAGTTCGGCTCAATTTCGGTGTCGGCCATAGGCGAAGGTAAATTTTTTGTAATAAATTATTTATGATAATTAACTAAAAATTTTAGAGAATTAGGTTAAGATTAAATAGTCTTATTTGTAATATTAAAATTTCAAGTAATTGTGCAATTCAATTCGGGAGATCACCTCGAGGACATGAATTTGATATAAAAAAATTAATGATAAAATATCTTTCAGCTGATTCAGTAGTAGTTATGGATAACGCACGCTATCATTCACGATACACAGAAAAGACTCTAACTTCATCTTGGATAAAACAAGAAATTATCGACTGGTTAACCACCAAAAGTATTGAATTTGAAGATAATTTGTTAAGGAAGGAACTATTAGCTATAGCAAAACGTTTTATGAAATATGCCGTGAAAGATATAGCTGCAAAACATAGTGTAAGTTAACTAAGTATTAACCTGAAGACGACTGGAGATGCTTACCAGTTAAAATGTAGGGATTCAAAACAAATAAAAACAATGCAAGTCCAAAACTCTACTGCCGTTCAAGAAAAGTCATTGTCTTTAACCTTTAAACACAAAATAGTGTAACTTTGCTGCGCACCCCGCCCTATCATTGCGAACTAAATCATATAGAACTTATATGGGCGCAAGTGAAAGGATTTGTAGCAAAACACAACACGACATTCAAAATGAAAGACGTTAAGCTACTATTTGATTCAGCCATTAAGAAAGCGATACGAGAGAACTGGCGAAAAACTGTCCATCATGTAATTATAGAAGAGAAGAAAATGTGGGATCTTGACCACCTAATCGATCAGACCATCGACCCGTTAATTATAACGTCAAGAGGAGATGACAGTTCCTCAGATGACGAAGAATATTATGATTTTTATAATTCAATTTCTGTATAATGTATTTTGTAATTTTTTAAATAATTGTTAATAAAAAATAAGTGTACCTAATACTATGTACATAATGCACGACTTTGTTACGCCATTTTCAGTGTTTGTGAATGGATAACAATAGCCAAAACCCATAAATTGACCCAAACCCGGATGGTATCTACTACCTGCGCTTGATGAAAATAAAGAATCTTCCAATGAAATCATACCCAAATTATAAAAGTAGCTTAAATATTCGTTGGTTTACTCTGTAGTCCCTTTGAATACTTAATGAGCTTTTATTACTCTACACCTTTCTGAAATAGACTATAGTAAACAAATAATGCTTGTAGAATGGTGGCGGAAGTCGTCGGTACATCAGACAATATTTCAGATTGGTATTTTTGAGAAGTTTAACCATTGATAAGAGGAAAAATAATATTTTCCATGTTTTGCTTTAAAGAACGTCTTATTTCTTCTCGTCGTAGCCTATCTTCGTGGAAATATCATTAATCTGAGTATTCACGTTAATTTACAATACAATTGTGGTGTATAGAATAGAACTTATACTAATCCTAACAATAAAATAAAACTATGCTAGTTTTTGACTACTCAACTTGCGCCTTTTTACCTGCAACTGTTTTGAAACCCGCATCGACGTCGCGATGTCGACCGAAGGGCTCGTTCTTTTCCAAAACATTCTTCTTTTTCTTCCTACCGCGGCGTTCTCTTTCTCTTCTGCACGCATCATCTGCGAAACTTGAATTAAAAACAAAATCATCAGTTTTTTGTTCATTTGTGTCCAAGAGCGTGCAACAATCTACGGGCAAGGCGTTTTTAATACTGATTTTAGTGATGCATACAGTCGCAGTAGTAGGTAGATACACAAAATGACATGAAATCAGCTACAAGAAGTCGGTGGATGTTGGATTAAGAGAAACAACTAAGTTATTGCTAAGGTTAAAACTTACAATACTAGATAAGAAAAGCGTAAATTAATTTTGTGGCACAGTTAGAACCCACTATAATGCACACTATTAGTATAAACAACATCTACTAATCCTCTTATTTCCTATAGTACAATGTGATTTGTATATTATACCTTGTACATATTACTTAAATTACATTTTAAACAATGATGGCATTGTTAATATTTAGTAACTTTTTTATGTTACCCCATTTTAACTATATTAAATTATTTAACAAAATAGCTTATTCAAGAACAACCAGTATATTATACAGGGTGTCCGGAAATTTTTTCTTGATTGCGCATTTTTGCTTTCAAATAGTAAAATATACAGGGCCCTGCACCTCATCTTCCGTCTTCTATAGCTCACTTATTAATTAAGTTAGGATTTTGATATTTTGCGGAGTTTACCTGTTTGCTAGGGCGCATTTCAGGAAAATATTTTTGTTTATACAGGGTGTTCCAAAAAAGTGTGACATCATAAGGATCTATTTTTTTTTAGATCACATGCTATATATATTCTTACTTATTTGGATGCCTCTTATGGTTGCCTTCATACCCCTAAAATTTTAATGAAATCGGTTCATTATTATAGATTTTTTTTTAAACCAGTGGTGCAAAACAAATTTTTCTTAGTGTTTATTTTTTTCGCCTATAATACTGAACAGATTTCATTAAAATTTTGGGGGTATGTAGACAACTATAAGAGGCATCCAAATAAGTAAGAATACTTATGGCCTGTAATCTAAAAAAATATATTCTAATGTCACACTTTTTTGGAACACCCTGTATAAACAAAAATATTTTTCAGAAATGCGCCCTAGCATACAGGTAAAGTCTGCAAAATATCAAAATCCTAACTTAATTAATAAGTGAGCTATAGAAGACGGGAAGTGAGGTGCAGGATCCTGTATAAAATATAAGTTATATTGCAGAAGAATGGTAAAAGTTACAGGGTGAAAAGAAAACTTTTCCGCCGTAATTTGTGTTTAACTTTTGATCACTATTCTACAATAATTTCTTTTTGCAATATTTCAAGGCCAAAAGTCAAGATTTTAGAACTCGATAGTAATTATCGTTTGACAATTTTACAACCGTCTTCACCCAATTATTTTAGCCGTTTTAATTTGACTGCTTGAGAGGGACAGAATGAGCTTTTCGCATCTAATTTATTTAATTTATATGGGGATATAGATCGCACAAAAAAAAGCTTTTTAATTCGAAAAATATTAAGAACATACATATGATTAATAGGAAAACAAACTTGAAATATACTAATAGTGCGCATTAAGAAAAGAAAAACGTTAAAAAAATACAAACACAATCTGTCCACAAATCCTATTTCGATCTAACCAAAAACTAACAACTATATAAATAATTTTACACAAATATATCTACAGGTTTTATAAAACTTGGAGTGATGTTTGTAGGGATAAGAAAAGTTTTTAGTTTTTAAACCAAACAATTAAAATATGGCTGGTATTAAGTTAAAAATGTGGGATCTTTTTTCGTTTTGATAAAACAAAAAATATATTTTTATTATATTGTTATAGTCTTAACTGGTTAAAAACTTCTATGGTATAGTTTCAAGATAATTAAATTAAATAAACCGGTGTTTAAGTGTAAGTCATAGTAGTATCAACCGTAATTATTATGAATAATAAAGGTATCGTGAACGGCAGTAAGGTTTTGGACTTGCATTGTCTTTATTTGTTTTGAATCACGTTTCAACTGGTAAGTATCTCCAGTCGTCTTCAGGTAAATACTGTTCAAAACCCTACTGCCGTTCAAAAAACATCATTGTCTAAAAACTTCAAACATTAAGGTATCATGTTAGTGCATTATTACAAAAATATATGTCATAATGACAACAAGTATGAAAGATAAATAAATTGGTAAGATTGGTTCATGGGCAGTAATGACAACATGTTTATGTGTAGTAGTAGTAGTACAAGGTTTATTTAGCAAAATGCTATAATTTAACAAATTTTATAAAAACAAAAAAAAAGCTTTTATTCCATTTTTTAAATATTAGCTCTGAGATTTAATTTAAATATCCAAATTTTTAAATTCACTTAGTACTTTACTAAAATCCGATTAATTTCTATGTGAAATGTTTTGATACCTATATATATTTTTTTTATTATACCTAGCGGAATAGTCATGATTTTTAATAATTTTAAGTTATAAAGTATTTTAAATAAAAAGGTAGTAAGCTTTGTTAAAAATGATATTTTACAAAAAATTATGAATTTTTTATATTTCACTGAAATTTATCTAACATAAAATTTATTATGTCGTGTATTTTAAAATTATGCGTATCGTTTTATTTTGCAAAATTCGCAGTATTATTTAATGTGTATTAAATAGTTGAATAATGTAAAAAAGAGGTAAAATTATTGTGTTGACTAACCCATTTTATTTATTTATTTTCTAATTTTAGATACAAGATTTTTTAAATGAAATTTATGTCTGCAGAATTAAAATTATTTTCAATAACCAATATTTTGCTTTAGAAATATTTAATTTTTATCTATTTACTTTTAATCAATTTATTACATTTTAATTTAAAGTATCTATACAATTATACAAATTATTGCGAAGAATAATGGGTATGATGTGCTGTTGAAAAGTAAAATGACAAAAAATTATATATAACAGCGTTAATAATAATTATTATGAAAAATAAAAAAGCTGTATCGTGTTATGTTGATGTGCAATATTACAAAAATGTATGTCAGTGTCAACCATTAGAAGGAAGTTATAAACTTATACGTAAGTAAAATTTTTAAGGGCATTATTAAAAAAATGTATGTCATAGTGTCAAAAATTATGAAAAATAAAGAAATCTGTATATTATTGTTCTGTTCGCGTGCAATTTTACAAAAATGTGTGTCGTTATACCAATAATTGTAAAAAGTGAAAAAATGGGTATCATGTTCCCTTAAAGTGTAAAGACAAAAATTTTAGTATTTATGTCACGATCAAAAATTATGAAAAATAAAGAAATTGATACCGTGACCTGTTTATGTGTAATATTACAAAAATGTATGTCATTATATTAATAATTATGAAAAATAAAAAAATTACTTTCATGTTCCGTTAAAGTGTAAAAGAAAAAAATTGCAATGTCACAATGTCAAGAATTATGTAAAATAAAGAAATCGATATTATGTTCTGTTCATGTGCAATATTACAAAAATGTATGTCATAATATCGACAATTGTCAAGAATGAAGAAATGAGTATCATATTCTGTTGACGTGTATGAGAGAAAATATTATAAGTTTGGGGCAAGAATTATGAAAAATAAATAAATGACTTTCATGTTCCGTTAAAGTGTAGAAGAGAAAAAATTGTAATGTGACAATGTCAAGAATTATGTAAAATAAAGAAATCGATATCGTGTTCTGTTCATATGCAATATTAGAAAAATGTATGTCATAATATTAATAATTATGAAGAATAAAGACATGGGTATCATGTTCTGTTAAAGTGTAATATTACAAGAATATATCTTACCAGTTATGAGACTAAAGGAATGGACATGATGATAAATAGAGAATAGATAATGCAACAATAAAAAATAATTTTGATAGTATAAACTTGACAAAAAGAGAATTAAAAATTGCGCAAGTTAATTTAAATTGTTTTTAAAGAGTTCGAATTTTATTTAAAAAAATCATCCATCATTAAATAACATTTTTTGCACCTAATGTTTTGAGTTGTTTTAGTGAATGCACGTTTGGCTGGTCTTGGATATTGGTAACAAAATAACACGTTTTGCATGTAATATATAAACAGGTATGATGGTTTAATATATAGTTTGTACAGGATATTCTGGTATATTTAAGCCATCCCTAAGGTAGGAAGGGAAAAAGGGTTCAAATCCTGTTTTATCGGAACTGTTTATGTACTTTTATCTTTAAATAAAATTGCTGCCTTATAGAAAAACTCAACAATTTGAACAAGCCAAGATATTTCGGTGTGACAAACGAAAATTAGTTATAATTTTGGACGTTTTAAATAAATGCTTAGGATATAATCAGGGGCGTAGGCAACTTGAAGCGCTATTTTATTAAGTTTAATTTGCAGATGGTATACATTTTCTATTTTCTGAAGATTTTTCCAGCTGCGGTATTTTATTGATAGCTTTATTTTGTAGATGTTCACAATGTCTGTTTTGTGAAAGTATTTCCAGCTGCTTTTGCTTTAATTTTTTTACCTATTTTGCTAATTTTTATTACAAAAACAAATACTTTGAATTTCTTATACCGGGTGTTGCATCATCATGGGGGTCAATTATTGGCTTCCCTAATTATTTTAGAGAAAAATTCTATTTAGCTTTATTAAAGAGCACTAAAACCCACATTCAAAAGAATAACTTTAGATATTTTTGATGAGCCCGTTTACGGGTTATCGCCGATTTCTTTTTAACTATTTCTCCTTTTTATGGCCCCGTATTTGCGGGCACCAGTTAAGGTAAAAGATGACTGTCAAATAAAGTTGTCATTTTGAAATGTGTGCTTTATTGTTATAAAAACTCGTACATCGAAAATATTAGCCATGAATTACACTTCTGAAGAAAAAATATTGATGATTAAATGGTATTATCAAGGAAATAGTTATCAAAATGTGTCAGACATGTTTGCTGCTGTGTATCCGAATAGACCGATACCTGCAAAATCTATAGTCGAAAGGACTATCAAGAAATTTGAGACAAAAGGCACTGTAATAAATAACTGCAGATGTGAAGAAAGGCAGGAACAAAGAAGAGATGCAAGAAATGATAGGGACTTGCAAGTTTTATTGTGCTTGGAAGAAAATGATGGGAAGATCAGCACAAGGAAACTTGAGGATGACATAGGATTAGATCACACCACAGCGTTACGAGCTTTGAAACGACATAAATATTATTCATACAAATATGAAAAGCACCAAGAGCTAAGAGATAGGGACGAAATACGACGACAGGAGTTTTGTTTTGGTATGATTGAAAGAGCAAACATGGATAGGGAATTTTTAAAAAACATTTGTTTCACTGACATTGCACATTTACCTTAAACAATGAACTCAATGTTCAAAATTATCGATATTGGAGCAAAGAAAACCAACACAGGTTTGTCGAAACAAGGACGCAATATCCATAAAAAGCTAATGTTTGGGCTGGGATTTTCGGAGAAAATATTATCGGGCCATTATTTCTTACAAGAAATTTAAATGCAGAATATTATTTGGAACTACTTGAAGATCATATTTTACCTACTTTACATGATGCCGTCAGAGAAAATCAGGAAGTTTGGTACCAAATGGATGGCTGCCCGGCACATAGTACCCTGGCTGTCCGGGAATATTTAAACCGTGCTTTTAATGAAAACGTTATTGGCTTAAATCATACAGTAAATTGGCCAGCCAGGTCTCCTGATTTATCGCCAAATGATTTCTTTCTCTGGGGCCATTTAAAAAACAGGATATACAAAGATAAAAAAATACCCAAATCTGCCGATGCAATAGAATTTCAGTTTACCAACTAGCGAATGTAAGAAGAGAATTTTATGATCGCCTCGGTTATTGTCTAGCAGTCAATGGAGCAATATTTGAACATCTTCTTAAATCCTAAAGTTCTAACAATTTAATAGTACCTAATTAGTAAAATATTGAAACATGTAAAATGTCATAATTAACCTTGTAATTGGATACTTTATTTTAGTTTTATTCAGATTAATTTGTACTCATAAATACACCTTTAATATTTTCGATGTACGAGTTTTTATAACAATAAAGCACACATTTCAAAATGACAACTTTATTTGACCGTCATCTTTTACCTTGACTGGTGCCCGCAAACACGGGGCCATAAAAAGGAGAAATAGGGTAAACTACACAGTTATTGGCACTTTAAGAGGCGTCAGTTTTTATTTTCAGGATATAAAATTCAATAAATTATCTTATCACCAGAATCATAGCTTCACATATTCTCATAAGAGTTGGGAATAAAACCCTCTAGAGAACTTTTTTTCATTCTCATTGTATTTTTTTAAAACAATATCTAAATTCAAAATAGTAGTTTAACACAGTTATTGGCACTTTTAGTAGTGTTATTGACACTCTAATATACAGTTATTGGCACGTAATAAAATATATAACTTACTAAATAAAACCATTTTTGTTTATTAAAAATTTTTTTTAGAATTAAAATTCTAAAAAAACATCGTAAAACCTCTAGGTAGTAAACATTTGCAGATAGCTAACATAAGGTACAAAATGTTAAAAAATATATTTAAATTTTTAATTTAATGCCCATTTACAGCCACAAGATTTTTTAGCATAATGGCATTAATCTAATAAAATAATACTCTAACATATACACAATCTTTCATGAGCTGGAGAAAGATGTTAAATATGTAGTATTTCCTAAAAAAAATACTAACTAAACAAGTGCTAAATTATTGTTATGTAAAACTGAAACTGCATGTTATTACTTTTTTAGGAAATTAGTTTCTTATTTTGAAACAACAGGCTTTACAAACAAAAGTTTTTACAATAGGTGGCATAATTATATTGCTTCCTTATACAATTTGGATGAAATGCTCGAGAACAAGAAAAACATTTAATTCCTTCAGATGTGAAAGTAATATTAAAAGTACAGATAAAACACATACCAGAATTATTTTTTTTGGTATTTTCAAAATCAGATGCATTATTAATATCACTTTCATGAAAAACAATTTTTCTAATATGACTTGGTTTTTATCTGCATTTGCATTATTTACTAAAGAAACTGTAGCAAGAGAATATTCCGATACGTTTTCTATATCATTTAATTTATTGTCTAAAATTGGTAATTGTCTATTTTCATTCCTTTTTATTAATAAACATCTCTCTAGTTCTAAAGCATCCAATTTATTAGCTTCTTCATTAGATTCATCAATTTTTGACAAGACTGGATTTATTGAAACATGCATGTTCATTTTGTTCACTTTTCTGAATTTCTGAAATTTCGTTATTTTGTAATGGCCTGATCGAATCATTTGTTGCCTTTTCTTTATAACCAGTTTTCTATTTTTTTTAAGTGATATCGTTTTTTTTTAAAGTGAGCTTGTTCCATCCTCTTTCTTTTTCTTTCGTCCTTCTCTTCTATAGTTATTGGCAGTGTATTAATAGTGATTGGCACCGTGCCAACAACTGTTTATAATGTCAACTTGTAATTCTCGATTAGCTTTTCTCGTTTAAAATGCACAACCTGGGACCTCTAAACCAATGGACCTCTTTTTTATAAAAACATTGAAAACATAGTCGTTGGCACCTGGCTGCCAATAACTATATTTTTCTGTTTTATAAGTTACAGTTATTGGCATCCTAATAATAACACTTTCCCGCGTTTTTATCGAATGTTTTATGTTTATATGGCCTTCTTAAGTCTATATTAATGATATATAAAGCATAATTAGAAAATATTATTGCTGACAACAAAAAATGTATGTTCAATAATACCTAGCCATTCTTAACAAATTGTTAAGACTTACCTAATTTAGAAGGAACCAACAACACTCCGTATTTCGAACTCTCACTGACCACACTAAATAGGTTAAAAAGTGCAAAATAGTCGCCGATTCCAGTAAGACAATGTTGCCGGATATTACTGATCTTATTGTGATTTTAATAGCATTATCATTAAATTAATATTAATTATTTTATGAAAAAGTGCCAATAACTGTCAGGGTGCCGACAACTGTATCTGTTACCCTAGTTAAAAAGAAATCGGCGATAATCCGTAAACGGACTCATCAAAAATATCTAAAGTTATTCTTTTGAATGTGGGTTTTAGTGCTCTTTAATAAACCTAAATAGAATTTTTCTCTAAAATAAAAGGGAAGCCAATAATTGACCCCATTTAAAATTACATGGGATTTCCTATGTCCCGCTCGACGATGCAACACCCGGTATATGTCCTTGCAGAACTATTTTTTCCTTACTAAACAAATCATATTAAGTTAACAATGATTTTACCTTCCCCTCCTACTTTAATAGGCGGATTTTCTGACGACGCCACTGAATATGCAGGGCGAGGAACAAATTCTCTACAAGTTTAAAAAATATATTTGTCAAAATTACAAAAACACTTCAATCGAAATATTTCGTTGGCTTCATACTTAAAAAAAAACCCTTGACGTAGTGAAACATAACTCAACTTAATTTTTTTAAATGAGAAGGTACTACTACTTGATAATTACAATGAAAAAGAGCTTCCCAACAGGTACCAAATGTAGTATCAGGTTTAAAAAAATTAAGTTGGGTTATGTTTCACCTCTCTAACGGGTGTAAATATTATGGGTATGAAGTCCAAAAAATATCTCGTCTTTTATTAGTGACTATAGTTAAAAACAAAATTAATAATAATTACTTTTAATATTCTTTAAACTATTTTTATGTATTTTAAACAAAAAAAAATATGATGTAAGCAATATTTTTTCATGAAATTAATGTACAGCATACTAGAAATTGCAATAAAAACAGCATTAAAATGAAGAAATTGAATTACCATTATTTAACTGTTACCAGTCAGATAAGATTTGACCATCAAAGCTATCCAAGTTCCATTTAAACTTAACTGGGCGTGCTCCTAGAGAATGAACTACCATAAGAACAATAATTAAGGCATTTTTAAACCTATATCACTCTGTATATTACCAGTCTGACTACACTTTGATAACCCCCCGAAGCGTAGCGGTTTCTCTCATTCTTTAATCCAAACGAGAGTCCTTTAGACATCTGAATTTTAGAAAATCGATTTTAGACAGCAAAGGGAGAGCTTGGGGCGCTGAACTGGCTTCACCAACCGACCGACGATGCAACATTTTAAAATGTAAATTTCAATCGGAACTTTGGATTGTAATATTGACTTGGCTAATTGGTTTATAGACATCAAAGTATTAGTGCGCCGGAAGATATTTTAAAAAAATAGGAATGAAAAAAGGCCTTAAAACTAAATTTTAATTTTAGGGTAGCGGTTAAGGTACTCAATTATCGCAAATTGTGTTTTCTTTTAACTTTTTAAATTGAAAAATGATATTTAAACATTATTAGGATTATTAAGATAACTGGTACAGATGTTCATTATTTAAGGAGATTATTTGATTTAATAAGCTTTTTTTTATTAATATCCGGCTTTTTACTTCTTTAGGTAATGAATGGAAGTTTATATTTACTAAAAACCCTGGACGAGCCATATTGAGGCTAAAAATTAAATAAAAAATAGAGAGATTTGCCATTTTTGAAATGCTCATTCATTTGAAACCCCAATTGAATAAAGGGGTTAACATTTAAAATATAAACTTGATTTTTATAAATATACTTACGCGATTTTAGCGGCATCGTACGCCTTTCATGCGGGACGCTTGCCTTAATTTTTTTAGTTCGTTAAAGCAACTAAAATGTATTTTTTAACCGATTTCAAAAATTAGTATATGTATTACATAAGAAGTGAGGAAATTCTCGGAGTTTTAGAATAATCACTTTCACACGAGTAATGTACACTATTTTTTCTACGACCACAAAGAATTATTAAAAAAGCCTTTGACTTGTGAAAAAAATATTTCAACACTAGTGTTGAAATTAGCATACTTAGGATTATGTTCCACTTAATATCTGGTTTCATAGTTTGTCAATAGGCTTTTCCTTTATTTGTAGTTTAACTTTTTTATTTTTCTATATCATAGGAAGAACTAATCATGGATTGACTTCTAGATTAACCAAAATGAATTTTTTTTAAATTTAATCAAGGAAAGATGCATTAAACATAAATTTAAAAAATCCAACCAACAAGGAAGATTTCAATTCAAAATAATTCTATAAATTATTTAATGTTTTTATAAAAAAAAAGCCAAATACTCCTAATGGGATTTGAACTTGTGACCTTGCAATCTGTAGGCTAGAGCTCCATTCTCTACGATATTGATACCAATAAGGAACATGACACTTTCTTCAGCGCGACTTGTTTTTTCTGGTAATAGATTTTCCAATATATTAACATTGTTTTTAATTTCAGATGGCGTATTTTCACACTCTAATTCTGAATCACTCGACAAATACATGATAAATAAGTTAAACACTTTACAATTGCTGCATTCTAAACTTTGCTCTTTTTAATAAATAGTGTCAAATTGGCACAATATGTTTAAATTAAATAGTGTGCCTTGTATTTTAACACTAGTGTTGAAATATTTTTTTTCGACACGCATGTGCTTTCAAGCCAAGTTAACCGTGCTTTTTTTTCTCATTTTCATAGGTGGTCGTAGGAAAAAGCATATTATTCATTAAATGATTCGAACCAACCAGCTATTTATAATGTCAGCTTTTGCTGCTCAAATCTCAAAAGCAATAGTGTAAAAGTTCATATATTTTATTATGTACCATGATAAATTTCATTATTGCCAAAAAAGGTACAATGCCCTTTTAAAAAAAGCTTATTAAATAATAATTTTTAAAATATCAAAAGTTTTAAAGGAATAAGCACCCATTCTGAAAAATCGATTAAGTCAATTTGAGTATTTTGTACTAAACCCTGCTGATAAAATTGGTTACAAGCAAAGAAGTCTTTTTGTAAATAATAAACTGTAATTAGTATTCAATTTAATTATTTAACTGTAACTAATTATCGTTTTTTTGAAATTGGTACAGAGTAACAAATTAGGATTAAGTGGTCATTCCATGTAAGTAACTGCCTGTCTACTAATTTAATAATTTTACTACTTAGAAGTATTATAGTCTTAATAACATAATGTTATTACTGACGTTACCTGACACCTTGAGTAAAGTATAAATCAGTGCTTTAGTCCATGGTCTTTTTTCTGGAAATGGAAAGCCTTTCAGGATCCATTTCAGTTAAACCGGTGACTAAATGTGCATTATCAAATCAACGAAAAATTAACTGTATTTAACGTATTTAATGCACTTAAACAAAAAAATTTTGTAAAAATTGTCGACTGTACAGCGAAGGTATGTTCAAAGATGACAGGAATTGGATAGTCGACAATCTACAGGCTCATACACGGGAGGGAAAAAGTGGAACTGTACATCAATAATAACCGTCTCCAGAAAGGTATAGGCAGCATTTAGATGAAGACGAAAAAAATATTATAAGAAGGAAAGTACATTTATTCTATTTTAGAAACGAAATTCCACCGTTAGATAAAATTTTACTTGCAATAAAAGAAGATATTCCTAAATTAAAAAGAGATAAGCTCTGGAAAATTCTACAAGAATATAATTTTAGAGGAGAAAAACAGAATCTCAATTAATTGAAAAAGATGAAATTGTATGTTGAAGGATTATTTACAAAAAATAAAAAATTTCCGCAAATCCAAATAGAAAATTGTACTATTTGGAAGAAACGTGGTTGAATGAAGGTTATACTATGGGAAAAATATGGCAGGACAAGAATTTAACCTCTTCTCATCTCATCAAGCGTTTCTAGACGGTCTATCGATAAAAATAAAAATATAGCTTCTTAAAGGTCTGACCCGAAGGCACGACTTTATCTGCCAATAACGGGCTAAGTCAAAGTCACTTTCTATTGTATTCCAACCTTTTACGGGGCAAGCTAGGCAAAGGGTCTGATATGCAATGTAAAAAATCCTTTTAATACACTTAAATTCAGTTTTGCCACATTGTTAGGGTTTTGCATAGTTTTTTATTACTCTCTACCAATTCCAAATATACTATAACTCAAGAACTCTAAGTCTTAAAAACCTGTACGAAATGTAAACATAATAAACTCCTCCGGCACCAAAAATACCTGCTTCCTGGATTCTGTAGTTTGACCCTTTAGAACTTTTTTGTTTTTAATCGAATCGAACAGTTCTGTTTTATAGATAATTTAATTATAAATGTGCAGTGTGTTTTTAATGATGCAATCATGTTCGATAGGGTAATATTATACCGAAGCGAATCTATGTTTAGTATTCCGCCAAATCAAATCCGGACTACATGCAGGCCAATCTAACTGCTGCACGCTACCCCCATCTAACTATTTGGTTACCACGCGTGCAAAATAGGGCTTAGCATTATTGTGCAATCGTTCACCGTATTAGGGAGAAGTGGAACAACTCTCTTGAAAAATATCTTTAATGTGTCGTTGGGCATTTTTTATAAATATTAATTTAAGTCTCGTATCATTTGATATACTCGCATACATTTACTCAATTTAACTATCGTCTTATAAAATAATGTAAGTTAAAGGGATTTGTTTAAAAAATCGTATCCCTGTTACCAATGGAGATAACGCGATGATTCAAAAAAACAAATATTAGTAATACATGGAACTTTATCAAGAAATTATTAGTATACAAAATAAGAGCCCCAATTAATTCACAGCGTGTATAAAACTTAGGTCAAAATACATATTGATTAATCCTGGTAGAATATCGCCTTATTAAAAGAACACATCAAGAAAAACAGGCAACACCTTACTAATTGAATTATCTATAAAATCGCAAAAGAACTGTTAAAATTGATTTAAGAACAAAAAGCAATCAAATTTTGCAAACAATGCAGCGTACAACAGAAAATAAACCTATTTCAATCCACACCATATCGAAAAGCTCTCTTGGCTTTAAAGATAAGATAAAATGGATATAGCAATGTACTTTGAGCGGCAGAAGCAACGCCTGTTGATCAATATCCCACTTTAAAACAATAGGTTATAGTAAATAATTTCGTCTAATTAAAAGATATTAGTTTATGATTACTTTATTTTTTATTGCCATTAATACCAGGAATAGATAGCATTTTTCCAAAAATTCAAAAAGTGAACCTCGTGGCTTTTGACCGAAATTGTTTTGGTTGGGACTACCAATGACGAATTTGCTTGGCAAAGTATATTTTTGTTGTCCTTTTATTTCAAATATTAATTGATACCAAATTATAAGTTTTAAAAAGTTCATCCAATTGAAAGTGAAACAGCGAAAAATAAAAAATTCTATAATTAATGTTATTTGTTTATTCACATTTTCTAATAAAAAAGTATTAAATTTTTTCAACCCATACTTGAGAAATTCATAAATATGAAAATTAATAATAAATATCGTATTTTAAAAAATATATTTTTTTAACTAGTAAAATATCTATCAAATAAATTAGGCAATGGGCAACATCATAAAAAAATAATGTACAAAAAATAAACAATTTTTCTTACTTCCATGGACGAAAATATACCAAAAACCACTTTTAATTCAAACAATAATTGCAATTAATGTATTCATATTAGTATGTTAGTCAACAAAATAGACAATCACATGGATGAGCAAAAGGGAGAGTACAAGAAAAAACACCCCACAGTTTTTAACCATTTTAGCCAAAATAACTACAATTACTAAGAAAAAATAAGTAATGCTACGGATCTTACAATTTAAAACTAATTTTAATAAGGTGCTAACATTTAAAAATGATATAGGTACTTGGTGCTTCAAAATCATTCAAATTTCAAATTTATAGTTTATTTATGTTAAATTGTGCAATATACAGGGTAATTCACGACAATCGTGATGATCGACCTTTTGGAAGAATCGCTAAAAATATGTTCTTAAAACTTAGTTTTTATTTTTTAATGTATCCCATTTACCTACAATATTGGCGTAATCCTTTTACCTCCGGTTATACTGGAAGTAGTTGTCAACTTTGTTATTTTAAATATTTGATTATTTTTATTGCATTTTTCTCAAGACTTTAAACAAATCTGGATACAGATCATACGTCTAAACTGAATAATTTATGAGATATTGGCATTTAAAAATGACACTTAGGGGACTTTAACAGGCTCTAGCATCTTAACTGTGCATCTTAGAGAAAAACGGCTTGCACATTCCTATCTTGCTTTTTTATTTTCGACATAATTATTTAAAAAATTCCAGAAAAAAAGATCCTCTAAACCAACGAAAATTTGTTGCGAACGGGCGGAAATTTTTGCAAGCTATCTACCATTCGGTGTTGATTTGATTTTATTAAATTGGGATGCAATTTACCTAAGGAGCAGGTGTCACGCGGCGGAGAACGTTCAATGTAGAACGTTCCTTTTCAAAATAGTCGTTTGCACGGCATCATAAGGTATTTTACAAGAATTTTGGGCAATATAAAACCTTCGATTTAAACGGATATCTGAAAGTTAACCAGAAGTTAATTTGTTAAGTAGAGAATACCAATTAAAGATGGAACGTGAAAGCCGTTTTTTCTAAGATGCACCGTTAAGGTGTTAAAGCCTGTCAAAGTGCTAAAAACGTCTTTTTAAATGCTGGTATCTCAAAAACTATCCAGTTTAGATGTTTAGAATTTCGAGAAAAATTGTTTAAAATAAAAAAGTTGACAGCTATTGCCAGTATAACCAGAAGTGGTAGAAATGTTATTATTATAGATAAGAGGCATGCACATCAAAAATAGATAAACTCGCAGTTTCAATATTTTTTTACTAATTTAAATTTAATCATTCCACTTGATTTTGTAGCACCCAGTGGATCAAATGGGACAAACTTAGACCCATTGTCAAACCTATTATGCTCGATTTAATAATGTCAACTTTGCCTCGGTTTGAGGTGTACATAAAATTACAGGTTAAAGCGTTCAATGCAAAGCTGCCTTGATCCAAAAAAAAACTTAAAACTACAATTATATGATATATCTATCTATTACTCTATTTATTTCATTGCATATTTTATAAATGCAATAAAAAGTAGAATAGATAATATGTTTAAAATATGCACTTCTAGGGATCAATCAAGACCATTTTCAGATATTACTGGTTTATTTTTATTGTGAAATTGTATAATGTGACATTATTATAACGAGAATAAATAAAGAAATAACGATTAAAAATAATAGTTAAAACTGTACAAAAATATGGTAATAACATAAGACACTTTTTGAAAAATATAGGATTTTACAAATATGTAACTAACAAATCCGACATGCGATGAACTCGATTCTGTTTTTATCCTTATTACTGACTTTTAAAATAATAACAGTTAAATTCTGCAAAAAGTGTCCATTAAAATTTACATCTACTCACTACTATAGCTAGAGGCGCTTTTCTAAAATATTTTCTATATCTATAAATTTGTTTTCTTATTATTTTAGTTTCTAACGTTTACTCAGACTTATGAACCTCAACCAGAATTGTATGCCGCTTACGAGGAAATGAGAAGAGCTGAAGAAAACTGTTAAAAATATTTTTTTTGTGTGCATGGCTTTCATTAAAGTACGCCAATATTTTAAATAATTGATTTGTTATTTTTTCCGTAGTGTTTTGTTT
The DNA here is from genome assembly GCA_935413205.1 of Polydrusus cervinus. Classification (NCBI taxonomy): domain Eukaryota; kingdom Metazoa; phylum Arthropoda; class Insecta; order Coleoptera; family Curculionidae; genus Polydrusus; species Polydrusus cervinus. The sequence goes on along the minus strand of OW284513.1, from coordinate 43,064,405 downwards.
ATACGCCATAATTATGTGTCCATTTAAATACTTGCGTCTATTTCCCAACCTATTGCAGGCACACTGTGCGCATGTCAGTCGAATAACCTGATGGCGGGATATTTAAAATATAGGTAGCGATAGGTTTAATTATTTTTAAATGTTTTATTACGTTACGGTGTGAGTCATAGTTTAAGTTCTAGTCTCTATTAAATTTTTTTGCAAGGTTTGTTAATTTATGGGCCATAAAATATTTTGTTATTTTTTGAGGCCATAAAGCACCTGTAAAGTAAAAACCTAACATCCAATTTTTTAACTGTTAATAAATGTATGTATGCACAGGTGTGAGATGAGTTGTATGTAGAACAAAAATATAATTGCTCCATTGAAGAAAATAATGTAGAAATATGGACCAGCATAATAACCTGTTTTCTTCAATGAAGTAAATATATTTTTGTACTACATACAACTAATTCATCCTACAGTCTGTGCACAAATAAATTGTTCTACAATTTAAAAAAGTGGAGGTAAGGTTACTTTGCAGGTGCTTTACAGCCTCGACGACAATACTTACTGATTAATGAGTAATAGCCCCCTCCTCTATTTTATAATTATGGCCCATAAATTAACAAACTGGTAAACTGCAAATAACAAAAATATTCTTGTAAAAGAAACTTAATTGGGACTAGAACCTCCACTATGACACACACCGTGGCTTAAAATATCACCAAAACATAATTAAACCCATTTCTACCTATATTTTAAATATCCCGCCGTCAAGTTATTCGACTGACATGCGCACAGTGTGCCTGCAATAGGTTGGGATATAGACGCGAGTATTTAAATTTCTCTCAGTATGGATATTAGCCAGTTTTTGCCAACCAATGAAATCCCGCTATTCGAATTTTCAAACGCTAATAACTCGGCATTCAGTAACTCCTGAAACATAATATTCAGTTCGCTAGAAAGAATTATATTTGGCGCTGAATATGAAACAGTTTTTAACCAAATGGTGTGTGTGCTTCAGAGAAATTCGTATTTGAAATGTCGTAACTTTTCGCATGGAGCTGGTAACCTTTATATAATATACTAGCCGGTATGCGTAACGTGACCATACGTCCCGTTTTGAACGGGACAGTCCCGTTATTTGACACTCAGTCCCGTTGTCCCCAAAAAAAGCTTTGGGACGCCAAAATGTCCCGTTTTCGGGAAGTGGACGAAGTCGGTATAAATAAAACTTAATTGCAAGTATCAGTTCTTAAAGCGACGTTAAGCGAAGCCATTGTTGTTCTTAAAAGTACTGACCAATCACAGTATATTATTTTACTGAGGCTCCGCCTTCTTTTTCAAGACCCTAAATTATACAATTTAAATGGATATGGTACAATTTGTTCAATATAATAAAATCTAGACGCATTTATAATAGATTTATCAGTAATGCAACCTGCTGAATGTGCGTAGAAAATTAATTTCATGTAGCATCATTTATCAGTTGGCTTTCCCATAATTAGTTTAACGTTTCGATAGTCGAGAGGTAGAGCGTTTTACTATGGAACCAATGGTCGTGAGTTCGAGCCCGGCAACCTGAAAACTTTTTTTACATTTTTTAGCATAAGGTTTGTAAGTTAGGTCGTAGAAAAAATATACTGTTCAACTCGAGTGGATTGTCGATATTGCAGCAATCCGCCAACGGCGTCATGCTCAATTTACTTCCTCGTGCGATATGGACATCATATCCACTCGTGTTGTACAAACTACTATTTCAATTCTGTTGTGCTGTACTTTAACAAACCAAACAGATTTTGCAGGGTCCCGTTTTGAGGAGAAAAATAAATGGTCATGTTAGGTATGCGTCCGTCTATTTCGAAGCTCACCATTTTGTCGGGAAATATATACTACTTCTACAACTCTTTCTGCGGTTAAAAATGTAAGAACTTAAGATTTTTTCCTACTTTTTTCAGTGATGTAACGTGATAATTTCATTTTAACTACACAACGGCACTATAATCAAACATAAATAAGAGGAAAAGTACACCTAGACATACGCTCTAAATGGGTTAAAGTAAGGCTAAAGGCCGCGACGTAAATGCCGAGAAGCAAAGCAGCTTTAGATGGATATTCACTTTTCCTGAATGTTTATTACAGGCAACGTTTGGCGTAACCCGGTACAGATGTGGACGTCGCGTCGTCCAAAATTATGAGAGGTAAACATTTTTTATTGGATCGTTTCTCTTGGTTTAGTTTTTCTATGATACGATACTGTCAAATTCAGGACAGCACTATCAAAATATAGGTGGTGTCATTGAGGCATCACCCAACATATTTTTGAAAATATAGTAGGTATGTCTACTTAAGTTGGCTACATATGGGAACTTTTTTATTATTAACTTTACGAAAAAAAGTTATTCTTTATAAAGAGTTCTCCATGGACCAAAACTTAAAATGCAACCATCAGATGTTAAATTTTTCCAGTCGTATACGAGGTTTGTCAAAAAATTTGAATTTTGCTCAAGAGTAAAGTACATTTATTTTTGAGAATATCGAACACTGTAATTATGAAAAGTTGTTTAGTATGAAAAACTATGTTTTAAAATACAATTACACTAAAAAATTTTAATTTTTACAAATTTTGTCTCAAATTACCGATAAATTTGTAAAAATAAAAAAATATTTTTTAGTGTAATTGCATATTAGAACATAAATTTTCATACCGAACAACTTTTCATAATTACAGTTTTCGATATTGTCAAAAATAAAGGTACTTTCTCGGGTACTTTACTCTTGGGCCAAATTCATATTTTTTGACACACATCGTATACGACTGAAAAAATGTAACATCTGATGGTTGCATTTTAGGTTTTGGACCATGCAGAACTTTTTATGAAGAATAACTTTATTGCGTTAAGTCTATAATAAAAGAGTTTTCCATATGTAACCAACTTAAGTAGACACACTGTATATATGTTGAAATTTGTCCTACCTTATTTAGAAGTAGATTTTCTTTTCCGGAAAAACATAGTTACATTCAGTTTTATATACAGGGTATTTCACTCCAAACTTATAATTCTTAGGTCTTTAAAACTCTACAAATCCGAGTAATAATAGAGCGGACGCCAGTGATTGTCCACGGATCGCGACGCCCAAAAAATGTTAATTAATGGCAGCTACCTCTTGTTCTTTGTTCAAACTTGATATGTCTAATCGTTTTTAAAATAAAATTGGTTCAATTAAAAAGTAAATAAAACCTTAATAAGGAAATAATAAGTAATGCTCTATTATAATTCACTTTCGAAACTTCAATTAGACGTTTCGTCTATAAGAGATCATCATCGGGTGAATTTTGAAAAATGATTTAATTAATTAGGAAGCAATAATTTAACGTTTGCTTCATTGTTCCCAGATTAGTCAATACTTTTTTGCCTATATTGTATGCACACCACTGGCGTAGGACGAACCTTGCGAGATTATTTTTTAAACTTAATAAATATCTGGGAATTGCAAAACCTTGGTTTACAGAATTCGGTGGTTCTATGTGAAATGTTAAAACATTATTTGCACATTTATAAGGCTTGTCGTATGGTTTCTGTATCGATGAATATAGGTAATGATAGGTAAAAACTTAAGCCTTCCTGTAATATAATCAACCCTATTTCCTTTAAAATAATACCATACTAAACTTCAGTTAAATAAAATTAATCCGAGAATATCCAATTACTAACTATAATCTCATTATCGCACCCGAGTCATTCCTAAGGGTTCGGTTTATTCCATTTATAAGTTTTGTTAAAACAGGCAAGGCTTCTTTAACAATGGAAAAGTATTAATAAAGTTCTGGTCGAAAATTTGTAGGATCTGTCGTAAAGCATAAATTTTTCAGCAATATTATAATAGAATGCGGTATACAGGATGCTCCCTTAATGACGTGTTAATATTTGAAGGTGTGATTCCTCAGGTGATTTTAAGAAAAGTTCTATACAATGACCTGAGGAGTTATGCCCTAAAATATTATTATGTCAATAAGGAGTATAGTTGGTTTTTTAAACTATAACTGCGAAAAATTGGTGCACAGCTACGATGTGTGCTGTCCATAATGGTAAATTTCTATATCAGCAGTATTTACTAAAGGGTTCTAATTTTAAAACAGTCCTTTGACAGTTCTATGTTTAAAATTACAAAATTATTTACTTACAATCAGAGTTGGCCTAATTAAAAAATTAAGGTAACCGGGCATTTTGATTGTAAGAAAATAATTTCTGCCACTGTCATGTACGTCACAATAAAAGTTGCTGGTTGTTTAATTATTGTTTAAAATCTTTATGCAACTCGGCAAAAAAATAATTTCAAGTCTTATATTCTATTTTTTTTTCCTTAAATTCGCAAAAAAGAAATTATTTTAGAAATTGTGTTTTTAATGAAACCAAAACTGTATTTAAAACAACATCCCGGTAAAATTATTTATTGGTAAAACGATTTAATTGCAAAATATTCCAAAAAAGCGTCATATGGCATATAAAAATAATGCCACGGTGAAACACAACTATAGTCTATTTCAAAAAGGTGTAGAGTAATAAAATGGAAAATTCCGTCCAGTTCGGCTCAATTTCGGTAATAGGCGTAGGTAAATTTTGTGCATTAAATTATTTATGATAATTAACCAAAGAAAAAAAGAATATAATTTGATAAGGAAGGAACTATTGGCTATAGCAAATTTACACAAACATCGTTTTATGAAATATGCCGTGGAAGATATAGCTGAGAAATATAGTGTAACTGGGCTGCGCCATATCATTGTGAACTAAATCCTATAGGACTTGTATGGGCGCAAGGGAAAGGATTTGCAGCAAGACACAACACGACATTCAAAATGAAAGACATTAAGCTACTGTTTGATCAAGCCATTAAGGAAGTGACACCAGAGAACTGGCGAAAAGCAGTCAATCATGTCATTAAAGAAGAGAAGAAAATGTGGGATCTTGACAACCTGATCGATCGGACCGTCGACCCGTTAATTATAAGGTCAAGAGGAGATGACAGTTCCTCAGTTGACGAAGAATATTAAGATTTTTTATAATTTAATTTCTGTAAAAAGGTTTTTTTGTAGTTTTTTTTACAATGTTTTTACATAATGCAAGCCTTTGACACACCATTTTCAATGTTTGTGAATGGATAACAATAGGAAAACCCATAAATTGCCCCAAACCCGGGTGGTACTACCTACTTGAAAATAAACAATTTTGCAATGAAATCAATGCCAAATTATGAAACTGGCTTAAATATTCGTTGGGTTACTCTGTAGTTCCTGTGCATACGTAATAAGTTTTTATTACTCTACACCTTTCTGAAATATACTATAGTGAGCTATTACATCTAAATATTTCGATGCTTTAAAATTAAAACCCTTTAGTGTGGTCATTTTTTAAAAAGTTTTTAGCTCTTGGCAATTGCATTCCACCGTCAAGATTACCCTTTCGATCAATTACTTGACACCAAAAGGAAGATGTCCTTTGTGTCAGACAGTCAGACTCACAATAAAATCCTTATTTACTTATATATTTCGCAAACTAACCTGATAAAAATGTATTTTTATCTTAAAAGAAGTTTGCCTTTCATTGAATAAACAAACAAATGACAAGGCTAATTTTTCAATCCCAGGTGCATGTTAAAAATCTAAATCCCCACTAAGGTCTTTACGCCTATGCTTTTATGTTGCCTATTATTTCTACAAGCAAGACGAGGGCCCGATTCCCTAATCAAGAGAACATTTTACGGAATGATTATGTTAAGCGTCAAGTAAGGTAAGTAGTTAAAGAAAACTGATGAACTCTCACTATATATAGGGCAGTTCTTACGTTGATTCCTTTTTTTTAACTGGGTATAGAAGTAATAAACAATCCAAACATAAGTTCTCATACAAATTTAAAAAATCCTAATCTGGTTTTCTAATGAATCAAGCAGTGTAGAGTCAAAATCAATCATGAAAAGTACAATGACGTAGGTGTCTACGGAGATATTATTGCAACGATTGACGACGTCATTCTTGAAACCTGCTTGACGTCATAGTCATCAAAAACCAGCAATGGAATATTACTTAGACGCTATTTACATATAATATATTAATTATTTAAGGTTTTGTAGCAACTTTTCAAAGTATTCTGCATTCCTGTCTTTCGATAACCACAACTAAGAAGTGTGTTACATATTAATGCCAGATATAGAGTAATTATTAACAGAATGGGGACTGCGGCGGTGGCTTAGCGGTGAGTCACTGCCATTCGACCGTGGCGTTCCGAGTTCGATCCTCGGAGTGGGCATACGCACAATAAAAAAAGTATGTCCGAATTTTAGTAGGTTTAAGAATACAACGAAGAGTGTAACATGTATCATCTCCCAATCCACCACATTCACGCCGGTAACTAAGCCGGATATCTCGTGGGTTGCGGAAGAAGGTGCACACTCCCTAATCGATAGGTCATGCAATGGCGCAAGAAATCGAGGGTTAGCCCTTGGGGGGGGGGGGGGGGGAGTGTCGCATGACTGAGGATCGTGGTTCAGAACCCACGTTAAGCTGTAGGTCTCCTCAAGAATGGCCTTGGCAGCAAACGAAGAGGTAAAAGGCCTAATTCGAAAAATTGGCAAGAAATGACAACAGATCGGGGACTAGAGCCGCTCATTGTGATAATTGTACGCAAATAAAAAAAGAAACGTGCACGCAAAGAAGATTAAAACAAATAATTATTTTTTATTCTAAGATTCAATAAGAATCACATATTTTATTTTATTTAAGGACTGGGAAAACTAGCACGTAATACACGTAGGTACTTGAATTAAGCGTATTCAGCGTTATATTAGTATTTATTTTTTTCCGTTTGTTTTGGGATCAGTTATGGCAAACATTTAAAAACTATTCTTCAAATAAATGTGTAAGAGGTGCCATTTTAAACTCCACAGTGGCAGTTGAAAGAATCTGGTTTCACTTGCATACTCAAAACTAAAAAATATCCCAAATAACTTGAACACACACGGAGTTCCAGATAATTCCGAACGGTAAAAATAATTCTTGCGTACCCGAACTTGTCAAAAGCAAGCTGACTTATTATTTTTTTGTCTATAAAACGGAAGCACCAGCCTATTTATTGCAATTAAAAAAAAAAATAGGCGCCAACTAGTTGTGATTTAGGGAACCTTACACCTTTCAGTCTAGCTTCATACTTATTATGTTTTTTTATTTGGATGACACCACAGGGCTTTCTAGATGTGACTTTTTACTTGAGTTGGACAATAAACCCCCAAGTATTGTATAACTCGAGCATATTTTACGGCTTTACTCATCCTGCAATGTTCTATGATATTTTACATTCTTAACAAAGGATGTTTGTCTTTTATACGTTTACACACTATTATAGACATAACTAACACACAAGACAAACGTGTATAATATTATTTTTGTATTTTGTACACGAATAAAAAAAAGTAAATGTTTGATGTCATTAACGACATTAAAATTGTATTTTAAAATACCAACTCAGATGTCTTATAACATAATTAAAGAAGCGATCAGACAAAAGCAGATAAATCTATTGACAGATCAGATTGAGGCTAGATCAGAAATTTCATATTAAAAAGCATTTGAAATTGGTCAGTGAAAAAGTGAAGCAAATGCAGATAAATCCAAAAAATAAAATTATTAATTCAAGTTTTAAAATAACAAAAACTCTTTATGGCGTCATCTGATTGTAATTTGTAATTAGAAATAAAGGAGATTTATTATTATTAATAATACCGCTTTTAAAAGTTAAGAAAAACTCTATTTTGCATACATTTCCACAATCCCAAAATAAAATTTTAATGACACAAACAATATATTACATAACAAGTGATGAAAGTGATACTTTTCAAACGAGGAGATATTTAGAACAAGGCGTCAGCCGAGTGTGGAAATTTTCCGAGTTTTAGAATAATCACTTTCACACGAGTAATGTATACTATTTTTCCTACGACTACAAATAATTATTAAAAAAGCCTTTGATTTGTGAAAAAAATATTTCAACACTAGTGTTGAATATAGCATACTTAGGATTATGTTCAACTTAATATCTGCTTTCATAGTTTGCCAATAGGCTTTTCCTTTATTTGTAGTTTAACTTTTTTATTTTTTCATATTTTATATACATATCATAGGAAGAAGTATAATCCTGTATTGACTTCTATTTTAAATTTAATCAAGGAAAAATACATAAATTTAAAAAATCCACCCAACAAGGAAGATTTCAATTCAAAATAATTCTATAATTTATTTAATGTTTTTATAAAAGTCAAATACTCTTGATGGGATTTGAATCTGTGACCTTGCGATCTGTATGCTAGAGCCTTATTCTCTACGCAATCGCTACCGATAAAGATTTGTTGTTTTATATATGCCACTCTCTTCAGCGCGATTTGTTTTTTCTGGTAATAGATTTTCCAGTATATTATTAACATTTTTTATAATTTCAGATGGCGTATTTTCACACTCTAATTCTGAATCACTCGACAAATACATGATATTAAACACTTTACTATGACTGCTTTCTAAAATTTATTCTTTTTAATAAATAGGGGTTGTCTTCAAATTGGCACCATATGTTTAAATTAAATAGTGTGCCTTGATATTGCAACACTGGTGTTGAAATATTTTTATTCAAAACGCGTGATATATTCTCGCCAAATTAACCGTGCTTTTTTTCTCATTTTCATAGGTGGTCGTAGGAAAAAGAATTTATCTGCTCTCAATTGGCTTCATAAGTCAAATCTGATGAAAATCACAATAAAGTCGTAAGTGTGAACAGTAATTCGTAACCAGAGATTTACTCTGAGGAAAAATTAAGGGACAAACTAATGGGGGCACTATAAAATCGCTGAACGATGGTATTTAACGGAGGGTTGTAAACAAATTCTTCACAAATTCCCTGAATTTGATGATTGTTTAGAGATTTGATGATTGAGAAAGTCTTATAGTTAATTACGTAAGATTGTTGAAGGCTTTAGTACCCTTGAATATACAAGATCTTAGGTACTATAAAATCGCGTAACAGCATAGAAATAAGAAAACAATAACTCCATTAATAGTGTTAGTTTCTTAAACTTAACAGAAGAAAAATAATAGTCTTAAAACAACACCGAATCACTAAAGCGGGTATCCATACTGTAATTCAATCATATATACATCTGACATTTGTGGAAACAGACATGGATGGGCGCCCGCAGCCTTTTTTTTTTTAGTGGGGGCAAAATCGAAATTTTTTTATAATTTAATTATTGTATTTCATATAACAAGTACCGTACCGTATTAACTTGCGATTTGCGCCGTTTGTGGTGCTATGCGGGTGTATTAAAAAAAAATTACATTAGGATATTGTATTCCCCCCTGGCCCCTCTCTGCTCGCGAACTTGGAAACAGGTATAAGTCTATACGAACTCAGTGTAAACAGCAAGGAAATTAGGGTACGATCAAGTGCTCAAACTTCCAAGCGCAATATGGACAATCCACTCGAGTTGTACAGTATATTTTTTCTACGACTTAACTTCCGAACTTCATGCTAAGAATTTTAAAAAATTAGTTAAATTAGGCATCATAACTTGTCTTTTAAGTTGGCCATGAACTTGTGAGAACGGTAATACAAAACAATAATTGAACAAAAGTTCATTTTGATGGCGAACCGATGGACCAAATCACACTGTAACATATTTATCGATTTGGGTAAGTTCTTATATTTATACAAACTCATTTTTGAATATATCTATCTTTCTCACATTCGGCTTTTTGCAGAATAACAGACAAAAAGCGATATATGTATTAATAAAAACGAACAATTTATTTTCTAAAACAAAGGTATTTTGATTATTCGTTTTACTAAATTGCACAGAAGAAAAAAAGGGTTGTCGGGTTTATTTCTGCTTGCGTAAGAATTATAAGTACAACAAAATAGCTGTAGAATTCGTTTTAAACAGATAAAAATGGATTTTGTGCATTAATATGAGTTTTTAACGTTTGCTATGGTCAAATTTTTCAAAATAATCGCCAATATACAAACTGGCAACACTGTTAACGTGGAAAGAGAAGTGGCAATAGTGTAAGTAGAAATAACATAATCTTAAAAATTTTAGTAACAAATGTTTGTTTTTTTCTAGAAATCTTATAATTTCGTCTGTTTTATCGGGTTATCTTTATGTTCCACCATTTAAGGAAGAATTACCAGTTAATTTTCTATGTGTGTTGCGTATAATAAAAGTCTTAAGATCAATTGGGGTTGGATCCCCGTTCAAAACATATCGGAAAATATCCCCGTGCACAAATATTTATTATAATATATATTATTTAAAAGGAAAAAATAACCAAGGTTAGTAAGAAACCGTTCATTTGGTTGTGGAAATAAAGATATTTTTGAAATAAGAAAGTGGGTCTGTGTGCAAATCTTTAGTTCGGTCAGAAAATAACAATAATTTGGTAGAAATATATTTTGGTATTAATTTTGTTATTATACCTTCAATTTTTGCACCATTTCGTGTACTCTTTAGGAAAATATTGTGTATACATAGACTCTGGGATAAATGTTTTGTTTTAAATTTAAAAAAAACAAATTTCATGTGACAGATTTGCATATTTTTGAAGCATATTGTTAACCTAACTTCTCTCAACTGTCAGAAAACGAATTTACAACATGTAAATTTGACTTCTCTGTAATTGACTACTGTGATTGGTCAGTATCATAACCTAACTAGGATGGATATGAAATTTTGCCGCACAGTTAACTGGAATAGCCTATTTTACCCGCCAGTTAAGTGGAAAGGAAACAGCAAATTTCCATGCGCGAGTAGAAAAAAATTATATTCCTCGTTAACGGCTCCTTGTCGAAAGTCCACGTGGACTTACTTGATGAGTCTATCATGACAAAATGACGGTGGGATTACAAGACAATCGCCTTTGATTGGTCCCTGCCGAAATTCTTAGGGTAAAAAGTTTTTTCTATACTTTGTTTAACATAGAAGCATTAAATATGATTTTTAAGTGACAGTGCGGTACAGCGTTGTTTCAGTTTAAGTGTTTTGTTAGTTTTATCAGTATTTTGCCTTGTTGTTGTTATTGTCTTTGATGTTATAATTTATAATTGTTGTTGCGTGTAAATTTGTTTTTATTACCTAACTTTGTTGTTGTTAATAATGTTCTGGAGACCGTTTGATATTTTCGATGGTAAAAGGGAAACTGATTATCTGGAAAGCAATGCGGTTGCAGAGCCTTCGGAATTTCATAATAAAAACTTACATAAATGTAAGCACAGAGAGTTATTTTAAATATCTATACATGCTTGAAAAGTGAAAATCATGAAGCCTCAGAAAATTACATAGTAAAAGGAATTTGTGAGCTAATAAGCAATATTCGTTTATAATATTTAATAATTATATGTAGATATTATGAAAACTATAATTAATTATTTTTCCATTTCTACCGTCGCGTGTCGCCTATGTTTATTAAAGGAGATACCGGCTATAAGAAGAGTTTTAGGTTTTTTGCTGTTTACACAGACTTCGTATAGACTTTACAACACATAATATGATATTGTTGATATATCTTCGATCAAAAATAAACCACCTGTATGAAGTCTCTGCACCACACAACAAAAGATACCAGCTTATGTAAATAAATTTACCTAAATTCACCAATATTCTATATGTATCTTAAGAGCACGCAAAACTATGAAACCTGAAAAATATTTCAGCACTCCTGAGTATTAATAATAATACGTACAAATTATTGTATATAACAAAAACATCCACGCATCATCTGAAGCTTGTTCCCATCATCAAACTGGTTTGGAACACCTTTATAATTTTTGTTCAGGGTTCTTTTACAAAAGAAAAGGGTCAAGATCAGCTATTTCTAAAACTTCCATGAAAACCGGTATTTTGCACACAACAAACATAGCTTGAAAATAGGATTTTGCAAACACCTCACCGTTATCAAATCCTGTCAAACCCGAGTTAAAAAAAAAGAGAATAAATTTGCAATTTATCTAGTATGCTAGATATAACTATGGACCTTTAGCAACCAATGTTGTTTTGTTTGTATCGTCAGTATCTATCGTTTTTTTAAGGTTGGTAGAAAAAGCATATTGAATAACGCGTTACAAAGTCTCTTTTCACACCACGGGACGGAAGTCGAGGTAAACCAAACTGTCTCGCAGTAAAAATAGTTGTTTTCAAGCCCTATTATTTAATTATTATTTAGCAATTTGCATTCTATACTGTAAACAGGGTACCTATTACAAATTCAACGCTCACCATTGGGATCTTGTAGACGGAAAGAGATACAGCGAAGTTTAAATTGGGACAAAGTTGCGCAGTTCGGAAGCGACCAACAAGCCGTCAATAAATTTGGAAAATTTCGAGTTTTCCCGCAGATATAACTTGTTATCAGAAATTTATCATACATGACGTTTCGTCTTTCGGAACACCATCATCAGGTAGATATATTTTTTTAATAGGGAAAGTTTTTTTTAATGTAGCTTCGTAGACCTTTGTCTAATAACATAATAAAGCAATATTACTTTAATCAAAGAGCAACGTTTCGAACCCAATTTTTATTTTCGTAAATGGTAGTAGAGGTACATCTAAGATTAAATGGAGGCAAAGTTGCACAATTTGAAGTCGACTAACACACCCTTAAGAAAGTCCTAACACTTCCGAAGACCTTCATTAAAACCCGAAAATTGCCGTTGTCTTAAAAATATATTAAAATTTAAATAAATAATAAAATTTTCGTAATTCACACGACACGATTGGGAGTAATTTTCAACCCTTTTAACACTGGCCAGTCGAACAATAAAGATGTTATAATGATAATTATTGACTTCAGACAAATAATATAAAAAGTTGCAGCCGTGAACAAATAATAATGTTTACAATTTTTTTTGCAAATTGGTGATGTTCAACCTCTTTCCCTCCCATCCTCCCTTCCACCCATACCACTATCAAAGATAATCGTTACTAATGACACTTAAACATACCTTTCTCAACATTCTTACAAAAAATGAGTCTTGCTTAAATAGTCATTAAAAAATGTCCCCAGGTCTTAAGACTAATACACTTCGCGAATAAGACACAATTTGATTTTTGTTTTTGTCTGCCTACATTTAACAAATGCACATGGTGCCCGCGAAAAAGTCTCTACCATATGAAAAAGAAATGTATTGGTGAAGTTTTTTAAAAAATAATTTTCTAGTTTGTTTTTGCATAATTAGAAGAAAAAAAAAGGTCTAAAATATTTGACATATGGCATTTACTTCAATTCGTATATGTTATTTAAAATTTTAAACGTCGGAAAATAACATTATTTGTCCAAATACCAATAAATGTCAAAAGAAAAAGTTATTTACATTATCAATCCAAAGTTTGGTGCATTTTTTTCATATTTTGTCTAATACAATATATATTTTCCCGAATTTTGGATAAAACCAGAAAACATTAAGTAAAAAAGCAAAACATTTATTTGCTTAATAAAAATAAATATATTTTTCAAATAAAATTAGTTGGCGAGGAAACTGGACTTGGACAATTTTCACATTTTCGTATACTAAAAATGTATATATTCCTTAGTTATAATGAACAAAAAAGCTAAAAAAATATCACTTATTTTAAGTTAGGTGCAAGGTAGTACCTAAAATTCTCTTTTTTATCAAGGGTTTCCTACCAACTTGCAGATTAATACAATTGTATGCTTATTCTTAAACTTTAGGTAGTAGGCTTGGAAAACAATTTAACAGTTTTAAGCTTTCTACGATATAAATAATTGAATAAAAATGTCAGTTTTGTGTAATTTCTTTATTGAATTGTTTAAAAATATTAACAATAGAGGACAAAATAAAATATATTTTAATTTAATATAATGTTTTCGGTCTTTATACAAAATTCGGAAAAAATCTACACTGAAAAAAAAATCTAAATAATAAATTTTATTGGGCAAATTTTTTTTTAAATTTTGTATTTAGAATGTAAATGCAAATAATTTTTTTATAACATTTGGACAAATAATGTCATTTTCTGACATTTGAAAATTTTTAATGACATTTACGGATTGAGGCAAATGCAATGTCAAATATTTCTTGGTTTCTAATAAAGCAAAAACAAACTAGGAAAACATTTTTTTTAAAACAACAAATACATGTTTTCCATATGGTGCAGATTTTTCTGCGGGCACTTTATGTAGGTATATAGATTTCCGTCAAACTAGTATTTTATAAAATTGAAACCGGTAAATCAGATTTCCACACATTGCCCCGATATTAAAAATAAATTACGAATTTGCGTGACAACGAACAATATACGTGAAAATAAATGGCGAAAATTTAAAAAAAATTTATTTAAAGAATAAAAAATGTTCCCGGAGGAATTTAAAGTGAATTGAAATATTTTGATTTAGAATAGATAACGTAAAATATCGAGCATCGAAAACAACTAGAAGATCCTTATAGCAATATTTCCGTCAGTGTCATCCTGTGCACATACATATATCATATCATAAATATATTTTTTTTTCTGTGTAAATTTATAAATAAGAAAACTTTAAATTTTACTTTAGCCAGTGTATAAGTACTGGAATACCTAAAAAAAAATAAACACTCCTCCGAGAATATCGTCGACTGGTCTGTAGATAATGAACATATTGTAAAACGATTGGGCTTTAATATCCATGGAGAGACGAAAAATACCACAGAGTGGTGCTTACCATCAAAATAATATAGTATTTACAAAAATTATTGTCCAAAAAAAAGCAATATTCTTTTTATTGCCACTTTATTTATACAGATTTTTGCACTGGGTAGCATTACATATGCATTCCCGTTGGTTGTTACAACAATTCCATTGGGAGTAATAGATATAATTATTTCCAGAGCCATTCAGTGCGTATTGTTACTGTCCGTACCGTTTCAATACTTTTAATACAACAGGGACTAACATCTGCGACAACAGCTGTTATCTATTGGAAAAAAGAAAGAACGTCCAATTTACTAAATAGTTATTTTTTCTTAGCAATAAACCACCTTTTATCATATCAGTTTAATTAGGGGATTTTCAATTTTCATTATAAGTTTACATACACTACTGTGAAAATGTCTTAGATCACAAGGTAGATTTTTAAGTTTGTGTGTATTTATATGCATTAGACACCTGCTAAAATCAGGTTTAAAAGGATGTGTTCCTTTCGTAAACCCTTGTTTCAGCGTGATAACAAAGGAAAACCTTTAAAATAGGCTAGAGTCCATAAAGATTGGACGCAAGATAGTAAAAGACGTTAGTTTGCAAGAAGAAGCATATCAGTTCGAATACAACCAACTATAAGACACAGGGGAGGTTCGGTGTTAGTTTGGGGATTGCCTTTATCTGCCGGAGTTGGTGATTTAATATGATTAGAGGAAAAACTGACAGGTAAATAATATATCGAAATTCTTTGACACCATGATGCCTCCTCTGTGTTACGATTAATAAACCCCCATTTTATGATATAACAGGATAACGACCCTAAGCACGAATCTCGGGCAACAAAATATGTCTAAAGAAGGAGTTCTGGAAGCTATATATGAAATGTCCACTGCAAAGCCCCGATCTAAACATAATAGAACACGTTTCGGACTATCTCGACCGCAAAAAGAGAGTATAATCTCAAAACTGGTAACGAATGTTTCGCGATAGTACAGCAAGAAAGGACCAATATACCGCAAAACTTTATAAATACCCGTACGAGTAAATTCCAAGAAGAGTCGGAGCTGTATTACATAGTACTAGATATTGACTTTTTTTCTCTGTTATGTTAGTGTTACTGTTGACTTGTAACTTTACTACAAAATCTTTACACTAGTAATTTTGTTTTGGTTATATTTGTCAAGTTATTAAAAAAAGTTTCCTTTTATAATCACACAAAGGTGGTCTAAAACATTTTTACAGTACTGTATAGTATCTAAGTATGCGTTGTCGTTCGTATATTTTGAAAAATTTTACTATCACAAATAATGTTAAAAGTAAATATTAATACGCAAAAGCCGTTATTAATTTTTTTAAACGAATTTTACAGCTATTTTACTCATCGCTCGGCTTAATTATTCTTGCGAAAGCAGGCAACTAAGAATACATTGCAGCATACCGAAACATCAAGTTTGATATGGTTCAAAAAATACATTGTTCATTTTTTAAAGTAACTATATCTCTTTGTCTGTTATCATACAAAATGCTGAATGTGAAAAAGAAGGATATATTCAAAGTTGTGGCTCAAATCGACAAAGTAATTTGTGTAATTTGGTCCATGGATTTAGCAAGAAATGAATTTTTCCAATCAGTGGCGGCTAGTGTATGAGAACTGCAGAGCTGCAGCACCTGCTATGATAATATGAAAACATTTATATATTTGCAAAACAAAAATTTTAAATTTTATTTGAATTTGTATCCATGTGGTTTGTCTTGTCCGCACTTAGTCGCGGCTACCCATCGAATTCAATGCTACATGCTACACTGTTCATCACTGGCAGCATACGTCATACAACAAGTGGTCGACCTTGAGCCGACCAATGGCAAATGAGAATTGTTTCTAGCCGGGATATATGCTATAGTTTTTAGAGCGTGTTTTACGTATACATACAGAGCTGCAAAATTTATAGTTTTGTGTTTAAGTTATTGAGTTTACTGGTTTGTTTTGGTTTTGATAATTGAAAAATGGATTTAATTTCGAAACATACGGACTTTTCAAGATTAAACATTAACGAAAAACTTAAAATTAAACGAAACGGGCGTCCTATACCTAACTTAAATATTGAATTGTCTTCCACAAGCCGCGGAAAAAGTATATACCAGAAAATCTATTAAAAATAAATATGAAAAATAAGGGTGAATCTGTGGCTGTGAGATAAAAAAAAAATAGTTTGATTGCTTTAATGCATCTCGCTTTTTTGCAAACAGCACCTTACAAATCAAATGCATCTAACCTTATTAAAAAAAGGAATTATATATACAAATTTGTCAGTATTTGTGTTTTATGTACACAGCAAAATTTGGTGAGTACATTTTAAAATTATATTATTAGGTTAGATAACACAATATATAAAAGGGCAGTTTTTTTGTTTTTATTGTTGATACTTATGCTCTACAGCACTGTCTCTTAAAGAGGTCATGAGCCGCCACTATTTTCAATTGTTTTTTATTATTTTTATCATATACCTTTTTTTCGAATTCGCCTTTTTACCTCTCGGTTTACTGCCAGGGCCATTCCCGAGGGGAAGTTCAGCTTAACGTGGGTTCCGAACCACGATCCTCATTCATGCGACACTCCCTCCCCTCCCCAAGGGCTAACCCTCGGATTTCTTGCGTGATTGCATGACCTACCGATTGGGAAGTGTGTATGTACCTTCTTCGCACCCCACGAGATATCCGATCTCATTCGGCCTGGTTACCGGCATGAATGGGGTGGGTTGGATGATGATGCATTTGACACTCTTCCCTGCATTCTTAAACCTGCTAAATTTCGGAGATATATTTTTATTGTGCGTATGCCCACTGCGAGGATCGAACTCGGACCGCTACGGTCGAATGCCAGTAACTGACCTCTGAGCCACTGCCGTGGTTTGTAATACCTACCTAATACAGTGTCCGCAAGAAAGTCCGCATCAAATGGCAATTTCTTTTATTATTAGGTATAGATAAAAATTGACAAAGCAGTTAGTTTTTGCTTGCCTAAAAACCAAAAATGACGTACACTGAAGCAGCTGCACGACTTGCGTTACCTGTCAAATTTTACATTTTTAATAAAATTGGTTCAAAAATGCCCTTATTTATCAAAATATCGAAAAACTTTATTCGAGAAAGTTGTTTATTTAGGCATTTTTAGCCTCTGTACGAAATTTTGACAGTCTAATATAATTTTTATTTTATGCCATTTTCTTGAAAATTTTTATCAACCCTCGTAGATTAACTTTTATACATCGATGTAAAACCATTTTCCTTTACTTAATTTGTTATCTTAATGCAATTTTGTGTAAAATGTTTGTTTCCCATTATTTATTTTGCTTCAAAGACTTAAATTGTTATTGATCAGTATGTAATGTTTGATGCAAAGTTTATCTAATTACATCAGTTTTGCCAAAAACGACGTTTCTTATTTTTCTTAGGTTAGTAAACAGTTGTACAAAAAGAAAATATTAGGAAGCTTTCGTTGAAATTTTACTTAATTAATATTGGATTTGGCAAAACTGGTATAATTAGATAAATAAACTTTGCATTAAACATTAGGTACATACTGATCAATAACAATTTCAGTTTTTGAAGCAAAATAAATAATTGGAAACAAAAATTTTACACAAAAATGCATTAAGATAACAAGTGAAGCAAAGGAAAATGGTTTTACATCGATGTATAAAAGTTAATCTACGAGGGTTGATCAAAATATTCAAGAAACTGGCAAGAAAATTAAAATTGTATTAGACTGTCAAAACTTCGTACAGAGGCAAAAAATGCCTAAATAAACAACTTTCTCGAATAAAGTTTTTCGATATTTTAATGAATAAGGACATTTTTAAACCTATTTTATTAAAAATGTCAAATTTGACAGGTAATGCAAGTCGTACAGCTGCTTCAGTATACGCCACTTTTGGTTTTTAGGCAAGCAAAAACCAACTGCTTTTGTAATTTTTACCTGTACTAATACTAAAAAATATGCCATTTGATGCGGACTTTATTGCGGACACTGTATATGAGATATAAGATAATACTCAGGTTACCGGCTAAATAAATTGTTAATATGGACATCATATCCGCTCTTGTTGTCCAAACTACTTACCATAAAGGTATGTAAGTATTATAGCGATACTGAATTATGTCAATGCCACTATCTAGTGCCGCCAATGCTGTATACGTTGCTCTCGTCTTATTTTAGTTGGCGCGACGTCAGACAAAAAAGAAAAACCCCGACAACGAACGCCGAACCAAAATTTAAAGCATGGAGACTGAATAAGAAGCGGGTTTGTAAAGATTTTATTTTACCGTCCCATCCTTTGTTAGTTTTGTTGAAGGGGCAAGACTAGCTCGCCAGTTAATCAGAATAATAGAGATAAAATGGAAAATTTTCCTACGAGATAGGATTGCATTGTGGTAAAAGAGCACAATTATTGCATTCTTTTCTAAAAATTTATATTTTAGAAACGCTGCAGGTAATTTATGTAATGGTTATTAAATTTTATTTAACTCCGGGTTCTCTTAAAAATATGAACCAGTTTTATGTGAACTCTTTATGTTATCTGCCTTAAGTGGATCCAAACGGGCAAGTTAAGGTATTTTAGAAGTAAATTACACAAATGAACAGGAACCAGCTGAGAACCATCTGCACAGAATGCAACTGTACAATGGAGACCTTGACTGCAGATTAAGCGGATAAGACAGATAAACTGTACAGCACATTGCGAGTCACTGGATCGAAAAAGGCAACAAATACTCGGACAATCAAAACTGGAATTAGAGTACATCCTTACCGTCTCCCCAGTTGACCTACCCAAACAGCGTGAGCACAATGGGCCAAACCTGGCCTAAGTGCATCCGGCGCACGAACGGGCCCTCGAAAATAAAAGTAAATTACAAAAACCCGAACAAACTATAAAATTTGTTGTCACCAAGGGAAAAAAAATCGAAGAAAAACCCTAAAATTCATTCTATTTTAAAAAATATTGAGAAATATTTTTTTAAATAAAAATAACTTTCACATTCTCCAATATCTGTCGAGGCCAAATTTAAATTTTTTAATCCATTAATAAACATGGATAGGATTCGCTTCAAGAGAACCCAACGTTTTGAATATAATAGATATATTTTTGCATGGAGCTGGTAACTTGGAGAAGAATTTAGAAATATTGTTTGGATCCACTTAAGTTGAGCTGTTCCGTTGCAACTTCAACAACAATTTGCGTTTTGCTTAAAACTTAATTTAATATAGTTTATATTCAAGAAGAAAATGCATATTTTAAAACCATCAGTTCATAAATTTGGTAGCTGCAAGGTAAGTCTTTTTCTAACTTTGCTTAAACAAAATGCAGGCACGTACAACTTCTGCCAGTATTTGCCGCAATATAGTCACAACAGTGCTTTTACTTTTACTGAATTGATAAGCTAATTTGTGTCCTAATTGCTGCTGCAATATCTTCTCCTCTGGAGTATCAACAGCTATATTTGTGGTAGTTTATTTTTCTTAGTTCAGTTCGGATCTCCTGTTGGGATCAAAAGGTTCTGCGATTGCAAATAAAATATGCAAAATATTTCCTTACTTGCATCTGTCCAAAGTGGCAAACGACTTTTTATTATTAAGAATAAAACTAATTTTTTTACACAGACCTGGTTTTTCCAGTCGAATTAGTATATTTTGTGTGGAATGACATTGCAGAGCTATTTGTTCGGGTTTATTCTAAGCACAACTTATGAGAAAGCTATACAACGCGTTTTCTTTTGCGATTCTAAAATAGGAAGGATACTTAAAATATAATTTTTAAAGGATGTTTTGAGTTTAGGTTTTTTTTTTTAATGTACTTAATCTAAGACAGTGCCATTATGACGTATTTAGCATTATCATTTGGATGTCATTATGACCTTCATAATAGCACTCAGTGCCATTATGAATTCATAATATCCAAATGTTAAGATACCAACACTTTGCATACAATAGAAAATTAGACGGCAATAATGACGTTGTCAAAATCGAAATTGAAACAATCAAAAATGCGGTTACCATGATATCGAGTAATATGGACACATGAAAATTTTAAAAATTACGAAAACGTTATCTGATATCAATGAAATCTATCTAATCTATTTGCACTGTCGTAGATTAAATTTTGACTGACACACGTTCGATATAACCTTTGTTAATGAAACTTGTGCAATTAAACCACTCGGCTATCGCCTCGTGGTTTAACGTTGCACACGTTTCATTATAGTGTTCATATCGAACTAGTATCATTAATAACTATAATTGCATTTTTAACTTTAAAAAAAATTATTTAAAACTGAATTTGAGTTTTAGTGACAATAATTAAAGCCATTGGGGCACAAAAAAACCTGGTATTTTTGTGGGGCTGTTTTTTTACTAGCAAAAGAACTAGAGTGGAGACCATTAAAAAATTAAGGATCACCTTAATGACCATCGACAGAGGCTTAAAATCGAAAATACAAGGCGAAAAACTCCCATTTATGCAAAATTTCAGGCAGACTTCATGTTCGAAGATGTGTGAACGGCCATCATCAATTTACCAAGAAGCCTCTCGCAAGGAAACAAAAATTATACCTGCAGGGGAGAGAAAAAGAGGATACAAGAACTACGGCTTGGGCAAAATGAAGAACGGTAAAAATATTCATCTGGACAAATATTAAATACCTACATTTTTATGAAACCACTTACTTTACTTTAAACATTTTTTAACAAACTAATGGGTTGCATAAATATTTTTAACCATAATTAACTAACCAGCAAGTTTGACTGTGACATAAATGACATTGTTAGGCATTATTTACTCATCAAAGGCACCTGATTAGTAATTTATCTGCCAATGTCATGTATGTCACAGTCAAAACTGCTGGTTAGTTAATTATTGTTAAAAATCTATCTGTATATTGTAATATTTACATTGGCACGGCAGTTAGAAGAGTGCAAAAAATTTAAGCCATTTAGCCAAAAAAATAATATTTCACGAAATCGGCCATATTAGTGACATGGACCGAGAGACGAACTGTGGCCGAAGCACTGTACAAGTAGTATATATCCCCCCCCCCCCCGTGTTGCACAAAGTGTATATATATGCATCCGTTTGTTGAGGTAAACCCTCCTTTTGTTTTCATACGCGCATTGTAATATGGCGTAGATTTCTGCTTGGAATACTGCGGGATACTTTTCCAGGGCGAAAAATGCTCTGTGTATCCCGGCTCTAGTACCCTCTTTGGATTTAGAGCCCCAGGAATTTTGAATTTTAATGAAATTTGTGGGCGTTTGAAATTCAAGTTCAAGGATGTTTACTTTAATATTTATTGAAAAATAAGTTCAGTATACCGTATTGGCAAATTCGAATCTAGGGTGCGAAATCTCTAATGCAACCAAGAGAGGGGTGGGAGGTAGGGGATAGCGTGTTCTCTGTTTAACGTGTTAAACGCTACTAATAATCTCTGTCTGATGCGTTTATATCGGCACCCTATATTCGGGATTGCCAATACGGTATTCAGAAAACGCTTTATTCAGATGAGATAGCTGAATGCAGTCATGTGCCGATCACATCGAGCGTTTTGTGGTTAGGTTATTGTCTAGTATCAGTGCCAGTTGAAAATAATTAAACTTCAGGGTAATAATTATTGGTCTAAGACTTTTATGCTCCGAAGATATGTAAGTGCTTAAACACTCTTAAGCATTTTTTAAGGAAATTAGTGTACTAATTCAATAAATTAAATATTAAATATAACTTAGCACTAGCAGGCTTTACTAAAATTCATAAATCTGTGAAACAAACTTTAATATGTATATGATTAAACCAAAATCAAGCATAGCTAATATTTAATATTAAAAAAAATATATAAAATACCAAAAACAAGTTGAAGACCATGTATTTTTTTAAAGTTGAGCAATTAAAAAAAAATAGTGTACCTACGAGAATTGTTATGTTTAAAACGGTTTATAGCAATAAAAAAATGTTTTAAAGTTAAAAATTAGTTTCCAATCCTGGTAGAAAATAGTTGCCTCTATCTATATAATGGTGATGTTAACTAAAATTTAATAAAAAGTTAAATAATATAGGTATATAGCAGTCTGTTGTCCCAAATAACCCTTTCATTTTAAAGGTGTGAAAATTGTGAAACAAGAAAAATTACATCGGTGCGGCCGTAGTTCCATCATGTTAACAGGAATTCGGATGAACCTTTTAAGCCGAGTGTTCTAATCCGGACTAAAAGTTCTTTATTTGACGCAGGTAAAAATAGAAAGGACAAAGACGTTAAAGCCTTCTAGCAAATCAGAAGAAAATGCATTGCTTGATACATTTACATAAGTTAGTGTTATTAATTAAAACCGAAATTAGATTTTGGAATTTTGATTTAATTAATTTTATATTTACTTGCAAAGTTACGATGCAGTATACAGACGGAAGTATGGGTCGATGAATAAAGGATTAACGTAGTAGAGGTATATGTATATACAGTGACCGGCAAAAAGTTGGACCCATATGGGAAACTTTTTTATTATTGAAATTGTAAAAAAACTTTTTATGCTGATAGCCTCTGCATGATTGGTAACCTAAAAATTTGTTTTGACATTAGTCACGTGACTACTCGTTTGTCTGGAAAATTGAAAAGTATATATTTTGTCGTAAAAATCTGGTATTCAAGTACAAGATATTGAAAAAAGTGTTTAGATTTTAATTTTATGCTGGTGTGCAAATTTGAAAACAAAAATTCAAAAAAAAAATATTTTTTTTTTAAATTTAGAAATACATATATCTAATGTTAGGTACTTTCATATTTCCAGCAATTTAATGAAAATGTGTTAATTGATTAAAAACCAAGATTTAAACATGTTTATTATCTTGAAATAATGTTATTTGGTAAAATTCAAAATTTAACTTTTTATCATGTAACTCTAGGTGTGTCCAAGCCCCGTATCTAACAACCATATTTACCAATTAAAGGTATTTCTGGAACAAAATACAAAAGGCAGTTCTTTCCAACTTTGAACAAGTTTTAACGGGTCTCCTAAAGTTTCTCCTACCAGATTAAAAATTAGAAAAAAGAATATCTGAAGTCTATTTATTTTTAGAAATTGATTCCAAGAATTATTTTTTCTAATTTTCAATCTGGTAGGAGAAACTTTAGGAGACACATTAAAACTTGTTCAAAATTAGAAGAAACTGCCTTTCGTAAGTATATTGTTGATATTTTTTTAAATTAAAAAAATATTTTTTTTTGAATTTTCGTTTTAAAATTTGCACACCAGCATAAAATTAAAATCTTAACACTTTTTTCAAATAACTTTTTTCAATATCTTGTACTCTATACCAGATTTCACGCCAAAATATATACTTTTCAATTTTCCAGACAAACGAGTAGTCACGTAACTAATGTCAAAACAAATTTTTAGGTTACCAATCATGCAGAGGCTATCAACATAAAAAGTTTTTTTACAATTTCAATAATAAAAAAGCTTCCCATATGGGTCCAACTTTTTGCCGGTCACTGTATGTAGCTGCGCTATTCTTTCGCAATTGGAAAATTTTAGGATTCTTTCAACAAACTTAAATATATAAATATTCATTTTTAGGTAAAGTGTATCCCAAAGTATATCGTCTTGATTTTTGCTTTTATTTAACTCAATATTCCGTCCCAGGTAATAAAATGGGTCCCTTCTAGATATTTTACTCCAGGCGTCAGAGGTGGACTTCAGGTAAATGCTCGGGTAAATGTAAAAAAGTGATTATTTTTACCTAAAATTACCGTATAACACCCATATAACAGCTTTTATCTATTCCACCCCTGGGTAGCCAGGTAGGTAGTAATGATAACATTTAAACACCTAATTATGCAGTGACAATGGGTATGAGTTAAAAAGTAAAGTGATGCTAAATTTGTTTTGGAATTAAAAATACCTTTCCCTCAGGGATTAGGTCGGATTATGTGCAGGTGCTGTCAGTTGATATATTACTTCAACCAGATAATTGTAATTCATCTTTTTCTTGGTTGGTTCCTCAAGATAGCGACTAGAACGTTTTTTTTGGCTACGGATTGTAAACAAATATTGTATCTTTAAAATATGATCCCCTCTAATCTACACAGTGGCATATTCAGATAGGGTAATAGATTAAGAGAATAGTTTTGTTCACTCCAAAAAAATTTGACGATGTCACGACGATACAAATTTATGCCCCCCCCCCCCCCCCCCAAATTGTGAATTCGCTATTGATTGACACATTGTTCGGAGCTGTAGATACTATACGAATCGAAAACTACATTGAAATTCCCAATAAGTAGGTATATACAGGGTGCTACAAATTCGTGTCCGTACAGAGGATCTCGAAAACGGTAAGAGATACGAAGATGGTTAAATTGAGGAAAAGTTGCGTATTTTGGGACTTAATAATTTGGTAAAAGAAAATTATAAATATTCCGAAATTTTTTTTTTAGTTTTGGTTGTTAATTTTTTGAGCTTTCATTTTTGACCTGGGAAAAAAACAAAGAACACTTTCTCATAGCTGTTTTTTATGTTCTACAGGATGTCGTTATTAGTTTTTAAATTTGAAACGTTTCGTTCTTTAGATACCAACCTCAACTCAATTTTTTTTAAATCAGTTTTAGGAACTGCTAAGCCTTAGAATTTAATATAAATAAAAGGTTTTAACCTAATGTTTGGTTTGTATCTACCCTCCCCCCCCCCCCTGTATTGTCTGACATAAAATTTTGTATGTACCACGGGTACTACAGCCTCGGGCGACTTAGGAACCTCCGGGCCAGAGGCCCTCGACTTTGTAACAATGTCACCCTCAGGGCATAATCATCTACTTAGTACCCTTGATACATAAATAACTATTAAAGCTCGTATTTTTACAATGTTGCTAATATTTGGTTTTTATCTAAATTTCGCTATCCAATTATTGACAAACTATGTCAATATTTGGTACGTGAGGTGTCAATAATTGAAGAAAATATTTTTTATTCCAGAAAATGGCGCCAAAAAAACTATAAAAGCCTCAACAAATGCTAGATGCTCTTAATGCTGAAGAAAAAGAAATGTCCATTGCTGCAGCAGCTGAAAAATATACAGTACCAAGGGTTACCCTTTTATACAAGTGGAATGGTAAAGTTCCTAGAGAATGTTCTATGGGACGGCGGAAGAAGAAAATATTCTGATTAGATGGATAGTTGAACTTTCCAGGATACATTACCCTATTTCAAAAGAAGCCATTTTAGGAAAGCTACCAACTCCCAAAATGCTTATATCTGGAGACAGAATAAAATATAATTTTGAAAAAAAAGTTGATGATTTTGAAGCTTAGTTACTTAATTTAAGTTCTGCTTATTTTATATACTACTAATATTCGCCCTTTTTTCTTTGACTACTTAAGCCTTAGTAGGTATTTTAGTTTCTCAAGTTGTGAATAAATTTGTAAAAAAAACAATAAATTGTGTCAATTATTGGGATGTCAAAATTTGGGAAAACCTAATTTTCGGCCTGTCAATTTAAGAATTCCCCAATGCAACTAATTATGTTTTTTTTATTTAAAATTTTTTAAAATATTGGGGTTTTTTTTAATTCGACGATTTTAATACCTTTTACGATTTGTGTGAAGTAGTTAAATACCTACTTAAAAAAACAAAAGACTTTCTCAGGATAATCAATTTGGAAAAAAATGTCTCTAAAACCTGTCAATCATTGGGTGGTTTACCTCATTTCTGAAAGTATTCGGAATATTTACAATTTTCTTTCATGAAATTATTAAGTCCGAGAAAACACAACTTTACAATTGTAGCTTTATAATAGAATTATCTAGGTATCTCTGACCGTTTTCGAGATCCCCTTGTACGCACACGAATTTGTAGCACCCTGTATATACCCCGGTACACCTAAAAACTTTAAATGAGCTAGCGACCCAGTAAGTAAAGCACGTATGACGCATGCTTTCAAATTTATGTTGCGCGACTGAGTAAATCTGTAAATCAGTAGTAGTTTCGTCCAGTCGCATAACTGTCAATTTTTCGCAGTAGCGTACGCACGTGATAGGTAAGTTATGTACTCAAATAAATAATGTAGGTATTACCTTATGTGTGCCCCCATAGAGTATAGCTTACTCTATACTCTACATATTTTCCTGTAATAAGTGACAGAAAAGCTTATTGTAGGAAAAATTATGTATTTTTTTGGTTTTACGTAAAATTTAATCTAAATATAATTTATATGAAAGGTCTACTTTCTAAATTTCATATAGTTTAAGAAAAAATGTAAATAAATTTTTAAATTAATTAAATCTTCCAGATTATTTACAGCTTGGAATGGAGAAACATAAGCATTGATCCCCAACCGAAATATCGACAACAACTTATTTTTATTAGAGGTACACCAAGTAGGTATTGGCCATGTATAAAAAGGATACAAAAGAAGAATATGAAACGACATTACAAGGCTCCCAAGGGCGTCCATAAAACGTTATTCAGGGAGAGGAGGCAGAAAAAAGGTTACTGGGCCAAATTGACTTCTAAAAAAAAAGTTCCTGGCATTCTTGCCACCTTACTAATTCTGAAAAACCTGTGTTGGGATATCCATATTATCCCACTAACAATTATATCAGGCTAACGGCGGGGGGGTAGCAATGAACAATAACGTTTGGTAGATTGGGGTGCGTACCTATGCCAGAAAACAAAAATTGGTGCCCCCTACCCAATATGGACGCCCATGATTGCTCCGGTAATCATACCTCGCTATGTTACCCGACCCAAAAGCTCGAAGGTATATGTTAAGTTAAGCGTTGTACTTACTTTATATTAATCATGTAGCACTATTTATTGTTTGTTTACATTCTTTTGACATAATGTAAACGCTAGAAGCGTCTAAGTACATGTGAGTACTAAGTAGAGACTTTATTATATCTAGATAATGATCTATACATACCTACACTAATAGTTCGTCTAAAAAAAATATAATAATAAAATAATACAAAAATTCCTATAATACACAAATAATTATGTTTACGACAATAATTAAGAATAAAGCTGGAGTTTGCTGCAACTAAATTGGCCGATTAAATCAAAACATGCTGAACATAACCGGGCGAATAATTCTGTCAGAATTAAAGCTTATTTACACGTCACAATAATACGTTTCTTAGCCAAAAAATGATTTAAATAAACACCTAATCGTGGTGACATTCTTCATATCAAAACAATAATTATTGACAGATGGAAGTAAAAAGAAAACAAAAGAACTAAAATTGGCGCTTTAGTCTTAATTTTTTTGGCCAAGAAATTGGACAGTGTAAAACAAGCTTTATAAACAATCCGATTTTGTCGACTTACCCAACCATAGGGGGCAATACGGGGGGCGGCACTGCGTAAGGAAACATTTTTGTCGCGGCTGCCGGCGGGTTTTCGAACAACATTTTAGTACCGATTTACTGCGGATACTAAACTGCAAAGGGGTAAGAACTAAGAATACTTGAGTAAACTAACTGGAATCAGTTACAGCGACCGAAAAGAATCAGTTAAACGACCGGTTAGGTGGTGGAAATGAACACATTCACCCTCTGATACCCTCGCAGAGACTGATTTGGCAACCGGCGTCGAAACTCGAGGCAGCTGCACGTTGTCGTTAGTCGTGCTTGGAGCGAACGAGGCAGGCAGGCAGCCCTTCTGCCTGTCGGCCGGCTGTTTTGTTCCGCCGACCCGACCCACCGCACCACATGCTGCCTGCAAAGAATCGAACGGTTGATAGGTAATTGGACTGATAATTTGGTTCCTCTTAGAACTTGTAATATTTTGTCAATAGGCCGCTTTACAGTTTGCAATTTTTCTTTCCTGCAAGTTGCCTTGCAGCAATTAATATTGTGGCAATAAAAATTTTACTTCGTTTTACAGCATGCAATAACTTGCCAAGGTCGTAGGTGATGTACCACTTGCCAATCTTTAAAATAAAAAGACATTTGGTTAGGACTTACCGGTGCTTTTTTGTGCATTCATTTTAACATAACAGCATTACAGGACACAAAAGCAAACCAACAAATACAAAACGTACCCACTATAGGTTAGAAAGAACATAAACAAATGTCAGGGATATTTATTTTAGGTTGGTGTCTCATCATAAATCACCAAAAAATCCCCAGAATTGCGCTTGCAATTGCAATAAAAATAGGGTCTGAGTTATATTTCTTGCAAGCAATACAAATTGGGCCAGCTTATCACTAGCCTCGTTCTGCGCATACTCCCAGGCAATCTTTTCTTGCGTGAAAGCGAGCCTAAATTAAGGGTGTTTTATCTTATCACCGACAGGCGCTCGAATAAAAATTAAATTTTTTGACCATATTTCAATCTTTGTGGGGATACTATTAGCATTGTCCATCTTTTGAGATGTGAATGAGGAACAACTACGACTAACGACTACCTCCGGGCAGATATTGAAGGTGTTTAGATTTTCATTTCACAAAAATATCGTGAAAATATTGAATTTTTATGCCTCGAGGGTGGAGGGTATGTGGTTATCGTTTTCCTAATAATCGTATTTTTATCAAATTTGAATGAGCATAAGATAGATACACGAATAATAATCTCTGATACAGTGCCGCAACCAGAAAATATGTTCGGGAGGGGGAGGCTCAGTGAGAGTACCTTTCTTTTTCTGGCCGGAAGGGCAGTCGAACCTGCATACATTTCATGATTTGGTTCTTAGTAAGGAAGGCGAAAACATTCACCCAACTACTATCAAATTTCGAAAATTTAATGATTACCGTATAACTAAAGCATGGTTGGATTAAATTTGGTTTTGTAGTTTTCCTAGCTCCTCTTTAATTTTAAAAAAGAAAAACATTTTTTAGATTTGGGAAAAATATGAATGTTGAGTTTCCAGAATTTTCACATAAGACGTATCTATGTAGGACTCTAGCCAGGGTTTTTCGGGGTCGATTTTTCATGTTTTAAAATAAAGTAAATATCTTTTATAAGCTCACCACGTCAAAATTGATAATTTTTTCAGAAATCATGTATTTTTGGAGTGTAGATTACGGATCTGAGAGCCGTTTTTGTTGCAAATGTTTAAGTTTTGACATATTTCTTCTAAAGTGCCGTTTTGTATAAAGGTTATGGATTCATAAGAACGCATTCTTGTTTCTTTCCGCATTATTTTTATTGTAAATTATTTTATAAAAAAGTAGAAAAAAAGTTATTTTTTTGTTTTTTCAATTAAAATTTTTTCTTTAATTTTTGACTTTAAAAATAAATAAAGAAAACTGATTGAAAATTTGATTTTGTTGCAAAAATATCTTATTACAATGTATGTTGATTTAAAATAGCTCTAAATCGGGAAACGGGACAGAAAAATACATAATAAAAAAATACTATAAAATATTATTATTTTTACTAGTTTTCCTTTAAAATTGTATTACAAAAACCAATACAACTAAGACAATAAGCGTCCGAAACCTTAATCTTTATACAAAACAGGACTTTTAGAAGGAACATTTTAAAAAGTAAGCGTTTTCGACAAAAACTGCTTCGT
The DNA here is from genome assembly GCA_935413205.1 of Polydrusus cervinus. Lineage (NCBI taxonomy): Eukaryota > Metazoa > Arthropoda > Insecta > Coleoptera > Curculionidae > Polydrusus > Polydrusus cervinus. The sequence goes on along the minus strand of OW284513.1, from coordinate 43,034,143 downwards.
AATCTAAGCCGAAATACATAATTCCTTTTTTTTACGAAATTATCAATTTTGGCGTGTAATAGATGCCTATATATGTACCTAGGGTCATACCGAAGCACATTCGATGGAGGTGTGGCAACCAAAATTTTCTAACTCATTTCTCAAGCAAGGGGGGGGGGGCGTAACATGAAAAAATTTACCAATCCGATTTCGTAATGCTATATATAGGGTCGACAAGTACAAAAATGGCATCACAGGGGAAAACTTTTACTGAAATAAGGGCAGTAAGGAATTATTATTTTCCTTATTGTGTAGGAATAGAAAGGAAAAGTAGGAAGGAAGATGTTTTATGTATTTTTCAAAAATTCCTAATGGACATTGAAACATCTCAACAGTTTCCATTTTCCATAGTATTAGGAGGTCAACAACTCATTTTTTTTTTGCATGAAAATAACTTTTTCACATTCACATAGATACCATCTTTCCATTGGTGAAAACAGAAATTCACAATCTTCTTGGTTTTTTTTTTGTAATTCGATTTTTAAAAAAACCGCAAATTAATAATAATATGGGAAATTTTAGCGCGGCTGGACCCACTCATACACCTATTTAGTAGGCTTACGCAACAATAATCGTGATTCTGCAATAGTATAAATTTTATTTTTTATTTACAGTTTTTTAAAATAATTTTTTCTTAATTGTTGAAAAGCCCTTAAAATAAAAAAAGGCCAGTTTACTACTGCCCGTAGCTTAAACATTTTAAAGGTTTTGTCCTGGAAAGCAAAAGTTACAGCCTGCGGTTCAAAACGTAGGTAGCACTCGTATAATACGTTGTACGTATGCCGAGATTAATACGCGAACTAACAATGAGTACACTAACACATAATGTCGATGGCGTTAGTAAACAAATAAATTTAAAAATTTATAGTAGGTTTTGTGTAAAAGAAAACACAAAGCAATTTTATATTATATCGCGTAATTAGGAATATATATTTTAAGTTCATTGTCGGGTATGGGTAAAGGGATCCTAGGTCCCACTTTCAACGGAACATTACCGGTTTTGAGCTTATTGTCCCGGTGTTCGGGGACATAAAAGAGTGCCGTATTACAACAAATAAATAATACAAATAAGGTTTTTATCTTAGAGAAATGTTTATTGTGTATTATTTATTATATTATTGTCATCTTGTGATAAAATGGCGAATTAGCATTCATAAAACTGTCTGCGCACCCCCGCGTCCATTAGCACGCAGATATTTTTTTGTTTTTTGGCATACAAGCCCCTTTTTCAACCAAAAGTTATTATAAAAATTTTATTCAAAAATAATAGACTGAAAAATGTTAACTCAACAGTCAGCTCATGCGTCACATACGTCAATATGTCACAAAAGTGGTCACACTACATCCTTAATTAAGGCATGCGCCCTGCTCTTGTTAACTGAATCCGGCCTCGCTAAAATTTATCATGTTAAGTTACAGTTATTCTTGACCTGAATAACAAAAAACTAAGCATATCATTGATTTTTTTTTAACAATGGAGAGGTGGAAACTATGTGGGTGTCAGCAGAAAGTTATTTTCATACAGAAGAAAAATATAAAAACATAATAAATTTTTTTTTTAATATTATCCAATATTTGTATAGTCCATATTTAAATAGTTACATACATACAGAGTGTCCCAGATATGATGCACTTTACAGTGATCTCGTAAATCATAGAAGATAAAGATATATGCTTAAATTAGAAAAAAGTTGCGCCTTACTAAATTGTTAACAAATTTTATAAAACGCCGAATCCTTCCGAAGATATTTGGACAAAACCTAAGTTTCGCGAGTATTTTTTAAATTTGAAAACACAATGTTGCAGAATTTAGTAGGGCGCAACTTTTTTCTAATTTAACCATATCTTCTATAGTTTACCAACGGGCAAGGGCCTGTCGACATATTAAGCACCGGTTCCCGCAGATCACCGAAGTTAAGCTGTGTCAAGCGCGGTTAGTACTTGGGCGGGTGACCGCTTGGGAACACGGCGTGCTCTTGCCTCAGGGAAGAGTGTAAAATGAATCGACACCTAGCCATCCTATTCACGCCGGACAGGCCGGATGAGATCGGATATCTCGTAGGATGAAGGTGCCGTTTCACACTCCCCAGTCGGTAGATCACATTTGTGGTCGATGACCGGTTCAAGATGGCCTACGTAGTCGGCGAACCGTAAAAAAAAAATATAGTTTACCAGATCCCTTTGGAATGCATTCTTATCTGGGACACCCTGTATAAAGATATAATGTCGCATGGGGCTGGTAACCTTTGGAAAGAATTTAGAAATATCGGTCAGATGCTCTTAATTTGACTATTTGATGGATCAAATCATCACAGCTTAAACATATTTGTGAAAATAGAATACTTACAGGCTCTAATTTGCCAGAACTGAAAAGCAAGATGTTAGTTTAAAAATCAGAATATAAGTTAATCTATAGATGCAGCTTTTTTTACTGAATATAGGTTTAATTTACGTTATTTTTTTTTTAATTTGGTTGTTAAAAACTCGAGAGAAAAAAAAAGCATTTAAAAGAAACTACGGCATAAATCCATGGAATCATGGAAATAACCCCTAATTTGAACTGCTCTACCCCCGATACAGACGACCCTGGTCAATATCGTTTAAGTGCCTGGTTTATTTAATGTTTACCTACTTCTTTACCTTCCTATAATAACTTTATAAGGTTGTGAGTCGATGACACTACCTGATCTGAAGAACAGCTTATATAGTTGTAGGAATTACGATTTACACTATATCTGATGTATAATATTTACATAAATTAGTACATAAATCAAATCTAATTAGAATTTCTACTAAATTATTTCCAGGGTGAAAAATTTCAACAGCTTCATGGTTTGTTCAGGTGTTTATTATTATAGATACATATACATTAATATGTTCAGTGTAGCAGTTAGCAAAGCTGGGTCGTATTCGAGTTCGTCTACGTATTCAAATAATGTATTCGCACACTTATCTATTTGCTCTATCTCTATTCTCATATACAGTGGCGTAGCCAGAAAATATGCTCGGGGGGGGGGGGGGGGCTCAGTGGTTGTAAGTAGGACATTTTTTTTTCTGGAGAAAGGGACAGTCCGAACTACAATCATGTATTTTATGAAATTGTACGTAGTGAAGAAGGTAGAAAAGCGCCGCAAACGAAAAACTTTCGGGGCCACGCCCAAAGTTCGTTTAAAATTCACCTAATCAAATTTCGAAAATTAAATTATTATCCATCCCCCTCTGCATTGTTTTGTAAATGTTTTTTTTACTTTTTGTGATATTCTATCTGTCCCTTTATTAAAAAAAAAAACATTTTTTATATTTGTGAAAAATATGAATATTGGTATCAATTCAAAATTTTAACATAAGACGTATGTATTTCATGATTAAAAATAAAGTAAATATCGCTCATCACGCCAAAATTGATAATTTTTTCAGAAATAATGTATTTTAGGAGCACAGATCTAAGAACAGTTTTTGGTGCAAATGCTTAGGCTTTGAAATGGTCCTTCTTAAGTGCCGTTTTTTATATTCATAATAAAGCCTTTTCGTTTCTTCCCGCACAATTTTTTTTATTATAAATTATCACACTATCCATAAAAAATGTTTCAATTAAAATTTTTACTTTAATTTTTCTCACCAAAAAAAAATAAAACCAGGAGGAAAGTTTTTCGACAGTATTAAAAATTAATGTACCAATACAGCTACCATTTTAGCCCTTAAAAAATAATTATGTTCGAATTAATAATATTAATGTAATCATGCCTAATAGGGCCACGGTTAACTCCGATGGACAATAATTATAAACATTCGTGCATTTTGGCCCGCCCCAGCAGACCGTGTCCGTTAGCTCAAAGCAAGTAAAGACCCAACGCCCAACATGTCTTTGAGATTCACCGTCGCTATGGTTACGTGACGTCACTCACGCAAACAGCATGTAACAATTTGCATTATGACGAAGGGCAATTTAAAAATAGATGAGTCGTATGCACCATTGTTTTAGCATTTGTTCGCCTAACCTTAAGGTATTTATTTTAAGGCTTCGCGAAACTTACGTTATATAGATATCGTTTTTACCTCATTTACTGCGTGATTAAAAAGTTTTGTTTTTATTTTTCAGTTAATTCAGTAGTGTACGTACCTACTTAGTTGTGTGTTTTAAAAATAAACCCAATTAATGACCCAGTATGTAATTTGTTGGAAACTCCATTCATTCGTTACCTGCTCTTCATCATTTTTTAAGACCGCGAGCTGTCACTGGCTTAAAAATATATATCAAAAAGATATAACACAGAAAATTTCATGTTCCTTTAGACATTACAATAAAAATAAAAATTTACTGAAAAAGCCCACTGTCATCTTTGATATTATGAGGTGTAGGTATCTTTTAATAAAATTCTCCGGAAGCTCGAACCCAAAAACTTCTTTTAAAAGGTCTGTTTTCATTGCCATCGCATAATACATGTGCATATACAGCACCAATGCTAATGCACAATGACCTGCGACTTGTATGCGAATTCTTAGTTGCTCAACATAAACAAAGACTTTCGTTTCTCCTCTGTCTGCACTCGTTGAGACCGGGTCTCGGGCCAATGCATCTGGTGAAGTTGAAGGTCATTATCAAATGACTCCCACCTGGTGAAAGGCCTACCGTATTGTAGGCTTGCACTTTATTTGTAAATAAAATAAAAGAGATATTTACAAAGTTAAAACTTCACAAACCTTTAAAAAACTATTTTTTTAGATTCGCGACTACTTAGCCTGTAATAAGCATTTAAATCTAACCAACTAACAGGTTAATTCGCAACGGGATGCCCAAAGCCCAAATGTTTCAAGAGTACCAAGAGTACCGTTCGGCAAAGGGTCTTGTGTCAAAATGAAACCCCGTAATAGTAAGCACAGTAATAGCAATAATATTTTATAGTTTATGGGGGGGGGGGGGGGGCACTGGCCCACCCTAGAAACATGAGCGCCCGCCCAAAATTGATGGATTCGACTTTGTAATGGAATTTACGGGGGGGGGGGGGGGGGGGGGGATTTGGCTATGAGAGTTTTGATGGGAAAGAAGTGGTATTCTATATTATTTGAAAGAAAATGATTAAGACCTTTTTTTGTGGTAGACGTCACTTATGGCGTTATAGAGCGTGGGGGAGGCGACGACCTTTTTTTTAGAAGTCTTTTCTGATTTGGGTAGTGCTCACCCATCCCAAAAATCCTGGCGTCGCCACTGGTATAGTCTATATACAACGAGGCGCATCGAAAACGAAACAGATGAGACATTTACTGGCAGCTGCTTTTTTTTGGAAAAACGCTCAAACACGTCGATTTTGTTTTCGAGAGGGACACAAAACTGGCAAAAAATCACGATAACACGTGCAGCCCCCTGGGCGGGGGGGGCACCACCCCTAAAATCTTAAATGGCAAGGGGGGTCGAGTGATACCTTATTTTAAAGGCCTTTAAAGGTACATGTATTTTACATCATTATAAAGGGAATTGAAAGACCTTTAAAATAAGGTATCACTCGACCCCCCTTTCCATTTAAGATTTTAGAAGTGGCGCCACCCCCGCCCTGGGGGCTGCATGTGTTAACGTTTTGCCAATAAAATCGACGGGTCTGAGCGTTTTTCCAAAAAATAACTGAGCTGCCAGTAAATGTCTGTTTCGTTTTTGATGCGCCACCCTGTATATATGTCATGAAACTCTCAATTTATTTATTGTCAATGACATAAGTCATTTTGAGTAATATTCGTTTAATAAAGATTAAAGTTTGGTCAGGACCAGACTACAATTTTGGTCAAACATAAAATTACAAGTCAACTTTACTAGAGTCAAAATCAATCATGACTAAGACCTTTAACAACAAACAAAGGGTTTGTTCCTTTATCCTAAATAAGAAGGATAAAACTTTACTTTTTCCAACTAAGTCAGTTATCAAACATTTATTTACCTGTTTAGTTCTCAATTAAAATAAATTTAAAAAAAAATTAATAATTAAGAAGACTGCTTTCTCTCGTAGATCTTTCCATAACTAGACCTGAACTGTGGTGGTATGTTTCTCCAATGCTTATGCATTTGAAACAAGTAGAGACACTAACTTCTGAATATATCATTGGAGAAAGATCTAATTTCTTTTTTCATACTTTTGATTAAAACAACACGAGATAAACAACTTGGTATAATTTATGAAAAATTAAGTATGTAATATCCGAGGTAATATCATTTTATATTTTTTCATAATTTTGGAGACAGTAGTTTTAGAAATTATCTGTTATCGACATACCTACTTATTAAGAATAGCACTTTTTAAACAATAATTATTACTGCTTCGAACATAATAATTGCAACATTTTCTTTAACTTTTAAATATTAAATTTATTTTAAATGTCGTTACATGTGGACAGGCTTAAAACAAAGTCCTGGATAAACCTATTGTCGTTCAGACGTACGCAAAATGGTTTATTTACACTCACTACCAACCGGGAATCCCGCTATCGATGACAAACTTTTCCATTAGAAGTTGCTATAACTTAAAGGATATTATGTAATAGAAGACAATAAACTGACTAAATAGAAATAAGTAAACTAGAAAAAGTCTATAATAAACTTTCAGTGAAGGATTTTATAAATATACAGGGTGATTCCTAAGTCGATACTTCTTTTTTAGCTGTATATTATTATAGAAGGTATTAAAATAAACAACATTTTCAATAACCTTTTTTCAAAAAACTTAAAAATAGAAAATCTAAGGGCGAGTCTGGTCATCAAAACGTAGCCTGCTATACTTTATGTTGCTTTTGTCTTATTAGTCATGCAATTTACGGGTCGGTTATTTATTTGGCAATCAGATCCGGTGTGTTTTTCTGAAGTAAGTTAATTTTAAATTGGTGACACGTGAAAGTGGTATAATTTGAAAACAATGAACTAGTAGGTAGATATGGTGCTAATTTACGGTGAGTGTCGTCAAAGTGCGGCTGCTGTTTCGAGATTATACGCAAAACGCTTTCCCTTGCGGGCTCATCCTACACCCAGAAGTTTTCTAATGTTATTCTACGGGCAAGTTAGGCAGGACCGTATTTGATCCATAGTGTAATAAATGAATGTAAGCATTTTACTTTTGTGTTTTTTAAAAAAAAAATTTTGTTTATTTTAATGCCTTCTATACACAGCTAAAAAAGAAGTATCAACTTAGGAATCACCCTGCATTTTTGTGTAAAAACTCCAATAAACATTATTTTTTTTAAAAAACATGAAATATTAAGTTGTTAGCGTCCTAGAGGAACACTCCATATATTATTTTTAAATGCGTACTCTGAATAAAGAAATGTAGGCAATTTAAAATAGTTTTTTATTTATTCAAACCATGTCCATCCGTATAAACGGGTAGTTTTGTATCGAAGGAAAAAACAAATCGTAGATCGGATAACGATGTGTTTATTAAGAGTATACATTGTGTGCTAGTTTTGGTCATTTAAGGTAGGTTTAATTTTTATTTACGTTTATACAGGGTGAGTCAATGATGGAGTAAAGTTTGTTTTCTCCTTTATCTTAAGAATTGGATAAAAATTCAAAATGCACAAGTTGTATTAATAATTGAGATGCACATTTTAAAATTATATTGGAGTCTACGGGATATACATTGTATTATTTTCTAATTCCTCAATAAATTCTACGTCTTTTTTGTATTAAATGTTATATATCTAAATTTAATAGTTGAGATAGTGAGATATTGACGTTTCATCTTAGAAAGAAATGGTTTTCACCTAAAACCTAACAGTTCACACTTCCGGTTTAACATGTTTAATCATGTTTTTTTTGTTTAACATGGTAAATCGGAAGTTCGTTTCCTTGGATAGAGAATAAAAAACTAAGACAAAGGTGAAAACCGTTCCAATGTTACAGCCTGTCAAAATCTGAAAATACCATATTTTAAACGTCAATATCTCAAAAACTATTAAATTTAGACATATGACATTTACAAAATAAGCGTAGAATTTTGTGGGGCATCAGAAAATAGTACAATATATGGGGTATTCCATTTTAAAAAAACCTAAGTTATATTCGCCTCGTATTTTTGGGCCACCCCGTATATTCCAGCATAATTATAAAATGTGCACGCACCTTAGTAATCGCTACAACTTTTGCATTTCGAGTTTTTATCTAATTCCTAAGATAAAGGCGAAAATGAACTCTATCGTTGACCCACCCTGTACAACCAAGTGTTTTTTTGTCATTTCAATACATGCGGCTGTGTTTACAAATCCCCCGTGCGATAAATTTAAAAAGACAAAAAATAATGGTCCCAGTTATTGTAGCAAAACGATGTTTAAAAATGTCTTTCTCCAGTTAATTTAATTTTATATTACATTGGTGAAATTTTGCAAACCAACAAAATCCCTCTAAACGCTATTTCAAACGTGATTTTCTCGGAATCCACACAAACAATTTTGTTAAAACCTGTTTCATATTCAGCGGCAAATATAATTATTTCCAGCGAATCGAAAATCCGGTTTCAGGTATTAGCCAGTGAGGAGATATTAGCCATTATCGGTGACATTTTGCCAACCAACAAAATCCCGCTAATCGATTTTTCAGGCCGTAAAATCTTGGCACTGGCTGATACTTGAAACCGGGTTCTCGATTCCCTGAAAATAATTATATTTGCCGTTGAATATGAAACAGGTTTTTACAATATTGTTTGTGTGGATTCCGAGAAAATCACGTTTGAAATAGCGTTTAGAGGGATTTTGTTAGTTTGCAAAATGTCACCAGTAAGCTATTTATTTCCTATTCTCATAACACCCTGTAATTTATTATTTTCACTGAACATTTTTCTGGCAGGAGTAGGTATTATAGATTTAATTCATACTTAATAATAATAATAATAATAATAATAATAAATGACTTTATTGTAAATAATTTACAAAAGGCGAAGTTGAAGCAAGCTTCCTCACTTAACCACTAAGTATATAAACAAAATTTTATTAAATTATCAAATTATACCCTCTACAAGGGATTAAGAACATAATTAAACATATTTCAGAATAAAACAAATACATGTCAAACACAATAATAATCAGCTTGATATATGCATATATAGATACACAGTATGTATTATGGTCTTTGGACAGAACTATAAAAAGTTGCCGATAATTTTCTTAATTGCCCCTTTAAACCTTGTACCTGTTAAAAATTTTATGCTGTCAGGAACCTTATTATAATATTTCGCAAGACTAAAACTGAAGGAACGTTCGTAATGGGCTGTAGAATGTATGGGCGTAGTAATAGTATATTTATATCGAATATCCAGACTATGCGCCTCATTCCGAAATTTAATTTTGTTATATAAGTATTGTGGGCGTTGGTTAAGTAGAATTTTATTAAATAAAACAAGTGAGTGCAATATTCGCCTTTCTTCCATTCTAAGCCATCCAATCTCACGAAGTTTAGCAGACACACCTCTCTCTCTTCCCCTTATGCCTCCAATCAGACGAACACAACAATTTTGGATGAGCTGAATTCGATATGAATCGGCAGCCGTTAGACAAGGCCCATAGACTGAATCAGCAAAATTAAAATGTGACAGCACAATAGAATCGCAAAGTTTTTTTCTAAGACTCTCATTTAATATACTTTTTTGCCCGTAAATTAATTTAAGGTTAGCAAATGCTTTTTTAATGCAGATGTTGACATGTTCGGTGAATCTCAGTTCTGTGTCAATCACAAGTCCCAAATTCTTTGCTTTATTAACAAGTTCTAGTGTTACATCATTAATCTTGACAGAAATATTACCGGAATAAAGGTTTCGTGTTTGAGGTTTTCCAAACAGAAGAACCTGAGACTTGCTGGGGTTGATACTGAGACAGTGAGCCTCCGAGGCTTTTAGAACAGCATTTAAATCGGCATTAATCTTATCATTACTAGTTAAAATTTCATTGAATTTAAACGAAAGATAAATTTGAGTATCGTCGGCATAATAATGGGCATTACAGTGTTTTATATAGGTTATCAACTGCGACGTGTACAGAGAAAAGAGTAGCGGTCCCAGGATTGAACCTTGAGGGACACCATAATGCACTTCCCTTGACTTTGACAACTTTTCATTTATTTTCACACTCTGACTTCTATTACTCAGATATTCCTTAAGAAGCGTGCACGAATTTTCCCGAAAACCAAGATATCCCAGAATAGACAATAAAAGCGTATGATTTAGTTTATCGAAAGCCTTTGAGTAATCTAAAAGGACTAGTATGGTTAGCTCCCCGCGTTCCGTGGCCTCGAAAATATCGTCTGTAACCTTTAATAAAGCTGTAGCACAACTAAAATTCTTCCGAAAGCCAGATTGCACCGTCGGCAAAATATTGCACTGGTCTACGTAATTTTTAATTTGTCCATTTAGTATCTTTTCAATTACCTTAGACAACGCTGGTAAAATGCTAACTGGCCGCAAATCCTTCAACTCACTAGGTGCATTAACTTTTGGATAAGGAATTACATAAGACTCTCTCCAGGCATCTGGAAAGGTTGATGTCTCTATACAATAATTTACAAGATGTGTTATGACTGGTACAACAAGTGGACAACAGTACAATAACATTTTAATACCTATCCCATCCGGACCCACAGCCCTAGATTTAATTGAAAATAATGCCTCATTTATTTCCTGAATAGTTGCCATCTTAAAGTCAAATCCCACAACATTTTCTAAATGACCATTTAAGTAAAAATTCAACACGTCCGGGTCGGGGTCACTCTGTGGAATGTTGACGAAATAATCATTAATTTCTTCAGCAGTCCCCAAAGTGTCAGGAACCGCTGACCTTTCCTTACCGCACACTTTAAGCTCTTTTAGTAGTTTCCAGTTATCTCTGGAGTCGTTTTGACGAATCCTGTTTTCCAGAAATGCCTTCTTTTCTCTGTCCACCGACGCAGTAACAAAATTACGCAACTGTCTGTAAGATTCCCAATTTTGATTATTTTTATTTTTTTTATACTTTGAGAGAGCTTTATTTCTAAGGGATATAAGGTATTTTACATTTTGTGTAATCCAAGGTGTTTTTCTTTTGGTAATGCGCGCAGTTCGTATGGGAGCATGAACATTAAAAATATCTAGAATGAGATCATTAAAAAGCTTTACCTTTTCATTAATATCATGCAATCGATAAATTCTATAAAATGGAACATTTCTAAGATCTGCATTAAAGATATCCTTGTCAAAATCTCGAAAGTCCCTGTACGTATGATAAAAAGGTCTAGGTTTATTAATATTTAATTTAAGGTCGCACCTTACAAGAGAGTGATCGGATACATTTAAGGTATGATCAACACTGGAAGAAGTTATATAATTATTGTTGGAGCATAGAATGAGGTCTAGAAGTGTTGAATCGCCTAATCCATGCCTAGTAGGCTCGTCCACCAGCTGTTTTAAATCATATGCAGATAGAATTGATAAAAAACGATCAACGTATTTACAGTTAATATCCATTAAATTAATATTAAAGTCACCGGTACACACGAAGTTATCACAATCTGGCAATATATTACAAATATTCTCCTCAAATTCGGCGCAAAAAGCAGATATTTCTGCAACAGGAGGGGTCCTGTATAGAACTCCCACTACATTTTTTATTTTATTATATTTAAATTTAACCCATACTTGTTCTGCTCTGTCGGTACTAAGATTATTTACCTCAATAAATTGGATATTATTTTTTATATATAAAATCACCCCTCCTCCTCGGCTATGCACCCGATCTTTTCTAATGCAGTTGTAGCCATTAATTTGAATTGCCTCGTTCGGTATACAATCTGTCAACCATGTCTCAGTTACACCTACAATATCAAGCTGATTATTAGCTACGTACATTTTAAATACATCAAACTTAGGTAATAATGATCTTATATTAATATGCGCTATAATTATCTTATTAGCCATTGAATAGAAATAAAAATATAAACATTAAAAAAAAAACATCTTAACAATTCACAGGAATATCTACCCAGAGTTAATAAGACTGTTAATTTGACCGAAGGTTAAAATTTTTTGGATAGGTCCATTATCAGTCTTTCTCACAAAAATATAGCCATCCTTGCTCCATACGTACTTATACCCATGTTCTCGCAATTCTCTCGCTTTCTTAAATAGCTCACGCGTATGTTTAGACAGGTCCTCATTCAGAAATATTTTGGATGGGTGATCTGTGGTTATTCCACATGTGGTAGTATTAAGTGGCCCTGTCTTCCGTGCCAGCAGCACTTTATCTCTATTAGATTTTTCTGCAAAGCTGATCAGCACTGGTTTCATGGCTGCCTGACTTGGCAGAATTTTAACTTCATACTGGTCTTCTGACAGTTCAACTTTTAGGTGGGTGAAGACTTTATAAACATTCTGTTTAATATTTTGATCGTTCTTTAATCCTACCATTAAAATGTTTTTGGATCTTCCTTCGTCATCCTCCTTAGTCGCTGTACTTTTTATTTCGATGATTTCCTTTTCCAAATCTGCTACCCTGTTTTTTAAAGCTAATTGCTCTCTTTTTAACTTTTTATTTTCCTCAATTGTACTTTTAATGTCTTTTCTTAGATCTTCAATCATTGATCCGTTAAAAGAGACCGACTTTCTAATTTCAGTAAATAAGTTTTTCATCGCATCCAATAGTTGCTTGTTGGAAGGCTTAGGATTATCAAAAATATTGTCGTAATTGAAATTTTCGGACGTCCTTCGTGGCGGACTATTTCTTATGGGGACTTCCTCCTCTTCTGAACTACTTACACATTCATATTCACTCTCACACTCCAAGCAGCCATTACAGATCCATTTTTCTCCAACTTTTCTTTCATAACTCAGATAGTCCTGACTTGTTAAATTGGGTTTTAATAATAAATTTACTGAATCGAATTTCATAAAAAAAATTGTATTGTATCTCCAGCTACACAAAGAAAAGAATCCCTTCTCGAGGATGGTGTTAAAATTGAATTCGGATTTAAGAGGCGTACGGAACATAAATATTTATTATGAAATATTTTTCAAATCTACACGGCCGAATCGTTTAAATATTAAATATTGCTTACCCTTGGAATCCAACTACTAAAATTGTAGCAATTTTTACATGTTAGTCTCGCTACGCTACCTGGTCGAAACTGGAATCAGGGACGGATCATTAAGGGGAGGAAGGTACAAAAAATATATAGTATAGTCTGTACAATTACTGACTGGATGCACGTCACAACTCGCAAATACATAATCATAACACAAACAAAAAAAGGTAGGATCTGTTATTAATTAAAGGGTCCTGTCAATTGACATAAAATTCGTAATTTTACGTGTAAAGGGTCATTTAAAAGCGAATAATAGTTAGTTGGAATATATTCTGAAAATATGTTTTATTGTTTGGCAAAAAAAGAAACGCTCATTTTGAAGCTTATTTAAATCTTAACAGAATTGAAAAAGTATCAACTCACAATGCACAACCATCAGTATTTGAGCAATTGGAACGCGTCGCAGGCGAAACACTTTCTGGGCAGCGTCAAAAATTCGTTAAAAATTCAACCAATGCGAAATTTTGCATTAAAAAGTATAAAACAGGATTAATGTACGGCAGTAGAGTTTTGGACTTGTATTGTCTTTATTTGTTTTGAATCACTACGTTTCAATTGGTTATAAGTATCTACGGTCGTATCACTGGTACTATTCACCTGAAGACGACTGGAGATGCTTACCAGTTGAAACGAAGTGATTTAAAACAAATAAACACAATGTAAGTCCAAAACTTTACTACCGTTCAAGAAACGTCATTGTCTCCAACCTTGATACAGAAAATTTTAAAAAAGGACGAAATATATATACCTAGAGCGAAAATTAGTTTCCTCTTCTCTTTATTGTACTTTACAATCTGTTCTATCTCTATATTCTGGAAAATTTACATTAATATTTACAGAAAAAGAGTTTTTTAAGCCCAGTAAATATTTCGGAAGGGATGTTCAACTAAATGAATTAAAATAAAAATAATTTCCTCAAATATAAAATTAAATTTATTCATACAAAAAAAAACATAAAAATATTTGTAGTTTTGGTGATCAAAGGTTCTAATTCCTTTAAAAACCTTACATTTTCTAAACGAAACTTGGGTGCTTAAATTATTAAGGGGCAGAAAATTAAATATTATACTAGGTATATATTCTCTTCTGAAAACAAAATGCTGTATACACATTATGGAGATCCTGCTGCGAACTAAAGAGGACGAAGATTTTTAGATCTCTGTCCCTTTTCGGAGATTTTTAGATCTCCGTCCCCTTTAGTTCGTTTCAGCTCCGTCTCTGACTAGTCTGACTGGGATTATATCTCCGATTTACGGTGTTTTTATATCTCCCAAAGGAAACGGATAAGCTTTCAGTCAGAAATTTTATTAAACGAAAAGATTATTTTGAATTGACAAGTAGTTTACTTCATGTATAACGATGTATCTTGAATTTGGTAAATTTTTTAACGGCTGTATTGGTAAGAAATGAAAATTGGGACATCGCATCGTTTACTTTGCATACTTTTGTGTATAATTAATAAACTTCCATAAAGAAAAAAATATACAGAGTGATTTCTAAGTTGATACTTCTTTTTCAGCTGTGTATAGAAGGCATTAAAATAAATAACATTTTCAAATATAGGTACCTTTTTTCAATAAACTGAAAAAAAGGCGAGATATAGAAGTAAAAAATCTAAGTGCGGGCCTGGTCATCAAAACGTAGCCTGCTTTTATGTTGTTTTTGTCTTATTAGTCATGCAATTTACGGGTCGGTGGTCAGTTATTTATTTGGCAATCCGCTGCGGTGTGTTTTTCTGTAGCAAGTTAATTTTAAATTGGTGACATGTGAATATGGTAAAACTTGAAAACAATGAACTAGTAGATATGGTGCTAATTTACGGTAAGTGTCCTACACCCAGAACTTTTTTTAATGTTATTCAACGGGCAAGTTAGGCAGAACCGTATTTGATATATAGTGTAATAAATGAATTTAAGTACCTTATATTTTAGTTTTTTGAAAAAAGGTATTTGAAAATGTTGTTAGTTCTAGACAGAGCTAAAAAAGAAGCATCAACTTAGAAATCACCCTGTATATTCACAATACCAGCTAGCTCGAAGTTTATAAGGCAGCCACACAGTGACGCGTTAAATTGTAATTTTTTCATATAAGAGATAATACTATAATTTATTAACATTTTTCTCAGTATTTTGACGGAAAATAGTTGTTTTTTTAATTTTGTTTAATATAATAGATACTGTTTTCACTGTATGTTTTAATAGTTGATAGGTGAATAATATTAACTGTGTTGATATTTAGGAATACAACTTAGATGGTTGTGTTTTTGTAGTGCATTTTCATCAATATTTTCATTAATTTAGTTGATTTTAAGTGGTTTTACAGATTGTACTTATAAAATAGGCTTAAACTTTAGCAGCTATTTTTTTCATAAGGGACATATAGGTAGAGACCATTAAGGTGCACATTTTAAAATTATTTTGGTTTATACAGGTCGGCTCAAAAAAGTGTGGCGATACAAGTTACATTTTTTTTAAATGAAGCACCCTATAGGTATATTGTATTATTTTCGGATTCCCCACAAAATTTTACGCATATTTTGTAAATGTGATATGTCTAAATTTAATAGTTTTGAGATATTGGCGTTTAGAATATGAAAATTTCAGACTGTAACACTGGAACGGTTCATCTTAGAAAACAATGGGTTTCACCTCCCTATCTTAATTTTTTATTCTCTATTTAAAAGTTACGGTTAACATGTTAAACCGCAAGTTGTAACTTTTAAATAGAGAATAAAAATTAAGATAGGGAGGTGAAAGCTATTTTTCTCTAAGATGAACCATTCCAATTTTACAGCATGTCAAAGTCTGAAAATGCCATATTTTAAACGTCAATATCTCAGAAACTATTAAATTTAAACATATGTATAACCAGAGCTGTGAGTAACTTAAGTAACTAGATACTTTTTAGTAACTAGTTACTTAAAGTAACTAGATACTTAGTAACTTAGTTCTTTTTTAAATCATGCCAAAAGTAACTGTAACTTCGTAACTTTTGAAAAGTAACTTGTATCTAGTTACTTTTTAGGAGTAACTTAGTTACTTTTAAAGTAACTAGTTACTTTTCAAGTGTATTTACTCCTAAAAAGTAACTAGATACAAGTTACTTTTCAAAAGTAACAAATAATGGACACCATCAGATGATGACCAAGGGACGATCGGCGGCCGTTAATCAGATTTTCATGAAGGGACGAGCGGCGAGTCGCGAGCGTTAAACAGCAAACTGGTTGGAACGCGAAATTTCTTGGAAAGCATTTTATTCTACTTGTTCGTTGTTCGAATTAACACTTCTTAGTTTAGTTTTCTGATGGTAATAGTGGTAGTGTGTACAGGAAAATGAATTATCACTACCTGGTAAATTTATGGTATCTAGTTCAAAAGCATCTTAGTAACTTTTAGAGTTTCGTAGTTACAATTAAAATAACTAGTTAGTCAAAAGTATCTTAGTTACTTTAAGTTACTAGTTACTTAAAAAGTATCGTAGTTACTTTAAAATTATCGTAGTTACAATCAATGTAACTAGTTACTGTAAAAGTATCTTAGTTACTATAACTAGTTACTTTTACTAAGTAACTAAGAACTAAGTTACTTTTAGGTAAAAGTAACTATTCCTTATAAGTATCTAGATACATTTGGGCAAAAGTATCGAAAAAGTAACTAGTTACTTTTACTAAGTAACTAAGAACTAAGTTACTTTTAGATAAAAGTAACTATTTTTTATAAGTATCTAGATACATTTGGGCAAAAGTATCGAAAAAGTAACTAGTTACTTCTCTGAAGTAACTTTCACAGCTCTGTGTATAACATATTATACAAAATATGCGTAGAATTTTGTGGTGAACTAGGAAATAATACAATATATAGGGTGTTCCATTTAAAAAAACCTACGTTATATTCGCCATGTTTGTTGGGCTACCCAGTATACTCCAATATAATTTTAAAATTTGCACCTCAATGATCTCTACAACTTTTGCATTTCGAATTTTTATCTAATTCTTAAGATAAAGGAGAAAATAAACTTTAGTCTTACGTTGACTCACCCTGTATATGCTTAATAGCTTCTCATTTCCGATGAAGCCTATAGTGGTGAAGGATACCGGCGGCGTTCCGCGTTGGTCATTGACAAAGGACAAAAAATAGTGTAGTGGCTTTATGGAAATATCTCACATATATACATAAACTATATTGCTAATACCATAATTCAATGATGACACCACTGTAGGCAGATGATCAGGATCCGTTGAGTTTGCGCAGCTCGGAAATTTGTTTCTTGATGTAAACATTTGACAGGGCCGACTTTCAAAATATTTTTACAAGCTTTTATTTAAATTCACCCGTTTAGTTCGGAGGTGTACAGTTTATGGTCAAATAAAACTAAGTTATCGATATTTTACATACCTGAAATACCTTATTCCTGGTATTGAACCGCGATTCGTGCAAAAAAGGATCATGCACTTTTTTCTACCCATCTTGAGACCCAAGTCGCTAACAAAAACAAAATGTCTGGTAAAGTTTTATACCTAAATTCGCACCCAAAACTTAAAAATAATATGCATAATCACACACGGAATATCTGAACGAATATAACGTAAAAAAATATGGGAACGACTAACAACTTACACACTAACAAAAAAATATCTAAGTAAAGTAAAGTTTTATAAATATTAACACCCAAAACTTCGAAATTATAACCACACACGAAGGAACGAAACAAAAGATGTCGATGAATAAGAATACAAACAACTGCGAGTCGGTTCTGTTTACGTTCTGTTAGATATCGTGTCGGTTGCCAAATTTTTTCCCTACTACGCAAGCACCACGGGCCCAAACTCACGTTATTTTGAATCGCACGATGGGTATCTTCTTGCTTCGTGCGGCTGCTTGTATTGGTGTATGTATAATATGTGAAATATCGTGGCAGAAATTATAAAAAACGATCAGTGATCAGTGTATGTAAAACATAAGTTTAATAAAATGATAAGTATGGTAGGTCTACCATAAATATATGCCGTCAAATTATTGTCAAATTATGTTGAGATCTCTTAACAATATTTTATAAATCAGCTGTCTTGTATCCTCTGGCATGGCCAGAAAGTCGCCAGAAATCTTAAATAACTTTTAAGTTCTATTACAACATCCTGTAATAATTAATGTATATTAAAAATAGACATCAAAACAGACCATACCTCTTAAGCTAAATTTATATGTATATTCATACAAAACGTTTTAAAATTATCTGAAGTTTACGTGATAAAACGGGCAGGTGTACTCTGCTTTATAGCCATTAGATAAGAAAATTTGTTTTAAAAAAATGATTTGCAAGCGGCTATTACACGTCAATTAAAACAAATCTTGGATGGGCCTGTTAGTGTGTATAAGTAAATAAATGCACTCAGCAGATATCATTAATTGTTGTCTCTTTACTGTAACGACAAAGTAAGTGAGAACTGACGTTCTTTTCTTTTAATCTTTTCTAAAAAAAATTTGGTTGTTTCTCTATCTCTTTATTTGATAACGCCCTCTAGTGGTCATCTGAGACATTTAAATATAGGTTCCTCATATTTCCATTGACCAATTCTTATGAAACAACTCCTCAAGCTGTACGATTATTGGTTCCCAAGATACAGCCAGCGACCCTTTTTAGTTATACGTGTACAGATAATTTTAGAAATATTTCAATATTTTAAACCCAAATAATATGAGTAATCATTTTCACTTGAGAGTCAATAGTAACCCCAAGTAGGTTATGTGAATTGGTGTGCACTATTACAATATCTCGAAACAAACATTTTATCATTTAGCAATTATGTGAACTAGAACATCTAAATACCTACGCCAAATTGTCAGGAAAAACAGCAGGAAGCTGCTGGGCTAGAGCCCTGCACAGGCCAGAATTTAACGACCCAGTCGGTCTGATCCGACCCGTCAACCAAAACAGAACAGCCCGGCAAGCCCGGAAAACTCGAAAAAAATGATTATGACTTGAACATTATTTTACAAATATTTCTTTAAAAAAAAAGGACATTAGCAAACCAAGGCTGACCCGAAAAACTGGGTGTCCGGCAGACCAAGCACACCTTGGCAGGACCGTCAAGCCAGAAAAAAATTGTTGAGGCCCGAAAACCCGAATCTTTATTGATTAAAAGCCCGGTCCGAGAGTCGGGCCGTACAATCCTCTATGCTGGGTACACAATGAATAAAATTAAACAACCAAAACCCACAAAACTTTTCAAGAAATATCTAGAATATCTTAAATTACTTAAGTACTTAATTTCAAAAATATTTCATATTGCAGACAACATCAAACAATTTATAGAGTACATTTTTTTGTATCTTAAGGTCGGTTCCGCTTTAAAGCATTTAGCGATCTGAATTTAAAATTGTATATAAAATATTTTTTGAATGGGGGAAAAATTTACATTTTCTCCTGATTTAAAATTGGATAATAATTTTTAAAAAAGAATACTTTTCGCTGAAGAGATTTTCGTTCTAGAGATTGTAAATCCGTTACATCAGAAATACAATTCAACAGGGGCGGCTTTTTCTTGAGAACGCGTAGCTGCGCGCCTCTTGTTGAAAAAACGATACCTACATCTTATTTTATCATGTTTATTGTTTAGTTCATCAAGAGACGATAACTTCGGTAAATCTATTGATAACTCGGGAGTATTGACACTACTGATCCGCTCCATCATGATACTATACGCTCGATGATGATACTTTTAAGGACTTGGACCGATTTGCTACTTTGGGTATTAGGACTCGTTACTTAAAACTCGTTACTGTATGTAAATCGTTCCTTTATTTTCATTGTGTTTATTGTTATTATAGCGTTGATAGATTGCCAAATACTTGTGTTTTGCAGTATGAATATATTAAATCTAGGTATGTCAATTTACAAATATTTGATTAAAAAGTACATAAAAACATACAATATACCATGAAAAAAAAAAGCGTCGTCGGTCGCCCGACAATGTAAAAACTAAATCAGCAGAAAAAATAGTTACGATGATACGTTTAGTCAGTCATTCGCTATCAAGTCCACAAACGAAGCAGTCCGTTGAAACACACATTTAAATTCAGTGTAATTAACGAAAAGCCAAAAGTAAGTCTTTTATAAAATTAGGACTCCTTACTTTTAGTGATAGTAACGCAAACTTTGTAACGAGTCTGTAATTGTTATCACTACTCGACACGCTCTGTGTGGCTGAAATATTTATTGGTGATTGATCCGCGATTGCATGTAATTGCTTTATGGCAATCGGCAAAGCACCAACGTATAAGAAGGATGCGCGGCGCTGACTCAGTGATGTGTTACTGGCATTCGACCGTGGCGTTTCGAGTTCAATCCTCGGAGTGTAAAATATATCTTATCCCAATAACCCACCCCATTCACGCCGGTAACCAGACCGGATAAGATAGGATATCTCGTGAGGTGCGGAAGAAGGTAAACACTCCACAATCGATAGGTTATGAAATGACGCAAGACAATAAGGGTTAATAGCCCTTGGGGTGTCGCATGTCTAAGGATCGTGGTTCGGAACCCAAGTTAAGCTGTAGGTCCCCTTGGGAATGGCCCTGGCAGCGAACGAAAAGGTAAAAAGCCTAATCAAAAGAAGGGCAAGAAACGACAAGATAGATGTAGCGCCTAAATCGTTCCGATTTGGCAACCCAACAGATCTAAAATGTTTAACATTAACACTAGTGTTGAAAAAAATATATCAACACTAGTGTTGAAATTAGCATACTTAGGATTATGTTCCACTTAATAGTTGGTTTCATAGTTTGTCAATAGGTTTTTCCTATATTTGTAGTTAACCTTTTTAATTTTTTAATATTTTATATATCATAGGAAGAACTAATCCTGGATTGACTTCTAGATTAACTAGAAAGAAAAATTTTAAATTTAATCAAGGGAAGATGCATTAAACATAAATTTAAAAAATCCACCATACAAAATAATTCTATAAATTATTTAATGTTTTTATAAAAAAAAGTCAAATACTCCTGATGGGATTTGAACCTGTGACCTTGCGATCTATAGGCTAGAGATATATCCTCTACGCTATCGCTACCGATAAACATTTGTTGTTTAATACATGACATTTTCTTCAGCGCGATTTATTTTTTCTGGTAATAGATTTTCCAGTATATTATTAACATTTTTTATAATTTCAGATGGCGTATTTTCACACTCTAATTCTGAATCACTCGACAAATACATGATAAATAAGTTAAACACTTAACACTACAATTACTGCTTTCTAAAATTTGTTCTTTTAATAAATAGGGGTTGTCTGTCAAATTGGCACCACCATATGTTCAAATTAAATAGTGTGCCTTAATATTTCAACACTAGTGTTGAAATCTTTTTTTTCAACACGCGTGTGATATACGGCGCTTCCTAGCCAAATTAACCGTGCTTTTTTCTTATCTTCATAGGTGGGAAAAAGTATTTTTACTAAAATTTAAAAGATACATTTCCTAACCTCCAGTCCACCACGATTCCTCGTTTCGTGTTTCAAAAGGCCTCGCGTGACCGATGCTCGTTCCCGTGACATAGCGTCGCGTCGATGCCGTCCCGTCGCGACGGCACCGAGTCCGTGTTCCTGATAGCTACAGTGCCATCCCCGACGAACACCGGCACAGATTTGCGTCGGCATTTCACTAAGCGTGTGCCAAGAAGGAGAATTTACGACCCCTATGGAAATAGCTATGGAAAACATTTTATTACACGGTGTCCTTTTACTACTAAATGGAAAAATATATTATCGTGAGTAATGTGTTTTCATACGGTGGCTTCCCTTTGAAATAAATTGCATGTTTGGCCTTGGGTATCGTCTTTCGGTTGCACCGAGGGGATATCAGATTCAGATCAAAACAACTATGAAAATCACGACATTTGTAAATAAATAATATGTCAAGTAAAAACGAAGGAATATGTTTATAAACAAAGTATAATAACTAGAGTTGGTTATTTTTTAGCTTTAAATGGTGGATCGGTAGAACGCCAACGAAGATGGGGAAAAGGAAAACATGCGATCTGACTGAAATACGGTGTGGCGGTGGAGGAATACGTACGTGGCAGCTTGGCCGCCCGCATCGGCGATATCTAATTTGCGGACCAATATTTAAATCGTGCCATACGCTACCGCTAGACGAATTGCGCTAGCTTATCCAAAATGAGAATCAATCACATCATGTTTGGAGGATACAATAACTTATCACATGGCCGTCATGTTTGTTTTAATTTGTAATAACGTCAATTGTGTTTCTGTGAAATTGTATACCGAGGACATGACCTTCTAGAAAAAATATAGATATCTGGTCTTTGCAAAATGGAGCTTTGACCGATTGACGATCGGTGAGGTCGAGAGGTTGCAGGACGTCCATTAGAGTTCGCTTGTCACACTGACAACTGTTTGTTTACTTTTCAAAGCTCTTATAAAAAAAGTTTACTGATAGAAAATGTATGTTAAAAAAAATAAATTGTTAAGCTTTCTTTTATTAATAAATACATAAACAACGTCTTGTCAATTTAAACTTTGCATGATTAACATGAACCCTGGACGTAGCTCATACCCTCACCTTCCCGCTAATTATATCTTCGTCTTTACATATACACAGACGGCCATGACAGAAGAGATACACGGTGTTATGGAATTGACGCATTATATTTAAATGGAAGACACCGTGGGTGTCGTAGAGAAACCCTTCATACTTTCTTTTTAAATTAACCGTCTAAAAGGGAAAGATAGAAATACAGGGTGATTCCTAAGTTGATACTTCTTTTTTAGCTGTGTATAGAAGGATTAAAATAAACAACTTTTTTTAAAACTTTTTCAAAAAACTTAAAAATAGCCGAGTTACAGAAGTAAAAACTCTAAGTGCGGGCCTGGTAATCAAAACGTAGCCCTTTACTTTATATTGTTTTTCTCCGTTTTTTGTATGTGAGTCATGCATTTTACGGATCGGTCCTCAGTTATTTATTTTGGCAATTAGCGGCGCGATGTGGTTTTCTCAAGCAATTAATTTTAATAAATTGGTGAAAATGGTAAAATTTGAAAACAATGAACTAATTATGGTGCTAATTTATTGTGAGTATCGTAAAAGTGCGGATGTTTCTTCTCTACACCCATTACTTTTCCTAATGTTATTCAACGGGCAAGTTAGGCAGAACCGTATTTGACTTGTAGTGTAATACATGAATGTAAGTACTTTAATTTGGGGTTTTTTGAAAAAAGGCATTTGAAAATGTTGTTTATTTTAATGCCTTCTATACGCAGCTAAACAAAAAAGTATCAACTTAGGAATCACCCTGTATAAACACCGTTTTTATCTGAGATACACCATTTGGACGCTGCAACCTGCGTAGGATAAATGTCATTTTTGAAATGTCAATATTTCAAAAACAACTGAATTTAGTTCAATTGAGACATGTCGTGTGATACCTATATAAAATAAGTGTAGAAATCTTAGTACTATTTAAAAATGCCATAGTTAGTTTAATTTGCAGTGCAATACTATAATACAAGTTGTTCTATTTAAAAGTTTAAGTCCGTCACACTTTTTTAGCCACCCTGGACCCCGTTTCATTGGCGGACCCAGTATATACAGGGTGTCCTTGGTAATAATCTACTCTACAGGGATCTCGTAAACCATAGATGGTAAAATTAGAAAAAAGTTGCGCTCTACTAAATTCTGCAATGTTTTTTTTTTTCCAAAGATATTTGGGCAAAATAAATCAAATCAATTTTCGCGATTTTTTTTTTAATTTTGTTTGAAAATATATGTTACTAGAAAGTTTACATTTTCACTACAATTTTTTGTCCTCTATAAGTTGGTGTAATTAGATTTTTAATCCGAGGTTTCGTTTATTCAAAACCATCATCAAGTTTGCCTTTGTAAATAGTCGGGAAATCTTATTATTTTTAAATTCCTCTTTTCCCTTATAATTCAATAACGTATCACGAGTCAGAAAAAAAAATAAAAACGAAATCGCAAATATTGGAAGGATTCGGAGTTTTTTGAATTAAAAAAAAATGTTGCAGAATTTAGATGCAACTTTTTTCTAATTTAACCATTTCTGTATCTTATATGGTTTACGAGATCCCTGTAGAGTGCATCCTTAGTTGGTACACCCTGTATATCTACTCCGGTATACATATACCGGGTCCGCCAACGAATAAGTAATTTTTTTTTAAATGATGATTTTGAAATTGCTAATTTTAATTAAACTAAATAAATGCCGTGTTACTACTACTAAATTTATTGTAGTTTGTTCGAGACATTTTACGGTAAGGAGGACAAAAACTTTAACTAATCTCACGCTCAATTTTAAAGAAAGCATGAAAAATGAAAGTTGGAAATAGGTAACCTTTCTAAAAAGATGATAGCACAGAATATATAGCTTTGCGTAGCTATATTATATACTGTGATGATAGAGATTGTTAATATTCCCGACTCAATGGCGAAGGCGAAATTTAATTTCGTTGTATTGGCAACTTACGGTAGAATGGTGCAAGGACCATACAAAAGAGCTCTGCGTTGCATTGTTGATAAAAGATGGGCATTTGCTGTACATTAACTTAAAACTTAACACAATGTAAACATTTCCGCACCTGACCACTTATTTGGATCGTTTTCAACCTTATTGCCAATTTCCATTTTCCGCACACCTGCCTCACGATTAAATACACTGTAAAACAATACTTTTAAAAGCTTTTAGGCCTCCGCATAATAAAAACTCAAAAAGGTGTTAATGTATAACGTAATCGATTTAATATACTTGAACATTTTTCCCGCATCGAGTTATTTAACGCTGTGGTCAATTTATGGGTAAAATCTAAAAAAATTACTCTCTGTGTGTTTAAACGTAAAGTACTCGTAAGTAGGTATGTATAATATTTTTATTACGACCACCTATGAAAATGAGAAAAAAAGCACGGTTAATTTGACTCGAAAGCGCCGAATATCACACGCGTGCTAAAAAAAATATTTCAACTCTAGAGTTTAAATACAAGGCACACTATTTAATTGAAACATATGGTGCCAATTTGACAGACCACCCCTATTTATTAAAAAGAACAAATTTTAGAAAGCAGTAATTGTAAAGTGTTTAACTTATTTTTCATGTATTTGTCGACTGATTCAGAATTAGAGTGTGAAAATACGCCATCTGAAATTATAAAAAATGTTAATAATATACTGGAAAATCTATTACTAGAAAAAACAAGAAGAGAGTGTCATATATTAAACAACAAATGTTCATCAATAGCCATAGCGTAGAGAATAGAGCTCTAGCCTACATATCGTAAGGTCACAGGTTCAAATCCCGTCAGGAGTATTTGACTTTTTTTTATAAAAACTTTAAATAATTTATAGAATTAGGTAATTTTTATTGAAATCTTTCTTGTTGGGTGGATTATTTAAATTTATGTTTAATGCATCTTTCTTTGATTAAATTGAAAATTTTTCATTCTGGTTAATCTAGAAGTCAATCCAGGATTACCCTCCCTATGATATAATATGAAAAAATTTAAAAAATTAAACTACAAATAAAGGAAAAACCAATTGACAAACTCTGAAACCAAATATTAAGTGGGACATATTTCTAAATATGCTAATTTCAACACTAGTGTTGAAATATTTTTTCACAAATCAAAGGCTTTTTCAATAATTCTTTGTTGTAGGAAAAATATTGTACATTATTTGTGTGAAAGTGATTATTCTAAAACTCGGAGAATTTCCGCACTCGGCTGACGCCTCGTCCTAAATATCTCCTCGTTTGAAAAGTATTACTTTCATCACTTGTTATGTAATATACCTACTATAGCTAAATTCGAAGGAATATCACAAAATGTTTAAGAGAGTATTTTAATATTATCTGGTTTATTTAGTGCGTGTATAAATTTCATGGTAAAGTCATTGCCACAAATATAATATTATTGTCTACATTTCCGTCTTCTGTAAAAAAACTCCAGCAAAAAATATTATAAAAAATATAACGAAAAAATTATAAATTAGGAAATCATTAGGTACCTACTTTATTTGATAGCTGTACAAAATATAAGGATCCAACAATACAGGGTCGCATTAATGTATGGAGACGGTCGATTATGTCTTAAGAGCAAACAGTAGTCTATGAGTCATCATATCACGAACAAACCATGCCTTTCCACCGCATCGCACATGTTGTACCTGTGCCGGACGATGGCAATAAAATTTCTTTTATTTATACAAAATATTGTAAAAACGAATTTCCCGAGAGTTAAGTGATGCGGCGTCAGTCGAAATTTTGAAGATAATATCGGGGCATCGTTTATAATTTTAATGGAAATTAGAAAATTAACATGAATAGCCGCAATATTTCTATTTTGATGTTCTGCGTGGCGGATGATATTATTTGAACCTATGTAGGTAATGGGCTCCTTTCACTATTCTCATATTTGATAGATTTGGCATTTAAATTGTTAAGTCGGTGCTATAATAGAAGTTTATTAAGTATCAATAAAACTATTGTTAGGTTATACCATAAATTTTTTGCAGCTCATTGAAAACATGCACAATTTCCACAAATTTTAAAAACGCAAAACTGGCACTATTACTCGAAGGTCTCGAAGACGTTTATCCGATAAAAATTTACAGTGAGAAATGTGAGAATCGTTACCGATCTTTCACTTCTCATGTCGGTGTTTTTGTTTACATCCTATCTATACATACATCCGAATTATTGTGAAATTTTGAGGTATTTTTGTTTAAAATAACTGACCTTTTTATTTATTTGCTTATAGAGCAGAAACATCGGTAAATAACTTATGTTAGATCTTTTTCAACTGTCATTTCTTTAGCTTGGTGTTATGTCAATAATTTCGGTGTTGCCACATGTGAAACCTTTTATGCTGGTTAAATAATATATACGATGATTTTTTATTTTTCCGAATAAGTCCGTTTTGGACAATTATTTCTATTTAATTACTTTTCAAACTTTGTCATTGTATTATAATATAAAAAATTTTAGAGAACATTGGCCACATTATCAAGCCGCCGTTTTCATGACGTATATTCGATAAAGTTTGTGTTTTGGTTTCTCAGTGATGGCTTAAAAATATCAAAAAGTATAAACACAGAATATTGTATTTTTTGTTCCTTTATACACTACAACCAAAATGAAAATTTAGTGAATGAGTCCTTTAAAACTTTAAAATAAATTTTCAGTATCATCAGCCAAACTAGAAGTTCTTATGAACCCCTTAGTAAAATTCTTTTATTACATTTTCAATAAGACGTGCCGGGAAACGATGCTGATGATGATTCACACTGGTATGGACGGCTCTTAAAGTAAGAAAGGTAGCTAACAAATAATGTGAAATAGAAGAGTTTTCAAAAATCTATTTTACTGCAAAAAATTTAAGTATACATGATTAGTCAAAAAGTCATGGAAGAACAAAGTGACTTTATTTAAAAAAAAAGTGTTAATAAACAACAATTTGGAATACTATTTTATATATAATATAATAACAAAATTTTCTAGCGAATCTAAAAGGGTATTTGGAGGAATACTGGAAATGTCATGTATTATTCTTTGTTGCAAGTCTTCGATAATTTGTGGCCTAGTGTTGTACACTAAATTTTTTATATGACACCTCAGGAATAAGTCAAGAAAAATGATATCAGGAGACCTAGCTGGCCATTTAATTGCTTCACTTCGTCCAATCCCTCTTCCAGTAAAAGTTTCCTCTAGATGTTTCCTCGCCAACCGTCCAAGACCCATCTTGTTGAACCCTTATTTGTTCAGCCGGTAAATTGGTATTTTTTAAAATATTTATATAGTTCCGCAATAAGCTCTGGAACAACATTATTTTGCAAAAATAATAAATTTCGTTCTTAATTTAAATTCACGTATATAAAGTAAGGTCCTATGATGTGTCCACCAATATTGCCACACCAAACATTGGTTTTTGTGGTAGTTGAGCGTAAATTGATTTCATACAATGTGAGTTTTGGTCTGACCAATAGTTGTGTCGATTTACGTACCCGCTTAAACAAAATGTACCTAGATTTATCAAAAAAAAACCTAATATGGTGGACAAAGTTGACATTTTGAGTTAATTTTTCCATAATAACTTCCCATAACTCAATTCTGTGATCAAAATAGTCAGGTTTTGAGTTCTTCATAAATATATGAACACATTTTAATTCACATTTAAATGATTAAAGTACCTAGTTTATTATTTTTTATTTTTAAGGTAAGTGAGGAAAATTCAACACTCTTTAGACCAGTGGTTACCAAACTGGGGGCCCGTTCCCCTGGTGGGGCGCAAAGCAGCATTGGGGGGGGGGGGGGGGGGGGGGCGAGAGCTCTGAAAAACTGCAAAATTAATACAAATTTTTAACTTGTAGCTGTATAATGGAGGGGAGGGAGGCGCGACCATTTCTTGATTCCCAAAAGGGGGCGCCATAGAAAAAAGTTTGTGAACCACTGCTTTAGAAATATCTACCCGCGACAAGGAAAGGGATAAACTATTATTAGTGTGAATCTAATAAAATAGGGTAAAATTAATGTTTTGAACCTTATTTTGCCAGTTAGTATTAGTAGGTATCTATTTATATAACGGCTCTCCGCGGTTTAAATTGAATTGAAAATAAATTATCTGTTTTAGATAGAAAAGTCCATTAGCAAAATTGTTTTTGAGTTATACCTCCACTTATAAGTTGGAGTCCACGACCGATAATATAGTTTGATGGAATCAGCGTCTTTATACATTTAAACTAAGAGCAAAATGCTGAAAGTACTTATACATTAGAACGTCTTTAAAAAAAATTAAAATTTATATCTTTTTACCAAAAAATATCTAGATCACTTACAACCACATGACATAAAGAAAAAACAAAAGTGATTGATGGTTGCCATTAAACAAGCAGCGAATAGCACAATACAATGAATTGGATGCCCGCGTTCTAATGAAAAATATATCTTTTTAATGGCAGAGTTTGCTTCGAGTGATTTATAACTTGTTTAAGAGTAGAGAAAACATGGAAATGTCCAATTTTGTAATAAAACATTCATGTTAAATCCACTAAATTTTTATACTGCGTATTATCTTTATAATTTTTAGTAGTTTGACCACGCAATTGGTGACACTTTACAAACCAAGAAAATCCCTCTAAACGCTATTTGAAACGTGATTTTCTCGGAATCCACAAAAACAATTTTGTAAAATCCTGTTTTATATTCAGTGGCAATTATAATTATTTCCAGCGAATCGATTAGCGGGACTTTGTTGGCTTGCAAAAGTCACCATTATTCTTATTTCAAAAACGACATTTTCACTGACACATTCAGCAGGGAGTCTACCGAGTTGCAACAACCACGGAGCTCTATCACACCCAGAGCGCGGAAACTTAATGACAATGACGTTTTCCTAGGACCCGAGTGAGCACCTTGTTCATTTATCAACATACCCTTAAATATGGTGACAATGCAGTGTTTTTTTTTTAAATTTTTTAGTATGTAGATGCAATACAAAAAGGAACCTTTAAGTTAATGTTATGGAGGTTACATTTTGAAAATATCAGGTGACCCATATTGCGACAAGTGGCGTGACAACGAATGTCATATTTTTATCTCGCCGAATGTATTTTTGCTATTATTTTTATAAAGGGCAGAAATTTGGTGACAAGGTGGTATTTTAAAATAATCTATGCTAGCACACAGGACCTATTTTCCCAATAGGCCTGATAGGCCCGGGGCTTCGGCCCCGCTTTCAGAGAGGGTCCGCCCTGGGTCCGAGTGACACTATACTTATTCATATAGTTTAAGACAAAATACGTCATTTGATCTTTTTATTGTAAAAAAATATTTTATAAAATCTATATTAGTTATTACTATTACATACTGTATGCAAAACAAAATACAATCGTAAAAAATCCTGAAATGTTGCGGCACTAAATAAAAATAGCCGCACAGAGGAAGGCGAACGGATAAAAAGGCCCGACAAGTATTGTGCCGCTTACTAGTCTAGCAGGCGAGAGGCGGAAATCTCGATTAGTCCTTTGATCTATGTGGCTTCTTTGTATACGATATTTATTTGAGAAGTACAGTGAAACCTCTCATAACGGACACCTCTAATAAGCGGACATCTCTATTAAGCGGACATTTTTTTATAGTCCGAAACTAGGTATATGAAATTCTATGAAAATCAACCTCTCTTGGGCGGACTCTCCTTTGGGCGGACGCGGACAGGCTGTTTTCACACAAGGAGTGCGAAAACTCTTCTTTAAACGGACAAAAAAAAATTTGGTTATTTGGGAGACGAATAAGTGCGGTGTAAAAACTCTCTGAAGACAGACCGGCAACCAATCGCATATGCGTGGCAGCGCAAAAGGACTTCGCCGAATGAAAGTAGTGTGATTCCCCTAAAGCAGTCCGCCGTTAATTTGTGAGTTGTAAGGTTAAAATTATAAACATTGGCAGAAAAACGTCGCGTTTTTTTTAGTACTACATCCTAACTAAAACTAGTGTATTTTTGTTATGTTTAATAAATGTTTATTTGTATATACATATACATATGTAGTAATAAAATAATAAATTTTTGCATTTTGCATTTTGCATATTAACTAATTACAAATTTTTCATGGGGGGACACCTCTATTAGGCGGCCACATTTAGACAGTCCCGTGGGTGTCCGCCTAAGAGAGGTTTCACTGTATTTTATATTCTTTATCGATTTTATGTTTTTAATTTTTTAATTAAAGAAGAAGAGTTTCCTTTAAATTCGGCAGACCCATCCCAAGACGCGTTTCGCCATATCATGGCTCTTCAGTAGAGCTGGGATTCGACAAAAAAAAAAGAGTAACTTAAACCTGATTCAAGCAGTATTTTTTTATTTTATAATTGGGATGGAAATACTTTTTTAAGTAATTTAAGAAAATCCTGAAGATATTGTCTAAAATGTATTTTTGTTTAAACCTAATTGATCTAAAAATAAACGCATACTTTTTTTGAACGTTTAAAGAGAAATTATAAATAAGGAAAAATTTTAAGTTTGACAAATATTCTAAACATTACCAATTAAAAATAACTTTTAAACTTAATTTGATTTCTTCAATCTAGTCTCTATAGGTACAGGGTAAGACAAAAAAGTATTTTTTTTTTCATTTTGTGAAAAGAAGGCCGTGACTTCGCATTCGGTCATAACTTTAAATTCTAAACAACTTTTATAAATGAAAATTGCATATTAAACAAAAAAATAACAGTACCTACTTTACTCTGGAGTCACTTTTAAAAAAAATCGAATCTCCCTCGTATGTAGTGCAGTTTTTTAAATTTTATTCATGGATTTATCAGGAATAAAATGCTGTGTGAAATCAACAATAAATACATTTTACATATGGATGAAGAATTCTGCCGGTCACTGTATTTGCAGGGTAAGTGGGACTATGTATAATAATGTGGGATGAACCCATTTCACAAAATAAGTCGTCATCCCATGAGTTTGATAGGTGAAGTGTAAGAAAAACAAATATGGTGACCGGCAACAGCCATTGCGTAAGGAAAAAGGGCATGTTTTTCTTACATTGCAATATGTATGTATATCTCTCAAAGTAATAGTTGTGATGAAGCCATTGTAGATTTTAAACATAGATAAATGTTCTAGGAAAAACAAACATGCCGGCCGACCAAACGGCCACGTATTCCGCCGCGCAGTATTTTTGTAGAGTTGCGTGATAACCAATTTCCTGGTCTTAGTCAGCGCTCTATCGATCAACCCAACTCTAGATACCTATTACAATAGTTTAATTTAACGAAACTAAACTAAAAATAGATGAATTTAATAGTACCTATTAATTTTGCTATAATTATTATTTCTCGATTTGATAAATATTTTTTGTTTGCCACACCACCGAAATAATTTTTCACTGTTTGTATAAGGGTTGTAAAACATTTGCTTATATTATTTAGTTGTAGTACACAACTTTTCAAATACGTTAAAAATACATAAATTGGTCAATTTCGTTGATTAATTTCCAATATTCCACATTTAGTCCCTGCTAGATTGAGGTAGTTTATATTTTTTTTGAGTGTCTTCATTTAGTATGTACATAATTGACATAAATATTATTTTAATTTCATTTCTAGACCCTAAATACTATTGATTGCGTTTACAATAGGGGAGTGTGTAATTTTGTTCACCTAAACATGCAAAATTGATATCAGTGCAATCAAAGGGAGATACAAGCTAAATAACACCCCCTCTGCGTTCTTTTTTTTCCGCCTGACATGCCTCTACCTCGCTCGGCCTGACATCTAGCCTCAGTCTGCCTCTGCTTTTTAGTGACTACGTATTTGCCCCTATAAAGTTAAGTTTATTTCTTTTATCGGCTTAATACCCGACAGCACCCTTTGAAGCTCTGGCTATTTTCAATTCTTTTTCACT
This sequence comes from Polydrusus cervinus, assembly GCA_935413205.1. Lineage (NCBI taxonomy): Eukaryota > Metazoa > Arthropoda > Insecta > Coleoptera > Curculionidae > Polydrusus > Polydrusus cervinus. Next base: position 43,001,594 of record OW284513.1, on the reverse strand, counting down.
GGATTTTCTTACAGATCATTTAACAATCTTGTCTCCATTTTTCATTATAAGATGTTCCTGACTTTTGAGTTAACACAAAAAAATAACAGATAAAATGACAACACATAATATAGGAGTTAATTTACTGGAATGGCGGAGATAAACTCTCGAAGGCGCAAATATCAGAGAGCCAGATTACAAACAAGCGCGTTGTAATTCGAGGTTTATGCTCTAAATAAAATTTTCATTTTAAAACTTAATGTGACGATGATTCCCTTGAAAAATGTTTTTGGGAAAATTAAGTGTCACCAGAGTGGAAATACAAGGCACACTATTTAATTTAAACATATAATTAAGAGCAGTTATAGGCCTAGCCTCGCTTAAAATTGTAATCAATGAAGATCCTAGTCCAATTTGACAGACCACCCCTATTTATTAAAAAGAATACATTTTAGAAAGTAGTAATTGTAAAGTGTTTACCTTATTTTTTATGTATTTGTCAAGTGATTCAGAATTAGAGTGTGAAAATACGCGATCGATCTGAAACTATAAAACATGTTAATAATATACTACCAGACTATTACCAGACAAAAACAGGTCGAGCTGAAGAGAGTGTCATGTATTAAACAACAAATCTTTATGGGTAGCATAGCGTAGAGAGTTAGAGCTCTAGCGTACAGATCGCAAGGTCACAGGTTCAAATCCCGTTAGGAGTAATTGACTTTTTTTTATAAAAAATTAAATAATTTATAGAATTATTTTGAATTAAAATCTTCCTTGTTGGGTGGATTTTTTAAATTTATGTTTAATGCAACTTTCCTTGATTAAATTTACAAATGTTCATTCTGGTTAATCTAGAAGTCAATCCAGGATTAGTTCTTCCTATGATATTTATAAAATATGAAAAAATGAAAAAGTTAAACTACAACTAACGGAAAAGCCTATTGACAAACTATGAAACAAGATATTAAGTGGAACATAATCCTAAGTATGCTAATTTGAACACTAATGTTTATATGTTTTTTTCAACACTAGTGTTGAAATATTTTTTTCACAAATCAAAGGCTTTTTCAATAATTCTTTGTGGTCGTAGGAAAAATAGTGTACATTACCTGTGTGAAAGTGATTATTCTAATACTCGAAGAATTTCCGCACACGGCTGACGCCTCGTGCTAAATATCTCCTCGTTTGAAAAGTATCACTTTCATCACTTGTTATGTAATATACTATATTTTACATATATTCACACAGTACCTACATTTAAAGACAATCGTAAATATTTTTCTTCTGTCTTCTTGTCTCGTGTTTTGATAAAAGACAGTTAGACTTTTCATAATTTGCGTTTATGAGGTGGAGCGCGACACGACGGTATTAAAAAATATCGTTTCAAAGTAGCAGTTTCAGAAATACCGACCCACCACTAGTAATTTGTATCATAGGAGTCATCAACGTGGTTTCAACACGTGTGGTGTGTGTGGAAGGTGTCAGAACAAAAGTGCCATTCAATACGGTGTAACCCATGCCTACTTCTTTTGGATTAAAATGTCAACTCCTATATTAATGCGTTGAGGCATTCGCTTTCGACTCATACGGAACTTTCTTACTGGTGAGAAATAAAATTTTATGTTTTTTACATCATATACTATTTTGGATACTAATATATAAAATATTCATTTTGAACAAGTAAATACGAAATGCAAGCTGCATTAACTGGGATAACAAAAAATCCAAGCAAAAATTTTAAACAATGGGACTATTGATGTTGCTTACTGGATGAGCTAATTTAACTTAAATGATCAATAGAGCTGAAATAAAGCGCTTCGGTAAAACTAATGGGTCATCGCTTGAGTACGGCGTGTAAAATTTGTTGTGTGGGTATTATTAAAGTTAAATGGCATGTATCGAAGTGGTAAATAGATAAACTACTCGACCACAATCAAGCCTTTTCAATAACTATTTATGTTGATACGTTTTATATCCTGTATTAGCACATGGGATTATATTAATTTAAGTATATTAGTTTTAATTATTGATGTGAAATAACAGTTTATCGCAGTATATGAAAAATAAACATGTAGGTAGGTGGATAGTATGCCGTTGCATAGACAGCTTTTAGGGACAAACGGGATAGACTATAGTAGGAAGGATGACAGCACAGCTGGGAAAACACGAGGAGCAGTGGCGTAGCCAGAAAATATGCTCGGGGGGGATTTTCGGGGCCACACCCAAACTTCGTTTAAAATTCACCTAACTACTATCAAACTTCAAAAATTAAATTTTTACCTCTCCACCTCTGCATGGCTGGATTAAATTTGTTTTTGTAAATGTTTTTTTTTTGATATTCCTAGCTGGCTCTTTATTAAAAAAAACCATTTTTTATATTTGTGAAAAATATGAATATTGGTGTCTATCCAAAATTTTAATATAAGACGTATGTATGACTCTAACCAGTGTTTTTGGGCTCTGTTTTTCATGATTAAAAATAAAGTAAACAACGCTCACCATGCCAAAATTGATGATTTTTTCAGAAATCATGATGTATTTTAGGAGCGTAGATCTAAGAGCAGTTTTTAGTGCAACTGTTTAGGTTTTAAAATACTCCTTCTTAAATGCCGTTTTGTATATTCATAATAAAGCATTCTCATTTCTTCCCGCACACTTTTTTTTTTATTATAAATTATATCACACCTCTTCCATAAAAAAATGTTTCAATTAAAATTTGTACTTTAATTTTTCCCTTTAAAAATAAATACCTATTGTTTTCTGTTTTTGTTGTAAAAATATTTTATTGCATTGGGTTATATTTTTGTTGGTTTAAAATAGCTCTAAAATAGGGAAAACGGAACAGACAAGTATAAAATAGAAAAATACTATAAATTATTCTTTTTACTCGTTTTCCTATAAAATTGCAATAAATATGCATCAATAACTAAAACGAGATGCGTTTGAAACCTTAATCTCTATATAAAACAGGACTTTTAGAAGGAAAAGTTTAAAAAGTAAACGTTTCCTACAAGACCTTTGTAATCTAAGCCAAGAATACATTATTTAAAAATTTAAATTAAGAGTCCAAGTGTGAGAGTGTGAGGGGGGGGGGGATAACCCCCCTTAAACACGCCACTGGCACGAATTACGGGTTTAATTATATTATATATAAATATATACAGGGTGTTTCCTAAGTTGATATTTTGTTAATTGATTTGAAGAAGAAGCCATTAAAATAAACTAAATTTCAAATAATTCATATGTAACCTAAAACTTAAAATTATTTTTAATTCTAGGTGGTGCAAACATGCAAAATTTAATATTTTTTGAAGTCGAACACCTCCTTATATTTTATAACATTCCTGAATTGTGGGAATCAAACCACGTAAATTTGCTATGATGTTTTCTATACCCAAACCGCACCGTTAACGAAATGAATTGAAAAATGACATGACATTTATGGTATCTACAAATTGACGAAAAACGTATTTTTATAAAGCGACATCTGTGTCGTTGTTAGACACTTTTGAGCATACCAGCACCTCTAATAAATTTATAGAAATAAGCATAATGTTAGGAGGCAGCGCTGTTCCGTAGGTATCGGTTTAAAGTTCCGACAACTAACATCAAATCAAAAAAAGATTTCCTTTTATTTCGTCAGATCCATCCCCAGACGCGTTTACTCATATAATGGCTCATTAGAAGAGCTAGCATCCGACGAAAGAAAGAAATAAATCAAAACTACTTAAGCAAGATCCTAGCTCTACTGTTAAGCCATAATATGGCGAAACCGTCTAGGGATGGATCTGATTAAAATCTTTATTTGGTTTTTGTATTAGTTTTTATTTCCTTATTCAAAAAGTCAACTTCTGGTTTAACCATTTAAGGAAGATTTACCAGTTATTGTTATCTGTTGCGTCTAATAAAAATTTTAAGGTCGGTTGGGGTTGGAGCCCAGTTCAAAATATATCAGATAATATCGCGGTGGACAAATATTTGCATGGCAAAGAACCAACCAAGGTTAGTAAAAATCATTCATTTTGTAGGTATATAGTACATTTTATGCAATAAATCTTGTAATAATTGTCTAGAAATGAGTGGAAACTAGAGATTTTTGAAATAAGAAAGTGCATCTGTGCACAAATCTTTAGTTCGGTCAGAAACTAACAATAGTTCGGTAGAAATATATTTTGGTATTATACCTTCAATTTTCGCACCATTTTGTGCACTCTTTACAAAAATATTGTGTATGCATAGACTCTGGGAAAAATTTTCATTTAATTTAAAAAGGAACACATTTTATCCGCAGATTTGCATATTTTTTTAAGTATATTCTTAACCTCACTTCTGTAAAGTGTCAGAAAACGACTTATTTACAACCTGTGAATTTGGTTTCTTTGTAATTGAGCACTGTGATTGGTCAGTTTGATATCCTAACTAGTATGGATATTGAACGATAGAAGAATTTTGGACTTGCATTGTCTTTATTTGTTTTACATTACTAGTATGGATATGACATACTTAATATCCGTTCAGTTAACCGGAATAACCCACTGTTCACTATAGTATAAAGGACAGTAAATTTCCATGTAGGAGTAGAAAAAATTGAATTCCAAATTCCAGTTGTATGGTTTAAACGATGTAACTCTCTAATACGAGAAAAAGGAAGACGCCTATTTTTCGTCCAAGCTGAAATGTTTTTTAAATGAGATTTACGACCCCATTAGCCAATATTTAAGCAATTCAATTGCGATTGATTGGCTACAGTCGTGCTTTGTGGATCGGTATAGACACGCTCTACCGTTTAGAACGGGTCAAAGAACTCAAGCATAAAATTATATCTTTACAAAACTAAATAAACACAAATATTTTAACATTTTATTATAGTCGCAGTAGTATTGCATTGTTTTGGTATCTTATTTATCTAATAATCTAATAAAAATATATGCTTTATAATTATAGATCCTGCAATTTGTATCTTGAAATTAAAATATTTAATTGAAATAACTTAACGGATCGGACCGTCGACCCGGTAATTATATACATATAATGTCAAGAGGAGATGACAGTTCCTCAGATGAAGAAGAATATTATGACCACACCATAAAATAAAAACTCCAAGATGTTTTAATAAAAACTTAAAAAGTACGATACAGACGTACGAAACGTTGTCACAACAATGAGTTGTTTATTGGGTCACCTAATATAACCAAGAATGAGAAGAAAAAAAATACACGAAAAAAGAGATTCTGCAATATTAGAATTTCAAAAATATGCTGGAATTATTTCCTCTAACTTCGTACAACCCGCTGCACCCTATATGAAAGCGATGAATCGCTGACAGTAATTTTGCACTTGGGTATATCTTATTTTATACAATATTTGCTCGTGGCGGAACAATGCGTATCCGTACGCAAATGCCATTAGGGAATTTGGGGCTGTCAAAGTGTTTCCGTAGCCAAAATGAAAAAAATTACCTATACAGGGTGTCCCATAACTCATGGGCCATAGAGTAACTGGAGATACTAGACATCAAACTAAGCCGATTACGTCATATAAGTTTTTTCGGATTGTTACTCGTTCTAGAGATACAGGGTGTTAAAAGTAAAAGTTTATTCTCGAAAATAATCCATAATTTTAAAACGGTTTAATGAATCGAATTGAAAGTTGGCAATATTATGTTTTAATGAGCAAGAAATAAGAATTTGTAGACATTTTTAAGTTTCAAACTAGAGGGCGCTAGTTGCATACACTGGGCTTCATAAATCTATGATTTTTTTTCTTACCTGTGATATTAGCTGTTTTTCAATTATAGTTTTTTAAAGAATGACATTTTCTGAGTCAAAAAGGTGTAGTTGATTGACTTTACAGATTTATGAAGCCCAGTGTATGCAACTAGCGCCATCTAGTTTGAAACTTAAAAATGTTTACAAATTCTTATTTCTTGCTCATAAAAACATAATACTGCCAACTTTCAATTCGATTCATTAAACCGTTTTAAAATTATGGCTTATTTTCGAGAATAAACTTTTACTTTTAACACCCTCTGTATCTCTAGAACGAGTAACAATCCGAAAAAACTTATATGACTTAATCGGCTTAGATTGATGTCTAGTATCTCCAGTTACTATAAGGCCCATAAGTTATGGAACACTATCCAAAAATGTCCTGACTCGATATTTAAAGTCCTATCCCTTTGGTCTCAATAGACTGTCACTCAAGTCTTATGGGTCCTTAGTCTTAATCGGCATTAGCAAGACATACGCTCTCAAGTAATAACATCACTATACAGGGTGCTACAAATTCGTATGTGTACAAGAGGATCTCGAAAACGGTAGGAGATACGCAGATGGTTAAATTGAGGCAAAGTTGCGTATTTTGGGGCTTAATAATTTGGTCAAAGAAAATTGTAAATATTCCGAATACCTTCGCAGATATCCGAAAAAAAAAAAACTTAGTTTTTGGTTTTCATTTTTTGCAAACAAAAAACACTGTCTCAATGTCAATGGTGACATTTTGCAAACCAACAAAATCCCTCTGAACGCTATTTCAAATGTGATTTTCTCGGAACCCACACAAATAATTTTGTAAAAACCTGTTTCATATTCACGGCAAATATAATTATTTCCATCGAATCGAGAATTCAGTTCAGGTATCAGCCAGTCCGGAGATTTTAACGCCTGAAAAATCGATCACCAATGGTGACATTTTGCCAACCAACAAAATCCCGCTAATCGATTTTTCAGGCTCTAAGATCTCGACAGTGGTTGATACCTGAAACAGGATTTTTGATTGGCTGGAAAGAATTATGCTTGCCGCTAAATATGAAACAGGTTTTTACAAAATTGTTTGTGTGGATTCAGAGAAAATCACTTTTGAATTATTGTTTAGCGGGATGTTGTTTGGCAAAATGTCGCCAATGAACGGCCTAAACACCATATAAGTTTCTACAATGTAATGTAATTTTAATATTCAAGTAATCCTAAAAATAATAGCCAGGGCCCAATAGTAAAGAAATAATACTAATGATGTGTTTTGGATGACAAAACGTTAAAATTTTAAAAACCTTTTGTATTAAACTTCCAACGCTTACAAGCCCCTAAAACTGTTTTTAAAATTCCAAGTCCGTATTTAAAAAAATTGACTTGAGGTTGGTATAATATGAAGAATGAAACGTCGAATTTGAAAACTAATAACGTTATCTTGTAGAACATAAAGAACGGCTATGAGACAGGGTTTTTGTTTTTTTCCTAACTCAAAAATGAAGGCGCAAAAAATTAAAAACCAAAACTAAAAATTTCGGTTTTTTCCATATATCTCCGAAAGTATTCGGAATATTTAGAATTTTCTTTCACCAAATTATTAAGCCCCGAAATACGCAACTTTGCCTTAATTTAACCATCTTCGTATCTCTTACCGTTTTTGAGATCCCCTTGTACGCACACGAATTTGTAGCACCCTGTATGTAGAAATAGAACTGAAAATGTAGCTTCAATATTAAAAAGTTAAAAACTTCGTATTTTGTTGCATTTTCGTTGATTTTTTGTCTCGAAATTGTTTCTGTAAACATAACATTACATTGTCACAAAATTCCTACTTTGAACTACAAATTACTATTATTCCGGTCATCTGTTTTTAATCAACCTTTGATCAAGCAAAAAATATTTTAAAACAAACATTTTTCCGTATGCTTTGAAATATACACATTAAAAAATCACGGTCCAGAGCAAAAATTTTAATTAACATACTTTTACGAAAATACCACCGCACATACCGTTTTACCTTTTGCCATAGTTGGCAGCCTTGTAAAATCTAATTTTAATGTCAAATATTTACACTTCGCACCGGCAAAAATTAAAACGGTGACAAGGAAAATCTAGGATGAAGGTTATGTTTTGTTAACTAATATTTTTTTCATATTTACATACGCTGTAAAAATATTATTAACAAGATACCCCAAACTCAAGTAAAAGAATTAAGATAATGAAGTACAAAATTAATATTTTAAAAAATACCCATATGGTACATGTTTTTTTTTTCTTTTTGATATTCCTAGCTGGCCCTTTATATATAAAAAAAAAACATTTTTATATTTGTGAAAAATATGAATATTGGTGACAATCCAAAATTTTAACACAAGACGTATGTATGACTCTAACCACCGTTTTCGGGCTCGGTCTCTCATACATGATTAAAAATAAAGTAAATATCGCTCACCACGCCAAAATTGATTATTTTTTTTCAAAAATCATGTATTTTAAAAGCGTAGATCTAAGATCAGTTTTTGGTGCAAATGCTTAGGTTTTGAAATACTCCTTCTTAAATTAATGTCGTTTTGTATATTCTTATGAATATAGTGAAAGAAACAAGAATGCTTTAATGATAAAGCATTCTCGTTTATTCCCCCACTATTTTTTTATTATAGATTACTAATTTTTACTTTAATTTTTCTCTTCTCTTTAAAAATAAATACCTAATTAGGAATAAGTAAAAACATGAAGTCTTTCTCCACTAGTTTATTGAAATAATGAAATTATATTCTACATGTTTCGGGTGTAGTAACACCCATCATTAGGAATAAGATACAATGAGAGAGCATTAGTAAATAAAGGAACAAGATTAAATGGTAGTAAACATCGATGGAGCTCTCATCGAGCCATAAAAGATAAAAAAATTAAGAAAAGGATTAATTATTTAAAATTGGTAAACTTCGAGACTCGAGGCTAAGTCTTGACACTGACCGTGGGCAAAAGGTAACAGTGCCAAGAGGGGGCCCGTTTGGGCAGAGAAAAATATAAGAAAAATGGAGACTCATGGGTCCAGAAATCTCATCCATCCAATCGAGTGCAAGTAATTCAAAAATTTTCTTAGGGTGAACGATAATTGTTTCGCATATTTAATAACTTCTGCTCTTTTTCATATTTTAACCTTATTAAGTTCCTTTCCGAATTCACTTCTCATATTATGTATCTTATGTTCATTCATTCATAATCTACTATTTTATACAGTAAAAGTATCATCCTTCATATGAAATCTTTTCAATTGCAAACTTTTCGTCTGAAGTAAAAGTCCAATCCAATGCCGGCCGGTAAACGACTACATACTGCCCAGTCATTTAACTGTGTGTTTAAATAACAGAATCAGCCGGCCGGCCATTATCTCTCCGACAAATTTCGGCAGGCCGACTGAACGTGAGTAGGCTACTTTAGTTTTGATTTCCAATTCATATGACATTAAATTTTAAGGTTAGTTTTGTTTGTCAAATCATGACGTGTCGAGCTTTGTCAAAAACCTTAATGGCTGCTTTATACCTCAACTAAACTAAACTTAACCTAACTAAGCTAAGATAATTAAGAAATTAAAATACTACATTCGTATGAAACCATTTATACATACAATTAAGGAATTAAACTTGATTAAACTAAACTAAGAAGTTGGTCAACTTTTAACTTTCTTAGTTTAATTTAGTTGTTTCGAAAATGTTCGTGGGACGATCGGCATAATCCGTGATTTCCGTCATTCAATAAGGGAAGGAGTGAAGGGAATGAAGAAAAATTTCAGCAACTAACCCTAAATTTGTGTTGATATTTGATTTTTCTTGTCATTTAATATTATTTTGAATAGAGATTGAGATAATGGTTATTAAGGTATAACCTGTTTGCTTCTTGACTTTAACTAGCCTTATAACATAACTTAAAATTTTTATCTTCAAATAAAGAAAATATATGAGATTTACGCAATTAAATTTTTGTGTAGTACCGTAAAACGGGCCTGGTTAGCAGATTATCTTAAAATATTTTCGATATACCGACCTAACTAACTGTCATCCACTGACACAAAAAAGCACTAAAAAATTTAAACAGTTTTTAGAAAAAAAAATAAAAATAGGTACCCAAGCTATCCCAGGTTTGGAGCTACATGGTTTAACACTCTTCAAAATACGTTAAGTTGCTGTTACTGCGGTTTTAAATATGAGCAATAAATCACACAAAGTCAAAAATTATTTATATATGGTTACATGTTTCGCTCGCAAAAGAGCATCATCAGACCTACCAACGTTATTGTGTTGGCAAACAAAGCAAGGAGCATTAATATGTTTTTTTAAGTAGGTATCATGAAAAATATAATTAAACATTTTTCCATTTCCATCATCGCGTAGCACGCCTATGTTTTATAAAGGAAAACCCGGCTTCAAGCAGAGTTTTAGTTTTTATGCTGTTTACACTGACTTCGTATTGACTATAACATGTATTTGTATTTTCCTGACCCTAGTGTCTTTTGGTAGTCGCGCTCCAGTTTTAATTAATGTTTTTATTCGTATCAAACAAGAAACAACTGAAAAACAAAAGGAAAACATAAAAATATAAGGGTACCCAAACCCAAGTAGCCCTGTTTTACGGTAGTTCCTAAGGCATAAGGCGGGTATATAGTCAAGCCTTCCCTGTAGAAACAGACTTTAAAAGGTCGACCAAATCTAAACCTGAGGCGAACGAAATGATTACTATTTCTCGATTTATTTTACCACAATCTCTGGGGGGATTGAGTTCGTTTTGTTTGTTTAACATTTACAAGAAATTAGTTAAACAAATTTGTTTTTGCAAGGGCACCTTCATATCGATTTAAAGAAGTAAGCAATTTCGAACAAATAATTAATTTTCAATGAAGATGCAGCTAGTTTCAATTATTCTTGCAACGTACATAAGTAGTAGAATATTATATACTACTCGATAATGTGCCCCCCCCCCCCCTATGGGCGCCCTTGGGTATACTTATAGGCTATAATGGAGTGCTTTACTTAGCCAATTTATCTTGGTCACGTGTTCTAATATTATCGCTCCACAAGGAGGGAAATTTATAATATAACGTATAAAACACATTTTTTCGTCCATATAATGTAACTCTTTAGTGCGCACCGCATAACAAGCACTTTTCCTACGATCGTGGGGAAAAGTTACTTTTCGGCACGATTTTACTTTCCCGCACAATTTTTACTTTACCACACTATTTTTGAAATTGTGACAGAATTTATATAAAATTTTTTATGTAAATATGTGTTTATATGTAAATCGTGCGGAAAAGTAACTTTTCAGGACTACTAGCACTAGTAACTTTTCCGCACGATTTGTTAAATTAATGAATACCTTATCTGAAACACTCAATAAAGTGAAATACTTGCAAAATAAATATTTTTCCTACGAGCGTGCGCAAAGTAGTACTTTGCGTACGCATTTTTGTGTGCAAAGTTACACTTTTCCGCACTAGTGCGGATAAGACTTTTATCCGCACTGGGTGCGGAAAAGTAAAACTATTCAAAAATCTCCTTGGTAGGGAATATTTATATTTATTTTAGTAGCTGTAAACTATTTTATGGCAATGTGAGAAGCCGTTGCAAGAGTATTCTCTTTTATCTTTTAATCGTAATTCCCGATATTTGTATTTCAGCTTAAAACGAAAAAAATTTAGTTTCCTATTATTTTTTTTATTGTTATGTAATTTTTTAATTTTCTATTATTTTTTTTTGTTATGTAATTTTTAGTTGTAAGTATATTATAGTTCTTTCTTTAAAGTCGAATTAAAAATTATTAAATAAATTATCATATTTTTATTTTTGTTGTTATCTGATATGAAGCTCGTAGGAAAAATGTTGTTCCTAACAAGTGCGCAAAGTGCTTTTCCGCACGCAAGAACTTATCCGAACTCCGCTTCGCGTCGTTCGTCCAACTGTACTTGCGTGCGGAAAAGTATCACTTTGCGCACTTGTTAGGAAAATAACTATTTTTTTGTCAGAAGCTCAATAATTTTTTTAATTAGAGTATATTATTACGAACCTAATTGACGTTTATCTGAGAACTATATCGATCGTAGGAAAACTTTTGTACCTAACACATGCGGAAAAGTACCACTTTCCGCGCTTGTTAGGTAAATAACTATATCCAAGTATAGAGATCAGTGGTTAATACATGTGGTAGGCCGGCGATTTTGCCAGATATAAATTTAAAATTGCAATTTCTATGTGTTTATGAAGTGGAGATGGAAAGGGGTTACAGCCATAAATAATGATATAAAAGCGGAGTTTTAATAAAAGTGTCAAAATCCTTTTATGTTATGTGCACTAAATGTATCGTAGATATTTTAAAATATAAAGATAAAATATTATTAAAATCAAACATGATGATACCTAACTCGAGAGAGTGACAGTCCACGGAGCGGACTTTTGGGTCATAATATAATAGTTGAAATTGTGACGAAAAAAACCCTTAAATAGGCATTAATGAAAAAGTTCTTTAAATTTATGTCACACTAAATTTAAGTTTCTCATAACCTTCATATCTTTTGATCCCATATACCCATCCCATCCCATATAAAGTCCCGCATAAAATTAATATAAATTAAAGGAAAAAGATCTAGGAGAAACGCTCAAACCCGTAAATTTTTATTTTTAATTGGGCATTTTTTGATATAAAAAAATATAATACAGGGTATCTCATAGAACTGTCGTCACGTCTTTGACAATTTTTTTTAATGGAACACCCTATATATTGTATTATTTTCTGATTCCCCACAAAATTCTATGCTTATGTTGTAAATGTCATGTGCCTAAATTCAATAGTTTTTGAGATATTGACGTTTAAAATATGTCATTTATATGACTTTGACAGGCTGTAACATTGGAACGGTTCATCTTAGTTTTTTATTCTCTATACAAAGAAACCAACCTCCGATTTACCATGTTAAACCAAAAAACCGGTTTTAACGATTTAATGGTAAATCGGAGGTTGGTTTCTTTGGATAGAGAATTAAAAACTAAGATAGGGAGGTGAAAACAATTTTTCTCTAAAATGAACCGTTCCACTGTCAAAGTCAAAAAATGCCATATTTTAAACATCAATTTCTCAAAAACTATTGAATTTAGACATGACATTTACAACATAAGCGTAGGGTGTTCAATTTAAAAAAATGTCAAAGACGTGACGACAGTTCTATGAGACACCCTGTATAATATTTCCTTATATCAAAAAATGCTCAACTAAAAATAAAAATTTACGGGTCCCAGCGTTTTTCCTAGATCGTTTTCCTTTAATTGATATTAATTTTATGCGGGACCCAGTATAAAGAACGACCCATCAATAAGATAATTCAAAAAATGCATGTATACCTGTATACATAGATTAAACCGTTCTTCCATTGTTTGTTGTTACTTAACTTGACGTCTGTAACCCAACACTGTTCGATAACCTACCAAACGAAAGTAAAAACGAAGAAAGAATTTATTAGTATCACAGTCAGTTGATAAATAAATATGTTTGCATTAGAATAATTTTACTCATTCTCAAAACAGTAACAAAATCACCTTGACATACCCATTTTGCGTATGGGTATTTAGATTATTAATTAGTTATTTCATTCCTACTTACTTACATAAAATTTTGCGTATGTGTTTAAAAACCAGCACATTTTATGGAGTGGGTGTATTGACGACAGCGTGATACTAGTATCAAAACTGTTACCTAGTTTTATTATTAATCAATTTTTTTGGTATTTTATTAATTATAAGCATCAGTGGTCCAAAATCTTTAAAACTATAGAGGTGCAGAGATGGCTAACTGAGGTATCAGTGGCGGCTCCTCGAAGGAAGTAAGGGAGGCTGAGCCAGTGAGCCTCCGCATTAACTCTTGCCCTCCTACACATTTTCTTGGTTTATTACTTAAATAGTAACTTTTAATTTACAGCGAGCAAATATGTAATATGTTTTCTTCATTCGGATTCTAAATTTATTTCCTTATTTACCACTATTTCATATTTTTTTACAATCTGACAATAGCGCATGAGGCTAGTGGCTGTTAAGACTCCATGGTTTTTCCTAAAAGCCACAATAATAAGCTCTGACAAACACGAAATTATGAGAGGAGGATAGTAGTTTCTAACATTTTAACTACAATAGGTGGCAACGTCTACTGGCAAGCAGTCTCTGACCAATCACGAGTATGATCTCTCCTATGTGCGAATAGATCACCTGTTTTCAACGCCTGCTAACTCGTCTCGTGTGTCGTGACCGAATTTAGCGCGCGCTCTTCTGGTTTTTGTTAGGTTAAATTTTAGAGTTTTCGGGGTTTCGCCGGGTTTGTGAAGTGGACATCGCATCGATTGGATATTTTATTTAGTTTAGCCGTTTAGTGATACTTTGGATAATCTATAATTTAAAAATGAGTGTCGCTGGCTTTACCCGAACCAATGCTAAAACAATGGTGCATACGCTGATCTATTTTTCAATTTTCCTTCATCATCATATGCAAATTCTACATGCTCTCGCGTGACTGAGGTCACGTAACCATAGCATAGGTGAAAAGCCACTTTGACGTTGGGTCCTCGTCTTCACTTGCTGTTCTGAGCTCACGGACCGATGGTAGTACACGGACACGGTCGGCTGTGGCGAGTCAAAATGCACGAGTGTTTATAATTATTGTCCATCGGCGTTAACCGTGGCCCTATTATGAATAATTACATTCGGATTAAATTAATATTATTACTTAGAAACACAATTATTTTTAAAGGGCTAAAATGGTACATTAATATTTAATATTGCCGAAAAAAAATTTTTTTAGGCTTCACCTGACGGGCCGCCACTGGTTTTAAGTTTTTATAACGTGGTATTTTCCAACTCTGGTTACAAATTAAATAATTCTAGGTTAGTTTCGCCATAAGAATATTCTTCGGCCTTGTCTTTAACTACTAATTAAGTTTAATGTTTCCAAGTTTTAGGTAATTTCGTTAATGGCACATCCTGTATACTCCAAGTTTTCAAATTAACTATCTGCAAGTTTATTTTTGTTTATAAATACCAACTCATCGGTAAGACGAGCAAATATAACGGAGTTTTTGATCTCAGACGATTAATGAAATCGCTGTGTTAGAATATTAATAACCTACATGTAAAGTGGGCAAATTCCGACGGGTTAAGATATGCGTTAGTATGTGAGATGATAAGTAGTGGATAATCTTCATTAAAATAAAAGTATATCGCTCGTTAAAAACGACTTACAAAAAACATTTTCTTTTTAATAATTCTCTTCCTGTTTTCAGACTAACTTTTTTCAGGATACCCGTATAAAACCATTTCTTGTATAAAGAGGTTGTACTTATGTAAAAATCCAAATAGACCTTAATTTTGGAATTGTAAGACGTTCTCTATTAATTTTTCCTCAATGCCCCGTAACTAATAAAGGGCTTTTTTAAAAAAGTATGAAAAGCTATGGTGGTTTTTCATTGATAAATATTTTTTCTACTCCCACATATGCGTTTTCTTTACATTAAAGTGAGTAGACAAAAATACTTCTACAGTTAACGTAACAGATAAAATCTGATATTAATTCTTGTTATTGATAAACACTGTTCCAATCTTTAAAAATAAAATATACGATTTTTATAGAAAAATCCCACGAATACACAAATTAGTAAAAGTAAATTTTTAGCAGATCAGAATCACAAAAAGTGGTCCTCAGGAATTTAGCACAAATACAACACTTTATGTAAAAATTTCGTTTTTCCCTTTGGAGACAGCGCCGACCTATCATTCCTCTGTGTTTTGCATCTTAATATTTCCCACGAATCGGTAAATTCTAATAAGTTGGCAACATTGTTATTAAAATGAAGTTTTACAGTTGGTATTTAAGGAGGCTTTACCTTCTTTTTAAAGTTTTAATTTAATTTCCTTAATAAAAAATTAATGTATATACAGGGTGCTACAAATTTGTATGCCTACAAGTAGGTCTCGAAAACGGTAGAGATACGTAGATAGTTAAATTAAGGCCAAGTTGCGTATTTTGGGGCTTAATAATTTGGTGAAAGAAAATTCTAAATATTCTAAATACTTAAGGAGATATCTGAAAAAACCTGACTTCATTTTTGACTTAGAAAGAAAACAAAATATTTTTAATAGCCGTTTTTTATGTTCTACAAGATGGCGTTATTTGAATTCGTTTCATTCCTAAGATACCAACCTAAAGTCAATTTTTTAAATACGGACCTGAAATTAAAAATACGGTTTTAGGGAGATCTAAACTTTTGAAATTTAAAGGTTTTTGAAATTTTATCGTTTTGTCATATATAATAATTATTTTTTTAAAATTATTTTTTATATCATTACGGCCCTGAACATTAAGAGTCAAACTAAAAAAAGTTTTCTGATTTGAAGATTCCGTTCATTTTTACTCAAGAGGGTTGATGTTTTGTAAGAAAAAAGACAAAGTCTCGGCCTCAAATATTTTTCTGACTTTATAACCAGTAAAAAAATTTGAAATTGTTTTTGAGACAAACATAAGCGCATCACGCGGCTAATACTCCAGTTACCTTTCTTTCATTCGGGAGCATTAATTTTTCTTTTTTACAGTATTTCGGTCTAGGTCTATTTTCCATAGGACTATTATGTTATGTGAATAAAATACTAACAAAAAATAGAATTACTTCTCATGCCTTAAAAACTTACTTTACTTCCTAGAGTATTGGTTACGGTAAATCTTATTAAAAACGGCCCAAATACCATAACTTCCTGTAATTTAATTTTGGTATTTAAGTACTCCTAAAAATAATTGTCAGGGCCGTAATAGTAGAAAGGATAAATTAAAATACTAATGATGTGTTATCAGATGACAAAACGTTAAAATTTTAAAATCATGTAAATTGTATTTAAATTATAAAGCTTAGAAGTTCCTTAAACTGTTTAAAATTCCAGGTCAGTATTTAAAAAAATTGACTTAAAGTTGGTTTCTAAAGAACGAAACGTCGAATTTAAAAACTAATAAGGCCATATTGTAGAACATAGAAAACTACTATTGGAAAATGTTTTTTGTTTTTTCCCAAGTCAAAAATAAGAGCGCTAAAATATAAAAACCAAAACTAAAAAATATCGTTTTTTTTTCGGATATCCCCGAAGGTATTCGAATATTCGAAATATTTTCAATTCTCTTTAACCAAATTATTAAGACCCAAAATACATAACTTTGCCTCGATTTAACCATCTTACCATTTTCGAGATCCCCTTACGTTTCTATAATATGTGGTTTTATCAATTTATAATGCAACTTCATGTACTTAGTATTATTACTGGATTGCTTGCTATAATTTCTAACAAGAGCATTGTGGCCGATTAGTAAGATACTAAAGTTTGAATCATAAACCATTTTTTTTTAAATTTTTTAGTATTAAAAGTGAAGTCGGGTGATGTATTCGCCATTTAATATTTTAATCAATATTTCTTATCCTTTTCGCTTTATTCGAAAAGCCGAATATACCCGTCCTTAAGTAGCAATTACCTACAGTTTTGAACTAAAGAAATTTTGATTAATGAATAATTATTAATAAAAGTAAAATAGAAAATTTGTGTAATTTATCCATTTTCTTTTTCTACTTTTATTACTTTATAAATTCAAACTAGTTTAACTTTAAATTATATACTATTATGCTTCAAAAGTCGGTATTTGGGCGATTTTTGGATAAAAGGAAAAAGTACCTAACGAAATATTGATCAAAAAACGAAATGGCTAATGCGTAACTAGACCTCACTCTTAAGGTTTATAAAATCTGTTAGTTCGGAAGTTTGAGCATTTCGGCTTCGTGTTTAATATATTTCGTCGTGCGATATGGACATCATATCCACTCTTATTATACAAACTACTATTTTCTCCGAAATTGGCATTTAGATTAACTTATGGATTTATAAAATTTTGCCAGAAATTCCAGTGATATTTTCTTCAGCTCTTTTAACTTCATATTTGAAGGACAAATTTAAAACTAATAAAAAGTATATACCTAATATAAATACCTAGTATTCTCTAAAATGTAGTTAATTGTTTAAATCTAGCTGCTTTATGTACAAAACAGTACCACTATAATAAATAATACCCTTCTACAATACAAGAAAATAAATACTGTTTATACAAAAACTAGCAAAAATTTGAAAAGCTTTAGGGTTTTGTTATTTATTAAATGAACATCCCAAAAACAATTGAAATCTGTAAAGTTGACCCCACAAAATATTTAGAATGAAAATGAATTTAATATCATTTGTTATACAGAGTGTCCCGTAACTTATGGGCCGTAGAGTAACTGGAGATACTAGACATCAAACTAAGCCGATTATGTCATATAAGTTTTTTCGGATTGTTACTCGTTCTAGAGATACAGGGTGTTGAAAGGAAAAGTTTATTCTCGAAAATAAGCCATAATTTTAAATTGGTTTAATGAATCGAATTGAAAGTTGGCAATATTATGTTTTTATGAGCAAGAAATAAGAATTTGTAGATTTTTAAGTTTTAAACTAGAGGGCGCTAGTTGCATACACTGGGCTTCATAAATCTATGATTTTTTTCTTACCTGTGATATTAGGTGTTTTTCAATTATAGTTTCTTAAAAAGGGCATTTTCTGAGTCTAAAATGTATACTTGATTGATCTTAATATCTTTAACGGCTTTCGAGATATTTCCCTTTAAACATCCCAAAGCATAAAAAAACATAGTAAATAATTAAATTAACAAAAAAAAAATTACCAATCCTAAAAAACTTATATGACATAATCAGCTTAGTTTGATGTCTAGTATCTCCAGTTACTCTACGGACCATAAGTTACGGGACATCCTGTATAGTGTCTAGTGCTTTAATTCGATTCGTGTCGTTTGTTTTTTCTTGATTTTGGCATACATCTGATATTGATGAATTGCACCAACTTGTTAAAAGGTGCTAATGATATTAAAAATACTCCAATGCTATACCACTAACATAAAAATGAATAGCATTAAACTGTAACTCGTGGCTAGATTTTTAATTGTAGTAACGAAAGTTGCTGAATTAAGTTCAATTATTCTAGAGATATAATAAGTAGAAGTAAACTTCACAGACCTGAAAGAAAAACTGAATAGTACTTTCAAATTTCTCAAAACTAAGCTTGTGTATTTTTTTTTGCTATATTAGATTATAAATTGTACTAAGCCTATCTAAATTCGTATTACAGGTATAGTTTTAGTCTAAAAAGGAATTACAAATTACTGGTGATGAAGGGTCTATATAAACAAAACGGTAACTATTCCTTCTTCCTATCATTCTTCATTTCTGAGCTTATTCAATGAATTATAATTATTATAATGTTACTTCGTAGTTCACTTAAAGAATGAGAACGAAGTTTCGTATGATTATTTTATACTTACAGTTACTCCTTGAAGTTTATGTGGACTAGACATTGTGACATTATGTGTATTATTCTTTCTTACACATATAGGTTATTAATTATGTCATATCATAAGGAACTACAGAGTTTGTGGGTTTTTATTGCATTAATCGTTCAATTGGTTATTCAGAATGAAAAAGCCGCAGAGTGCTATTAAATTAGAGGGGAGAAACTGGAGATAGGGGGGAAAATGCAACCCTTACGATTTTTTGAGTATATCTCGAAAACGAAGCAAAATTTGTGGGTATTTTTTAGGAAAAATTTTGTAGAGTTAGATTTTCTATCGAAATGGCGCAATTAGAAAATTTACAATTCTATTCAGTTCAAATTATGTTAAAAACAATTTAACAAAGAAGTGCAAAAAATTAAATATTATATTTTTTTTACTTTTATGCAAATAACTGTTTTTTGAGCAGAGATAGACATTGCTTTATAAAAAAAACAGGATATTAAATTTCCTACAGAATGACGTATTAAAAAAAATTCAATTGCATACATTCAAAACTAAGTAACAAAATGATATTGTTATAAATTCAACAAAAACCGAAAAATGTGACAAAGTATAAACGGTCATATCTCATTGAAACTTCATCAAAATTTTTTTTAATACGTCATTCTGATGGAAATTTAAAATCCTGTATTTTCTATAAAGCAATGCCTACACCTATCTCTGCTCAAAAAAAAGTTATTCGCATAAAAGTAAAAAAAAAAATATTTAATTTTTTGCACTTTTTTGTTAAATTGTTTTTGACATAGGGTAAACCCGGTAGAGATGACGCACATTTTTTCAAAGTCGCACAAAAAATCAGATTTACAATTTTTAGGTAGGAATTATTTTTTATATGATTATACTGAGTAAAATAAAAGTAGATGATACAAAAAACAAAACTTAATTTAATTTTAATGACCATAAAATGTATTTTAAAAAAAGCAGAAAAAAACCATCTCACCCCATGGGTATGGGTGAGATGGCGTAAACCTCGGCGTAAACACATAATGTAAAAAAAACATTTTTTTTGCGAAAAATAAAAGTAGAGGATACGAAAAAAATTCATTTAATTTAACTGAACAAGACATGGTTCTCTTTTTTTCCAAATAAGAGAAAAGTCCATCTCTGGTTGAGATGGCGCTCACACAAAATATTTAAAAAAATAACTAAATATTTAAATTGTCTCGTGCAACATCGCAAGCAACAGTTCGAAAACTTTGTGCAACTTTCATGAAGCCATTTGTTGCACTGCAGCCAGTCTTCTTGACTTCTAGTGGTTTTGTAGGTATCCCCACAGCCAACACACTCAGTTTTGATATCGTTGTCATGGATGCTGCTGTGTGAATCGCTTTGTGAACCAACAGCTACGTCACTATTTGACGAAGAAATACTACAGTAGTCTCTAAATTTGTTTGTGATGCCTCTATTATAGATCCTGGCATTTTTAAGATCCTGCTATACTTTTTTCTTTTCCTTTTGTATCAACAGTTTATTTTTTAGTTTTGCTTAGGCTGACCAGAAATTTTTGAAACCAAAAGAGTACACATTTTCTTTCTTTCTTTCTGTCTTGAAAAATGCGGCGGAGGCAAATTTTTTTTAGGTGCCACGCCCTTTTTTGGACTATCAAAACCTAGAAATTTAATAGTGAAAAGCGAAAGTTAATCACTAAAGGCACCTCGAAAAGATTTCGCAAGGCTCGAAAACAATACATTTAGTTGTAAAACGGAAAAAGAGAACTTTTACCTAAATTTTAACAAAAAAAGAGCAAAGAGTACTGGAGTGATAAATAGAGAACTGTTCTCTTAAAAAGAGTACGTCTGGTCAGCCTAGTGCTAGCGGTGTATCGCTTTCTGAAGAAGAGTCGCTGTAGCTTCTTACTTTTTCCGCCTGGCTGATTTTTTTTTATTTCTCGTAGCTTCCTCTCGTGTTTTTGTGGAACAATTTAACTTTGTTTTCTGCTAGAGTTTTCTTTTTTAACATATTTTCGGGAGATGTAAATATCTCAGCAAGCTGCAAGCTAATTATTTTAGCAGTTTAATCTAACAGATTGGGTGAGATGGCGCACCAACATAGGGTGATATGGCGCGCGTCATCTAACCCAACTTGCATTGGGTGAGATGGCTCGGTCACGTACTCGGGAACAAATAAAAATGTGAATGATTTTAAGGTTAGAAAACAAACTTTATTTTCATTTCAAAGCGACAATGTTACAACTAGTAAAAATTTTGGCTAGTTTCACACCCAAATTATTAAATTACGTATTATCTAGAAAAAAAAGGACATGCCTGAAATATATAAAGGAAAATTAAAATAACTTAACTTCAAATGATGGGCGTGAGGTGAACGGTATAGACGTTTACTTACAAATAAAGGTATCTAGCGATGGCCACGTCGCCGGATATTATTTTGTTTAGGAATATATTGCACTGCGCCATCTAACCCGCTGCGCCATCTCTACCGGGTTTACCCTAATTTGAACTGAATAGACTTGTAAATTATTTATTTCGATAGAAAATCTAACTCTCTACAAAATTTTTCCTATAAAATACCCCCAAATTATGCTTCGTTTTCGAGATATACTCAAAAAACCGTAAGGGTTGCATTTTCCCCCCTATCCCCAGTTTCCCCCCTCTAATTTAATAGCACTCTGCGGTTTTTTCATTCTGAATAACCAATTGAACGATTTATACAATAAAAACCCAAACACTCTGTAGTTTCTTATTACCCTGCTTTTTAGGACATAATCAATAGCCTAATACAAAAGGTAGTAATTATATTAAATATAAAGGGATCAGTTACCGTTTTGGGATAACACCAACTGAAGTTAGTTACATAAACTATGTTGTTAAATAATATACATATGTAATACGATATAAATACAAAAGTATTCCTTCTATCCCTAGGACAAAATAATGTGCAATTCTAAATCTAATCAAACGGTTTGGTGTCTAAAGTAACCCAATATTAACAATAATTATTAAAATAAGAATATATATTAGATATAATAGACTGGGCAAGTTTTCATTGTACAGTAATCAGTAGACTATATATAGGGTTATTTACGAGGAACATTTGTTAGAATTTCTTCATGGGAGAACCGTTAAACATGTTTTCTTAAAACCTTAAGAGTTTATATTTTTTTACCTAAAATATTATTTTTTTCCGGTTCTACAGGAATTAATTCTCAATTTTGTTATTTCAAATAGGATAAGATTATATTTCCTGCATTTTTAGATTTTTCTCAAGATTCTCACGTATTTTGTATAACAGGTAAACGACTAGTTTTTCAGGTATTAGCATTTGAAAAAGTGATTTTTAGAATTTGTAGAAGCTGTAGCACCTTAATAGTGCATCTTAGAAAAAAAATTGCTTTCACGTTAGTATCTTACATTTTTGTTTTCTACTTAAAAATTAACTTTCGGATGTCCAGTTAAACCGTTAAAAAATTTAAGTTAAAACTTTTTGAATAACTATTATGTAGAAAATGAAAAACCAACATGGAATGTGCAAGCCGTTTTTTTCCCAGATGCACCGTTAAGATATACAGGGTGATTCCTAAGTTGACACTTCTGTTTTAGCTGTGTATAGATGGCATTAAAATGAACAACCTTTTCAAATACCTTTTTTCAAAAAAACTTTAAAATAGGCGTGATACAGAAGTAAAAAATCTAAGTGCGGGCCTGGTCATCAAAACGTAAGCTGCTATACTTTATGTTGTTTTTGTATTATTAGTCATGCAATTTACGGGTAGGTGGTCAGTTATTTAGTTGGCATTCCGCTGCGATGTATTTTTCTGAAGCAAGTTAATTTTAAATTGGTGACACGTGAAAATAGTAAAATTTGAAAACAATGAACTAGTAGATATGGTGCTAATTTACGGTGAGTATCGTCAAAGTGCGGCTGCTGCTTCGAGATTATACGCAGAACGCTTGCCCTTGCGGCTCATTCTACACCTAGAAGTTTTCCTAATGTTATTCAACGGGCAAGTTAGGCAGGACCGTACTTGATCCATAGTGTAATAAATGAATGTAAGTACATTATTTTTAAGTTTAAAAAAAAGTATTTGAAAATGTATTTTATTTAATGCCTTCTATACACAGCTAAAACAGAAGTATCAACTTAGGAATCACCCTGTATATAATAGCCTGTCAAAGTCCCGTGTCATTTCATGAAAACATCCCAAGAACTACTCAGTTTAGACGTTATTATACAGCATTTGTTTAAAATATCCAGCAAAATAAATTAATACAATAAAAACAATCATATGATATTTAAAAATAATTACAGGTACTTCCGGTATAACCGGAAGTGATAGGAATACGGAAAAATTTAAGGTAGAGAGGCACGTTAATAAATATAAACTCACAATGTTTCAAGAAAATATGTTTAGTGGTTCTCCCGAAAGTTCTAAGTTCTAACGAACGCTTGTCGCGGAGTAACCCTGTAAAGGTCACTCTTGGATGTACAAATTATATATTTTATATTAAAATTCAATACATTTTTTTTTTTTTGGTTAATCGATAAGTATAAGGTGACCCACCAATTTATACCTTTTGGAATTTGAAAAAGCTGCGTCAAGGCAATTTTTGTTTGTAAAGGTTAACGGACGACATTTACCCCATTTTTAACTCGGGAAGATACGAATATGTTTTTTTTTCTGAACACAGTAAATAAATTTGAAATGTTAAGCGGCGAAATGGAATAGTTAATTTAAGTTTTTGATACAAGAATATACAAGGTGATTCATGACGAGCGTTCGTTAAAAAATTTGGGAAAACTTCTAAAAATATATTTTTGAAGTTTTTCCTCAGTTCTAAAAAACGTTCGTCATGAATGACCTTGTATATTATGTACGGATATTATATGTTAATGATTTTTTGGTTTGCTATACAAAATACAATGACAACGATAACAAAACAAGTAAATATAAAAAAAACAATGTAAAATTATTGATTTATCTATGACATTGTTAAAAAATTAATTAAAACACAAAATTAGTGTCAGTGCTACAGCCAAACTGAACCGTAAGCTCCCGTGAAAAGTTCTAAAAACGACATAGGCCCTTCTTAACGACAAGGGCTATACAGGGTGTTACAAATTCGCGTGCGTGCATGGAGATCTCGAAAACGGTAAGAGATATGAAGATGGTTAAAGTAAGGCAAAGTTGCGTATTTAGGGGCTTGATAATTTGGTGAAAGAAAATTCTACATATTTCGAATGCCTTCGGAGATATCCGAAAAAAACCGAAATTATTATTATTTGGTTTTTAATTTTTTACGCCTTTATTTTTGACTTTGGAAAAAAACAAGAAATACTTTTTTATAGCCGTTTTTTATGATCTACAACATGGTCTTTTTAATTTTTAAATGCGACGTTTCGTTCTTTGGATACCACCATCAAGTCAATTTTTTTAAATACGGACCTGGATTTTTTATGACGGTTCTAGGGACTTATAGGCTTTAGAAACCTAATACAATTAAAACATTTAAAAAATGTTAAGGTTTCCTCATCAAATAACACTTCAATATTTAAAATTATCCCTTTTTACCCATTACGGTCCTGGCAATTATTTTTAGGATTAAATATTAAAATTGCATTACAGGAAGTGAGACGTATGGTTTAAGCCATTAATTATTTTAATAAAATTAGTCAGACAGTCAAGGTCAAATATTTCAGCAGGTCAATAAAACGCATAGTTTTTAAAGCATGGGAAGTTAATTATATTTTTTATTAATGTTTTTATATTATATCTTATCTAACACTTACTTTAATTCGTATAATTTTGCCCCGAGACCTCAAAATATTTTAAAATAGAAAAAGGGACAGTCATGATGGAAAATGAGGTACATAGCAGTAGAGTGAAGTTGAAACAAAAATTTGAAGGTTCTAGGGCACAACTTTAAGACAGATAATAGTAATCGCTATCTATAACATTTTTTCTTACTGGATAATACATTTAAAAATAAATAGTGAAATCATAAAGAAAAATGAAAACATTTAACAACATGTTAATTTAATACACATACATCACTAATCAACATTAATATATCTTTTTTTTGTAATAATAATTGTATCGTATTTTATTCTATGTATAGGTGTCTAACTAAAATATCTTAAAACTATAAAAATAACCAAAATTTTTTAAAATAATTTACAGGGCCGTAAGGAAATAAATTTATAATTTTAAATGTATTATTTGATGACGAAACCTTAAAATTTTAGAAATGTTTTAATTGTATTAGGTTTCTAAAGCCTATAAGTCCCTAAAGCCGTAATAAAAAATCCAGGTCCGTATTTAAAAAAATTGACATGATAGTGGTATCCAAAGAACGAAACGTCGCATTTAAAAATTAAAAAGGCCATGTTGTAGATCATAAAAAATGGCTATGAAAAAGTGTTTCTTGTTTTTTTCCCAAGTCAAAAATAAAGGCACAAAAAATTAAAAACCAAAACTGAAAATTTCGGTTTTTTTCGGATATCTCCGAAGGCATTCGAAATATTTAGAATTTTCTTTCACCAAATTATTAAGCCCCAAAATACGCAACTTTGCCTCAACTTAACCATCTTGTATCTCTTACCGTTTTCGAGATCCCCATGCACGCATGCGAATTTGTAGCACTCTGTATAGAATACCCAAATAAAAAAAAAATTATTAAAATAGTTTTTATTTGCTTTTTGTAAAAAAAATTAAAAACATAATTCAAAATATCTTCTTGACATTTTGAGAAACAAAAAACCGATGCCTTCGTTTTAATTGTCCCTACACAATTTCCAATTACACTCTAAATAGTAAATATTTTAAACAATGTAATTGTTACTTATTAAAGTGCGTATGATGGCAAAATAATATTAAGTTTGAGTTAAAATTTGCCCAGTCCAACTTTTTTAGTTATATAGCACTCTACAATCTCTACAAAGATCCATATTAAAATGTGAGGTGTTTAAATAGGTGACACGTGTGTTTAATATATGTGGCATGCGAAAAACCAATTAAAATTTTTAAAATAGAATGCAAAATAAGCAACTAAAAATCATTCGGCAGTTTGCAATTTTTTCCATTCGTATATTCAGTAATAAAATTATGTTTACAACTAGGTAATGAATTTAATGACTCTAAGTGCTAATGTGTTTAGCATTATTAACAATACAAACAATTATTTTATTATAATTTATTGATGGCGACAGACAATAGATATTGGGTAATGAAATAATTTATGCGATGTAATTTGTTACGATGGATGACAACAAACAAGTTAAAAATAATTTAGAGTAAAATTTTCTGTTAAGTACATGAAATATGGCATTTTCGTCACTAGTTTAAGTGAAAAATAAATTTTGTAAATAATTAAAATTCCCGATTTGACTATTGTATTTTTTAAATTTACCTTAAGAATCTTACATACCAATGTGAAACGGCGCATCGTTTCCTGGCTCATCTAATTAAAAATTTTACTGAGGGGTCCACAAGAACTTCTAGTTTGGCGGACGATACCTTATTCTTTTAAAAAAAAAATTGAAAATATATTTTAAAGCTTTAATTATATAAGCTCAAATTATATCATCCACCATTTAGACCATAAAGATATAAATATTTCGGCCATTCATGTTAATTTCATATTTTCCAATAACATTTTTAACGATGTCCCATTATTATCTTAAAATTCTCCCCTGACCCAGCACCACTTAAAGACATTTTATTGCCATCGCCAGACCCAGGTAGGTACAATTCGCGCGATATGGTGAAAATTTACTATTTGTTTGTGACTTGATAGCCTACTATTTGTTCTTAACAAATCTAGTTAGTTGAAATTGTATAGCCGTGCATTTTATAAAAATAACTAAAGGAAGTAGTTTAAATTAAAAAACAACCATAGTTATCGTGACAATTAAAACGTTTAGGTGGTTTCGACGCCCTTAGCAACAAAGACCAGGTTCCAGTCGGTCAAGAGATGGCGCTAAAGGTTATATACAACACAAGAAGATTGATTTTAAAACTTTTAGTATTAAGACTTTCGGTCTGCTGGTCACTTTCAGGCAGTGATGTCATATTTAAAGAATTTTCTTCAATATGCGGACTTTTAGCCTGTAAAAATGGCTGGAAGAATTTGTTTAATGAAAATTACTAAATATGAAGAATATTTTAATGTTTATTTTTAATTAATTAATATAATTATCTAGATTATTTTAATTATTATCTCAACAAGTACAACGATTTTTTTTAAAGTTACTCTATGATGGAAGTGGAGATTTCGATACGGCCGGCCTTTTTTTTAGACGTCACTTAACGAGATGGACGTGAAGGTTGTGATACGGTCGACCCTTTTATATATATTTTTTTGAACTTTCGAATGATTTATCACTTAACCACCTTCCGATTTAAGATTTTAGAGGTTGTTTCGAGCTCCACTACAGGGTTGAATTAATTTAATTGAAAAACCGACTTGAAAAATATGCATCTTGGAAGTAAAGTTCATTCATCTTGTAGAAGGGATCATATATTAAGGGAGGTACGTTTTTAAAGTAACATCTTGTATATTCAACCGACAATATCACTTAATAGTGGACAGTGGGTGTTCTTAGAAGGATCACTGATCATCATAAACTTATTTATTTTTTAATTTTGAAAGCCGGAAAAACTGAAAAATTAGGGAGTTACGGTTACCAATCCGACTTTCCTCTTTTTATTATTTTTTAGTGTTTATTCAATATTTTAGAGCTTTTTATTCCAAATCCAAAGTCCAACAAAAGACTTCCGAATGTTTAGAAATGAATGTGGCCACGGAATAAATTTGAAGAAACCGTTTTCCAGTGACATTTTTGTTACTTTGTGATTATGGACGTATAAGTTTAAATCCATTTTTTTGTATTCTAGAAAACAAATGCTTTGTTTTAAATATAGACTAATAGCTGACAAACTTGTGGTAAATAAACCATATGACAAATATTAGCAATGGCGCAAACAGAAAATATGTTCGGGGGGCTTAGTGGGCGTGACTAAGACATTTTTTTTTTCTGGAAGAAGGAGCTAGAAGTAGTATCTTATGTGATTCTGTACTTAGATAGGAAGGCAGAAAAGCGCCGCAGGCG